>OY728145.1:2080979284-2083479284 GCA_963277665.1 Viscum album
CAAGAAGATTCCTTTACAAGTTTTCAAGTTTATTTTTTTATCAAATTATTTTAGTTTAGAATTGTATGACATGTTAAGAAAGGAAAAGTGTTTTTGAAGTAGAAAGGATATTTTCCTCAAGAATGAAGTTCAAGTGTTTTATAAAAATTATTTTCCATATAAGATAATAAAGGGTTCTGTTTTTATCCCTATTATTACATTGATTTTATCATGTTGTGATTGAATTATTTTTATGAATTCCTTTATCTTGTATGAATTGTTTTATGATGTCATGATGTTTAAGATTCCCATTTGTATTACATGGGTTATGCAATGATGTATGATTTATGATTTTGTGGCACACATAAGAATGGTATCATTATGAGATGGGTGGGACCTATATCTCCCTCCAATGCATTGGGTAAAGATTTTATATCTCATGAGATAGACATGGCTGGAATGGTAGGTTATACCGGTTCAGTGAAATAGGACTAAAACGAGGGTGACTCGATTCAGAAAGGTACTTTGTCCTCTAAGATAGTCTTGGAAATGAGCCTTGACTAACAAGAAATGATTCTCTATGATTATGTGTGTATGCCAAAAAGTTTCATGTTTTATGTTATGATTATTGGGATTACATTTCACTTCTATGATTTATCCCATGTTATGATATTATGAGCTCTCTTTTTTGTAGGTTAAGATTTACTAAAGCTATGTTCTTATGTATATGATGTGATTGGTATTTCTTTTGTTTACCCTTACTGAGCATTTGAGCTCACCCTTTTATGTTTTCTTTTCCCCAGGATATAAAGAAAGGTTTTACGTATAAAAAAAAGAAGATCTTTATGGGAGATGTTGAAGATCTTTCACCACGATTAGAAGATTATATTCTGAGTTTCCAAAGACACTAAACTATTACGGTCCTTGTGTGTGTGTTTTTGTTATGTACTAAGTATTCTGAAAAAGTAATGTAATCTCAATGTACGTCAAGCTTCGGGTCTCTACAGTTTGTATCAGAGGAAAGGTTTAGTCAACTTTTGGAAACTATGATGCTAGAACTTTAGTGAGATCCCTAGAGATATTTCTAAGGTATGTCTAGGGATATCCCTAAGGTTTAGTATACGTATAGGTTATAGTACTAGAACTACACTAACGATCATAGAATTAAACCTAAGATGTTAGATATTGAAGGTACTCCCCATTTATTATGTTGTTTTCCCTAGCATGATTTTTGCCTCTCACACTATTCTTTTTGGGTTTTAGACGATGGCTAGAACCCGAAGGAACCGTGTTGATAAATGCAATGGACAATGCAATGATTGTCCTCCTGAACAAACAAATGTTATGGGAGATGGAGTGAAAAATCTTATTTCTATACTTACACAAGATATGAATCATTCTGGACTTCCAAATGAGTAGAGAAGGGAACAATATTCTATTGAGTCCTTCATGAGGCAACGTCCACCTTCTTTCAGTAGGTCTTCTGATCCACTTGTTGCTGAACAATGGATCAGTACCACTGAAAAGATATTTTTAGTTCTTCAATGTTCTGAACATGATAAAGTCATCTTAGCAGTGTATCGTTTGGAAGGTGAAGCTGATCAATGGTGGAATCTTATCAAGAATACGAGGCAAAGAGATGAAATTGAGTCCATGGAATGGGACGAGTTCAAGAACTTGTTTTTTAGTAAGTACTTCCCTCGTATTCTTCGAACAAAGATGGAAAAGGAGTTTCTTGAGCTGAAGCAGAAGGATGATGAATCTGTTGGTATATACGAAGAAAATTTTACAAGACTTGCAAGGTATGCATATGGCATTATCATCTAACCTGAAAGTAAAGTTGATCGATTTTTCAGTGGCTTAAAACCAAGTCTTCGAAGGGCATTAGCTATAAGAGACTTCAGTAGCTATGAAGAAATTGTTCGTTGTTCTATCAAGGTAGAAATGGAAGTTGGTGTTCCATATCCATCTCATGGTTTTGACAAGAAACGAAAGATGGAGTTCAAGGAGAAATCTCAGAATAATGGTGAAAAGAATATGAATGTTTCCTTATGCACAAAGTGTGGAAAGAAGCATGGTGGAGATTGTCTTAAAGGGACTAGAAAATGTTTTAAGTGTGGAAAAGAAGGTCATCGAGCAGCTGAGTGTCGAAGTTATGGAAAAAGGGTTTCTAATGATGTGAATAAAGCAAACACTGTAGAGAACACACCACCAACACTTCAATGCTTCAAGTGCAAGGAAATGGGGAATTATGCTAATAAATTCCCTAATCCAAGGGTTAGTGATGATCAAAATGATCAACCACTGAAGGCAAAGGACAAAGGGAAGTCACATGCGATCACCATTGGCGATGTTCAATATGATAACGATGTGGTGGAATGATTAAGTGTTTATGTAATGGGATTCCAAAATAATGTTGTATCATAAAGTATTGGAATATTTATGTATTGGTCTAATATGGTATTCAAAGTAATTGAGATATTTTTGGAAATAATATGATATGCGCATAATGAAGGGAAAACGAGAAAATGAAATGTTTAATAGTATTCATGAGCTCATGATTGATATAAGGACTAAGTGATATCATGGTTTGAGTATATAGAATTATGAGGATTTTGGTATGTGGAAAGTGTTAACTTTTAACTGCATTCATGTTTTCACTAAGTTATTCAAGAGAATACATGATTAAGGACTTTGAATGTAACCAAAAAAACATATCTTATGATATATGGGGATCGATGATGGTGTTAAATCTCTGGTAATCGTTTTCACTATGTTATGAGAGTGGACTGCAGTATTATGGATAAGCCTGAAGATTGGAATGGATTATGTTGGATATACGTTAGAATTGTTTAAGGATAGAAGTTTTTTTCGATATTATTGATGGGATGTTATAGTAATATAGTTTTAGAAAAAGTACAACCTGCAGGACGGGCGACAGCCCATCGCGTCGGACAAGGCTATGGAAATCGAACCTACAATCGAAGTGCGACTGGCCTTTATCGCCTACCACTGGCCTACAGGAAGTCCCTGTTTAGTAGAAACTAGTTTTATTATATTAAGCAATATGATATATGAAGTATAAGTCCATTTTAGGAACCATATATGATTAATCTCACTATAGATCGACTTATGTATATAATTTTTGGTAACCTTTTGTTTGAGACAGATGGAATGACCCGTCATTCTATCACATGATCTGCTAACACTTCACGAATAACAAATTCAACTTCATTTATTTAAGAGATGAAGTGGAAATTGTTCAAGGCACGAACAACAGTGAGATTGTACCAAAATAAAGTAAGTATTTATTCTAATTCAAATTTTCAACTTTAGGGAAATGATCTTGAAAACCAAAAATGTTGTCCTAGTGATCTTATACCTGATGAATCAGATGGTACCTTATATCATCACAAATCTATGGATTTGTGATTACTGGCTTTTCCATAGCCATGTTCTCTACCACTCTCCATCAGAACATGATGGTTATATTTCTCTTCCATATCCATATTTTCACCTATGTGGAAACCGAGTGATTAGTTTATTTGGGTAATCGTTACATTTCATACTTTAGTTTTTAAAGCCAAGTTTTGGTATTCCTTTTTACGATGTGGGTTTCTATTAAAGAAACTTTTTAATAGTAAACTATTTATAACCCTGACGAATTTCGAGGGTGAAATTCATTTTAAGGGGGGTAGAATGTAACAGCCCAAGATTTTATGAAAACTATTCTTTTTTAATTTTATTAATGTCTTGTGTTGTATGCTACACCAAAAGGAGTTTGCACAACACACATCCTTGACTTGCCTTGCATTACACGCAATCGCGACCTTCCTCGATAGCGTGTGTAGTACGCAATACCGAGTTTCACTAAACAACGATATACTATTATAATATTATTATAACTAGCCGTTATAAATAGTAATAACCACCTTTTAAAATTTTAGATATTTTAGCTCTCAAAATGGACTTCATTTTTGGATTTGGAGTATCGAATTTAGCCTAAGGTGAAATTTTGGTACTTTTCGGATAACTTTCATATTCTGATGAATAGTGAAAATTACTAAATTATAATTAAAAACAACTTTTTTAATCAAAATAATTAATAGTGATAAATTATTAATTTGAGTGGTTTTAAAGTATATTTAGAATATATTTTTACAATTTAATACAATATTGGTCATTGGATGTAATTTCACATTTAAACCAGACATAAACAAGTGTCAATCTTTTGATAGATATTGTTTCTTAAAAACACGCTATTTGTTTTAACAGCGGGATTTAATTATAAAATTAATTAATGCAAATTTTATTTATGAATTTGGTAAAATAGACTTCATTTTTGAATTTGGAATATGAAATATAGCTTAGGATGAAATTTTGGCATTGTTCTGAAAAACATCAATTTTTTATGAATAGTGAAACTAATAAGTGGTAGTTAAAAAAACTGAATTTTTCATAAAAGTTAATTTTACCGCTTATGTGAATGGAATTTCAAAAATCCGAGAGACACGGTTGATGTCAGTAAGTAAAATGTGGTTCAATGAGATGAAAATAATTTTTGGTGAATAGTAACTTTTTACTTTTATTTACCACGGTTAAAAGTAAATAGGGTAATTAAGGGTAAGAATGATATTAATATTACCCTAACACATGTCCTAATTCTATTGGACAAGTTTACCTCGACCAAAAACAACCTTAAGTGTAAAATATTATCATTTAGGCCCACTTGGATTAGATTAGGACATTTATTATTAATTTATTTAAAGAAGGGTTAAAATAGTTAAAATCAAAGTTTAATAAGTAAATAATTTTTAATATGGGGTTGTATATAAGATAAATTTAACTATAAATATTCATTAGGAAGCTAAAATGATTTCCTACATAATGGTATTTTATTTATAATTTTTAGACATTAAATTATTTAATTTATTTATGACACAATGATGATGCAGTAATTATCTTATTAATGAAATATTGACATAATTGATGTTATAAACACCAAAATAAATGTAATTTGAGACTTTTTATGAATCCCACTAATTTTATAGGTTACTATGATATATTAGTGTTTATTTAATAAACTTGGTTCGAACATATAATTCTGTTATGACTTTCAAAAAAATCATATATCAAATAGTGTTAAAATTGACACAAAATATTTTTTAAATCAAATATTATATTATTAATTGTTATTTTATTCCTAAAAATCTAAGGTTCGGCCACATGAATTAGATAAGGATATATATATTAATAATAAACAATTTGGGGTTCGTTTGGCATGTTATAGTAAGTGTATTAACCATATAGTGAAAGAAAACAAAAAGACACGGTAAAAGTTAAATTATTTAACTTAGAGTTAAATCTAATTGATAAGGTTAAAATAATACCCTAAACTTGTCTAAATCCTATTGTTTGATAGTATTTCGACCCATACCCACTTTAGCTTCGCAATAAGACCCTTTGGAACCATTATAAACCGATTTTGACTTTAATATAAAATAATATTTGGAGATATTCCTAAGGTGCCCCTCTCCTCCTTTATAAAAGGGCACCTCCTCCCCCTCCTCCTCGCACCAATTTGAGCACTCAAGCTCGGCCAACCCCTGCCATTTTCTCCTATCCACTTCCCTATAATAATCCTAGAGGTCCTGGTCTTCTTCAAAGACCAATCTTAGTTCCCTAAGTGGAGGATTCAAAGAGGCGTTCCAAAGAAGAGGTAATATCCATTACCGATCTTTTCAATTTCTTTCTTCTTCAACTTATTCTTCTTTAGTTGTTTCATGATAAAGTAATAACATCAGTATTACTTACATACTAATATGTTATTATAAATATGAAACAACCATAATTCACCATCTATCCATCCTACGGAAAAATGAAATCACAGCGCGTGCGTACGTACGGAATACCGTCTCCACGCCGTGGTGTAATCTATTTTCCACCATCACCTTACAAGGATGGGTATAATGGTGTAATGAGTAACTATTTATGATTATTATAAAGTAATATTGATACTGAAATAATATATATATACTCCAATACAGTTCCACGATCATAGGAACGATATCATCACTCGTGCGTACGTACGGAATACCGTCTCCACGATGTGATGTGACTCGTTCTACATGATCATCATTACATAGTAATTATATAAATGAATTGAATGAATAAATATGATATATGTTACACTAATACCATTCTGGATATAAGGTATCTATAACCTTAAAATAATAATAAGAATTTATTCGGCAAAACACGCATAAGAACAAAAGGCAATAAGGACCCGAGTAACAAGTAACAATGAAATATTACTAACAAGAAGCTAAGAATATGACCATATATGATATCATATCAATATGTATGATTCTGGAATAAGTCAATAACATTATTTAAACCATTATATAGGAGCTTCGGACACGTACAAAGCAAATTGGACCTAAGGTAAGGGAAATATCACAATCTCATTTTTATCCGAGATTGTTTATACTTTGAAATTTACTGGGGTGTATTTTATCATCCACATCCATGTTTCATCAATATGTAATGTTATTTACATCCACCTAAAATTGTTTAAATCCAATTTTACCCTTCGGTGAGTTTTTAGTAAAGAATATGAAAGGAATATTTTGTCATTTTTTTCGTACGAGGTACTTTTTGACTTTTCCGACAAAAGTACGAAGAATGTTTTTTTTAACTTATATGGCATGAATGGATTTTTAAAACATTATTTCCAAGAAGATTCCTTTACAAGTTTTCAAGTTTATTTTTTTATCAAATTCTTTTAGTTTAGAATTGTATGACATGATAAGAAAGGAAAAGTGTTTTTGAAGTAGAAAGGATATTTTCCTCAAGAATGAAGTTCAAGTGTTTTATCAAAATTATTTTCCATCTAAGATAATAAAGGGTTCTGTTTTTATCCATATTATTACATTGATTTGATCATGTTGTGATTGAATTATTTTTATGAATTCCTTTATCTTGTATGAATTGTTTTATGATGTCATGATGTTTAAGATTCCCATTTGTATTACATGGGTTATGAAATGATGTATGATTTATGATTTTGTGGCACACATAAGAATGGTATCATTATGAGATGGGTGGGACCTATATCTCCCTCCAATGCATTGGGTAAAGATTTTATATCTCATGAGATAGACATGGCTGGAATGGTAGTTTATACCGGTTCAATGAAATAGGACTGAAATGAGGGTGACTCGATTCAGAAAGGGACTTTGTCCTCTAAGATAGTCTTGGCAATGAGTCTTGACTAACAAGAAATGATTCTCTATGATTATGTGTGTATGCCACAAAGTTTCATGTTTTATGTTATGATTATTGGGATTACATTTCACTTCTATGATTTATCCCATGTTATGATATTATAAGCTCTCTTTTTTGCAGGTTAAGATTTCCAAAAGCTATGTTCTTATGTATATGATGTGATTGGTATTTCTTTTGTTTACCCTTACTGAGCATTTGAGCTCACCCTTTTATGTTTTCTTTTCCCTAGGATATAAAGAAAGGTTTTAGGTATAAAAAAAAGAAGATCTTTATGGGAGATGTTGAAGATCTTTCACCACGATTAGAAGATTATATTCCGAGTTTCCAAAGAAACTAAACTATTACGGTCCTTGTGTGTGTGTTTTTGTTATGTACTAAGTATTCCGCAAAAGTAATGTAATCTCAATGTACGTCATGCTTCGGGTCTCTACACTTACTTCCCTTCATTATGTGATAAATGAAGCAAGGGAAGGTGTCATGTGTGTGGAAACTAGAAAAATAATGAATAATTCAAATGTAAAAGAAAATAAAAACCTTCGGTTGCCTAAAACAATTAAACACTTCTATTGAAATAGAAACAAAATATTGAAATTAACAATGTAGAAAAAAAAGTGTAGCGTTATCCTTGTATTGAAAAATAATATTAGAGTATCCCATCACTAGAAAGATTATAATAATGAAAAGAAATTCAACAATAATAATAATTCAATCCACTAATCAGTGGCCAACACACATCTTTAGTGAATAATTTCCCTTTTTATATAATTAACCCAGATTACTTCATGGAGTTAATCCCCTTTATCTCCCACATGATAAGTATGAACCTCCTTTATCATTGGTTGATTCCCATAACTTTTTTATGCTCCTCAGTTTTAGTGCCCAGCCCTGTTTTCTTTGATTTATTCCACATGCATAGGCTAACGATCTAGATTACATCGACTAGACATCTCTCAAATATTGCATACATCAAATTTCTTTCCCTTCTTCTATTTCTTCTGCATCAAGATGGATGATGATCGCATGGATTCTTGAGAGAATTATTTCACAATATACTTAAACACCAAAAATTGAATTCTATTTTTGGTAAAATGCCATTTAAATTGAGAATTTTGGATTTCACTCCTAGAGATTAAAAAATAGAATATTCCACAAATCATATTCTTAAGAAGAAGTATTACATGGTATAAATATTCATACATTGTAGAGATAACTTCATAATATCCTTGAAATTCATATGCAGTAATTGTTGAAAATTCATACAAGGGATGGAATCCTTACATGTTTCTAGGAAAAGTCATACAAAATTACTAAATCGATTTGGAATTGAAGTCCTACATCACTACAAGTCTTATAAGCTATATGGTTGAATTCATATACAATCTAGGAGTATTACGCAGTCACTTGAAGTCACATTCATTTCTTAGGATAACCAAGTCTTACAATATTGCTTCAAAGTATTATGAGAGGTCCATCTCATTGTTAATTTATTCTAGTTTCATATGTACACCCAATGAAAAACCTTTATTTAGAATAGGCCTTGTTTTAATTAAGATAAAAATTATTTAAATTGATAAAATTATAATTACATGACTTTAAATAGTTTATACCAATAATTAAATTAACGGTTTTCCAATTATTTCCACAATAAGTAAAACATTAAAACTCAATATTTAATATATTTACAAATTTAATTATATTTTTACAATAATATCCAAAATAAATTTTTTCCCATGTTTTAAATTTAATTTTGGGTAATTTTATAATGAAAAATAGACCAAAATTTTAAATAATTTGGTTATCATCACTCAACATAAATGTTCTTCAACTCATCTACAAATGTTTAATTATATAATATAATACCCATGGTTAATTCTATACTTTTTAATATCTAGCTAAAAATCAACATAATTTACTTCAATTATCATGAATATAAAGTACATTAGCATCATATGGTGAAATTACATCCATAGAAGTCACTCTAAATCTTTCAATCATGCCTTTGTCTCTACACCACTCAACCTCTTATAACCTTCTTCTTTGAACTCTAACTTTATATAAAATATTCAACTATTCAAAATATATTTCCCTTTTTTGTTATTCAATATTCATCATGTAGTTTCTCTTCCAATAATATCAAATCATGGTCATAATATCTTCTGTTTAATTTAGCCTCCATCATCTGATGCTTTCAAATTCTACAAATATGGGATTCCTTATTTTAAATCACCAAATACGTTAGTTATTCTTTTATCCATTTTACACTTAATATTATCATTACCCATGATTATAATCTTTCCTAACATCCCAAATATCTGGTTTTAACTCATTGTTTTCCTTTTATGATCAACCTCCTCTTCAATATTCTATTTTTCTAACTTATATATTGTTGCTTTAACTTCTAGTGATATCAAAAATTTAATTTCCTATGTTGTCATGTTATGGAGCCTTCATTATCATCCTTCATTTTCCTTATTTTGATAGTTTTAATAATTATATTAACTTTTCAATGATTAAAGTTGGTCTTTAACCAAAATGATGTTACTTTTATTAAGTGAACAATATATTCATCACTTAATTTGAAAATAAAAACACTTCAGTAGTTTAGGAATCTTAGAATTGTGATCTTTTATTGACAATCCAATCCATCATTTTCAGTGTATCTTCAAGTGACGCTACATCCACAGGTATATATTTGACTTCACAACACTTCATGTATTTTTCATTTTTTTAGCTACTCTCTTTACTCAGGCTCATCCTTACAAAGTCCAAAATTATGTTTACGAACTTCACATTCACTCTTACAAATTTTGAATTCATGCTTATAAATTATGATACTTTTTTAATCTTTATTGTAGTATTTCATCCCGATCACCCTATATTCTTCTAATTCTGATAAATTTATTTTTTAGGATCTTTTATTTTGTTATAAGTACAGTGTGTAAAATTTGGAAACTCATTTTAGCCAGCTTCTTTATAGATATTCAATCTATTCCTTCGAGTCTTTAATCTCACCATCTATCTACTTTACCATTCAATGTGAACTCCTTAATATCCCATTTGGAAAGATATTTAATATCCCATTAACAACTATTTTAAACATTAATTTTAAAAATAATTAGTACTTTTCTTTCACTTAAATAACAGTTCAAAAATTTTCATATGTCTTTTATCTTATAGATCTCCACATACAAGAAGCTAGTGTAATGACTCTAGTTTTTCTTTGTGAAACTTTGGAATATTTTGAGGAATAATTTTAGAGCTAAGCACTAAGTTATAATTAGATTATGAGGCCTGACGAGGATCGGTATTGATATATTTAAAATATTAAATATATTATATCACACATGCACAGTGTTTTAGAAAATAATAAAATAAATCTCAAAAGGAGGATTGAATCATAAATCTAATACCATATTTTATTCTGAAATAAGGTGTTTACCCTAGGTGTAACCTAAGGCTGGTTAGTACTAGATGTCCAATTGAGGAAATGGTTGGAAAATGTATTTAATAAAATAAGTAATTTATTTTATTTATTTTATTTCAAATAAAATAACCAAGAAAAACCTTTATAAATAACTAATTACAAAAAAATCTATTTTTATACACATAACCATAAGATATTTTTAGAGGAGTTTTATAAATTCTTCATTGATGGATTGGACTAGATAACGATGATTTATCGGATCAGATGGATTGACATGAAATAAATTCTTTAAGTATTATTAATCACTTGTGAATGAATTTTTCAACAATGATCAATCCTAAATTGAGTTAGGGCATGTTATTTTTTGGATTTATTCCCTTTTTATTTAATCAATCATTGATTCTTTATCTGGTTTTATTTTTTGTGTTTTTTAATCCTTGCAAAAGCCCAATTAAATAAATTGAGTTATTTATAACAATTTATACTTGTTATTCCATGATAACCCTAGATATCTTGTTTATGAGATCTTTGGTTGAGAACTCTTGTCCAATGATGAATTATTATTCGTTTCCCCCACTTTTCATCACATTCAAAGTCATTATCCTACAGAGTTATGGTTTGACATTTCCAGGGTGGGTTCAAGCATGATCAAACACATATATTCCTGAAAGTTATAAGAAAAATGAGTACAATGGTGTTTTTTATTCCAATTGGGATGGATCATGGGTAATGATTAAAGTATCTAGGATTTGGAGTAGCAACATGCGATAGAAAGCACACAGGATGCATAACGGATCTTTGATTGTAGATCAGATTCTTGATTTATGACCATAAGGGGTTGTAGATTTATAGATGGTTACCTAAACATTGATTTTAGTGGATTTAGATTGGTAAATATGAAAAAACAATAGTATAAACAATGGATCTAGAATCTATGAAAAGAATCTCAATTTTATATGAAAAACCTAGATACATGATGTATATTGTGAATAACACATGTTGTGTAGTCCCCTATCTATATAGGTTGGGGTATCAAGTGAGGGAAAATATCACTCACCATGTAGTCCCAACCCATATCATGTGACTCTGTGATGGTAGATTGATTTGTAATCTAGGAGTACATGGGCACAAACATAGCTAAAAAGACATTAATGACCAGAGTACACATGTATAACCATATACTTTCACATGACTAGGATACCCAAACAAGGCCATGTAAATGGGAACAGGTTAATCTACATGGTAATGGGAAGCCCTGGGATTGATATGACACATTGTGTAAAATTGTTACAATGTTTGTAGTGTGACATGGCTTTCATAACCATATCCAAGGAACAACATGTCTAGGTTGCGAGGTGAGGTCACACACCATGTAGACCCCGATACACATCATGCAATTTTCATAGGATCTTCTTACTCTCATATATCCATCTTAAAAACTTATATTTTGGCCCGCAAATAGCCTATCCTGAGTGTCTTTCCACCTAAAATGTGATGGTATCCTTCGTTGTGGAATACGAGATATGATGTCAGGCATTCAATCATGATGCTTATTTATTCAATGTTTGATGATAGAAGTGATAAATGAACGATCATCGAAGTGATATCAGGGTCGGTTCTTCTATGTCACACAAGGGTGTGGGTAATTCATACTTTTTCATAGGTAGAGTTGGTGCTCCCCCATAATAGTGTGAGGGTTTTCTATCTACAGGGTGGTTCTCCCCAAAATTCGAGATCAGGAAGGGAGAAGGTCCTCCATTGGGGTTGCGACTCCCTTAGCTATGAAGCATAGTGAAGAGTAGTAGGCCCCTCCACTTATATTATGCTGAGCTTATTTGGGTCCTCTAATAGAGTTGTGTCTCCCTTGATATTAGAACATAGTGATGAGGTGCAGGCACCTCGACACTGATTCTTGTATGGTTTCTCATGATGTCAGGCATCAGTGATAAACCTTTGGAGTTGTAGGAAGGATCATCATTCTTATATTGGATGTGGAGATAGGGAACCCATTTCCCTCTCATTTTGGATTCTTTTTTAGAATATCTAGATTATTGTGGTTTTGTCTCATGTACAAATTGATAGGCCTTTAGGGGTGGAGCTTCCTTTTATTATATCTATTTATTACTCCTTTTGTTATTTATGGGGCATCCTACTGGGTATGTATATACTCACCCATGTATGGTATTTTCCCACATGTCTCATGTCTTATGTATATTAAAAATAGATCATAGGTGAAATTGGTAGTTTATATTGATACCTAGGTGCATCGACCACATACGTCTTTCAAACTTAGTGATCAATATTTAGGCTCTCTCGTTTTTCATTTATTCAAATTTTTGTAAGGTTGGGACATCATTTAGGATTGGGTATATATTTTATTCCTTTTTACATTTACTTTATTATACCATTATCAGTTTTATTACCTAGAGGATATTTCATGCATGGTTTTACTCAAGATTTTATTGTATTTATTATATTCCTATACACTATTTCATAGAGATGGTTTGGTGAATGTGTATAGTAACATTTGGGAAAGGAATCCCATTTTAGTTATACCTTCTCAGTTATTGCCAGCATACCATATCTTATTAGAGGTGGGCTTGGGAATATGATGGCTCATCATTCTTCCAGGCAGGCAGACCCCAGTTTTAATGACCCGGAACATTATCAAGGAAATTTTAGCTTCTTATAATAATGTCATGAAGTATAAAGAACAAAAATCATATGGAGAACCCAATAAAAATATTTTCCTCATATATTAATAACTATAACTTAGTTAGTGAACAAACCAATAATAATTCCAAATATTACAATGGGATAATAAATATAAAATAAGATAATAAGAATAGAAAATTTTGGATCAGCTCGATCCACTAGGATGACCACACTCACAAGAAAATATATAGAAATAAAACATAATTTTAACAGTAAAATATTCATTTTTACAATCAAAGTATATAAAATTGACATAAAATACTATAATTAAGGAAATAAGAGGTGTTTATAGAAATTAAGGAACTTATACCAATGGAATAGTAACCTGAACGTTGGAATATTAATGTGTCTTCTAAGAATATTAATCTATTCTTTAGAATATTAATCTCACCACTTAAAGTATAAATAAAGTTTAGGTATCTTATAAATGAAAATATTACATATTTATATCATGGAATAAGTAAATAAATGATTTAAAATGATAAATTAAGTGTTGGTATTTTTGTGAAAAAAAAATGTTTATTTATGATTTAATAATTAATACAATGATTCAAAATAAAATTTATTGTCATAAAATATAATATAATTATTATTTTACATTTATTATAATTATAAAATAATTTTATGATACCTTAGTTAATTTTTTAAAGTATCATAAAATCGGTTATAATATTAAAATTGGTACTTTTTGAATAAATTATGTGTTTAATTAAAAATTATATTTCACATATTTATAAAATAGTTTTAATAAAATGGATTTATTTTTGAAATATACACATCAAAAAAATTGGGGATAATTTTTTTTATTACTCTAAAATAGTTGAATTTTTGTTGAATAGTGAAATGTGTTAATTTACAATATTTAACAAATAAATGAATTATTAATTCATGGATGATGTGTGGATGAGGTAAGAACCCATTTTCATGAAATAATATAAATAATTTACTATAATTATTCATGTTAATCAACACTATTGATAGTCTTGAGCCAAAATAATAAAATAATGAATAAAATAATCAAAACACCCCTCTCCTCCCACTATACATAGCACCACTCACCACCCCTTCTCCTCACACCTCCAACGCCTTGAAGATTGTCTAAATTATGCCCAATTATTCTCCCAATTCACGTCCTTATGTCATGTTTCTAATGGTCTAACTAAAATACCAAACCCAATTGCCTTAAGAAGGTTCTTAAGGAGACGATGTTCAAGAGGTAATATTCTCCTTCTTCCTCTTTTAATTTTTTATCTTTTCTTTTCCTCCCCTCACCTCCACTATACAAAGTGACATGATAAATTAAGTATCACACATATACTTCAGTTGTATTATGTTAGTATAATATCCAACATCAAATCTCTTCTCTGTTCATTTTATTCATAGAAATGGAAACATCAATTTTGATGTGTCAATCCATCGCCTTCATGGATAATGATTTTTTATTTTACATTACAACCTTGATGGCTGGTCATAAAACCATTATAATGGTTCAAAAATATTTTAAAATGTATATTAAAAAATCTTCCATGTTTTTTAACAAATATATATGAATAATATTAAATAATAAAACCAACTATTTAATGATGATCGAAAAAACAAAAAAATGGACTAAATGTTTATCATTAACATTTTATCTAATAAATCACTCTCATATAAAAACAATGATATATGGGGCCATTTACAATTATGTGATTATATTAATACCACACCATTCCACTTCTATAGTTTTTATTTCATTTTACAAGAACACCCATAATTATACTTAAGGGAACCAACCATAAAACCATGAAAAAAACACTTTGGAAACAACAAAATTAAGAATTATAACTCATCTAAATAGACATTAATCAACTTAATAAAATTATGATAAACAAAATATATGTTGAATAGGTTATAAATTAATTAATTAATGGATATAATATTATTATTCATTATATTAACTATATGTTCATAATACTTTCAGACATAAGGTAAGGGATCTCTCTAAACCTCCAAATTACCTTTAGGTTGTGCTTTATCTCTATTTATCCCAATATAATTCATATTTTTTTTATATAATTATTATAAATTCTATATATATGTTCCGAAATTATATAGCCATATAAATTCATTCTTATTTTATGGGAAAATACTTGTTTTTAAAAGGAACCATTATCAATTCCTTCTGATAAGAAAACCTTATTAAAGGGAACTTCTCAATTTCTTACCCATTTTCAATTACACTCCATAATATATTTTAAGCCCCATTATATTTATAAAATAATTAATTTAATTACGAAAAAACTTTCTTAGTTTATTTTTGGTTTTATATAAATAATTATTCATTTTTCCTCTTTAAATACTCAATAATAATATCACTAAACTACACTTAAGGGGCTCATTTCTAATATTTCTTAAAAACTTGTTTACATATATTCACTTTATTTGGATATAATTTATCATTATATATTCCTATTTTCCATTATTAATGTCCAAGTATGATTTAAATCCACTATTTCACGGACTCCATTATGATATTCCTTTTAGTTATGATTTATGACATGATTATGATACCCATTTACTTCCATGGGTGACCCTTATGTTTATTCATTAGGCTTGATTATTCATGTGTAACAAATATGAATGAACATGTTATGATGGGTTCACCTATATAGCACTCCAATGCATTGGGTAATGTTTATTCTCATGAGACGACATGTATGCTATTTGGGATTAAGCCTAATCTATTATGGGAATTTTTCCACCATGTAATATAGTCTTGGCAGTAATCCTTGACTCATGTTTTTTTCATGTTTAATATTGCACCCATGTTCTTATGTTTCCATGATTACATGATTAAATTTTCTACATGTTATGATTTTATATCATTATTTATGTTCAATGCGTTTTTATTTCATCTTGTTATGCCTTCTAACCCATGTGTTATGCTTTATTCCTGTGTTTATTCCCATACTTGGATTTTTAGATTATCTCTTTGTTCATATTTTCCTCAAGATATCCTATACTGATGTAATAGCTCAAAGAATGTTAGGATCTTATTTTGAAGATCAAATAAAATATGGTTTAATGTTTTCTAATTACGTACCTAGCCTTCCAAATACACTATACATTATGATCATTGGTTTGTATTTGATGGTTAATTGTGCTTAAAATCATGTAATAATATTTCTAAAAGGATCAGGTCACTATAGTGGGTTTTATGGAGATTAGGACTAGAAAAATTTAGTAAGAACCATGGAGACAATTCTATCACCATGGATAACCAAGATAGAAACTTAGGGATTCACAAGTTAGGATATACTTTTCATTTACAAGTTAATCCTTCTATGTTCAAAGTTTATTTTTTATATTATTATTATCTAAATATTCAAGCCCCTTAATTGTACAATATTTCTCATAGTTAATGGATGGAAATAGGAGAGCTTATTCCAACAATCAATTCTATAGGCAATTTTATGATTATCCTAATGAAATTCTAAATCTGATAGGAATGGGAGCTCAGAACTACATGAAAGTACTATCACGACTATCTCAAGTTATGAAAAATAACATGAATCATGTGAAAATCCATCCTTATCCTAATAAATGGAAATTTTTTATTAAATTCTTTAAGTTAAAAATTCATCCTATCTTTATTATATCGTATAATCTCTTCATCATGGAATAATAGATTATTTACATTGAGAAGATATTATTTATCCTCTATTTATCTGAAGAAGAAATTTTTTTTGGTAGTGGTCTTTCATTTTGATGAGGAAGCAGATTAATAGTGGATATTGTTCAAGATCACAAGGTCTAAGGCAAAAATTGATTCCATGGATTGGGAAGAATTCAAGAAAATATTTTTAAATATATATTTTCCACAACCCTCCTTCTTAAGATGGAGAGGTAGTTCCTCTGACCGAAGAAAGATGAAGATGAGTTTATCGGGGCATATGAGTAAAATTTCAAAAGACATTCAAGATATTCCCTTGGATTTTTCATTAAATCTGAAATAAAAGTGGATCTATTATTTATTGGACTAAAGTCTAGTCTAAAAAATCCTTGGAGATTCAAGACATTGAAATATATGTGGAGATTGTCTGTTGTTCCTATAAAGCTGAAATAGAGATCTAAGAATCATAGTGGCCTCATGGGATTAGAGATAAAAATAAAGAAAAATCAGTTCAACATGGGAGGATCAATAGATAAATCATGTTATGAAAATAAAAAATAACATCCCATGTGTCAAAATTACTCGAAGAAGCATCCTAGAAAAAATCTTAGGGGAACCAATAGATACTTCAAATGTGGAAGAGAGGGGAATCATGTTAATTATTTAATAAGCAATATGATGAATCACACAAATGAATAATAAGAAAAAAAAGTTTTATATTAACACTCAACCTATAGTGTAGTGTTTCAACAGTAAGTAAAATGAGCATTATGCAATCTAATTCCCAAATTCAAGGGTTGTCAGTGGAAATCAGCAACAACAACCTATAAGGATGTAAATAAGGGAACATTATATCATTGTTATTAAGGTAAAGTTGGAAAATGATGTGGTGATAGGTATGTTAGTTATTCATTCAAAAATAGTAAACATATTATTTTATTTTGGTTATATGAATTATTTTATATACTTTTAGATTAGCAGAACTATCAAAACACCAACTAAAAATATGAAGGTTGAGTTATCTATGAGAACATTAAATGGGGTAATTATTTCATTCAATGTATATAACTCCACCATGGTTAATTTTTGTGGACTAAACCTCCCATAAAATCTATTCATACTTATTTTGGTGGATTTTGGTGCTATATTGGTCATGTATTAGCTATATTTTTATTAAGATAACATTGACTGTTGATAAAAGAATATCACTCTTAACATCCTAAGAAATCCCACAATTCAATACAATTGTAAAGAGTATTATTATTCTCTTTTAGAATAATAATATAAATTATGGATATTATTACCTTATGAGAAATAATGTCCATCTCAAATGATTGAGAGAAATGATATAATCTTTCTCAAAGACATTTCTATTGTGAGGTACTACAATAATGTGGTCCCTGAAGAATTTCCTAGTCTTCCTCCTAACTGATAGGATGAGTTATCAATTGAACTTATTACTGGATATCTTCCTTTATCAAAGACTTGTTATATAATGGATACAATTGAGTTGGAATAACTAAAGAAATATTTTCAAGGGAATTAGATAAGGGTTTTATATTCCCGAGTGCTTCACCATGGGGTGTGTTGGCCCTCTTGGTCAAGAAGAAGGATGGATCGATGTTCCTATTTATTGATTATCATGATCTCAACAAAATCATGATAAAGAACAATTATCCCCTTTTAGGGATAGATGACTTGTTCGATCAACTATGTAGGGCCATGAATTTCTCAAAGGTGTACCTTTAGTTGGGATATCAACAATTAAAGTTTATGAAGTAATATATTACCAAGGTTTCTTTTTAAATGAGGTATGGACACTATGAGTTAATAGTGATGCCCTTAAGACTCACTAATGCTCTAGAAATTTTAATAGAATTAATGAATAAAGTCTTTAGAGATTATCTCGATGATCATGAGGATAATTTGAATATTGTGCTAAAAATATTGAGAATGGAGGAACTATATGAAAATTACGGTAAATGTGAGTTTTTTATGGAGGAAGTATCATTTTTTGGGCATGTTATTACTATAAAAGGAATATCTTTTGACCCTTATAAAACAAAGTAAATTAAAGAGTGTCCTTGACTATAATCTGTAACAGATATCCATAAATTCCTTGGTCTAGTTGTTTATTACCCACAATTTGTGAAGAAATTATTTTTATTTTCAAAGCCACTAACCAAGATGACTCAAAAGGGAGTAAATTTTATCTAGACTAGTGAATCTTAACACTTCTTCAAATAGTTGAAAAAGAGGCTAATCACCACACCTGTACTCACACTTCTGACAAGTGGGAAACTCTTTTTTGTATAAAATGATGCTTCAAAGAAGGTATTAGTCTATGTACTAATGAAAAATGATAAATTGATATCTTATGACTCAAGGAAACTGAAATTTCATGATAGAAACTATCCCGCAAATGATCTAGAGTTGTTGGTTATGATCTTTGTGTTGAAAATCTGGAAGCATTATCTTTATGGGGAGAAGTGTGGGATATATACTAATCATAAGAGACTCAAATATATATTAACACATGAGGAGTTTAATATGGACCAACTAAGTTGGTTAGATATCATTAATTATTATGATATCTCTATCCACTACCATCCTAGTAAAGAAAATAAAGTGGAAAATGTTTTAAGTATAAATGAACATGCAAATTTATCAATGATGATAATTGATAAGGATCCAATATTATAAGACCTTAAAAGGATTTACTTGGGGATCATTAAAGAAGGAACATAATAAATCCTTTCTCAAGTGTTTACTCATTCATCCCTTATGGATAAAATAAATAATTCTCAAACAAATGATGAGGAAATTAATAAAAAGATTGAATCTATCGAAAATGGAAAACCCTCAGAGTTCAAAATTGATTAGGAATGATTCATAATATTTGGTTCATGATTATGTTTACCATACTATCCATAGATAAATAATGATATTATGCATGATTTTCATAGCTCAACTTTCTGTATCCACTGAGGGAGAACAATTATGTATTGAGATCTTCAAGAGAAGTATTGGTGGGAAAATATGATGAAGGAGATTACTGAATATATATCAAAGTGACTGGTATGTTAGAAAGTGAAAGTTGAAAGGAAAAAATATAAGGGGATGATGCAACCATGGTCCATACCAACATGGAAAGGGAAGAACATCACCATGGAATTTTTTACTAGACTTCCAAATACATCTAAAAAAATAATGTTAAACGGGTCATTGTGGATCATCTTACAAAGACAACTCACATTGTTATAAATTGATAGAAGTTCTCACTGGATCAACTTGCATGGATATATATGAAAGAAGTATTGAGACTGTATGGAGTACCCTTATCGATCATATGAGATCGAGATCATATATATACCTCTATGTTTTGGAAAACTATCTAACATTATATAAACACTGATTTGAACTTTAGTACGGATTATCAACCTCATACATATTTCTAATATGAGTGAACTATTTATAAAATGGAAAAAATGTTGAGAGAATTTTTTATGGACTTTAAGGGACGATGGGAACGACATTTACCTTTTTTTAAGTTCTCTTACAAAAATAGTTTCCACACGATCATCCAAATGGCTTCATGTAAATCCCTTTATGGGAAAATATGCAGAACACCAACATGCTCAGTTGAAGTTGGTGAACATAACATTCTAGGACCTGAAATGTCAAAGAAATGGTAGAAAAGATGAAAACCATTCAGAAAAACATCAAGGTATCCCAAATTTGATAGAATATCTATATAGAAAATCATCAGAATGACCAGGATTTTAAGGTTGGAGACATGGTATTCCTATGTATATTGTAATGGAAGAGGATCATTAAATTTGTACAGAAAGTAAATTCTAGTCCCACGTACATCGTCCCTTTAATATTCTTAATTGTATAAGAGTTTTATCCAATCAAATTTCACTTCCACCAACCATGTATCAATTATATTATGTATTCCAAAAATCCCTCTAGAGGAAGTACATACCAGATCCATCATAAGTATTAAATCCAAATGTGGTCTAGTTGGAAAATTATCTCTCTAATGAGGAGTATCCAGTGAATAACTTAGAACATAGAGATAAATTTCTATTCAACAAGACTACTCACCTGGTCAATGTAATATGGTAGAACCATAAGTACGAAGAGGAAGCATGGGAACTAGATGAATTGATGAAGGATAATTACCCTCTTCTATTTTCACCTAATTATGTAAAATGAAATTTCAATGGTGAAATTTCATAATAGGGGAAGAATATAACGACACTAAATTTTATCAATGAAATTTTCCCTTCTTATACTTATTTCATATAATATAAAGCATATAAATTACATACTAAATCCAATAAAAATTGTATTTTCATAAATGAAAAATTATACCATAGTTAATAAACAAACTAATGATAATTCCAAATATTATCGTGGGACAATAAATAGGAAATAATATAATAAGAATAGGAAATTTTGGATCTATTCAATCCACTAGAATGACCACACTCAAGAATAAATATTTAGAAATAAAAAATAATGTTAATAATAAAATATTAATTTTTAAGATGAAAGTATATAACCTTGATAGAAAATATAATAATTAATGAAATAAGTGGTATTTATTGAAATTAATGAATCTATACGAATGAAATAGTAACCTGGTCATTGGAATAGCAATGTGACTATAATGAATAGTAATTTGGACTTTAGAATAGTAACCTCACCTATGAAAGTATAAATAAAATTTGGTTATCATATAAATGAAAATATGATAGATTTGTATCATGTAATAATAAATAAATGTTTAAAAAGGAAAAATTAAATGTCAGTATTTTTGTGAAATGTAAATTTTTATCTATAATTTTATAATTGATATAATGATTAAAAATAAAATTTATTTCATAAAATAGATTCAAAAATTTATATCCCTTCATATTATAATTATAATATAATTTTATGAGATCTTAATTAATTATAAAAAGTTTCATAAAAACTATTATAACATTAAAATCGATAATTTTTTAATAAATTTTGATTTTAACCAAAAATAATAATTTATCATATTTAGAAAGTTATTTTCATAAAATTGAGTCCATTATCATATTAAATAATAAAACAAACTAATTCGTGTTGATTGAAAACTTCCAAAATGAATTAAACATTTGTCATTAACACTTTATCTAATGAATTATTCTAATATATAAAAAATGATATATGTGACCATTTAAAATTATGGAAGTTTATTAAAACCATATGATTTAGCTTATTTAGTTATGATTTCTTTTTATTAGAACTCCCATAATTATACTCAAGGTAACCGGCTATAAATCCATGAAATAAACACTCCCAAAACAACAAAATTAAACATTATAACTCATAAAAATGTCCATAAACTAACTTTATATGCTTATAATAATTAAAATGTATGTTGAATATGTTTTTAATTAATTTATTTATTGATATAATTTTATTTTTTAGTATATTAAGTGAAAGTGCATATCACTTTTGGACATAAGTTAAGGGATCTCTCTGAACCTCTAAATTAACTTTGGGTTGCACTTTATCTATCTTTAACACAATTTAATTTATATTTTTTTATATAATTATTCTTAATTATATTTATATGTTCCAAAAATTATTTATCTAGATCAATTCATCCTTCTTTTATGGGTAAATACATGTTTTTAAAAGGTTCCCCACTCAATTCCTCCCGATAAGCAAACCAGATTAAAGGGAACTATCCAATTTCTTACCCCTTTTCAAGTACACTACATGATATTTATTAATCCAAAATTATATTTATAAAATCCCACATTTAATCATGATAAAATATCTTAGTTAATTTATGGATTTATGAAAACAATTATTCATTTTCCCTTCTTTAAGAACTCTTTAATGTTCTCCCGAAAGCGCACTAAAGTGGATAATTTATAAAGTTTTTTAAACACTCTTTTTACATGTTTTAACTTAATTTGGAAATAAATTATCAATATATATTCCTATTTTTCCTTATAAATGTCCAATTATGATTTAAATCTATTCTTTCATTGACACCATTATGATATTCCCTTTGGTTATGCCTTATTCCATGATTATGATAAACATTTCATTCCATGGGATACCCTTATGGTCATTCCTTATGCTTGATTATTCATGTGGAACACTAATGAATTAACATTTTATAATGGATTCACCTATATTTTACTCTAATTCATTGGGAAATGTTTAGTTTCATGAGACTTTATGTATGGGATTGGGGAGTAAACCTAATCCATTATGGGACTTTGTCCACCATGTGATATAGTCTTTGAAGTAATCCTTGACTTGTGTTTATGTCATGTTGTATATTTTTTCCACATTCGTATGTTTCCGTGATTACATTCTAACACCCTAAGATTTTTTTAAATATTTTCTTTTTGGATATAATATAATCTTTTTGATATTTTTCGTTTCAAGCGACACTGAATATAGTATTTTTATATAAAATCACTAAGTTTAGATTGCATAATATACATCACCAATTTAATCTTACACTAAAAAACACTTATATTATATTTTTGTACACAATAATATATTTTTATATTTTACTAAACACAATATTGAGTCCCTTAGATACCTTTTATTACAGGTAAGGATGATTTTTTACCGAACTACAATAATCTATTAATATTATTATTAAAATACTATTATAGCTACCACCTAGCCATTGGAATAGAAGTTAAGAATAATATTTAATAAATTTTGAATATATTATTTACACATGAATCCATTTTGTATCAATTAATAACAGTGAATTAAAGAACTATTTTGAAATAAAGAACTTAGTTTTCTAAGAAAACTATTTTTCTATATACAAACACAATTTTATCTAAATAAATTAAAAAAAACTCTGGATTAATCTTTTAAAAAATATTTATATATTATATATTGTGTCAATTTTTTTAATACTCATCCAATAAATTTTATATGTATAAGATAAGAGAAATCCAATTTTATGAAAAAAAAGTTGTATTTTTCAAAAAGGTAATTTTACCACCATTTAATGGAGAATAATTTTTAAATATAATATTTGACACCATTATAATTTTTATTTGACATAATAAACATCATTTTTTAATTTTGAAAATATAAATTTACATTAGGTGAAATTTTGGAATTTTTTGGAGAACATTCATCTTTTGATGAATAGTGAATAATACCGAATTTTAGTTAAAAAATACATTTCTTTTAAATTTATTTATATATTTAGATAATTTTTTAATTGTTTTATAAGTATAATTAGATAAATTTTATATCAAGTAAAAAAATTAGATCATAGGAAATGGTTCAACCTAAAATTTAGATATAAAAACATAACAAACTTTTGATCATTTTTACTTTAATAACCTACTTGGTCATCTCGTCTACTAGATTAACATTAAATTAATTTCACCCAATTATTTTATAAGACTTTAGAAAATTGGATTTAGTATTTATAATCTGAATAATTTATAACTTATAATAATTTCAACTTATTTTTTCCCAAAATATCTGTGAAAGTAATTAAAATTAATTATAGCGGTTAAGAGAAAAACTAGCTTACTAAACCTTAAACTTAAGGCCCAAAATGATCGATAAACTTGTAAAAAATCCATTGTTTGGAAATATTTTTACCAATTACCCAATTTTATATAATTTTATCAATTATTTTAGGAATTTTATGTAAGGGAGACCTCTCAATATTATTTACCATTATATATTTTCAATATTGTCACTACTCTATGTCTATAAAAGGTCACTCACCCACCTGGCATACTTACACATCTCAAGACACTTTTTCATAGAAAACCACTGAATAAAAATACTCCCAACATCCCTCAATTCATCCTATATTAATCCATTTTTTCATAAATCCAACCAATGAATCCCTTTTGGTCCAAACCAAGAGGATTTACCCAAAGAAGTGGTAACATATATCCCTAAGAACCTTTTTTTTATTTTCATTATCCACCATTTCAACTATTATTATTACAAGATTATATAAAAACCTTAGTATAATCAATATAATAAGATATTTTATTCTAATATTTCTACCTACACTTATACACACTTCCATCTAATTGGTAACAAACTTACCATTTTCGTGTACGACGAACTGTTGCCTCACAAAATGGTGTTGTTTGTTTTTCCTTTACCAGCCCTCATGGTAGGAAATTATGATGGAAAATATATTTTTATATATTATATATGATATTTATTATTTATTTATACTTATTTAATAATTATATAGAACATACAATCATGTTTTCTATTTTGTGTAAATACAATAACTTCTTTTGTGGATGTGTGGACTACCGTCTCCTCAAAGCGATGTGATTTATCTACAAATTACATTGAATATTTTGTGGACGGTATTAGTGAAATTATATTAAATATATGGCATAATAATTCTACTTTAATTATTTTATATTTAAATATATTTCATTTACTTTATTTCTTTCAATATGACAATATAACTAAAATAGTGTCCATGTATACGTATGGTCCACTGTATCCATATACAGTGTATTCCATTTCATATTTCTATATTTTATAAATTATTATATATAAACATATAATTAATATATATTATATTTTTATAATGTTTTATTTTTTAAAAAAAATAATTAATTCATGATCTATGTAAGTGGATTAAGAATAACAAGTCAAAACTTGTACGAAAAACAAAGCGGATATTACGAGAAACATAACATTAAAATGGAGTTGTTAATAAATAGATAATATAATACCATAACCAAATAATATATTGAATTGGATATAAAAATATTTTTTCTAATATATTTATAATAAACTTATATTTTTTATACATGAATTTTGTATGAGTATAATGATATTCAAGACATCACGTAAGGGAATTTCATCTCACTTTTTATTTCTGTGAGATTTATGCCTTATTCGCCACTTATTTATTTTGTGTGGTGTATATAATTCTCATTACTATATTATATGACTCTTATCCTTAACTTTATGTGTATTTACATATCCATTTTATGTTTTCTCATTCATGTGGTTTATGTTTCAAAAGTTACAAAATCGGTTAAGTAATTTTGTCTCATTTTTCTTTCTTTGAGACACATGTATTGTTATGCACCTATATTATTTTATGAGAGTATATAATTACATTTGACATGTAATATCATGAATATATTTATTTTAAAGATATTTTAAACTTCATGTAATTTTATTTTCTTACATGGGATGTATGATTCAAAATTACTAAGCGGTAAGAGTTTATTACAAAAATCCCATTTTTATTAGGATTGTTTATGATTATGCTTTCATTGATGAAATACTATGATACATACTTCAAGAACACTCATTAATTTTATTCTCCTCTAGTTAGTCATGATATATTCATGTATTGGTACCATTTTCCACACTTTGGTACTTAAGATAATTAAGAATGTTTTTTAAGAAAATTTGACTTTATCTATCTCTTCGATCAGAAATTTGTGTTCTTTAATAACCTTGTTTTCTAATTAAATTTCAAAAAATGTTATAATGTTCTCATATTATCTTTAAAATACATTTTTACCCATGTTTTACCATTCAAAAAAATTGTTTTTTAAAAAATAATTTTCTTATTGTTTTTTGATCGAGGCACTTTATTAATTTTTTAAAGCATAAAAGGAATGTTCGAAATGTACAAGTTTTTTCGCCATCATAACCATAAATTATTTGAAGCTTCCTTTTCAATTTTAAAAGATTAATTTTTAAGAAAAAAAATTTCCCTCATATTCTGTACATTCATTTTTTTCATGTGTTTTTTAAAAAAAATACTTCAAAAAATGTTTTATATTTAAAAAGTCTTTTTACCGATATTAAAATATTCCTTTATATGTTTTCAAAACATTATTTTCAAAGAAAATTATTTCAATGATTTCAATGATTATTTTATAATATTTAAAAATATTTTCCAATAAAATTATTTTCAAAACAATTAAGCTTCCTTTTTAATGATATCTTTTTCAAAATTGTTTTCAGACATCCTTCAAAGAAATGGTTTTCAAAATGATTTTAATATTATGTTTTCATGAAAAAACATTTTGGAATGTTTTAAAGATTATTTTATTTGTTTTTAAGTGAAATGTTTTTTTGGATTTCATTATAAGTTTTTAAGTTTATTTTCAAAGAAAATTATTTTCAAAAGGTTTTATGTTTAACAAAAATAAAATAAGAAATGATATTTTCCTCAAGAAATGTTTTTAAAATATATTTTAAAATTATTTTCCATCTAAGATGTTATCAATTGATGTTACTCCTACCATTATGGAAAAATTATCCAAAGGTTAAATTCATATAGTTTTTTCTCTAAATGGTTTATGTTTTAATGGAATTTTTTTTATGAAAATTTTTTATCTCATGGATTATATGTTTATGAAACTCATTTCTCTTCCATAGGTTATATTCTTATGAAACCCATTTCTTTTCATTAGTTATTCATTGGGGAAATGATTATTTAACTTATCTCTTTTCCATATTTTATGATATGATTATATGTTTATGATACCCATTTCATTTCATGGGTTATGATATGATTTTTTATGATCATGTGACATAGGTATATATGATTTCATTGTGATATGGGAGGGATATATATCACCCTCAAATTTATTAGGTAATTATTTATATATCATGAGATAGACATGGATGGAATGAGGAGTTAACTTGGTTCAATAAAGGAATTTTTCCGCTAAGATGATCTTGAGAGTAAACCTTGACTATTAATATGATCATGGTAGTGAACCATGACTACCACGGTGGTATGAGGAGTGAACACATACTACTAATATAGACTTGGTAATGATTCCTTGAATACAATGGAAATAATTTTATATTCTTATGTGTATTCCACAATTCCATGTCTTGTTACTATGTTATGATTTCATAGATCATGATATTGATTCCCTTATAATTCATGTTTTATGAACTGCCAATAATTATACCATGATTCATGTTTACAATATTTGATATGCAGGGTATGATCTTTTAATGTTATGACCACATTTTAATACCCTTATGCTTATTTATGCTACATGTATCCTATGTTTACCATTACGGAGCATATTGTCCCACCCCTTTTCATGTTTTCTTTCCATAGGTTATGTTGATATGTATTATGTATAATGAATCTAAGAAGGGTTTTATTCATGAAAAACCTAGTATGATATAGTGTAGATTAATTATATACTAGTGTTTATGTTTCCATGTTTCCAAAGTCACTAAGCTAATATAGTCTGTTGGCGTCTATTTGTGTAATATATTAGGTATTCTGCAAAAATTATGAAATTTTAATGTTTGAAAATGGAGGGACATTATACTTGGTATTAGAGTGAATTTTTAATCAAACATTGTAAACTATTTTGAGAAAACTTTAGTGATATATGTAGGAATATTTATAAGGGTTTTTCTATGCATGTAACCAAGTATAAGCCTATGGTGTCATAGAAAGGTGTCAAAATTTAGACATATTATAAGTGATTTTTCATGATTATGTGATCTACAAAATGATAAGTGTTTCTAACACTATGATTTATGGTTTTATTTAATGGTGAGAACCATAAAGATTTGGGTTAATGTTGAATATGATAGAAATTTTTCTAATTAATAGTCAAATGGGATCATCACTGGAGTGAAAGATATTGTGATCATGCCTAATCATATTTCACAAAACATGATTAAAAACATGTACCTTAACAAACTCTTGAACTCGCCAAATAAGTGAAAGAATGGGTTCTATAAGATTTCAAGTAATGGATACCTTAGAGGAAAGAATATTTAGTTTTCTTTGTGTCGAGAATGTTGAAATAATCACCCAAGTGAATGTATTATAGGAAGAATAATATGTTTTGATTGTGGAAAATAAGTACACAGAGAAAGAAGCTATAAAAGAAATATAAAAAGATTAGTTAATAAAATGGATGGGAATATTGGACTCCCTAATACATCATCAAAGGGTTAATGTTTTTAAGTGTGGAATGAATAGGAATTATGCAAATTAATGTCCCAAGTGGAAAGATAAAGAAGAGAATTGGTAAGGTGGTATGAGTAATGGTTATATTATTGATAATGATGAGACTATAGATGAAATTTTAATAGAAAGAGGTATTATTTAATAGGATAAGGTAGCCTTGTTAATGGAATGTGTATGAAGTGGAATAATCTAAGTGTTTTTGTATTTATATTAAATAATTATTAAATATATATGGATTATTTAGTTTAAATTTTTTTCTAAGGATTTAAAAAATTTGTTGAATGGTTTTGATGGATTAGAAAAGTGATTTAACGGTGTAGTGAAATTTTGATTAAGGGGAGATAACCCTTAATATTTTTCTAATATTGAGATGATGATTTTTGTGTAATGATATGTAGGATATGAATAAGTAAATTGGATGGTACTGATTACCTTAGAACTAATAAATGATTTATTGAAAAAGTAGTTTGTGATATCATGGATTGCGTTTATAGAATTTTTTTATTTAAGTAATATATCCAATAAACATCAGAATAAGTAAACATGCATCATTTAAATAATTATTTATGGTAATTACCATGTTTTAATAGAATACATGATGAAAGTATTCACATGTTTTGTATGTGAAAAAAAAGAGCTACTTTATGATATACAGGGGATCAATACTAAGCTGTTTTTGAGAATTAAGTAACCTTATTTATAAATATTTTTACTTCCATATTCCATAAGGGTTATCAGGTTAACCATTTATGGAATAGATTATGTTAAAAATTACATGAAGTTTTAGATATTAATGTATTATCTCTCCATATATGAATTTATTCATATTAGACAACATGTGATAATCTTTTTTGTGGTAATTAAAGACATATGGAATGACATATCATTCAATTTATGGATCTCACAATCTGTTAAGTTTTTAGTAATGAAAAATTCAATATTATTTTGGCAATAATAGATGAAGTGGAAGTTGATGAAAGAAAAAAAATGGTAAGGTTGTCATGAAATCATGTATGTATATCTATTCATGAATATTATTCCACTTTAGGAAAAAAGGGTCTTGAAATAAATATTTTTCAAGTTATCACCTTTTTTATGATATCAATGAGCCTTTTCAATCCTATTTGGGTTATGGATTTGTGATTGTTAAGTTCATCCTAACCATCTTCTATATCCCTCTCCATCAGAACTTGATAGTTATATTTCTCTTTCATGTCCACATTTTCACTTTCCACCATTGTTCTCTTATGTGGAAACCTATTTATGAGTTACTTTGGGTAACCTTTATGGTTCCAACATACCTTTCTTAAAGTAATCTCTAGTACTCATTTTTACGATGTGGGTTTCAATAAAAGTAACTTAGGGTATTAAAAAATTAAAATCCTAGATGAATTTTGAGGGTAAAATTCATTTTTAGGGGGGTAAAATGTACCACCATGAGATTTTGTATAATATTGTTTTTGGAATTAATTTAATCTTTTTGACATTTTTCATTTCACACAACACTGAATATAATTGTTTTATATAAAATAAATATTTTTGTATTTCATTTTACGCATCACTAATTTAATATTTTACAACACACACCACTTATATCAGCTTCTGGTGCATTAAACATTGTGTTTATATTTTTATTACACACATTATTGAGTCCCTTTGATAGCTTGTGTTACATGCAAGACCATTTTTTTATCGAACTACAATATACTATTAATATTATTATTAAAATACTATTATAGTTACAAATTAGTCGTTGGAATAGATGTTACAAATAAGATTAAATAAATTGTGAAAATATTATTTACACGTGAATCCTTTGGTTATCAATTAGTATAAGTGAATGAAAGAACTATTTGGAAATTAATAAATAAAATTCTAAGAAAACTATTTTTCTATGTGCAAACACAATTTTATCTCAATAAATTGAAAAAACGACTTTGGGTTAAATATTTAAATAAAATTTATATATTATATATTCAATCAATATTTTTTATACTCATCTAATAGAATTTATAGGAAAAATATAATAATAAATTCAATTTTATGAATGAAAGACATTTTTTTAAAAGGGAATTTTACCACCTTTTAATGACGAATCCATTTTATATCTAATTTGAGAAACTTATATTTTTTATTTTAAAAAAAATTAATTTTGGAAATTGTAATATCAAATTTTAATTTGGGTGAATTTTTGGTATTTTTCTGAAAATATTCATATTTGAATGAATAATGAATAATACTGAATTTTAGTTCAAAACTACATTTTCTTCAAATTTATTTATATAATTAAATAATGTTTTTAATTGTTTTTTAAGTATAGTTATATCAATTATATATAATTTAAACCAATTTACAAAATATTAAAATATTCTACATTAAATTTTCATACAAACACTTATCAAACTTTTGATCATTTTTACTTTTAAAACATGTTTGGTCGTCCCCTTTGGGGGATTTACATTAAATTAATTTCTCAAAATTATTTTATTATAATTTTTTAAAATGTATTCCATATTTCAAATCATCATAATTTATAATTTATAATAAGGTCACATTATCTTTTGACCAAAAAAATAGTGAAAATAATTAAAATTAATTTCAATGATTAAGAGAAAATTTAGCTACATAGGGAACTAAACCTTAAAGTTAAGGCCCAAAATGACTTATAAACTTGTATAAAATCCATTTTATGTAAATATTTCGACACATTAACCTATTTAACATAATTTTAACAATTAATTTTGTCACATTATGTAACATAGATCACTCAATAGTTTTTACCTTTTTATATTTACAAGAATGTCACTCCTCCTCCTCTATAAAAGGGCACTCACACCCTCACTTACTTACACCTCTCAAGTCACTTTAGATCAGGAAAAAGTTGAATAAATATCCTCAAAAATTATTTCAATTGATCCTATAACCATACTTTTGGGCATAAATTCAACCAATGATTCCCTTTGGTGAAAACCAAGAGAAGTTTCCTAAAGTAGAGGTAACACCATTCCTCAAGATCCTTTGTTTTATTTTCATTATGAAGTGCCCAGATCAGTGTGAATCACTGAGAGGGGGAGGGGGTGAATCAGTGATCCTTTAAAACTTTTTACTAATTGATTCTTAATCAATTAAACCTCTATGGCTTGTTAAGGCCTCGATCCACTCTTCTTGTATCTCTCAACCTTTCCTGGATAATGCAGTAATGAAAAGGCACAGGACACAAGGATTTACAAGGTTCGGCACCAAAGGCCTACATCCTTGCCATGCTCTCCAAGCATGGATTCTCCCATTATAATCTGTTAGTATTACAATGGTCGATACAGCTTCCCACCGTATCTCTCCTGAGTCCCACAGGAGGGTCTTTATACTGCGTCCCACAGTGTTACCAGAGTCCCACTGGCCTGCTCCAGAATCCCACTGAAGACTTCTTCTCCCTGAGTCCCACAGGGTCTTCTCCTGGCTCCTCGAGTCACACGAGTAGCTCTTCTTCACTTTAAGCTTCTTCAAGTATCCTCAGCAGTCTGGGATAAAGACTGCTGGCCTTGCTCTGTACCTCTGATCACTTGTGATGATCAGGATCTTCTCAATCTACTGAAAACTCAGACAACCATTCTCTTTAACTTCAGTCTGGCTCAGTCTCAGTTCACTTCAACTTCATGCACTGAATGCATGACATCACAATATCTTCAAGATCTTCAAGTCTTGGACTCCTCAGATGCACACCACTGATTTAGCACTGTTCATGTGTGCACGTGCATGCATGCATGCATGCACTTTCCCTTTCCTCTTCTTGGTGCAGTAGACCCACAAAGGGTGTAATCACTTTTGAGCACACACCTACTTCTCAGACTTCACACACTTTATGCAATTAGCTTACACACTAGAATGTGTGTTATACTTTAGTGTGGATGTCCTCCCTTTTCTTCTTCTAAGTGTATACACACTTCTTAGTGCACACACCTAGGTTCGGCCACTTCTTTAATTTGCACACACAAATTCTTCACTTAGCATACACTTGTAGTGACCTTCCTCTTCTTGTTGCACACACACAAACTATTCTTTGTTCTTCAAAGTGTGCACCCCACAAGGGATACGGCCTACTTCACTTGCACACACAAATTGTGTTCATCAATTTTTCACACACACAAAGTGTGCCCTCGGCCTTCTTGTCCACTTTGCACCCACAAATCCGTAGGGTCTATTTGCACTTTGCACATACAACTTGGATTTAGTTGTGGTCTTCCTCTCGGCCTTTTTCACTTCACACACAATATGTGGTATTCCACTTCACCCACTTGCACACACAAGGCATGCCTCGGCCTCCTCTTGCACACACCCGAATACCAACACAAGGGCTACGGCCTTCTTCTTCAAATTGCACACAAAGTGCCTCGGGTACTTCTTCTTTACTTAGCACACACACTGCCCAAATTCAATCATCCCATAGGGTGTTCTCCTCACTTGGCACACAAGCACAAAGGCTCGGGTCTTCCACCTAAATGCCAAAGGAGGCGCGCAAGGGTCTCACCCGCGGGCTTCAACCAAGGGCGCACAAGGGGTGCGGCCTCTTCTTCTTCAACAGCTGCACAAGCCTCGGGTGCAAGGGGCAGCCGCGCAAGGCTCAAGTGTGCAAGGGTGCAACACTGCCACGGGCTCCTTCCTCCTGCCGCGCAAGGGTGCGGGCAGAGAGGGAACAAGAGTCTCGAGCGCGCAAATATGCGGCTCGGCTCCTTCCTATCGCGCAAGAGAGGCGCGCAGGGAACACTTCGGGCCTCGGGTGGCACCGGGACAATCAGCCGCGCAAATAACTTGCGCGGGGCTTCTACTTCGCGAGGCATAGGCTTCGCGGGACACTCTTCAAACATTCAGCGCATCAGCAAGCAGCAATGAGGTCTCGGCCTCTCCTTTTATAGGCAGAGAATCCTCGATTCATCCGCGTGAAATAAATATCAAAATCCCGAGATCTTCGGATCTTTAAAAACTTTCCAAATCTTGAATTTGATCCTCGGTTCACGCGGGTTCTCTCATTTTTTTTCTTTCCTCCTCGTGCATGCGATTTATAACGCATGCACGGCCTTTGTTTAGGCCTATCCATGCAAAAACACGAACACCGAATGGCCTCGCACCTCCGGTTGCTTCGGCCTCGCTCGAAATCCTCCTTTCATCGCATGCATGCTTATTTTATTGCATGGTTATGTTCAGTAGGCACAGACGATCACAATGGAGGTTTTGGATTCGGAAATGGTGGCCGGGAGCTCAAGATAGGTCGTCGGGATGCCTCTGGTTCAGCGGCTGCTCGCGGGAGACTTCGGCTCGAGCTCGACGAAGGAGATGATCTCGCAGCCGTTGGATCGTCGATTCAATTGATTTCGGATGGCCTAGATCAGATCGCCTCGCCGCGGATGAATCGTGCGGCGCAGATCAAGCGCGCGATGGCTCGGACGGCCAGGATCTCTTCCGCGGGAAAAATGTGCGTCCCACATCGAATCCGCGGCCGGTTTTTCCGCGCTTTATAAGCCTGGCGCTCCCTCAACCCGCCAGTTGAATCTCCTCCCCTCTCGGTGCCGCCCCGCACCGAGTTCTTTAGCGGGCGCGCTCTTGCGCCCACCCTTTGCTCCTGCGGGCGCGCTCCTAGCGCCCACTATGCTCCTCCGGTGCGCGGGTTTCACCACCGCGTGCCCTCGGGGGCTTATACACGGCCCCCTGCGCTCCTCCGGGCGTGCCCCAGGCGCCCATGCGGTGTCCTTGGGTGCGCCCCATGCCTCAAGGTTGCTGCCCTGGCCTTGAGGGTTCCCCATGGGCGTGGTGACCTTGAGTCCCACAAGTGCCTTGGGTGATGACCCTCGGCTGGCCTCCTTGGTGGCCAATTTTTTGGCAAAGTAAAGAATAATACTTTGTCAAATACAAAGTTCTTCCATAAGTTCAAGCCAAATGCCACATTCCAAGCCATCTTCTTCCCATCTCTATTCTTCTTCTTCTTAGAATTCCTCCATACTTCTTAAACAAATGTTCATCACTTAGGAATGGAAATTCTTGAAGGTTCTTCATCTTCAACCGAACTCCTGAATCACTTAAATTATTCAAAGTGCTTCATTGATCTAATCAGAGATCAATTGGGGCTTCTTCTAATTCTCATGCACTAAGTAATAGTGCATGGACTTCTTCAGCTCACTTCATCCACTTAGGAGGTGTGGATGGATCATCTTCCTCTTCTCATGCATTGTCAATACAATGCATGGTCTTCTAAAGCTTGTTGTGACATTGTATCCAGTTGATACAAGTTCTTGGAACTTTAAAGATCAGTTCAACAATCGTCTGATGTTACTAGAGAATGTTTCAACCACATCTCCTATGCCACTTAGTGAATCTCCTAAGTGACATGCCTCTTAGTACCATGGCCATTCTCCTACATCACTATCACCATCACATCCTTTGACATTCACATCTTGACTCCTTGACATCCATTCAATCCAAGACAACTTCATGCCTCATTGACAACAAATGCAACACATTGCACTTCAATCTCCCCCTTTGTATTTGTTGTCAATACACTCCTTCAGCACATATGAATGGGTCAATATGTGTGCCAATATTTCTCCCCCTTATTGGCAATCAAATGCAAAGGTGTGGTGTGGTTCTCTTCCGCAATATCTCTTCCTCCCTTTGAAAAGTATTTTCTTGAAAAACACTGAGAGAGGGATGATGTCACATGTTCTTCTTTAGCAAAGAACCTTTAGTTGATCAACTCTAAGTCTACTTGGGCTAACCCGGTGTAGAAAACAAGAGTGATATGACCAAGGAATTCAAAGCTGTCCAAAATTCACTGTACATGTGAGATCATGCTTAGGGGTTTGAAAATTTTTCAGATATAACACTTAATTGCTAAATCCTGCACATACTTCACAAAACTCATTAGAAAGTTCAGTGCAATGATAAAGCTCCCCCTTTCATCCATTTGTCTTCAATCCATACTCCCCCTTAATTGACAAGATAAACTCAATTAAGAAACAAGGGATGAAAGCATGATTGGAATACCTTCACTTTTCTCAAGATGGTATTAATCTAAGAATCCCATCTTCTTCAGATTGGCTCCCCCTCAAGGGGTGCACTCCATTCTTTCCAAACCATCCTCCAGCTGAGAATGATCATCATCTTCAATTCCCTGCAATGTTAGCACATGTATATACCAATGTATAAGGGAATAAGATGGAACCTCCTTGGTTCATCAATGTGAACAACAAGGTTGAGAAGATTCTCTCAACCGAGATGTCCCATTTTCACCAGTCTTCACACTTGCACATTTGATCTTCATTGATGATTGTGCTGGTGTGGTTCTCAAAACATCTTCATGTGAAATATTTTTCTTCCCTTTTGCTTTAGCAAATGCCAGAGCTTCATCTTCAGCTCTTTGTAGTTCTCTGGCAAGTTGCAACTGATGTGGCCATATGACAAGTATATCATTTGGAAGAGTGGCCCCAGTTCTGGAAGTTTCACATGGTTCCTTAGATGCTGTCAAGCTACCTTTCTTAGGAAACTTGTTTTCAATCAATCCCTTCTGCTTCTTCTGGATTGATTGTCTGTTTGAGTTCAGTTGGCTTCTATTTAGTTTCATGGCTTCTTTACAAAGGTCCATGATGTGTCCTTTCTTTCCACAGTAGAAGCATTTCTTGGTGGTCCTACTGGATGCATCACCCTTCTTGGACTCAGACTCCAAGGACTTCTCTTTATTTATCAAGCACTTATTGGGAGCATTCTCTACTTTCTTCTTGCTTCCCAAGGAATCTTTCTGATCCAGGTTCAGTGATCTTTTCTTCTTTTGAGCTCTGGATACAGTTGGAGATTGACATGTATCTTTTTGACCACTTTTGCAATCATCCCAGATGTTGTCAAGTAGTCCAAATCTATTTGCAGTAAACAGATGTTTCTGGACCTGTGGATGTTGCTTCTTTCCTTCTGGCTTGCTCCCCCTAGGCATGGGCTTCCTCTGTGCTTTGACATTCATTGGATTGTACCAACAATCCTTTTCACAATGCCCATACTTGTTACAACACCAGCATTGTCCCACGAATCTTGACCTTTTCAGTCCTTCTGATTGTAGGGTATTTTTCTTGACCTGTTGTGCTGTTTCAGGAGAGCTCTCTTTCTTCACTGTCTTCATCCATACTTGTTTGGATTCATTCTTCCATCCTGCACTTTTAGTAGAAACACTTTTAGAAGCATGAGTACAAGATGGTATGGATGGTACCTTCTTTCTAGAAGATGTTGCACTTTTATAATAGGATGTCTTTCTCTTAGAATCATCCTGCTCAAAGCATACTTGAGTAGCAACATGTCTTCTTTCAGCTGACTGGGAGGATTCAGCTTTGGGTGATTGCTGATTTTTCAATATCACCTCCAGTTCTAAGCATTTCATATTGAGGGAGTTCTTCTCATCCTCAATAGTTCTTAGCCTTCCTTCCCATTTCTCTTCCAGTTGCTTTATCTGGTCTTCATGCACCTTTTTCATTTCAAGCAATGAGTTGTCCAGCTCCTTCACCCTTTTGACTTTTTCTTCTAGTTGAGCATCTCTGACAACCATTGACACTTTGTGCCTCTTTTCCAGTGCATGGTAAACATCTTTGATTATTACTTTAAAGATTTCTTTCTCAGAAATACTTCTTTTCAATTCTTCAGCAGTGTCTTCATATCTTTCATTGCAAAGAGATATTGTTTCATCTTTGGCATTTACCAGCTTTCTGAGAGTGTTGGTTATGCCAACCCTTTTAGCCAGCTGATCTTCCATAGCATTGGCTTCTTCTTCTAACTGTGATTTTTCTTCATGAAGATCATGGATGCCTGTAGCTATACACTTTGCCACTTCCATGGGAACTGTCTTCTGAAGATATTTGAGTGCACTCTGAAGATCATTCATTATTTCAAATTCATCACAGCTAGGACAGGCTTTCTTCATCTTCTTGGCCTGTTTCTTCTTTCTATTTTTCTGAGTCTTGGCAGATATCTCCATTTGAGGCTGGTTGCTCGTTTCCTCAAATCTGCACTTCATAAAGACTCCCTTGGATCTTTTAGAGGGAACCTGGCTCTGATACCAATTGAAGTGCCCAGATCACTGTGAATCACTGAGAGGGGGAGGGGGTGAATCAGTGATCCTTTAAAACTTTTTACTAATTGATTCTTAATCAATTAAACCTCTATGGCTTGTTAAGGCCTCGATCCACTCTTCTTGTATCTCTCAACCTTTCCCGGATAATGCAGTAATGAAAAGGCACAGGACACAAGGATTTACAAGGTTCGGCACCAAAGGCCTACATCCTTGCCATGCTCTCCAAGCATGGATTCTCCCATTATAATCTGTTAGTATTACAATGGTCGATACAGCTTCCCACCGTATCTCTCCTGAGTCCCACAGGAGGGTCTTTATACTGCGTCCCACAGTGTTACCAGAGTCCCACTGGCCTGCTCCAGAATCCCACTGAAGACTTCTTCTCCCTGAGTCCCATAGGGTCTTCTCCTGGCTCCTCGAGTCACACGAGTAGCTCTTCTTCACTTTAAGCTTCTTCAAGTATCCTCAGCAGTCTGGGATAAAGACTGCTGGCCTTGCTCTGTACCTCTGATCACTTGTGATGATCAGGATCTTCTCAATATACTGAAAACTCAGACAACCATTCTCTTTAACTTCAGTCTGGCTCAGTCTCAGTTCACTTCAACTTCATGCACTGAATGCATGACATCACAATATCTTCAAGATCTTCAACTCTTGGACTCCTCAGATGCACACCACTGATTTAGCACTGTTCACGTGTGCACGTGCATGCATGCATGCATGCACTTTCCCTTTCCTCTTCTTGGTGCAGTAGACCCACAAAGGGTGTAATCACTTTTGAGCACACACCTACTTCTCAGACTTCACACACTTTATGCAATTAGCTTACACACTAGAATGTGTGTTATACTTTAGTGTGGATGTCCTCCCTTTTCTTCTTCTAAGTGTATACACACTTCTTAGTGCACACACCTAGGTTCGGCCACTTCTTTAATTTGCACACACAAATTCTTCACTTAGCATACACTTGTAGTGACCTTCCTCTTCTTGTTGCACACACACAAACTATTCTTTGTTCTTCAAAGTGTGCACCCCACAAGGGATACGACCTACTTCACTTGCACACACAAATTGTGTTCATCAATTTTTCACACACACAAAGTGTGCCCTCGGCCTTCTTGTCCACTTTGCACCCACAAATCCGTAGGGTCTATTTGCACTTTGCACATACAACTTGGATTTAGTTGTGGTCTTCCTCTCGGCCTTTTTCACTTCACACACAATATGTGGTATTCCACTTCACCCACTTGCACACACAAGGCATGCCTCGGCCTCCTCTTGCACACACCCGAATACCAACACAAGGGCTACGGCCTTCTTCTTCAAATTGCACACAAAGTGCCTCGGGTACTTCTTCTTTACTTAGCACACACACTGCCCAAATTCAATCATCCCATAGGGTGTTCTCCTCACTTGGCACACAAGCACAAAGGCTCGGGTCTTCCACCTAAATGCCAAAGGAGGCGCGCAAGGGTCTCACCCGCGGGCTTCAACCAAGGGCGCGCAAGGGGTGCGGCCTCTTCTTCTTCAACAGCTGCACAAGCCTCGGGTGCAAGGGGCAGCCGCGCAAGGCTCAAGTGTGCAAGGGTGCAACACTGCCGCGGGCTCCTTCCTCCTGCCGCGCAAGGGTGCGGGCAGAGAGGGAACAAGAGTCTCGAGCGCGCAAATATGCGGCTCGGCTCCTTCCTGTCGCGCAAGAGAGGCGCGCAGGGAACACTTCGGGCCTCGGGTGGCACCGGGACAATCAGCCGCGCAAATAACTTGCGTGGGGCTTCTACTTCGCGAGGCAGAGGCTTCGCGGGACACTCTTCAAACTTTCAGCGCATCAGCAAGCAGCGATGAGGTCTCAGCCTCTCCTTTTATAGGCAGAGAATCCTCGGTTCATCCGCGTGAAATAAATATCAAAATCCCGAGATCTTCGGATCTTTAAAAACTTTCCAAATCTTGAATTTGATCCTCGGTTCACGCGGGTTCTCTCATTTTTTTTCTTTCCTCCTCGTGCATGCGATTTATAACGCATGCACGGCCTTTGTTTAGGCCTATCCATGCAAAAACACGAACACCGAATGGCCTCGCACCTCCGGTTGCTTCGGCCTCGCTCGAAATCCTCCTTTCATCGCATGCATGCTTATTTTATTGCATGGTTATGTTCAGTAGGCACAGACGATCACAATGGAGGTTTCGGATTCGGAAATGGTGGCCGGGAGCTCAAGATAGGTCGTCGGGATGCCTCTGGTTCAGCGGCTGCTCGCGGGAGACTTCTGCTCGAGCTCGACGAAGGAGATGATCTCGCAGCCGTTGGATCGTCGATTCAATTGATTTCGGACGGCCTAGATCAGATCGCCTCGCCGCGGATGAATCGTGCGGCGCAGATCAAGCGCGCGATGGCTCGGACGGCCAGGATCTCTTCCGCGGGAAAAATGCGCGTCCCACATCGAATCCGCGGCCGGTTTTTCCGCGCTTTATAAGCCTGGCGCTCCCTCAACCCGCCAGTTGAATCTCCTCCCCTCTCGGTGCCGCCCCGCACCGAGTTCTTTAGCGGGCGCGCTCTTGCGCCCACCCTTTGCTCCTGCGGGCGCGCTCCTAGCGCCCACTATGCTCCTCCGGCGCGCGGGTTTCACCACCGCGTGCCCTCGGGGGATTATACACGGCCCCCTGCGCTCCTCCGGGCGTGCCCCAGGCGCCCATGCGGTGTCCTTGGGTGCGCCCCATGCCTCAAGGTTACTGCCCTGGCCTTGAGGGTTCCCCATGGGCGTGGTGACCTTGAGTCCCACAAGTGCCTTGGGTGATGACCCTCGGTTGGCCTCCTTGGTGGCCAATTTTTTGGCAAAGTAAAGAATAATACTTTGTCAAATACAAAGTTCTTCCATAAGTTCAAGCCAAATGCCACATTCCAAGCCATCTTCTTCCCATCTCTATTCTTCTTCTTCTTAGAATTCCTCCATACTTCTTAAACAAATGTTCATCACTTAGGAATGGAAATTCTTGAAGGTTCTTCATCTTCAACCGAACTCCTGAATCACTTAAATTATTCAAAGTGATTCATTGATCTAATCAGAGATCAATTGGGGCTTCTTCTAATTCTCATGCACTAAGTAATAGTGCATGGACTTCTTCAGCTCACTTCATCCACTTAGGAGGTGTGGATGGATCATCTTCCTCTTCTCATGCATTGTCAATACAATGCATGGTCTTCTAAAGCTTGTTGTGACATTGTATCCAGTTGATACAAGTTCTTGGAACTTTAAAGATCAGTTCAACAATCGTCTGATGTTACTAGAGAATGTTTCAACCACATCTCCTATGCCACTTAGTGAATCTCCTAAGTGACATGCCTCTTAGTACCATGGCCATTCTCCTACATCACTATCACCATCACATCCTTTGACATTCACATCTTGACTCCTTGACATCCATTCAATCCAAGACAACTTCATGCCTCATTGACAACAAATGCAACACATTGCACTTCACATTATTCACCACCTCAACTATTATAATTAAAAGATTATGTAATAATCTAAATTTCATCAATATAATTATATTTTTTAATTATAATTTTTTTACATACACTTATACACACTTTCATACAATTCATAACAACCTTACCATTTCTGTGTATGATAAACTACTGCCTCAAAAAACAATGTTGTTTTATATTCTTTTAACGCATAACCTGGTTGGGAATTATGATAGAAAATATTATTTTATATAACATTAAAAATATAAATATATACATATCATAAAATAATATAGGTACATAACAATACATGTGTCTCAAAGAAGGAAAATTGTGGAAAATTTACTTAGAAGACTTGGTATCTTTTGAAACAAAAACCCCATGAAAGAGAGACCATCAAATAGATATGTAAATAACAATAAGATTAAGTATAAGAGTCATATAATATATTAAATAATCATATTTTTATATCTAATACCATATATTATCATGTTTTGTGTATTTACATCCCATCAATATATTATACGACTCCTATACTTAATTTTATGGTTATTTATATATCTATTTGATGGTCTCTCTTTCATGAGGATTTTCTTTCAAAAGTTTCCAAATCAGTAAAGTAATTTTTCTTCAATTTTCCTTCTTTGAGACACATGTATTTATATGTACCTATATTCTATTATGAGGTGTATATATTTCCATTTTACATGTTATATCATAAATATATTTATTTTAATGATATTTTAAGCTTTATTCAATTTCATTTTCTAACATGGGGTGTATGATTCAAAGTTAACAAGTGGTAGGAGTTTATTGTAACATTCCCATAGTCTATTATGATTTTTATGATTATGCTCTCATTGATGAAATATTGTGATCAATCTTTCAAGAACACTCACTATTTTTCTTCTCCTCTTCTTAGTCATGATAAATTCATGTATTATTACCATTTTATCATTCTCTATTACATAAGATAATTAAGAAAGTACCTTAAGAAAATATGACTTTACCTCTCTCTTCAATCATAAATATAGGTTCTTCCAAAACCATGTTTTCTAAAAATGTTTCCAATTTTTTTTTACTATTCTCCAATTATATTTAAAATAAATTTTTACCCACATTTTATCTTTTAAAAAAAGTTTTTCAAAAAATAATCTTTTTATCACTTTATGATCAAGACACTTTTCAAAACTTTTTACGGTGTAAAAAGATTTTTTTGGAATATGTTGATATATCCACCACTATGACCATCATTTATTTGAATATTAATTCTAAATTTTTAAATATTTATTTTAAAAAAAACTCAAATATTTGGTATAATCATTATTTTAAATTTATTTTTTGAGAAAAATGTTTTCCAAAAAAATGTTCTATATTTCAAAATTATTTTAAATGATTTTAAATTCTTCCTTTAAATTTTTTAAAATTTTTATTTTCAAAGAAAATTATTTCAATGATTAAAAATATTTTTTTTATAAGTTTTCAAATTATTTTCAAAGAAAAAGGTTTTCACAAAAATATTTACATGCTTCCTTTTCAAATAAATTGTTTTCAAAATTGTTTTTAATCAACCTTTATATGTTTTCAAATAAATAGTTTTCAAAATGTTTTCAAGAATATATTTTCATTGAAAAAGGTTTTGAAAATATTTTCAAACTTTTTTTGTATGTTTTAAATGAAAATGGTTTTATAGCTTTCTTAATAATTTTTTAAGATTATTTTCAAATAAAATTATTTTCAAAAGGTTTTACATTTTAAAAAAACATTTTTCAAAGAAGAAAGGATATTTTACTTATGAAATGTTTTTGAAATATATTTCAAAATTACTTTCCATCTAATATGGCATTCATTGATGTTACTCATTAATTTTTTGGGAAAATATCCAAAGGTTACATTCATATTTTTTTCTCTAAATTGATTATGTTTTTATAGAATGATATTTGTGAAACTCATTTTTATTTCATGGGTTATATGTTCATGAAACTCTTTTCTATATAATGGGTTATATTCTTATAAAAACCATTTTTTCATGGGTCATTCTTTAATGAAATGGTTATGAAACCTGAATCTTTTCCATAGGTTATGATATGATAACATGTTTATGGTACCCATCTCATTTTATGGTTTACAATATGATTTTTTATGATATAATGGCACACATATGTTTGATTTCATTATGAGATAGGTGGGACCTATATCTCTTTCAAATTCATTAGGTTAATATTTATATCTCATGAGATGGACAAGGTTATAACTAGGGGTGAACTTAGTTTAGTAAAGGACTTTTTTCAAAGGAGTAAATATTAACTACTAAGATGGTAATGGGAGTTAACCATGACTACCAATTTGCTATGAGGATTAAACCCATACTAATAAGATGGCCTTGGCAGCAATATCTTATCCACATTTTAAATCATTTTATATTCTTATTTTCCAGCCATAATTCCATGTCTTATTCCTAGGTTATTATTCGATGGATTATTCTCTTGATTCCCTTACAATTATTGTTTTATGAACTAAAAATCATAATTTCGTGATTCATGTTTATGATATTTGATATGCATGGTATGATTTTATAATTTTATGATCTCATTATCATACCCTTATGTTCATGATTATGCTACATGTCTCCCTTGTTTACCCTAAATTAGCATCTAAGCTCACCTATTTTCATGTATCATTTCCCCAGGTTATGAAGATTTGTATTATTTATGATTTATATAAGAAGGTATCTATTCATGAAAAAACTAGTGGGATATTTTTTAGCTCACTTATATACCAGTGTTTATGTTTCCATGTTTCCAAAGGAACTAAACTAATTCGATATTTGGGTGTTTTTTGTATAATGTATTATGTATTATGAAAAAAGATGAAATGTTAATATATGAAAATAAAGGGAGGATATAGTTGGTATCATAGAAAAGTTTTAGTCAACCTTTGGAAACTATGATGATAAAACTTTAGTGATATCCCTAGGAATACTTATAAGGATATGTCTAGGGATGTCTCTAAGGATAATCATAAGGTGCCACATGAAGGTATCATAATTGTTTCTTACACTATTATTTATGATTTTAGTCAATGGAGATAACCAAAAGGAATTGGGTTAATGTTAAATGTGATGGACATTTTTCTAACGTTTGGTCAAATGGGATGATCAATGGAGTTAAGGATATTGTGATCATGTCTAATAGGTTTTCACAGAACATGATTAACAATGTGTAACTTAACTAACTTTGAGACTCATCAAAGAATAGAACTAAGGAGTTATCTAAGAGTTTGGGTAATATAGACCATGTATGAAAGAATATTCAGTTTCATTTGTGTCGAGAATGTGGAAAGAAACAACTAAGTAAATGTATTAGAGGAATAATAAGATATTTTGACTGTGGAAAATAATGACACAAAGAAAGTAGTTTCAAAGGATATATGAATAGTTCAGTTAACCAGATGGATGGGAATATTGGACTCTATAAGACATCATTAAAGGTTAAATGTTTTAAGTGTGTAATGAATGGGAATTATGAAAATCGATGTCCCAGGTGGAAAGCTCCAAAATAGAATCAGCAAGGCAGTACGAGTAATGGTTATATTTTTATGATAATGAGACTTGAGATGAAATGAGACAGGAAATAGTTATTATGTAATAGGATGAGGTATCCTTGTTAATTGACTATGGATGAAGTGGAATAATCAAAATGTTTATGTATTTCGATTCAAGGATTATGAAATATATAAGGATTGTTTAGTTTATGTTTTTTGCTAAGGATTTAAAAGAATATGTTGAATGGTTATAATAGACTAGAAAATTTATTTAATGGTAATGTAATTTTTTGAGTAAGGTAATATAACCCTTAATATGTTCCTTTTATTGAGATAATGAATTTTGGATAATGATATGTAGGATATGAATAAGTAAAGTGGACAATATTAATTAACTCATAAGTGATAAAGGATTAATTGAAAAACCAGTTTTTATGATCATGGATAGATTTTACGTCATTTTTTAAATTTAAGGAATATATCCAATAAACATTGGAATAAGGAAAAATTCATGTTTTTAGTAAGGATTTATGGTAATTACCATGTTTTAAGAGAATACATGATGAAATTATTCACATGTTTGGTATGTTACAAATAAGATCTACTTTATGATATACAGGGGATCAATTCTAAGCTATTTTTGATAAATTTAGTGAACATATTTCTATATTTTTCTAATTACATCTTCCAAAATTGTTATGAGTTTAAACATTTATGGAATGGTTTAAGTTAAACATCAAATGTGATTTTAGAGACTAAAGTATTATCTCACTATATCTAGATTTATGAATATTTTAAAACACATTCTAACCTTTTTTATAACTAAAGATATATAGAATGACCTATTATTATATTTATGGATCTTGTGATCTTTTAATTATTTATAAATTACAAATTCCCATTCCTTTATTGTCATAACTGATGAAGTAAAAGTTTATCAAGCCACAATAAATGGTAAGGTTGTCCTGAAATCATTTAAGTATATCATTTAATAAATTTTCATCTACTTTAGGGGGAAAAGTATTTTAAATAAAAAATCAACTTGTCATCATTTTTTATGATATTAATGAAACTTTTTAGGCATCTTTGGGTTGTGGCTTTATGATTGTAAACATTATTCTAATTATGTTCTCTATTACTCTCAATTAGACCTTCATAGTTATATTGACTTCGATGTCCTTGTTTTCACTTGCCACGTATGTTCTCCTATGTGTAAACCTAATTATGAGTTACTTTGGGTAACAGTGGTGCTTACAACTTTTCTTTCTTAAAGGAAGTTTTAGTATTCATTTTTATGATGTGGGTTTATAAGAAAAAAACTTTTTAATATAAAACTTTACTAACCCAGATGAGTTTTTAGGGTGAAATTAATTTTAATGGGGGTAGAATGTAGCACCTTGATATTTTGAGAAATATTTTTTTTATTAATTTAATTATTTTGATATTTTTTATTTCACTCAACATTGAATATATATTCTTAATATAAAATATCTAAGTTTGAATTATGTTATATGCATCACTAATTTAATATTTCACTAAATGAAACACTTATATTAGATTTAGGTACTCACAAAACTATGTTTTTCTTGTATTACACACAATACTGAGTCCCTTTGATAGCTTGCCTAACACTCAAGTCTAAGTGTTTATCAAACTACAATATACTATTAATATTAATATTAAAATACTATTATAGATACCACCTAGATGTTAGAAGATAAGTTACGAATAATATTAAATAAATTATGAAAATATGATTTATGCATGAATCCTTTGGTTATAAATTAGTATACGTAAATGAAAGAACAATTTGAAAATAAGGAAATTACTTTTCTAAGAGAACTATTTTTCTTTATAAAAACACAATTTTATCTCAATAAATTAAACATACCACTTTTAATTAATTTTTTAAATAAAAGTTTTATATTATATATTCAATAAATATTTACATAGTCATAAAATAGATTTTATATGCATAAAATATGAATAAATATAATTTTATGAATAAAAATATGTATTCTTCTTAAAGTTAATTTTGTCATCTTTTAATGGTGAACCAATTTTAAATTTAATTTTTTAAAATTTTATATATTTTATTAGAAAAAATAAAATTCATTTTTTAATTATAAATTTCAAATTTTACTTTGGAATAATTTTTTTTATTTTCATATAACATTGATATTTTGATGAATATGGAATAATACTACATTTTAGTTCAAAATTGAATTTTTGTGCAATTTATTTATATAGTAAAAAAAATTAAGTATAATTAAATAAATTATATATCAGTTACAATAATTTAGTTAATAGGAAATGATTCTTCAATAAATTTAGATATAAAAACCTAGCAAACTTTTGATCATTTTTACTTTAAAAACCTACTCGGTCGTCCCATCTGTAGGATTAACTTTAAATTACTTTCTTCCACTTTTATGATTATAATTTGTAAAAACATATTTCATATTTGTAATCAGAAAAAAAAATATAATAATTTAAACTTAGTTTTTGACAAAAAATATTTGTGAAAGTAATTTAAATTAATTATAGTGGTTAAGAGAAAAATTAGCTTAACAAAGAACAAAACATTAAACTTAAGGCCCAAAATGACTTAGATAGTTGTTAAAAATAAATTATATAGAAATATTTAGACCAAGTACCCTTTATTATCTAATTTTAAAAAAAACAGAGGCGCATTATATAAGTTAGACTTCTCAATAGTGTTTACCTTTTTATATTTACAAAAATCTCACTCCTCCTCTATAAAAGAGAACTAATCCCCCTCACTTCCTTACACCACTTAAGACACTTTTTCTGGAAACAAATCTACCAAATTCTCCTCCCAAAATCCATAACTTCATCATAGAATCCTCCCTTTTGGAATAAATCCAACCAAGGAATACCTTTTCTGAAAACTAAGAGGAGTTACCCAAAGATATAGTAACATCGTAACTCAATCTCCATTGTTTTATTTTTATTATCCACCACCTAAACTCTTCTTATTACATTCTTATTTAATCACCTAGTTATATTCAATATATATAGATGTTTTTATTCTCAGTTTTTTACCTACACATACACACACTTCCTCTTAATGAGTAATGAACTTACCATTTTTGTGTACGGTGAACTACCGACTCACAAAATTATGTTGTTTGTTTTTACTTTACCACATATCATGGTTATGAATTGTGATAGAAATATATTTTTATATGATATGCATGGTATTTATTATTTATTTATACTTCTTTAATTATTATATAAAACATAACATCATTATTTCCATTTTTTGTAAATATGATAACTTCGTTGGTGGACGTGTGGACAACCACATCCTCAAAGTGATGTGATTCATTTACACTTTACATTGATTGTATTAAGGATTATATTAAAGAAATTATATGATATATATGAAAAAATAATTCTAATGGAATGATATTATATATATACATATATGTTGTTTACTTTCTTAATTTTAATATGACATTATTACAGAAACAACATTCATGTGTATGTATGGCCTACTGTCTCCATGAATAGTGTATTCCATTTCATAATTCTATATTTTATAAATTATTATAAATACATAAATACTGAATATATATGATATTTATATAATTTTTATATTCTTTAAATAATTAAATCATGATCTATATAAGAGGATCAAGAATAACGAGTCAAAACATGTACGAAAAACAAAGTATATGTTACCTGAAACATAACATCAACATAGAATTGTTAATAAAATGGAAATATAATGTCATAAAAAATAATATATTTTATTATATATAATAATATGGTTCTATAATAGAAGTATTATAAACTTATATTTATTATACAGGAAGTTTTTATGAGTACAATGAGAGTTAATACATAAGGTAAAGGAATTTTATCTCACTTTTTATTTCTATGTGAATTATGCATTATTCACCACTCTTTTCTTTTTTTAGGTGTATATAATTCTCATGAATATATTATATTAATATTATATTAAACTTTAATGTTATTTAAATATCCATTTGATGGTCTCTCTCTCATGGGTTTTATGTTTCTAAAGATACCAAATCGATTAAGTAATTTTGTCTCAATTTGCCTTCTTTGAGACACGTGTATTGTTATAAACTTATATTTTTTTTATGTGGTGTATATATTTACATTTAAAATGTTATATTATGAATACAAATATTTTCATGATATTTTAATCCTTATGTAATTCCATTTTCTTACATGGGGAGTATTATTCAAAGTTACCAAGTGGTAAAAGTTTATTGCAACAATCCTATTGTTTATCCAGATTGTTTATGATTATGATTTAATTAATGAAATATTTTGATACATATTTCAAGAAAACTCAAGAATTTTCTTATAATATTTTTATTAATTATTTATTAATTTATTAGTACCATTTTTATACTCATTTTTAATTAAGATAAATTAGAAAGTGTTTTTAAGAAAATCTGACTTTATCTCTCTCTTCGATTAGAAATCTACATTCTTTCAAAACAATGTTTTCTAAATATGTTTCCAAAAATTTTATAATATTATCCTATGATATTTAAAAGATAATTTCATCAATATTTTACCTTTTAAACAAAAGGTTTTTAAAAAATAAATATTCTTTCCATTTTCTGATCAAGGCACTTTTCTAAACTTTTTAGAGCACAAAAGGAATCTTTTTAAAGTACGAACTTACTCATCATCATGACTTTAATTCCCTTGAAGATCTCTTGGAAATTTTAAAATATTTCATTTTAAGAAAAAAACGTTCCCATAATATTCCGGAAATTAATTTTTTTTAAGTTCTTTTTAAAGAAAAATGTTTTCAAAAAAATGTTTTATTTTTAAACAATTTCTGAAATTAATTTCAAAGATTCCTTAATATGTTTTCAAAAAAACTTTCAAAGAAAATTATTTCAATTATTTAAAATATTATTTTATAATTTTTAAAAGTATCTTAAAATAAAAATGTTTTTTTTATTCTCCATATTCCTATTCAAATAAATGGTTTTCAAAAAAAATCTGGCTTCCTTCAGAAGTTTTCAAAGAAATGATTTTCAAAATGTTTTTAAATTTATGTTTTTAAGGAAAATAGATTTGAATTTTTTTCAAGATTATTTTAATTTATTTTCTTAAGGAATATTTTTTTCTATATTCATTTATAATTTTTCAAGTTTATTATCTAATAATATGGTTTTAAAAAAGGTTTTATCTTTTAAAAAATAATTTTTCAAAGAAGAAATGATATTTTCCCCAAGAAAATATTTTAAAAGATATTTCAAAATAATTTTCCATATTAGATGAAAACCATTGATGTTACTCTTAAATTTCTTGGGAAATGAACCAAAGGTTCCATTCATATTTTTTTCCTCTGAATGGTTTATGTTTTTAAGTAATGATACTTATGAAACCCATTTCTCTTTCACATGTTATATGTTTATGAAACCCATTTCTCTTTCACAGGTTATATTCTTATAAAACATGTATCCTTCCAAGGGTTATGTTTTCATGAAGTTATTATGAAATCGATCTCTTTATTATAGGAAATGATATGATTACATTTTTATTATACCCATTTCATTTCATGGGTTATGATATGTTTGTTTATGATCTTATGGAACATGTATGTATGATTTCATTATGAGATGGGTAGGTCTTGTATCTCCCTCTAATGAATTGGGTAGAGATTTATATATCATAAGATAGACATGGCCAGAATAGAGAGTGAACTCAGTTCAGTAATGGACTTTGTCTGCTAATATGGTCTTAGGATTGAACCTTGACTACTAAGATGGTCGTACGAGTGAACCATGACTATAAAAACTCCAACCCTAGTGGTTCGGGGCTGGTTCATTAAATTAATACATTGGCATGGATGAAAGACTATAACCCCAAAGGATCAATCAGTTTAGTCGTTTTGGAATCCATATGACATACATGAACTTTTCCTGAATGGCCTAAAGGCCTTATTTTTTATTTTATTATAGATAATCCCCCTTTTAAGGGTTGAAAGGGAACCTGTACATGACCTATAGGCCCAAGGCACATGGCCCGACATGACCCGCAATACATGACTCGAAGGCCCAGAGGCAAACCATGACCCGCAATACATGAACTTTACATTACAACTTGAAAGTAAAAACAACATAGCAACTCTATTTTAAAAAACCCATAAACTCATAGATTATCCCTATAAGTCATTCATGATATACATATTCGAATCCGTGGGGAAAATAAAGCATAATAAAGGGGTGATCTAAGATGATTAGTAAGAGTAATAAATACAGTATAAGCTTTAATAAATAAAAATAAACAATAATTCATGGTGAATAACTAAAAACACATGCCTTTAAACATAAACTTGAGAATAATATGGAAAGAATAAAAGATGAATAAATAATGAAATATAAATAATCACATGAAAATGAATATTAACCATGGATACTCTACTACTCGAATAATCATATGTATTATCCATTACTGATATCATAATGATGGATTTTATAATTCCAAAAATCATAAACATAACATCAAGGTCTCGTCTAAGACATCTGAAAATAAATGGTTAAGTCATCAGCTAAATCTACATTTGTTTTGTCTCATGAGACCTACCTATACATCCAGGGGCTATAGTAGTCCCCACACATCACTTACTAAGTTAAAAAAATTCCTTATATAAATGGTTTTAAACATAAACAACATATATATATATATGAAATGTAAATAACTTTCCATAATCCTTAAATGTAATCACTAACCATTCTGAGTAGTTTAGTGAATCATATCAAGATATCACATCTACAGTCAAAATGATCATAAACCATTTAATAAAATGTGTTAGATGATATCATATAATATTAATCTCAATTAATCATAATATTTAACTTTGTGTGTTGAAATATATGAAAATACTCTAATAAAACCATCTAGGAATTCTTGAGAGAAATGCCCTTTCTACATTGGAAAGAAGAGTTATTCTGGAAAAATCATTTGTATTTTTAATAATTATTGGAATTAAACCCGAAATGAACTAATATTTTTTTTTTCAAGACAAAATTAGTTATTTTATATAAAAATTGTGTCTTAAAATAAATTATTTATGGTACTTGAGAATGGGTAAGAAATTGAGAAGTTCCCTTTAATCTGGCTTACGTATTGGGAATAATTGTGAGGGGAACCTTGTAAAACAGGTATTTCACCATAAAATACATATGAAATAATCTGGATACATGATTTTAAAACATTTAAAAATAATTTATAAGAAATATATAAAAATAAATAATAATTATATTAGCGTAAAGAGTAATAAATCGTAATCTTAATGAAAAATGGAGGTTTGGGTAGAATCTCTTACATTATATCTGAAAGTGTTTTTGCACTTTCACCTAATTTCATGGAATATGAAATTCAATTCATTAATAAATTAATTTAGAACCTATTAAACATTTATTTTATTTATTATAATTTTATAAACTATAATTTTTTACCTTTTTTATGAGTTATAAAATTTAATTCTGTCATTCAGAAGTGTTTGTTTCCTGGGTTTTTATGATTGGTTCACTTATATACATGTATGAAAGAACATTTAAAATTGTAATAGTAATCCAAAATTAAAATTATTTGTTATTAATGAATATATCTAATATCAAATGGATATATAAATAATTTTATTATATGGGGTTAGGATGAATCATTATGTAAGAAATTAGTGATAATCGTTTAGATTATTTTAGCGGTTTTTCGATCATCAAAAACTAGTTTTATCTTATGGATTTATATTATGTATATATAAATGTTCCAAAATATTAAATAAATTTTAATAAATATATTATAGTCTTTTTTAACCATTATAATGGTTTATTACTATCCTTTAATGAAAAATTGCAATATGAAAATTCATCATTAACGAAGGCGGTAAATTAGTACCTCACGATGATGTTTTCATTTTTAGAATAAAAGTACGAGGAGAATGGGTTTGATGAAGAGTTATTATGTTAAAATAATAAAATTATAGTATATTTAAGATAATATATTTATAATTAAACTATTATAATGGAATATGAGAATAGAATAAGAAAATGAAAGAAAAGAAAATTAAAATAAATGAAAGAGGATTTTTACCTCTTGAATTCTCCTCCTTGAGAACCTCCTTAGGGGGATTGGTTTTGGAATTTGTTTATGCCCAAAAAACCTATATTTGGGGGAGTGGGTTGGGAAGAGTATTTTTCATAATATATATAAGCTTCATAACTTAAGAGGTGAGAGGAGAATATGTGGTGAGGGGTGGTATTTATAGTGGATGAGAGGGTGGTTTTTTGAATATTTTATTCATTTGTTTATTATTTTGGATCAAGACTATGAATATATTGAGAATTTTCACTACATATATTAAAAAAATAAATTATAATTTGATATTATGGTCTTACATCATCCATACGTCATCTATGACTCAATAATTCATATTTTTGTTAAATACCGTAAATTTCTGTATTTCTCTATTCACCAAAAATTCAACTATTTTAAAAAAATAATAAAACATCCCCCTAACTATTTTTAGATACGTAGAATTAAATTTTTTAATTCGTTTTATGAAAATAATTTATAAATATGATAAATTTAATTTTAAAATAAAATCATCATTTGTTCGAAAAAATATCAATTTTAAAATTATAACTGATTTTATAACACTTCGAAAATTAATTAAGGTCTCATAAAATTATATTATAATCATAAGAAACTAGAATATTAATTTATTAGTCTATTTTTTAAAAATATATATTCTTTTAAATCATTATATTAATTATAAAATTTTAAATATATAATTACGACTTATAAAAATACCAATACTAAATTTATCATTTTTAAAATATTTATTGACTTATTCCAGGATGTAGATATATCATATTTTTTATTTATAATATACAAAAATTATATTTATACTTTCATAGGTGAGGTTAATATTCTATTGGCCGGTTTTCTATTCCTAATTGTCACATCACTATTCTGAAGGTCATTTTATGATTCCATTGGTTCTGGCATGTTCTTCCTTAATAAAGAGATGTGAAACACATCATGATATTTAGAAAGGAAAGGTGTCATTTCCAAATGATAAACTATGGTTCTAATTCTCTTTAGGATTTCAAAACTACCAATGTACCTGGGGATTAGTTTTCCTTTCTTTCCAAATCTTATAACACCCTTCCATGGAGATACTTTCAAGAAACCATAATCCTCCACATAAAATTCCAACTCCTTCTTTTGATTACCGTCATATCTCTTTTTCCTACTTTTAGATGATTTTATGTGTATTTTAATACTTTTTACCTTCGATGTAGTTTCCTCCAGAAGTAACAGGCCTACAAGCTTCCTTTCACCAACTTCGTCCCAACAATTTGAAGTATGAAATCTCTTTCTATACAATGCTTCCTATGATGTCATTTCAAAACATAAATGGAAACTTTAATTATAGTAAAACTCTAACAAAAGTAAACACTAATCCCACATACCTTGAAAGTCAACTGAGCATGATCTCAACACATCTCCTAATTTTTGAATGGTCCTTTCAGACTGCCTGTCGGTTTGAGGGTGATAATAAGTACTCCAATAAACCTCAACATCCAAATCTATCTAAATAATTTTTCATAATTTCTATGTAAATCATGGATCACTATTAGAATAAATTAAAAGAGGTTCTCTATAAATTCTTAAAACTTCATTAATATAGTCTTTTAAGTCGATCTGGTGGAAAATCCTCCCTTATAGTGGGGAAATGTGTAGAGTTGGTAAGTCAATCAATAATTACCCATATTTAATCATTCATTATTGGAGTTTTTGGAAATCTAATGACAAAATACTTGGTGATTTAATCCCATTTCCATGTAGTAATAGTCATAGGTTACAAGATTCTTCTATGATGTTGTCTTTCATCCATGACACGTGGAAATATTAAACATCTTGATACGTAATCATCAATTTCATGATTCATATTACCCCACCAAAGATGTTACTTGAAATATCTATATATATTAGAGATAACATTTTGTATAGATAAATTCGATCTATAGGCATCATCCAATAACTCCCTTTTTATCTCAGGTATTGAGGTAACATATAGCCTCCTCCCAAATATCATAATTCCATCTTTATACATAAATTATGCCAACTTACCATCATTCACAGCTTTAATTTTCTTTTTAAGATACTCATCATTAGACATGGAAATTGTAATCCTTTCCAAAAAATATGGTTAGGAAATCAATTGAAAACGTAATGATGTTTCACCTTCCTTGGTAATTCTCATATCTATCTTTTCTAGATCCATATACATAGGATCCTTATTAATCCTTATTTTTTTTAGAACTATATGACCCATCCATCTTAATGCATCTGCTACATTATTCACCTTCCCTTGATGGTGCATATTGAACAATCATAATCCTTGAGTAGCTCGTGTTATCTCATTTTCATCATATTCAGTTCTTTCTATAAAAATATATATTTCAAACTCTTGCAATATGTATATATCTCACATCTTTCACTATAAAGATAGTGTATCCATATGTTCAGTGAAAAGACTATGTCTACTAACTAAGGGTCGTGATTTGGATAGTTTTCATCATGAATTTTTAAGTTCATTGATGTATAACAAATACCACTATTATTCTACATAAGTAGATAGACAGGTCCTTTATTTGATACATTACAATAAATCAAAAATTCACAATTTCTTGATGGTATAGTCAAGATAGTATAATTCACTAATATCCTCTTCAATTCTTAAAAACATTCTTTATATTATTTTTTCCACACAAATATAACCCCTTTAAGAGGAAGATTGGTTTATGGTTTAGCTAATCAAGAAAAAATATAAATTAAACGCCGATAGTAACCTGAAAAACCAATTAAACTACATACCTCAGTTATTTTTTTTGGTGTGATCCACACCTGGACTGCCTTTGTCTTCACAATATCAACTGATATTCCATCCATAGAGACAATATGACCATGAAAAGAAATTTTTTAGATCCAAAATTTACACTTTCTAATCTTTCCATATAATTCTTTTCTTCTAAGTGACTCCTATAAAACCCCCAAGAGGTTCTCATGGTCCTCGTAGCTTTTATAATATATCAATATATATCAATAAATATCACAAAAAATTTATCTAGATATTACTTGAACACTATATTCATTAGATCCATAAAAACATAGGGTGCATTTGTCAGTCCAAATGGATTTAATATATGACTTTTAATGTAAATACCTAGTTTGAAATGCTTTCTTTGGAATATTTTCCTTCCTCACACACAACTAATGATATCTAAATTGAGGTTAAATGTTTCAAAAATATTTAGATTTGTGAATTTTATCAAATAAATCATCACTAAAAGGCATGGGATACTTTTTCTTTATTGTATTAATATTTATTTCTCTATAGTCAGTGCACATTCACATAGATCCATCTTTCTTATTAACAATGATAACAGGGTCTCCCCATAGAGAAACACTTGGAATAATAAATCCCTTATCACTCAATTCCTATAGCTCTTTATTTATCTCCATTAATTCCATAGTGGCCATTCTACAAGGATTCCTTGACATAGGTCTTAAACCAAGAATTAAATCAATAGAGAACGCAAATTCCTGATCTAGAGGATGTCTATGTAAATCCTCCAGAAATACATCAATATATTCTTTCATAATAGGAACATATTAAATTTGAAGACTTCTTTCCTCATCCATATATGAAGTTTTCTCTTCCTCCCCAATAATTTCATGTAGAAGATCTAATGAAGTTGGATCCAAATATGACTCCTCAATTAATAATTTTTATTTCAAAAAGAATTTGAGGTAAAGTGAGAAACCCAAAAATATTACAATCAATAGCAAGTTAAAGCCTCATAATAAATTACTAAACTATTCTAGAAAAGTTTTGAAAATATTTAATTAATCACCATATGTAAGCCCATGAGAGAGTTCTTACCTCCATGTATGGATCGGCTTTGATGAGGTCCTTGAAATGATAGGCCAACCTATCATAGGTCTGAATATATTTTTCCAGATTTATTTTTTCCCTGTTGATTCCATGATCCAAAATATGATCCTTCTTGTTGATCCAATCAACTTGTAAATCATTAAGATCAACTCAAATTGATCTATCATGCATTATATAAGATTCCTCCTTTGAAATGTTAATATAAAAATATTCATTCACTGTATCTTCCTTAGTATGTATGAGAAGATATAGGTCAGCATCCTCCTTCCCTGCCTCCTTCTGGACACCATCAGAATCAACTAGATCAAAAAACTAGTTAGGATATTGAAGCCAATCACCAGTAGTATCCTTAACCTTATCACTAGAAACATCCATCTCACAAAGAGGTGTTTCTGGAAGATCATGAGCTTTAAAGGAAGATTGAAAAAGCTCCCCAAATGTAATACCCATGACTACTGATTGAGTATTCATTGGTCTTGGAAGGTAATAATAATCTTTCTAATCCTTGGTCTTTATCTTAGAATTCACTGGATAGTATCTATCATCAATGATCTTTATCTTCCATTTTCACAATCAATGTTGTGAGAAAAAATTGTGTTTCTCATCCTCCTCATACTCTGAAGATGACTAGGGGTCTCAGCTAATAGTGCCTCATTTTCAAATGATTTCTCTACGGTGGATGGACCCATATTCTTGTCCTTCCTGTATCTCACCATTGTCCATCCCCTTTGTTCCTCTATCTCATCCAATATGTTTTCCAAAATATAAAACATGTTTTGAAGGATTTTCGATTGGATATCTGGTGGATTTGGAAGCATATTATGTGTCTTTGACTCAGAAGAGTCATGTCTCTATCTCACTAAGTGAACCTATGGGACAAATATGGGGTTCTGGAAATGTGATGTAGTCCCTAGAATTCCCATCTCCCCTTCAGCACATAAAAACAAGTGTTTAACCTCTATCGGCATTAGAAGAGCCCAGCCAAACCCTTTAGGTTAGAGAATACATAAACATGTAATACCTCACCTTCTAACTACCCTCATGATCAATATAGAGAACTATGTTTGGGGGGACTTAGTCACGCCTATAGACCTATTATAGTTTACCGATATGATAGTAAGAAGATAATAAATCTATCCAATACTTGAAACATACCTATTATTATAACTGTTATTCTTGTTTGATCTCAATCCATTCAAAGAAAATTGGAGGTTTGGAAACATCTATTTCTACATAGATGTGATAAGAAGTCGAAAGGTAAAGGGATCGAGATTTGTGATCAAATAAAAAAATAAACCTACCATGTTTCTATGAAATAGTAGAATTGTAGGGTTTTGAAAATGTATTGTAAGTCTAAAAAATCTATCCTAAATTGGCGTTGTTAGAGGGCCCTGTCTCATGTGGAAGTCAAAAGACCAATGGAAAAGTAAGAAACAAATTCCATTCAAGGATATTTATTCACTAGTCCAGGAAAAAATAAGGTCATCCTCTATCTCAAGGGGAATGATAATATGGTGTGGGTCTAGGTTCCCTAATACAACATGGTGAAACAGATCCTATGAATCGATAATGAATCAGTCAAATCCATAAACTAACAGTAAATTCCAACGAAAACAAGCTATCAGAGAGAACCTATAAAGTTATAATTTCATTGCGAATTTACATATAGAAATAAGAAGCTTGGTAAAACCCTAATTGAAATATGGAACCTTGGGGTTGAGCAGGATGGTAGTGAAGGAGGGGAGATTAGACGAGATTGTAAGAGGGGAAAAGGGAGTCGGGTGATATGAAACTGTGTCCCATCCCCATCATGTGATGGGGATGGTGGAAACCAGCATCCATGGCTGTCAATACATGGAAAACCTAAGTTAGAGGAGAATAAATGTGCTACATATCATGATATAACTTAGATTTTGAGGTTTCTTCTCTAAAGATAAGGTATTATACCTCTTCCTCACCAATCGTAATTTCCTTCTTATTGCAATAGATATTCGCATGATATTTTGAAATCCAATCCATAATGAGGATTTTATCAAATTCAGTCATAGTTATGACTAAAAGATAAGAAAATAAAGCATGTTTATGTGTCATACAGGGGAATGAAAACACATATTTGATGACATGATACTTCCCATGGGAGTTTTGACTGGCAATTCCTTTATTAGATAAAAAGTGAAATGTCTAATTTTCCATGAAAACTATGAGGATATAAAATAATTAGACGATAAATAATCAAATAAATCATTGTATATTTTCTAGGAAATGATTAAAGTACCTTCCACCACATCATTAAGAACTTCAACCTCAACATTTGTGATCGCATAAGCTTGGCCTTGCTCCCTTGGCCTCTTCTGGGGAATGTTTCCTTGAAACTTAGGATTATCATTTTCATAATATCCCATATATTTTTAATTACATCATTGAACATTGGTATAATATTCTTTCCCTTATAATCATGGGATTGGTGGTCTTTTTCTACACACTTGTAACAAGCACTCATTCTATTTAAGAAAGTACTGGGGTATCTCTTCCCATAATTATCACATGATGGAAATTTAACTCTTCCCTTCTCCCCCTTTTCCTTATTTCATTTTCTAGAGTTTTTATGAGCCCTCTTCTTATCTGTCTTTCCTTTAAATTAATAATACTTAGATAATTTTTTATTCTATCTTGATATCACATGAAACTATATCTTCATATGATGAGAAAATTTGGGAGACTAGTTTCTTTTAGAGGAATGGTTTTAACCCATAAAATAATTAATCAATATTTCTCTTTGGATTTCATATTCAATCTACAGCATGCCTTTATATCCTTGTAAAGTTAGTTTCTTCCTCATTCATGTTTTGAAACAATAACCACCATTGCTTTGCATCTCCTGAGAGATGATAAATTTCCATGAAAAAATTCTCTCTTTTGTTACTTCTCAAAGCGTGAAATATCTACTCTAAGGAACTTATCCAATGGTCAGCTACAAATGGGTTTGTATTCCCATTGAATGGTGAATGTTGTTTTCACATAAAGTGGTCTGACATTATTACACCTTGTTATGGATCATGATTTTCTATATGGGTAAGGTTATTGTTCATAACCTGAGTCAGGTGTCCTAGTATATTTATAAGTTTCTCACCTCCAGTTGCAGCTCTTACTCCAACATTATTAACTTGAATATGATGAAAATACCTACATTAAATATGTGTATTGATACATTTTACATTCCTTACACTAGGATCTATTTCTAGAAAAAGGAATACACTAAATTATATTATTAATAATAATACATAATTTCAAAATAATAACACTTAAGATAAATTGTAAATTTTATTCATAGATAAAATCATAATCATAAACATGGTTTCTTAAGGGATATATTTAAATTTAAATCCTACATAATGGTTTGTGAAAAAAAATGTGAATTATCATAAGAATATCCCCTAGTATTGTAAAACCAGGTGTGTAGTAAGGTCTGTTGTTGTGTACCAAGTTACGTTGAGTTAGGCTCGGGGCACCTCTTCATAGTTATTACCCCTAGGTACATATGTTCTAGAACCACGTCCACCTGTAGTGTCTTGATAGGGATGTATTTCTAGAAAAACCCACTAAATATCTACCTTACCAAAATTATAGGATTTTCGTTTATTCTTATCTTCAAAGTCTATCTTAGGGTTATGTTCCCAAATCTATGTTTTCTAAATAATTTTTCCATGGTTTCTACTAAACATGCTATTATACCAACTATAAATACCCTGACCCTGGTGGCCAAGATCTAGGGCCTTACATTAATACATTGGCATAGATAAAAGACACAAATCCCAAAATTCAAATCAGTTTAGTGGTTTTGGAATTTCTATTACATACATGAAATTTATATTAAAATTTTAAATTAAAAAAATCATAGCAACTCAATTGGAAACACCCTTAAACTCCAAGATTATCCCTACAAGTCATTCATAATATACATCATAAAATCCTTTCGAAAAATAAAACATAAGAAATGGGTGATATAATATGCTTAGTAAGGGTAATCCATATACCATAATCTTTCATAAATAAACATAAACAATAATTCATGGTGAATAACTAAACACACATTCCTTTAAATATAAACTTGAGCATAATATGGAAATAATAAAAGAAAAATAAATAATGACATATAAATAATCACATGAAAATTAATCTTAAACATAGATATTATAATAGTAGAATAGTCACATGGATTATAAATTACTAATATCAAGATTAGGGAATGAATAATGATAGACATTATAAATATACCATCAAGGCCTTGGCCAAGGCATCTAAAATAAATGGGTAAGGCCTCAGCCAAATCCATTTCTATTTTGTCTCATGAGACCTACTGAATCATCGAGGGGCTATAGAGGTACCCATAAATCACTTACTCAGTCTAATTAGTTCCTCATATGAATGGGGTTATACATAAAAAATATATACATATTAAATGTAAATAACTTTCCATAATCTATAAACATAATCACTAACCATTCTAAGTAGTATGGTGAATGTTATCAAGATAGCACATACACAGTCAAAATGATCATAAACCATTTAATAAAATATGGTATAATATATCATGTAATATCAATCCAAATTAATTATAAAATTTTACTTAGGGTGTTGAAATAGATGAAAATACTCCAATAAGATCATCGAGGAATTCTTGAGAGAAATACCCTTTCTACTTTTTAAAGAAGTGTTATTTTTGAAAAATCATTTATATTTATCATATATGATTGTATAAAACCATAAATGAACAAATATATTTTTTCATGAAAAAATAATTTATTTTAGAAAAATAACGTTGTCTTAAAACAAATTATGGATGCTACTTGAAAATTGGAAATAAATCGGGAAGTTTTCTTTAATCGGGCTTGCATTTTGGGAAGAATTGAAAATGAAACCTTGTAAAACATGTATTTTCCCACAAAATAAATATTAGATGATCAGGATAAATGATTATAAAACAAATACACATAATTTATAATAATTAAGTAAAAATAAATAAAAATTTCACTGGGTTAAATAGTAATAAAGTGTAGCCTGAATGAAAAATGGAGGTTTGGGTAGAATCCCTTACCTTCTGTTGGAAAGTGTTCTTCAGTTGAACTTAATGTCCTGGAATATGAAATTACATTCATTAATAAATTAATTAATAAAATATTAAACATTTATTTTAATTATTATAATTTTATTAAATTCATTAATGACCATTTTGATGATTTATAAGATTGAATTTCATCATTTGGGAGTGTTTGTTTCCTTGGTTTTCATGATTGGTTTACTTGTATACATTTACAAAAAAACATGTGAAATAGAAATAGTTATAAAAAATTAAATTATATGTTATTAATTAAAATATATAGTATAAAATGGTTATATAAATCATTTTTTTATCTGGGGTGAGGATTAATCATTAGACAAAACATTAATGATAATCGTTTAGATTATTTCGGTAGTTTTTTGATCATCACAAACTAGTTTTATCTTAGGGATTAATATCGTGTATATATACTGGATCCAGAAAATTAAATAAGTTTTAATTAATATATTATCATATTATTTAATGATAATAATGGTTTTATGATCATTCGCGAAGATAAAATTGAAAAATAAAAATATATCATTAATGAAAGGCGGTAAATCGGCACCTCACAGATGATGTTTTCATTTTTAGAATAAAATAAAGAGGATAAGGGATTTGATGATTAATTAATCCATTAACATAATAAAATTACATAATATTTAATATAATAGTTTATCATTCATCTTGGATAAGGTAATATTATAATAGAATATTAAAATAAAAAGAATATAAAAGAAGATTAAAAGAAAAGAAAGAGGATTTTTGCCTCTGGAGTTATCCTCCTTTAGAACCTCCTTATAGTGATTAGATTTACTTTGTTTATATAAATGGATTTTGTAAATGGATTATGTGGTTGGGAAAAGTATTGGATATAATATAGACAATATTTAAGTCCTAAGAGATGTGAGGAGAAGAGGTGTTGAGGGGTGGTATTTTAGTGGAGGAGAGAGGTGTTTTTTGAAAATTTTATCCTTTTTTATTATTTTGGAACAATAGTATGAATAGTTTTAGAATTATCACTAAATATTTTAAAATAGTGAATTATAGTTTTATATCATGGGATTACAAAATCTACGACTCAATAATTCATGTTTTTGTTAAATACAGTAAATTACCATTTTTCACTATTCCCCAAAAAAACAACTATTTTAGAAAAATCTCAAACAATTATATGAAAATAATTTTCTACATATGATATATTTGATTTTTAAATAAAACCATCATTTATTTGAAAAATACAGATTTTAAAATTATAACTGATTTTATAAAACTTTGAAAAATTAATTAACGTTAGAAAAAATTATATTATAATAAAAAGAAAGAATAATAATTTATAAGTCTATTTTTTGAAAATATATTTTATTTTAAATAATTATATTAATTATAAAATTATAATTAAATACTTATGACTTAGAAAAGTACCAATATTTAATTTATCATTTATAAATATTAATTTACTTATTTTAAGATATATATATCATATTTTTTATTTATATGATACCCAAATTTTATTTCTACTTTAATAGGTGATATTACTATTCTATTGGTCGGTTTACTATTCCTAAGGGTCACATTACTAATCAAAATTTTAAGTTACTATTCCATTGGTATAGGTTTTTTATCTTCTAGAAATATCTATTATTTCCTTAATTATTCATTTATAAAGTTTGTATTGTTTATATAAATGATTTTATGTGATTTATACTATATAAAATATTTAAAATAAGATAAATTTCATTGATATAATTATGGGTCCTTACAATGACTACCAAGATAGAATGGGGAGTGAACTCATACTACTAAGATGGTCTTGGCAGGGATGTCTTGAGTACTGTAGAAAACATTTTATATTCTTATTTGTCTGACAAAATTCATTGTATTTTTCCTATGTTATTCTTTCATGGATAATGCTCTTGTTTCCCTTATGATTCATGTCTTATGAACTTCCAATCATTATTCCATGATTCATTTTTATGAACTTTTAAATCCAAGGTATGATCTTATAATGTTATAATCACAGTCCCAAACCCTTATGATCATGATTATGCTGAATGTATCTATTTTTTAGCCTTACTGAGAATCTGAGCTCACCTATTTTTATGTTTATTTCCCTAGTTTATGAAGATATGTATTATTTGCGATGTGTATAAGAAGATTTCTAGTCATGAAGAACCTAGTGGAAGATAGTGTGGTTTACTTATATACCATTGTTTATGTTTCCATGTTTCCAAAGGAACTAAACTAATATGGTCATTGGGCATCTATTTGTGAACTATATTAAGTATTCCCAAAAATTGATGAAATTTTATTGTATAAAAAGAAAGGTATTCTATATACATTATCCCATGTTCTACATGTTATGATTCCATATACTTATTCATGTTCCTTGCCTTTTTATGTCATCATGTTATGCCTTCTAGCCCATGAATTATTATTTATTTCTATGTTTAGACCCTTACTGGGATTTTTATCTCATCCCTTTGTTCATGTTTTTCCTAGTATATCCAATGAATATGTAAGATCTCAAAGGATGTTTGGAAATCATTATAAAGATTAAATAATAAATAATTTCATGTTTTTTAATTATGTACCGAGTCTTCCAAAGACACTAGACCTTACAGTCCTTGGTTTTTATTTGATGGATTATTATGCATTAAAACATGTAATAATATTTTTAAAATATTAGGTTCATTATACTAGTGGTTCGGGTCTTCATAGAGTGGTATTAGAGCAGTTCATTTATTAGAACAGTGTTTGTAGTTTTCCCCTTATGAGGAATTGATTGTGACTTAGAGAAATGGTTTCGAAGTGCCTCGAGAGTAGCTATTTGGACATAGAATCTAGTTTTGGTGTAGTAGATGATGTATAGATACACTAGTACTCTGACTACATGGTTTTTTCCTCATCATAATGAGATATTTGTTGTAGGGAACCAATGGTCATGCTTCATATAGGATTTAGTCCTTTGGTTTTCCTTCTTGAGATTCCTCCCTTGATATTCTCTTTGACCATGATATATCTTGATAACATTCTATATTCCTCCAAAATGATATACATATAGTATTTTGATGCAATTTTTTGATTATGAACAATTGAGTGATGATTCCACTATTCAAGAATCCATTCATTAGGTGTTTTCTCTGGGTGGGAAAAGAGTAGTTCTACCCCTTATCGAGTTGCACATAGACCCACCTCCAGTGTTCAAGGTAGATGATCATCAACATGTTAGGTAGCAGATGGATCCATCAAGATAGTAATATAGTATGTGAAGTTATATAACATTATGCAAGTTCTAATAATATAGACCAATGAGGTTTTATGGTGAACCAAACCCTTATATAATGAAGGATTGGCTCAAGGTGGTGGTCCAGGTTTTCCTACTAGTTCAGAACCTGGTTGACCGAATGGTTATATATAAAAACTATCTTATTCATGGAGTATCATTAGTTCCAATGGTACTGGTGGATGATGAACCTATTTCACTTATGAATCATGGGTTTTGAAGATAAATAACACTGAGGTTTCATGGTGATCCAGACCACCTTTTCTTAAGTGGTAGAGGACAGTCACGAGTTTGTAGTGTGAAAGTCCAACTTGAATGTGATCCCTCTTGATGGTCTTCCTAGTGGAGTTTCTTCTCTATGGTGATATGGTTCATCATTATATCTCTATATTGGTGATTTTATATGTGAATAAGGGTATGAAAAGAATAGTTTTACTTCCCCCGTAGATAAGTTTCTTTGATATGTAATTTAAAACTATGTGAGCAAGTAAGTTTCACCCAAAGCATATAGTGTCAAGGTGGGGTGGATGAGTTCCATAGATGTGTATATTTGAGATCATTTTGGAGTGATAAGGTGTTGAAGTGGGCCCTATTTTAGGATAATAGAGAGTAAAATGGAAAGTTTTCTTTAAGCAATGGAGGCTTATGACCCTGAAGCTCTGGGTGGGATCAAGGTATAACACATGTCTTCTCTACTCTAGGTGTAGTTCTAGTATTTGGTCAAAACCCACATTTCTATGGATGTGGAACATGTTTTAGGACTATCAATGCCAAAGGATCCTTTTTTATAAACCCTTTTAATTTGGAGGATCCTACAAATGAGGTTATGTTATCACACTTCTATCGACAATGTGACCTAACTCTAAGATGAGGTAGAGCCTCGCATGGGATCTTTCCAAAACAGATGTGAGACCCTATGATGTTTTCCTTAGTATGGATTAGTTTAATAAAATCCATGCTCATATTATTTTTTCTGGTAATTTTTATAGTACTTTTGAGTCATGGGACACAGTTTTCATTCTTTGGTAGAAGGAACCCTAGGTGAAGCAGGATGAGCTCATGTTTAGGAGGATACATCTTATTTCCTATCAGCTAGTATGGCCCTAGGAGTATCAAATTATGTGATATTTAAATTCTATATGGTGTTGTATGATTATGTGGACAAATTATTTAAGGATGTCCCATTATTACTACTTCATCATAAGTTTGATTCCTATATATACATTTACCCTAGGATAGCTCTTTATTTGTGAAAGCATATCGGATTACCCTATAGATCTAGGAGATCTATAGGTGTGGTTATTGGATCTATAAAGATATGAATTTTTAAGAATCAATGTTTTCTCCTAGGTATCATAGTGTTTTTTCCCTAGGATGTGGATGATAGCTTGTGGCTAGGTGTGGATTGACATCACTGTAGCTAGGTGTTTTTTAGGGAGGAGTATCCACCCTTGAGAATTTATTAATTCTTAAACTAGAGGTTATGAGAGAAGTGGTTCTCAATGTTTTACCTCGAGTATAGTTTTTTACAGATCTAGGTATTAGAGTAGGATGTACTAATAATGTATTCCTAGAGTCTCTAAAATTGATTTGAGTTCTTAGTGACACCCTTTGGTTTGTTAAATGCCCTGGAAGATTTTGTGAGAAATATAAATTAAATCCTTAACCCTTCTTGGACTAGTTTGTGGTAGTCATCTTAAGTGATATCCATGTGTACTCAGTGTTAGAGTAGGATCACATGATAAAATTAAGGATGGTTCAAGACATTCTTTGAGAGTACCAAATATATAGGGATCACATGTAGAGTCGATTTTGGATTCAAGTGGTCCACCTATTCTGATATTTATTCTCAGAAATGGGTGTGATAGTTGGACCAGTAAAGGTTGAGGTAGTTCTATCTTGAGATCCACCCAAAGGTGTGTCTGTGGTGGTAGATGCACACAGGGAAGTTTTCTATATGATGTTATAGTGTGAGGTGACATAGAAACTGACCTATTTGCAGTTGGACCTTGTGGGTGAGGATGGTGTGGCATATCTCCATTTTATAATTGTTACCCCCACTGATTATTTAGTGTTTTAGGGAGGATCATATAGGAGATATCAACTGTGAGATCATGTGTGACTAGATATCCACTTGACATGACCCTGATGGATTTTTTAACAGTGTGGATCATGTCATCCTTATTGGAGGATGGATGATGACACTAGGAATGACATGAGAAGAGTGTTAGGTCCACAAGGCTGAATACCCTGAGAGGGGGGGTGAATCATGGTATGACTACTTTAAAATTAATCCTCATTCTAATCTTGGTTCGCTATTAAGAAAAACACTCTTCTCTCACTTTCCTATTGCACAAAGTAAACAGAAAGTAAAGCATGTACAGGACACAGCAATTTTACTTGGTTCACCGCAAAGGGCTACGTCCAAGGAGCATATGCTGACAAGTTGCCGGTCGTACCAATTCCACTAAACTTTACTAGCTGTGGATTACAATGTTCGGGCTAGATCACTTCTATGCCTAGGCTCCCTGCCTTTACAATGTTTAGGGTCAGCTCACTGCTTCCCCAAGGGTCACTCCATGTTTCTCTCTCTCTGGCTCACTACCGGTGGAGAGGATCACCTTCTTTCTCTTCCTTTGCTCACTGCTCTTGGAAGGAATCCACTCACAGTTTATAGACTTGTAGGTATTTTCATTTTCATGAAGGAATGCATCATCCTCTGTAATTATATGATCTTTTTAAGTCCAATTTTCACCTGTAGATGAATATCTCTTTGCACCGAAGGAATCGGTAAAACTTCCAGCTTCCACGCAGCTCGAAAATCACTGCTAGAAATAATCATTACTTGGCGCGCAAGTCAATATCGGTGTGCAAGTATCGGAGCGCAAGTCACAACAGGCGCGCAATTCCTCCTCAGACACTTGCGCGACTCAAGCTTCCTCAACTCCAAACCTGCACGACTCACTTCCTTTTACGCCCAATCCAATATTGGAGCGCAACTCCACACTAGCACGCAGCTTCAAACACTGGCACGCAACTATCACCCTAGTGCGCAGGTCCCACCTACGCGACCACACACACCACTTGCATGACCACCACACCTGTGCAACGGGAGCTCTGATTTCTCAAAGTGTTGAACTCCAGTTCTGAATGAAGAGGGGTGGTCCTGTATTTATAGGCAAATTGACCACCCTGTGCGATGGCGCGCAAGTCACCTGCGTGACCCAGTCTCGGCGCGCAAGTCTTCTGTCCTTTTAGACACTTGTGCAGCCAACTCCCAAACTTGCGTGAACCTGTTTCCTTAGCCATATTTTGATCTTATGATCTTGAAAAACATATGGCGTGCAAGTTTCCTATACTCCAAGTCCTCGGTGCGCAAGTCCCTTTTCCAAAAACACTTTTCTTCATTTGTCAATTTTCAGGCCCAAAAATTTGGAAAACACTGGAAAACTGCACCACCTTGTATCTGTTCTTTTGTACCGCCTCCAGATCATCCATTCCTTTTGTCGACATTCTTGAATCAAACATAGATCGTTGACCTCAGCTCTTGAACTCGACATTCCATCATGAAATCCTCTTTGTAAACAAATTTGTATGTCATTGTTTTGCTTTGTCAACAATCACAACACAGATGTCCAATTTCTCAACAAACACAATCACCTCAAAAATACTTCAATGATGCCTTGATGGATTTTTGCCCAACAATCTCCCCCTTTGGGTTTGGGGAAAACTCTTCCATAAAAAGATACATCGTTGATTCTTCCGCCACCATTCGCCTTTTGCGATTCTGATAGTGATCAAGGATTTATTCACCACATACTCTAAGCCCACATGAGCAATTCTCGGCGTGAGAAACAATAGTAAATGAAAAGTTCATCAATGAATCACTTCATCTCTGACACCCACTGTTGACACCAAACTGATACCAAGTTTTACTAAACTGATACCAATTCTTGAAAGACTTGTGGGAAGACCAATGTTTGGTTTGGAAATATTCTTACCACTCTCCAACACCACTCTTCTGCTTTTATCACGATCCTCATCTGTAGTGATATCTATCCTTTGATCGATCACTTCTATAATCATCATATTTTATAAGCTCCCCCTTTATATTCACAGCTTCATCCCGTGTCAGCTTCAAAACCTCTTTAGCCATATTTCCTGTGTTGTCCAAGCTAAGCTATGGCTAAGCATGTTCAACTATCTTCAACTAGCTTCAACTCCCCCTATCTAGCTGCTCCACTTGTCAGCTTCTCCCCATATCATTCATGATTTATCAAATCTCCACACTATCTCCCCCTTGAACAATCACTATTTTCTCCCCCTTTGTCAACGAACCCAAAGGTCATGCCTTTGTAGTTTGTAACATAGTAGAGAACACATATCAGCACAGTATGGAAAAATACATCATACCTCGGGGAGAGGGGGGGTTCCACATCCACACTATTTCAAGTGCGGGGAATCGACTGAACTCCCAGAGCCAGTTGATGCCTCTCAAAAGCTTCCTTGGGTAAGGCCTTTGTCAGAATGTCTACAACCTGTAGCTCTGTAGGCACATACTCCAACTTCAAGATTCCCTCCTCAACCTTCTCCTTGATAAAATGATACTTAATCTCAATGTTCTTTGTCCTTGAATGATGGACGGGATTTTTGCTAAGATTTATAGAACTTGAGTTGTCGCACTAGATTCCGATCAGAGAATTCACTTCAACTCCCATATCTTCAAGTTGCTGCTTCATCCACAATAACTGTGTGCATGCTTGAGTGGCCGCAATATACTCAGCTTCTGCGGTGCTCAATGAAATTAAATCTTGCTTCTTTCTTAGCCAATAAATACACAATCCACCAAGATAGAATGCACCACATGATGTTGATTTTCTATCATCTGCTGAACCGGCCCAGTCTGCATCAGTATATCTGAATAACTCTGTCTGAGATTTGTCAGTATATGTCAATCTAAAATCCATTGTACCCTGGATATACCGAAGTATTCTTTTCACTGCAAGCATGTGGCTTTCCTTGGGATTACTCTGAAATCTTGCTGCTTGGCATGTGGCGAAAACAATATCAGGACTTGTTTCGGTTAAGTACAACAGACTTCCAATGATTTGCCTTTATTATGTAATATTAACTGCCTTACCATCCTCATCTTTTGATAATTTCATCCGGGTAACAACTGGAGTCTTTATATCCCTGGAATTTTCCATTCCAAACCTTCTTAGGACCTCCTTGGCATATTTAGACTGAGAAATGAATGTTCCATTCCTTCCTTGTGTCTCCTGTAGACCAAGGAAAAATGTTATCTCTTCAATCATTGACATTTCAAACTCATTTTTCATGAATTCGGAAAACTATCTGTACTGAGCTTCATCTGATCCGCCAAATATTATGCCATCGACATAAACCAACACCATCATCCTTTGATTACTGTCATTACTGAAATATAGATTGTAATCAACTCCTCCACGCTGAAAACCAAGCTTCTTCAAGTAATGATCAAGCCTTGAGTACTATGCTCTTGGTGCTTGTTTTAGCCCATACAATGCCTTATTCAGCCTGCAAACTTTGTTCTCATCCTCATGAATGAGAAAACCATCTGGCTGCTCAATGTACACCTTTTCTTCCAGAACCCCATTCAAGAATGCGGATTTGACATCCATCTGGAACACTTTGAACTTTTCTTGCATGGATATGGCCAAAAATAATCTGATTGTCTCCAGCCTTGCAACCAGTGAAAATGTCTCATCTACATCTATTCCCTCTATCTGGGAGTACCCCTTTCACACTAGTCGTACTTTGTTCCGAATCACCGTGTCATCTTCATTCATCTTGTTGCGATAGACCCATTTAGTCCTAATGACATTCTTATCTATTGGCCTCGAAACAATCTCCCATTTTTTGTTCTTCTCAATCTGATAAAGCTCTTCATTCATAGCCTGAACCTAGTTTTCATCTTTAGCTTCATCGGAAAAACATTTCAGCTTCACCTGAGACAAAAATGATTTTTTCTATAATGACTTCATTGTTCGAGTCTGAACTGGAGCTGTCTGATCACCAATGATATTCTGCCTATCAATTTCATCTCGACTCTTTGTCTTCCTTGCAGACACAGACTTTACACTTTCTTGTTCATCATCAGTATCTTCTTTTGAATCAGCCTCTGCCACTTCTACTCCCCCTGTTTTTCTTACTTCATCATCACTTTCGTCCAGGAACTGTTCACTGGTTCATTGAGTATTCTGTTCATTTTAAACTATAGTGACATCATTGCTCTCAACAATTTTTCCCAGCCTTTTTTTGAAGCATTTATACGCTTTTCTTTTCCCTGAGTAGCCAAGTAATATTCCCTCATCTCCTTGTGCCTCAAACTTCCTATGATTTTCTTTGTTGAGAATGAAATACTTACTTCCAATGATTTGAAATTATTTCAATGTTGGCTTCTTTCCGTACCACAGTTCATACGGAGTCTTCCCTTGCTTCAGACACAACAGAGACCTGTTTGAAACATAAACCGATGTCAAAATTGCATCCTTCCAAAATTTCTCTGGTAGGTCTTTATCAATAAGAATCATTCTGGTCATGTTGTTGATGATCTTATTTCTCCTTTCAACCACTCCATTCTGTTGGGGAGTTCTCACCGATGAAACTTGATGCCTTATCCCATGTTTCTCGAGATAGTTTTCAACTTGAGTGTTTGTGAATTTTGTACCGTTATCAGTATGGAACTTCTGAATTATCTACCCAAGCATCTTTTCTGATTCCCTCCTATACTGCTTTATGCAACTGAACAACTCTGTATTATGGGTAATAACAAATACCCAAGCCATTATTCTATAATCATCAATGAAAAGAACATACTACCTTTTCCCATTTATAGCTCATGGTGAGATAGGTCCACATACATCAGCATGCACCAATTCAAGAACTCTAGTTGATTTCTATTCCTTTTCCATGTATTTCTTTCTGATGATCTTCCCTTGTTGGCAAGCATCACACATATGAGTGCGATCACGTGATAGTTTGGGAAGGTCTCTAGCAGCATCACACTTTACCAGATCTTCCATAGATGGTTGGCATAGATGACCAAGTCTCTTATGCCACAACTGGTTTTCTTCCTCTCTGGATAAGAGGCACATATCTTCTTCTCCACTTACAAGGTAGAGATTTCCCTTTGTTCATTTTCCCTGTAGAATGACTGCTCCATCTTTTCCTTTAACAATACACATATTATTGGTAAATCGGATAGAGTTCCTAGAGTCACATAGTTGACTGACACTAAGAAAGTTATGACTGAGACCCTCTACTACCAAGACATCAGCACGTCTCATATCTTTTCCCCCAAACATGGTTTTCCCTGAACCAACAATATTTAGGCCTTCATCGTTTCCAAATTTTACAACTCCTTCTTTGTCATATTTTATGCCTGTAACAAGATCTTTATTACCCGTCATGTGAGATGTACAACCACTATCAAGGATCCACACACTAGAGCGATCTGATGATTTAAGGTCAATCTCTGCCACCACGGCCTTCTCAATTTTCTTCTTCTTAGTCCACACTTTTTCTTTCATACTCGGCATGGATTGACGCTTCTGTTCTTCCTCAAAGTATGATGGACCATCTTTATCTTGTAAAGCCGCAAATCTATTCTGCATTTTTAACTCACTTGTCAGTTTATCGATCTACTGCTTGCTAACGTTTTGATTCTGCTTTGGCACATTTCTCTGAATGATCGAAGTGCAGTACCTAGAGATATTCCCAAATCCTCCGCACCAAAAACAGTGTCCTTCAAAATATGTTCTGGAAAACCATTCTATGTTTGGCTACCATCTCTGTTCTTCTTCCCTTCGATATCTTTTGGCTATGGAACATACATACTGTGAATGTCCCATGTTTCCACAACAATAAAACCTGATATAAAGTGAATTCCTTCGTGTTACTTCAACACTATGAGTTTCCCCTTGGGATATCTAAATATTCTGATTCTGATTTGTGCCCAAATCCACCTTCAATCTCCGGACGAGTTCTTGTGGTCTGACTTCAACCACCACAGATTTTTGTTTCTGATTAATCCATGAATCATCCTTAACTTCTGATCTCAATTGCTGCTTCTTTCCTACTGAACTACAAGGCTCTTCTTTCTTCTTTTCAGTCTTCGTGATGACCTGCTTTCCCAAGAATGTGTTGGGATTCAAAGTTTTTTCCTAGTCTTTAACTTTTCTCCATAGACCAACAACTTCCTCTTCAAGCTCTTCAATACGCTTGATGTGATCTTTCACTTTTCTATTCAAGCAATCGATATCCCTTTTCTATTCTTCAATCTTGAGCTTATGCTCATCAACCTTTTCTATGCGCTCTGGCCTGGAAGACTTAAGATTTTAAATTTTTTCCCTAGCTCAGACTTCTCTTCTTATTGTTGTTGCATGTAGAGTTTGGCATCATGTACCACCTTGTTGGATTTCTTTGTTTTTTCTCTCCAAACATCTATCTCTTCAAGAACTACTTCTAATTCAGCTTCCATGTCAACTCTCCCTTCAATTTCTTCTTCTTCCTCATCAATTTAGGTTTCTTTCTTTTCTTGAGCACTATTGACAACAGCCACCATTGCATTTTTTCCACGATCTTTGCAGTTTTCTATCTCTTCAATTTCATCACCCTCAAACTCATCTGAACTTTCTATTTCTTGTGAAAGAAGATTCTTTTTCTTACAGAAATTTCTCTTGAACTACTTCTTCCCTTTCATATAGGCTGAATATTTTTTCTTGGGAATTTCAACATAATCTTCACCATTTTCTTCTTGAAACTTTTTGGGGAACCTTGCAGCAAGATGACCAACTTTTCCACATCTAAAGCAAGCAAGTGGAAGCTTCCCTTTGCACTTTCCTTTTCCTCTTTGAAGATTTGAGGAGAGGAATGACATTACCTCATCTGTCTCTTCTTCTTCCTGAGAATATTCAATGGTTAGCTTCTTCATGGCCTTAAATTCCACCTCTTTGGACTTCCCCTTTTCCACAGCCTCATTATCATCGTTCCTCATTTCATATGCAACCAAGGTACTGTGCAAATTGTCCAGCGTCAGCTCTTTTGGATCTTTATCTTCTAGAAATGAATCTTTAAGATTGAACCGAGGTGGAAGTTTCCTCAAGATGTTCTTTAAGATCTTTATGTATTCAATGACTTCGCCAAGACCTCGCATATCTTCCATAACAATATTTACCCTATCAAAGAATGCGTCAACAGACTCATTCAAGTTCATTTTCAGATCTTCATATTTATTCCACAACACCTGCATCTTTGCCTCTCTGACCTTTGTATCCCCTTCATATATATTCAAAAGCTTTTCCCACATGGCATGTGACGTTTTTCATGACATCACTTTCGTGTAGATGGGATTAGAAAGGGCTCCCCCCAAGGCATTGATTGCTTTGGAATCAGCATCCAACTCTCTATGCTCAGCTTCTGATAATGCACCACTACTAATATCGACTGTGATACCATGCATAGCTGCTGAAAACACATCCATTCCCAAGGATCGGAAATAGTGTTGCATTCGATTCTTCCATATCTGAAAATTACATCCGTCGAAGATCGGAATCCATTTATGATTAGTGACCTCCATTGAGAGAAGACCTAATATCAACATTTCCCTCTGATACCAATTGTTAGGTCCACAAGGCAGAATACCCTGAGAGGGGGGGTGAATCAGGGTATGAATAATTTAAAATTAACGCCCGTTCTGATATTATTTCACTGTTAAGAAAAACACTCTTCTCTCCCTTTCCTGTTGCACAAAGTAAACAGAAATTAAAGCATGCACAGGACACAGCAATTATACTTGGTTCACCACAAAGGGATACGTCCAAGGAGCATACGCCGACAAGTTGTCGGTCGTACCAATTCCACTAAACTTCACTAGTTGTGGATTACAATGTTCGGGCTAGATCACTTCTATACCCAGGCTCACTGCCTTTACAATGTTTAGGGTCAGCTCACTGCTTCTCCAAGGGTCACTCCCTATTTCTCTCTCTCTGGCTCACTGCCGGTGGAGAGGATTACCTTCTTTCTCTTCCTTTGCTCACTGCTCTTGGAAAGAATCCACTCACAGTTTATAGACCTGTAGGTCTTTTCATTTTCATGACGGAATGCATCTTCCTCTGTAAGTAGATGCTCTGTTGAAGCCCAATTTTCACCCGTAGATGAATATCTCTTTGCACCGAAGGAATCGGGCAAACTTGCAGCTTCCACGCAGCTTGAAAATCACTACTGGAAATAATCCTTACTTGGCGTGCAAGTCAATCTCAGCGCGCAAGTCACAACGGGCGCGCAAGTCCTCCTCAGACACTTGCGCAACTCAAGCTTCCTCAACTCCAAACCTGCGCGACTCACTTCCTTTTACGCCCAATCCAATATTGGCGCGCAACTCCACACTGGCGCGCAGCTTCAAATACTGGCGTGCAACTATCACCCTGGCACGCAAGTCCCACCTACGCGACCACACACACCACTTGCGCGACCACCACACCTGTGCGACGGGAGCTATGATTTCTCAAAGTGTTGAACTCCGGTTCTGAATGAAGAGGGGTGGTCCAGTATTTATAGGAAAATTGACCACCCTGTGTGACGGCGAGCAAGTCACCTGCGTGACCAAGTCTCTACGTGCAAGTCTTCTGTCCTTTTAGACACTTACGCGAACAACTCCCACACTTGCGTGAACCTATTTCCTTAGCCATATTTTGATCTTCTGATCTTGAAAAACATATGGCGTGCAATTTTCCTATACTCCAAGTCATCGGTGCGCAAGTCCCTTTGCCAAAAACACTTTTCTTCATTTGTCAATTTTCAGGCCCAAAAATTTGGCAAACACTGGAAAACGGCGCCACCTTGTATCTATTCTTTTGTACCGCCTCCAGATCATCCATTCCTTTTGTTGACTTTCTTGAATCAAACATGGATTGTTGACCTCATCTCTTGAACTTGGCATTCCATCATGAAATCCTATTTGTTAACAAATTTGTATGTCATTGTTTTTCTTTTTCAACAATCACAACACAGATGTCCACTTTGTCAACAAACACAATCACCTCAAAAATACTTCAATGATGCCTTGAGGGATTTTTTCCCAACAAAGAGATATTGAGGAGGTTTTTCCCTTAGTAGTGAATCTAGATTGAGGTTAATATATATCATGTATCCCTTGGAATTGGGTTTTGTGGATATGGTTGTTATAGATCATTACTGATTTTAACACATATTTTATCACCTATCTATAGGTGTAGGTCAAGGTGCTCAAATGGAAGTGGAAATGGAATGCTATCTTTGTGGTTTTTAGGATGGGGGGTTCCATGACTACTGAGAGGTCATGAAACTGTCTGAATAATTATGGATTGGATTTACAATTTGGACCACTTCCTAAACATCTGAGAGCATAGCATAGTGGATATTTTGGGATGCATGTTCAAGAAAGAGGTAGTCCTGCTTAATGTAATTCCATCAACAATAGTTTTATATTATTATTTTGTCTTCAGATAATGATTATAGATAGAATTTAGTAGGCTTCAAGACTCAATTTTAGTTTATCATAGCTTTTCTACCCCAAAAATATGTCCATGTTGAGTGGATTGTTCAGGTTTTAGAGAACATGATTCAGGATTTCATGTTAGTTTTGAGCCATATAAAGGAGGATCATCTACCATAGGTGGTATTTGATTATCATAGTGTCTATAACTCTAACATCAGTTTAACACCATTTGAGGTTATGTATGGGAGACCTTTTGGACTATTGTTATACTGGTTGAATCTAGTGTGAGGTAAAACCTTTGGGCCTAGATGTGGTGCTAGAGATGGTTATGAAATGTGTAGCTCATCTAGGGGAGGATGAGGACTCTTCAAAGCCATTATGATTCCTAGGTGTATTGATGATGGTAGTATCCTTTGGAATTTAATGAGGAGATTATATGTTCTAAGAGATCTTACCTCATCGAGGATTACAAGGATTGGTTCTAGATGGAAGAATATCTCTGGCGATCATAGGACCTTTTTCTAATTAATATGTTGGGTTAGCGAGGTGGCATACCTCTAGACCTTGTGACTGAAGATAGATTGGATTCTTTGTGTTTTACACATGTTGTAGTAGAAAATTCAGGTGCATAAATACTTACATGATATCAACTAGGATGAGATAGACTTTGAGTATGGATTCACATTTTTCATGGTGCTCAGTGACACCTGAGAACCTATAGAGAATACACTTCATGGGAAGGTGTTTCTCTTTTTTGTTCATTTTTTAGCAGCATGGGAACCTTCTAGAGAGTTTTTTTTGGTGTGGGAGACCTAGATGAGAGCTCGGTATCTACACGTTTGAGTAGGTTTTTACTTTTAAATACAAAAATATTTAAAGGTATATATATTATAAAAACTCTAGTTTTTCTTGTAAAACTTTTGTAACATTTTGGGGAATATTTTTGGAGCTAAGAGCTGAGACAGTATGATATTCTGAGGCTTGAATAGACTCAATATTGATATAGTTACAATAATAAATATATTATATCACGTGGATGAATTATTTCACAAATAATATAATAAATCCCTAACAATGTCTTGGAATGAAAATCCAAGACCAAATATGACTCTAAAATGTGGGGTTTACCCTAGGTGTGACCTAAGTTTGGTCGGATCTGGGTGTCTAATTAAGGAAACCGTTGGTGGGTGTGTTTAATAAAATAAATTATTTATTTATTTTTATTATTTTAAATTGTATAACTTAGTTAAACCTTTATAAATAACCAATTATAAAAAAATCATAGTGTCAGTTGCATAACCCTAGGAGAATTTTAGAGGAGGTTTAGACATTCATCATTGCAAGATCTGGTCGAAGGACGACGAGCTATCGGATTGAGTTGGATCAAGATGTAGCAAATTTAGCAGGTCTTATTCATCATTAGAGAATGATTTATTCACCAATTATACATCCAAAATTATGGTAGGTTACATTATTTTTTCAGTTTATAACATTTTTGTTTAATCAATCATGGCCTTTTTATCTGCATTGATTTTCGACGTTTGTAGTCCTCGCATGAGCCCGATTAAATGAATTGAGTTTTTTTTATCCAATTTATTATTAATATTCCATGATATCACCCTGGGAATACCATTTATATAACCAATGGAAAATAATTATTATCTATTTGTGAATTCATCTTCATACTTGTGAATTTCTCCCCACTGTTCTCCACATTCTTCATTATTGGCCTAGGAGGTCAGAGTTCAACATTATTAGGGTGGGTTCTAATATGATTGAACCCCAAGATTTGTATTTGTTGCATAAATAATGATTGGGATGATATTTTATGGATGGATCAGTATGGATCATGTGTGATGATAATTCAGATGTAGATAAAATTCATCATATCCAGTCATTGGAGGCTATAGATCAATAGAAGGTATCTTGAACATCGATTTTGGAAATTTTGAGTGGTTAATAGGTGAAATTGGTTGTGGAAATGGAATATTTGGGATCTTCATGAAGAAAATCAAGTTTCATCAAAAAACCAAACTACACAGAATGTACTATGAAGAACACACACCGTGTAGTCACCTAGATATGGTGAAGAGGGTTTCAAGTGAGTAAAATATCACAATACATGTGAAACCACCCCATGTCGTATGGCTCTAGGATGGTAGCTCGATGTGTACTCCAATAGTATAGGGGTACCGACATGAACAAGAACATGAGAACAACAATAGTACACTGGCAAGACCTTGTACTCTAACATGGAAAGGATACATGGGATGAATGAGCATGGGTAGGCCCCATATGGTTGATACATGTTATGTGCGACTAATACACACTATATAGTGTGACATGGCTTTCCAATCCATGTCTAGGTAATAATACAAATAGGATGTTAGGTGAGGTCGCACGCTATGTGGACCCCCATGAACATCATGTCCCACTAGGATCTTCTTCCTCTCATATATCCTTCTTCATATTTTTTCCTATGAGTATCCTATCACGATTGTTTTTACACATAGAACATGATGGTATCCTTTTTTCCATATGAGATACAATATGAGGTGTTTTGAGCATGATGCTTCATTAGGTGATTCCTGACGATGGAATTGACAAGGGTATGGTCACCGATGTAAGAACCTCGGACCTTCTTTTCAAGTATGTTTTTCCTTTTCAAGTCATTTTTGAGAAAAAGAGGATGTTCTGGAAATTTTCGAAGTATACTCCGTGTACTTTTTGAGTACATGTCATGTACTTTATGAGTACATGTCGTGTACTCGGTTATCGCAGGTATCCAGGTGCTAGCTGTGTACCGACCATGCACACGGCCATGTAGGGGTGACTTGGAGGCCGCCTAAAGCAGAGTACGGAAAAAGCGAGTACACGTCGTGTACTTCAAAAGTGCACACTGTGTACTTTTTTTTAATTAAAGGCACTGGGGTCGCTTCTAATCTCTAGAACCATCTTCTTTTAGGTTTTCTTCATCCGAGAGAACATGTACGACCGTGAACCTTCTCTGAGCCCCCAAGCCTCCATCTGATCTCTGATTCGACCGCATTAGATTGCATTGGGATCACCTCGATAAGATCTCTCTTCTTCTTGATCTTCATTTCATGATTCCTCTTCTTCCAAAAGTTATCCTTCATTGAACGTTTTATATTTTTTTGTAGATATACCGTGTTCTAGGTCAATCCAAGGGCTGACGCTAGAGTATATCGATCTCACAACATCGAGGTAGGTGGTTTGTGCCTTTCTGTTGAAAGCCTTTGAGTATTATGTGCAATTATGCCCAATACCCTTGAACGAGGTATTGTGAATTTAACGTTTTACCCCTATTTTTTTCCTGCCATGCTTGTATGCTTGTGAATAGGTTAATTGGATTTGAATAGGTTTGATTGCTACGCTTTGGATGTGTTTCCCATGCATGTTCTGCTTATGACCATTGGTCTGCTTAGTCTCTTGGTCGCCTTGCCTGTTTTCCATGCCTGTTTCTGTAGGGTGGAGAGTTTGTATTATGAAATTCTTGATATTCTATAGACTGGTTATCCAAGTAGTTTTTTAGGTTTACTTTGGCCATATTGCACTACTATGCTCGTTGACCTACATAGGACCGTGATAACCTGGTGTAGTAGACAATAAGGGAAATTGACCGAGTGAGCTTCCTCAGAGAGTCTTTGAGAACATTAGGCTATAAGAGGGATTGACCAAGTGAGCTTCCTCAGAGATCCTAGGACCACTTGGGTCTATAAGGGTAATTGACCATGTGAGCTTCCTCGTAGAGTCCTTGACTGCTTTAGACTATTAGGGGAATTGACCTTGTGAGCTTCCTCGGAGAGTCTTTGTTTTAATCGAACGACTTGGGGCTATAAGGGGAATTGACCATGTGAGATTCCTTAAAGAGTCCTTGACCTTGGGTATATAAGGGGAATTGACTGTTTGAGCTTCCTCAGAGAGTCCTTGACTACCTTAGAATATAAGGGGAATTGATTGTGTGAGCTTCCTCAGAGAGTCTTGTTTTACCTTTGACTATAAGGGGAATTGATAGTGAGTGCTTCATAAGAGAATCTTTATGTATCCTTATAACTGAACCATAGGGGATAGGTTGTGTGCACTTCCTAGAGGGTAATTGTGCTTGGTTAGTTGTTTTCGATATGTGGAATTGTTTCTGCTGAGTACTTTCTTGTTTACTGCTTCTGTACTTTTTCCTGCCACATATTCATTGACTGTTCGGCACAGTTCTTTGGGTGGTTTCCTGCTGAGATTTTTTCTCACACTCTATTTTGTCCATGCTTTTAGGCCCAAATAGATTATATTGCTACAATTATAGACAAGGGAAAGTTCCCTTCTACATCAGGTTCATGATTGACTGTGGAACTAGAGAGCATGGGACCAAGCTGAGGCTTGCGATGCTGAGGAGTTGTTATATATTTTCCTTTTGTACTTTGGTTTAGTACTGTTTGTATTCCAGCATTGTGACTTGTTTGTCTCCTTTCCTAGACACATGTTACCATGAATCATTTACATATGTGCTTCATTTGTTTGTTATTCGAGTCTTCTGTTATTACTATTTTTTGGTATATTTACTACATCTACTATTGTGTATTTGTTTCCCTTCCGCTGTGTTACTCTGCCAATGAGGGCATAGTTTCCCCATTATCACACCCAAGGCCCTCACTGCTAGTCGGCAACTTTGGTGTTTTGGGAAATGCGCTTGAGGCCATGTGACCAACCGGGTATGGGATGCCTCTGGGTGGCTTCCGGAATCAGGATGTTACAAAGTGGTATCAGAGGAATTATTTTCTCTTGACTTACTGTTTGGAACCTTTAGCCAAGAATATGATGGAATGGGTACTTGGTATTAATTTTTGCCTTGGATTAGCTGACCTGTGCATGGGGAAAATCCAATCTACCTCGTTTAATTGCAATTTTTCTAGTCTTACAATTATTACAGTTGATTTGATTTCACCTTGAGTGATTCACATGATTTTTGTTGTTATTGTTGATGTTATTGAGGTTTGATTTCTTTTGAAACCCAGTGATATGAGGGTATTCCATCTCATGCATCGTATAGGAACTTTATAGGGATCACATGATATGAATTATTACCATTCCATATAGGGTGAATTATCAATTGTATGTTGTTGTGATAGGTGTTGTGCTAGATATTCATGTTGTTGTGATAGTTGTCATGATAAAAATACCTAATGTTTGATAGGTTATTGTAGTTTAAGGTTTTGTTTGAATGAATTCCAAAATTTGGTTCTTGAGGTGTTATGGGCCCTCATGGACCAGAATTTGGTGGATCATTGCCTTGTTTTCCATGTTATAACGTGTATAATATGTCAAACTTTGATTCACGAGGAGTATGGGCCCTCACGGATCGGAATTTGGCACTTTCAATGTTCGTTTCATTGTTTTTCTGGGTTCCAGAGTAGTTTATAAGGATTACTATCTAGAAAAACACCATAATACACACCATGTAATGTTAAGTATATGCCATGTGTTCTTCTGTTTGGGAAGAAATAGTTTTTCTAAAGTACACGTCGTGTAATTTATATACTTGTCGTGTAGTCTCTAACTGTGTCATAGGTTGTGTGGCAGAGACACGGGATGGGGAAAGTCTAGTGGGAACATGTCGTGTACCAGTCGAACACACCGTGTAGTGTTGACCCTGTGTTTTCCTGTGTAACTAACAACACTGATGGATAAACCATAAGCTATACATGCCATGTCATGATTGAACATGTCGTGTTGTCTGAACCAAGTACCTGACCGTGTCACGAACAATACGGGTCGGTGTTATCCTTTCACATACATGTTGTGTCTGCCTTGAACACGCCATGTAGTGCGAGTCATGTGTCAGGATGTGTCACTAACAACACGGGCCAAGTGAAGCTTGTCTAGTACATGTTGTGTCTACCAAGAACATGTCGTGTAGTCTAGTCTTAGGAGAGTCGTGTGGATTAACCGTGTAGAAGGACTCGGGTAGGAAAAGAGGATCCAAGTACACGCCGTGTGTTAAGACAACATGTTGTGTGTTTGGGGTGTTACACAACCAGTTTAGTAAAGAGTACACATCCATATAAATTACATAAGGGAACACGCCGTGTAGGAATTTTACACGCCGTGTAGTCAAGTTTTGTAAAACTTGAGTAATTTATTTCTCATGTTCCCTCCTTACACTTCTAGTTTTCAATCATTGATAATCTTGATCTAAGGTTTGTGCTTGACCTTGCAGAGTCATTCCACCGAGACATCCTCTAGTTGTATGACAGCTACGAGGTGGTGATCAGACACCAGAAATTACTGATCAGGGACTACCTACATATATTCCTATAGTGCCAGTCTTGGAACCTACCATTTTACCCAATATAGTTGTTTATTCACAGTTCAGAGAGGGATTTTTGAGGATGATGTAGACCTTTCAGGGAGTACTGCTTCCTTCCCCATCGATGGCATAATTGACGTGGGTCTTTCAGAAGCAGCATACTACAACTTTATCAGGGGATGGAGGACCCTAGGATGCAGGGTCATGGCTAGAATCCACACTAATGATTTTCTAGCATTTGGAGATACCTCCAGAGAAGAGGGTGAAGCTTGCTACCTACATTCTTCAAGACTCCTCCAAGAGGTGGTGGGATGTGATCTCATAGGTGGGGAGCCATCAAAATATGGCTTGGGATGAGTCTCAGTGCATCTTCTACGATTACTTATATCCGGAGACCTTGAGGGTTGATCGAGCCTGAGAGTCCATGAGTTTGGAGCAGTGTACTCTTACTGTTATGGAGTATACCTCTCACTTCATAGAGCTTCAGTGTTTCACACTTATTCCCGGAGGTGATGAGTTGTTCCTTGCACAGAAGTTTGAGGATTTTCTGAGGCACGACATCTGATCTTAGGTGAACGTCTTTATCTTGACTTTGATATCCTCTATCGTCAACCAGGCACTGATTACAGAGCATAATCTGAGGGATTCTGGAGCTGTGAACCAGGGAAGTTTGGCATCTAGAGTTAGTATTCCTTCTACTGATAGTAAGAAGCACCTCATGGAGACAGCACGAGGAGATCAAAGTAGGCAGGATGCATCTTCTGTTAGCCAGGTGGTGTGCTACCAGTGCGGGAAGAGTGGGCACATGAGGCCACATTGCTTGAGATACCCAGTGGAGTGCTGATATTATAGCAAGATGGGTCATTTTTAGCGCTTTTAGCAGTTATTCTCACCAACAGCTCATGACAGGGGTTCTTCTATGACTCCACGTTTAGGAGAATCACAACTAGTTTCTCACCAGTCTAGGAACTAGAGTTCTTCTGGCCATTTACACTGAGGTCGAGGTCATGGTCGTGGTAGCCAGTCGTCTGGTTTTCAGTGACATCAGGGTGGATCAACTCAGAATGGTCAAGCATGGACACAGAGCCATGGTACAGGCCAGACTTTTGCAGTGGAGCATACCCAGTAGAATTAGGATCCCGGACCTTCTACCATTCGAGGTATGATATTAGTAGCCTCAGTTTTAGCTTCTGCTCTTTTCAATATAGGGGCTTCCCATAGATTTATATCTGTTGATGTCGTGGAGAGCCTTGGTCTCTATATATTTTCTTTTGCTGATATCTTGATGCTAGACACTTCGTTGGGGATGAGGACGACTAGTGTACGCAAGTGAAGGGAGTTCCCTCTATAGGTTGGTGGGTGTCACTTCTTATAGGACCTCTATATCCTTGAGATGACATGCTATGATTTCATTCTCGGGATGTACTGGTTAGTTCCATTCTAGGAATTCGTCGACTGTTATTGATGTAGGGTGAGTTTCATGTCACCTAAAGGTGAATCTTTTCTTTATAAGTTGTCCAGGTGAGCAGACCAGGACCCGAGCATCATGAGCTGGGAGGAGTTACAGCCCAAATTTCTAGTATATATCTGGATGACCAGGGGACTTCACAGTTATACTTTACTCCAGTGGTGGATCGTTTTAGAGATGTCCTTCCAGATGAATTTTGAGGTTTTCCTCCAGATCATGAGGTAGAAGTTTCTATTGACCATGTGCCAGGAGCGACACCGGTGTCCATTCCTCTTTATAGGATGGCTACACCTGAGTTTTAGGAGCTCAAGAAGCAGTAGGAGGAGTTGCAGGCAAAGGGTTTCATCGGATCCAGTACTTCTCCTTGGTGTTCGCATGTCTTGTTTGTGAAGAAGGTAGACAATACCCTCAGGATTTGTGTGGACTATCAGGAGTTGAACCAGTTGATAGTCAAGAACCGATATCCCTTGCCTAGGATTGATGATCTCTTTGATCAGCTTCGAGGATCCTAGGTGTTCTCGAAGATTGACCTGAGATCAAGTTACCATCAATTGTGCATTAGACCATCTGATATACCTCTCAAAGCCTTCTGGAGTAGGTATGGTCTATATGAGTATGTGATTATGCCGTTTGGTCTCACGAACACACCTGCAGTTTTCATGGCACTGATGAACTGAGTGTTCTATCCATACTTGGATTCCTTCATGGTGGTCTTCATGGACAATATCTTGGTGTACTCTCACACTCGAAATGACCATGCTACCCATATTGAGATCATTTTGAGTACACTGAAAGAGCATCATTTATATGCTAATCTCTCATAATGCCACTTTTGGATGGATCAGATTCACTTTTTGGGTCATGTTATCACGGAGGCAGGAGTATCAGTAGACCTAGAGAAAGTGAGAGCAGTAGTTTTCTGGGAACAGCCGAAGAACATATTTGAGGTGTAGAGTTTTCTAGGGCTGGATGGATAATACATACATTTCATACAGGAATTTTCATGCTTATCGGCACCACTGACAGGTTTGACTAAGAAGAGTACAAAGTTCCTGTAGTCAGATTCTTGTGATTCAGCCTTTCAGAAGCTGAAAGGGAGGTTGACTTCAGCACCGATACTGGTCTTTCCAGATCCAGGAAAGAGATATACTATTTACTATGATGAATCAGGTATTGGGCTGGGAGATGTGATTATACATGGAGATGGAGTCGTTGCATACGGGTCTCCGCAGTTGAGGCCACATGAGAGGAATTACCAGATGCATGATCTCGAGTTGGCTATAGTTGTTCATGCCTTGCGCTGTTGGAGACATAATCATCTGGGAGAGCACTTTGTGTTTTTCACCGACCACAGGAGTTTCATGTACATCTTCACTCAGCGTGATCTGAATTTAAGACAGTGATGGTGGGTTGAGTGCCTTCAGTCCTTTGACTTTGAGCTTGCCTATACACCTGGGAAGGGAAACATAGTGGCTGATGCATTGAGTAGAAGGACTTAGATATAGGAAGTTCAGTAGGACAGTAGTGAGTGGCAGCTTATGGCTCAGTTCTTTGAGAAGCATTTTGAACTGCACGATAGTTACGGGTAGACGTTTCTTTATTCCGTGGTTGTTACCTCTACTCTTCTTGATCGAGTGTGAATGAGGCAGCTATCAGATTCCAAAGTCCTAGTTCTATAGGAGAGTGTTTCAGGAGGAGACCCTTTTCTGGGATGGACCGTAGGCGGGGATGGGATCCTGCATTTCCAGGTACGTGTATCGGTTCCAGCAGATATACGTGAGGAGCTGATGCAGGATTTTCATTCCTCAGTTTGGGCAGTTCATCTTGGTGTCACCAAGATGTATCGTGATCTACACCATCATTATTTGTGGCTATGTATAAAGAGAGATGTTTCTGGTTTTATCATGAAGTGTTCCACCTGTCAGCCAATGAAAGTGGAGCATCAGCGATCAGCAGGGATTTTACAGTACTTGACCATTCCCGAGTGAATGTGGAATGACATCACGATGTATTTTGTAATAGTTTTACCGAGGTCGCCTAGAGGGAATGATGTAGTTTGGGTTGTCATTAACAAACTCACAAAGGTTTCCCACTTCTTGTCGATCAAGGAAACTTTCAGTGTTGATGAGATACGACGGTTGTACATCTGTGAGATTGTATGTCTTCATAGAGTTCCACACTCCATTGTTTCAGACAGGGATTCCCATTTTACTTCTTAGTTCTGGAAGGGGCTTCAGAAATCTTTGGGTACACAGGTACTTTTGAGTGCAACTTACCATCTCCATACAGATGGCCAGTCCGAGCGTACGATTCAGGTTCTTGAGGACATGCTTCGAGCATGCATCCTAGATTTTGGAGGTTCTTGGGAGAAGCACAAACCTCTTGTGGAGTTTAACTACAACAATAGTTTACAAGAAACTATTCAGATGGAACCTTATGATGCTTTGTAAGGTAGGCCATGCCGATCACCCTTATGTTGGCGGGAGGCAGGAAAGGCAGCTTTGATGGGACCTCATCTTGTCCAGGAGACCACAGAGTAGATAGAGTTGATTTGTAAGAGGATGGCTATTGCACAGTCTCGACAGAAGTCTTATGATGATTAGTGGAGATGACCTCTGGAGTTCGAGGTCGGAGATCAGGTTTTCTTATGTGTCACACTGAGGTTGGGTCACAGGGGGATTATGAGACAAGGTAAGCTTTCACCGAGGTACGTTGGGATGTTGGAGGTTATAGAGATAGTTGGGTCGGTTGCCTATCAGTTGCAGTTACCCCAGAGGTACCAAGCTATGCATGACATTTTTCATGTTTCTCAGCTCTGACGTTACTTTTCATACTCGTCTCATGTCTTTCAACCTGAGGAGTTTGAGCTCTAATTGGATGCACTGTTTGAGGAGAATCCTATCTGGATTGTTGATCACAGTACAAAGGTTCTCCATGGCTGGTATGTTCCTCTGGTACGAGTGTTATGGCAGCATGGGCAGGTGCAGGACAAGACTTGGGAGAGGGAGGCTGATGTACGAGCACAGTGGCTGGAACTGTTTGAGGTTTCTTCTTCTACACTGCACTAGAGAAATTTAGGGATGAATTTCTTTAAGGGGGAATTTTTTAAGAACCCGGACCTTATTTTCAGGAATGTTTTTCCTTTTCTGGTCATTTTTGATAAAAATAGGTAATTATGGAAATTTTAGAAGTACACGTTGTCTACTTTATGAGTACACACCATGTACTCGGTTACCACAGGTAGCTAGGTGCTGGATGTCTACCAGCCATGCACACGGTCATGTGGGGGTGAATTGGAGGCCGCCTAAAGTGGAGTATAGAAAAGGCGAGTACATGCCGTATACTTTCAAAGTGAATTCAGTGTACTTTATTTTTTTCATTAAATGCTCTGGGGTCGTATCTAATCACCAGAACTATCTTCTTTTAGGTTTTCTTAATCTGAGAGAACCTGTACAGCTGCGATCCTTCTCCGATCCCCCGAGCCTCCATCCGATATCTTATTCGACCATCATGGATTGCGTTGGGATCGCCTCGGTAAGCTCTCTCTTATACTTGAGCTTAATTTCATGATTCCTCTTCTTCCTCAAGTTATCCTTCATTGAATGTTTTAGACTTTTTGTAGATCTACCACATTCTAGGTCGATATAAGGTTCGATGCTAAAGTATATCAATCTCACAATGCAGAGGTAGGTGGTTTGTGCCTTTATGTTGAAAGTCTTTGAGTATTATGTGCAATTATGCCCAATACCCTTGAACAGGGTATTGTGTGTTTACCGGTTTACCCATGTTGTTTTCCTGCCATTCTTTTATGCTTGTGTAGAGGTTAATTGGATATGAATATGGTTGATTTCTATGCTTTGGATGTGTTTCCCATGCATGTTTTTCTTACGACTGTTGGTCTGCTTAGCCTTTTAGCTGCTTTGCCAGTTTTCCATGCATGTTGTTGTAGGGTGGAGAGTTTGTATTATGACATGCTTGATATGTTATAGATTGGTTATCCAAGTAGTTCTATAGGTTTACTTTGTCCATATTGCACTACTATGCTCATTGACCTACACAGGGCCATGAGAACCTGGTGTACTATACTATTAGGGGAATTGACCGAGTGAGCTTCCTCAGAGAGTCTTTGAGAACTTTAGGTTATAAGAGGAATTTAATGAGTGAGATTCCTCAGAGAGCCTAGGACAACTTGGGGATATAAGGGGAATTGACTGTGTGAGCTTCCTCAGAGAGTCCTTGACTACTTTAGACTATAAGGGGAATTGACTATGTGAGCTTCCTCAGAGAGCCTTTGTTTTAATCGAACGACTTGGGTCTATAAGGGGAAATGACCATGTGAGCTTCCTTAGAGAGTCCTTGACCTTGGGGATATAAGGATAGTTGACCATATGAGCTTCCTCAAAGAGTCCTTGACTACCTTAGACTATAAGGGGAATTGATTGTGTGATCTTCCTTAGAGAGTCTTATGTTACCTTTGACTATAAGGGGAATTGACTGTGAGCACTTCCTCATAGAGTATTTATATACCTTTATAATTTAACCATAGGGGATAGGATGTGTGCACTTCCTAGAGGGTAATTGTTCTTGGTTAGTTGTTTTTTATATGTGGAATTGTTTCAACTGAGTACTTTATTGTTTATTACTTCTGTACTTTTACCTGCCATATATTCACTGACGGTTTGGCACAGATCATTGGTTGGTTACTTACTAGGATTTAGCCTCACTCTCGGTTTGGGTCATACTTTTGAGCCCAAACAGATTATATTGCTGCAGGTATAGACAACAGAAAGAACCCTTCTACTTCAAGTTCTTGATTGACTGTGGAACTGGAGAGCATGGGACCAAGCTAAGGCTTGCGATGCTGAGGATCTATTATCTGTTTTCCTTTTATTCTTTGGTTTATTACTATTTTTATTCTAGCATTGTGACTTGTTTGGATGCTTTCCTAGACACATGTTACCACGCATCATTTACATATGTGCTTTAGTTTTTTGTTATTCCAGTCTTCAATTATTATTGTTGTTGGTATATTTACTTCTTCCACTATTGTGTATTTTTTACCTTTACATTGTGTTACTCTACTAATGAGGGAATAGTTTCCCCACTATCACACCCAACACTCTCACTACTAGTCGGTAGCCTCTAGTGTTTGGGGAAATGCGCTTGAGGCCATGTGACCAACCAGGTACGGGATACCTCTTGGTGGATTCCAGAACCGGGACTTTACAACCGATGCGATGCCAGTGTCAATATTCCCATGTAACACCAAGGCATGGGTCCCCGGTACTATTTTCATAGGTATAGTTAGTAGTCTCCCATAGCAGGGCATGGATCCTCTATATATAGATTGATACTTTCCCATCTTCTAGATCGGCTAAGGAGTAGGTTCTCCACTGGGGTTGTGGATCCCTCAGATATGAAGCACAGTGATGAGGATTAGGCCCCTAAACATTGATTCTGGGGAGGTTACAAAGCTCCTCTACAAGATTTGTATCTCTCTCTACTATGGAGTGCAGCAGCGAGTTAAGGTCCCCTCCACATAGTTTCTTGTATGGTTTTGAATGATATATGGCATCGGTGATGGGAATTTGGATATTTAGAAAGTCTCATCATTCTTGAATGGGTTGTGGAGATAGAGAACCCATTTCTCTCTCATTTGGGTTTCTTATTGATCATATATGGGTTATTATGTTTTTACATCATGTAATGATTGATAGTACTTTATGGGTTGATATGACTTCTATTGTATCCATTTTTTTGATCTCTTTGTGGTTTTCATGGTGTCCTACTGGGTATGTATATACAAACCCCTATATGGTATTTGACCACACATGTTGTTCCTTATGAAGATAATAGACAAATTGGCAGTAAATTTGGTAGATCAAAGTGATGCCTAGGTGAATCAACTACATAGAGTGTTTGAACAAGTATATCAAGATTATGGATCTCTCAGTTTTTATTTCATACAGTTATTGTTAGGTTAGGACTTCATTTCTAGTTGGGCATGTATTTTTCCATTATTAACATTGGATTTATGCATTCATGATCATATGTATTCCCTAGAGGTTATTGTATGTATGGTTTTACTCTAGAAGATATAGTCATTATTATATTCCACTACTCTATTGCTTGGAGATGGTTGGTTGTATGAATATAGCTACATTAGGAAAAGGCCTCCAATTTTAGGTATTCCTTCTCAATTCTTGTCACTAGTACCTATCCTATTAGAGGTGGGCTTGGGTTGTGATGGCTTTGAATTCCCTTGAACAGGTGGCCCCTAGTGGATCAGGTCATTACCACTAGCTTCTTTAACTTAATTTATAGTTATAAATGATTCTTTATCCCTCAACACCCTCAATGAATAAATTCATCTTCCACTAAATCAATCATCATATGTATAAACTATTTCTAGATAGAATAGTCTCCATGAATTATTTATTCATCCATTAGAAACGCTTTATTCACTTCTCTACATTACTTCTGGTGGAACAAGATCCGTCTTTCATCTGGTCAAATTATCTTGTCTACTTAAATGATATATTTTGGTAGTAAAACATGAATATGTAGTGTTCTTTATTATGATGGTTTCACCTTTTGGTATTTGACAGTTCTTATGGTGGTCTTACTTCCAGAACACCCATAAGAAACTTCAACTTAACCTTATTCATAGACTTTACTATAATCTACTAACAAAAGATTCATTATTTTATCATCACCATATGATGGGATCTTCAAGTATGACATCAAAATTCATATGAAAAATTATGATGTAAAATTTCTATTAAAATTATAATGATATAATTTTCACAATATATATATATATATACATATATTATGATTGGGTAGTCACTATACAAGTTGGTCTTCATTTAGTATTTTTAAGTTCCCATATTCATTATGTTGATAAAAGAACCATGGAGCCACATTAAATTATAAGTAAAGTAAGAAATTGTTTCCAAGTGTTTAAATATAAAGAAATAGATGATACGTTATTTCCAATACCTTTTATGATAGGGGAAAAACTACATACTATTATTACTGTTATGATATTTTGTTCTTAATATGTTATACTCATTACTTTTTAAATTTATATTTGGATCAATGTATATTAATTCTGATAAATTAAATTAATAAAATTATATATTTCATGAATATAATGTCAAGATATAGAACAAATAGTCATGTATGATATACATTTTTAATTTTTAAACATTATTTTTTCATTATTTAAAAGTCATTCATTTATATGTTTTATAAAGTGTATTAAAATTAATGATTTCTTTAGTATCAAGGTGATGAAATATTCATCAAAAAATGATTTATGTAAAATAAACACAAATAGGAAACACTTTTATTACATATATATGAAAATATTTCAAGGTAAATATATCAATAGTTCTATATTTTAAATTTTATCATAAAAAATTTCTTATAATATTCAATGTTTCCAAAGTGACCAAAATAAATAAACTGTTATGAATGTGGTTACTGTGTTTGTAAATTTTTAAAACAACTAAAATATCCTTAAAGGTATCTTTTATATGTGCCTTTTTTAAAATATACACTTTTATCTAAAACAATCATCATTTATTTCATTAATTATATATTTTCAATTCTATTCAGATACTTTTGATAAATAATGTGTATCTGATTAGATATATATATATATATATATATTTAGGGATGAAAGGGTAGGTTACTTTGTGTCAAAATGTTTACAAAATTCTTGGATATTTATTTCTCCACCACTGATTTATTTAATTATTTTATCTAGTTTTTTACATTACTCTATGAACCACATGGTCAATTGATTGAAAAGTCAATCATAGTTTCTTGTTTTTGCATAAACAATTTCATAGATTAGTTAGTGATCTCTAGAAAGAAAATTTGTATAACTATGATATTTAATAAATCCAAAATAACCAAAAGTGTATTTTTTTTAGTGTTATGTGTTATATAACTTCAAAACACATTTTACAAGCTCAATTATAAGAAAACATGACTGAATTATCATCAAACTCTTGAAAAATGGTCTTAAAATAATTTATGACATGTAGTAAGGAAACAAACATAATTTTGACATGTGGTGTGGTTTAAATGACCAAAAATGGTTTTTTTTAATTTAAAATAGATATTTCGGTTAAAAATATACAACACATTTACATAAATAAGTGACCAATATTGGATTATCCTGAAAATCAAGTGAAGATATCATTTATTCATTTATAAAATGTAATAATGAACTCTGCATTATTAGATGGTTCTGATGCATGGTGTGGTTGTAATTACTGAAAGTGCATGTTTTAAATTTATGAATTAATATTATAGTTAAAAATATGTTTCATGTTCTCAAAACTGAAAAAAAAACATATCATAATGTAATGAAACTCTAGGAAAACAAGTTTTGATTCATTTTCTTCTATTAGGAATAAACCACACATCATTCCAATTTATAGTGTTCTCAGAACAATATAAATTTCATTTTTAATTTTATTAGTCAAAGAAGTTCTAAATTCTCATTACATGTTTATAATCAAGAAAATATGCTCATATTGATGTGAACATCTATGAAAATGATCTTAGAATTATTTTTTATATGTAAAAATGAACCATATATCATTCTGAAATATACTATGGTTAGTATAACCAAAATTTTGTGTTATCAATGTAAATATAATATTTTATTTAAAAATTCAAGTCACATACTCCAAACTGATAAAACAATATCGGATTATTAAAAAAACAATAAAATGATAATTCGTTCATTTATATCCACTGGGGTGGAATTGTATATCATTATGATATGTGGTGTGATTAAAATGACCTAAACTATATTTATCCATATTAAGTGTTATATAAGTTCAATATATGAATCAGATGTTCAAAATCAAGAATATGTGTATAATTTATCATTAAACTATAGGGAAACTATCATATATTAATTAATTACATAGAGAAATTAAATATACATCATTCAAATGTATGGTGTGCTAAAAATGAATAAAATTTCATGTTTTTAATCAAGAAGATACATTTTATTAAAAAATTTACATTGCATGGTCAAAACTGAGAAACAAAATCCCAAAATTTTCCCAAAAACAATAGGAAATGTAAACGGTTTATAAAGATTGAATAAAACTTATCCAAGTAGGGTAAAATATCAAGTAACAAAAAACACATGATTTCCATTCTATGAAACTAAAACCATTTATAATATAAAATAAATAACATGTGTAATTAGTATACATAAAAGTTAGTCGAATCTTCTATCTTCAAACATGAGTTTGATAAAGATCACTGAAAATAATCCAAAGGGATCCTTCCTTCATAATATATGAATGTACTGACATGAATCACCCAATGGTTGGGTGTAATTATCCTTCACATCATGATATGTTAGTATCTTTTGAGGAAAATGAATTAGAAGAAGATAGAAAAGGATTGGGATAATCCATCAGAAGCACAAATTCCATTTTCATAGACTATGACATATTTAAATAAGACTTGGGGATAACCCATAATCCTTCATGGAATTTAATTTATCATTATAAAATGTCCAATTAAGGTTATATATTTACAAACTATTTATAAATATTTGGTTGAGTGTTCATTTATTTATTGAATAAATTCATTATACAATCTCCCAAACATTTCATCATATATAACATGCATTATGATACCCTTACATAGAAGAATACTGAAGGTCTAAAACGTAATATTTAACTATCAAATGAATCATATAATACCATTTTAGTTGTATAATATGATTCCTAATGACCTTGTGATATATAAATATCATATCGTGTCACAGTTTAGAGTTTCATGATATCTTTATACCATGCCTTATAATATACCCAAACTAATGGCATAAAATATGTCTTAGTTTACAATATTTTGTTCCATAAGAAATTGAAATATCATAAATTATGATATTTACCTAAATATATCATATTTATATGGCATTTAGATCATATATCTATCAATCGTCTACTTTAAGTAAGGTCTTATAAACATTGTTTTATTCCACCTTATATCATATAATATACAATAACATCCAAAACTATAACCTAGGACTCTTTGGGATATCTTCCAAAAAAATTAAAGTTATAATTAACTTCACCTTGTGTTTTTATCATATAAAATAACTTATTAATATCTATCCAAAACTCATTTTTGATCAACTCTAAAACACTTTTAAAGTGTATCCCACATTTTTTAAAAAACTCAATCCCTATTCAATCAACCAAAAATGGTGACCCATGAGACTTTGTAGAATTAAAAAATATGAATTCCAAAATTTATAAAATATAAGAAAAGATAAACCATTAGAAAAGAATCAGTACCAATAAATCTATTAAGGGCTCTAACACGGTCTCCATCTAATACATGTTTCCCTATAAAATTGTATCTCATTTGTATCATATACAATAATTCATTTTCATATAATCACATTGTATAAGAGATCAAGTAATTATGGGTCACAATGTATGTCAATAGAATATATCTACTCATATGTTTTCAATTCATTGAGAATATGATGACCTAACAAATGAACATATCCCATGTCGTTCAACCTAATAGATGATCACATCTCATATGACAACCGATATCTTTAGCACACATTAATTCATGGATTTTTAAATAAATATTTATGTAATACAAACCAGGATATCAAGATTCCTAGTGTATTTCAGAGATTATGTATATAACATAACATCATAAAACTAGGATACAATGAATTTATTGAAAATGTTCTTAACATGATCTTAAATTTTAACCACTCTTCTAAAATGGCATGGGATAACTTGGGGACACACATAAGAAAGGGGTGAGATATAAATCCCTATAAGGGAATAAAAAATCATGGAATTGAGTAAGGAAATACATGTGATCCAATATTCATAAAAATGTAACATTGGAGGTGAGATTCATAATAAAAAAATGAGGCATGATAAAACATGATAGTATAAAGGTAACATGGTATTGTAGAAACAATATAAAACATTGAATTATAAGCATAAGTCAAGGTTAAAAACAAAGACATAATAACATAGTGTGCATAAGATAACCTCTCGTTTACCATAAATGAAATATAATGAGATTAAAACATTACCCAATGCATTAGAGTGCTATCTTGGAGTACCCATTATAATCATATCATGTATATTCATAAGTGTGCCACATAGATCTTGTAACATAAGAACATATTTCATCATATTTAATCCATTTATTAATGATTTTGGGTAACATACATGGATTTACCCAATCAAATCAGTATAGTTATAAATAGATGAATACCCTTGAGTTGAAATGGGTATGGGAATTCACTTCACAATCGATTGGCATGAAAAATCACAGTGAAATTTAAACATCAAAATAATAGCACTTAACTATTAATAAAATGGATTCATGAGAGTGAAATGTGTCTCTGAAAATTTTTAAATCAAAATTATAGTATGAGGTTTGTGGAAAAATATATCCCAAAAATTGGAATTAGAAATCAAAATGCATAAAATAATGAAGGTTCTTGATTGAAGTTGAGAAGTAGGGGATCCCTTACCTTGAGATGGTGTTTCCAAAATATTGGGAGGAGATTATTGAGAGATTTGGGGAACTTGAGGAGGAATATAGAGAGGTAATAACAGGGTAAGGATATGATCTAAGGATTTTTAGTGAATAGAAATGGGATCTTGGGTGGGTTTATATAGGAAAAGAGTGGGGAGTTCTTTATTATTTCTCAAACTTAGGTTTTGTATTCTTACAATAAAGTAATCAAAACAAAAACCTTCCCATTGTTTTTCTCATATTTTCTACAAAAGAGGAGTGTTTTTAGTTATTTTATAATCCTAAGAATCTAACTCATTAAAATATTACCCTTGGAGATGTGGAAGTGAGTCATGTTCATATAGAATTTATTTTAAATCCTTAAAATATAATATAGGTTTTTTGAGGATTCATAAAGTGTTTATAAAAATAATAAAATAACATTAAAAATACATTTTTTAAAAAATATTAATTATATATTTGGTCATTTATACCTTTTATGGAATATATTAGATCACTTTTGGGTCATTCTAATGTCATAATATATACCATATATTTATAATGTATTGAATTTTTACCCGAACATTCCACTGTCTCATAAAAATTATGAACAATTCATTGATAGATAATTTCAATGTGATAAACCCAAAAAAAATATTTATTTTATCAAGATAATTATCTAAATATGTGAAAATAAACTTTTAAATTAAAATCCCTATTTATTGAAAATATAGGTTTTTTTGTAACACCCCGAGCTTCCATGATACGCTTCTCTTTCAATAATGCAATAGCTTGCATTGTACGCAAGTTCGAGATTCTAACACACCGTGACCAATCATAATAGTCATTATGAATAGTAATACCCAATTTTTGAAATTATGTATATATCATATTTCAAAATGAACTTTATTTTTGGATTCGGAATATCAAAATTAGCCTATGTTGAATTTTTTGTATTTTTCTGAGAACTTCCAATTTCTTATGAATAGTGAAAAATACTTAAAAACAAATTTTTAATCAAAAATAATTTATAGTGATAAATTATACTATTGAGTGTTTTTAAAGTATAATTATAATATATTTTTACCATTTTATCCAATGGTGGTCATTAGAATTAATTTCACTTTGAAATTGGACTTAAACAATTGTCAATCTTTTGATATATATAGTTTATTAAAAACACGCTATTTGTTGTGACAGCGAGATTTAATTATAAAATTAATTAATGCAACTTATATGTTTTTAATTCTGTAAAATATACATCATTTTTTTAATTTGTAATATCAATTATAACTTAGGGTGAAATTTTGGCATTGTTCTGAAAAACATCAATTTTTGATGAATAGTGAAACCACTAAGTGGTAGTTAAAAAACTGATTTTTCGTTTAAATGAAACATTACCACTTCTATGATTTGATTTTCAAAAATCCGACATACATGGTTGTCATTAAAAAGTAAAATTTGGTTCAATGGTATTAAAATAATTTTTTTGTGAATAGTAACTTTTAAGTTTAATTAATCGCGATTAAAGGTAATTAGTGAAATTTAAGGTAAAAATGATATCATAAAAATATGAAAATACCTTACACTTGTCCTACCCTTATTGTATGAGTCATGTCCAACCAATACAATCCATTGGTCAACTTGGGGACCCCATGAGACCACTTGGGTAAGAAAATGACATTAATAACTTTTTATTTAAAGTAAAAATAAAATTGTCACAAACATGTGTTGTTTTAATAAAACAATTAATACATGGGGTTATATAAGTTAACTTTTAGAATATAAATATTCATTGGAAATATAAAAAGATTTCCTATATCATGATAATTTTTTATAATTTTTATACTTTAAATTAATTAAATTTTTTATGACACCATGATGATGCAGCGATTACCTCATTAATTAATGATTTAAATAAAATGAAAAGATAATGTAAATTCTAAGACTTACACATGTCAAAAACCTATTGTATGAGTATATTTCGAACCCTTATCACCTTATACTTGAAATATATGCGTGTGGGACCTTTAAAATCCAAAACTCATTATATAATAAAGTAACATTTCATGACTTTCCAAGAGTGCCACTCCTCTCCTCTTATAAAAGGCCCCCATCTCTACCACCTTATTCACACCTTCCAAGCCATTTGGCTCGGCCAACCTCTGTCAAAATACTCTCTAAACTTCCCTCTCCTACTCCTAGAAGCCTCACTTTTGGTAGAAGTCTTATCAAGGAATCCTTTGGCTCAAATCCAAAAGAGTTACCTGATAATGTCTTCTCTTGTGTTCTTTTGTATTATTTTGCTTCTCCAACCCCCCCAAAATATTTTTATTAATTTATTTTGTAACAAAACCAGTATCCTCAATATACTTGGATGTTTTTATGAGAAGTAATTTATTTACACTTACACACACCTTCGTCTAATGGTTAAATAACATACTGTTTTTGTGGGTGGCGAATTACTGCCTCACGAAACGATGATTGTTAAATCTTCTTTTAACACCTCTCATGGTGGCCATTATGATGACACTATTTTTATATATGATATATATTATGTTTTTTTCCTTATGATTCTTTATTTTTCATTTATGGTATAACTTTATTATTTCCATTATGGGTAAACATGATAATTTCATTTTAGGAAGTGCGGACTACCGCCCCCTCAAAGTGATTTGAATCGTTAATGCCATATGTGGGAAGTCTAAAGGATGGATTAAATGGTATTATAAATTATATTATACTGTAATTATAGTATAACTTTATATAATTATAATTTTATTCCATTAAATATGAAATAGAAATTAAAATAGCGTTCATGCGTACGTACGGCTTACCGTCTCCATGAACGGTGCATTTCATTTCTTACCTCTAAATGTTATGTAATATTATAAATTCATGTATATACTAGATATATATGATATATATATAATATCTACATCATGAATATAATTTTGGATATAATGGATATTTCGCCACTTGAACAACTTGTAATTATAAGAAGTTTATTTTTGACTCAAGTACCAAAGATCGACAAAACGACCGTTATTAACTTAAATAATTACATAATGTTCATAACATGGTAATAAGTGATATAAAGGGAATAATGAACTTGAAAAAGGTTCTTAATCAATTATAAATTAACTCTAGTTTATTATTCAGGAGGTTAAAGAACGTTCGAGTCAAGTCGGACACGAGGTAAGGGAACTTCTTAACCCAATTTCCATTCTTTGGGTTAATCTCCTACTTTCAAATTCTGTTATGATTTTATTATGTCTTATCTTGTATTTTTACTTTATTTTTGTGTAATTATATTGAATACACATAATAGATCTATTTTATTTAAAAAAATGATCTTGGTAAGGACTTCATCTCAATCTCTTTTCATTGAGGCATATTTTATTTTATACAAAACTTTTTTTTATACGGTGTATAAACCCCTTTGACTTTTACATTTATTAAAAAGGAATATTTTTTATAGAAAGCGTTTTACTAAACGACAAAAGGGAATGTTTTTTTCGTACGTATGCGGCGACAACGACTTCTCCACCGCCGTGACCATTATTTGAGTTTTGGCTTCCTCTCCAAGCCATAACTTTTTTTTAAATGAAAAATAAATACAAAGTTTTAATTTTCTTTTATTTTGGTATTGAAAATGGTTTTGAAAGTGTTTTTATTATATCAATGTGTTGTATTGATATCTTGTGATTGAAATGTGGAAATGTTACATTTCCTTTATGCATGTTTTATATGATACGATTATGTTATGGTTTATGATATGTTTAAACCTATTCATATGAGGAATGCATTAGACTTAATAAGTGACGGGTAGAGCCCGCTATAGCTCCTCGATGCATCGGCAGGTCTCATGAGACAAACTAGTGTCTTGGCACGAGGCCTTGACAAAATACTATTTGAATTCTTGGCACGAGGCCTTGGCTACGTGGTTATGATAGTCTGGCATTATGCATTCCATCATTATGAAAGTGGTTATTGATATTGCATGTGAATATTTGACCAGTAGAATATCCATGTGAAGAAGTAAATGGAATTATCTTATTCTACTTTTTCCATATTATGTTGAAGTTCATGTTTAAAAGTATTTTTTTAGTTATACATTTCCTTAAATGTTTATGTTTATTTATAAAAGCTCTTGCTAAATTGTTATCATTACTGAGCATCTGAGCTCACCCCTTTCAATGTTTTATTTTTCTTAGGATGTGAAGAAATATTTTATGACTGACCTATAGGGATAGTCTGAATGGGATATGGGTGTGGACTATGGAGACTATGTTATTTTCGTTTTTCACTTTATGATGTAATGTAACATTTATGAATGTATCTAGTGTTTCCAAGGCTACTAAACTAATCGGTATTTCGAGACTTGATCTTTTGTGATCATACCAATGTTATGCAATAATGCAACGACTCTGGGTAACTAGGGTTGGGGCGTTACAGTTGGTATCAGAGGCAGTTTAGTAATATCCTTGGAAGCTATATTTAGGTAAAATCTGATTAGACCACATAGCCTAAAGATAGACTTTGAGGATTAGTATAGAATAACTTCCTAGAATTTTGGTATTATAGAGATTTTGTGAGTTTTCTGAGAAATACATCCCTGACTGGATACGAGCAGGTAGAGGTGGCTCTGGAATAGATGTACCTAGGGGTAAAACCTGAAAACACCGCTTTGAGCTAGACTCGAACGGGAACTGGTGCACGACAACGGGCCTTGCTGCACTCCTGGTTACGACACTTCCGGGGGATATGCTTAGGATTATTCTCATTTTCATTACAAACCATTATGAAGGGTTTATGAGTGTATACTTTCTTAAAGTAAATGTTTTCATGATTATGGATTATATCCATAAGTAGTTTAATTTATGTTAAGTGTTTTTCAAGTTTGTTATTGTGTATATCGATTCATAAACTAATCTAGTTTATGACATTGTTTAGAAATGGTGCCTAGTGGAAGGAATGGAAACCAAATCAATACACGTACTCCATGTAGGGATTTCCCTCATGCTTATGATAATTAAAATAGAGCTGGTTATACAACTGGTGCTGATCAGCTTATCACCATACTGGGACAACTCACTCAGGTTATGAATAATAACCTTACTCGTATGGAGCACCCTGATCTGCAACATGGAGGATCAATGTTAGACCGCTTCATGAGGAAATAACCTCCAACATTTAATGGTGGTACAAATCCATTAGTAACCGAGAAATGGATAAAATCCTTAGAGAAAATATTCCATGCCTTGAGGAGTAGCAAAAGGGATAAAGTTGTCATGGCAGTTTACCGCCTCACTGGAGATGTCGATCAATGGTGGTCGCTGATTCAAAACACAAAGGAAGATTATGAAGTATCAAATATGGAATGGTGGGAGTCCAAAGAGCTTTTCTTAGAAAAATACTTCCCTCGTGACCATCGAGCAGATATGGAAAGGCAATTTCTGAGTCTGAGAAAAAAGGAGGATGAGAATGTCACAAAGTATGAGGCTAAATTTAAAAGGTTAGCAAGGCATGCAGAAGATTATATACATAACCCAAGAAGTAAGATTGATCGTTTCTTTGATGGGTTAAAACCATTTTCCATAGAGCTTTAGTATCACAATCTTTCTCAACGTATGAAGATATTGTCTCATGTGCTATCAAGACAGAAAAGGAATTATCTAAGTCTTATGACAACAAAGTAAAGCAAGAGAAGAAGAGAACGGTGGAACAAGAGACAGATAAAGGGGAAAAGGGAAAGAAGGATTTTCCATTATGTGATAATTATGGGAAGAATCACCCTGGTACTTGCCTAAAAGGAATGGGAGTTTGTTATAAATGTGGAGAAAAAGGTCACCAGGCTCGTGATTGCAAGGGAAAGAAAGAGGCTATCAATTTTGAATGCTACAATGATAGGGAAATGGGCCATTATGCAAATGAATATCCTAAGCATCAGGTAAACTTACCTCAGAAAAGTCCAAAGGATCAAGGCAAATATTATTCTGTTACTACAGTTGAAGTGGAATAATTAATATATTGGTGCTTTTGGACTCAAGGATTATATTCTGGTTATAAGAATAATGTGATATATATAAGGATTGTACTACAGTACTTGTTGTTTCATTAAGGTTTTAATATGATGAAGTTAATCATATTTTTAGTATGTGACAATAATGGAAACTTTAATTTGTTTGGGAAATCTGAGGTTACAATTGATTTTGGAATTTAGAAACCTTTTAGAGTAAGTCCGGACAGAGGTATTTTGGATAACTATAAAGGTTGGAATTGATTAAGTTGATCTTGGGATAGTATTGTTTAATTTTAAAACATTTCTGAAGATTATTTTTGGAATATTATAATACTATAGTTTTAGGAAAAGGAAAACCTTCAGGGTGGGGGATAACCCATCGCGTCGGACAAAGCTGCAGGAATCGAACCCACAGCCATAGTGCGACAAGCTATTATTACCTACCACTAGCCTATAGGAAGTCCTTGGTTATTAAAAAATATTTTTACTAATCTAAATGGTATGTGGAACCTTGTACTATTAGGATAAATATAATATTTTTGAGTTCTATTATCTTTTTGAGTGAAATATGAGTTTGTGGTAGAAATTAGTTGAAGGTTGAAACTCTACTTGTAAAGCATAAATATATATATACCTATCTCTTATTCTATGAATAAATTAATTCTTAAACTTTAGTAAAGGGATATTAAAACAAAAAAATGTGTTATCCTAATACATTATGTCTTGTTGAACTGATAATATTTTAAATCAACATAGATTGAAGGCTTTGAGGCCCTCAATTTTACACTTGTTTGTGATTGATGACCTCAATCACTCCATACAGATATTTACGTTTTTCCTCCAATTATATGTCTCTAATTTACACCAATGTTCTCTTTATCGAGATCATAATATGGTGGTGACTTTTTCATTTCCCTTTCCCTCTTATTAAGGCTAAATTTTATTAACCTTATTTCCAATGTGGGTTTTCCACAAAGGTATTTTCTATTTTCAACCTTTTATTTTCAAAGAAAAATTTCAAATTGTGAGGACTCAATTTATTGAAGGAGGGGAGAATGTAACACCCCGATCTTCCACGATACGCTTCTCTTTCAATAATGCAATACCTTGCATTGTACGCAAGTTCGAGATTCTAACACACCGCGACCAATCAAAATAGCCATTATGAATAGTAATATTCACTTTTTGAAATTATATATATTTTATATTTCAAAATGGACTTCATTTTTGGATTAGGAATATCGAAATTAGCCTATGTTGAATTTTTGGGATTTTTCTGAGTACTTCCAATTTTTTATGAATAGTGAAAAATACTTAAAAACAACTTTTTAATCAAAATAATTTATAGTGAAAAATTATACTATTGAGTGGTTTTGAAGTATAATTATAATATATTTTTACCATTTTATCTAATGGTGGTCATTAGAATTAATTTCACTTTGAAATTGGACATAAACAATTGCCAATCTTTTGATATATATTCTTTCTTAAAAACACGCTATTTGTTGTGACAGAGGAAATTAATTATAAAATTAATTAATGCAACTTATATGTTTGGAATTTTGTAAAATAGACATCATTTTTTTAATTCAGAATATCAATTATAACTTAGGGTGAAATTTTGGCATTGTTCTAAAAAACTTCAATTTTTGATGAATAGTGAAACCACTAAGTGGTAGTTAAAAAACTGATTTTTCATTTAAATGAAACATTACCACTTCTGTGATTTGATTTTAAAAAATCAGATATATATGGTTGTCATTAGGAAGTAAAATTTGGTTCAATGGGATTAAAATAATTTTTTGGCGAATAGTAACTTTTAAGTTTAATTAATCGCGATTAAAGGTAATTAGTGAAATTTAAGGTAAAAATGATATTATAAAAATATGAAAATACCTTACACTTGTCCTACCCTTATTTGATGAGTCATGGCCGACCCAGACAATCCATGGGTCAACTTGGGGACCCCATGGATCCACTTGGGTAAGAAAATGACATTAATAACTTTTTATTTAAAGTAAAAATAAAATTGTCACAAACATGTGTTGTTTTACTAAAACAATTATTACATGGGGTAATATAAGTTAACGTTTCGAATATAAATATTCATTGGAAATATAAAAATATTTCCTACATCATGATATTTTTTTATAATTTTTAGACTTTAAATAAATTAAATTTTTTATGACACCACGATGATGCAGCGATTACCTCATTAATTAACGATTTAAATAAAATGAAAAGATAATGTAAAATATAAGACTTACACATGTCAAAAACCTATTGTATGAGTATATTTAGAACCCTTATCACCTTAGACTTGAAATATATACGTGTGGGACCTTTAAAATCCAAAACTCGTTATATAATAAAGTAACATTTCATGACTTTCCAAGAGTGCCACTCCTCTCCTCTTATAAAAGGCCCCCACCTCTACCACCTTATCCACACCTTCCAAGACATTTGGATTGGCCAAAATCTGCCCAAATACTCTCTAAACTTCCCTCTCCTACTCCTAGAAGCCTCACTTTGGGCATAAGTCTTCTCAAGGAATCCTTTGGCTCAAATAAAAAAGAGTTACCTGATTTTAAGGTAATGTCTTCTCTTGTGTTATTTTATATTATTGTGCTTCTACAACCCCCCAAAATCTTTTTATTAATTTATTTTGTAACAACACCAGTATCCTCAATATACTTGGATGTTTTTATGAGAAGTATTTTATTTACACTTCCACACACCTTCATCTAATGGTTAAAGAACATACTGTTTCTGTGGGTGGCGAATTACTGCCTCACGAAACGATGATTGTTCAATCTTCTTTTAACACCTATAATGGTGGCCATTATGATGAAACTATTTTTATATATGATATATATTATGTTTTTGTTTCCCTAATGATTTTTTATTTTTCATTTATGGCATATCTTTATGATTTCCATTATGGGTAAACGCGATAATTTCATTTTTGGAAGTGCGGACTACCGCCCCTCAAAGTGATTTGAATCGTTAATGCCATATGTCGGATGTATAAAAAATGGAGTAAATGGTATTATACATTATATTATACTGGAATTATAGTGTACCTTTATATAATTATAATTTCATTCCATTAAATATGAAATAGAAATGAAAGTAGCGTTCATGCATACGTACGGCTTACCGTCTCCATGAACGGTGCATTTCATTTCTTACCTCTAAATGTTATGTAATATTATAAATGCATGTATATACTGTATATATATGATATATATGATATCTACATCATGAATATAATTCTGGATATAATGGATATTTCGCCACATGAACAACTTTTAATTATAAGAAGTTTATTTTTGACTTAAGTACCAAAGATCGACAAAACGACCGTTATTAAATTAAATAATTACATAATGTTCATCACATGGTAATAAGTGATATAAAAGGAATAATGAACTTGAAAAAGGTTCTTAATCAAGTAGAAATTAACTCTAGTTTATTATTCAGGAGGTTAAAGAACATTCTAGTCAAGTCGGACATGAGGTAAGGGAACTTCTTTACCCAATTTCTATTCTTTGGGTTAATCTCCTACTTTAAAATTATGTTATGATATTATCATGTCCTATCTTTTATTTGTACTTTATTTTTGTGTAATTATATTGAATACACATAATAGATCTATTTTATTTAAAAAATGATCTTGGTAAGGACTTCGTCTCAATCTCCTTTCATTAAGGCGTATTTTATTTTATACAAAACTTTTTTTTATACGGTGTATAAACCCCTTTGACTTTTATGTTTATTCAAAAGGAATCTTTTTTATATGAAGAATTTTACTAAACGACAAAAGGGAATGTTTTTTTTCGTACGTATGTGGCGACAATGACTTCTCCGCCACTGTGACCATTATTTGAGTTTCAGCTTCCTCTCCAAGACATAACTTTTTTTTAAATGAAAAATAAATACAATGTTTTAATTTTCTTTTATTTAGGTATTCAAAATGGTGTTAAAAGTGTTTTTATTATATCAATGTGTTGTATTGATATCTTGTGATTGAAATGTGGAAATTTTATGGTTCCTTTATGCATGTTTTATGTGATACAATTATGTTATGTTTTATGATATGTTTAAACCTATTCATATGAGGAATGCATTGGACTTAATAAGTGATGGGTGGAGCCCGCTATAGCTCCTCAATGCATCGGCAGGTCTCATGAGACAAACTAGTGTCTTGACACGAGGCCTTCACAAAATATTATTTAAAGTCTTGGCATGAGGCCTTGTCTACGTGGTTATGATAGTCTGGAATTATGCATTCCATCACTATGAAAGTGGTTATTGATATTGCATGTGAATATTCGACCAGTAGAATATCCATGTGAAGAAGTAAATGGAATTATCTCATTTTACTTTTGCCATATTATGTTGAAGTTCATGTTTAAAAGGCTTTTTTTTAGTTATACATTTCCTTAAATGTTTATGTTTATTTATAAAAGCTTTCGCTAAATTTTTATCCTTACTGAGCATCTGAGGTCACCCCTTTAAATGTTTTATTTTTCTCAGGATGTGAAGAAATATTTTATGACTGACCTATAGGGATAGTCTGAAGGGGATATGGGTGTGGACTATGGAGACTATGTTATTATAGTTTTTCACTTTATGATGTAATGTAACATTTATGAATGTATCTAGTGATTCCAAGGCTACTAAACTAATCGGTATTTCGAGACTTGATCTTTTGTGATCATTCCAATGTTACGCAATAATGCACCGACTCTGGGTAACTGGGGTCAGGGCGTTACATTTTTTACAATAACGTTTTTTGGCCCTTATAAAAATTTCATTTTCACTTCCTAAAATTATATTATTATTTATGTACTATTTAATGATACTATTTTATTAAAAATATAATTTATTATTTAAATTGATGAATTCTTCAAAATGAATTCTTTAATTGAAATGGTATATTACCCAAAAATACAATTCAAATTTTATCATATTCAAATATAATTTTCATCAAACTCATTATTTAATAATTAATAAAGTAAAATCAATAAAGAATAAATATATTCATTATTTCAATAAAATAAACATATACATGTTGTTAGCATTGATATACAGAGCACTTTATTAAACTAGTGAATTCCCTAAGGGTAAGGTGTATAACAGTGATATTTTCGTAGAGTGGTTCAGCAAATATGGTTTGGGTCATGATCTCAATGATCTTTAAATTTTCCGATAAATGGTTTCCCTCATGATTAAGTTGTTGAATCTCAGCTAAAGACTGGTCAATGGAAAACACCAGAGATTTTATCACCCTTAGAAGCTCAGATAAATGGGTTTCATATGGTAATATCCTACTAGTAAAGGCCAACACTTCCGTTGTCGGTATCAATTGGATTTGCAATAAACTTTAATAAGTATTAATCATAATATCACTATTCAACAACTATTTTATCATGATTTATTATGATTAATGGAATTTTAAATTTCATATAACTTATAATGGTACAAAGTTACCAAATTAGTGTAGGAGTTTTCCAAAATCACATAAAATTAATAAGGCATTAAATTTAATCACAAAATAAATTTCATTTATTAAAGTTCAAGTCATTACATTATTAAGACCTTCAGAAATTTTTATCTCAAAATTTTCATTTCATACACTATAAAAGATTAGGTTACTTCTATTTCATCACCTATTCCAGTTCCCAAGTCGTTTCCTAAAACTCGTGCTTCTACGGTAACACTTAAATCGAGTGAGTTGTCTTGTTTTGTAGTACTTTGTCTCTATGATTCAATATATTCACTATTTTTTCCTTATATGAATGATCATTATCCAATGATGCCACATCAAGACTTAGTACATATGCAAGGTCTGGTATTTATATTCTCAAGATGGATACATGGAACACATCATGTACTTGAGATTGGTTAGGTGGGAGTGTTAGTCAATATCACACCGCTCTAATGTGATCAAGGATCTCAAAGTGGAATATATACCATGGACTAATATTTCCCTTCTCCCAAACCTCATGAATTTATTCTATGGAGATATATGAAGGAACAAATTTTCTATATCATCGAACTCTAGATCTCGTTAATGATTTTCTACATATCTTTTTTGTCGACTTGGTGGGGATTTCATATGATGTTGAATGGTGTGACCCTTTAATGTTATATCATGGATAAGATCAGGTCCCATAAGTTTCCACTCTCCAACTTTCTTCCATAATATTTTAGTCTAAAACCTTTTCCCATACATGCCCTCATAAGGTACAATTTGAATGCTCAAATGGAAACTACTGTTATATGAGAGCTCCACTAGGGGATGGTGTTGATCCCAAAATCCTTGGATGTCTATTGAACATGATCTTATCATATATTCCAGAGTTTGGTGTTCCTTTTAGACTCACCATCAATATGAGGGTGATAAGCAATGTTGAAGCTCAGTTCATTATTCATTTCTTACTGAAGTCTTCTCCAATACCTTCAAGTAATCATTAGATCTCAATTATATACAATATATATTGTCACTCTATTTAGTATTAACCCTTATCTTATGTATATCCTAGTGAGTTGGTCAAGATATAAATCATACTTTTAAGTGACTAAATGTGTTTATTAGGTAAAGTGGTCAACAACCACCCATATGGAGTTATTACCTTTAGGTATCCTAGGGAGTCCTATGATGAAATCCATGGATTTTTTTTTCATTTCCATACTGGCATGGGAAATAGATGCATTATACCCTTAGATTTATTTCATTCATCCTTGACTTGATGGCATGCTAAGCATCGAGATACAAACTCCACAGTCTCCCTCTTCATGTTATCCCACCATAAATTTTTCTTCAAATCTATATACATATTAGTGCTTACTAGATTAAAAGAGAAGGATGATATATTTCTATCCTCCAAAAGTTCTCTCTTTAGTTTTGTTTTGATAGGACACATATCTGAGTTCCAAACCTTATAACTTTATTTTTCAGAAAAGTTGAACTTTGGAGTATCTGCTACCCTATTCTATAGAAAATTATTAACTTTCTAAACCTCCTTGATCCTCTCAAGAATGTATGGTAAAGAAGTTACTTAATAAAGTTAGGATGAATATCCTTTTATTATTCCCATATAAAATCTTTTTCATAATCATGAATATTAGATCCCTTGCAACCCTCGTCATGGATAGAGTTTCATGATCCTTTCTAATTAGAGCATCTTTCACTTCGTTGGTTTTCCCAAGAGGATAATGGATTGAAAATCATAATCCTTAATCAACTCTAACCACCTCTATTGGAACATATTAAAATTATTTTGTGTTCACATATGCTTGAGGATTTTGTGGTCTATATATATATATATTGTAATTTTCCCTATAGAGATAATGCCACCACATTTTTAATTCAAATATCACTATAGACAATTCTATATCATGAGTTGGGTAGTTCTTCTCATGAATCTTTAGTTGGATGGAGGCATAGTATTTCACTTTTTAATTTTCAAATAGTACATAACCTAATCCCTTTTTAGATACATAGTTATAGGTCACAAATCCTTCCCCACTGGTGGGTAATGCGAGTACAGGTGTAGTGATTAGCCTCTTATTCAGCTCTTTAAAACATTCCTCGTATTCATCATTCCATACAAACATGACTAATTTCTGATTTAGCTTGGTTAGGGAGCTTGACAATCATGAGAAGTTTCTCAAAATTCAATGGTAGTACCCATCTAATCTAAGGAAACTACAAATTTTCATCATAGAGGATGGTCTTAGCCCCACTTCAATTGTCTCCATTTTTTAAGGAACTATAGGTATCCCTTTGTTGGGGATGACATGCCCCAGGAAAGTAACTTTCTCCAATTAAAATTCATAATTATTTTACTTTTCATGCATATTTTCTCTCTATAATGTCTTCTGTATAGTATTCAAATGCTCCTCATTTTCCTCCTTACTTTTTATAAAATCATATTTATTTATAGTTATAATTATAAATATATATATATATATATATATTCATTTAAATAATTAGAAAATTATAATAAATATATTCATTATATTAGTGATTTTATAAATATATATAAATAATATATTTATTTATAATTATAATTATAAATATTTTTCAATGTTCATAAATATATTTATCTAATTATATATATTTATAAAATTATAAATATAATAAATATATTTATTATAATTTTATAATTATTTAAATATATATATAATTATAAGTATAAATAAATATATTTATAAATATTTGTATATAATTATAAATATATTTACAAATTTATAATAAATTTATTTATTGTAATTTAATAATTATTTAAATATATATATATATTTATTTATAATTATTTTTAAAAAGTATTTATATATAATTAAAAATTTATAATTATAAATATAATATATATGTATTTATTATTTAAATATATTTATTGTAATTTTATAAGTATTTATTGGAACATAATAAGTTCAATGATATAACATGAATGAATCATACGGGTGTAAATGTATAAATGAATATATTCATGATGATGAATACATAATATATGAATGCATACATCAACATAATATATAGTAATCTTAACATTTGAAACATAGCAACTCAAAATCATATCCATGAATATCATCATTATCTCATGAGATATATATATATACAAATATATTTATATTTATTAACCAAATTCATTAAATACATATATATATATAATTATAAATAAATATATTTAAAAGATATTTAAATATAATTATAAATATATAATTATAATTATAGTAAATATATTTATTATTTGAATAAATTTATTATAATTTTATAATTATTTAAATATTTTTTTATATAATCTTATAAATACTTTATTAAAATAATATATATATATATATTTAAATTATTAAAATATATATTAATATATCATATTTATATTAATTATAAACATGGTTTTTTAAATAATGTATATAAATAAACTTTGTTTTTAAATGTAAATAAAATAATTATATATATATATATATATTAATGATAATTTTTATTAAAAACCGTTATCAACTCTAAGAATAACATTAATAAAGATAATATTTATTAGTTTTGATAGAGGGTCCACCTTTATCAATTATTTTTTTACACTGATAAAAGTCATCTTTATTAGTTATTTTAGTTAGCACTGATAAAGGTGAGGCTTTTATCAGCACTTTCTTCTTAGCTTTGATAAAATTTGGTACATCCCTTTCCCGGATATGTGGTAGTGTTGGTAGTTAATTTGGATATATGTTTTTGAATCATATTTATTTTCTATGTAGAATTGACTCAATTGGACACTTGTAGGGTGTGTGATTACTTTTTTACTAAAGGAGTATCAATTCTGTCCAAGAAAATGGTTTTCCAAATTGGGTGACTTTTTTGGGCCTCCAAATGATCGATTAAAAACTTGGTCCAGTTAGAGAAGTTGAATCCCACAATACAATGGGTCCTTAAAAAATAATTTGGAAATTGGATCACTATTTAAAAAGGTATTCCCGAAATACAGAAGTGATAAAAAATCCATAATTAAGAAACTTTCACTTTTAAGCTCAAAATATCCCAAAAATCCCAAAACAATTCAATTTTACAGAAAAGGAAGATTTGGTTGGAATTAAATAATTTAGATACATATAAAATATATTGAAAATATTAGCTACATAAATACCCCCACACTAAAGACTCGGTCTCTTGGACAAGTGTGCATTAAAAATAAATTTTCAATGAAACATTCAAAACATGGTAATGAAATTCACAATATTAAAATCAAGGCATCACAATTATCATTCCTCTTCATGACATCAATTCTAAATTATCCATTATATTCATTCATTCTATTTTTATTTCATTTATTATTTCATGCACAATAATTCTTACCTCACTTTTTCCCTCTCAACAATATATTTTAATTTTCAACAAAGTTTTTCTCAACCAAATAAATGCAAGGGTAAACATAAGATTGAAAATTTTCTAAATCTCCACCCAATTAAGTCAGAGAATTGTTTCCATCATGAGTACTTAGAAATGTTTTTTCTAAGGTTTTAAGGTTATTGGGTTTCAAATGTCAAAAATTATAAGGCAAAAAAAGAGTTTAGATCTTTTTGAAGAAAAAATATATGATTCTAGTTTTCACTCAATCATAGGCTTATCCTCTTATTAGCATAAAATCAGCTCCAAAATGACTTAAAATTTTCTTTTTATAACATTCCAAAAATTCTCCAATTCAGAATCTGTGGTAAAATAATTTCTTCCCAAAATTTTAGATTTCATTTTTTATGCTCCATAAAGACACAACTTTAATTTTTCTTTGGAATCTCTAGAAACGCATAGCTCCCTTTTCCATGAAATCTCAAGAAAGAAACAAATTTCAATAAATTATTTTTTTATCATCAAAAAAATTTCTTCAAATTTTTATTTTCAACCCAAATTAGCACCAAATAATGTATCACACCGCAATTCATCTCCCCCCACACCTAATATTTAATAAAATGATGCAATGTACTTCAAGAGAGGGTTGGATAGGGAAACTTCCTTGTTATAAGTTTAAATAACTAGTAGTTCATGGATACTAAGGACTCATAAGGGTTTAATTTGTAAGGTATGATGAATTATGAAGGACAATAATGAAAAGGGTTATTTCAATCACATATAAATTACCTCAATCTTTTTTAACACAAGTTATTTAAAGCTCACATATTTTTAACAAAAAATGAAATTCTCAAGTTAAAAAAAGAATTATTTGGTTCACTTAATAAGAGAAGTTAATTTGAAGAAGATGTAAAAAATGGTTCAAATTCCTCATGGGAAAATAATTTTAAATATTGTACAGCATTCATGACATGGAATTCAGAATTAAATGGTCCTTTCCTGAATTTCCACAATTTGAATCCATAACTAATAACTTTCTATAAATCATTTAAGTTTAGTTATATGAATCAACATGGATAATTTTATTGAAAAATAAATCAATTCACAAATGGAATTAATTTTAATATCACATTTTTCACAAAATTTTAAATAAAATACACAAAAAATTTTAAAGAAAACACACAAAATCCTAATCTACTAAGTATGTCCCCCTAGTATTTATTTTTTACTATGTCCTCATTGTGAATTAATTATATTGGAAGTGATAATTAATAAGGTAATACATGAAAAAAATAAGTGGGAAGAAAAGACACAACCTTGTTTTTATTGAGAAATAAGAGCCTTGAGCAAGCCTCCTAGAAGCAGCAACTTGGAAACCTACATTAAAAATAAAAACAAAACATAAAATTTTTATTAAAAGTAAGGAAAGACAAATAAAAAATATATATAATGGAAAATAGATTTGTTTTTAACCCTCAAGTAGGTGCTTTGATTTCACTACACCAAGCCAGGCAGTTCCAGCAGATCATCCCCAATCTAAAGGTGGGTGTGGTTTCTTCCTCATGAAAAACCAAAATGAAATTTCAGCAATATTCTTCAAATCATAAAACATTTTGAAGCTTCAAAAAATATATATTTCTTTTTTTTCTACTCCAATACATTTATGTTCCAATGAAGTAGTGTAAGAGGGAACTAAATGTGGAAGAAACATACCAAAAATTTATCTTCATAAGAAACCTCTATTGTTTGCTGAATTTTAATATAATTATGTGGTTCATCTTCAATTTCGTCTTCGAAAATTATTTATTCTTTAAATAATATCTCATTATTACAATAATCATGTAAACCAATGTACCCTTCAACCATACATGCCATTATTTATTCTATTTTATCCTTGACCTCCTATTCATATGTAAAAGCAATACACTCAGAAATAATGGGAAATAAATGTGCATAGGGAGAAGAATTTTAAAAGTTATTATCAAAATTATATATAAAAAGTGGATAAAAATTTAATACTTCTCCCAATGTATTATCATACTCTACCTCTATTTGGGAGTGGAAAACAGTTGTATTGAATGTTGGTAGAAGCTCAGGTTCCTCCATATGCTCTTCAAAAGTTAATAGATCATGTTTATCTTTCCCTTTGGCCAAAGATTAATAAAAAGGTTATAAATTTTCAATTTCAAAAAGTGGCGATTCACATGGAATTTCATTTTCAACCAAGACGTCCCAATAATTTTCCAAAGACATTTGATTTCCTAATGGCATATAAATTGGTAAATCGGTGATATTTTCTATCTTTAAATTTAAAAAAGGATATTCCAACTAATTTTTAAACTCACCCAAAAAAGGTTCTTCAATATAAAAATTGGTTAAGATAAGAGTTTCCATTTCTTCATCATCTTTTTTATCTTTAAATTCTTTCAATTATTTTAAATCATTAGGAATAATTTACATTTGTCTAATTACTTCTTGAATATTTTTCTGAATCACAAAAATATTTTTATGGATCATAAAATCATTTTTTATGATTGAAATTTTAAAAACTCATCATGACAATGCTCCTCATATTGTTTATAATCAGTACAAGCATATGATTAGTCATTGTGAAAATCAATTGTATTATAAATAATTCTAAATTAGCGTTTAGAATCCTAAAAATTCATAAACAAAATAAAAACAAATTAGGAAACCCCCTATAAACGTCACCAAATTAATTCTAGGATTTTCATTTGTGTATCCCTAATCAAAATTTTCCCATTTTAAATTTCAACATAGTGGTGAACACATGGTTGTCTCATGAGGAGGTTGCAGACTAAGAGGTCAAATTTTCATTTTGTTATTATATTTTTGTTAATGCTAACAATAAAAATGGTGATTTGAAATGATTCAAAAAAATTAAGTAACACAAAATCAGATTGATGTAAGAAATATATATTAGTTATTATAAAGTATAAGTAAACCTTAGTTATTATAAAGTATAAGTAAACCATACTAAAAAAGAAAAGGTAAATATAGAAGTAGTAAAAAAGCTCTGATACTCAAATACTCCATTTATCATTATTTACTAATGTATTCCAACTAAATTACCCAATTTATACTTAAATAACTCAAAGAATACACCTAAATTTATAAGAAAGCATATAAAAACCTAAAATATGTGTTTTTATCCACTTATTAAAGTGATTTTATTTCCTAAATACATTTGAGTAACTAAAACATATTCAACTCATCATGCTCAAAGGTGAGACCTCACCAAAGCAATTTAAAAAATGAGAGTAACCACTTTATATTCATAAGATGAAAAAAATCAAGAATAATTTAGAATAAAATAAAAATATGATTTAAAGACAGCTCCTTAAATCAATAAAACACTTTATAGGATAATTCAAAAAGAGAAGAGTTTATAATGAAATGCACAAACTCAAAAGGGGAAATTCCATCAGATCTTCACAACATACCACCACTTGTGGTTTTTCCCTTCATAGATTTATTAATTCATAGAATACTCCTCTTATATATCATATCTTATCTGTAATATCCCACATCATTAATCCAACCATCATTTAAAATGAAATAGAGATGAAAATATATAGTCGAAGGGGGTGGAAAATGTTATATTTAGATTATATCCCCAAAAATGTTGCCTCAGTTTTGGGCCTCCTACCTAAATAATTATTGGAATATTCCTTGTTCATTTTTTTCTAAAAGTTTTGTTTTTTTCACTCACAAAATCATATAGCTTTTTTAAATTTTGTAAAAAATTTATAACTGAATTACTAAAACTAAATTTTCTATTTGAAGTGGCTCTTTAACTTCCTCCACATTGATGCATCCACTAACCATATTAATAACCTAATTTAATCTTGGTAATTAATTTATAAATGATTATTATAATCCTATTTCCTTTCCAGGTGTAATCACCTTAATTTTACACCTATAGGTCTGGTTATCATCATTTACTGAAGGAGTTTCAGATCCGTCTGAAAAATGATTTTCCAAATTCAATTATTTTTTTGGGCCTCCAAGTGATCAATTCAATACTTATTCCAGTTAGTTAAGTTTAATTTCAAAATTAAAGGGTTCCTAAAAATAAGTTCTATAATTATATATCTATTTAAAAATATATTCCCAAAATATAGAAGTGAAAAAAACTATTACAATTACATAATTAAGAGATTTTCACATTTAAGATAAAAAAATACCTAAAATCCAAAAAATGCAATTTAACATAAAATGAAATTTTTTTGGAGATTAAATCATTGAAATAAATATAATATATATTTAAAATATAATCTCCATCAATAGTCCTCAATTATTATACTTGAGCATTCAAGTATTTTATGTGAACATTATAAAATATTCATGTTATTCCATCATTTTACAAACTATTTATAAACTTTCAGCTGAGTGTGCCAATATTTATTGCATAAATTCATTATAAAATATTTTAAATGATTAATTTTATAAAATAAACATAATTATTATGTTCTAAAAATCCCTTAAGATTATGGTTCAAATTTTTTAGGGTTTTGTTTTTTGAAAAAGTGGATTATTATTGAAAAAAATGTTGAAAATGCACTAGAGTGGAAGAGATCATGGGGAATTCATGAAGATAAGGATATAGATTAGATTATTGGTTGTCCAGGAAGTTACATGTTTAAGGTGAAAATGTTTCCCAGTGTTTTCATATTTATTGGTGTGAAATTATGGATAAAGATCAAAGTTGTTTTCCAAGTAAAGGGATACTTTTTTTAAAGTTATTTTCAAGAATACAACATGTGATTTTAAGTAAAATAAAAGAGCTTCATGAAATTTTGGAAGAATCATAGAAAATAGAGTTGCATGAATGTATTGTATGTAGATGTGAATATGAAGACAACAAGTTGTGCGTGAAAAGCATCAAATAAGGCATCAAGTTTTCTGGGCATGAAAAGTTGAAAAAATGGTCATCTGTATCTATAAATAGGTCATTACCCCATCATTTGAAGATATTGATTCTTATATAAAATCTAAAGGATCTATTTTTGCATAATAATTATGAAAATGTACTTCTTGTATGAAGAAATTCACGTGAACATCAATTGTGTGAAGAAAAGTGATTATGTTCTCATAAATAAGTGAGTTTAATGAAAGTTTGGTGTGTTTCATGAAAATTGTGGAGTTGTATGAAACTATTTATGTTGCATTAAACTTATGAAAAGGTTTTCATCAATTTTATTTCCCATAATTTTTTTGTTAAATAGAAGTTCATCAATTGGATAAAAGGTGAGAGCTTCATGAAGCAGTGATAATGGAGTCATCAAAAGTGATTCAAGTCATCAATTAGTATCTACTTTATGAACAATGAGTACTCTTAAGTGGGGAGATAAGTGATCTTTCAATAGGTGATTGGCAGTGAACCTGTAGGGACAATGAGTCTTCTCTGAAAATTTTAAAACAGTTCTGTGCTTTAGTAATTCTAGACATTGGCATGTTTCCTTTGTATACACTATAGATCAGCCTATTTTGTAAGAACCAATAAAATTTATTATGTATCTTGAATGATTTCATTTAATTTCTTAATTTTTTTAGAGGAATAGAGAATAGAGTTGTATTTAATGATGAAACAAGATCAAAATGGGAAGTTTTATAATCTAACATACCCTGATTCACCCCCACCCCCTGAGGAAATTTCACCTAGTGGGGATAATATGTTTCCTCATGAGGAAGAACAATCGATCATTAACACTTAATTTTTAACTTTAGAATGAATCATATACTTCCATATTAATTTTAAAATATGATTCATTAAGTTCTTATGATAGGCTTGAATGTGGCACGATATCACTATATCATTCTTTACAAAATACACAAACTGATGGCATACAATATGCCTTGGTTTCCTATATGACATACCATATGACATGCATATATCATACATTAAGATATCAACATAAACAAATTTATATATATAAGTTTTACAGAATATCTCCATCATAGTGATCACTAGTTCATTTAGAACATTTATACAGAATTGCAAGTTAACCTGATGTACGATGTGGTAAAATTAACTAGAAGTGTATTTTTCATATGTAATTAGTTTTAAATTTGTTATACTTTGTTAATAAAATGCATATTTTTTAATATTACTTGTATATGACTCACTTCGATTACAATTACATTGCATTGGTAGGTTAAAAGATAAAGGATTATTGATTCACCAACAGGTTCTTCTTCACATGTCCCATTATGAAAAAGTTTTATTTCTAATTTTTTAATGATAACTAATAGTTTTCATGTACAATAATATTTTTATATATGAAATATATTTATTATTTTTGTTCTGTTGTTTTTGTTTCATATTTTCTTAATTCTATAGGGTGATTTTTAATTAATTATGTTCTATTCTTGTTTATGGGTTACTGCAGTACTGGACACTGGTTGCAACTGGATAGAGTACACTTTTTTAATTCCCAAAAAGATCTAAAAAAGGCCTCTGTAATTTTTAAGCACTAGAAATGCCTCTTATAACATTGAGAAAATGTATTTTTATTATATTGTGATAATATTAAATCATGCCATTAAATATTAAATAATTTTTTATACTATTTTAATCATTAACAAAAATACTAATTCTTATTTTATAAATTAAAATTATTCTCAATAGTACATATAATTTTTTTAAAAGTACATTATTATTTTCATTTATATTAATAATTTAAAAATAATTTTTTTTATTTTTAGAATAATAATAATACTTTCCATTATTAATAAATATTCTTACAGAGTAATTAATATTGTGAATTATATTTTTTAAAATACAATACTAAATCTTATCATTAAATACTAATTAATATTTTTGATACTTATATAATCACTAATTTTAAGAATAATTATTCTTTTAAAAATTGTACTATTTTTAACAATAAATATAACCATATAAAATTACATTTATTATTTTCATTGATACTCATTATTTTAAAAAATAAAAATATTTAATTTTAATTTCAAAATAAGAATAATAATTAATAAAATGAATAAATATTATTAAAAATAATTAATATTATGAATTAAATTTTTCTAATAGAAATAATAAATCTTATCATTAAATACTAATTAATATTTTTTATAATGTTATAACCATTACTTTCAATGTTAATTCATATTTAACAAATTCAAATCATTTTTTATAGTAATTATGGACTTCTAAAATTACATTTATTACTACCATCAATACTCATCATTTAAAAAATAACAAGTTAATAGTTTTTAGTATAATAATAATTATTATTATTACTAATATTTATAAATATTCATATAAAATACTTATTATTTTAAATTATGTTATTATAATTCTCACTAATAATTAATTTAAAACAATATTTATCATTATTATAAAATATTATTCTTTTCAATTACAATAATTTTGAAAATAAATGATTATTAATTCTAAAAAACTATTATATATGAATATTATTTTCAATATTAATTATAAATTTTATAAACAATTGATATATTTTATTTTAAAAATTAAAAATATTGAATATTATTTTCATATTAATAATTTTTATTAAAAAATTTTAAATAATTTATTTTATTATATCATATTTCAAAAAAATAGTAATAATTATTATTATTAAATATTTAAATTTATTTTCTATATTAATACACTTATTAATTTCAATATTATTTAATAATAATTACACTTAGATTAATATAAAAAATAATTCATTAATAATATAAAAAATATCATTCAAAATAAGTATGTGCGCATAAAATCTTAAATAATTAAATAAAAATGTTAGACTAATTCTCTATTAATGTATTTCATAATTATGGACATTATTTTATATTTCCCAAAACATGTCCATAACAAAAAAAATAACAACAAACTAAAAAATTCACAGTGGAATTTTTTTTAAAGGATGAGGATCATGCCCCCTTTATTAAAGATAATAAATTCAAGAACCAAGAGGAATGGAAGAAGTGAAAGGAAATATCCAAAACAAAATTAGAAACAAAACGAGTCAAATGGATCGAACCTAAGTTCTCACACTATTATAAGAGGATATACCATTCCTACCATGAGTTCTCATACTATTATAAGAGGTTATACAACCCATACTGTGAGAAAGACGACCCCTATTTCATGTCTTGACTGTATTTCATGGCCCCCCTCCATCATTATAGGGGCCAATAATAATTACAGCCTTCAACATTTTAGCTTTAAAAGCATCATCACCACCTTTCCCATCCTCCTCACTAATTTCAAATGTGAGTGCTTCAAAAGGGTTTTGATCCCTCTTGCTAACTTATGAGGGTGAGAACTTACCTTGTTTTCCAAATTTTATAGAATTAATTGAATTTTACATTGCCATAGGAGGATTAATTGAATCATTATTCAGAGAACTTATATCAGAAATGGGAATAACCACCACCACCTCATGCATATCCATTGCCACAATTTCATTGATATTAGTGGCAGAGTCACTGCGCTTTAAGACACTTAAGTTGGAATCCCCTATAATGACATTAAATAGTAGCCTATCAACAATATTATTTCTTGTGGGTGTCGTATATAGTTCAAATTCTTCCAAATTCAAAGACATAGTTCAGACATGCCATGGACAAGCCATAGCCACTACATCACTAGAGTGAGTAGGGGATCCACATGTTTGAAAACGTGATCCTTATTGTCAACATGACCCTGCTGAATATTAGATACATAAAATCCCAAATAAACTCTAGGAAAATAGATAAAGATCACCTCTTGGCCTTCTTTTAGTAAATGTTGGTCACTTTTTATTTTCCTTTACCCTTAGTAGTTGCTGAAATCTATTCCTTCCCCAACTCCAAATCCACATTATCTTGTGCAACAAGATCATTAGAAGATTGGGCATGGATAGATTCCCCAGATATAGTCTCAACTTCAAAAAAAAATAGTTTCCCTAATAGATGTTCCTATACAGAGCTTCCCCATGACCTTATCGTAATCAGTAAGGTCGATCCAAGATATTATAGTTCTTGAAAGATATAGGTATAGGGAAATATCCTTCATACCATACACCTATTCCCCATAGGTCATTTTTAATGTTCTAAGAACATCAGAAAAATTATGACTAACATAATGAGTGTCATAATGTGAACCAATTGCATTGTTGATATTTTTTTGAGCATAAGAAACTTGTCCTTTAAGATGACCCATGCAATACCCCTTTTCATTAGACCCATTCTCTATCAGCTGGCCTACAACATCATTGATGGTTTTCTTATAGGGAATAACATTTCCAACTCTAGTAATATCTATGTCCTTAGGGGAATGAATTTCAAGAACAAATGGTTTAGATACCTTAACAGCATTGGGCTAAGCATAGGCCTCGAACCCTCTTCTCCTCCTGTAGTGATCATGCTCATGGCCATTTTTATGGAAATTAAAATAGAGAAAATTAATCCTACAATCATAAGATGGGTACCCAATAATTTCAAGAGTAGAATATAATGGAGGTATTTTATCATATTCTATCCTAATAGAAAGATCATCATGAGGAGTTGAAAGAACTATTTTATCAGGTAGAGTGGATCTGAGGTCTAATTTGATCAAAAACCTTAAAAAGTATGAAATTGAAAAATTCAGTAATACTATCCATCTTAATCGAAGTTCTAATTGAGGAATATATATCATGTAGAATTTCAGTGTTCCATAAAACCCAATTCAAACCATGTATTTTAACCCAAACTTACACGCAGGTTTCTTTATACTCATTTGTATTGAAGTTGAGATTCCATTTGTCAATCCTCAACACACCAGGCTTGATAATGACCATGTCAAATCCCTATACCTTACCTTTCAATTCCTCTAATGGAAAGTAGATGTGATAGAAACCATGACCTTGGGAGATGAATTTCCAGTTTGAAAATCCCCAATCATAGGGTAGCCTAATGACCAAATCTGAAACTTTCTGGGGAATCATCCTTTTTAGAAGAGAGATTTAGGCAATAATTGAAAACCTACAAAGATCATGTCAGGTGGAGATGGCCTCATTGTGGGTTGAAACATATGAAATGCTACCTTTCTTGATGATACTTTTCAAAGACATGTCTTTAAAAGAGGAAAAAGAACCACCTAGAAATACGATGTCTTCTTGATCATCCTCATCCATCTTCAGTTTGAATTTTAAATCAAGACCATTATTGAGACTAGATAAAGAACGCATAAACCCAAAAAGAAATAACTCTTAATTTATGTCACCACTTCTTGGAAAATTCATAATGCCATTGAACCCTTAAACCCATCGTCGACAGATCACCCTCTATGGGATCTCCCCAGCCCCATACTCATTCATAGTGGCATTTATTACTATACATTAATTTGTATTATATAAATTAAAAAAATATTCTATATATTGAAAATAAAAATATATAAAATTATAATTAACAGTAAATGTAATTTAAATATTATTAAATTATATAATAAAAATAATGATAGTCATAAATAATTTTGAATGTAGAGATTAGGGTTTTAATAGTTGCTGATATAGGGTTCCAATTATATGTTGTGGGTTTAAATCTTCCTATGGATTGAAAATTGAAGATAATTTCAAGCTACTTTGGGCATGTGAACTTACCTCACCAACTCTAGGACTTCTATATAGTTTTTGTACACTATATATGTGAAAGATTTATTCTTTTGGATTCCATGGGAAAAATTGAATGGGTGGTAGTGTCATGATCTCCTCCCTCTAAAGGTATCCTTACTATGTTAGTAATGAATAGAGAGAGATAATAACCCCTGAGTGTTGCCTTCAGTAGGATCTAGGTTGGTAATTAGCATTGAGGGTATAAAAATTTCACAAATGTGAGGCATTCCCCTTTATAATATAGGATCGAGAGATAGGATAAATCAACCGAAAATAGATCCATGATATAACATAAAAGGAAATGACCAAAACCATCCCACAATGTATGTATTAAATGAAATAAATTCAAATAGTCTCCAAATAAATACCCAAAAGACAAGATAAGGTTGAGACTCATAAATGTTCCCAAGATCCAATATAGTATTGTTCATTATGGTCCATGTATTCCTCCTGGAAACATGAAACACATCTTGTATATACATGGGTTGAGCATACAAGTATACTTAGTATGGTATCTAAAGTCTTTCATGTACATGTGAATGAAGTATACTAATGCACCAGTGAGAAAAAAGTAGAGCCAACAACACCTAAATAAGTCAACTAACCAAACCCATCTGCACCAGGGATCTTTAACCAAATAACACATCCAAGAATAGTAACATAATAAGAATCATATCGATTAAGGGTACCCCACACCACTTTCCCATTGATTTTTCACTCTCACACCCCAAATTTTTATGTCCTGGATCTCCCATATCTTTCATATCACATCATACCAAGAACCTCACATGCAACTGGCCATCACATCACATCTTACCCAAATAAACATGGGCCATCACTTCACATCTCACCAAAATACACCTTATACATCACATCATGTATCACCTGAAGAAACCTGGTCCATGACATCACATCTCACTTGAAGAAACCTAGGTCATCATATCATATCTCATCCACAATCATGACCAGAGTAGTATAGTATCCTAAACATGAAGGATATCAACCTCATGAACTCCTCCTATAAAGAACAACCCCCTCTATAAGACATATAATCACCTCATAAAACATTACTACAATGCACTTTTGACTTCTTTCCATCACAACATGTGCATGAAACTGTTTCCTGAAATAGAAAGAAATAAAGAGTGGGTATCCATCTATCTATTCTCTCCACTAAGATGTTGGAAAAAACACCCCCAATATATATATATATATATATATATATATATATATTTGTGTGTGTGCGTGTGGAATTCATCACATAGTTCTCTATGTAGGTGGTGTGTGTATAGAAAAATAAAAAGGAACATACATAGTATATATATGCTTATATTTCTTCATAGAAGGCCAACCTATGGGTTCAAAACAATGTAATAACTAACTCAAAACATCACCACCCAACCTTACAAAACCTCTACAATCACTTCAATTTCTAAATTAACAGCACCACACAACATGACACATGTTGCATTTTACATTTCACATTTCATCGTATTTCTCAACTTAAAACATTTTCCATATTTCACATTACCAACCAATTCCATTGATTTTGACCAGTCTAATTTCCAACCCATTCATTTCATTATTTCATCTCGTTTATTTCACGTTTAACATTAATTGCATTTAATCCATACTTCCCCTTTTAATGTATTCATTGGCCATTTCAGTCCTATTAACCAAACCATTCCATTCCATTTAAAATTATTATTAACCAATTACATTACTATATAAGAAACTAGCACATCACAACACCACACAAACAAACAACCCCTCATCCTTGTAAAACCAACCATCCCCACATCACCACCATTCATATCCACATCCACATACTCCATACCACAACCACATCATAATCACTTTTCCACTACAACCACCCCCACATCACAACAGAACCCCACTACCCCACAACACCGCCACACAACAACACATCACCCCCATATACCACCACCACACTATTTTCATCCACACAAAATAATCACTTATAATATTTCATATTTAACTAGTGGGTCCTTATCAATTTCACTTATTTATTTTAGGTCATTCTCTTTCAAGACATATTTTCCACGTGAACCCAACTATTTAGCCAATTATTAGTGATTTACCATTTATTCTAGGTGAAATAATAATGATCACAAATCAAGGGCCCCTAAACACATATAAATTCAATACAAACATAGTCTTCTAACATCCATGATTTTCCATGATACGATAAGGAAACAATTTTTAATATCAACAATATCAATTATATAAAAACATGAAATTCAAACCCATTCCCCTTCAATTTAAATTAAACATTTAATTATCTTCATTAAATTGGATGAAACCCATCTTCCCAGATGTAATCAAAAGAATACCCATCCTGTATGATACACTAGATAAGAAATGAGGGATACCTTATCTCAAACGAATATTTCTGGTCCACTACGCAAGGTTTGATCAAGAATAAGGACACCACCAAGCACCACAATGAATAATATCACCTTGATCACCCTAAACCCAACACCCCACAACATTTCCTTATCAAAAACAACACCAGAAACTGATTTCATTGATAGAATCCTTTGTCAGATGAGAAACTAGAAGGAAATAGGGAGAAAGAATGAATGGGTCTCACCTTAAACCACTACAGATTGACCTCCAAGGTTCAAGCTCAAAATCCACTAAAATTAGGATAAATTATATCCTTGGGATGAACTTGGGTTACCCAAGAAATGATAGAAACACTAGAAAAGTGATTGGTTTTGAGGGACTATAAGAATTTATACCCAACCTAACAAAACACAAGGCCATGGTGCAACCTGTTGCAGGACTAGGGGACTATAGAATAGCTAGGAGCACCACATCACAGCCTATTCAGTTAAGGATACCTTAGAGAACCACGACCTTATCTATGATGAAAATCCAAAAAAAATATATAAGGGACCATAGCATTTCCAGGGATGCTACACCATAGAACCCAAAAAACCATGAAGGGGTATAAGACGCAGCCTGTATCTATGGTTCTACTACCCCCAAAATGTTAGTAGCATTCATTTCATCCTAAAAAAACTATGTCATAATGTTCATCTCTGTAGACATAGAATACAACACCCCAATTCCGAAGATGGCTTCCCAACATCACAACCTCTCTAGGAAACACTCACATCTATGTTTTATTCTCTCTCCACACCGTATCCCTTTCTTAAATTGTAGTTGCTCAAAAAACCCTCCCCCAATCACCCTATACTGTAGTATTCCTCTATATTAAACATTAAAAAACCTTATGGAACAACCTCCAAGATCCATGTTGTATAACCCTTTTCATTGTGTTTCTCATCTCCATCTACCCCACATTCCCTCCAAGATCCTATAGACTTCACCCAGACACCTCTATCACCAAAATTCCCACAAAGTAATAGTTTTGAAGGTCCATTCCATGACATAATATACTTATAAAAATATTTTCACACTATTGAATCTAAAAAAACTAGAATTAAAGAGATAAAAGTTCCAAACATCCATACCAAGAGATACCTCTCAAGAATAACATTACAATTGAAACACCGCCACTATCCAAACCCACAAAAACCATACGAAAACATTCACTAAACTGTTCACATGAACATTCCACCACACAACTTTACCATCCACCCCACCATGCATAATACCACACCATTTCATACAATCCACAAGCCACAACCTTTTTCACAAATCCACTTACTCCACCATCTCATCTGCCACAAATCCCAAGACAACGATCACCCCAACCACCACACAATAGATCTCTAAGAAAACAATTCAAGTATTTTAAACTTCCCTGTCATGATATTATCTTCTTTGAGTGGCACTAACTCACCCATAAAGTTTTAGTCATGTCAAACTATAATGTGTCATGAGTAGGAAACAGGTTTTCCCTTATTTGTATGCTTGAAGTCTTAAAACACATAGCATCATCAATGAAAAACACATCAAATAACCTACAAGATCTTAAACCTTATATCATCAAGAAAAATAAAAAAAGTTGAAACAAGATAGGCTCAAAAAAACTAAGGGTACTAGGAACACATATGTGCCTCATGCTCCCAAGTAGTATCCTCTAGGCCACCCTGAATCTACAACACACAAACCAAGGAAGTTGTTTGTCTATTCAATATATCCTCCTTATGATCTTGGATCTCCACTAGTCGCTCCATGAATTTTTTGTTGTCCTCATTATCCATCTATCCATAGTCAATAAAAAGGGAGTCATCATAAAGATTCCAACATAGATGATATACATGGAAGATATCGTGAATCTGGTCTAATCATAGAAGAAATTTCAATCAATAAGCCACCTCATAAACATTCCCCAACACCTCAAAATTCACTAAAAACCTGGGTAAGATCTTACTCTCTATATAAAACCTCCATTTCCCATGTCTAGGGGAAACCTTCAATAAGACATGGCCTTTAACCTCAAAATATAAAGTCCTCCTCCTATGATCGGCATACAACTTCTTCTGGTCATGTGCTACTTTTGTCCTCTCATGGACAACCTAACCATTCTCTGTCATGCTCTACACCACTTCAATACCAAGAACTAGAAAATCCCCAACCTCATCCCAACACAACATAGAACTATATGGACTCCGATAAAAATCATAAAACTGGGATATACTAATGGATAGGTGATGGATGTTATTATAAGAAAACTAATCCAGAGGAAATTTCTTTTCCCAAGATCCACCTAAGTCTAAAATGCACACCCACAATATATCCTCCAACATTAGGATAGTAAAATCTATATTTACATGAGTTTAAGGGTGGAAAATAATGATGGGACTCAATTAAATTCCCAAAGTTTGTTGCAATGCCCTCTAGACTCGTGAGATAAAACTTGCATCCTGATCTGAGACAATGGACCTTAGAACTCCATGAAACCCCACCACCTCATAAACATACCTCCTCACCAAAAAATTATTGGTGCATGAATCCTTGATCTCAAGGAAGAGGGATGATTTCATAAAATAATCAATGATTAAACAGATAGAATCATGAATCCCAATGATTAGGGTGATCCTATGAATAAATCAATCAATATTGCATCCCATTTCATCTCCAGAACATCCAAGGTATACAAAAAACTGCTAGGAACATAGTTTTCAAACTTTACCTATTGGAAAACCAAGTATCGAGCCACAAACTTTGACATAGATTATTTCATCTTGGGACACAAAAAATATATCCTCAATCCATGGTAAATATAATACTCTCCCATTTTTACCACCAAATGTGAGATATGAAACTCACAAAGAACTCCCTCTCACATCACTACCAGAACAAATAGCCTGCCCTAAAACAATATTTGGTTCTATCCATCCTCCAACCATCACTCTAGCACATCACCATAGACAACATGGTCGTGAATCACCTCTATCTTTGACTCTCCCCACTGATAATCCTCTACCCACAACATCATAGAAGACTGAACCATTGTCTAAAATAAGAAACTTCCACCATCAACCACCCTTGAATCTAATTTTAGGGCTTCCAACTCCTTAATCACTCTCTAGGAATTTATGAAATCCAAAACAACATTCTTCCATGAATTTCTATTTAAAATATCGTCCAAAAATTTCCCTTTTCCTATAGTGTAAGAAAACTCAAATTCATTGTCATAAATAAACTCTATCCACCACAATTTTCCCATATTAAGATCATACTGAGAAAATAAATACTTAAAGCTCTTAGGATCTATGAAGACCACAAATATCTCCCCAATGAGGTAACGTCTCCATAGATTTAGTGCAAACAAAAATTTTGGTAACATCAGGTCATGGGTGGGATATTTATTCTCAGGGGGATGTAACTTCTTATACCCATACAAGATTGATACTTTTTAATGCATCAAGACGCGTCTCAATATTAGATAGGAAGAATCACAAAACACCTCAAACATAACCCCTTCATTTGGAAACTGATTACCATAACACTGATTAACTTCCTTTATAGGTAGTCAAATGATACCTGACACTGATCTATCCAGATAAAATCCTTATACTTCTAGCTAAAATCTCTCAATTTAGCCACAATCCAAGATAAATCAGATACAAAACTTCAGTAATAGAAGGTGAGACTGAGGAAACTATAAACCTCAGAAACATTCTTGGGTAATTCCCAATAAACAACTTCCTTTACCTTTTATGGGTCTATGATCATTCCCTACTGAGAAATTGAATGCCCAAGGAAGCACACCTCTCATATCCAAAACTTACACTTAGAAAACTTTCCATAGATCTAGTGGCATTGAAGAACCTGCAAGATAGCTCTAAGATGATCACTATTATAATCCTATGACTTCTTTTAGATTAATATTCCATCAATGAACATGGATACTTACTGCTTTATAAATTCATAGAACATGGAGTTCATGAGCCCCATGAACACATTTAGTGCATTCATGGCACTGAATGGATTAACCACGAACTCGAAGTGCCCATAGCGATATCTTAATATAGTATTCAAGATGTTGAATCCTTCACCATTAATTAGTGATACCCAGAATGTAGATCAATCATAGAAAACTAACTTGTTATAATTAATTTTTCAAAAAGATCATTTATCATACTGAGAGTTAAATGATTCTTGGTCATCACCTAATTCAACTTCCATCATTCCATACACAACCACATACTACCGTTTTTATTTATGTAAAACAATACTGGAGCACCCCATGGTGATACACTGAGCTAGATAAAACCATTCTCCATCATATCATCTATATGATTCCTCAACTCCAACAACTCATAAGTTTCCATCTAATAAGGATCCATCAATATTGGAGAATCACCAAGCTAAAAGTCTATCCTAAACTCAATGTCACATTGAGGGGATAACATCACAAAATTTTTATGAAAACATCCATAAAATCCCTAAAAACAATAGGTGCCTATTACATCCCATAATCTACTGATTCCACATAAAAATCATCGAACAGAGAAAAAATGGGCTCCAAACATCTACTACCCACATGAAAACTTTTCTCAATAATGAAAAAAAACATGTTGACCATCCACATCTGAGAACATGAATCTACTCTAGAATCAGTTGATAACAACATGCACAAAATACAACCAGGATATACTAAGAATGAAATGATATGAATTAATCTGAATAAAGAAAAGGTCTTTACCTGAATAATGTGGCCCTGTCATGAGCATACACTTCTACCACACATCAAACAAGTTTTTCGAGCCACTAAATGGTGTAGTCAACACTAGGGTCACAACAATCCACACTATATCTAGTTTATAGTAAATAATAGGGTGGGTGAAACAAAGTAGTGAGAATTTCAGTAATCAAACAAATAAAAAACAAGTGTATATGATAAACTGATCATACCTCGAATGATCACGGGCCCCTATGGAACTTCCATCTCCACTATATACAAAAAATTGTTCCCAACTTCTCAACATCTCTACAGATAGATACCTCCACATCCATGCTCAAGCTAGGATCCCTAAACACAAGGAATATCCTAAAGTCAACCTTTACCTACTCTATCTTCTCTCAGGGGACCATAAGTCGTTTTCCCTTGATATTAAAATGGCATTGCTGGAAAATGTTGCTCGGGATGATGCTAAAATTGTCCACTTACACTAAACTAAGCTCAAAGTACCATTGGGAACTAATTCTAAATATGTACATGGGACCTATAGAAAAAACACACTGGCCTAAATCTACCAATAAAAGCATGAAAACCACTGGATCTAGAAGGACAAAAGGAAAGCTGTTAAGGTTAACTCCCCACCAGTTGAAACCTTGAATGCCCTGATGCCTAATACCTACCACAGATCATTCTTCTCCTTGAGAAACCTTGTTTCATCTCTAATCATGGTAAAACTCCTCATGAGGGAATCCACTTGACCAGCTCTACCTTTTTCTAGACCTCTAAATACATTGGTAGTGTAAAAGGAGTATCAATGTACTGAATTGAATAATGTAGTTCCTCATCAACACATCTCGCATAGGACTACACATTAATAAAAATATGTGGGGAAAATGATAAAGGTCTTTGAACTTGATCCCTTTATCCCACACAGAGATACTCTCTAATGAAGAGTGATCTTTTCCTACTACTTTACTACCTTCATGTCCAATAAGAGAAACTCTTCTCAGAAATACTTATGAATATTATCCCATGAAAATTTAATTTCTTTTTCTCACTAAGATACAACATACACCATTGACATGAATCTCTCCATATATGTCTAAATTCTATTGGGACCCAATACTCCATCTAGGCTCAGATTAAACTAAAGGTGATATCAAGCTCTCCCAACTAGCTCTATGTCTCAATATAAAAAAACATTCTTCATACTTCCCCAAATAATTCCACTAAATATCACATAAAATTTTCATCCATGAATCATCCTCTTCAACCAAGTCAGCCCTCTTGTGATCAACCAAATTACACTGATGAACTTTCACTTCTTGAACCGCACAAAGTCAATGACTAGGAGCCATATTTGAAAGGGAAACATAGATTTTCTAATCCATATAGTAACAAATTTTATTAAGATTTATTTATTTCATTTTAACTTATTTAAACTTTCCTAAAACTACACAATTAAAATAAGAAGACAAGTCAATCATGATGCATGCACTTCTCCTAGGTATTTAACATAGAATTCATGCCACCTCACTTGGTCATTCAGTTGGATAAAATTCCTTACATCAGATTATGGGGGCCCTAAAATCACAATCCCTTTCTGATCTTCCATAGCCTATGTCATGCACCAAGATGAACTAACATTGTTTCCCTACAAACCCATGTAGTACTCACTATTCTTAACTATAAAATCCATCATACACTACTGGAATGCTGGTCTTTCCCCACAGTTACATACCAACGGTTCTATGAAACCGTTGGTGAAGGAGGTTTTTCCCAACGGTTCATTAGAACCGTTGGCATAGATGTTTCATGGGAGGTTTTTTCCCAACGGTTCATGAGAACCGTTGGGATAGATAGCTTTGGGGAGGTTTTTGCCAACGGTTCGTCAGAACCGTCGGGATAGAACCGTTGGGGGGAGGTTTTTTCCAACGGTTCTCTAGAACCGTTGGGATAGATATACATATGCCAACGGTTTTTAAGAACCGTTGGAAAAGGTTCTCCCCAAATTCCCAGCCGCCTGTTCTCTCCCCCATTCGCGATACACAACCCTAAAACGGGAGCAGCAGCCGATTTAGGCGATTTTGGAGGTACTGTCGGCCGGACCTTGAATCTTCCAGCTCTTCTTCAGGTTATTATTATTCTTTATCTGAAAATGTATTCAAATGTTTGGATAGTATTTAAACCTATTTTCATTTTTTCCATCAGTTTAGGTGATTTTGGAGCTACTGCCGACCGGACCAGCCTAAGGGTGAGTTTTCTTGAAAATTCCTTTTTGGATTTTACCCCTTGAACATGGGATGTCATTTGTGAAAGGTTATATAAATCGAATTGATTGTTCGATTTCTGAATTGAATTGTAAATTAAATTAATTAAGGGTATTTTATGGTTTGCATTCCCCTTTTAACACATGAATGGAAATTATTTTTTAACACATGTTTTAATTGTATTGCCTTGCCAATGTGAGTAAAGTAGAGACTATGCTATGAATCTATGAAATTGGATTGAATTTATCTTATATTTTATGTTACCATGTTAGATATATTATAACTAATGCATGTGATATCTTTATAGTATTGTTAGGAGTGTTCTATTAAAAATTCCCATGTGAGTGCTTGAATTTTCATTGAATTGCTAGCCATTATGAGTTATGTTGAGACCATGATATGGAATTGATTGATTAAGCAAGGGAATCTCATTATCTTGTCATTACAACATGAGTAAATGAAGCTTCATTATTTTCAGGTTATTATTTGATTGAGTCGCCATTTTGAGGTGAGTTGTATTAAATACCTTTGTTTTTGACCTTCGTATGTTTAATGAATTGTTTAAATGAAATGGAATTCATTAAATGATTAATAGTAAATAGTGATACATGGATTCTATTAGGATGCCAGGTATATAATCTTGTTTCTATTAACTTATACGCTTTATGTGATAAATGGATTCACAGTGGAATTCCACGGATAGACTCATTTCTTTGAATATTGATTAAGCCATGGGTGATACATGGATCCAAGGGAGGGATTCCATAGATAGACTTATTGAATGTAGAATTATATTCCAATTGATACATGGATTCTTATGATAATTCCATAGATAGACTTATTGAATGTAGAATTATATTCCAATTGATACATGGATTCTTATGATAATTCCATAGATAGACTTATTGAATGTAGAATTATATTCCAATGCTATGCGTCTTGTGTGGTGGTGGTGTGATTTATGTGTTTTATAGTAGTAGTGAAGTGTGTGATTATGTATTTAATTTGAACCCATAGGTTGAGTATTTTGTGCTATCTATATATCATGTATTTTTATGTTATTTCTACACATTCCCAACCAGAGTTGGATAAACTTACCAACGATCAGAGGTTTTGAGTTATGAGTATTTTTTCTAATATCTAGGATGGTGGTTATATGTTTGGATAGCTACCATGTCTTCCCTACTCTTCCTTCAAAAGTGATTGACCATGTGTTTTTAGGCAAGATGCGATGTTATTGTCCATGTGTCTTCAGGTGAGATGTACTATGATTTCCCTAGTGTTTTTCGGTGAGGTTTGATGTGATAAGGCTATAATAAGATGTGGCATGTGGTTGGGGTCATGTAGGGTAGGAGGATGGCACAAGGTTGATACTTTAAGACAACGATAAATCAGTCACCCCCGCATCCAAACGCATTCGGATTGTGTTGATACTTTAAGACAATGATACATGGGTCATTTTAGACGTGTATGAGTCAACCCCGCCTCAATCCGAGGTCGTCCGCTATGAATTTGACCGTTTGACGCCCGTTTTGGCCGTTTATGACACCAGAACTGCGTTTTCAGTCACCGCGGGCACACGGCACGTCCGAATGACGTTCCGTCTACTCGACCACTTCATAAATCAGTCACCCGTATTTGTCGTATGATTTCAGGCCATTCTGAAATCGTTCGGCCCGTTTGGACCCCCCTCACGCGCGTTTACGAAGCGTGAGCATCACTTAAAACACGAATATTGAGCCGTACCGCGCAAACCGCATGTCCGATTGACGTTCCGTATGCGCTTACACGTCAAGAATAATAATTAGAATGTTTCCCGGTGGTTTCAGGTCAATCCGAGGTTGGCCGCTATGAATTTGACCGTTGGACGCCCGTTTTGGCCGTTTATGACACCAGAACTGCGTTGTCGGTCACCGCGGGCACACGGCACGTCCGATTGATGCGCCGTCTGCTCGAACACTTCAGAAATCATTGTCCTGTATTTTTCGTCTGATTTCAGGCCATTCTGACTTCGTTCGGACCATTTGGACCCCCCTCACGCGCGTTTACGAACCGCGTGCATCACTTAAAACACGAATATTGAGCCGTACCGCGCAAACCGCACGTCCGATTGACGTGTCGTCTGCGCGTACACGTCACGAATAATAATTAGAATGTTTCTCGGTGGTTTCAGCTCAATCCGAGGACGTCCGCTATGAATTTGACCGTTGGACGCCCGTTTTGGCCGTTTATGACACCAGAACTGCGTTGTCGGTCACCGCGGGCACACGGCACGTCCGATTGATGCGCCGTCTGCTCGAACACTTCAGAAATCACTGTCCCGTATTTTTCGTCTGATTTCAGGCCATTCCGACTTCGTTCGGCCCGTTTGGACCCCCCTCACGCGCGTTTACGAAGCGCGCGCATCACTTAAAACACGAATATTGAGCCGTACCGCGCAAACCGCACGTCCGATTGATGTGCCGTCTGCGCGTACACATCACGAATAATAATTAGAATGTTTCTCGGTGGTTTCAGATCAATCCGGAGACGCGTTGTGGCTGACACCACTCAAAGTGTCCATCTTTTGTTTCAAAAGGATGTCATTTTAAGTGAAAAGCATCAACTGGCATACGGAAAACCAACCAAACGCATTCCGAATCTGTTGATAATTTATCCCAACAATCCATGGGTCATATGTGACGTATACGAGCCAACCCGGGATGAATCCGAGTCGCGGTGTGGCCGGGATAAGTCTAAGTGGCTCTCTTTTGTTTAAAATGAACACCATTTTAAGTACATACGGAAAAACGACCAAACGGATTCGGTTTCCGTTGAAACTTTAGGAGAACGATCCATGGGTCATATGTGACGTGTACGAATCAACCCCGCCACAATCGGAGACGCGGTGTGGCCGACACCTCTCAAAGCGTCGGTCTTTTGTTTCAAAAAGACGTCATTTTAAGTGAAAATCATCAAGTGACATACGAAAAACCGACCAAAGGCATTCAGACTGTGTCGATACTTTAGCACAAGGATCCATGGGTCGTATGTGACGTGTACGAGTCAATCCCGCCTCAATCCGAGGAGCGGTGTGGCCGACACCGTTCTAACTGTGTATCTTTTGTTTAAAATGGACAGGATTATAAGTGAAAAGAACAACTCACATACGCAAAACCGACCAAACGCATTCCGAATCTGTTGATAATTTATCAAAACGATCCATCAGTCATATGTGACATGTACGAGCCCACTCGGGCTCAATCCGAGTCGCGGTGTGGCCGGGATCAGTCTAAGTGTCTCTCTTTTGATTAAAATGGACATCATTTTAAGTACATACGGAAAACCGACCAAACGCATTCGGTTTCCGTTGAAACTTTAGAAGAACGATCCATGGGTCATATGTGAGGTGTAAAAATCATCCCCGCCTCAATCCGTGGTGCGGTGTGGCCAACACCGCTCTAACTGTGTCTGTTTTGTTTAAAATAGGTAGGATTATAAGTGAAAAGAACTGGCATACGCAAAACCGACCAAACGCATTCGGTTTCCATTGAAACTTTAGGAGAACGATCCATGGGTCATATGTGACGTGTACCAATCATCCCCGTCTCAATCGGATTCCACATATAATTGTCATTTAAATTTTAAATTGAATTCTATATGAATTATGTATGTTTATGAATTGTAATTTAATTATGGATGTGTATAGTTTCAGGATCCATTATATGTTAAATGTGTATGAATTTGTTCGTAATTGTATATGTATGTTTTATTTTATTACAGGTACAATAGTTGGATCAAAAATGAGGTGAAAATGAGGCGTGATGAGATGAGAGGTGCCTGATGTACAGGGGAGAGGGGCTGCCAAATTGCAGGGAGAGGGGCTGCCAAATTGCAGGGTGCTGCAATTTGCAGCATAGGGTATGCCAACGGTTTTAAACCGTTGGCATATAATTCTAAATAAGTTTTTACCAACGGTTCATTGAACCGTTGGTAAAGATCTCTTTTCCCAACGGTTTAGAACTGTTGGGATAGTTAAGGTATATTTGGTTTTTCCCAACGGTTTGGAAGAAACCGTTGGGATAGAGTGCCTTCTGTCAGCCTACCCCAACGGTTTCCAGGAAACCGTTGGGAAAGGTTTTCCCCACGGCCTACTTCTCCACGGTTGAGAGAACCGTTGGTATATTATTTACCAACGGTTTGAGGGGCTTTCCCAACGGTTCACAACCGTTGGGAAATAGTGTATTTCCAGTAGTGATATACCTTAACCATAACCTATGATACCACTCTTTAATGAACCCCTCCCTCCAAAGGTACCCTTTCTATGATGAAAATGAAGAGAGAGAGATATAATGACCCCAGATCCCAACCTCTAATAGGATCCGATTTCATGACTAGCACTGATGGTATAAACATATCACAAATGATAGGTATTTACCTCTATAATATAAGATTGATATATTTGTTAAATCAACTCAAAAAACTCTATGATATAAAATTAAATTAAATTTATAAAACCATCCCATAATACATGTGTAAAATGTAAATGAATACAAATAAATTATCCATATAAATACACAAAATAAAATCTAATACAGTGACTCGGTAATAGTCCTAAGATCCATGATAGTAATGTCCAGCATAGTCCACATATTCCTTATGAAAACCTGAAAATATTTTGTATATACATGGGTTTATAATACAAGCATACTCAATATGGTATCAAAAGTATCTCATGTACATGTTAAAGAATCATATTAATGCATTAGTGAGAAAATAGTAGAGCCAACTACAACTAAATAGATCAACTAACCAAACCCATGTTCACCATGGATCGCTCAACAAATAACACATCAAATAATAGTAACATAATAAGAATCATATCGATGAAGGGTACCCCACACCACTTTACTACTAATCTTTTTCTCCCAAACCCCAACATTAAAACCCCTGAAACTCATATATCTTCCATATCACATCATACCAATCACCCCACATACAACTGGACATCACACCACATCTCACCTGAATACACCTGGGTTAGCACATCACATATTTCCTAGAAACACTTGTACCATCACATCACATCTCACCCAAATACACCTAGGCCATCACATCATATCTCTCTTAAAGACACCTAGGCCATCACATCACATCTCATCCACAACCATGACCAGAGTAGTTGATTATCAAGAACATGATGTACATTAACCTTGTTCTTTCCTCCATCCATGCATGAACCCCACCATAAGATATATCATCACCTCATAAAATGTCACTATAGTGTAATTTTTTACTTTTATATATCATATCTCATGCATGTAATCATCACCCGGAAGAGAGAGTATGAAATATCGGGTAGCCATATGTCTATCCTCACCATAGGGATGTTGGAAAAAAAACCCATGTGTGTGTGTGTGTGTCGTCACATGATGATCGACACAAGTTGGGTGAATATAGAAAAATTATAAGGAACATACATGGTGTGTGTGTGTGTGTGTACTTATATTTCCACACACTAGCCCAACCTATGGGTTCACATCAAATCACTAACCAACTCACAAAATCACCCACCAACCTCACAACACTACCACTTTCTCTACCATCATTAAATTCACAACATCACACAATAGGCCACAATCCTTATTTCTCATTTCACGTTTCATATTATTTCTCAAATTATTCCATTTTCTATATTTCACATTACCAAAAAAATTCTATTTATTTAGACTAATTTGATTTCAAGACCATTTATTTCATTATTTAAGCCTGTTTATTTCACAATGAACATCGACCACATATAAGACATACTTCCCCTTTTAATTTATTCATTATACATTTCTGTAACCTTAACCAAACTATCTCATTTAATTTTAAATTATTATTAACCAATTACATTACTACCCAGGAAACTAGAACATCACAACACCACACAAACAAACAAATCATCATCCCTATCAAACCAACTAGCCCCACATCACCACTATTCACAGCCACATCCACTTCCTCCTTACCACAGCCACATCATAAACACCATTCCACCATAGCCACCTCACATCACAACTTCACCTCACCATCACATGGAATGAACACACTACAACACATAATCCCCACACACCACAACCACACATTTCATATCCATGGAAAATAATCACTTATGATATTTCATATTTAACAGGGGGTTTTATCAATTCTACTTCATTATTTTAGGGAATTCTCACACAAGACAATGTTTACATGTGCAACCAGTTATTTAGAAGAATATAATTGATTAACCATTTATTCATTATGTAATCAAAAAATCTCTCATCAAGGGATCTCTAACACATATCAATTAAGCATAAATATAGGCTCCCAACCATCATGATTTTCAGTAGTACAATAAGAACAAATAATTCTCAATATCAACAATATCAAAGGTTGTAAAAACATATTATTAAAACCCATTTCCATTTAATTTAAATTCAACATTTAATTATATATATTAATCCAGATTCCAACCATCATTCTAAAGATAAAAAAATCATACCCTTTACACATGATGCACTAAATGAGAAACAAGGGATCCCCTACCTCAAATGGACGTTTATAATTTTATGTGAAAGGTTGGATAAAGAAAAAGGCCACCACCAAGAACAATAAAAAATTATATCACCTTGATAACACTATTAACAACACCCCACAACATAAACATAGTAAAAAAACACTAAAAACTGATTTCCCTGACTGTATCCTTCCTTGGATGAGAAACTGGAAGGAAACATGGAGAAGAAAGGAAGGGGGCACACCTTAAACTACCATGGATTGACCACCAAATGTCAGGGTCAAAGTCCATTGAAAGGGGGATAAAATAGATCCTTGGGACACACATGGGTCACCCAATAAACAAGAGAAACACTAGAAGAGTGATTAGGTATTAGGAACTCTGGGAATTTATACTCGGCCTAAAAAACACAAGACCATGGCGCAGCCCCCTATACCGCACTGTAGAACTACAAAAAACAAAGGAGACTATGGTTTATCTAGGAGCATCATGCCACTACATGACTGATCAAGGATCCCTTAAAGAACTATGGATAAATCCATGGTTATCATCTGAAAAAAGTTAGAAGGTACAATGATGCAGCCAAGGATGTTACGTTATAGAACCCAACAAACACAAAGGGGTCTAAGCCACAACCCAACTCCACAGTGTAGCTACCCCCAAAATGAAGGTAGCATTAATTTAATCCCAGAGCCACTATATCAAAGCCTTTAACTCTACAACATCAGAATACAACATACCTACAATATAGATAGCTTCCCAATATTATAGCCTCTCTAGGTTGTACTCACCTATATCTTATAGCTGTTATCCATGCCATAGGACTACTTTAAACAAAAATAGTTCAAAAACGCATCCCCAAAGTATGCTACACCATAGCAGTCCTCCATACACCATAATTGAACCCATTATGGCATATCCTTCAAGATACACACTTCTGAACCCTTTCATTGGATTTCTCAACTCCATCTCCCCAACTTACCCTACAAGATCCTCTGGACTTACCTCAGACTCCTCCACCACAATTATTTCCACAAAGTAATGGGTTGGAAGGTTCTGGGAGTTATAAGTTGGCTTTAGGTAGATATTAATGGGATTATTTTTCCAATGTGGACACCTCTCACAATGCCTATAATATAAATTGACCTTGGAAAGTTTCCAACAACATCTGAACTAAATAGCTCCTTGAGTGATGTTTTAAAAAATATTTTCTCATGAAATATATAGGCCTTTTTTTCTTTTCTCTTTATCATAGTGATTAGAGACCCACTATAAGTGGTATCAAAGTCACTTGCATTAAAATGGTAGCAAACAAATGAATTTTTTTGTTTAATGTAAAATTAAAGTTTCTTATATTCATATTTTAAATGAATATTCTTGAATATCTCATAGATATTGGTCCTATGGTGTAAACTATTTCAAAAATGGATATAAAATTATTTATCTATAGGATTTGAAATTTTAAATCCACTTTAGGTTCTAAAATACCCCCTTGATGGAGAATAAGGTACTTTTTCAACACCTTGGAATTTTTTGATGACCTTTTTGGAAGCTTCTTTAGCATGCCACATCAGTGAGACATCATTTATGAATTATCACATCAACATTGGTCAATACCAAATATTGCTAATTTTTTTATTATATCATGATTATTCATATTCCATTTCAATGATCCTGTAGTTGATTCCCCTAACATTAATCATTATGGACATAACAATGCACTCTATTTTTCTAAATTATGTTCCTTTTTATACAAAATTTAAATTCAATAGAGGGATAATCCACAAGAGGGATGACTATATTGATTTTCTTTAACTAATATATTTGGAATCCTATAATGAAATATATCCTTAATTATATAGATCTATTTGACCCCCTTAACAAAAATGAAATCTACCCAGATACCACTAAGGAATCATAGTAGAATACAATGAATAATAATTTGATTGGTTAAATTTGATAATGGATCAATCACAGTGTTGTTGAAACTCTATTTTTTCTATGTTAATAAAAAGATTACGAAAAATATATTAAGTATATTAAAGTAGTGAAGATCCCTAAAAAATATCAATGAGATCTACGCCCAAAGGCTATGACCAAGCCCTATGCCCAAGACCTTCACACCGGAAGACCCGTGTATCCCTCCATACACGGAACCAAAGGCCAGGACACAACTATGCGGTACACCTACACCAGGTACCTATGAAATGGACATTATTGGACAACCCCCTTCAACCAGGATACAAGGTTTTCCTATAAATAGGCCTCAAGGCTCTTCATTTGATGAACTGAAAAATTAGTAGAACCCTTGGAGCTCTGATTGTGCAGTACCTTTGCCCACGTCCTCTGAAACTTCTCAGGGAGCTCTCCAAAACCCAAGAGAAGAGATAGTTAAAGGTTATAAGTGATATTACAGTCCCTTCAGGGTTTAAATTAAAAGACACATGTATATGTACCCATCCTCCATAATAGTAATCCACCTACACAAGCCCCCTTCCTTAAGAAAGGACCTTTGTGAAACCCATCAGGGGATATCCAAGGAGACGTAGGGTGATTAGTCTAAAAGACTTTCCCAAGTGTTTTTGCCCAGTTATTCCACTTACAAAGGCATATTCAACTCAGTTAGGCCAATTCCCCCCCACCACCACCTCATGAAAAGAAATTTAAGTTCCTCCTAGGATCGGCACCAAAGACATGCACTAATCACCTGCACGTAGGACCTGTGTGGGTTTTCCGTTAAACCCTTCTCCAAGACCTCAATGGAATGTACCCTCTTTTTTTGGATACCTTATCTAATATAGATCATGTTGAAACCTCCAATGAAGCCTCTATATAGGCACAACCATGACAAGTGGCATACCTACATGTCTCCCATTTGGGTGTGCATTCCTACGGTCATAGGTTTTCTGTGCTTGTTTGGTTGGCCAGGTAGGGTTCTCAATGTTCTTATAAGTGTGTATCCCAATGATCATGAGGAACCCTACCCTAGGGATAGCTTCAGGGTGTTCCTGATCTTGGATTCTAGGGTTAGGACCATGTTCTCCCCTTATCAATTCCATAATCTGAAGCCTCCAGTTCTGAATAGGGAGGATGAGTTTTATTCTTGATTTTAAATTAAAAAAGGAACGAGATGTTATTCCCTCACTATAGGAAAAATTTTAGGGCATACCACCTGGAGTAAGCCCCTATCCTTTCTTACAGGAGGTTGCACTCTTTCTCTTCTCAGCCTTCTAGCCATAGGGTCATAAAGGGGATGGGGACTGAAGTCATCTCTCCCCTCTCCACCTTCCTTCCTTGTTTTACATACCCTTGACCCACATGAGGGTAAAGTGAAGGGAGGGAAGCTTCATACCCTATACCTATTTCAAATTCATCTCCCTCCTCTTCCACTAGTGGAAGAGGAGAATTGTATGGTTTTCCAGATACTATGCTTCCACTTGTTTCTCACATCGAGTATGACTCACGTGGGATTAGAGGTCGACAATGATTAGGACACCTGTAAGATCCTTGAAAAGTATTGAACTATGATAAATCTTATTAATACTACAATCAATATACATAGGACTCCCATTTAGGGCCCAATATCAATGGTCATCCACCTCAGAATAAATCTCAAATCATAATTCCCGTAATCAGGGCATCATTTATTTAGAAGTAAGCCCCGAAAAAGCCTACAAATCACCATGAGTTAAGAAATACCTCACGGTCCCTTTTTGGGGAATACTTTTTAGAAATAATCCAAAAATTAATCCTCTCAAAGGGTTATACTCCCTTACTTGGCCAATTGAACTATGTGAGATTTGATTACCATCCATATGGGATACGTAGGAATCCTCCATGAGCTCTGAACCCAACATCCCAAATCAACCCTATTCTATATGGTCCACTTTACAAATGGGTTTTAATTTAGCTTGTAAATCCATACTTCTTCCAAGGTCACTGGCATGCCTTGGCATAAGTCCCACACCAAAATTTGACTAGGCACCTTATGCTTGGACATCCTTGCCACATGACATTAAACTCTACAGTTAGGTCCTTATCCCATGACCTTAAAAGGGATGATGTTTCCCATTAAGAGGAACCAAACCATGAAGGTTATGATTCCTTTCATGATGATACATAGTAATACCATAACATGAGTTCGATCATAACACCAAAATAAATTTTATCCCCCTAGATGATGATACACTCCAGAGTGCCCCACTATGTGGCTAGAAAACTTATGTCATCATATTAACGATCAAAGAATCTATAATTAGTATATAAGAGGATACCAATGATAGAGAACCTCATATACATATACAAATCTCCATTGATGAAGAACCTTGTATATATATAGATGATTCTAAATTCTATGCATGTTGATAATTAATATTTAATTCTAGGGTGACTCACATCATGCATGAGAATAAATAAAGGATTCATGAATGTATCTTAAATCTATAAGAGAGTCCCAGAGCAGGAAATAATTCCCACAAAAAGGGTGTCATGATCCCAACCTCCCATCCTCTTGACCAATGTGAGTTCTTAAGAATTGTTTGTCAAACTTCTGAAAGAGCACCTGCCTTCAGAAAGCAGGTCCCCATGGATACAGAACTATTGGATGTTTCTGGTTCCATGAACAAACACATTAGAAACCATTATAAAATAATGATTCTTGAAACAAATGTATTTTTGAGGGAAAAATGGTGAAACTGACATGAATCCTTAACCAAGATGTTAGTATCACCCATATTTCAGACCCCTTTCACCAGATAAAAGATGACTAGACCAGACAATCAATCATGCATGTGTTCGTTCATATGAGATAGTGTTTAACAAGGTTTTCACATTTTTGTTTGACATATCTTAGACACTTAATTTTATATATCCCATCAATCCAATGACATCGTAGAAACTCTCATTAATGCATGCCCCAACTACTATTCATGTAGGATCTTCATCCACAAAAAGGATGTCATCGCCAACCCATCATCTTCAACACTGTGTCTCAATCTCATTGGTCCAATAGTGCCATTAGAATGGTACAATCCCAAGACTAGAGGCCACCTGACATGACCTCTATCTCAACAAACATGACTGATCATCTGGTCAACTATGACCAGTGGTCATGAATCAGATGGCACCAACTTCCATGTTCAATAGTTTCAGTAGCCTTTCCCAAGAACATGTTAACCAATCCCTCTCATATTTTAGGTAGGTGGATCAATAGGCCAAATAGAGCCTCACCCAAAATAAACAGGGGTCCTTTTCAAGGGATCCTTCCATTAATCACCACCTCCAACACTACACGGTAGTGAACCCTCAACATGATGAGGGTGTTTTCCTCAACTATTTATCCCAAGTTTTTCAAAACTGGGCATGCAATATAGTCCATCAGGGATGAAAACCATCCTAGAATGAGAAAGGCCACACTTCTCCTCCCCCCCCCCCCCATGGATAATCCCACCAACCCAATTTTGTTCAAATTTTGAGGGGAAACATACACCCATCCTCCTTTATTCATCTTTCCAGTAGACTTTCTTAGTGGTATTTAAAAAAGGCCACCAAAAAATATGACGGCAACTCGTAAGCAGGAACATACACCTTATTGTACCCACCATTCCTATCAGAAAACTTGTATGGTAGCACCCAAATAATCCTTCCAACCAAGTTTTGTGGAAATCCACGAGGAGGTGCACACAACTGTCTTCACTCATCCAACCTTCTAGAAACCTCGTCTGGCAGTACCCGGAGAAGTTAGTCATAAATTTCCAATAAAAACCAAGGGGAATACTCGACTCTCTACCCCCCACACAAGTATTGTCTGTATCCACCAGAAGGAATTGGGGGAAAGGAGTAGGAAAATACACCTGCTCTATATACGGAATGGGCATATATCCATGTTTTAATAACTGAGGTCACCAATCATATCCTAGAAATTGTGAGAGGGAATATGAAAATCTATACCCACATCCTACAAAATTACTGGGATATCATAATAGTGATGAAAGTAGTGACCAAGGGACGAACACATAGTTCTATCCACATAAATGGTGTGTCTCTTCATCATATAACTTTAGAGTAGATACACACATCTTCTCTCATCTAGGAGTTCCATGGGGAAAAGTCCCCCATTATATATGAAAAACCATATTGGGAACATATAACTACTCCAATGGGAGATAATCAGCCTATCCCAATGGTCACTCTAAGGTAGGCACAAACACCTGCCCATGAAAACCATTTATCCAAGAAAGTGGACCCAATAGATCATAAGAAGTCATCCAAGTAGAACCCTCATCAAACATGATTGGAAAATCAAGAGATGGTCTACGATCCTTCCCTACATAATGCTGGAGTTATTAAAGCCCTCAGATGATTATTTTTTGCAGCTCAAGATCCTACTATCATGTTACTAAATTATGGGAGCAGTAGCAGAAATTACGAAGGTCCTCTTCGGACACTTCACCATGAAGTTTTGCTTTATGACCACAATCAGATCAATCTCAAGATCCCATCTCTTAATTAGAGTTGCGATAGCCCTCTACATGGCCAAAAGATCAAGGAGCAAGAGGGTTTTCCCCTTAATGTAATCCACCATGGTTTTCCTCCCCATGATGGTGTCTACTGTGAAAGTTATCTCTATACTATTGTTTCCCATTTTCAAGATAATTCTCTAATTATAAATATAGTGATGAGAAATTCCTCCTATCACGGAGAACATTTGAACAAAAGGTCAGTCATGTTTGGTACCTTGTCCCTGGTAGGTGAAATACTTTCTCAATTGAATGATAGCCCAAGGTGATGGTAATTCTTTGAACCACCCTCGGGTCATCTACCATCTAATTTAATAGAGTAAATTAGTATTGATCTCACCACGTATGATAAAATGGCAGCAAAGCATTCACTCTGGTCGGACCAGATAGTAGAGCCTCAAGAAAAAGATGAAGAATACATGATAAATATGAGGAAAAAACATGATAAAGATGATATACCCATAATGTTCTATCCTTTACCCACCCTTCAATATAGAATTCCATAGGCATTTTGAAAGATTGTGTGCACGACATCTACCTCAAAAAATGGAAAACTCTTCATCACTTGAAAGTGAAAGTATTACCCGATGATGAATATAAAAGTCATGTCAATGTAATAGATGGGTTACAACACAAAATTGACTTGGAATCTCTCCAAGATTCACAAAACCCAAAGATCAAAAAAAAATATCCCTTCAATGTGCATGCCACGACGCATCAATGAGGTTGTGACAGTTGATCACTAACGCCCTATCTAGTGCTCGTATCGGAGGATGGGGTTCATATAGAGAATTAAACTTCACCAAACCCCATAATTAAAAAATACCTTCAAATTTTTTAGCATACAGCATCATAGCCTCAGGCTAGATCCAGCAAACAAACCTTGTCCATGATCGAAGATATTCTCAAAAAACAAGTCTCGGCCGACTCTCAACAACTTAAATCCATGATATATCAAGTGGTTGAGAGACTTTTTCATCAATAATATGAGAATATTGAGCAATATTTTTACTTAGAGGATTTCATTCATTAGGTAGAATAAATTTCATAAATATCAAAACAATATTTACAAATGGTTGATCCAAGTGCATAATGAATGATGAACCCAACCCATGTTCAGAAAAAAAAAATCTATAAAATTAGAAGTAAATCCATGGTAAAATTATCCACAATGGTTCAAGACCAAACCCATCCCATAGGGTTGGGGGATTTTTTTACCCAACCCTTGAGTTTAGCAAACTAGACTTGAAGGGTTGTGAAAGTAGAACGGTAACAACCCCATCCCTCGATACTGGGGGATTTTATACCTCAAAAACCACCTCCTTAGTGGGAATCAGTCCTCTCCCAATTAGGTAATATGCATCAACATGAATCCTCCAAATTTATCCCATCATGTGATCCAATACCTTCACTTGGAACATGCATGAATAAACTATTTGAAGATTCCCTTTAGACCACTTCCCACTAAGCAGTTCCTATAGAATCAACAACGGATATGACAAGGCCTCATGGAGGGTGTAGAATATGACAGTCTCATAAAGACCCTAATAGAATTCATGAAATTAATTTCTTATGAGTGAATTTAATTAATGAAACCCTTAAAAATTCTACAAAACACAAATACAATTACAAGGGGTCATAAGAGGAAGTTTCGGTTAATAATGTTGTCCACACTAAAATAGATGAAGGATGTGTGCTTACATGGAACTAGAGGATTATCCTGAAGTTGTGAATTCCCTCGAACAATCAATCATTACTTCCTAGAAAGGCACCTAATAGGGAAAAAAGGAAAGGGTCAAATCATACCTCACCCTCCTTCAAGATAGGTTAAACCCCTTTCACTGGAAGAAATATGTGCTCTACAGGAGGAAGATATGAATTAATTAAGAAGACACAATGTAGAATTAATTCAAGGGATACTTCCAGTTAGATATGTTGTGCATCAATATCCTCAACTTGCATTTCTAGTTAGTATAGCTCAACAAAGAGAGTTTATTATAGGAACTGAAGCAGCTCTGGAACATCCGCTCAACATGGGATACCAACCACTAATACATTTGGATTTCATAGTAGTAGATTAAGAATTCCCTCTATTGTGTACATAGCTATAATAGGGACATACACATCCTTATAGGCTTGTACCTATATGATATCCATGAAAACTACCAGTAGTTCCACAACTAATGGCCCTACTAGCCACTACACCAATTCAGGATCCAATATCCACAGCTATTCAGGCTCTAGCTACTGCACCCATTCTAGGTCCAGTTCATCCATACATTCCTTCAATGGTAATTATCACTATTGAGTTACTAATGGGTCAATTTGAATCCATGGAGTAACTACGTGAACCGATACCTCTAGAAAAGAAGCCTTACCCTGAATGGGTACACTATGAAAAAATAGATTATACCAACAAAAATTTGTCGACAGATAATATATCTATTGGTAAAAATGAGAATTTATAACTGATATTAAGTTTTATTGGTATTAATTTTTAATACCAACACTTATTTTTAACAATAGATACATCTACTCATATTTATTGTTTAATACTGACATATCTTTTACCAGCAGTTGAATCTATTTATTTATCATACTAATACCAATATTTTTTTTACTAACACATGAATCGGTTATTAATCATTACTATTACCAAAAAAATCTTATTCTGTCAATAAAAATGTTAAAATAAACCATAAAATAACAAAAAAATATTTTATCAATAACCAATTAAGATAAACATAGTATATATATATATATTCTGTACAAAGTAAATTTTTATTTCATGAGATGTTGTAAAGAACATATCATAATTGAATTTAATTTTCTACTTTTACAAAATATTATATGTTTTAATATATTTTCAATATTTTTTATTCAATTTTATTTAAATATTAACTATTTTTTATTTTTCAATATTATTTATTTAATAAAAATAAAAATACTTTTTATAAAAAAACACTACCCTAATTGGCATGTCCAATGTTTAGCCTCGCCTCCTGCTAACTTGCCTCTCACTACCTCATCTCATATCTCATCCTTCCCTACTCTAGCCTCACCTCGCATCTCATCACCCCTATCTTGGCTTATAACCCACTACCTCCTCTGTTCTCTCTTCACCTTTATTCGGTGAAGTTATTCTTTTGATTTTCATTTTATGCAGGGTCGGTCTCGTATATTTATTTTGGTGCTGTTTATATAGATTTACACTTCAATACGATATGATTGTTATTTTTAAAAAATTTAAAATCACCAACATTAAAAATAAAAATCATATCCTCAATATTTACCTAAGTGGCCAAACCTAATTAAGTGACCCAAATCCCCAAGCACTAAACCCAAATTTGAAAACCATAACTATTCACCATCACCGCAAAAAACCAGGATGCCACCACCAATGAGGCCGGATCCCTATGCACATACCCCATCACGGTGAATCAAAGCCACCATTCCACAGAAAACCACTAGCCCCAACAAACAAGAAGGGTCCTCATCTACTTCCTCCAACTGCCCAAGCACAAGCCAGACCCCACCGTCAATTTGGGTTCCACATTCGCTGATGCTAGCCATCGAAGCGGCTAACCTTCATTGTCACCATCCCCCGCCATCGAGCGGGGGTCCTCGTTCGTAGAGATCCGTCTTTATCCATTGATGCAACCGGAACTACTATGTTGATTTAGAAGATTTCGAAATGTACAATTTTTGGAACTATCTAAATTCATATGCTTGATTGAATAATTTTATTCAATGAGATAAAATTAGCATCATCATATTGATTTGAGGTTATCATTCTTAATTTGATTATCTTATTTTGGATCATGGTCTCGTGTATCATTTCCCTTTTTATTTTGATGGTTATGGATACTCTTATATATTTTTTGAAATTAAAACATTATCATTCTTTAATGTTGATTATTTTCCTACCTCTGGTGCAGCTGATATGTTATATATTTCATGTTTTTAAATGTATTTAAATCCTCAATCATATGACATGTGATCATTGTTCCCAACCAATTCAATGTTGTTTTTTATTTGTTTTTATAATGTTTGGATAATTAATTTGGCATGTTATACTCCATAGGAATTTATTTTTTGTCAAGATACATAGATTCACATAACATGAGTCAAATAATGGAATAAATATCTAATTAGGATAAAGTTTAGAAAGATATGAATGCTTGTAATAATCTCTTCAAGATGTGAAAAAAATCCTAAGTTTCATGTTGAGATCAAATTCTCATGCCCCTTGAGTGTCATACTACTATTATGTTTCCTTTTGGGTTATATATGAACTATACTATAATATTGGTAGCTTTTAATGTTTCTTTTTTACTAAAGGAATTTTTCTCTAAATGGAATGCAAGTTTCTCATAATTAAGGATTTTCTTCAAAACCAATCATATATTATGAGAATTAAGAATTTTCATGAAATAAAATTATTCATATTCATATCTCTATTGTATACTCAGATTAAAACCACTATTATTTACTATATTCAAAATATAAAACTAAATTATAGATAAATTTACTACAAGTCTTTAATGAACCATTTCTAGAAAATTATACTATTGTAATAGATTTCACATCTAGATCCATGAGATGAAAAGGAAGTCTAAATCAACTTAGTATAGATTGCAACATGAATAAAATGACGATTGAAAATATTTATTTCAAAATTACATTTTCATTCCCATACTATGTATACACTAACATTAAAAACACTTTCAATTAGTAAACTCAAAATGTTCTATAATGTTTTCATGCTTATTATATCATTCACCTTCACTTATTTTTTGATACTTTCATTTATTTCTATTTCGGTTTCAATTAATGAAGATATTTTTCCTAGATTTGGGGGTATGCTCTTTGGTAGTGTGTGGTGTGGATCTTGGAGCTGAAGTTTGTGGCATAACATTGACTTGAGGTTCCTCTCTAGTACTGGAGATGACTTAATTTTTTGAGATGTGAAAAAATCCCATTATATAAAAATCATTTTTTTATATTTTCATTTACTTCTATTTTGGTTTCAATTCATTTTTACATTTTCATTTATTTGTAGGTATTTTTTTGGTTGTATGGTGTAGATTTTGTAGTTGAAGGGTGTGGCATAGAAGCGACTTGATATTCCTCACTAGTACTAGAGATAAATTGATTTGTTAAGATCTCAATAGAGATAATGAATTTAATTTTTCACTTTTTACATGGTTTTATACTTTAACTAAAATTATTGAATTCAATTTGGATTTTGTTTCTTTTGTAGGTACTAAAATGAGAAAAATCTGGTTGAGTGAAATTTAAAAAGAGATGGATGGATGGTTTGTCGTTTTCTAGAGGATAGCACCCTCTCATTGTAGGGTATTAATTTTTTTATTTGATTTTAATTTTAATCATACTTCTCATTCATTTTGTTACCGGTTGAAACGCCATTTTTTATGATGGTTATGTATTAGTGTCTAATATTTTCATTCAAATAATCACTACACTTAGTCTATATAACTTGGTTATTACAAAACTACTTGTTTTCTTATAAAACATAATGGTAGTTGAGTCTAAAGGAATGATGGTGTTGTTTTGACATGTATGTTTCATGGTTTTTTTGTTGAAAGATTGAATATTCATTGGTTAAATTCATGTATGCTGAAATACCTGCCTGTATACATTTAGATCACTGTTACAAGATGATTTAATGTGATCTGCATGGTAAATAAAATGTATTCCATGATGAATCCATGCTTGTTGGATATACTCATGAGCTATAATTATAACATGTAATATTATCCTTAGATTAATTTCTCAACTATTGATGGGTTTGAACTTTATAGATTCCTTTGTACTAAAATCTATGTTAAACTATTAAAAAAGATGTTAAAATTTTTATAATGAATGATGCTTATGGTTTTGTGAATTAGGGGAAGCTTCAAAGACCACTATTACTTAGCCTCAAGCTTTATGCTCATGGTTTTAGTAATCTTGATGATGAAATTAAATCTTCAATCATATTTAACTAGTAGGTGTGGAATAGACCAACAAAGTTTAAATTTAGGAAATAGAAATGAGGATGATACTATTGGCTTTGATTCAATGGAGGGACAACAACCTAGTGTTTTTATGAGAGTCTAAATTTTCATGAGGGTAATATATTCTTATTATTTTTATTCCATTTTTAGAGCTTGTATAGTTAAAATTCATGTTGTTTTTATCACTCATTTTTCATGCTGGTAAACTCAGTGAAGTGTCTACTGAAAATTTTCAGATGGTCTAGTTGGTGCAATCTTGATTTTCATGCTGGTTTTTTGGTATGCTTTGTTTACTAGTTTTGAATTTATGTGTTATGAGATAGTAGTTTTCATGATTTGATTTTTTGTCAAGTTTTTTTTATGGTTGTTCTAAAATATATTTTTTGACTCTTTTATCTGAGTTTTTGGTATTCCGGTTGTGTTCTATTTTAATTGATACTTCACTTGCTTTTTATTTTATTTTAATTTTCTTTTGAGATTAAAATGAATCAAGATGTTTTTCTCTTTGAATCTGAATTTACAAGTGCTTAATGTTAAACCTTTGTCATTAAAATATTTTTTTTTAAACTTAAACCTTTAGCACTTTGGGTGCACCTAGAATAACAACTTCAAGTACAATTTCTATTGGTGAATATTTTTCTCTTTCAATGGCTGTTGGAGATCATATTGTAGTCAAGTCTCCTCCTGATGGTAAAATTTTGGATCCTACTGGTCTTACTGAGGGTCTACACTATTTTTTCACTATGGATTAAATTGAAAATCTTGATGGAAGGTTACACTTTTTATAATTCTATTTTCTGTAACAAAACCCATTGTTGTTAGAAGTATCCTTCCTCAACATGGAAAACTACTATGATTAATCCCTAGATATTACAGTGATCTTTTTGTATTATATTTCCCCTTTAATTTTCAACATTGTTTCATTCTTTTATTAGAATAATATTTATGTAATTTATTTATTTTTAGTACTCTATTGTGCATGTGATTTGAAGTGATAAAACAAGTTGTTTTTTTCAAGATAAAGGTGGATGTTTTTGTTGACTCAACCAGGAGGGAAAAGATGCACTTTTTAGGGGAGTTTTTTTTTCTGTACCATTTTTTTTTTCAAGCTCAATTTCTTAAATAACTGGATTTCATTTTTTATACTTTATTATTTTTTTGGGTTCAATTAATGTAGATATTTTTCTTTGATTTTTGGTTATGATTTTTTGATTGTGTGTGATGTTGATCTTGGGACTTAAGGGTGTTTCATAACATCAACTTGAGGTTCCTCAATGGTATTGGAGTTGACTTGGTTTGTTTCTTCTAGTGGTCTACTTATAGGGAAATGAAATATCATTGGCAGAAGTAATTATTCTTCTAATATGATGGGTATTGGAGGATTTCATTCAAGATACGATAGTGCTAGAGGATTGCAGTCAAGAGAAGACATGAGTGGTGGGGGTGCGGTGGGAACAACTACATAGATAGACCTTGGGTTTTTGTGTTTTTTATGTTCTTATCAAACAAATTCAACTATGTATTGATTCATTTTTATTAAATTGAACTATTAATATAATTAATCATTTTATAAGTTTGTACATCTGTGAAAATTGTCTTTGTATTGATAATTAAAACAAGTGTATTATATATGATAGATTAATAAATATAATATGAAATTTTAATATCAATAAAAATTTATAATTTTTTTTAAATTTAATTTATAAACTGATTAATATATGTTGGTAATATTATTACCAATAGATATATTTGTTATATTAATCCATTCAAAAACACTTATACCAACATATATTTTATATGTTTGTATTATTATAATAGTAACAGAACTATTTTATCTGACATAATAACATTTAGCGACAGAGTTTTTACTGATAGTTTAGTGACATGAAAATTTCTATTGTTAAAACATTTTACCAATAGAAATTTCCATTTTACCAATAGATATACCCCTGTTGGAAGCTAATTATTTTTGAGTGGTAGATCTGACTCTTCCCCCTCTAAACATTTAAAATCCAACATTTCCAATTATCAATGGATTAGGATACCTGGAGAAACACTTGATGCATTTTGTCTCTCAATAAGATCCCATGATGGGGGCTTCTGAATAAGAAGATGTAGTGAAACTTAGGTGCTTCATAAAATCACTTCAATGAATAGAATTTGTGTGGTACACAAGTTTGTAGGCTTATTCAATCACTGGGTGGGAAGACATCCATCATAAGTTTCTCTTCTAGTTTAGCTCGACTCTTTAAAAGACAACATTCTTCAACCTTAAGAACTATAAGCAATGGGACAATAATAGAGTCTTAGATTTCATCTCTCAGTAGAAAGGATTTACATAGGCCTTGAACCTACCACTCTCTCAAGAAAGAGATTTTTCCCATCTATATAGAGAATCTTCAAAATGAGTTGTGTATACAACTAATCCCTATGAAATACACATGAGGGTTTTGAGACCTTTCTTTAATTTCTTAAAAGTTAGAATTGTCCATTATAGAGACTAAGGCAATTTCCCAAGTGATTCCATCAACTCAAGGAAGGATAACAGGAAAATAATAGGCTTCTATAGTTACACTTAAAAATTCTCATGTACCTACTCCTATTTCAAAGCATGCACTATACCGTATGAATCAACCTCTAGAGCATCAGCAGCAATGCCCACCTCATCGGGATGATCATAAGGGTAAGAAGAAAATGTGAGAAAATGAGCTTGTGTCAAGGTAAAATTTATCACTAACATTAACAGACTTCATTCCAACAGTCCCAAAAGTATAGGCATTGCCCTGCCAAACAGTATAACAAGAGTCAACCCACCAAACATAATCCTCATTAGACGAGGAGTTAATATTTGATTCCATTAATGTTATTCACTTAATGGATCTTATCACACATGATGATTCTAATTATGAACTCAAATTCCCTATGCCAGGAACAGGCCATTAGGGTCGAGGATATAGGTGAATATGTGGTCACATCACAAGTCATTGCTTTAATCATGCCGTACTCAAACCTTCTACATAGAGGAAACTCATAGGAGATATCTTTAGAGATCTTACTAAGAATAAGGAAATTACCCCACACATGACATGGTTTTCTCAGACACAATCATCCTGGATGATTTATTAGAGGATATTTCATCACCTAATTAGTCCCAGCATCTATGAAGACCGAAATGACCTAATCCATGAAGAGAATAAGAACCTCCAGTTTCTATTCCAAGGGATAGTCCATCCACATGAAAAATATCAGCTCCCAAGAACAAGAAAAATAACATTCACATACTGGGAAGAATAGACCTTTGGATCATAATTATAATGTTTTGAATCAACTAGACCAATTTTTGGTGAAGTTGTTAATATTGGATGCTTTGAGTCTTTCAAAAGACCTCTGGTAAGCACTAATAGAGTCCTTTTCAAGTCCTTGGGAGTTTGAAGTCGAGGTTTCTTATACTAAAGTATAATGTGAAAATAATTATCCCATAAAAATCCATATGGTCATCTCTTTCATAGAATAGGATGGGGATGTTGTCATACAATGACTTGTTAGGCTCTTGAATATATCCGGCAGAATAAATGAAATTGATATCTGATGATCCTTTATTGACAATGGATTAGGATTTAACCTCATTCTGGTCTATACACTTTGCAACTAGGTCCCAATGAATCTCATTTTTTCCCCACAACTCTAATGTTACTAGGTTATGACATGAATGAGAAAGTGACTCTTGGAAATATCACACTCAGAACCCAATTCAGGGATTTAGTGTCTGACTCAAAATGCATGGTTCTTCAGTGGATACAGCCTACAATGTCCAACTGGGATGACCTTGGATGCATCAACACGTGGCCATTCATTCATCATACCACCAATGTCTCAAAAATTGTATCAATGATAAAATCAGAACATTTTATGGTGACAAAGCCTCGTTCAAATATTGTGATTCAAAATATCACTACCACAAAACTGGGCAAGGCATGCACCTGCCTTTATCAGCACTAACAGTAAAGCGCTGATAAAGGGCCGGGCCTTTATCAGCACTAACAAAAGTGATGATAAAGTTCAACTTTATCAGTGCTTTTTTAGCACTGATAAAGGTTGTATTTATCAACGCTTTTCATTTTAGCGCTGATAAATACACCATTTATCAACGCTTTTTACTAGCACTGATAAAGGCTCACGCAGATTTGTTAAAAACCTGTGGGTCCTCTTCCTCCTCCCTGCACCCGGTCAAGCTCTCGCGGAATCCCTCCTCTACGCCATTGTAGCCGCTGTCGCCGCCGCCTCATCCTCCGCCGCGGCCGCCGCCTCCTCCTTCTCCTCCTCCTTCTCCTCCTCCTCCATCTACCGCCTCCTCCTCCTCCGGCCGCCGCCTCCTCCTCTTCCTCCTCCTCCATCGCGGCCTCGTCCTCCTGCTCCTCCACTGGCGCTTCCTCCTCCTCCTCCTAGTCCACGGCCTCATCCTCCTCCTCCTCCACCGGCGCCTCCTCCTCCTCTGCCTACTCTGCTGCCTCCTCCTCCTCCTCCTACTCCTCCTCTGCTGCCTCTACTGCCTCCGCCCTGCCTCCGCGCTGCCTCTGTGCTGCCTCTAGTGCCTCCGCTGTCGACACCTCCTTCTCCTCCGCCACCGGGTCCTCCTCTTTAAGGTGATGCAAATTAAATTTTCATGAATTAATTATGTTTGGAATGGGTAAGTGTTTGTCCAACTATTCTTCGTGTTGAATCTCCAGTTTCCATGGGTGTTTTGGGATTGTGGTTATGTTTTGATCCTGACTATGGGTTGTTTTTATGATTTCCCACTACTTCATTAGATTTATTTAGTTATTCTTATGTTTTTGTGTTTTCATTTGGTTCATGTATCTCTTTATCTCCCCACGAATGATTATCTTATGGCTATTAATTTTGAGATGGGTTTGAAGAAATATATCAGATTTATTCTTATTGTTCTAAGTCTACCAACCTATTTTTAGGTGTTTCCCAAGGTATTGATGTGAGAGGCATATTTTAATTGAAATATTGGTCTCAATGGTGTTCCATTAATGGGTAGTGTAGGATCCACTTTTTTAAGGGCTCTTAGTTAAAATAAGAGGCTTCAAATGGTGGAGGATCACATCCTAAAAGAAAGGGGGATTCTTAATAGGGAAATAATACATAGACTAGTCTAATACAGAAAAAATAAATGCAGTAGAGGTCATTCATGAGGACTCATAATCTTGGCCAACCACAATTCGAGGTGATTTTTTTTAATTCTTCTATAGTATTGGTTTCATTTCAAAATGGTGAATCCTAGTCATTAATTTCACATATTTTTTTATTACTTGGTTATGACGGTAGAGTTTATGAATTATTTCATGTATTGCCTAACCCTTTTGGGTAGGAAAAATGGTCATGGTTTCATGTTCTTTGAGAGTTTTGTTGTGGTACTTGGCATGGAGGACATTTCGGAATTCCATGTTTTGGACCTGGTCTTTTCCGACCTCATTATCGTCTTGGATTTTTTTATTGGATTTAGTGCACTAGATGACTATTATCACCATTGGGTTCAGTTACTTACTCTTAATATGAGATTCCATGTCTTTTATGGAGATTGTGATCTATAACCATGGAGGGTATGACAAGTTGCTTCTATGTTATGGTTCATATCATGTCATTTTTCCAAGGTTTTCATTGGGGTTGTTGAGAAGTGTTCTTCATGTGAAATTCCAGTGGTCATGGAAAAGTACACAAAATCATTTATAGAGGACTTCATGGGATAACATCCCCAATGAGTGTTTGCGTTTGCTATCTATTTGCTTCATAGGAAGATCCCATTTTCCATTCCATCACATCATAAGGCTCTGGAAGATTTAGAGGAGCTAAAAGATCAGCTAGAATATCTTTAGGGAAATGGTTCTATCTATATGATCATGTCACTATGGGATTTTCCAATTCTATTTTCAATGAATTCATATCATAGCCTATTAATTTTAATAGTCTACCGTAGTCATAGCCAGGTGACAGTAATGAATAATTACATATTTCCTATAATTGATGATTTTTTTGACCATCTTATAAGGTTCTATTGGTTTTTGAAAATTTTCTAGAGATCAGGGTACCAACAGCTGAGGGTTTGGGAAGAGGATGCTCAAAAGATAGATTTTTAAAGTCGATATAGAAATTTAAAGTATTTATGAATTCCATTTGGGATCACCAATGCTCTATCTATTTCATGGAACTGATGAACTAGATCTTTAATATATTTCTAGACACCTCCATTTTCATTTTTTTAGAATACTTCTTGGTGTATTACAATATATAGGAGGAGTACTCCGATAATCTGGAGGTTGTTTTGGGTGATTTTAGAGAGATTTGTCTTTATTACAATATTATAAATTCCCCATATTTTGTTTAAGAAGTATTGTTTCATGGTCACATTATTTCCTTGGAAGGAGTTCTAGGTTATCCAGAAAAGGTTCGAGAAGTCATTTCTCCTCTAACCTATATACTCATCCTATGGATTTCAAATAGGATGAATATAAATAAAGAATGGATGAATGTCAATCGGTTGACAAAAGAGTATGAAGATGGAGTGAATGAATTTATCAAGTTTGCAAAAGATCATGCATGTGACTCTTCTCAAATCCTTTGTACGTGTTTACGCTGTTGTTATTCAAAACAAATTAGTCCAGATGATTTGGAAGTACACTTTATCTATCACAGAATAGATCAAAGTTATACATGTTGGAATAAACACGGGGAAACAACGAATGTAAGTAGTGACTGGGGTGACACTGCGTTTTATGGATCATCTGATATGATTACAAACATGAACAATGAAGATGACCATATGGAGGATGTGATTACAGATGTGAATGATGATGAAGATCGTATTGAGAAAATGACAAGGACCTTCGATGATGAACTTCGTGATTGCCCAAAATTGTTTGAGAAGTTAAAAAGTTGTGCAAAGACTCCATTGTATGCTGGTTGCACTAAATATACAGCATTGTTAGCCGTAATGAAGCTGTATAATTTGAAAGCATATAACGGGTGGAGTGACAACAGTTTTACGAAACTACTTGCCCTCTTGAATGACATGCTCCCAGAAGACAATGAGCTCCCGAGCCGAACATATGATGCCAAACGAATGCTACGCTCTATGGGTATGATCTCTAAAAGAATACACGCCTACCCGAATGACTGTATATTGTTTCTCAAGGACCACAAATCACTTAAAGAATGCCCAAAGTGTGGTTCTTCTCGATACAATAAAGATGAATCTAGTCCTATTAAAGTTGTATGGTACTTTCCAATCATTCCAAGGTTTAGACGCCTATATGGAAGTGAGGAGACTGCAGAACAATTAACATGGCATGCAGATACAAGAATTAAAGATGGGATACTACGTCACCCGGCAGACTCTCCTCAGTGGAAGAGAATCGATCATGAGTATCATGAATTTGGAAACGAGTCGAGAAACCTTCATCTTGCATTATCTACAGATGGAGTGAATCCTTTTGGTTTTCAAAGCAACAGTCACAGTACATGGCCGGTTATGTTGATAAATTATAACTTACCACTGTGGTTATGCATGAAATGAAAATACATCATGTTATCTATGCTTATATCAAGACCAAAACAACTGGGTAATGATATTGATGTTTATTTAGCTCCATTGATCGAATATTTGAAATTATTGTGGGATTCAGGTGTTACATTGTATGATGCTTACAGAAAGGAAGATTTCACTTTGAGAGTCATGTTGTATGGGATGATAAATGACTTCCCTGCTTATGGAAATTTGTCAGGATATATCATTAAAGGAACTCAAGGCTGTCCCGTTTGCGAAGAAGGTACACAATCAATTAGGTTGAAACATTCATCGAAAATCGTGTTTCTAGGACATCGCAGATTTCTACCACGAAGACATAAGTACCGTTCTTGGAAGACATCATTCGATGGAAGTTCAGAAGAACGTACAGCACCGTCTCCACTAACAGGCGATCAATTGTTTGAGAAAGTTAAAAATGTGGACACTACTTTTGGTAAATCGGCTTCGAAAAACCTTACGAAAATCGGTTGGAAAAAGAGATCAATTTTTTTTGAATTACAATACTGGAATTGTCTATATGTAAGACATTTTATTGATGTTATGCATGTAGAAAAAAAATGTATTTGAAAGTGTTATCGGCACGTTTCTAAATACATCTGGCAAAACAAAAGGTGGAATTAAGGCTAGGTTGGACATGGTTGAGATGGGAATATGAGAAGAGTTGGCACCAGTGAAGGGTGAAAAACGAACATTTATTCTTCCTGCTGCTTACACTCTTTCCAGGTAGGAGAGATATCAGTTTTGCAACTTCTTGAATGATGTAAAGGTTCCAGAGGGTTATTCATCAAATATCAGTAACCTTGTGTCAATGAGCGACTTGAAGTTAAAAGGTTTGAAATCACATGACTATCATGTTTTGATGAAAAATATCATTCCAATTGCTTTACGTTTCATTTTGCCCAAGAATGTCCTCCATACATTAACGAAACTGTGTTTCTTCTTCAAAGCTATATGCAGCAAAGTTATAGACCCGGCGAAATTGCCAGCTATGGAAAAAGAAATTGCCGTCATATTATGTGAATTAAAAATGTTCTTCCCGCCTTCATTTTTTGATATGATGGTTCATTTGATGGTCCACTTGGTGAGAGAGATTCGACTATGTGGTCCTGTACATTACAGATGGATTTACCCCATTGAATGGTATATGAAGATTTTGAAAGGGTATGTCAAAAATCGAAGTCGGCCAAAGGGTTGTATTGCATAGCGATATATTGTTGAGGAAGCCGTTGAATTCTGTACTGAATACTTGTCTGGTGTGGAAAGCATTGGCTTACCGAAATCTAGTCACACTGGGCAGCTTGAGGGTGAAGTAATTTCTAGAAGAAAGGTTGTCACAATCAATATTACAGATCGAGAGCAGGCCCACCTTTATGTTTTGCATAACAGTTTCGACGTTGACCCATATGTTGAAATCCACAAAGAAATTATTAGGCATTTGAATCCATCAAGGGATGAAAAATGGATATCAGATACACATAATCGATAGTTTATAGGATGGTTTCGAGATCATATTTTTAAGAAGTCAGATGAAAATCTAAAGTCAATTTCGGAACGACTTTGATGGCTAGCCGGAGGACCAAGTGTGTATGCATTATCTTACAATGCTTATGTAGTTAATGGTTATACATTTTATACTAATGAACATGATGAAGACAGTACCATGCAAAATAGTGGGGTTACTCTTGTGGCGGAAGCGATGCATGTTTTCGGTGCTAAGGACAGAAATCCAATTTATGCGAATATGTCATACTTTGGCATCATCAAACAAATATGGGAGTTGGATTATACGGAATTTCAAGTTCCGATATTTCAATGCAAGTGGGTTGATAACAGGAGTGCTGTTAAAATAGATGATTTGGGATTTTTGAAAGTTGATTTCAGTAAGGAAGGGGAGAAAGACAAATCATTTATAATGGCATCACAGGCAGTGCAAGTATTTTATATTCCAGATCCCGCAAACCGAAACTGGTCAATTGTTCTGTTATCGACCAAAACAGCTGAAGGGTCAGATGAAAATTCAACAGAAGATGACCCTTTCATTGGGACTTCGCAATCATTTCGCAGTGGTCCCAATGTAGATGACGTTTTTTATGTCAGAGGAGACCACAATTAAGGTATATGGATAGTTGATAGAGGGGTCAAATCCCTTTAGCCTTAAAAAAAAGGGAGTTCAATAATCAGGTTATTGATTTTTATTGTAATATAGATTGTGTTACATTATGTTTTTATCTGTTCTCTACTACTTTTATGTGACCTAAATTAAATTTTAAACCAATTCTACAGATAATGACTTCTTCGCCTGCTGATGCACCCAATCCCGAGACACAACACTTCTCTCAACCTGTTGCAGTTGGTCCCACTGCTGAGAGACAACAGGTCTCTCAACCTGTTGCAGCTGGTCCCACTGCTGACGTACAACAGGTCTCCCAACCTGTTGCAGCTGGTGTCAGTGCCGATGATAGCGCTTCGGAGAAACATAATGATGATTCAGAAACTAAGGAAATGGTAGACGATGAAACCCCAGCGAAACAAAAAAAACAGGTGCGCCATAGTTTGACAGTTTTAGCAAAAATCCTTAAGGCAAGAGAAAAAGGCATCAAATATGAGGTTGGATGGAATAAGCTAGGTCAGCATGTAAACCCCAAAAAATCCATGTTTAGTAGCTACATTGGAATCGTCACTCGACAATGCGTGCCGATTGACGTAGAGTCGTGGCACCATGTTGTCAGCGGGTTAAAAACATTAATGTGGGAAGAGATCATGATAACATTATGATATCATCTATTTAATTTATTAAAATAAAATAAAATATTGAAATATTGACTAACCCTTCATCATCACTTGCAGAGTGCATTTATAGTAGATGTTTCGCACAAAGAATATGTTTTCAGACTGGCAGGAAGGATTCATAGAGGCTTTTGCATCATTTTAACGAAACATCATCTGAAAGATGCCGAAGGGAAAATCAAGCCGCACCCGACTCCTCTTTATGCACACTTGATATCCCAAGGAATGTGGGATTCATTTTGCAACCGTCGTGCGGAACAGAATTTTCAGGTACATTGTGTTTGGTTACACGTTGTGTAACGTTTCTTGTATTCATCGCGTTGATTGATAGGTTTTTATTTATGAAACAGCAACTGAGTGCTGAAAATAAAGAACGGGCAGCAAAACCAGCATACCCCTACCGTAAAGCAAGGTTGGGGTATGCTTCAATTGAAAAACAATTGGTATGTATTTTAAAAGTACTGTAAATATTTTATGTGACATAAAACAACACTGTAACCATGTTTTTCTGTTTATATGCAGATTGATGAAGCAAATTCTCAAGTCACTTCCATTCCACGCCATGTGCTATGGAAGGAGGCTCGTGTTAATAAAGAGGGGAAACTGATAGATGAAAACACACAAAAAGTGTGGGAAACATGTGTAAGTATGACATAATATAAACTTTTTTTGCTTTACATCACTATTACATAACGATGCTTACTTATTTTTTCATATTTTCTATTTGACATAGTCACAGGAATCAACAACACCCGCACCGGATGCAGATATACTTTCAACGGCCTTGAAACAGCCAGAACAGTATGGCCATGTCAGAGGTGTGGGTTTTGGGGTGTCACCCCGACATATTTTCAAAAAAAAAAACAAGAGGATGAACAAACTAAAGAATTTCATGTAATGAGAGATAAAGTAGCTACCCTTGAAGAACTAATCCAAACTCAGGGAAAGATGCTAACGAGTTTGATGGAGGAGAGGCGAAGAGAACAAACAACTCAAGAACAACCCCCGTGAGAAGATCCACCCCTCACCAGCTTTGAGGCAAGCCATTCCCCTCAACGACCTGACTTAACTGAGGTAATAAATGTTATAATATTCGTTTTTGTGAGATGTGAATCACATAGACATTGATACCTTTCATGTAATGATATTCTGCAGGGTGAAAATGACTGTGATTTATATCTGTCAACTCCCACCCATCGCCTTGTAGCGAGGGCTACGGTGTTCAATATGCAGAATGACACGCTACACTCCAGACCACTTCCAACCAGTCATGTCAAAGTGTCGATTAACGTAGCTCATGAGCCAAGCACCGAGCTACCCATGCCAAATGACGATGACGACATTCATACGGTGGAAAAAGTTGTTGGAACATTCATTTCATGGTCATCGAATCTTGTAAAAAAACATGTCGAGTAGGAGGTATTCATTTACAGTTCATTTTTCAAGCAGAACCTTTAACATTAAATTAGAAAATGGCTGAACTGATGAATGTTATTACAGAAGGATAAAATGGAGAAGCTAAAACAAAAGAGCGGCTCCAACATTGGATCAACCAACCGATCAAAACGATCTACTGAGAGCGCGTTCACCCCGCTCGTTCTATATCCACATTTAATATCATTGCAAGATCATGTGGATACAAAAATTAAAGATGACAAGAGTCATACAATTGTTTGTGAAAAAGATATGTACGGAGAGGAAACAATAGATTTCGTTAGTGCAGATGCTATTTCTGAGATCATCACATACAACTGGCTAGGCGCCTCAGTTATAAATGTATACATGAGGTATGTTTTCATGATTTGATTTTACAGAAGTTGATATACTTTGATAATTATGGATAAATACATCTCATATTTTTCATAGGTGTATATATGAAAAACAATTGAAGGGATTTTCCCACGAATACAAATTTGGACTCGTTAGTCCTCACACCATTTCTACACAACGAACAGAAATAGATTCTAATTTTCAGGCTGAATTGATGTCAAATCTACTCAGAACGTTTCAAAGAATAATTACGACTGAAGGGATATTTTTAATACCAAAAATTCAAGGGTAAAACTCTACATTTTAATCATATCAATTATATTTTTATTTCTATCAGTACTTATTTCTTTTTGTGTTTTTAGGGAACATTGGATGCTCATTGCAGTCAATTTGGATACTCCAAAGATTTATTTTCTGGATTCACTGCATGGATATCCAACTAACCGACCATAGATGATGGCGATTGTCAATTTGTAATACACTATATCCAACATTTTAGAACTAAATATCTAGTTATATAATTTATATTATCTTTTAATGAGGATTTTGTTATGATAGGGCGGTGTATGAATATTGTCTAAAGGCTGGAATGAATCCAGGGCGTAAGGACGACAATGCCCACAAGATCTACAAATAGAGAAGTATCTGGGTATATATAATTATATTTCACTATCCAAATACATATCAAAACAAATTAATTATTTTTCTCGATGTTTCTGCAGTGTCCGAAACAAACAAATGACAAGGACTGCGGTTATTATGTTTGTAAATTTATGAAAGAGATCGTATTTCATGGAAAAACTAGCATCCTTGAAGAGGTATTTTTGAAAATAATTACTACTTTATTTAAAATAATTATTAATCCTTTGTGTATTTATATTTTTTTAGTACTACTATGACTGTCGCAAAAACTCCTATTCAGAAGATGATATAAATGTCTTTAGAAACGAATGGGCATCGTACCTGATGGAAGAATGTAAACAAATAGGAAAATGAAGTTGAATTCCTAATACTTATTTTATCTTTATATGGTCATTGATATCTCCCTTTACACTTATTGAGAATCTATGATCTCCTTTTCTTATGATTCATATCCTTAGATTAGTGAATTCCTACTACTTAGTTTGAAAATGACATAAACTTTGGAAAACAACACCAATGACATACGGCAAACCGAGCAAACACGTTAGGATTGTTTTGATACTTTAGGACAACGATCCACGAGTCATTTTTGACGTGTACGAATCGACCGCACCTCAATCCGACGCACGGTGTGACCGGTATGGCTAGAAGTGTCTGATATCAGTTTCAAATTGAGATAAACTTTGGAAAACAACACCAATGACATACGGAAAACCGAGAAAATGCGTTCGGATTGTTTTGATACTTTAGGAAAACGATCCACGAGTCATTTGTGATGTGTACGAATTGACCGCACCTCAATCCGACGCACGGCGTGACCGGTATGGCTAAAAGTGTCTGATATCAGTTTCAAATTGAGATAAACTTTGGAAAACAACACCAATGACATACAGAAAACTGAGAAAACGCGTTCAGATTATTTTGATACTTTAGGAAAACGATCCAAGAGTCATTTTTGACGTGTACGAATTGACCTCACCTCAATCCAACGCACGGTGTGACCATTATGGCTAAAAGTGTCTGATATCAGTTTCAAATTGAGATAAACATTGGAAAACAACATCAATGACATATGGGAAACTGAGCAAACGTATTCGTATTGTTTTGATACTTTATAACAACGATCCACGAATCATTTTTGACGTGTACGAATCGACCACACCTCAATCCGACACACGGTGTGACCGGTATGGCTAAAAGTGTATGATATCAGTTTCAAATTGAGATAAACTTTGGAAAACAACACCAATGACATACGCCAAACCGAGAAAATGCGTTTGGATTGTTTTTATACTTTAGGAAAATGATCCACGAGTCATTTTTGACATGTACAAATGGACCTCACCTCAATCCGATGCACGGTGTGACCGGTATGGCTAAAAGTGTCTGATATCAGTTTCAAATTGAGATAAACTTTGGAAAACAACACCAATGACATACGGAAAACCGAGAAAACATGTTCGGATTGTTTTGATACTTTAGGAAAACGATCCAAAAGTCATTTTTGACGTGTACGAATCGACCTCACTTCAATCCGATGCACAGCGTGACCGGTATGGCTAAAAGTGTCTGATATCAGTTTCAAATTGAGATAAACTTTGGAAAACAACACCAATGACATACGGAAAACTGAGAAAACGCGTTCGGATTGTTTTGATACTTTAGGAAAACGATCCACGAGTCAGTTGTGACGTGTACGAATCGACCACACCTCAATCCGACGCACGGCCTGACCGGTATGGCTAAAAGTGTCTGATATCAGTTTCAAATTGAGATAGACTTTGGAAAACAACACCAATGGCATACGCCAAACCGAGAAAACGCGTTTGGATTGTTTTGATACTTTAGTAAAATGATCCACGAGTCATTTTTGACGTGTACGAATTGACCGCACCTCAATCCGACACACGGCGTGACCGGTATGGCTAAAAGTGTCTGATATCAGTTTCAAATTGAGATAAACTTTGGAAAACAACACTAATGACATACGCCAAACCGAGAGAACGTGTTCAGATTGTTTTGATACTTTAGGAAAACGATCCACGAGTCATTTGTGACGTGTACGATTCAACCGCACCTCAATCCGACACATAGCATGACCGGTATGGCTAAAAGTGTCTGATATCAGTTTCAAATTGAGATAAACTTTGGAAAACAACACCAATGACATACGGCAAACTGAGAAAACGCATTCGGATTGTTTTTATACTTTAGGACAACGATCCAAGAGTCATTTGTGACGTTTACGAATCAACCGCACCTCAATCCAACGGACGGTGTGACCGGTATGGCTAAAAGTGTCTGATATTAGTTTCAAATTGAGATAAACTTTGGAAATCAACACCAATGACATATGGAAAACCAAGAAAACTTGTTCGTATTGTTTTGATACTTTAGGAAAACGATCCAAATGTCATTTGTGACGTGTACAAATCGACTGCACCTCAATCCGATGCACGATGTGACCGGTATGACTAAAAGTGTATGATATCAATTTCAAATTGAGATAAATTTTGGAAAACAACACCAATGACATACTCCAAACCAAGAAAACACGTTCAGATTGTTTTGATACTTTAGGAAAACGATCCAAGAGTCATTTGTGACGTTTAAGAATTGACCGCACCTCAATCCGACGCACAGAGTGACCGGTATGGCTAAAATTGTCTGATATCAGTTTCAAATTGAGATAAACTTTAGAAAACAACACCAATTACATATAGAAAACTGAGAAAACGTGTTCGGATTATTTTGATACTTTAGGACAATGATCCAGAAGTCATTTTTGACATGTAAGAATTGACCGCACCTCAATCCGATGCACGGTGTGACCGGTATGGCTAAAAGTGTCTGATATCAGTTTCAAATTGAGATAAACTTTGGAAAACAACACCAATGACATACGCCAAACCGAGGAAATTCATTCTGATTGTTTTGATACTTTAGGACAACGATCCACGAGACATTTTTGACGTGTACGAATCGATCGCACCTCAATCTGAAGCACGGCGTGACCGATATGGCTAAAAGTGTCTGATATCAGTTTCAAATTGAGATAAACTTTGGAAAACAACACCAATGACATACGCCAAACCAAGAAAACGCGTTCGGATTGTTTTGATACTTTAGTACAACGATCCACGAGTCATTTTTGACGTGTACGAATCGACCGCACCTCAATCCGACGCACGGCGTGACCGGTATGGATAAAAGTGTCTGATATCAGTTTCAAATTGAGATAAACATTGGAAAACAACACAAATGACATACAGAAAACTGAGAAAATGCGTTCGGATTGTTTTGATACTTTAGGACAACTATCCACGAGTCATTTTTGACGTGTACGAATTGACTGCACCTCAATCCGACACACGGCATGACCGGTATGGCTAAAAGTGTCTGATATCAGTTTCAAATTGAGATAAACTTTGGAAAACAACACCAATGACATACAGAAAACCGATAAAACGCATTCGGATTGTTTTGATACTTTAAGATAATGATCCATGAGTCATTTGTGACGTGTACGAATCGATCGTACCTCAATCTGACTCACGGCGTGACCGGTATGGATAAAAGTGTCTGATATCAGTTTCAAATTGAGATAAACTTTTGAAAACAACACCAATGACATACGGCAAACCTAGAAAACACGTTCGGATTGTTTTGATACTTTAGGAAAACGATCCACGAGTCGTTTGTGACGTGTACGAATCAATCTCACCTCAATCCGACGCACGGCGTGACCGGTATGGCTAAAAGTGTCTGATATCAGTTTCAAATTGAGATAAACTTTGGAAAACAACACCAATGACATACGCCAAACCAAGAAAACGCATTCGGATTGTTTTGATACTTTAGGACAATGATACATGAGTCATTTGTGACGTGTAAGAATCGACTGCACCTCAATCTGACACACGGCGTGACCGGTATGGCTAAAAGTGTCTGATATCAGTTTCAAATTGAGATAAACTTTGGAAAACAACACCAATGACATACGGAAAACCGAGCGAACGCGTTCGGATTTTTTTGATACTTTAGGACAACGATCCACGAGTCATTTTTGACGTGTAAGAATCGACCACACCTCAATCCGACGCATGGTGTGACCGGTATGGCTAAAAGTGTCTAATATCAGTTTCAAATTGAGATAAACTTTGGAAAACAACACCAATGACATACGCCAAACCGAGCAAATGCATTCGGATTGTTTTGATACTTTAGGAAAATGATCCACAAGTCATTTGTGACGTGTACGAATCGACCGCACCTCAATCTGATCGACGCACAGTGTGACCGGTAAAGATTTTCATTAGATAAAGAATCAGTATTTATTAAATGAGATAAATCAATCAAAAACATATTGATTTTACATTATTCCCTTTCATTGTTTTGAAAATGAAAACTTTTGAGTTTAAAATTTCATATTTTAGTTTCACATTTCCATATTAATGTATTCTTTCATATTACTTTTTTAATTTCTTTCATTATTGCATTACTAACATAATATTTGTTTTCTTATATAGGTGAATTTTTTTCCTTGAGTTTAGATGCTTTGTTCGGCAATAAATACCGTCGAGAGCGGATCACGGATATCAAAGGATGAAACATGAATGTTTATAACTGTTGTTGAATAATTGTAAATTTAACCATGTAAAACAATGTTTGAAATGTATATAGAAATGCGTTTTTTTGTATTCATGATGTTAAGTAAATGTATATACCATTGTCGGTCAAAATATTAGGTGCACGTGCTATAGTGTACAGGTGTGCATGTGCTACTTTGTGCAGGTATTCTGGTGTGCAGGTGTGAAGGTATTGTTTTGTAGGTGCAGGCGATGGGGCCTTTATCAGTGTTTTTTTAGCGCTGATAAAGGACCCCTTTAACAGCGCTATAGGAGCACTGATAAAGGAACCCTTTATCAGCGCTCCGTCAAGCGCCGATATAGGGGACCTTTATCAGTGCTAAAAGAAGCGCTAATAAAGGGGTCCTTTATCAGCGCTCCGAGAAGCGGTGATATAGGGAACCTTTATCAGCGCTAAGAGAAGTGCTGATAAAGGCGGTCCATTATTAGCGCTTTTGTTAGCGCTGATAAAGGTCCCCTATATGAGCGCTTCTCGGAGCGCTGATAAAGGGGACCCCCCTTTATCTACGCCAGCATTAACAGCGCTTTTATAGCGCTGTTAATGCCGGTTTTTAGCATTGATAAAGGGCTAGGTTGTAGTAGTGTATATTGATGTGGGGTTTTACCATAAGGAAGGGAAACAATAAATGGTTCATAATGTATCTTAGATCAATGCCCATAATAGCCTGAAGATAACCCCAGCTAACCCTTTCAATAATATTAGAGAAGAGTATGTGCTACCCATTAATCAAATCGAAGGGGTGATCCTGAATTCAAGCACTCATTCAACAACTTTTGTAACATCTTTCATGACAACTGAACCCAACAACATAGGATAAGTCATCAACTCTATGATTAGGAATGAAATCCTAGATGAATTTTTCATGTAAATTGGAGAAGATATATATTCTACACTTCATCTCCCTATCTCACGTTCAGAGCTCCAAAGAGGCCTCTCACCAATAATTGAGATTGAAATAGTTTCTTCTTCTTTCGGATGTCCAAATATTGACCCCTCCTATAACTAGGAAATTATTTCCTCATCATAAAACTCCTAAGAAGAAGTGAAAGAGGTAAATCATGAGGAATAGGAATAATAGGAAGACCTTTGGGATTCCCCTACAATACTTTAGTAATGCCTCTCCACCAGAGAAATAAATTTCGGTACGATAAAAGATCCAAAACTCACTCTAATCATTGTAGCCATGACTTCTAAATTATATGAGGTACATACTTCCTTAATAAACCAAAAATAATACGTATAGATATTCCATGAATTGACCTTGAGGTGGACACCCATCACTTGAGTATGCAAAAAGACTATCGAGGGTATAAACAAAGCTCCAGATGGACACACCCAACTCATGCCTCCAAAATTGATATTGAAGTGGACAAGCTCATCAAAGATGACTTCATCCAATAGGTACAATATCCAAAATTACTAGAAAACATACTTTTAGTCAAAAAGAAAAATTTTCAAATCGTAGTTTTCATCGACTTCATAGATCTCACTAGAACTATCTGAAAGATGATTTCTTAGTTCCAATCATAGAACTATAGATCGATGAAATAACTGGTGATCAAGACCTCTACATCATGGATGGATATTCAGGGTACAACCAAATTTTTATAGACCCATAATATTAAGAATCTATAGCCTTCAGAGTCCCTCAAAGATTATTTTTCAATCAGGTAATTTCCTTTGTATTAAAGAATTCTATTTCCATATACCGACATTCCATGCACAACATCTTCAAACAATTCCATGGGAAGTTTGTTGAATATTGTGTTGATGATCTAGTGGTCAAGTCCCAGCAACATTTTGACCACTTTTCTAACCTGTATACTATCATTAACAAGCTATGACAACATAGCCAGAAGATATATCCCTTAAAATGTTCTTTTGGGGTAACCTCGATGAAGTTTCTCAGCTTCATGTATGCCATAGTGGCATTGAAGTTAACCCTGAGAAAAAAAAATATCCTTAGAATGTAGCCTCTTCAAAACCGTAAAGAGTTGATAGTACTTCAAGGAAACCTATATTACATCTAATTCTTCATATCCAATCTTATTGGAAAGTGTTTTCCCTTCACTAAACTGATGAAGAAGGGAGTCATGTATCAGTGGACCAGTGACTGTCAGGAAGCATTTAACACCCTCAATGCATACCTCAAGAGACCACTGGTGTTGATGCCACCTATTGATGTAAATATACTCATTCTTTATGTAACGACACTAGAACATACACTAGGTTACTTTATTGCACAAAATAATGATGTTGGGAATGAAAAATCCTCTCTATCTTAGTCTAACCATGATCTATACTGAGGCTCATTATTTAGATATTGAGAAGAGCTGCCTAGAATTGATCTTTTGATATCAGAAATTAAGGCACTACCTTCAAAACCATGAGGTACACTTGTTATCTCATAATAACCCACCTAAATACATCATCATTCATACTATGTTGACAGGTAATCTGGCACGGTGGGTAGTTATTCTGCAGAAATTTGATATAAAATTTGTGCCTTAGAAAGTAGTGAAAGTCTAACCCATGGTATATTTCCTTTTAGAATGCCTGTATATAGAAAAAATGTAGTTAAATACTGAATTTCTAGATTAAGAGATATTTTTTATTCAGGATGGCCCCCAAACATGGGAAATTTATTTTTATGGTGCATCTAGGATCCTAATTGGGAGGAGAATGGAAAACCCTAAGCTTAACATGGTTGGTTTAGGCATCATGCTCATTTCCCCAGTAAAGGCACCCTTACCGTACACATTTTTTCTTTCATAAGTTTGTACCAATAATGAGGTAGAATACCACACCCTCATTGTGGGTTTGGAACTTGCACTCCAAATACCAGTGAACCACCTAGAGTTGAAGGGAGACTCAGAGTTGATAATAAAACATATCGAAGGGGATTACACTATTAGAAAAGAAGATATGATCCCCCTTCTTGACTGTGTATGAGGGTAGATGGTATAGTTACCCTTAGAACTGACATTTACTCATATATCTTGATCACAAAATTACCAAGTAGATGCATTTAAAAATGAATCTATAGGAATGGAAGGTCCCAATAGGGATGGAATGGTCATCATCATCACCCATCACTGAATGGTTTCTCCTTTCATTCAAATTAGATTAGAAGAGATTAATGAATTTAGCTTTATCGCTAAATTGTATGGCCCTACCACTGGGTGGATGGAACCCATCATGGATTACCTCCAAAATGGAGTACACTCACCAGATAGATCTAGAAAAGAACAATACTATGATGAGTAACCTACTTCACCCTGTATGATGGCCCTAATAACCAGAAATTCCCCTAAAAAGGAGGCTTTTATAGAGTCCTCCTAGGATGTATAGATGGAGTAGAGACTAAGGACATTATGGATGAAGTGCATAAAGGGTCTGCAGAACCCATCAGTCTAGATACAAGATTTACCACCAAATTCAATGACTTGGGTATTACTAGCCCACTATGACATAGGATTGCACAGAATTCACCAAGACATGTCATTCTTATCATGTCCATGTCAACTTCATCCATCAACCCCTAGAGTTACTACATATAGCCAAATACTCTTATCCATTCACCACATGGTGAGTGGATGTAGTGGGGTCATACCCCTAGCTATAGAAAATAAGTTTAAATATATCTTAGATACTACTGATTTCTTATCCAAATGGGATGTGGGAATGCCTCTTGAGGAAGTTGGGTCCAAAATCATTTTCAGATTCGTAAAAGATAACATCATTACAATATTTGGTGTCCCTCATATAATATTGATAGATAATGGAAACAATTTCTATTCCACTTAGGTGTAAAATATGTACTAGTAATATGATATAAAATCCAACCATTCATCCTTCTATCATGTAGTGACTAATGGATAGATAGATACATTCACATGACCCTATCAAACATACTCCCAAAGATAGTAGATAATGATAAAAAGTATCGGCCTAACAAACTCTTGTATACATTATGGGCTTACCAGACTACAACTCATACTTCCACATAGGCGACCTGGTACTCATTGATATATGGAACATAAACTATCCTACCCATTGAGGTTTAGTTTCCATCACTCCATGTTTCCATCTTTCATCAGCTATCCACAGATGAGAAATCCCAGAAACTACTTAATGAATTAGATTGATTGGATGAAAAGATATTTCACACCTTCCACCACTTAGAAGTTTATTAGAATTAGATAGCATGATATTTTAACAAGAAGGTCTTCCTCCATTATTTCATCCAAGGAGAACTCATTTTGGTCCTCATAACTCCGATGATACCAAGAAAAAAGCTGCCAAATCTTGAACCAAAGTGGGAGGGACCTTACTCTATACACCAAGTCCACTCTAATGGATAGTATTCCATGATCTCAATAGGAAAAGAGCTCATTAAAACTCCAAAAAATTCAATGTTCATAAAGAAATAATTTGTGTAATCACATGAGATACATCCTAGATATAGGATGTTAAACTACATAGCATCATATGCATCCAAGCTACAATACATTAAAGTGTGTAGTTCGTCTTTGTTGCATGACCTTAAAAGGCATGACATAATGTCCATGTTGTATGATGTTAAACTATATAGCATCATCATACATGTCACATGATGATAAACTACATGAAAATAGGTCCTAGTTGTATGGCCTAAAACTGCAGGACATCGTTATTCCTCACCACATGATATTAAACTGTATGGTTAATGTCTCCCTCATTTGATGTTTAGAATCCCCAAAATATTATAAGATGAGATACCCCTCATAATCCATCAAAACAAATATGGGCCACTCCCATTCATATCATTGTCACTCCACAATGTCACTTGGTCCCCTTTTATAGGAATGAGTCCCAACATTATCCCTTCCTTACCTCAAGACAATAAACTGCATGGCCAATATCCCCATTGCATGATGGTAAACTCTACAATCTATCCAATAAGTATGTGTGACTCGATTCTCATTATAATGGGATACGTAGTGACACTCAGGTCTCTATCCTCAGGTCCAACTACATCAAAAAAAATATCTCCCACTCCTTATGTATGAATCAGATCTACACAGGGTGCCTTTGAAAAACAACGTGTGGCATGATTCCTTCTCCATTAAGAAATATAGAGATTCCCAAATCTCTAATCATTGGTCCAAGCTGAAATATTTTTTGTTCTTTCACATTAGTTCATCTTTTTCCTCACCGCACGACATTAAATTTCACAGGATATCAAGAACTACGTATGGCTTGATTATCATCCTAATGAGATACATAGATATTCTTAGATCATATCACCTATCTTAGCCACCACAAAATCTAAATGTCCATTATCCTTCACTTGTGATACCTTTGTTCCATGGAATAAACATTTTTCACTCCTTGTTTCTTGCACTGAGAATAGATCGTGTGGGGTTAGGGGTTTTAGTAAAATAATTTCCTTCATAAGTAAAGAATATCAATTCAAAATAGGGATATCTTGTTCTTGGATGAAAAAACTTAAAAGGAACAGTATATGTCCTCATCTTATGACAACAAACTGCATGTTTTCTTTAAAAACTATTAGTGGATTGATTCTCATTTCAATGAGATATGTAGTGACATCTAGATATCCAATTCTAAGACTAGCCCCAGTGTAACCTGGTAAATAATCCATGTGTGAGTTAGATATACTTGAGAAGACCTAATATGAGTTCTCACCCTATGCATGAACTCATATCCAAACAAAACCTATATTTTCCTCCACTCATGAATTCAATTAGGGTGGGGGACCTTTATTTCAGAACTATGTGTGACTTGATTATCTCTCTAAAAAGATATGTAGTGATTATCTATCCTTATGCCTTAGTACATCCATGATATTCCATTTCTCTTTACATTGAGACTTCTTTATCCATACTGCATGATATTAAACTATATAAAAAATGTCCTTACAGCATGAATTCAAATTTCATAATACCCAAAGAACTATGTGTCGCTTTATTATCATCCCATTAAGATACATAGTGATTCCAATGACTTAATTCCTAGTCCCAACCACGGGGTAAAGAAAAATTCCACCTCTTCTGCATACAAACAAAGATCTATGTAGTAAATTTTAATTCGGGTCCCCCTCATAAAGGGTTCCATCAAGGAAACATAAATGTATCCCTTATAAATTTGAGATAGATCTATGTAAGGGAATCCAACTCATGGCCAATATCGATCCATATGCTTCCTTTATACTCAAAAATTTCCTTTCCACAATTTAAGATCCTTATCTTGAATACTTTTAGATCTTCATAATCATTCTTCGGATTCTGGTGATAGAATTTTTGATACCTGATGACTCCTTTTCCTAACTATGTTATAATATACCCTAGTTGGATTTGAATAAAACATCCCATAAAATGGGTTGTTTATTAAAATGATATCACTATTTGACTATACAGTATTCACCCTAGTTTTCCTTGTATAAAACATCCCACAAAACAGGTTTGTAAAATAGCGATAACTTTTCCCTTGTTAGAAGCATCTTCTATCCCTATAATCTTTGATGAAAATATACTAGAAATCACAATTAAAATTTAGTATCCTTCCCTTGAATATTTGTCTCATGTCCTCTCTCCCAATATAAGAACCTCCAAGACCAAGGGTTACAATTTCCTCTCTCATGTTTGAAGTATGCAAGAACAAACTTGGCTCAATAAGCCACATATCATCTATCATTTCCATTATATTATGGTCTTAGTCTTAAAATCTAAAACAACAGGAACTATATTCCATGTATCATGATTAAACCTATGTAGGAAACTTATTTCCTCTATTCTTGGAAAATTTTGACTTGAAATTACCCTTTTGTGTTCAAGTACCTTTCTCTCACAAACCAAACTCTATACCTAGGGAAATATGAATCTCTCTAATATTTCATCATATTTTAACAATAGAATGTTGGAATTATTAAGGAATTATGTTCTTAACAATGTTATAATATTCCCTAGTTGGATTTTCCTAAGTTTCTAAAAAAATTCAGGGCCTTTCATTCAAAGGATGTCACTATTGACAATGCAGTGCACACCCTAGTTGGTCTTCCATAAAACATCCCAAAAAATAGGTTTTTTAACCTTTGGTAACTTTTTCCTTAGGAGAGACCTCCTATAACACCATAAACCCCTTTTCCTCCAACCACTATTTAGATATAAAGATCCCCATGTTATATCTTACAACTTTACCCTCTCACACCTGAATATGGTATCATATTTCCAAACATATTACAAATAATAGTAGAATCATAAACCTTTCAGTAGAAGCTAACACCCTTAAATTATATCCCCCCTAATTTCATAATTGTACAACTTTAAAACTGCATAGTATAACATTATAGTTAGAAGATGTTAAAATATACAACAACATCCTCACCATGATACATTAAACTACATGTTCAATGTCCTGATTTCACAACATTAAAATGCATGATAATTTTTCCCTTGTCAGAATGGGGCCTTCCCCCTTGACATCGACCATCTAACAAGATATACCCTCATTTACTAGATCCAAATTCATATAGGAGTGGTCTCCCATTCATGATCACAACCAGTACATATATTCCCTTCATTCTCAGACACTTTCCTTTAGAAAAACAACCCATTATGGTCTTGAGAAATCTGAAACTCCATAAACTCCCTTCGACCAATAGAAATATAATGTTAGAATTCCTAAGATCTACTTCACCTAACTATGATGTAACACTCCCAAGTCGTCTTTTCATAAGTTACCTACAAAATAGGTCTTTCAACTTAAGGATAACACTACTTGACTATATTTTATGATCCCTAGTTGGAATTTTATAACACATCCTACCAATTGGGTTTTTTCAACCAGTGGAAACTTCATCCTCAATAGATACCTCCACTATTTCTAAATATTGTGTTTTAGATTCAAGAACCAAAAAATCATTACTTGAGATTCCCCATCAAAGATATTAATAATGTTTGAACATTATAGGCCTATAATATTTATTTGGGTCATTATTTTAATACTATTGGTCAAATCGTTTTAACCTAAAACACTATCCTTATAATTCCAGCATGCGTGATTTTAAACTACCCATAAAAAGAGACATAGTACTCCCCATGTCAAAAAACTCGTAAAGGGGGGTCTAAGAAAAATCTAAATCATGCTCACTTGTCCCATTGTCTTAGGAAAAAAATAAAGTTTTTTCTCCATCCTTATCACTATGATTATGACTGGCTTGCACAAATATGTTTTGTTACACAATTTATCTTCAATGTTATGTAACTATCATAGAATGAAAACTAGGATGAAGACACAAGTGACTCCCAAGAAAAAAATCCTTTTCATTTAAGTTATGAAACATAGGGTAACTTCTACATACTAAATCCTCTCTTCCAAATTTTACAATTTTTCTTCAATATGATATTTGAGAAGTTTAATTGAACCCAGAGAAACTAGTGTTGCATCCCAAAGCTTAGCCACTTACACAGAAATAGCCTGTTTAGCTTTACGAAGCTTTTCCTGCTCAGCATTGACAACTTCAATCCTTTATGTTGAAGCCTCTTTCAGGGATTAGTGAAGTTGAACTACATCTTCCCATGAAATATTTAATTCTTATTCAAGGAGTATTATTTGTAAAATCCTCACATCGAGATGATCCCGATACACCTCCACCTTTTTGGAGTGGCTGACATCATCTTGGATCACGATATCTCTAAGTTACTCAAACCGGCCCACCCGTTGTGCATCATCCTATAGTAACCTTCAATCCTCCTCCCTTTTCTGGATGATCACATTCACCATATCATGGATCTCACGGTAATTAAATATTCTATATCCTAGCATGGAAATCTTGAATGGAAGTCAGAGAAGCCGTGATGGCATATCCTCAAGAGGTGTCTCCCCAACTATCTTCTAGATATCTTTCAATAAAATAATATGTTTAGGGTGAAAAAACTCATTAATATTTGGGTCAAACTTAGAGACACGTTTTAAAGGAGTGACACAATCAGGTATTAGTGTGCTTAATAGGACACCTTGTTCTACTCCCTATAAATTAGACCTAGTTACAACCATCAATGTTTGTGGAACTGGAATGGAAACCTCTATTTCTAGCCTAGTTATCAAAGTTGATGGAACTAGATAATAAGTGAAAGTTTTCATCAACACTAGAAGTTAAATAGTAACAAAGCCCAGGAAATGACCTAAATATTTGAGGACACTAACCAGTTGTTGGATCAAATACCAGAACGGGTACCACTCCAGCACCCCTAGCCTCAACACTCGAAGCCGAGACCTACTGATGAGGAACATCCTCCTGAGTTTTCTCATCACCTGTAACCATAGGCCCTTGAGAATTTCCCAGTTCGAGTATTATTCCTTCAGCAGAAGGAATAGGTTGGACTTGAATTCCTTGTTCATGAAGCAGTTTGGAAACATTCTTTTTAGACAAAGCTATACAAGTTATTCTCTGATGAGAAACATCAGGGGAAAGTAAGTCAACTATGTTTGAAAAGTTCAAGAATGATAAAACTCACATCCTTCCAATTCAACATGGAAATCTCCAAACTTCTTAATGGAACCTAGAATTTCACTTTTTGGATTAATTAAGTCAAATAGTTCATGATACTAAGCTAAAAGTCTTGCAGCATCCACACCAGTAAGGTTACCTAAAGCAAGTTAATCAGAACCTAGATTGGATCCATTGTTGATTTCCTATACTAATTTCTCAGCACACATAGTATCACCAAGACTTACATATTCAAGGTCATCATTGACACCTTCATCAAACTATATAATATCTTTATTATCCCCTTATAGAGAAGCAGTAGGGCCAACATTGACAATAGCATTTCCCTCTAGTGCATGTGAGGTATCTGGAATATCATAAAGAGATAAAAGTCAAAAACAACACATGATCCCCAAGTAAGTTCAGTTGACATTACCATGAACCCTCCCTGTAGAAGTGGGGGAAGATTCATCCACATCTCTTAACTCTTCCTTCATCAAGATGACGGATTCATCAGTGAGAGTTTGTACCTCCCTCAGAGTATCCTCCTCAATCATTGAAGGACCGATACTGGATCCATTAAAGGAGGAATGTGATGTATATTCTGAAAAATATAATCACAGTTTGAAAGGTATTTAAAAAAATTCATAATATCAGATGACATCACAAAGACTTACAGTTGTGCCTGCATCGGGCCAACTTTAATTCCCTATTTCACTTCCTATTTCGAGATTATGAAAGGCTCATGGTATTCTTCTTAGAAATAGAGACCAAAGTTAATGGCTAAGGATTTCCCATCACCATCACCTCCACCATGGTTATCTAACCTATGGATAGTTTTTGGGACCCAAGGGCCTCATCCACTACCTCAATAGGGGTACCTTTGGGCCCATAATTTGGTGACCCATGCACCTTTTTCACTGCTCCTCCATCTCATATTTATTTTTATTCTCTTACAAGATGAAAAATAAGACCCCCTCGAGATTAATGATAGTGGTTGAAAGAGTAGTAAAGAGAAAGAATAAAAGATTAATATGTCAACAAGGTTAATGTAAATATCCCATTAATCCTCGTGATGAATAGTTACCCCTTCAATCACTTGGTCCAGCATGTAGGACACTCACTTTGAGTCCAGGAATTGATCATCGGTTGTGTATATCAAATCCTTTATCTCTTAGAAATACTTTGTTACCTCATCCAAATTATTTTTGGGATGGAGATCATAGGGTGATATGATATCTCCTAACTATAGGAATCATAAACCAGCTTGGAGAAACTCCCATGCATCCCTAACATCATAGGTTATGATCTCCCAAAATTGGATCACTAAGGGTCACACTTAGTTGGGATCTAATATGATAGGCTACAAAGAAGACTCGACGCCCATATATTTGGATGGTTTCTCATGCCTCCTTTATCTTTCAAAATAATGAGGGGATAGAACATGAGTCTCCTCTCGATGGTGACAACTAGACCACCTTGGTATAGGATGTGTGGTCTTCTCAACTCTAGCATGATTTGTAGTCATCCCTCAAGATCATTTTGAGAGCTCTGAAGATTCAATTTCATTATCTTCCAACCAAGTCTTTCTGCGCATGCCATAACTAGTAGTCATTTTGGCCTCAACCTGGTAAATTCCTTTCATTAATTCCCCTTGGGAGTATGAAGAGATCCATACTTTGGAATACCCATCCACTAACCCAATTGATGTATCCCATGGAAGTACTGTGATGGAAATTTTGTATACTTCCATGGACATATATATCTAGAGTTGTTGGGATACCATCATATGATTCTCCAACCTAACATGGGTAGGTGGAACGATGCTTGACCGTTGAATACATTTAAATTGGAAGGAAAATAGATATGAAGCAAAGGCCTCACATATGATCTCTCTATAAATATGATCCACTGGTATACTGTCTCTGAAGGCTATCATGTATGACCTCATCTCATAATTCCTCCCCTTTTCATCATCTATAAATGTACCTCTTAGTGGATTACCAAGAAGAAAGTAGCTAAATTCTCCCGACATATTTAGCATCTTCATCACAACATTACACTTCCGAATCAGGGGTCAAATTCCAAAGACACCATGAATGAATGGGTGAAATCGGTTTTTGGGGATTTTAATTAGGCTCAACACTACATATGAGCTGAAATGTACTGTGACCCACCCCAACAACACTTGAAACAGCCTATCAATTCTAAACTAATCATTCCCATTGTATATGTGCAGAAGGAACTAATATATTTTTTCCAAGAGTGAGATAGCTAACCCTATGTATGTTCCCTCTGATAATTTGGACACTACAATAAAAGTCCCTGGCCTCACACCACCCCTGGACTCAAGGACTGAAAGTAGGTAAATACACAACCACATATCGAGGAATCCATCTAGGAAATATTTTTCATCAACCTCATGTTTAACCTTATAACCCCAATGGTTATACTCTTCCTTCTTCAATGTGGGATACAATGTTCCCAAAGAACCCCAATTATCTATGGTGGGGCGTATTTTGGGGCACTGGAACTTAGGACCTTCCCCTTTAAGATGTAGAAAAGAGATCATCCATGTTTCAATATGAATGCTACCCTTGGGGTTAGGTTACTTTACTATTAGTTTCTTTGAAACATTATAAATCTCATGGGACAAAGGCAATGTCCTTTTAGAATCATCTAATGTTTAATGTTTCAAGATGAATTCATCAAAAATATACCCAAGAATGGGTTCCCAAAAAATCTAGTTGAAGTCCCACAGGCTAATACTGACTTTTTCATGCACCAGATGAAAATAATTTGTCTTTGGACTCCATAGGATAAGAAATTCGTGGATAATATCTAGGTTATTATAAATATAGGTCTAACCGACCCAAAAATCCTCATAAATGTGGACATCTTGAAGCTACTTCTTGAACTCTGCATAGGTATGACACCCCCAATATGCCCACATCCACTCATTTATGACACCCCCTTTAGAGAAAAAGTCCCATTCTTCATTCCAGCCTTGTGTTTGATCAGCCTGCGAGTCATGGAAGGTTGAATCATAAAAGTGAGGTGTTGACTCTTAGATATATGACTTCAAATCTGGATTAAATTTTATATTATGTATGATGTATCCAATAGGGATTTTCTCTTCATTAATAAATAACCCCTTTGAAGAGATGTTAACACAGGGGCAGTTTGTGTGCCTCACAAACCATGAATTGGGAAGGTAGATATGAGGCCCAGAGATTGTGGATTCACTGAAAAATTCCATGTATATATAGTGGAAGATAGTTGATCTATGTTTATTCACAATGAAACTGCCTCAATTTGTTCTCTACATCTGGAATAGTGGGTTCGATCATGTCATAGTAATCTGGCCCGATGTCTTTGATCATCTCAAAATAATGTTTGGCAGTTTGGGCAATGGAATTCATTATAGTGGCAAATGAACACCTACAAGAAGACACTATGTTCACCACGTTAAAATATTAACCTAGATAAAATTAAAATTTTGGAATAATTCCAAATAAATTGGTAAAGGAGGGTTGGAGCACAACCCTCTTGGACAGGTCCTGCATGCAGCCCTCTCAACTAGGTCCCTTACCCAACTCTCTCAACTAGGAATCTCACTTAGACACACTAATTAGTTGGATTCATGCAGCACCAACTCTAATGTGTATATACTAAAAGGAAATCCATATAAAACCTTCTTAAAATAAAGAATTCAGTACAACTAGGTTAATAATCTATGAAATGAGAGAAAAAAATCAACAAATGAATGAAGGGAAATTAAAAAGTGTTGAGGGGTGTTTATAGGAACCACTAGCCTATTACCAAGATATATGAAAGGAATTTATGATTTTTTTCCTATGCACCAAACCTCTACATCCAAGATTTATGGCTGACCTATGTGGTTGGGCAGAACAACCTTCATAATATTTTCCTTTATCTACCTCAGGACTTGACCCTCTTCCTTCTACCAGATCCAATCCTGAGGGGGGTGGATTTTGTTGAAACTCCATTTTTTCAAAGGTAATTAAATGATTCTGAAAAATATATTAATTATCTTAAAGTAGTGAAGGAACCTAATAAAGATCAAAGAGACATATGCCCAAGGCCTACACCCAAAACTTGCACATCGGAAGACCCGCACAACCCTCCCTATGCGGCACCAAAGGTCAATCCACCCCTACGTGGTACACCTACATCAGAGACCTACACCATGGACCTATGAAGAAAACCCCCTTCAACTAGGGTACCCTACTTTCCTATAAATAAGACCCCAAGGCTCCTCATTTGATGAACTAAAAAATCAGAATAACCCCCAGAGCTCTGATTGTGCAGAACCCTCACCAAGGTCCTCTAAAACTTTTCAAGTAGATCTCCAAAACCCTAGAAAATTAAAAATTAAATGGGTATATGTGAGATAAAAATACATTCTAGGTCTAAAACCCAATACACCTACATAAGGACCCATATTTCATAATAGGAAGCCACTTATGTGATCCCCCTTCCTTAAGAAAGGACTTGCGCAAAATCCATTAGGGGGGATCCAAAGAGACCTGGGGTGATTAGGCTAAAATCCTCAACTAAATGTTTTTCCCAAGTAGTCTACTTATGAATGCATATTTATCTCACGTAGTCCTATTACCCCTGTGAGAAGAACCTCCAAGGGCCTTTTCCAAGTATCGTCGCCAAGCACCTATACCAATCACTGATGTGCATGACCTAGGCAGGTCTCCCGTTTAAACCTTCTTAAAGCCACCAATAGCATTTAACCTCTTCCTTTTTCTCCCTTGTATAAGAGGCACCAAGTTGAAAACTCCATAAAATCCCCCATACTTTCACAACCATGGAAAGTGTCATACCAATGTGTCCCCCAGTTGGGTGTGTATTCCTACAGTCATAGATTTCCTGCACTTAATTGGTTGGTCGATATGGGTCCTCAAGGTGAATGTGAGAGTGTATCCCTATGATCATGAGGTCCCTAACCCCAAGGATAGTGTTAGGGAGTTTATGGTCTTGGATGCTAGAGATAGGACCATGTCTTCCCCTTCTCATCATTATAACCCAAAGCCTCTAGTTTCTAGCAGGGAGGATGAGGTTTATGCTTTCTTTTCCATTCAACATGGAATGAGATCCTCCACCCTCACTATGAGACCAATTTTAGGGAAACCATCCTAGATTAAACCCATACACTTTCTTAAAGTAGGTTTCACTCTTCCTCCTTTCTGCCTCATGGAAACTTGGTTAGATAGGGGATGGGAACCAAATTCCTCTCCCCTCTCTCCTACTTACTTCCTAGTATTTCAAACCCTAAATACATTCCAGGGTAATGTGATAGGAGTTAAGTACCATACCCTTGGCCTCTTTCATCTTTGTCCCCCTCCTCTTCCACCAAAGGAGGAGGAGAAGTGTGGGGTTGTCGTATCTTCTGTTTCCTATTATTTCTCACACCAAGCATGACTCGTGTGGGCTTAGAGTTCAATGGAGATTAGGAAACCCACACAATCCATGAAAAGTATTGAAATATGAGAACTTTGATTCCTTCTATAATCAGGATACATAGGATGTTTACTTAGGGCCCGAGTTCAATGGGCATACTCCTCAAGAATAATCCCCAATCATAATTATTGTTATCCAGATATCCTTTCCTTAGGAGTAATCCCCAAAACAAGCCTTAAAATCACTATGAGTTAAGAAATCTCTCATTGTCCCTTTTTAGGGCATCCTTTTTAGTAATAAGAACTAACTTAATCCTATCAAAGGTCCATACTCCCCTATGAGAAAACTAAACTATGTGGGATTTGATTCCCATCTATATGGGATATGTAGGAAGCCTCCATGAGTTCCAAACCCAACATCCAAAATCAAACCTATTCTATCTGATCCACTTTCCCAATAGGGTTTAATTCATGTAGTAAATTTGTACTTCTTCCAAGGTCACCAAGATGCCTTGGCATAAGTCCCAAGATAAACTTTGACTACCCACATTATGCCTGGATATCCTTTCCACATGAAATTAAAATGTACAATTAGGTCCTTATGACATGATCTTAAAAGGTATGATGTTCCCCCTTAAGCCGCACCGAACTATGTGGGTTTTGATTCCTTTCATGAGGATATGTAGGAATCCCATCACATGGGTTTGATCCCAACACAAAAACAATTGTTGTTCCCCAGAAAGATGATACACTCTAGAGTTCCTAACTGCATGGCTAGAAAATCAGCACTGTTGTAATAATGACCAAAGAATCTCTAATTAGTATATAAGAGGATATCGTTGATAGAGAACCTCAGATTCATAAAGATGTCTCCATTTATGAAAAACCTTGAATACATATAGATGATTTTAAATTATACGTATGTTGATAATTGATTGTTAATTCTAGGGTGACCCACATCATTCTTGGGAATAAATAAAAGATTCATGAACATATCTTAAATCTATAAGAAATTCCCAGAGTAGGAAATAATTCTCCCCAAAAGGGTGTGATGAGCCCAACCTACCATCCTCTCAACCAATGTGAGTCCTTAAGCATTATTGGTCAAACTCCTCGATGATCACCTACCTTTAGAAAGCAGGTCCCAATGAATATAGAACCTCTAGGTGTTTTTGGTTACATGAAAAAACCCATTGGAAACCATTTGAAAATAATTGTTCCTGAAACAAATGTATTTTAGATGGAAATAAGTGTCTACCACCATTTTTCTCAACAAATGGGTACATATGAAATCTATATGAAGTTATATAAAAATTAATAGGAAAATATCATTAAAAAAACATCCTCATGTTAGAGTAGTTAATAAATCAACTACATGGTGGAGAATCTATAACTGAACATACAAATTAGTTTTAAATCCATGTGAATCATTTGGTAGCTAGATGTGACACTCTGACTAGTGAAGATTGTGTGAACCACATGAAGGTTCCGAGAACAGTGGAAGCGTGGTTAGGCCGACACCCAAATTTTATTTTTACCATGATCAATGATTATTTTGGGATCAATAAGATGATGAAATCTAGTCTCCATAGATTAGAATCAATGATTTAGATAAAGAAGTAAGAGGCCTAAAACCTTTAAAGAGGATATTTCACATCATGTTTATAATTAATTTAATTAATTTCATAAAGAAAATAATACATGGATCTTCAGTATTTTCTTCATTGATGATTTTGATCATCTAGAATGACCTTTATAGATTATATTGTTGCACTTTCAAGAATCCAAACTAGAATCCCTCTAGCGGTGATCCACATGTGCTCAGATGGCCTCCGATCGACACTGGTTGTTCTCTGGGTGCTAGCACGGTGAAGCGAGTGACTTGTAGCGGTCGTTCTTGATCGCTTTCTCTTAATACTTGAAAAATGTATCTAGTTCTTGAGAGGGACGGGAAGAGGATTCAAGAGAGAAATTGTTTAGCTCAACAATTCTCAACTCACTGGGTGTGTGGTTCGGTACATGGCACAATAGACATATGTGTCTATTTATTGACATCAGGTTACAATTACAATATTTAATTGTGTAATAGCAATTAAATACAATCATAAACATAGAGAAAAATCATGATATTAATAATAATATTTCGTCATTATTTATGGTGCACCAACTTGTGCAAAATGGAATTATAAATAAAATTTTTCATCACGAAATAATAGTAGTGTTATTTTAATTTGTGCCTACTAGTTATATAATTATTTATCATATTTCAAATAATTATTTTATTATCAAACCAGCCTTGGTCCTCTCGAACTCTATTTCCATTTATTGAACACCTGAATAAATAAATAATTTATTTATTCTCTTAAATAAATATTTTATTTACAAACTAGTGAATAAATATTTATTAAATGTTCAATAAAATAAATAAATATATTTTACCCACAATCTAGTGAATAAATATTTATTTAATTTATAAAATTATTTTAACTTGAATAAAATTATTCTATTATCTTGAGAAAAATATTTATTAATTAAATTAAAATAGAATTTAACTAAGACCAATAGAAACACTTAGTGTGTGACCCTCTAGAATTCTTTCTCATTGGAATTAAGCAGAATTGCCTAAAGTCCAAGATTACTATCTAGAAATGGGTCAAGGTTTCCAAGAGAAAGAACTTAAAGTCGCAACAACGACATCCAAATACGAATTCTCACTGTGTAATATAATCCCTTTGTCACAATATCTCATCAAACAGGTTTCATGATAGTGTCATCAATTTTTATTCTTGATAAGTCATTCTTTGAATACCTAAAATAAACTCACCATTACACCCTGGCCATGGAATTTCACGTGACAGTTCTATTTCAATCAAAAGGAAAAGATATAAAATTTCATAAATGGAAGGTAAAAATCCTTCCTCAACTTATCCATTAATAACATGCCACTTGTTACGCACCCAACATACCTACTTCTCACCAACTGTCTGCATGACAGTTTTCATCATTGAATCAACGTGCACAAGTCATGACATGTATTAATTATAATGTTAAAGTATAAGGATCATTACACATGCTCACAGATAGAAATATCTGATGACATCAAAACACGTGGAATTCCTACTAGTAGGTCTGTTCTTATAATCTTTTATATTGGAGATTACCAAGTGTGAACTTCATGAGAGGAAGTCTCTTCTACTTACGAGTACTCACACCTGATGGTCTGCATGCTATGTGTCTCATCTTAGTATGTCATCTAACTGTGTAACTATATTTAAGAATATTCTTATAGTAATTCAAGGTTCTCATCATATAGGGGGAACTACCATGACCTTATAAATACAACAAATACTCTAGGAAATTGTTACATCATATTCATACAGAACAATGAATAATATGTAATAAGATGTTTACTGTTTTAATACATTAAATATCCATGTAATCAAAGTACAACCAATTAGTTCTAGGGTACCAACTCTTAAAAACTCTCACTTGGACTAGAGCCAACTGCCTATGACTTTCAGTCTACTGGACCTCACATGGGGATAATGTTTCTCCTAAGTCAAGGATTTAGTCAAGGGGGCTGCCACATTGTCTTCCAGGGAAATACTTCTCACTATAACTTCACCTCTCTGAGAAAAATCCCTCAAGAAATGATACTTCCAAAGTATGTGCTTTGTCTGCTAATGTGACATTGGATCTTTTGTGATAACCACCACTATAGTATTATCACAGTATAGTGTGATAGGATTTTTACTACTAGGTATCACATCCAGATCCTAGATGAAACATCACATCAAAAATGATTCTTTATCTTCCTTAGAAGCTGCGATATACTCAGACTCTACTATAAAATTTATGACCATACTCTACTTTGAGCTCTTCTAGATCATTGAACCTCCATTAAAAGTGAATATGTATCCTGTTTGCGACTTCATGTCATCTTTATCAGTCTAGAAAATAGCATCTACATATCCTCTAATAACTAGTTCTTCATCTCCTCCATAAACCAGGAACATATCCTTAGTACACCACAGATACATTCAGATAGTCTTGGCTATCATCCAATGGCGGTCACCTAGGTCATCTTGATATCTGCCTACCACACTCAATGCATAGGCAACATCCAACCTAGTACATATCATGTCATACATGACTGACCCAATAATTGATGTGTATAGAGTACTTTCCATTATCTTTCTTTCCTCGTGTGTTTGAGGACACATTTTCTTGGAAAGATGAATGTCATGTGATGATGGAAACAATCCCTTCTTGGATTGTTCTATACTGAATTTCTTTAGTATCTTATCAATGTATGTACTTTGACTTAGGCCCAACAATATCTTAGATCGATCACAATGGATCTTTATCCCAATAATATATGTTGCCTCACCCAAGTCCTTCATGGAAAAGAATTGATCCAACCATGCCTTAACATACTATAAAACTAGTATCTCATTTTGAATAAGTAATATGTCATCAACATATACTATTAAGAAAATGACTACACTCCCACTAAAACATTTTTATACACAAGGTTCACATTCATTCTTGATAAAACCAAATTTCAATATGGCTTTATAAAAATGAATGTTCCAGGACCTAGATGATTTCTTTAATCCATAAATGTATTTCTACAACTTGGATAACTTATTTTCATCCTTTGGATTCATAAAACCTTCACGTTTTGTCATGTAGACATCTTCATGAAGGTTCCTATTAAGGAATGTTGTTTTGACATCCATTTTTCAAATCTCATAGTCATGGTAAGTGGAAATGACCAATAGAATTATGATGTATTTCAGCATTGAACTGGTTAAAAGGTTTCATTGTAGTTAATGCCCTGAATCTGTTATAACCCTTTTCTAACCATTCATGCCTTATAGGTACTAACATGTCCTTCTGTGTCTAGTTTCTTCTTGAATACCCGTTTTCAACCAACAAGATTTACATAAACTGGAGGATCTACCAAAATCCATACATAGTTTTGGTACATGGAATCCATTTTAGAATTCATGGATTCTTTACACTTGGAAACATCTATTCCACTTACTACTTTCTTTTATGTTAGAGGATCATTATTATCAACTAATAATGAGTCACTATTATCGATAACTAAAAAACTGTACAATTCTGGTTCTCTAACCTCTCTTGTACTCCTATGCAGATATTGTGTCTTTGGAATAGTTCTTTCTTCCATAGGGATTTGTGGAATCTATTCTTGTACCAACTATTGTGTACCTTGAGCGTCAACTTCATCAAAGTCTATCTTGATCACACTATCTCTTTTGAAGATTTTATCCCCCTCAAGGAATATGGTGTGTCTTTCCACTATAACTTTTTTTGAGGGGTTTTATAGGTAATATCCCCTTATTTCTTTGGGGTATCCTATAAAGGTAAATTTTATGCCTTGGGGTGAAATTTTGTTACATGAAGAGGCCTTAAAAAATGCATTGCTTCCCCACACATGTAAATTCAATAATATGGCCTTATTTCCACTCCAAAAATCATATAGAATACCATTTATTGATTTAGTTGGTACATGGTTTAGTATGTACGTTGTTGTTTGTAATGAATATCCTCAAAAGGATAATGGAAGACTTGCATAACTCATCATTGATCTCACCATGTCCAATATGGTGTGGTTCATCCTTTCTCTCACATCATTCCACTGAGGCATGTATGGAAGAGTGAGTTGGGATATAATCCCAAACTCCCATAAGTAATCAATGAAGTCTTGATTAAGATATTATCCACCTCGTTCTGAGTGGAGTTTCTTAATATTCTTACCAATATGGTTCTCAACTTCATTATTTTATTGTTTTAACTTATCAAAAGAATCCAACTTATACCTCATTAAGTAGATATATCCATATCTACTAAAATCATCAGTAAAATTTATGAAGTAAGAGTACATTCCCCTTTCTTCAACTGGAAATGGTCCACACACATCAATATGAACCAATTCAAGAAGTTCTTTATCCCTTTCACCTTTCCCTATAAATAGGGCTTTGGTCATTTTTCCTTGTAAACATGCATGACATACGCCCAGTGGTTTTAGTTTGAAAGAATCTAAATATCCATCATGATGTAACTTAGTAGAGAGTTTCTCATTTACATGACCTAGTCGGTGATTCCAAAGTTGGGTTTGGTATGAGTCATGTGAAGTATCTTTGGTATCGATTGTCATTACTTGGTTTCTATAATCCAACACGTAAAGACCATTATATAAACGTTCCCTACCAAAAAAAATGATCTCTTTGTAAAAGAAGAAACATTCATTTCCAAACATGAAAACAAATCCATATGTATATAATATGGATTTATAAATAATGTTTTTTAGTAAAAGACGGCACATAATAATAACCCTTCAACACCAATATCATCCCACTTGGCAACGTGAGGGGGTAGTCCCCGATAGCTACAGTAGTAAGTCGGGATCCGCGGGTTTCTTGTAGATCTTCCTCCCCTCAGTCAATCTTTCTAAATCTACTTGGTTCTTGTATTTTGATATATATTTGAGCACCATGAGCTGTATATAATACCCAATTTGTAGAAACAAATAGATTGAATTCGATAACAAATTCACCTGAATATTCCCCTTGCTTCTTAGGCTGGGTGTAGTTCTTCTTCCAATGGCCCTTCTTGCCACATGAGAAACAAAAAAAACTCATGTTCCCTTGCCTCTCCTTTGATATTACTTTTCTTGGAAGGTCATGAAGAAGCTTTGGGATTAAATATCTTGACCTTCCTTTTCCTATTATTTATCATAAGGACAGAAGATTTTTTTCACTTCATATCTTTGTCCACTTGGAAAATGAAGATAAGAAGATCAGATAGAGACTTCTCAATGTTTTTCATATTGAAATTGACAAAAAAAATTAGAGAATCTATGAGGGAGTGATGTGAGAATGAGATCAGTGCCCAATTATTTGGGGAGTTTAAACCCCAGAACCTCTAGCCACTCAATGTAGCCAATGAGTTTGACTAAATGATGCCCGTCTGGGGAACCTTCTCCAAGATTACTCTGAAAGAGTGCCTTAGAGATCTCAAACCTTTTTTATCTTTCCCTCTCTTGGTAAAGACCACATAGGTTCTTGAGTATGCTATAAGAATCCATGTTTTTATGAGACTTCATGAGATCACAATACATTGATTATAGCATAAAACGTTGAACATCAACGACGTTGTTCATATGTTAATCATAGACCGGTAAATACTTAACACTCACCTCTTTGGTAGGAGGATCAGGTAATGTTGACTCCAGCACGTAAGAATTATATTCATGGCGTAGGATAACCCAAAGGCATCTAAACCAATCATGGAAGTTTATGCCGATGAGGATGTTATCTTTATCCAGAATTGATCATTGGGATAGTGTGGTTGACGAGCTTATCATTTTTATTCTACAATTAAAAGAGTACATTATTCGAACGTTCTTGATTACATTTTATGAGAAATAATAAATTTTATTAAGTTTCCCACTAATTTATCAAGTCCCAATGGCCCTCACTATTGAACTTATAATGTCCAGTTTTTATGACATTCTAGTGGAAAGGATCCATATTCCCCCTTGAATAACACCAACAAGGGTTGGTCAAGCTATTAGAAGGTATTTAGGTAGGTAGTTATTTTCCAATTATGGGCATGCAGCTCCTTGATCTATTGATTGGACTCCCCAATCTTGAAATCATGACTTTGGATTACTTTAACTCTTCCTCAAATATCACACCAAGTCTTGAAAGGGATACTCCTCTTGATGTAATATAGTTAATTCAACCTGAAACCTTTCATAATGGATTCCTGTATAAAAGTAAGTTTCCTAACAAGGGTTGGTCAAATGGTTAGTATTATTGTTTTTGTCCCTTAATCAAGTAACGAAAGGCTTGGTCTAACTTAATATTTTATTTGATAGATTTTTATCTCTTATGTGTGAAATTCTTATTATCATTATTACATGCTAGTTAATATTAAGTGTAACTTACTAATGTGATTAACCATGTATTGATAATATTTACGTATAAGTCTGGTTTATTTTAGTTCCATCTTGCATGATTGTTTAATTCATTAATTATGTGATCGTGACAACACATCTATAATGATAAACCATGAAACTGACAGAAATAAAATAGAGTAATGGGAATGATCAGGAGATTTTCTAATGGTTAGTTTATCTAGTAGTTTATAAACTAACCCTGACCTAGGGAAGAAACATCTTGAACCCTTTGGGTTCATGTTTATAGCTTTCCAACTGTCCACCTCTGTATCCCCTGGGATTGGTTTCATCTTAGCTCCAACATGAACTTCCTCCACTAGCTTGGGAGTTCCATCCTTTACATATGCATTTTTTAACTCACATGAAGGTGAGGGGTAAAAATGGGGTTTAAATAAAAGAAACTTTGGCCATGAAAACCCTACATATTAATGAGGATATGGCTAGCAGGCCAACAAATTTAATTTAAATAAATAAATTAAAAGAAACCATCCACATGAAAAGGTCTTGGTCTAGCTCATGATCATCCATACATAAAATGATATTTACACATAAATAAAACAAGCATTCAATTATTTAATTATTCTTGTTTAAGATAAATCAAACTCAAATCATTAATTATCATCATTAATTAATCAATACCTTTATCTTAAACCCTTTTCTGAATTTCCTTGAGATTCTCATCCATCATAATTTTAAACAAATAAATTCATTTAAAATTATCTTTGTATGTAACTTGTACCTTGGAGGCAACCTGGTGAATTCCTATTCATAACTACCCAATGAGTAGAAATGAACATTACGAAGATGTTAAATTAAACACATATATATAAAACTCATATCACATGGTGTTCCTCAGCTTTACACATGCACGATGGTACACGTCTCAAGGGTTTGTATAATATAATAATAAATTTTAATAAATTTATGTAATTTAGATGAGTACACGGCGTGTAGTTCCAACTACACAACATGTATTATTTTTCACCATCCATCTGAAGTACATGCCTATGGAAATGGAATGTGAGTGTACTTCAAAAATCTTTGGAGTACATAGCATGTCCAGTGGGCCACACACTTTATAGTTCCTCATTACACGGTCTCCAACTGGGAAATCCTTGTACGGGGTACAGGGTCCAACCCTAACTTGAAGGGACTACATGTCATGTCCAGTGGGCCACATGGTGTGTAATCCAAAAACTAAATGCCACTTGTTCCTGTTAAACACATGGAGTTATTAAAACTTAGACAAACTCCAATGATATGGATTGGTTTGGTAGACCAGACCTGGTGCATTGAACCTTGGATATATGGCATGTACTACTGAATACACGTTGTGTGTTCTGGTGTTGTACAGCCAGGAACCTTTGGCACCTCCAGATGAGATCCTCTATTTTATTTTAATCAAAATTAAAAGAAAAGATTGTTTCTGTAAGGTGAAAAAGAAATGAAAAGGGGGGAACAAATATCGATATTCATATTTAAAGAAAAATTAACATGAATTGAAACAAATAAATTATTAAATGCATAAATCATCAATGAAATATTTAAATAATTATAAACTATGATGTAACTACTCTGATACCACTTAAAGGTTCTGAGAACAGTGGAAGCATGGTTGGGCCGACACCCAACTTTGATTTTTACCATGATTAATGATTATTTTGGGATCAGTACGACGATGAACTCCAGTCTCCATAGAATAGAATCAATGATTTAGATAAATAATGAAGAGGCCCAAAAAAATAGAGATAATCTTGCACATCTTGTTTATAATTAATTTAATTAATTTCATTAAAAAAAATCTTGTATCTTTGTTATTTTCTTCATTGATGATGTAGATCATCCGGAATGACCCTTTTAGATTATCTTGTTGTGCTTGCAAAGATCCAAACTAGAATCCCTCTAGCAATGATCAACACATGCTCTGATGGCCTCCAACTAACACTACTCGTTCTCCAAGTGCTAGCATGGAAAAGAGAATGTCTTGTGTCGGTCCTTCTTGATCACTTATTCTTAGGCCTTGAAAAACTTCTCTCATTCTTGAGAGGTTTGGGAAGATGATTCGAGAGAGAAATTTTTTAGCTCTACAATTCTCAATTAACTGGGTGTGTGGTTTGGTACATTGCATAATAGACGTATGTGTCTATTTATTGATATAGGGATTCAGTTACAATATTTAATTTCATAACAATAATTAAATACATTCATAACCCTAGAGAAAACCTATGCTATTAATAATAATGCTGCATCATTATTTATGTTACACTAACTTGCGCAAAACAGAATTATAAATAAAATTATGCATCACAAAATAATAGCAGTGTTATTTTAATTTGGTCCAACTAGTTAAATAATTATTTATCATCTTACAAATAATTATTTTACTAATGGACTGGCATTGGTCCACTCGAACTCCACTTCCATTGATTGGTCACCCAAATAAATAAATAAATATTTTATTATCTTAAATAAATATTTTATTTACAAAATAGTAAATAAATATTTATTAAATGTTAAATAAATTAAATAAATATATTTTACCCACAATCAAGTGAATAAATATTTATTTAATTTATGAAATCATTTTAACATGAATAAAATTATTTCATTTTCTTGAGAATAATATTTATTAATTAAATTAAAATAGAATTTTAAACAAGACCACCAGAAAAACTTAGTGTAGGACCCTCTAGGATTATTTCTCTTTGACATTAAGTAGGCTTGTATAAATTCCAAGAGTAATATCTATAAATCTGTCAAGGAACCCAATAGAAAGAACTTAAAATCACAAAAATGAAATCCACATACGAATTCTCACTGTGTAATATAATCTCTTTGTCGTAATATCTCATCAAGCAAGTTTTATGATAGTGTCAACAACTTTTATGCTTGATACATCATTCTTTGACTACCTGAAATAAACTCGTCATTACACCATGGACATGGAATTTCATGTGACGGTTCTATTTCAGTCAAAGGGATGACATATCAACTTCCATAAATGGAAGGTAAAATCCTTCCTCAACTTATCCATTAATAAAATGCCTGAAAAAATGGCCTCGTTCTCCCTCGGAGTGCTCCCTCGAGCACACTATTCCTCCCCTAGGGTTTCCTCATGATGGAGATGGTACAGCTCCTTCCAGTCTATTTATTTATTCTCTGTTTCCATGGATTCTTCTTCCTTTCTGTTTCTTTTCTTGGTTTCTACTTGGTCCATCCATTTTGGATGGAACTCTCTCCTTCAGCATCCTAGGGTGCGCCTCTTCGACGGTGAGTGGTCCTTATTCTGGCTCCTGCTCTCTCTTCCATCAGTTCTCCTCTTGGGCTTTCTCCTTTCCGTCTTCTCAGGGATTATGCCTCTTATTTTCGACCCTTTGATTATAAACCTTGGCTGCTCTGATGACCAGATCCACCATTTCGGGCTCCATTTTTGGTCCTGTTCGGCATTCTTTTCTCGGTGGTTTGGGATGTGTTGGTTCGCAGTCATGGTTTGCTTCCTAGGTCTTTGTTCGGATCTTCCTCTATTTCTCCAATCTCTTCGGGTTTTGGTTTGGTGGTTTGGTGATTTTCATCCTCGATGTCGACGTCTTGATGGTGTTTTTAATCATTGGATCTATTGTTTTTTTTCTTCAGTTCTGTTCATTTTGGATGATCTTGTATTTTGTTTGGACTTCCTGCAAAGCGCGGCTCGAGGTTGTGTCTTTGTCTGCTCAACTCTACCCTGGTTTCAAGGTTCATCGCTCCCGTCCAATTTGGTCTGGTGTGATGGTTCTGAAAGAGGATTTGGGAGGTGTTGTTCGAGTGTCTGACAACATTCCAGGAGGTGTTGTGGCATGGATTTCATTTCCTTCAGCTCTCTGTGTTACGTTCCCTTTGATGATGGTCTTCTTCATGCCTTTGAATGACAAATGGACTCTGGTGGATTTCCTCATTGGTGACTGGTGAGATGACGGTGGATGATGACGAGTGTGTGAATGGTTCAGCTTTCACGACAGGCGATGGCGATGATAATGTTATGGCGGCAATGTGACGTTTACAATGGTGATTTGTTGATGGCGGAGACGCCGGTGATATGTTGATTGCGGTATTTGTGGGATGTGTACCCCAGGAAGTTTTTATCTTCTTTTCATTTTGCAATTTTAATTTCATGACCACCGAATCGAGTGATGTTTGTACAATGTGTGGGTTCCCACTTTTCCCTGAAAGTGGTTTTATGAAAAGGAAAAAAGGATGATTTGGCCCCCATTAATAACATGCCACTTGTGACGCACCCAATGTACCCTACTTCCTGTTAACTGTCTATGTAAAAGATTTTGTAAGTAAATAAAAGTGTGCGAGTCATAACCTGTATTAATGATAATATTAAAGTCTAATGATCATTACACATGCTCACAGATAGAAATATCTAATGACACCAAAACAAGCGAAATTCCTACTGGCAGGTCTATTCTCATAATATCGTGTCTTGAAGATTGCCAAGTGTGAACTTCATGAGAATAAGTATGATTTTCTTATGAGTACTCACATTAGATGGTCTTCATGCTATGTGTCCCATCATAGTGTGTCATCCAACCATAGAACTATATTTAAGAATATTGTTAAATCATTTCATGGTTCTCATTATAGTGGGAAACTGCCATGACCTTATCAATGTAACAAATAATCTTGGACATTATAACATCATAGTCATGCAGAACAATGTACAATATGTAATAAGATGTTTAATATTTAAATACATTAAATATCTATGTAATCAAAGTACAACTAGTTGGTTCTAGGATGCCAACTCTTACAACACATACTACTCACACTCCATGCTAGTTATGATAAATTGATGATATCCCTCTTCAATTTGTAACCCATAGGAAAACATACCATGGAAATGGTATATTATGCGCTTTTAAATAAGGAGGTCCAAAGGAAGGATGTTTTTTATAACCAAACATAATCTATCATCATGGAGAAGTAAGGATGAAAACAAGGAGGGGGTCAATGAGCAAGAAGAAAAGATTGATTCAATAGTAAAGGAAGGTTTATATATAGTATGAGGCCAATATAGAAATTCTACCACTATATCATAGTGGGATACATGAAGAAAATTTTTTGAAGTTTACTATAAGAGAAAGGCCCTGGTAACACCCATAAATAATAAATCGAGATTCACATGTGATGATCACTAGAGAATATAAGATTTTATTCCAAGATAAAAAAAGATACATTCCTTCACAAATCATTCTAAGACACAAAATATGTGGTTAATACTTCTGCATCGTGCCAAAACACTACACATCTTTAGCATTTTTTGGTTTACTATATAGGTGAATTTTATTCAATCAACATAGGGAATACCAGTTTAGTAGATAAAATTATAATGGGTGATATCCATTTCAATATGAATATTGGATACATAATCACCCAAAAGTATTTTATCATATTCTAGGTCATTAAATCAATCTATTACTAAGGATATCCTTGGATAGACAAGGATATGATAACATCTTTAGTAATGAATCACTGAAAATATTGAAAGGATTCATCTTCATTAGATGAGGAAATATATGTGGTAAGTTTTAAAAAAAAATAGGTGAAGATATGTTAATATATCCTCAACACGGTATAAGGAGAGGTCTAATCAAATATGTGGAATAGGACACTATACCACATGAGTGAAATATGGTAATACACATTGATAAAGAAGAATTATATCAGTGTTGATATGGATACATCACTTGATCCTTATAATTACTGGTTGTATAAGAAGTAAAAAAAATGTATCATTAAGTTCTTTTTCATTAAGGAGATTAGAGTTATTGTATCTAGTTCACTCTAATATATATGGTCCCTTGGAGGTAAAATCACTAGAAGGTAACAAATATTTCATGTCCTTTATTGGTGATTCATCTCTAATGGTGTGGGTTCTCTTATTATGAATAAAGGAACAAGTGCTGAATTAATTAAATATATCTATTCCATGGTGTACTAGGAGAATCTAAAGTTCTTTCATTTAATTAATGGATTAGAGTACATATCTAGGGTATTTGATGCCAATTTCAATATTTAAGGAATCTGGTATAAGAGGATGGTCCCATGCACCCTGCATCATAACGGAGTTGAAAAAAGGATAAAAGGAATAATCTTAGAGATTTTTGGGAGCATGATGAGTTTTTCTAAACTAATTAATAAATTATAGGTATAATCTATTCAACTTGAGTTCTATCTTACCAATATATCACTATAAATCCCTATAAATTTCAAGAATCCACAAAAGAGACGGTCTGGTAAATAGCCTTCTTATGATCATTTATAATTATTTTGACGTTTTTCATTTTTAAAAGTATCACAAGATCTTATAAAAAAATATATGGGATATATATTTCATTTATCTTCATCGAATATAAATATGTGGAGTTTCGATATAATATTTTGGATCTATAATAGAATAATTTAATTAGAATTATATATGTTGTGCTCCCTATGAACCAAAAGGGAAAGGATATTAAAAATCCAAGAAAACTCAAAGAAAAATAATCAATAGATCAATCAATAATCTAGAACCTATGCTAGCACAAATAGCTACAAAAATAATAAGAGATATAATAGGACACCCTAAAAGCATACCAAGAGGTGGTATAGGCGGATATTAATCCAGGGGAGACTCGATACTCTCCATTGAATGTTTCAGAACCATCACAGGAGCTAGGGATAGTGTGAATTGGGAATGGTGTCCCATGAAACATGGTCATCCAATAAAAAAAGTAATTTCAAGGTTTTATTTTGTTAATGTTATTTTTTAAAGAAGATAAAACAATAAGGTGGAAACAAAACAAGTAAGAAAAAAGCATAATGACCCACCAAAGTAATAAAAACGAGTGAATAAAAGTAAATAACACAAGTATTTAACATTATTAGAACCCTTTTGGACCTATTTTCATAGAAAAAACACCACCCCAAGATCTCATTATTATGAAAAATAAATAATATTAGACTTATAATGGATAAATCAATAAAGACTCAATGAGAGGAACTATCTGATAATCATGTTCTTCAGTCTCTAAGAATTGTGATGAACTTAATCCATTGATGTGGGATATAAAACCATCCTTGATGGAATCACGCACACACATGAGAGAATATAAGAGATCAATATTTACAATACGAAACTAAAACCAAAGGAAAAAATGCTTACAGGTCCAAGCTTACTCCATACCTTGGAAGTGAATGTTCAGTAAAATGATGAGTGTTTTTAAGGTTTAAAGCTATATTGAACATTATTATCCTCCTCCTATGAGCTCATAGATCATAAAATCACTATAGAAACAAAGCTTAGAATAATTTTTCTTGGTTGATGTATCATGTAGAGCTTTTGATTTCTTCTATTTTATAAAATCATTCTCTCTTTTTTTCTCCTTGGATAACTCCAAAGTAGAAAATCCAAAAGACCAAGACACGATGGGAAACTTTTTAAAAGATTTTTATTCAATAATAAATAGTAACTGATGTTATGTGACCTTGGTGTCATGTCATATAGTAGGAAATGTGTAATGAACTGAACATTTATTAATGAAATTCCCTTTTTAAATGAGTAAATTTCTTATTAAGAAATGAGATTATAGAAAACACATGCACTAATTTGGTTATTTTGGACCATTATAAGTTATATAATATTGGATTTGAAATAAATTTAATAATAATAATAGTTCATAAAATATTTGATATATATTAGTCATATGATAAGTATATATATAGGGTTATGACAAAACTTATTGATATAGACAAAGGAAGTGATAACATCGACCCGTAGGATCGTTCCCTATTATGTCCATTTATCTATACTTTAAAGGGAGATAAAATCATTGGGATTTTTCCATGAATAATAAAAATATAATAATAAAATTATAAATCATGAATTAAACTATTTACTAGTAAATTTTAAGATCATAAATATCATCACCCAAACCATCAATGTCGAACCACTCTAAAAAAATATCAACATTGTACACCTTACCCTTAGGGTGTTCGTGGATGTAAAAAAGAGCTATATATCTAGATCCTAATAGTATAAATTTTTATATTTTCTTTTTTATAAAATAATTATTATATCTACCCCTTTTTAATATTACCTTTTAAATGATTAACTAATGATTTTGATAAAAATTAGATTTTGATATAATGAAACACAAATTGTATTTTTGGAAAATATATAGTTTCTATAAAAATAGTCTATTTGATGAATTCGGTAATTTTTTAAATAAATAATATTTTAAATAAATATTATTATTAAATAACATATATTAAATATAAATTATAATATAATTTTATGAAGACAAAAATAATTTTTATAAGGGATAGAAAACTGATATTTTCAAAAACTTGTATTTTTTCAATAAATATGGATTTTTTGATATAAAAGTTTAAATTCACAAAATTATAGAATTATTTGAATAAAATATATATTATTTTTGAAATTTTAATGTCTAAATTATCCAATGGTTATTTTTTCATAATTTTTAGATACATACAAATTTTTGGGTCAAAGTTAAATATGGTATAAAAATATGATGTGTATTATGACATCATAATGACTCAAAAGTGATTTAATATATGCCATAAAAGGTATCAAAGACCATAATTATTAATCCCCTTTAAATTAATGTGTTTTAAAAGTGATTTTATTGATTTTATAAACCCTTAATTAATCTTATAAAATCTATATTATATTTTAAGGTTTCAAAACCAATTCTTTATAAACATGGCTCACTTTCACATCACCAAGGGAGTAATTTTAATTCTTTAGGTTATTTTCCTTATAATATAACAAAAAAATCTTTTTTGGAAGAAACCATGGTAAAAAATTTGGTGAATTTTTTTGTTTTGATTAATTTATCCTATAGAGTCAAAAAACTTAGATTATAAATTAATAAAGAATTGTCCTTTATTTTTCTATATAAACCCACCCCACCTCCCATTGTTATTCATTTAAAATTATTGGATCACAAAATTAATATACCTTTAAATCTCTAGATAACTCATAAGGTTCTCTCATTCTCTTAATAAGCTCCTCCTAGAATTTAAAAAACACCCTCTCAAGGTAAGGGTTTCTCTTTTTATCCTCTTTATTCAAGCACCTTCTTTGTATTATGCCCTTTAATTTCAAATTTTTCATGTTGGGTTATGTTATTACATATAAATTTTTTATATACTTATGGTTTAAAAGTTATGAGATACTCATTTCACTCTCATTAATCCCTTCTACGAATCTTTATGTACCGCTGTTATGCTGCTAAAATTATCCTATAATTTTTCATGACAAACAATTGTGTAGTGAATACCCATCTCCATTTCCACTCAATAGTATTCACCTAGATGTAACCATAATCTTTTTATTTGGTAATTTAATTTATTTATCTTACACTCCTTAATCATGAGTTAAATTTGATTAAATATATCTTACATTGTATGATCTATGTGGCACACTTATGCATGTACATAATAAAAAAGTGATGGGTGGGCCCGAAATTATATAGTTATCCAATGAATTATGTAATGTCTTAATCTCATGTGATTTAATGTATGGTTCATTTAAGGTTATTATAATAACAATATGTTATTTTTACCTTGTTTTTATCCTTGACTTATGTTTATGATTCCAAGTTTTATGTTTTTTGATAATTACTATGTGGTCTTTATATTATCATGTTATATCATGAATCATTGTTCAATATTATGATTCTCACCCCTCTTATGTTACCTTGATATGACTCTTAGATCACATGTAATATTTTACCTTATGATACACTTTTTTTATTCCCTTACTAGGATTTATAGATCACCCCTTTCTTATGTATAACCTCGAGTTATTCCATGCAGTTTTAGAAAAATAATGGAATTTTAGGAGTATGTTAAGGTTGTTTTCAATAATTACACTTTCAAGTTGTTATGATATGTACCTAATTTTCCTAAGAAACTAGGTTTCATGAAATTTTTGGATTTTATTATGTGTATCTCTATGTAATAAATCATGAATTAAGGTGTAACAAAATATGGTTTGTCATAGTTGGTATCAGGGAAAGTATAGTTATTTTTTAGATTATGATTAGAATCTCTCGTGAAATCCTTAAGTATATGAATAAATATATGAAAATATCCCTAAATTTTATTAAAGTATATATTTACTTGTTTCCATGAAAATACATCTCTTTCTGTATACTACAAGTGGATGTGGCTCTGGTGTAGAGGTGTCTATGGGTAATAACCCTAAAAGGGGTAGATTAAGATGGACTCGATTATCACCTAGTGCATAAAAATGGGCATTACTGCACACCTGGTCTGAAAATATTGAGGGATATGATTTGGTAAATTCACAAGCTCTTTATGAACCATTATTAAGTGAACAAAAATTTCCATAAGATTTTATAATAGGAAATAGATCATGGATAGATTAGATTGAAATCTAAAAATTAATAAGTTAAAGGATATATTTCATTTATGAGTTATACCTTTAATGTTAAAAGTTTCATATTTTTGTGTTTAATAGTTTAAAAATACTCATCCCCAGTTTCCCATTTATTCTAGTCAATGTTTTGAAATAGGAGGAACTAATCTAACAACCAATGTGATGGGAAATGTGGTGATGTCCCAAATGAGAATCCCAACTCGGTGGGAGCATGAATGATGAACCTCATGACAATAATTTCTCAATTTAATAAGGTTTTGAATAGAAACCTAAATCAATATGAACTCCCAAATCCCCCTAAAAAATAGAATTTTTCAATTAAAACCTTTATGTGACAAAGGCCTCCGACTTTCAATGGGTCTTTTGGTCCCTCAATCATGGATAAATGGGTCAAATATATTGAAAAGATATCCTATATACTTAAATGATTTTACAATGATAAAGGAATATTGGTTGTTTATAATATAGAGGGAGAAGTTGATCAATATTGGACGTTGGTAAAAAAATGAATCCCAAGGAGGATATCGAAGTGATGAAGTGGAAAGAATTCTAGAAAATATTTTTTGATAAATATTATCCTTTCACTCTCCAACTGAAAACAGAGAGGGACTTCTTTATCCTCAAGAAAAATGATATTGAATCCATTAGGTAGTATTATGTAAACATCACAAGACTATCAAGATACACCTTTGACTTCATCATTTCCCTTGAAAGTAAATTTGACTGCTTCTTTGGTTGGATAAAGTTGAATCTATGAAAAGTGATGGTTGTTCAAGACTTTAATAGCTATGAGAAAATTGTCTAATATGTTTTTAAAGTCAAAATAGAGATCATAAAATCTCATGATTATCTTGTTACTAGAGACAATAAATTGACAATGGATTTTAATTATGTTAGTTTAATAGAAAATCTCTTGGGGGTAATAAATTTCATTTTCCCACTTATCAAAAGTGTGGGAAGAAGCATACCAGAAATTTCTTGAATGGGGCAAGGAAATGATTTAGGTCTGGGGAGGAAGGGAACCTAACTATTGATTTATGATGTTATAAACCCACCAATGTAATGGAAGAAAGTAATGATCCAGTCAACCCATAACCAATTTTCTAATATTTCAACTATAAGGAATAGGGACACTCTATTAATAAATTACATAATCCAATGGTTTTTTACAATAATCGATGACAAAAACCTTCAAGGCCTAGATATCAAGGAGTGCATGCCATCACAAATGCTGAGGTGGATCCTAAAAACAAAGTGGTTTTAGGTATTCTGGTTATTAATACAATAATAGTGAACTTTTTTTCATTTGGTTCTATGAATTCTTTCATATCACACATGTTTAGTAGAAATATTCAAACACCACCTCAAAACATGGAATTAGAGTTATCTATGAAGATGGAAAATGGGTCAATTATTTCATCTCAAGTATAAAACTAATTTCCTATCCTTATTTGTGGGTTTGACATTCCATAAAACCTTATGATACTCCCTTTAGGGAATTTAATGTTATTCAGATAATGGATTAGACTTCCTTGTATAGATCCAACATAAATTCCTGAGAAAAGTAAATCACAATATGTATCAAAAATATCCCTCTAATTAAAAACAAGTTCAAGGAGGAGGATGAATATACTTTAGTATCATCATCTCAATAATGGATATTATTTCCTTATGAGTAATCATATCTTTCTCAAATGATTGAGACTAAGGAAAATATTATCCTTGATGGGATTCCCATTGTAATAGAATTTGTTGATGTGTTTCCCAAATAACTTCTAGTTCATTATCCAAGTCACAAGGTTGATTAGTCATTTGACATCCTACCCAAATCTTTTCTAAAATATAAGGATTTATATAGAATAACCATTTTTTAACTTGAGGGTCTAAATAAACAATTATAGGAGAATATTGATAAATGATTTATATGCCCAAGTGCTTTACTACGGGGGGCACTGATCCTTTTTTTCAAGAAGAAGAAAGGTTTAATGTTGCATTGATTAACATGATATTAATAATATCATGATAAATAATAATAATCATATTCCATGTATTGATGACTTATTCAATCTTCTTTGTGGATCCTAGTACTTCTCTTAGGTGGATCTTCGGTTGGGATATTATCAAGTAAAGGTGAATAAGGAAGATATCCCCAAGAATTCTTTTTGTACATGGTATGGGCACTATAAGTTCATATTTATTCCATTTTGACTCACTAATTCTATATAAATATGTATGGAGTTAATGAATGTAGAATTTAGGTATTGCCTCAACAAATTTATGGTAGTCTTTATAGATTGTATTCTTATCTACTCCAAAAGTAAGGGGGAACATGAGGAGAATTTAAATACTATAATAAAGACCTTATATAAGGATAATTTATATGAAAATTATATTAAATGTAAGTTTTTGTTGGATTAAGTAACTTTCATGGGGAATGTTATTGCTAATAAATGGATATATATGGCTCCATCAAAGTAGAGGCAGTCAAATGATGAACCATACCAATATATGTAATGGAAATCCAAAGTTTCCTTGGATTAGTTGGGTAATATTATTGATTTGTGATAAAATTAACATGATTTTAAAACCTAGTAAACAAACTTATTTATAAGGGATTCAAGTTTTTATGAACTGATAAATGTGAAGAAATCTTTAAAGAACTGAAGAAGAGGATAATCACTACACCTATGCTCATGTTAACCATTAGTGGGGAAGGATTTATAATCTAAAATGATGCATCCAAAAGGGTATTTTGTTGTGTACTCATGTAATATGAAAAAGTGATAGTATATGACTCCTTAAATTAAATATATATGAGAATAACTACCCAATTATTGATCTATAATTAGTTGTAGTGATATTCTCATTAAACATATGGTGACATTATCTCTATAGGGAGAAGTGTGAGATTTATATGGATCATAAAATTCTAAACAATATATTAACATAATGGGTATTAATATGTTCTAATATAGGTGGTTATATTTGATCAAGGATTTTTATTGTTCGATCCATCACTATTCTGGGAAAGAAAACATAACAGAAAATGCTCTGAGTAGAAAGGATTTGGAAACCATATCCATAATGAGGATTACAAGGGTTCCAATATTCATTTACATGAAAATTATGGACATATAAATCATAAAATAATCTGCATACTACCTTTACCAAATAACTTATTAGCCATCTATTCTTGATATGATCAAGGAGGCCTATAAAGGTGATGAGTTTCTACATAATAAGGTAAAAATTACTTCATAGTTCCAATATGTTGAAGATGGGGTGATAAGGTTTGGATCCCATATATGTTTCCCATAAAAATCAGAACTGAATAGGGAACTTCTAGATTATGTTCATAGATAATCCTTCTCTTTTAATCTAGGAATCATTAAGATGTATAGATATTTAAATCAAAACTAATTGTGGGATAATATGATGAGGGAGATTGTTGAGTTTGTATCTCAATGCTTGGTATACCAATGAGTCAAGGTGGAACAACATAAGTCTAAGGGTATGATGAAACAATTTCCCATACCTATATAGAAATGAGAAAGCATACCCATTGATTTCATCATATTACACCTCAGGACATCTAAAGGAAATAATTCCATTTGGGTGGTAGTAAATCACCTAACAAAGTTGGAGAATTTCATTTCTATCAAGAAAGATTTATATCTTGAACAACTCTCTAAGATATAAATAATGGAAGTGGTAAGAATATATGGAATTTCAATCACAATCATATATAATCAAGATCCAAGGTTTACATTGAGGTTTTGGAGAATACTTTAGAAATCATTGGATACAAAACTGAGCTTCAACACTACTTACCACCCTCAGAAAGATAGTCATTTGTAAAGGACCATTCAAACCATGTAGTATATTCTAAGATCATTTTCATTAGATTTAAAAGGATGTTGGGATCCACACCCTACCCTATTATAGTTCTTATATGACAAAAGTTTACATTATAGAATTCAAATTACATCTATGAGGCTATATATGGGAAGAGGTGTCAGACTTCAACAAGATGCGATAAAGTTAGAGAGTAGAATCAGATGGGACTTGATCTTTTCCAAGAGATGATATAGAAGGTTAAAATCATTCATCACCATAGTTATCTATACAAAGTCTATAAAAAAATATATGCATACAATTTTTGAAAAGACTTGGATTTTGAGGTTGGAGAAAAAAACATCCATTATATATCACCATGGAAGGAAATCATGAGGTTTGGTAAGAAGGGAAATCTTAGTCCTAGATACCTTATCCTTTTCTAGATCCTTAATGATATTAGATCAATGGCATATAAACTATCACTCCCACCTAACCTATCTCATGTACATGATGTGTTCCATGTATCCCTCTTAAGTAAGTACATAACATACCCCTCACATGTATTGAATCTATAGGTGGTACCATTGGAGAATGATATTTCATATGAGGAGTATACATTGAAGATATTATATTTTTTAGACAAAGTTATACAAAATAAGACAACTCTCCTGGTTAAATTCGTGTGGTGGAACCAAAAGTTTGGGGAAGCAACATGGGAACTCGTAGAGGTGATGAAATACAAGTATCCTCATATATTTTATTATATGAAATGAAAATTTCAATGGTGAAATTTTTTAAGGGGGGATAATAAAATGACTCGAACATTTATAAATGGAATTCCATTTTTAAATTAGTAAATTATTTATTAATAAATGGAATTATAAAAAACACATGCACTAATTTGGTTATTTTGGACCGTTATATATTATATCATGTCAAATTTAAAAACCCATTAAGAATCATAAATATTATATTATAGATGTTATATAGTGATCATATGATTATTATATATATATAGTGTTATGATAAAACTAATTGACATAGAAAAAAGAAGTGATAGCCTCAACCAGTAGGAGCATACACTATGAACGTCATTTATCATAGATTCTAAGAGAGAAAGCATCACTTGGATTTTCCCTTGACCAAGCCCAAGAAGAGATTCAAAAACTAAATCATGAACCAACCCATTTTTGGGATAATTTCAATATCATCAAGATCATGAACAAAACCAGGTACGTTGAACCACCCAAAGAAAATTTCACCATCACACACCTTACCCTTAGGGTGTTTGTTGGTGTAATAAAGGGATATGCATCTAGACCCTGAGAGTGTGAATTTTTATATTTTCATTTTAATAAAACAATGGTTATATTTATCACTTTTTAATATTACTTTTTAAATGATTGTAAAAACAGTTAGATGAAAATTTGATTTTGATATGATGAAACACAAATTTTATTTTTGAGAAATATATTGATTCAATAAAAACACTATTTTTGATGAATTTAGTAATTTTTTAAATGAATAATATTTTAATAAGATATTTTTATTAAATAATATTTATTAAATATAAATGATATAATAATTTCATGAAGTCGACAATAATTTTTATAAAGGTCAAAAAATTGTTATTTTAAAAACCCAATATTCTTTAAATAAATATGGATTTTTTATTTAAATGTTTAAATTAATATTATTAGAGAATTATTTGGATAAAATAATTTTATTTTTGAAATCATAATTTCTAAATTATCCAATGGTTATTTTTTCATAATTTTCATAGATAGCTGAATGTCTTGGTAAAATTAAATATGGTATAAATATATTGTGTGTATTATGACATCACAATGACCCAAAAGTTATGTAATTTATTCTATAAAAGGTATCCTTGACAAAAATTATGTTTCCCTTTTAAATTAATGTGTTTTAATGTTATTTTATCAATTTTATAAACCCTTAATGATTCCTCGAAAACCTATATTATATTTTAATGTCTTAAAATAAATTATTTATAAAAATGAATCACTTCCACATCACCAAGTGAACCATTTTAATTTATTATATTATTAGACTTATAAAATGATGAAAACCAATCCTATTTAGTATAAAAATGTGAAAAAATCATGGGAAGGTTTTTATTTTTTATTACTTTATCATATAGCGTCCAAAACCTATGTTTAGAAATTAATAAAAACTTCTCCTCTCTGTTGCTATGTAAACCCACCCCACCTCCCATTAATATTCACTCAAAACAATTGGATCATGAAATTATTATAACATTAAATATATATATATATATATATATATATATATATATATATATATATCCTTCCCAAGGTTCCCCTAATCTCTTAATAAGATCCTACCAAACTTTAAGAAGCACCCTCTCAGTGTTAGGGATCTTATCCTTCTCTTTATTCAAGAAGCTTCCATGTATTTTTTCCCTTTAATTTCCAATTTTTCATGTTGGGTTATGTTTTTGATATACCACTAATAAAAAATGACCTTTAATAGTGCTATAATATGCCTTTATTAGCACTAAAAAGATCTCATAATTTGAGCATAATTAAAGGCCTAGATCATTTATCAGTGCTAAAAAAGCACCGTTAAAGGCCCCCTTTAACTGTGTTAAAAAAAGCAATGATAAAAGGGTCCTTTAACAGTTATTTTTTTAGCACTATTAAGGGCCTATTTTATCACCATTTTTTTAGTTCTGATAAAGTTCCTACTAATAAAGGGTATATAAAAAAATACCATAGCCCACCCACACCCCTTTATCAGCGCTTACCACCCCCACCCCTTTATCAGTGCTTCCTCGACCCCTTTATTAGTGCTTTACAAACTTGACCTCTTGTGTGCAACCCTACCTTGAGAGATTTTTGAACCCTATACCTCTATCATATACATCAAATACTCTTCCACTCCACTATATTATTTTTTTAACATTTTATGATATATCTATATATTTATATATATTTTGTTACCGTTATTATCCATATATATATATACATGTATATATATATATATCATTACATTTTTTATCCATATATTTATGTGTGTGTGTGTGTTTATATATATGTTTATATATTGATAAATATATTTTATATGTAAATATCTTTAATTATTTATTTATAAAATTAAATTTTTATGTGTGGATATATAAAAAATATGTACAAATTTCTATATATTTGAGTATAAATAATATTAAATTGTGAAAAATGATAAAATTTCAAAACCATAATATCAATATGAATGTAAGACCTGGGAATAAATTCAGTCCTTACCAAAAAAGGACAATAAGAATGAGGCCAACGTTTAACTCTATCACTAAGAGTGTAGATATCATCATAGGCTTCTATTTGATATGTGGTATAGCCCAAACGGAAACTTGAATCAAAATTTATGGTCTTTTGAATTTTGAGTTACATTTTCAACTTATTTTAGATATTTTATTACTTTATTAATTTTTTTTGTCATCAAATTTTTATTAAATGACTATTACTCGACAATAATTAGAAAATTATTAATTAAAAATACTTTTTAAATTTTTTTATTAGTTATTTCCACTAAATATCTTTTATATTAAGTGTAAATGACAATTTAACTTATCTAAAACATATTTTAAAAATATATATATTATTTTTAATGAAATATAATTTTTTTTTAGTATAATTTTATCAGTTCTTGTAAAAAAGACTTGATCAAAGACCTCATTTATCAGTACTTTTTAAAAGTGTTGATAAAGTGTGGGTCTTTATCAGTGCTTCTAAAAAAAGAACGGATAAAGTTCCCCAATTTAACAGCGCCTTTTTTAACATTTTTAAATAACCCCTTTTATATCACTAAAAAATCACTATTAAATACCCCCTATAATAGCGCTTTTTTTAGTGATGACAAAGTGGGTATTTAATAACATTTTTATCAAGCACTATTAAATAACTAGCACTGGATAAATCCAGTTTTTTAGTAGTATACCTTTTACTATAGTTATGATTTCCAAGTGATGAGAGACCCCTTTCACTCCCATTAATCCCTTGAATGAATCTTTATGTATCATCATTATGCTACTGAAATTATCCAGTGATTTCTAATGCTGAACAATTTAGTAGTGAATACCCATCTCTATTTCCCCTCAAGAGTATTCACATAAATATACATATCCTTCATTTATTTGGGACTTCCATTTATGTATCTCACACTCCATAATTATGGAATAAAATGTGATTAAATATATCATTACATTGTATGATATATGTGGAACACTTATGCATGTACATGATCTGAAATTGGAGGGTGTGCTAGAAATTATATAGCTCTTCATTTCATTGGGTAATGTTTTTATCTCATGATATTCCATGTATGGTACATGATAGGTTATCCAAATCACACAATGTTATTTTTTATTAGAATTTATCCTTGACTTATGTTTATGATTTCATGTTTTATATTATTTTCACATTCCTATTTTTCCTTTATGCTATCATGTTATACCATGCCTAATTGTTAAAGATTGTTATTCTCACCCCACTTATGTTACCTAGATATAAATCCTGGATCACATGTACTTTCTTACCTTATGGTATTCTTTTTTATACCCATACTGGGAATTATAGATCACACCTTTTGATTAGCCACTAAAATAGGCTAATATTCACTCTCTATATTATAATATTCATGTGATTAATTATTCATAAACACCATTTTTAGTGCATTTTACAATTAGAACATTATTTCACATCATGATTGTAATCCCTCTTAAAATGCACTATGACATGGTACATTTTTTAACACCTCCTGAAATACAAAATGGTCTTGATTTTATTTTCATATTTAATTTTTAGTTTTTACATTATATTTGGAACAATTTATACTTTTGTATTACTTGAAGATTCATATTGGAAGACCACCAAAGTTGGCCTTGGACAAACAACATTCTGGGTGAAGTGAACTGAACAGAATCCCAATAATGAGATTGTAGCAGTCAATATTCAAGCCCAATAATTCTAAAAATTGAACTAAATAAAGACAATATCATGCGTAGCATTTCATTGAACAGTTTACAGAGAAAATTCTTATGTTTGAATGGAGTTACAAGCGGCCCAAGTTGAATATGCAATATTGGACCAGATTCATTGGCTCAGAAAAATAGCTCACCATTTTGATAATATCTCTCAAAAAAATCCATTTGGTATGAACTTTTACATGAGGTTGGGAGACATCCTAAGATACATTTTATTCTTCTATGTACCACTATAATTAGGCCATCTAGAAGGCCATTTAGACACGTCTGTTTGGGGGATGCAAGCTGGCTGCCACTTCGGGTCAAGGATAAAGAAGTCCAGTCTTCCTTACTTTCCACCACCCTAGGCCTACTATACTCAAGTGGGATCCTTTTTTACTATTGGTAACTCGACCCAATCCTATTTAAATTACTATTTAAGGAAGTGGTGGTGGAGGAGTTTATGATCTTTGAATCTCCTTTCATTGTAGGGTTATGCTGCCACTTTTCCTTTGTAATGTTCTTCTTCATTTGTAAGTTGTTCGAATCACCTTTGTTTTTAATAAAAATTCTTCAACTTCCATTATTATGTTCTTCTTATTATCAAATTTATACTGATTTTTTATTTTTTGAATTTCTTCATACCAAACCTTGTGAAATTATTCACACAATGGTGGAGTGATTGTTTTCTTTTTATTATTTTTTTCACTTATTCAATTCCTCCCTCATGAGTCTACTTCCCGCTTCCATTGAAACCATAGGATCAATGGAAGGATAACCCACATATGGGTTGATCCAATAGAGTATAAAATGACTATATTAGATTTTATTTATCACCCCATTAATGTCTAATCACTTCTTTTAATTGATATTTTTATTTTATGATTTTAAAGCTTCTTTTTCCTTGTTGAATTTTAAGGTCACATACTTCAAGTGCTAATACGAACCTTTACCATGGAGTGCTCATAAATTTGATCCTATAAGTGTATAGGTGATTAGTATTATGGTGTGTTGGTATTAAACCATTAAGTGATAAAGTTTTTTGATCTTCATGAATGAACCCATCTCGAATATAAGAAATTGAAATCATTAAAAAATAATTTCATCAAATACACACCTTGTAATAACCTAGGATCAACCCTTCTCATAATTTGAATTCACTTAAGTCTCTTATTGTTCACTTAAACCCATATAAAATCAACCCAATTTGGCCACATCATTTCTAAAAACAACCCATAGAATGTACATGTTTGTAGGTTACTTATTATGTCTCTGAGGATTTGATAACCCAAGATAAACTACAAGCGACCGCTTAACCCTAAAAACATGGGTAAATTTGGGCGAGACTAAATTTTGAAGCTGTTTCCAGGGACTTAAGTAAGTTATCTTAGACACTGGATTCCTTTTATCACACCATTTCTCTAATCTCATCCCCAATTTCATTCCTATGGAAAACCCTTTTGAACAAATCCAAACATGGTGAACCTCTCCTTACTTTGATCACTCCACACCAAGTGTGATGTATAATGACCATCCAAGTTTCTAATGGTGGGATAATCGACAACCCATTGAGGCCCAATTTTTTAACTCCTATTCTCCATAAAACATTCCAACCTATTATGAGTTCCAATCCCAACAAGGCCAATTAGAACATCCTTCTGTGGAATTCCAACAACTTAATTATCCTCTTGGAATAGACAATCTATATCAACCCCTTGCCCGTCTTGATCCACATCCATTAATTGAGAAACTGTGTCAAAAAATGGATAGAATTACTTTTGAAGATTCATCCTTGAGAGTATAACTACAAAGCATTGAAACAATTGTAGAACCCATTCCCAGTCAAGTTATCCATTCCTCATCATTTATAGAGGAATCTGGTTACACACAAACATCTCATGAAAATGCTAAATAAATTTCCTTTGAACCTAAGATACCTGAAGAACATTAAGTAATAGTTTATGGGTGTTTAAATTAAGAGGAAACTAATTTTTTGTATTCACAAAAGGGAAATTTGACATCATGGATTGATTGTCCTGAATATTGCTAGATTAATGATTTTTCAGAACAAAAAAACATTGCACCATTGGGAGAAATAATGAACTTCGAGTACATACCCATTACTGAAACTAATATTTCCAATTTTTTGGTTGAATATTCCATTCAAAAGGAACCATTTTTGTTGACAAATCTATAAAATAAAACTGAGTTGGATTCAAAATCTCGACCTGTGTCTGAATGTCCTATCCAACTCGAGCTCAAAATTATTGTCCTTCCTTCCCCTCTCAAGTATCACTTCATAGGGTATAATCATGAACTTTAAATTGGAATTAATTATTCTATTGAAACCAAAAAAGTTGGAATGATCATTGATGTCTTAGGCAAGAATATAGAGGAAACTGGATTAACCATTTCTGATATTCCTTGGATTTTCCCACTCATGGTAGAACATAGGATTGTACATGACAAAAATTCTAAACAAAGAATCAATCTCAATAAAGTAAAAGTAAATAAATATGGTGTCTTTAAAAATTTTAAAGTTGGTATTGGGTAAGTTATGCGGATTCAAGTTGAGCTAACTATATTAAACAAAAACGTTTCATGGGAGGCAACCCGTGGTTTTCATGTTTCCAATCTTTTTGAATCATCTTTATTTTTTAAATAGGATAAATGAATCATTTTTATATTTAAAAAAATAAAAAAAAATTATATTGTTGACCTATTCTTCTATTATGAGTATGGATGGGTATGAAAGGGGAGTTCCATATTCATCCATGTCATGTGGTGTGATCCTTGAGTAATACCTTACCCAGAAATTTAAAAAGAAGACAATGTATCATCAGTTTATTTTATTTTATTTTAATGTGTTTGTAGGTTAAAATAAAAATAAAAAAAATATAAAAAAAATTAAAAAAAATATAAAAGGACACATCATAGATCATGGGTCAAACCCCGTCACAACCGGCGAAGCTGTGAGGAATCGAACCCTGGACTGAAGGGAGACAGGGGCATGCACTTACCACTGACCTACGGATTATAGTGCTTCTTTATTCTATAATTTTTGTATATATACTTATATTTAAAATTTTTTATTATATAAATAAATATATATATATAACTATATATATTGTTTTTTCCCTTTTTCACTAGGGAACTCTATAAGTGACATGGATATCAAAGGACTAAATTAGAGAAATAAGAACTTCAACTTCAACCACCAGGTGACTTCATTCAATGATCCTCATATTTCAAATTCCTTTTAGAAATCCTCTCATCTACCTCTACCCCCTTCTAAATTTTACTTTCTTTAAACACTTGGGATAGAGTTATTCTAAGTTGGGGGGTGAAAAGAATGAAAAAAATAATAATTAATTGTGTGTGCATAAAAAATGTGTGGAAGGAAAAATTTATTTAACCTTGAACACGATAATACACATTGCACACTTTTAAACTGAATATAAAATAATTTAGCATGCCTTAGTTTTGATTTTAATCCATGTATAATTTCATGAGCATAGATTTTGGAAAGTGTGTCTGTCTAATGTAAAATTTCATCATTTATATTTTCATCCAAATAAAAAAAAGATCACAACGCACATCCTTTGATATTGGGGTATTAGTTTGAGTTCATGGGGTCCTGCAAATAAATAGAAAAGGTTTGGCGATCATTTTATATTTAATATGAGTATTTAATAAAATAATAATAATAATAAAACAATAAATTTGTGCGTAGAGAAATGAAATGACCTAATGTGTGGATTTCGGCACTTGGGGATCGTGACTCCATAGTTGTCTAGCCCAAAGTTAGTAATTTCATCTCTATTTGTGGTAATTTTACTTTTTTTTACTAAGTTAAGTCGAGATAATGCTCGAGTATGTGGGATTCACTTGGTGCCCTAAGTTCTTTGAGCTTGGGATTCATTGGAAAAGTCTCGCTATATGGGTTGACTCTATTGAGTGTAATTTCAATTACCACTGAAAAATTTCAAAAAAAAATTGAATTCTTGTGTTAATATATAAATGTGATTCCACCTAGATCTTCTATCATTTCCCCCTTGAATAATGATGAACCCCCATGTCTATTTTGATAAACAATACATTCTCATGCTTAATTGATATTGGATGAAATATGGCGATGAATTTGAACAGAGAAATGGGCTTGGAATTGGGATCTTCTTATAAAACTATCTTGTATTAAAATTTTTTGATGTGTTCCATAGTTTTTTGGTATAAGGGTTTTTGGTGATCATTATGTATTAAAATGTTTTGGAAAAGGGAATTCGAATTTCATATTTTTCAAATATATTTTGCTCGGGACTTGCAAAACTCAAGTAGGGGGTGTGATTAGCCACTAAAATGGGCTAATATTCACTGTCTATATTATAATATTTATGTGATTCATTATTCATAAACACCATTTTTAGTTCATTTTACAATCTGAACATTATTTCACATCATGATTGTAATCCCTCTTAAAATGAACTATTACATGATACATTTTTGAACACCTCCTAAATGGTCTGTATTTTATTTTTATATTTAATATTCAGGTTTATCATTACATTGAGAACAAATCATACTTTTGGATTATAGGAAGATTCATATTGAAAGACCACCAAAGTTGGCCTTGAACAAACAACATTCTGGGTGAAGTGAACTGAACAGCAGCACAATAATGAGATTGTAGCAGCCAATATCCAAGCCCGATAATTCTGGAAATTGAACTGAAGATATTGGACATCATGGGGAACATTTCATCCAATAGTGGACGAAGATAATTATGATTTCTGAATGAAGTTCCAAGCATCCCAAGTTGAATATGCAATATTGGGCCATATTTATCGGCCCAAAAAAACAGCCCACCATTTCGATAATATCTCTCAAAAAAATTCCATTTGGGCTGAAATTTTACATGAAGTTAGGATACATCCGAAGATACATTTTATTCTTCTATGGAAAACTATAATTAGGACATCTAGAAGGCCATTTAGACGTGTCTGTTTAGTGGATGCAAGATGGATTCCACTTCAGGTCAAGGATAAAGAAGTCAACTCTCCCTTACTTTCCACCACCCTAGGCCTACCATAATCAAGTGGTATCTTTTGTACTGTTGGGAGCTAGACCCAATCTTCTTGAAATTCCTATTTAAGGTATTGGTGGTGGAGGATTTTATGATATTTGATTCTTCTTTCATTGTAGTGTTATGCTACCACTTTTCGTTTGTAATGTTCTTGTTCATTTGTAAGTTGTTCAAATCACCTTAGTTTTCAATAAAAATTCTTCATATTCTCTTATTATTTTCTTATTATTATCACATTGATACTGTTTCTTTATGGTATGAATTTATTCATACCAAACCTTGTGAAATTATTCACACAACGGTGGAGTGATTGTTTTCTTTTTATTGTTTTTTTACTTCTTCAATTCCTCCCTCCTGAGTCTACTTCTCGCTTACATTGAAACCATAGCATCAATGGGGGGATAACCCACATATGGGTTGATCCAAGGGAGTATCAAATGACTATATTTTATGTTATTTATCACCCCATTAATTTATAATCACTTATTTTAATTGAGATTTTTTTTTGATGATTTTAAAGCTTCTTCGTCCTTGTAGAATTTTAAGGCTACATAATTCACGTTCTAATACTAACCTTTAACTTAGAGTGCTCATAAATTAGATCCTCCAAGTGTATAGGTGATTAGTATTATGGTGTGTTGGTATTAAACTAGTAAGTGATGAATTTTTTTGATCTTCTTGAATAAACCCATCTCGAATATAAGAAATTGAAATCATTAAAAAATAATTTCATCAAATACACCCCTTATAATAGCCTAGGATCAACCCTTCTCATAATTTCAATTCACTTAAGTCTCTTAGTGTTCACTTAAACCCATATAAAATCAACCCAAGTTGGCCACTTCATAGCCTAAAATAACCCATAGAATATACGTGTTTGTAGGTTACTTCTAAGGTATCTGAGGATTCGACAACCCATGATAAAATACAACAACCGCCTAACCCTAAAAACTTGGGTAAATTTGGGTGAGAACACATTTCTTATGTATGTCCCAAGGTTTTACCATGTAGTTTAATAAGAGAAAAGGGATTTAGGAACATTTTAGGGAAGTTTTCAATAATGTCACTATATTCTTGTGGAAAGTTGTTATGTTGTGTACCTAATTTTTCAAATACACAAGGTTTCACTGTATTTTGGGATTGTGAAATTTTTACCTTGGAAACAATGTGCATATGATTCACAAAGTAATTGGAATAAACATATATAATTCCCATAAAGGACAGAAAAACAAGAATTACTAGTCATAAATGGATATATACATGTATAAGAAGATACTAAGGGAAAATAAACTCACTTGAAGAAGAATAAAATGTTGAATGTTGACCTATTGGATCAGATTAATAAATGCCTAAGATTGATCTCTAAGAAAACTATCATAAATTCCTATAGAGGTGAGCCAGTTCCATGAGAAATTAAGATGATAAACATCCAACCCCAGGTCTAAAAAAAAGAGGCCCAAATAAGAAGTTCCACATGGAAAACCAGTCACCATAATATTAATAATTTTTCATAATACAACTAAAATAAATAAATTTCATGGGGAAATAGAAAAACCATGCAATGTAAAGATGCATCATGAAATTAAAAATTAAAAATTCTAATTCTAATTTAAAACTAAGAATTCTAAATTTTAGATCTCCACCATACAAATAAAATTTTAAAACACAAATAGATGACTTTATTTTAATCTATTATAAACTATTAAATACTATATACAATTTTTAACTAAACAAAAAAACCAAAGAATAACCATAATTAGCCCAGTCTAATTATCACTTTAATATTTTCCACAATAGAACATGTCTACCTGTGCTAGTATATCTACTACTATCTTTTAAGAAAATTCATGATGAGAAGAATCCTAGTCTGTAATACCACATAAATAGAGTTTACCAAACCATTTTCAAGATCTTTCACCTAAGGTGTTGTTATAGAAAATTACAAAGAAATCATAAAAACCTTCAACTCAACATCAATAGAGAGAAAAACTTGCATTAATAGTTAAAAATTTTAAACTTATATTTGGAAATCCCAAAATGAAACCAATAAAGACAGAATAAACACACTACAAGAAATCATGACAATCTAACAAGAGATAAAACTCTCCACCAGAACCTAAATAATAATGGAAAACCTAACCCTATACACCCCTCCTCCCAAAAAGTATCCCCTACAATTCATATGCAGAGTCGGTCATAGTAAATAAAGATAATTAAAACCTAAAGATACACCTTTCTCATTACTAAGGGATACTAACATAACCACAAGACTTAATCACTATCACAGTTGAGGTGTAAAAAAAATTCCGACTTATTATACCTAATATTATCCTAACAGTGTCTTTTAATGTGGTTGATTTTACAACACTAATATAATTTAATATTCTTAAAGTGACTTATATTTTTCTTTTATTTTCCATTTTCATTTTATTAACACCTAACATTCAATATATCAGGCTTGGTCTTCACTCTATTACCCTCACCTTCAAACCATGGGTCTAAATATCCCTAGACAACAAGGCATCCTTCACTTCCTCTAGAGTAACTAACTCCCTTCCATATGGTATAGTGCCTCTTAGAAATTTATATGAATCATTAAATGAGGTTAAAAAAATATAGACCGGTCCTCATCTCTTATTTTAATATCTATATTAGATAAATCATCCAATAATTTATTAAATTAATCAAAATAATCATGAATCGAATTGACAAGAATAATATTAAAATTTTAAATCCTCATCTTCATATACCACCTAACAAGAAGGTATTTAGTCATATGTAAATGTTCCATTTATAATCATATAGATATGTAAAGACCCGAATATTCCATGTAAATGTTTTTTTAATTATATGAAATTATTACGAGTCTGCGAAAATTGACGGCACATGATTCTGAGGCCCGGTGTGACCGGAATAAATATCTAAACATTTTTTAAGATACATTCAGTAAACGTGTGGGAGGGATTTCCTATATTTTTAATGAGTGCTCGGATTAAAAATATAAGGGCACCATTGAATCTGCAGCGCTGGGATTTGATTAAGGGAGGATTCAATTCGACCGCAGTAGGTCAGGTGAAAAAGTTAATTTTGCGGACTTTTGAAAAAAATTAATAAAATAACATGTTATGTTATTTTCTTTTTCTTTTTCTTTTTCCTCCAAAGGACAAGCTGTGTGGCGGGACCAATGAAAATTCAATCCATTAAATGGATTGACTCCCTTTTATTCATGCATCTGCACCATTGGAATTAGGAAGGTTCCTTAATTAAATGAACCCAATTAATTCTACATGCGTTACTCACCCTCCCCTTTCTTATTTATATGGAGCTTGGGGAGGGGTATTGGAACGGATTCACCAAGTGATGATGTTCTGGTAAAATACTGGGATGCCAATAACATTGAGGATGGGACCAGTTTCAGTAAGCAGGGACGAGCACCACCGAATCACAAACCGACTAACACTGACTCCTCCTCAAGCACGGATGTTCTTCAACGAATCTGGAGGTAGGGATTCATCTTGTTTTAATTACAAGATATTGTTGAATCCTATTCTACCCTCTTTCTATCAAAGTAATGTGGAGGGAGAGGGCCAAACAAACAAGTCATGAACCCTCCGCTACTTGTTTTACAATATGTTCTTCATGGTCTTTTGTTTGGATTGGACGGATTTCAAAATGGAGAGACAAGCAGCGAAGAGGGTGTTCTGAGAGGTCCATTGGAACCTTAGAATGGAAAGAAGGGCCACTGAAACTCACCCAGTGACCCATGGAAGACAATCGGCAACTGGTGCCAGTGGGGTAGGTGATGGCGGCGGCCAGCACTGGATGTTCGTAGAGGAGGAGGCATGTCGTCGCGCGCTGCAGGAGGAGGAGACCAGAGATTTTCAGCCGCGGTGGTTGAGTAGGGCGGTCAGCACCAGCTGGCCATGGAGGCGGAGCGGCGTGCCATCGTGCGCTGTTGGAGGTGTTCGCAGCTCAAAGTCATGGTGGTGGAGGGACCCACCTACAGCGGGTCCTGTGGCGACCGGGTGATGCCACGTGGTGCCACTGCTTCACAAACCGAACGGCTACAGCCGTTTGGGAAAACCAGGGGAAGATGCCCCCCCCCCCCCCCCGTGACAACTAGGGCAGACCCTAGCCAACGGATCGTGCCCTCTACAGGCCAGGCCGCGCGAGCCCAGCGAACCACGCCACATCGCGAGCCGGGCTGCGTGAGCCCAGCTGACTGTGCCCCACCACGGTCCAGGCCGCACAAGCCCAGCGAGCCGCACCCTTCGCGGGTCGGGCCGCGTGAGCCCAGTGGGTCGTGCCCCTCCATCGGTCGGGCCACACCAGCCCAACGGGCCATGCCCTCCTCAGGCCGGGCTGCGCGAGCCCAGCGGTCTACGCCCTCCACGGGCCAGGCCGCGCCACATACAGGTAGGGATGAATCACGGTCCAGGGGGCCGATCCCACCATAGCCAAGCCTATCTAGTCCAGAACTAGACCAGGTTGGGCCGGTTCGATCCGACCGGATCGGACCTAACCCGGACCCAACCAGGCCTAGTTTCGCTTAAAGGTACATAACTTGTAAACCAAACGTCTGTTTGATGAACAGTCTATGGTTCTAGGATCCTTGGAGTGAGACAGACCTTTTGATATACTCCACTTGATTTTTTGAGAATGTTAGTGTAGCACCCCAAACATTTTTAGATATGTTTATCTTAAATACATTCGAGCCATTGCCTATATTTCATGAAGCAATGAGTTTCTTTGAAACAACACTTGGTTATTTAGGAGATAGTCATAGCCTAGCCATTGAACTTAAATTTTCCACTTGTTTGTTTTGAATTTTGAAAATCTGACAAACATGATTGTGTTTAGGATGATATTTAGAGTCTGATGGAATTAACTTAAATTTTGATGAATAGTAACATATCCTTATGAATAGTAACCTAACCTTTTGAATAGTAACTTACTTTTATGAATAGTAATATGAATTTATGAATGGTATCTACACCCATGAATGTATAAACAAATTTAGGCACCTTAAAAATAAAGATGAATAATTTAAGTGTTTATATTTTTCGATTAAATAATGAATTTAATTAACTATTAAAATAATCATATTTATAAAATTATTTTTGAAAAATGGACTTTATTTTTTGATAATACATGTCGAAAAATGGTAATGGTGAATTTTTGGTATTTTTCTAAAATACTATAATTTTTTATGAATTGTAAAATGTGATAATTTACGATAAATGCTAAATAAGGGATTTATTGAGTCATTAGTGATAATCTGCTGGTGTAATCCCAATTGGTTTTAATTCACGTGCATATATTACTATTCTTGGTCATGTAATACTCACTATTTCTTGTATTGAGAGGAAATAATAAATTAAGGATTATAATATTAAGAAAACTTCTCTCCCCTCCACTATATAAACCACCCCTCACCCCCTCTTCCTCCCACACCACTCAAGATTCTAGCCTTGCCTAAATTTTGCGAAATACTCTTTCCAATACCTCTTCCCACATCCAAGACCTTCTGGTCTCACCAAAAGTCCAAAAACAAAGGCCTTAAGGGGATTCTCAAGGAGGAGTACTCAAGAGCTGAACCTTTCTTCTCTTTTCTTTCAATTTATTTTACGAAGTTCCATTATTTTGTTCTCCCTTATCACCTCCCCTCATCCAAATGCCATGAAAATTATAGTACCTTACATGTACTAGATTTTCATTCTGCTAATGGAATATTTTATCATAATCTCTCTTTTTCCCCTCCTTTTATACAATAAATGCAAACACTGTCCGAGATGTGTTAATTAATCACACTCAAGGAAGATGGGTTTTCAATTTAAATTAATATCTTCAATACTGGTCATGAAAACTTTTTAATGGATTAAACAGGTCATAATATATGTATTTTATCATGATTAATGTTCTTTAATCCTTACACATTCATAATATGGAATAATAATACAAAAAAAGTTTATTGTGCACAAAACCGCCAAGCCAAATCCAAGCGTTTATTCTTAACTCATCGAATGAGTCATCCTCATGGTATATAACCAGAATCATTATAATATCATTTATATCTCTTTAATGTCACTAATAATTTATATTAACAATTCTATATGTTTAACCATATTTCAAACAAACATCCATTCATGAATACAAGTAAACGGATCATGAAAACCAAAGAAGAAAATGCTACCAAAACAATAAAATTGAATCTCTTAAATCATCAAAAATGTCATTAATGAACCTAATAAGGTCATAAAAAATAAATTACATGTTGATGAGGTTATGTAATTATTAATTAATAAAGATAAATTTTATTATTCAGGTCGTTAAGAACAATCAGGAACACCTTCAAGCATAAGGTAAGGGATCCTCTCTCTCACTTTTGGTCAAGAATATCCCCTATGTTGTGCTCTTTTATTTTTAATGCCTAATGATGATGTATGTTTTTGAACCTCCCCCATACTGACATTATGACATATAAATAATGGTATACCCCTTTACCTCCCATTAATCCCTTACAAGAACACTTGTTACCATGCTAAAATGTTTGTAAGGGGTTTTCTCATCTCACTTTCAATTCTGTGGGATTTCCATTGTTGGCATATTATTTATTATTTGTGGTATATTGGTACTGCCATTTGATATATATTATCATGATTATATTTATATTAATGGTATTCTATGATTCATTTGGTGGTTATTAAATTTTCTCCATACGACTCAATTGATTACAACGTGGTAACGAGCTTTGTCTTAATTTTCACTTCATTCTGACTTGCTTAGTATTGTGCACCTTCTCTTTCTTATGTGGTGTACCTAATGCCCATTTGAGATCACTTTTCATTTGAAATTATATTCCATTTAAATATTCATATTCTCATATCATGGATATGATTATTTTTTAAGATGTATACCATTTTACTTAAGGTATTTATTTTGAATGTTGTTTTGACTGTGGAAATATTGATGAATCAATGTCCTCTATTCTATATAGATAATATAAATTCATGTTTATCTTGTGTTGAATCTATGTATAAATAATGAATTGGATGTAGAGTCGGGTGGGGCCCACTATATCCCCTCGATGCATCGGTAGGTCTCATGAGACAAATCAGTTGGTGACAAACTCTTTGAGTTTGTTTCCAAAAATCAGACGGGTTTCTACCCACAGAACTAAACCGTTTTAATGGTATTATGGTTTCATGTGCCAGATACATGACTTCCAATTAATAATAATTCTCTTTATTCATTATCAGTTATTAATATTCATGAGGTTTTCGCTTTGACAAAATCTATGGATGCAGATTCATTCTTAGTTTATTAAAGGCATGTGTTTTTCATCTATTCACCATGCCATATTGATTATGTCAGATTGATTATGATTCACTTATTATTATATTCATGATTATTCTATTTGTAAACCTTACTAATCATTTGATCTCACCCCTTTCATTGTTTACTTTTAATAGGTGAAAAAGAGGAAATCATTTATTGAGTTCTTGTGGATGCAGTTTTTAGTTTTTGTTATGTATTATATTTCGTAACCTTTTCCTATGTAATTTGAGTAACATCTATGTATCTATTTTTTTCAAGACTGCTAAACTAGTCTTTACTTTGGGATTTTTATTCCTTATAACCATGCCTATGTAATTATTAATGCACCAGATCTAGTTTAGAGGGTTCGGGGTATTACAGTTGGTATCAAAGGAGGTTTAGTAGAAAACTTGAAAACTAGAGTAGGAAATGTATAGTAGGGAATAAATCCCTAAGGTGGTATTTGAGGATAAACATACAAGAACATCCTGGTATTTTGGTAAGGAATATATTATGTGAATATTTCTAGAAAATACATCCCTGTCTGGATATGATCAGGTAGAGGTGGCTCTCGCACAGATGTACCTAAGAGTGAAAGCTCCAACAAGTAGTTTCAGGCTTGACCCGGGGTATCCTGGTACATGACAATAGGCTTTGCTGCACTCTTGGTTATGACACTCTTAAGGTATATGATTAGGATAATTCATATTTTTTTACAAGACATTATGACGGATTGAAATGTAAATTATTCCTCAAAGAAACCATTTTTCTGATTATGGGATTAGCCATGCGTAGGATCTCAATTTATGCTAAGTATTTTGTTAAGTTAAGATTATAAATTATGAATCATACCCTAATCTAGTGTGTACCATTATTTAGAAATGTCATCTAACATAATAAGGGTAATCAATACTCATGGGCAAGGTAGGGATCTCCCCACTGAGCAAGTAAACACAGTCAATGTTGGAGTAGATCAGATCATGACCATATTGGGACAACTTACTCAGGTTTTTACAAATAACCATTCCACACCTGTGTTGGATCATTTCATGCAGAAAAATCCCCCATCTTTCAGTGGGACTACAAATCTAGTTGTTACTGAGCAATGGATCAAGTCCCTTGAAAATATATTCATGGAATTAAGATGCAATAAAAATGAAAAGGTAGTACTGGCAGTATATTGTCTCAAGGGAGATGTTGATCAATGATGGTCCTTGATTCAGAATACCACGGAGGAAGAAGAAATAAAATATATGGAATGGAGGACTTTTAAGGAAATATTTTTTGAAAAATATTTCCCTCGTGAGCAACGAATCGAAATGAAGAGGAAGTTCCTTAGATTAAAGAAAAGGGAAGAAGACAGTGTTGCGTATTATGAGTCTACCTTCATAAGTATGGCCAGGTATAGTGTAGATTACGTAAGTGAATCGGCAGATAGGATTGATCATTTCTTTGAATGTCTTAAGCCAAGTCTTTGAAGGGCACTGGCTTCTCAAACATTTTCATCATATGATGAAATTGTATCAAGTTCCATCAAAACAGAGAAGTAATTTTCTAGATCAAGTTTGTTCAAGGGAACCCAAGATAAAAATGTGGTACTCTAATAACCAAGGGAAAGGTGAATCACCAATGAAGAACGTAGTAATGAATAAATTCCCACTATGAGAGAACTTTAGAAAGAATCATCTCAAGAAATGCTTAAAAGGCATGGGAGTATGCTATAAGTGTGGAGAAAAGGGTCATATATCTCATGAATGAAAGGGGAAGAAACAATTTGATGATGTTCAATGCTATAAGTGTAGAGAGATGGGACACTATGCAAATTAGTGTCCAAAGCGCCAAGGAAACATGCCTTAGAAAAAGCCAAGAGAGCAAGGGAGATATTATGTGATTACAACTGTAGAAGTTGAAGTTACAAATGATATGGTGATAGGTACTTTAATTGTTTCCTCAAACTTAGCCAATACTTTATTTGATTCTGGATAATCACATTCATTTATATCTTCCTAGTTTTCCCTGAAAATTAGACATGTCCAATTTGATTTAATAAAGGAGTTATCAATCAAAACTCCTAGGGGATGCATCATTGTAATAAAGTCATGTCAACTAGTCCCTCTCGTGACACATAAACATGCTTTAGTTTCTAACCTTATCATCATACCAATGACTGAATTTTATATAATTCTCAGTATGAATTGGATGTCAAATTATGATGCGAATATTTATTACAAGAAAAAGGAAGTTACAATTTTTGAAAATGGTGTAGAATCTCTTATCTTTAGAGCAGAGACCTCTTCATTTGATTCTTATCTAGACCCACCCCCAGTAGCTCTGTTGAATGTAATTCTTAGAGAGGAAGAGAACCAAATATCTATGGGTGAGGAAAGAAATCTTCAAATTGAAGATGTGCATATAGTGAAAGAATATATTAATGTGTTTCCATAGGATTTACATGGACATCCCCCAGAGTGGGAAATTGAGTTTTCCATTGACTTAATTTCTGGTGAAAGACCTATATCAAAGACCCCCTATATAATGACCATTGTGGAGTTAGTGGAGCTAAAGAAACAACTATAGGAATTGAGTGAAAAAGGATTTATCTGACCTAGTGTTTCTCTATGAGGAGCCCCGATCTTGTTTGTCAAGAAGAAAGATGTATCCATGAGGCTATGAATTGATTACAGGGAAATCGATGCTATTACAATAAAGAATAAGTATCATCTGCCCTAGATTGATGATTTATTTGATCAACTTCATGGAGCTCAATACTTTTCGAAGATCAACCTTCGATCTGGATATCATCATCTATGTGTGAGGAAGGAAGATATTCTTAAGACAGCATTTTGAACCAGGTATGAGCATTATGAGTTTACAGTGATGCCTTTCAGACTAACGAATGCACCATATGTTTTCATGGATTTAATGAATAGATTTTTCAAGAATATCTAGATAATTTTGTTGTGGTATTCATCATTGATATCTTGGTATACTCAAAAATCTATGAATACTATGATGATCACTTGCAGATTATTCTGAAAACTCTTAGAAGAAATGAATTGTATGGGAAGTTTAGCAAGTGCAAATTCTCACTTCAATCAGTTTCTTTTCTAGGACATATTGTCTCTAAGGATGGAATCCTAGTTGATCCTGCAAAGACAAAGTCAATCCAAGATTGTCTCATGCCAACAAACATAACTGAGGTATGTAGTTTTATTGGCTTAGCAGGTTACTATCGTCGTTTCCTTCAGAATTTCACCCGATTGGATAACTCATTAACCAAGATCACACGTAAAGGAGTTAAGTTTGTATAGACAAAATAATGTGTAGAATTCTTTGAATAATTGAAAAGAAGATTGGTCAATGCTTCAATTTTGACTCTTCCATATAGAAGTGATGGATTTGTAATATACAGTGATGCATCAAAGAATGGTGTGGGTTGCATCCTTATGAAAAATGGTAATGTTATTGATTATGAATCAAGGAAGTTAAAGAATCATGAGAAAAATTTTCTAACACATGATCTTGAGTTAGAAACTATAATCTTTACTCTGAAGATATGGAGACATTATCTTTACAGTGAAAATGTGAGATATACACAAATCACAAGAGTTTGAAATACATTTTCACAAAAAAAGAACTCAACATGAGGCAAAGGAGATGGCTTGAGTTACTCAAAGATTATGATTATTTAATACAATATCACCCAGGAAAGGAAAATAAGGTGGAATATTTATAAAGCAGGAAAGATCATGGACTTCTAACTCAAATGAGGATTTAGAGAGATCCTATATTCATGGATCTAATAAAGATGGATATGGGAATTGTTAGGGAAGGGGAAACATCTTTCCTATTTTAAATGATTGCTAAACCATCTTTACTAGAGAAGATAAAAAGATCTCAATATGATGATGAAAATATACACAAGAAAATTATTGTTGTTAAGGATGGGATATTGGAAGACTTCGTGTATGAGGAAGGAGTTTTGAAGTTTGGGGAGAGGTTATGCGTTCCATCAGTACTTGAGCTAAAAAGGGAACTATTAGATGATGCTCATAGCTCAAATTTCTCTATACATCCGGGTAGCACAAATATGTATAGAGATATGAAGTAACATTTTTTGTGGGATAATATGAAGCGAGAAATTGCTGACTATGTGTCAAGGTGCCTAGTTTGTCAATAAGTGAAGGCAGAGAGACAACATCCTAGAGGGGTAATACAACCTCTTCCTATTCCTATGTGGAAGTGGGATAACATTACGATGGATTTTTTCACCGGACTACTGAGGACACCTAGAAGGAATGATGCAATATGGGTAATTGTTGATTGTCTCACAAAATCATCACATTTCCTTCCTATATGAGAGGATTTACCACTTGAACTCCTGGAAAGACTTTATATTAATGAAATTTTAAGACTTCATGGTGCACCTCTATTGATTATTTCTGATCAAGATCCTTGTTTTACATCAAAATTCTGGAAAAGTCTCTATAAGGCTTTGAATATTGAGCTTCATATGAGTACTTATTATCACCCCCAAACAGAAAGACAGCCTGAAAGGACTATTCAAACTCTAGAAGACATGATAAGGTCATGCTCTCTTGACTTCCAAGGTATGTGGGATCAATACTTTCCTTTTGTATAATTTTAATACATCAATAATTTCCATTCTAGTATTAAAATGGATCCATATGAAGCATTATATGGAAAGATGTGTCGAACTCCAACTTGTTCGGATGAAGTTGGTGAGAGGAAACTTATAGGCCCAGAACATATTGAAGAGACCATAGAAAGGTGAAGACTATACAAGCCCATATTAAAGCATCCCAAAGTAGGCAGAAGAGTTATGCTGACAACCAGAGAAAGTATTTGGAATTCCAAGTGGGATACCATGTCTTTCTGAAATTATCACCATGGAAGGGTGTCTTAAGGTTCAGTAAGAAAGGGAAACTAAGCCCCAAGTACATCAGACTATTTGAAATTCTAGAAAGAATCAGATTTGTAGCTTACCATTTAGCAATTCCGCCAAGTCTCTCTAAAGTTAATGATGTGTTCCATGTTCCATTGTTAAAGAAATACATGCCATACCCAATGCATGTACTCACCTATGTATAAATAGAACTGGAACCTAATTTATAATACTATGAAGAGCCGATTGGGATTATTGACACAAGGGAGCAGGTATTGAGAAATCGGACGACTCGTCTAGTAAAGGTTCTTTAGAAAAACTAGAATATGGAGGAAGCAACATGGGAACCTGAAGATGTTATGATGAAGAACCACCCACATCTTTTTGGTGGGCTTTAAAAATGAAAAACATTGAGGACAAAATTTCTGAAAGAGGGAATAATGTAACACCCCAAACATTTTATGGTGTGTTTCTCTTAAATACATTCGTGAAATAGCCTATATTTTATAAAGCACTGAGTTTCTTTGAAACAACACTTGGTTATTTAAAAGATAGTCATAGCCTAGCCGTTGAACATAAATTTTCCAATCGTGTTTTGAATTTTAAAAATCTGACATACACGATAATGTTTAGGATGATATTTAGAGTCTGATGGAATTATCTTAATTTTTGATGAATAGTAACACACCCTTATGAATAGTAACTTACCCTTATGAATATTAATATGACTTTTATGAATGGTATCCACACCCATGAATGTATAAACAAATATAGGCACCTTAAAAATAAAGATGAATAATTTAAGTGTTTATATTTTTCGATTAAATAATGTATTTAATTAAATATTAAAATAATCATATTCAGAAAATTATTTTTGAAAAAATTGACTTCATTTTTGGATTCTACATGTAGAAAAATGGTTAGTGTGAATTTTTGGGATTTTTCTAAAATACTTGAATTTTTTATGAATGGTAAAATGTGATAATTTAAGATAAATGCTAAATAAGAGATTTATTGAGTCATTGATGATGATATGGTGATGTAAGCATAATTGGTTCTAAGTAACATGCCTATATTAATATTCTTGGTCATGTAATACTCACTATTTCTTTTCATGAGAGGAAATAATAAATTAATGATTATAATATTAAGAAAACTCCTCTCCCCTGGACTATATAAACCACCTCTCACTCCCTCTTCCTCCCACACCACTCAAGCTTCAAGACTTGCCTAAATTCTACCAAATACTCTTCCCAAGCCCTCTTCCCACGTCCAATACCTTCTGGTCTCACTAAATGGCCAAAAACAAAGGCCTTAAGGAGATTCTCAAGGAGGAGTACTCAAGAGGTGAACCTTTCTTCTGATTTCTTTCAAGTTCTTTTACAAAGTTTCATTGTTTTGTTCTCCCTTCCCACCTCCCCTCATCAAAATGCAATGGTAATTACAGTACATTACATTTACTGGATTTTTATTTTTCTAATGTAATATTTCATCACAATCTCTCTTTTTTCCCTCCTTTTATACAATAAATGCAAACACCGACTGAGATGTGTTAATTTATCACACTCAAGGAAGACTAGTTTTTAATTTGCATTAATATCTTCAATAATGGTAATGAAACCTTTTCAATGGTTGAACCAGGTAATAATATATGTATTTTATCTTGATTAATATTCTGTAATCCTTACACATTCATAATATGGAATAATAATACAAAACAAGTTTATTGTGCACAAAACCGCCAATCCAAATCCAAGCATTTATTTTTAACTCATCGAATGATTCATCCTCATGGTATATAAACAGAATAATTATAAGATCATTTATGTATCTTTAATGTCACTAATAATTTATATTAACAATTCTGGATGTTTAACCATATTTCAAACAAGCATCCATTCATGAATACAAGTAAACAGATCATGAAAACCAAAGAAGAAAATGCTACCAAACAATAAAATTGAATCTCTTAAACCATCAAAAAGAAAATTAATGAACCTAATAAGGTCATAAAAATCAATTAAATGTTTATGAGATTCTGGTATTATTAATTAATGAAGCTAAATTCGATTATTCAGGTCGTTAAGAACAATCAAGAACACCTTCAAGCATAAGGTAAGGGATCCTCTCTCTCTCTCTCTTTTGTTCAAGAATCTCCCCTATGTGGTGCTCTTGCCTAATGATGGGGTATGTTTTCTCACATCTCCCATACTTCCCTTATGACATATAAATAATGGTATAACCATTTAACTCTCATTAATCCTTTGTAAGAACACTCATTACCATGCTTAAATGTTTGTAAGGGGTCTTCTCATCTCACTTTCAATTCTTTGGGATTTCCATTGTTTGCCTCTTATTTATTATATGTGGTATAGTTGTACTGAAATTTGATATATATTATCATGATTCTATTTATATTAATGGTATTATGTGATTCATTTCGTGGTTATTAACTTTTGGTCATACGACTCAATTGATCATAACGTGGTAACGAGCTTTGTCTCAATTTTCACTTCATTGTGACTTGCTTAGTATTATGCACCTACTCTTTCTTATGTGGTGTACCTAATTCCCATTTGAGATAACTTTTCAATTGAAATAATATTCTATTTTAATATCCATATTTTCATATCATGTATATGATTATTGTCTAATCCGTATACCATTTTACTTATAGTATTTATTTTGAATGTTGTTTTGACTTTGGAAATATTCATGAATCTATATCCTCTATTCTATAAGGATAATGTAAAGTCATGTTTCTCTTGTGTTGAATCTATTTATAAAGAATTATTTGGATGCAGAGGTGGGTGGGTCCAACTACATCCCCTCGATGCATCAGTAGGTCTCATGAGACAAATCAGTTGGCGACAAACTCATCGAGTTTGTTTCCAAAAATCAAACGGGTTTCTACCCATGGAACTAAACCATTTTAACGGTATTATGGTTTCATGTGAAAGATAAATGGCATCTGATTAATAATAATTCTCTTTATTCATTATCAGTTAATACTATCCATGAGGTTTTCACTGTGACAAAATCTATGGATGCAGTTTCATTCTCAGTTTATTAATGGCATGTGTTTTTCATCTATTCACCATGCCATGTTGATTATGTCAGATTGATTATGATTCACTTGTTATTGTATTCATGCTTCCTATAATTGTAACCCTTACTAATAATTTTATCTTGCCCTTTTCATTGATTACTTTCAACAGGTGACAAAGAGGAGATCATTTATTGAGTTCTTGTGGATGTAGTTTTTAGTTTTTGTTATGTATTGTATTTCGTAACCTTTTCCAATGTAATTTGAGTAACATCTACGTATCTAGTTTTTTAAAGACTACTAAAATGATTTTTCCTTTGGGATTTTCATTCCTTCTAACCATTCCAATGTAATTAGTAATGCACCATCTCCATTTTAGAGGGGTCGGGGCATTACAGTAAGAGTACGGCTGGGTTAGATCGAACCTGAATCCAACTGAGCCGTCGGCATTAAAATCCCAATAACTTACATCTTGGGAATCCAATTGACGCGCTGTCTATCGTGTTGGAACCCTTACAAAATGGTGGTCCTTTGAGTTACTTCTTCATGGAACTTCGTGGTGGTTGAGATATGACCGATGGATTAAGGATCAGATCCTCCCAGAATCAAGCGTGCTTAGTGTGAAAATATCGTGGCTAGATGTAATTTGAAGAAAGAACATCAATCCTATATGGGTTAGAATCTATTGAACCTATGTGGATCAGTGCTTAGTGATCCTGTGTGTGTCAGTATCTACTGATCCTGTGTGGGTCAGTGCCTAACGATTCTGTGTGGGTCAGCATCTACTGATCCTATGTGGGTCAGCGCCTAACGATCTTGTGTGGGTCAGCATCTATCGATCCTATGTGTGTCATCAGCAGAGCCTCTCAACATAATAAGATGATCTAGAAATATTTCTAATCATCTGTACTTATGTACTTGAGTTATATACCTAGTGTGAGCTGATTCTTTACCTTTGTGGTACTTTTACCTTCATGGTGTTACCATTGTGGTACTCTTACCTTCATGGTGTTACCTTCGTGGTGTTACCTTTATGGTACTCTCACCTTTGTGGTGTTACCTTTGTGGTATTCTTCCTTCATGGATCAGTTGTGCAAATGGATTAAAATTTGGAGCCTTAAGTTTTTTCATGAATAAGACAAGTATCTTTTGATAAATTAGGTATATGTTTGGGCATATACCTAAGTAGAGTTGATGACTGATTCGTGCTTTATGATTGAAGTCTTTCCTTGTGGTATTTTTCCTTTTTTGAACTCTAAGAGACCTACGGGGGTCTCGGGGTCCCTACTGAGTATTGTTATACTCACCCTTGCATGGGTTATGCCTACATCTTGTTGTGTCTTGTGAAGACGACAGACAGCGTTGAGCGAGGCTGAGGGAGCCAGGACTGGACGGTGCTCAGAGGTGGAAAAATTGACTTGATGTGTTGTAGTGACTACTAATAGTGATTTGTACCTACCCTTTAGGTAGGATCCTCAGTAGATGTTCCAGGGCCTATTTTCTATTTCAGTTGTACGTTTACTTTTTAATTGGGCTTGTATTCCATCCCCTTTACTTTCAGTACACTTTCTACTACAGTAGTTTACTTCGTGGATGCTTCTTGTTGTGTTCTTGGATTGTGTGTTTATACAGTTTTAAAGGCAATGTCTTCCCATTATAGGGATATGCCTTTCTAGTTCTATTTTCTATCCCCTTCCCTATGGAAGTTAGGCTTGGGTTAGTCACAACATGGGCCCCATGGGATGGGTCGTGAAAAAATAGTTTAGGGGAGTCGATTCTACCAAAGAACTAGGACTCTGATCTTTTCTATGTGGCAATAGTGTTAAGTGTTATGAGTGTGGTTTTCATTTTAGTGAATCTGGTGCTGGTGCGGCAGCAGACGTATCCATACACTAGGACCCTGAGTTCTGGTTTCTGACTCGGTGCACAAAAAAATTGATTACGTGTGTTTTCGAAGTATTTTACTTTTGGTTTATTTGTGTTAGATAACCAGGTATAACTTATTGACCGTGGTGCACCTATTTTTCTTCAGGATGTCTCCATGTAGAAAGTCATCTAGGATTCCCGAGAGAGTACATGATGATGGACCACTGAGTGATGAGGTCTTAGTGCAAGGCCCTCTTACGGTGTTAGCACCATCGGGTGGTGTACCAGCAGCACCACTATTTGTTGGGAAGTCGTTGCCACCAGCCCCACCAGATGAGGGTGCACACCAACTGAGTGCATTGCACAAGTTTCAGTGGCAGAGGCCTCTGAGATTTCGAGGCGAGACGGATCTGCAGGAGGCTGAGGATTGGTTGGAGGCTGTGGCCAGAGTTTTTCGCTCAGTTGGGACACCAGCTAATCTGATGGTGATCCTAGCTATCAGTATCTTCCAGGGAGTAGCTGGGAGATAGTGGAGTCTAACACTCCAGTTACAGGACGAGGCGACCCTTACATGGGTAGACTTTGAGGGCCTTTTCAGGGCATATTTCTTCCCAATGACCCTACGCTCAATGTGTATATAGGAGTTGTTGCACTTACAGCAGGGCATCATGATCGTGGCCCAATACTTGGAGAGGTTCACTGATCTCTCCCACTACTCCACCAACATGGTACGAGACCCTTTCTTTAGGGCTTTGACCATTGAGTAGGATCTCCTACAGGAGATCAGAGCATCGATGATATCATTCGGCATTCCGATGTAGGTTGGGGTGCTAGAGCGAGCGCTTTTGGTGGAGAGCTTCCTAGCTAAGTAGGAACCAACAAAGAGAGACACCATCGGATGTCAGGTAGCAGTGTCATCTGCAATAGGTAGTATATGGATGATATAGGGGCCCAATCAGTCCATACTTTCTGGTGGATGTCCTAAGTATAGAGGGTCGGTGGTTTGAGGCTCATGGGACAGAGGAGGACAGATGAGGATCAGGCAATGCTACTTGTGCGGTGGGAAGGTTCACATGGCTCATGACTGCCCAAACCACCATACGGAAGACCATTAGACGGTCGAGGGACCACCGATTTAGAGGTAGAGGTTCAATAAAGGAGTTCTGTAGGTATCAGGAAGACGTGGAAGAGGATATGGTCGTGCAGCAGATAGTGGGCGGAGATTCAAGGTTCTATCGCCACTACCTCCAGGTGGTCCACCCCAACCATAGGAAGCAGGAGGACAGGGATGAGATCAGCTCTAGGCAGCTGAGTCCTATGACAACGGGGCTCCAGAGATGATTATAGGTATGATCTTTGTCTATTATACCCTATCTGGAGCACTTATAGACACAAGTTCCAGTCACTATTTCATTTCCACAACCCTTGTTCAGAGCTCAGAGATTCCGATGGAGTTATTGGCTCGATCCTTATGGTTAGAGAATTATACGGGAGGGGATTTGATGATTACACATGGGTGCCGGCAGTGTTAGATTACTCTAGGAGGTGAGAGCTTCGGCTGGGATCTTCTAGTAGCAGTATCGAGGCCTTATGACATCATCTTGGGTATGGACTGGTTATCTACAGTTCATGCTCAAATTGACTATATTAGGCATAAAGTGTGGTGTGTCTGCGAAGATGGGACTAGTTTTTCCTTCACCGATGAGAGGGGAACCTTTTAAGAATAGGATGGACTTACTCCGATGAGGGTGCAGCCGATCACACATCAGTTGGATAGCCTTACCCTTGGAGAAGTTGATGTTGAGAGTCCAAGCTATCCTGTAGTGGTGGACCAATATGTTTATGTCTTTCCTGATGATGTTCCGAGACTACCTCCATGCAAAGAGGTAGAATTTTACATCAACCTGTGCCTTGGAATGACACCAATATCCACACCAGTATATCGGATGGCTCCTGTGGAGCTTCGTGAGTTATGGGAATAGTTGGAGGACTTTCAAAGGAATGGGTTCATAAGGCCCAGTGTTTCTCCATGGGTAGCCCCAATTTTGTTCGCCAAGAAGGCAGATGGAAGTTTGAGACTCTGTAGACTATCAATGCCTGAACCAGGGGACTGTGAAGAACAAGTATACACTTCCTAGGATTGATGATTTCTTTGATTAATTAAAGGAATATCGATGGTTTTTGAAGATAAACCTCAGATCAGTCAATCATCAGCTGAGGGTATGAGATGAGGATGTTCATAAGATGGCCTTCAGATGTCGGTATGGCCACTATGAGTTCTTCTTCATGCCATTCGACATGACCAATGCCCCTTCAGTTTTAATGGGACTCATGAACAGGATCTTCCATCTATACCTCTATCTCTTTGTGGTGGTCTTCATCGACGAAATCTTGGTGTACTCAGCGATGGAGGTGGATCATGCCTATCATCTACAAATAAGGTTGGATACTCTCTAAGATCACTAGCTTTATGGTAAACTCTTGAAGTGCCTATTTTGGATATGGGAGGTCCACATTCTGGTACAAGTTATCTCAGGATCTGGAGTTGCAGAAGATCCGGGAAAGATAGAGGTGTTTCATGCTTGGGAGCTACCTAGGAGTGTGATCGAGATATGGAGTTTCCTAGGATTGGCTGGTTACTGTCGGAGATTCGTACCTGAATCTTCTAGAGTTGTGGAACCCTTTTCATCATTGAAAAATAATGGATAACCCTTCGTATGGATAGAGAGATGCCAGTATAATTTTCAGGAGCTGAGGAAGAGACTGACAAGTGCCCCATCTTGAGGATACCAGAAGAGGGTGTTGGGTATGTAGTCTACTATGACGCATCAGGGACCAGACTAGGATGTGTCCTGATGCAAGAACGAGCAGTAATCACATATGGTTCTCAAAAAATGAGACATCATGAGAAAAACTACGCTACCCATGACCTGGAGTTAGCAGTAGTGGTCTTCGCTTTGAATATGTGGTGACATTACTTGATGGGTGAACATTTTACAGTTTACTCTGATCACAAGAGTCTTAGGTATATCTTCTCACAAAAGGACTTGAACCTGAGATGGAAACATTGGATAGAGTTCCTCTAGGACTATGACTTTGAGATAGTCTACACTCCTGGGAAGGGTAATGTAGTCGCATATGCACTCAGCAGGAGGTCTGGTTTACATCTGCTGAGTGATATGAAAGAGTAGTTAGCCGTGTTTCACATATCCTTTTGTGGATAGAGGTGGATCAGCTTACCTCTAGTCTATGACTGTCACTCCCCCACTTCTTCAGAGATTTTTGGAGGCACAACTTGGGGACATTGACTAGGAGGCTCAACATGCTCAAATATCCTCAGGACAGGAACCTGATGGATTTTATGAAGGTGGGGAGCACATCATCCTCTTAAGAGGATGAACCATGGTACCAGTGGTTCTATGGGATGAGGTGTTGAGGCATTTCCATACGTCCCCTCTGGTGGTACATCCCGGTGTAGAGAAGATGTATTAGGACCTGCGGTGTCATCACTAGTGGTCATGGATGAAGAAAGCAGTGGCAGAGTTTGTTTCAATATGCCTCACTTGACAGCAAGTGAAGGCCATGAATTAGGTTCTAACCGGCTTAGAGCAGCCAGTAGAGGTTCCAAAGTGGAAGTGGGATGGTATATCCATGGACTTTGTGAATAGGTTTCCATGCATATCTAGAAGACATGATTCCAACTGAGTGATCATTGACTGACTCACCAAGTTGACCCACATTCTACCCATCCAAGAGCAGGTATCAGTAGAGGTCTTGGGACGCCTCAATGTATAGGATATTTTATGAATTAATGGGGTGACATCAACAATAATCTCTGACCATGACGCATGTTTTATATCCTGGTTGTGGAAGGGATTACAGGAGGCATTTGGGACTCAGCTACGTTTGAGCACCGCCTTTCATCTTCAGACAGATGGTCAGATGGAGAGAACCATTTAGACACTGGAGGACATGCTTTGTGCTAGAATCCTAGATTTCGGTCACAGTTGGGAGGATCACTTACCCTTGGTGGAGTTTACATACAATAACAACTATCACTCCACCATAGATATGGCACCATTTGAGGCCTTGTATGGTCGACCATGAAGGTCACCTCTATGCTGGACAGACCGAGGGGAGTCAGAACTTATGGGTCCAGAGTTGGTATGGGCTACCACTAAGAAGGTTCAGATCATCCATGAATGGATGAAGATTGCACAGAGTAGACAGAAGTCTTATGCTGACAGGAGACATAGACCTCTGGAGTTCTAGGAGGGGGACCATGTATTCTTGCGAGTCTCCCCTCGATGGGGACTATGGAGATTTGTTCGAGGCTGAAAACTCTCACCAAGGTTTATTGAACCATTTTTTATAATTTATAAGTTTGGAAAGGTGGAATAATTCTTGGAACTTCCACCATAGTTGTAGAGGGTGCATGACCTTTTCCATATATCCCAGCTGAGGAAATACATGCATGACCCATCTTATGTCATCGACTAAGGAGAGCTAGACTTTGATGATGGGGTGACGTTTATGGAGGTTACAATAGAGATTGAGGACCGACAGGAGTGGGTCCTTTTTGGATGATTGATACCTCTTGTGCATGTTCGTTGGCAGCACGGGAACCTCCAGGAGAGCACATGGGAGCGGGAGGCTCAGATTTGTGCTCAATACCCCCATTTGTTTCCATAGTCTATGTTTTGGCTTTTGGGGACGAAAATATCTAAGCTGGGGAGAATGTAAATACCCATATTTTCCATGTAATGTTTTTTAATTATATGAAATTATTACAAGTCTACAAAAATTGACAGCGCATGATTCCGAGGCCCGGTATGCCCAGAATAAATTTCAGAACTTTTTTTAAGGTACGTTCAGTAAACATATGGGAGACATTTCTTATATTTTGATCCAGTTATTAGATTAAAAATATAATGGCACTGTTGAATCTACGGTGCCAGGATTCGCTTAAGGGATGCTTCACTTTGACCGTAGTAGGTCGGGTGAAAAAGTTAATTTTGCGGAATTTTGAAAAAAAATAATAAAATAACATGTTATGTTAGTTTCTTTTTCTTTTTCTTTTTCCTCTAATAGAAAAGCGGAGTGGTGGGACCAATGAAATGTCAAGACATTAAATGGCTTCACTCTCCTTTATTCATGTAACCGTATCATTGGAATTAGGAAGGTTCCTTAATTAAATGAACCCCAATAATTCCATGTGCGTTACTCACCCTCCCCCCTCTCCTATTTATATGGAGTTTGGGGAGGGGTATTGGCACGGCTTCACCAAGTGACAAAGCTCTGGTGAAATACTGTGACATCAATCACTTGGAGGACGAGACTAGTTCCATCAAGCAGTGATGAGCGCCACCGCATCACGAACCGACAAACACTGACTCCTCCTCAAGCACGGATGTTTTTCAATAAATCTTGAGGTGGGGATACATCTTGTTTTAATTTTAAGAGATTGTTGAATCTTATTCTACCCTCTTTCTATCAGGCTAACATGGAGGGTGTGGGCCAAACAAATAAGGCTTGAACCCTCCGATTTCTTGTTTTTCCAACATGTTCTTCGTGGGATTTTGTTCGGATTGGACAGATTTCAGAACGAAGAGACAAGGGGTGAAGAGGGTGTTCTGAGAGGTCTGTTGGAACCTTCGGATGGAAAGATGGGCCACCAAAACTCACTTGGTGACCCACAGAAGACTACCGGCAACCGGTGCCGGTAAGGGTGGTAATGGCAGCTGCCGACTGCGGAGGAGGCGACGTGCCATTGCACTCCGCAAGAGGAGGAGGTCACGGCCTTTCAGTTGTGGCAGTCGAGCAGGGCAGCAGGCACCGGCCATCCATGGAGGTGGATCAGCACCATCATGCGCTATTGGAGGTGGCTGTCGTTCGAAGTCGTGGCGGTGGAGGGACCCACCTCTTGCGGGTCTCGTGGCGACCAAGCGGCGCCACATGGCGTCGTCGCTTCACAAACAGAATGGTTATGACCATTCGAGAAAATAGGGGGGATCCGCTCCCCCCCCCCCCCCCCCGTGCCAACTAGGGTGGACCCGAGCCAGTGGGTCACGCTCTCTACGGGATGGCTTGTGCAAGCCCAGCGGACCAAACCGCACCCCACCATGGGCAGGGCTGTGCAAGCCCAGATTTCTGCGCCCCACTGTGGATTGGGCCATGTGAGCCCATCAGGTCATGTCATTCACAGGCTGAGCCACATGATCCCAATGGGCCACAGCCCGCTGGGGGGCAGGCCGCACCAGCCCAGCAGGTTGTGCCCTCCGTAGGCCAGGACACGCGAGCCCAGAGGGTCGCGCCCTCCGTGGGTTAGGCCGCGCCCCCCTTGTGGGTCGGGTCGTTCCCCTACAGGTCAGGTCGGACCATGGCCTAGCGTACCAAGCCCACCACGACCCTGCCCAACTGGGCCAAACCTAGACCGGGTCGGGCCAGGTTGGTCCGATTGGGTCAGACCGAACCCAGACCCCACCAGGCCCAGTTTTTCTTAAAGGGCCATAACTTGTGAACCGGACATCCGTTTGACGAACCGTGTATGGAGTTGGGATCCTTGAAGTGAGACGGGCCTTTTGGTATACTCCAATTTAGTTTTGGAGAATGTTGGAGTATGGCCGGGTTGGATCGAACCTGAATCCAATCGGGCCCACAGCATTAAAATGCCAATAACTTACAGACCAGGCGTTCGATTGACGCACCGTTTGTCGCATTGGAACCCTTACGACATGGAAATTATTTGGGTAACTTCTTTGTATAAATTCATGGTGGTTGAGGTATTACCAATGGCTTGAGGAGTTGATTCTCTCAGAATCAAGCATGCTTAGTGCGAAAATATCGTGGATGGATGTAACGTGAAGAAAGAACATTGATCCTATGTGGGTCAGCATATATCGATCATTTCTGGGTCAAAGTTGTGTGATCCTATGTTGTTTAGTATCTACCAATTCTGTGTGGGTCAGTGCCTAACAATCCTGTGTGGGTCAACATCTATCGATCTTGTGTGGGTCAGCATCAGAGACTCTTGACAGAATAAAATGATCCAGCGATACGTCTAATCATTTGTACTTTTATACTTGAGTTATATACCTGGTGTGAGCTGAGTCTTTACCTTTGTGGTACTTTTACCTTCATGGTGTTACCTTCGTGGTATTACCTTTGTGGTACTCTTACCTTCGTGGTGTTACCTTTGTGGTATTCTCACCTTCGTGGTGTTACCTTTGTGGTATTCTTCCTTCATGGATCAGTTTTGCAAATAGCTTAGAAGTTAAAGCCTTAAGTTTCCTCATGAATGAGATGATTATCTTTTGATAACTTAGGTATATGTATGTGCATATACCTAAGTAGGTTTGATGATTTATTCATTCTTTGTGATTGAAGTCTTTCTTTGTGGTATTTTTCCTTTTTGGAACTCTGGGAGACCTATGGGGGTCTCGGGGTCCCTACTGAGTATTGTTATACTCACATCTACACAGGCTACGCCCACACCTTACTATTTCTTGTGCAGACAATGGAAAGCATTGAGCGAGGCTGAGGGAGCCAGGACTGGACGGCGCTTAGAGGTGCACTATTTGACGTGATGTGCTGTAGTGACTACTGATCGTGAGTTGTACCTACCCCTCAGGTAGGATCCTCGGTGGACATTCCAGGAGTTGTTTTCTCTTTCATTTGTACTTGTACTTTCTAGTTGGGCTTGTATTATATCCCCTTTACTTTCAGTGAACTTTTTATTATAGAAGTTTACTTCATGGTTGCTTCTTTTTGTGTTCTTGGATTGTGTGTTTGTACAGGTTTAAGGCAATACCTTCTTGTTATAGGGATATGCCTTTCCAGTGCTAGTCGCCAGCCCCTGGCCTATGGAAGGCGGGCTTAGGGTTGTCACGGAATGGGCCCCAAGGGACAGTTCATGACAAGATATATTAGCGATCTCATAAGTTTCTTTATGTAAGACCTTTTCTCCCAATTTTAATAACAGCATGTTATGGGTCTTTTCATGAACACTGGAGTCAATATCAACATAAGTGGTTGAAGTTCTCCCTTTAGAAGGCACAAAAATAATAGGTTTCTTTACAGTATATGGTGCATCTAAAATTCTATCATGGATAAGTAGATTATGAATCTTTACTCTCCATTGATTAAAATAGATCTCTCCATTGAATTTATAAACTTTAAAATTAAGAGAAAATGTTATTAAACTTGATATCAAGAATTGATACCAATTTTTATTACAGGGGTCCCATGAAATATGGTTCTATACACAACATAGGTTTTGTAAGTTTTGAGTTTATTAATTCTATTCATGAAAGAAAAAAATAAGGGAGAAAAAATTAAAAAAAAAAGTAGAAATATTCATTAAAGCATCAAAGAAGAGTGTAGAAAGGAAATAATATAAGTATTCATCATGTTGAATACCACATTGGTCTTATGTTCATGGAAAGAAAATTATCCCATAAAATCTTTCACTTGAATAAAAATAGGTTTTTTACATTAGTTATTAAATAACCAATGTAAAAACACCTATGTAAAAATTATTTTTCATATCAGTTATTAAAAAACCGAGGTTAAAAATTGATTTTATAATTGATTTTATTACTAGTGTATTATGAAAAACAAACAACAACAAATTATAATAGATAAAGAAAAAAATTGACCCAAAAAAACTATTTTTGGATCAATTTATTGTAGCTCCAGGACTTATGATGAACTCAAGATGAGGATGTGACATATACAAGAATTTTGGATAGAATAACCCAAGTACATAGGAGATTAAAATAGAGAAAGGTTTGCCACATATGACTAAAAATAGATGAAAAATCAATCTTAAAAGTACAAGCTGATACCATGAACCTGGAAGTTGATGTTTCGTAGAATGATAGGTCCTATTGAAGATGAAATCTACGATGGATATTGTCAAGCTCCTCCATAAATCTCATAGTTCATGAATTCTCCATAGAAACAAATCTCTAAAGAATTAGGCATGGTGTAAACATCATACAATGATATAGATTTCCTATCTCTCGCTAAATCTCTATTTCTCTATTATTTTTATCTTTTGGAAAACATGGAAACTAAAAATCCCAAATCCTGAGAGATGATGGGATCCTCAAGAAATAAGGGTATTGAAATCATTATTCATTACTGAATTGATGCAACATTGATGGTGTTTAAGGAATTCAAACATGTGTTGGGATGGTAGTTTGTATAAGATTTTTAAAGAATACCATATGAAAAATATCCAAAATTGTGAAGGACCTATATCCAAGCATGATTGGGTGTTGAGAAAATGACATTTATCCCAACCAATATTGAGGAAAAATAAGCACACTTAAAGAATCACAAAATATTTCACATGGTTCTATTGGATTAGTTTGATCAATGGCCAAGATTGATCCCTAGGAAAACAATCAAAATGTTCCAAGTAATCTAGCTAGTTTCAGGAAAATACAGATCAATGAATACCAACCCCATGTCTAAAAACATAGGTCCAAATGAGTAGTCCCATGTGTAAAACCAGCCACTATTATATAAACAATATTGTATAATAAAACTAATATAATTAATTATCATGGGAAAACAGTAACAAAAATAAATGTAAAGATGCATAATGGAATGAAAATAAAACAAATAATTTAATTTGTAAAACTAAGAATTATAAATTCACACTATTCCTCCAAAACCTAAAATTTAAAAGGCTCAAATATTTTCATTCGAAAGGATTCCATCAACAAAATATTCAAAATTATAATACTAGTTATTGGAAAAATAAGGGTATCCTAAGGATATTAAGAATCATTATCTTATGTTGAAAAACCCAAGTCATTATATTCAATGGATGTTGAGATGAAGTCATTGATGAATGACCTAACATATAGTTAGGTGGAACTACCCAAAGGTAAGAATGTACTGACAAAAAATGGGTGTCAGTATAAAGAAGGTTTAAAATATAAATTATGTCAATTACAAAGATAGGTTTGTGGTAAAATATTTCTTTAGAAGAAAGAAGTTTACTTTTTTATTGTCATAAAACTAGATATAGAGTATATTCATATGATGAAAAAAAATCTTTCACAAAGACCTCACTCATGAAATATCTAAATAATCCCAATTGTGTTGAGGTTTCTAGACAAGAAAACATTGTGAGAAAATTAAAGAATATCTTTTATAGACTAAAAATGATCTAAAATAGTTTTATAAGAAGTTTGAATCATTTATAGGAGGTCATAGCTACAAGTAGACATAGGTAGACCAACATGTCAACTTACAATTATTTCAAGATTATAACTTCATTACTCTCCTGCTTTATATTAATAACATGTTGATATTTTTTAAGGATATATCAAAGATCAATCAGTCAAAGAATACATTATCCAAGACTTTGATATTATTTACTTTAGAATGGATCAATATATTTTGTGAATAAATATAATTCATAATAGGAAGAGGAATATGTTATGAAAATTTCAAGAGATGTGTGTTGAATTTTTTTTAAAACTTTTCAACATGGACATATGGAAACCAGGGAATATTCCTCTACCCATTCATTTAAATTTGATCAAGAGTATGTGTCTATAATCTAAGGAGGAAATTGAGGTAGTTAAAATGTTACTATATTCTTTAGATAATTGAATTTTGATGTATGTTATGGTGTATATGAGGCTAGACATTTCTCATTTTTTATGACTATGAGCTGATTTCTCTCCAATAATGGGAAACTACAATGTGATATAGTCAAATGGATACTAATTTGTATTAAATGAATATTGATGTTATGTTTGTGATATAGGGGATTTGTACCACTCTTATAGGCTATAAAAATGAAGATATTGAAATATATCCTAAAAGTATGAAGTATAAAATAGGATACATATTTCTTTTTATTGGAGGGGTTATATCTTAGAAGTCAATGTTGCATAAGTGTATCACTTAATACATGACTGAAGTAGAGTATATTGTGAAATAGAGGATGGGAATAAGATATAGTGGTTAAAGTATTTTTTTTTTCTAGGATCTTCAATATAGGCAGAAGTAGTGGGGTGTTTATTCTTATAGTAATTGTTATTTGGAGTTGATCATGAACTCCATATATCATTCTTAGAAAAAAAACATCGACATTCACTATCAATGAATATAAAATGTAATGAATGAAAAACTATAAATAATTATTATTATCCACATGAACTAGAACCTGATAGATATGTAGACTAAGGTGGTATGTCGAGAGAAGCTAGACCTTTGTAGATGTAATAGAGTATTTTATCTAGAGGGGAAGAATTTAAGATAATGACCAGTTAACTTAGACTCATTTACCTATCTCACCAACTCATGGATGTCCACCATGGATACTACAAATTCTATATGTACACAAGAAGTTTATTTGGATTCCATGGGAATAATTTAAGGGTTGTATGGGTGATGGTGGGGGTTATAGGAATTTATATCAAACATGGAAACCTCTCAATATTCATATATAAGGAGACCTTGGGGAATTTCTAGAAATATCATATAAAGAATAGGGTTTATTGAATTTATAAGAGACCCTTGAGAACTCCATGTCATAGAGAAAGGGATGTGTTAACGGAGGTTTTTTAAAAACTTTGTTCTTAACAAACAAAGGCTACTTTTTTTTCACCATTATCTTTATTAGTGGTCAAGTAATCACAAAAATCATCCCATAAAATATCCATCTAGTAATACTATACAAAAATATAATTTTGAGTGGATATATATTGAAGAATTGGGTGATTACCATTTTGTGGTCTCTAGCCTTTAAAAAATCTATAGGATCCCCCCCCACACACACACAACTGATTTTTAAGCCCCGTGACCTTATCTAAATGATTATTGGACTTCCTCACAACTCAGCAATGGATGGTGACCATCATTCCCCTCCCTCACAACTACCCTCCAACCAGTTCCTTTCTCCCTCCTCTAACCAAATGGTATTCTATTTTCCACAAGTCCCCCCCACACACACACACACTTATGCATCTCTTCCTCCTCACCATTGATTTTTTGGACCCCCATTCCTATATTTTGAAATGAAAAATAGGTATAAACCAAATCCCACCCATAATGATTGTTTTTATTGATTAATTTTTTGGTAATAAGGTTTTGTTGGTTTTTGGGGATTTAGGGTTTGTTCTAATTTTCCAATTCTAATTACCTACATGAATTTGAAGGAAATTTTTTATTAGATTTTTTATTTATTTATTTTTTGGTAGTTTAGGAAACACGTTCAAATCTATAGTTTGACAACCCAAATGCATATATTTATTAAAATTTATAACTTCATGATATTTGTATTTAATCATTTAATTATTTCAATGTATAAATTATTTTGAATAACATATTAAATATATATATATATATTGAATTTTAAAAAACCAATCCATTATTTTTGAAATTTGTAAAGAATATATATGAATATACTGAATATTTTAAATATTCATGTTCATTATGTTATATATAGATTATTATTTTATTAATTTTAATTATTTCTTTCTAAAACATAAAATAATTTACATGATAATTTTATATAATTTATTATTTTTTTGTATGTGTGTAGTTATATTAATTATATTATCTTTAAAACAATACAATATTTTTTTCTTAGTTTACGTATATATTTTCCCTATGCTTTTTTGGAATATACATTTATTCACATTTTTTTGTAAATTTTTTTATTTTTATACATTTACTTTTTAATTATATGTGTAAATCATTTAGTTTCCATTATTAAATAATATTATATAAATGTTTTATATTTATTTGTGAAAAAATTATTTTACATTTTTTTAATAATAAAAATATTTATATGAATGTATTTATTGATTTATATTACAACTACAAATCATTTTTTAAAATTCATTATATTGTTTATTTTATTTATCTTACTTTTTATGTTAATTTTTTATGATGTTAATAATTAATATTATTATTAAATATATTTAAAATATTTTGTTTCATATAATATAAATTTGAATAAATATTCAATGTAAACTAAAAATAAAATATAGTATAACTATTAATTTAATTTAATTTTTTTTATTAATTATATAATTTTAATAAAATCCCTCAGGATGCAGCTCTGTGGTATCTACCCATGTGGGTCATGGTGAGATCCGAAGTTCGAGTATCACTGAGTACATCCATGCATTGTATGTTTCCTACTTTTCTTTGTAATGTATCCCCTTTTCCAGAATAAATTGAGGCTTTAGCCTCCAATTTTAAATAATTTTAATAAAAAAATAAACTTATATATGTCAATATTAAAACATGAATCAATGGATAGAGAATGAACCAAATCATCTTCAAAAACCTCTAGAATGAGGGAGATAAAATGGTAATAAAGAACAGTAGTGTAAAGCACAATAATGTTGGAGTATTTATATAAGATTTTTTGGTTGTTTGTTATAACAACTATCTATATCAATAAATTTCATTACATTTATTTGACTTTTCTTATAATTACTATTTGTGAATTTTATGAGAGTTACAAAATTAATTTTTCTAGTATTCTATAAATATTAATATTTATTGTTTCGTTATTTTAATTATTTTTTATATGGATATAGGTGTCGATAATAGTTATATTAATCAAATGAATATATTTTATACTAAATATTTTGAAGTCATTAAAAAATTTATTAATTTAAATAATTTATTTAAAAGTTATTTTATTAGTTATATAGAGAGAGAGAGAATATTAGAAAATGAATATCTTTTTAAATGATATATCATGATAGAAAATCTAAATATGAATGGGTTTTTGAAAAACTTTAAGGCATTCACATGTCCTGGGAAGAGTTAGTTCTTTGTCACCAATAAAAAATTGTTTATATGGATATTAATCCAATAACAGTTTATCTAATGAATGTGATTATCAATTAAATTACATATCTTTTTAACCTAAATATAGTAACATTAATAATTATGACATTGGAGGGAGTAATCCATGTTTTAGTGAAGATGATGAAGCACTAAAATTATTTCAAATTAATGAAAATTCATGTAATGAATTATATCTTGGATGTAATATATTTACTAAATTATAATTTATACTTGAGATTTTATAATTATGTTATTGGATATATATACTAACACCTACTTTAATATGTTTTTTGTATTATTAAAGAAGGTACTCCTTATGGGACTGAAGATTCTAAAGTCATACTATCAAGATCTCATGTTGACCGAAAACCTTGGTTTCATATAAGAGTCCATCGATGTGTGCCCCCAAAAATTATATAATATTTATATAATGCAATGTGAAACTAATTGTTTGTACTAAACATAAGTCATCCAGGTATAAGGACAATGTATTTAATCAATGTCATTATATTTTACCCAATAGGGCCCTGAACCATGAGAAGTTGACCACTATAAAGAAGATGAATTGCTTCCTATTGAAACTATGGTTGAAGAGATTTTTCAACTCATCTAAATTTGATACATGAAATATTTTCAAGAAAATATAAACAAAGAGTCTAATAAATTATCCCACTTAAAAAAATCTTGTCCATAGATGCATTTTGTTCAGAGGAACTTGAATTTTTTTCTATGATAGATATAATGTTTGATTGGATTTTTTTGTAGATGGTTTTAACACATTCATGTCTATGGTTGGTGTTATTCATAGTACTTTTTCAATGGGTATTATTCCATAAAACCTTATTCTATCCCTATCTCAATCTCTTTTAGTGTTTTCATGATCAAAAACACTCACTTATGTTTCTAAATTTTTTCTTTAAATGAGTTATAGTGATTTTATTAAATACAAAGTGATGGAATTCATGGAATGTTAAAGGTATTTTGAATCCGTGATAAAGGACTTATTAGGTATCATTTATTCCTTTAATACCTTGGAATCATCTTAAAATATCCTTATAAGGATTTGAAGTGACGTAGAGGTGTTCATGTTTGAAGATAATGTTATATTGATAGAACCAATTATTCGGTTTCATTATGGAAAAAGTAAAAGTTATCCCAAACACCCATTGGCTAGCTAGTGGAGGAGCACCACCCTATTAGTGGCTCTGTTGGGTGTGTATCATGTTATTAAAAGGACAATAGCTATTCATTGTCTAGTAGAAACTTTCTGGTAGTATTTTTCTAGAACACCTGAGTTATAGGAATCCCACCAGCTACTAAGTAGAGGCTACTGGGTATCTGGTGGTGTTTGAACAACTCTTGTGAGGAAGCTTTAAATATGGTAAAAAATATAAATATAAGTAGTTTTCCATGACTTTATTACACTTTAAAATTTCCAGAACCTTCTCAGTCCTCTTAGAACCTATAAAAGTACTCCCTTGGTTCCTTGGATACTTACTTTTTCTTCCTTTCTCCCTTTAGCGCACTCTCAAGATAAAATGAACAACTAAGTGTTAGAATTATCAATTCTCCCAAAGAGCCTATCTCAATTTCAGAATACCTTTAAAGGATCTCTACCTTCCTCTAAAATATATCATCTCCCTTTGTAATCATCCATCCAAACATATTTATGAGAGGCATGTAACAGTTTATCCTAAACAAAACCACTCTCTTAAACCTCCTTTCTCCAATGGTCCATACTCTATAAATGTGTGGGATGAGTTCCTTAGCTATTGGTGAAAATAAGGAGGGTTATGGAAATAAAAAAATGAGTGATGGGTTTCTTAATCACTGCTAAGATCAAGGTATTTATACTATTGATCTCTCAAGTTGAGGGGTGGAGGAGTAGGGGAACACATCATGTTATTACCAAAATTCTTATCAATTTTGTTTGTCCTCTATTTACTTTTTATGTGTTTCATCATTTTATATTGACTCACATACTTGCATAAATTTTATTCAATAGTTTTTTTTGGTTATATTACTTTGATATTATCTTTGTGAACTTTTATAGATTTTATCAACTATCACATAATCAATTTATCATATATTATTTATTAATCATTTTAATTTTGATTTATACTTTTACTTACAATTTAATTTTTAATAGGGAAACTCACCCCCCCCCAACATTTGACCAACAATTGGTATCAGATTAGTGTGTTGTTTTTTATTAGAAGTATCTTATTTTAAAATTGTGTTAATTTCAAAAAAAAATTAATCGATTTCAAAGTTCATTTTTATTATGTAATATAATTCCAATTTGATTGCTCCAATTTTTTATGGAACCACATATACTTATTAGATGAATCAGTTTTCATATTTTCTTGGTAGTATTTCTTATCCTATTTGGAAAATTGTAATGAATGGGTATGTTTTAACTAAAGAAACTGAATAAAATGGTCTCTCAAAGATGTTAAGTATTTTGAACTAAATTAAAAAGTTATGAATGACTTATATTATGTCTTGATCATAATGAGTTTAACCATATTTCAATGTGAAAAACTACTTACGAAATTTGGAAGTTATTATAAGTTACCCATGAAGGAACCAATAATGTTAAAGATATATGATTAGAAATGTTTCATCAATATTTTTAAAGTTTCTCCATGCATTGTAATTAATCTATAACAAGCATGTTTATAAGATTTAATAATATCTATAATGGTAGAAAGAGACTATATGATGAATTATCTACAAAAATTATCATAAAAAAATTATGGGTATTACTTAGCTCTTGGGATTCCAAAGTTGCAACCATTCAAGAAGTGAAATATGTGAAAATGAAGGAGGTAGATGAACTCATCAGCTCCTAATGACATGTGAAATCATTATAAAAATCTAACTGAAAGAAGAAGGCCAATGAAGCCAGATAATCAAAGAAACCATCACCTTAAAAGCTACCAATGATAAACAATACATAGGTGAGGTTCTAGATCGAACTCTTTTTATCAATAACACGATCGACTACTTCTAAAAGAATAACCTAAACAAGTGATACAAAAAAGTAAAATAAAAGGAGGAACTGGAATTGACATGATATAAATATGAAAAAGAAATGTCACATAAAGATAGATTTCCATATCAATGAAAAAAATCTTAAATAAAATAAAAATAATAAAAGGGATTTTAAAGTCATAATTTGGAGTGTAAGTTATGACTCTATGGATTCAACTTCCTCGTCCACTTAAAGTTACTAAATCCTCAAGTTTATTATGTAACATGTTAATGAAGACATAGAGGTTATTACACCTCATCTATTTCCTACTCTTCTTATTCCTTTGAAACTTATTCTCCTCTATATTGTTCTTCTTGCTCAAACTGTTTCCTAAATTATAAATATATAAATATTATTGAGATCAAATTAAAAATGGTGACCATCAACTCGATTATTTATACTTAGAACTCAAGAAATAACATAATAAAGTGGTTTAGGAAAAATAAAATGTCTAAAAATAAAAGGATACTCTTATAAAAGTAAATGAATATATCATAATGAAAATAAAAAATGAACCTTATGTCAATAATCTTGAGTTCTCTCTTAAAGGCCTCAAAAAATACCTTTAAAATTTAATAAATGTGAAGAAAACTTAAATAAAATTTTGGGCTCAAAAAAACAAGGAAAATATTGGGTAAACATTGGTTACTCAAATTATTAAAGATCCTATAAAAATCCAAAGAAAACCACTTTTATTAATGGTGTTTCTCATGATAAATTTTAGAATTATTGAAAAAGAATCAGTCATTTAATCTACGATTGTGATTTCAAAAACACATGATATGGAATACCAAATTTAATTCATAATTATTTTAATTTTTACAGAATAAAACCTACTAAAAAATATATATTATTAAATACTTATTAGATGGAATAACCAGACCTAAGTTTGTGAGGGTACTAAAACCTTCAATCATTTAATTTTTTTCATAAAAATGTCTTCCAAGAAAAACCTAAGAAAATTTATATTACCCTGATAGTGGTTTCTCAAGACACAAAATTTTGTGTCCTTTATGGATTCAATAAAATCAATAAACTAGGAGGAAATTTCACATTTAGTGATTATTCTAATGTTATGATAATTGGGAAAGGTATTACCAATTTTTCTAACTCAAACCATAAAAAAATGTTTTATCCATAAAAGGCTTGGAAAAAAAATTCTAAGAATTAGTCAATTGTGTGATAGAGATTTTAAAATATCTTTTTAAAATGATTTTGGAAAGGTTTTTAACTAAAAATGAAAACTTTTATTTAATTCTTATTAAATTTAAAATTATTATATAATCAATTTAAAATCCATTTCTATCAAAAAAATTAAATGTTTGAGTTCACAATTGAGTGACTTATGGATTTTGAATAGATTTATTGGTCATTGTAGTACAAGATATCTTGCTAAACTCCACCATTATTAACTAGTATCATATATTCAAAAAATTTATTTCAAATATGTCATGGTTTTTAAAGTGTTCCAATACGGTAAGCAATAAAAATACTCTTTAAAATCTAAAAAAATGTATCTCCTCTTAAAAATATATTTAATTAATTAATCATGAACTTTTTGGTACTTCTCAAATTGAAATCCTAAGAGAAAAATCATATTCTCTTGTAATTGTTAATGAGTTTACAAGGTTCACATGGGAATATTCTTATCTAATAAAAGTGAATATCGAACTACCTTTATCAAGTTTTCTAAAAAGATTTAAAATTTATAAGGTTTTAAATTATTTAAATTAAAATTGATCAGGTAAAATAATTCTATAAAAAGTAATTTATTAATTTATATACTTATGAAGGATATTATCATTATTTTTCTACTCCCCAAACCTCTAAAAATGGGGTATTAGAGAGGAAAAGCTAAACAATTTAAGAAATCATTCAAACTATTTTAAATTAATTTTCTCTTCCAAAATATTTTTTGGCTAAGGAAGTGAATATTGAATGCTATATCATTAATTATGTACTCATTATAACTTTTCTCAAGAAAATATATTATAAACTTTGGTTTAATAAAAACCCCAAATTTTCCTATTTCAATTTATTTGGTAGAAAATGATTTATTTTAAACACTAAAGACAATCTTGTAAAATATGATTCTAAATATCATAAAGGGGTATTTATTGGGTACTCAAAATCAATAAAAAATTATTGTGTCTTTAATAAAAGAACAAAGATAGTGGAAGAATTGATCCATATTGTTTTTATGAAAATTTTCTAGAATCTATTTCTCAAAATATTTTAAAAATTCTTATTTTAAATGAACCTTTTTAAACCAAAGAATATAAAGAAGAATAATAATATCCTTTAAATTATATTCCTAAAGTTTTCAATAAATCTAAAGACTATACCCTTGAAAATTTCATTGGATATTTACAAGATGGAACACATACTAGTAGAACAGTCTTAAATGAGGTGGAAAACTTATCCATTGTCTCTCATATTAAACCCCAAAACATTAAAAATTCCTTTAATGATTAAAATTGGGTACTTTATTTATAAGAGGAACTTAATAAATTAACTCTAAATGATGCATGGAATCTCATGGAAAGACCTGATGATCATCATGTAGTAGAATATAAACGGTTTTTTAGAAATAAATTAGATTAATTAGGTAATATCATTAGAAACAAAGCTCATATAGTATCAAAAGGTTATAACAAGGAATAAGGAACCACCTATGGTGAAAATTTTTCACCCTTCACTCTACTATAATCCATAAGAATATTTTTGGAATTCACTTCTCATATTAATTTAAAAAACGTTAAAATGGATTTCAAAAGAATATTTTTAAATAGTTTTATTTTCAAAAATGTTTTTCTGGAAGAACCAATAGTTTTTAAAATACTCCTTTTTCTAAAAAAATATCAAACTAACCAAAAAAATTATGGTTTAAAACAATCCCCTTATGGATGGTATGAATGTCTTTCAAACTTTATTATTTAAAATGGTTTTATAATTTGAAAATCGGATTCAAATATATTTTTAAAACACATATTAAATGATTTATTTCTCATTATTATTTAATTTTATGATGTAATTTTTGGATACAGCAATGAAAATCATTATTTTTAATTTTCTAATTTAATAAAAAATGAATTTGAGGTAAGCTTTATAGGTGTGACAAAATTCTTTCTCATTTTTCAAATTTCTCAATGAAATGATGGAATATTTTTAAACCAAGTAAAATTAACCAATGAACTCTTAAAATGATTTGGAATGTATTATTTTAAGGAAATTATCATTCCCATAAGTACAATTTGTAAGTTATAATTGGATAAATCTAGTAAAATGGTTGAAAACAACATTTATATAAGTATGGTCGGTATTCCACTTTACCTTGTTTTGAATTGGCTTGATATCATGTTTAGTGTTTTTCTTTGTTCTAATTTTCAATCAAATCCTAAGGATTCAAATTTCAAATATATCTAAAGGATTTTCAGTATTTAAAAGGATCTAAAATTCTTGCTCTTTTATCTAAAAAGAACTTATTCTGAATTAACTTCTTTTTCCAGTGATGATTTTGGATGATTACAACTAGATAAGAAAAGTAATACTATAACTTTCGATCTGCTATGAAAAAACCTCATCTTATGGACTAATGAGAAGCATAATTTTGTTTCTATTTCTATAGTCAAAGTGGAATACATATTTTTTGGAATTTTTTACACCCAAATTTTATGGATAAAACACACTAACTTTGACTTTTGGATAACATTTTACTATATACCTCTTAATTTTGATAATAATAGTTCCTTCAATATTTCTAAAATATATATATTGTACTTTTTAACCAAACACATTGATCCAAGACACAATTTCTTGAGATATATGTTCCAAAATGGAGATATCTTATTGGATTTTGTACCAGTATAATATAAACTCACTTATATATTCACCAAACCTCTATCCTTTGATTTTTTATAATTAATTAAAGGTGAATTAGGAATGGTTCATTTTATACACTAATCATTTGGTCAATGGCTATTTTGAATTTAGTTTTTAAAATATTAATCTCTTTTTAAAATATTTTTAAAACTTTTTTTGTTTTTAAAAATGAATTTATTATTATATCTTTTTATTATATCTTTGAAGTTATCCCTTTATCTCACTTATGTTATAATTTTAGGGGGGTCCTTCTCTCCTTTATTTATGAAATTTTCCTTAACATATATATTAAAAAACTAGTTAATTATTACGTTCCAAAATGTTTTCTATTTTTCAAAATTTCAAAAGAAAATTTTCAAAAAAAAAATACTTTTTTTAATATTAATATTATTTCAAAACTACCTTTGATTATTTTGATTTTAAAATATATTTCCAATTGTTTTTAAAAAACTCATAAATGTATTTATGTTTATAATTATTTTAAAACAAAAATGTTTATTTTTATCTCTATTAAAGAAGATTAATGATGAGTAAAAACTTATTATATATACTTGTCTCTCTAACTCCTCTCTTATGTTATATTTCATAAAATATGAATCTAACGGAGCCGTAAAAGTGTTTTGTACATCAAAATAATTTCTTAATTAAACCCTATTAAATTAATAAATCAATTAATGTAGGTAAATTCATTTCTTAAAGAAAATTTATGTTATTGAAAAGGTATGTACTATTTTTTTTATTTATAATATTCTTGTCTTTCTCTTTATTACTTATTATTTTATTCATCTCTTATAATTTTCCTATGATATTAATTTCTTCTTATATTCATTTTAACATTCAAATATATCTCTATAATGACTTTATTTTTTGTAGAGTTTAGAAATTAAGAGGTATTTTTAAGTCTTTTTTTATTTCTCTTTTTAAATATATTTCTATCTTTAACTCATTTTTAAATCTCATTTTGATTTTTCAAAAACTCCCTGAAATATTTCTATAAAATATTTCTTAATTTTCTCCAACCACTCCTTGCTTTTCAATTTTTTAAGTTTCTCTCTTTCTAATAGTCACAAAGTGGGAGAAATTTCCTAAAAGGGGGAGTAGTGTATTTAATTTTAAAAATGGGATAAATTTTCTATTTTTTCTAAATAATCACAAAGTGTGAGTAGTTCTTAATTTATTTATTCTTATTACTCTTCTTAATTTTTTTTAAAATGGGAAATTTTAAAATTATTTTTATTTTTTATTATAGGATGCTTGAGGTATTTAATTCTTAATCTATTTTGATATCTTGTTAAAACCTAGAATTACATTACTATGTTTTCCATTCTTGTTTTATTCTTAGTTTATATTTTTGAGTTTAGTGTTTATGATCATAAAAAATGGGGATATGGTTGTAATTATCTCTCTCTCTCTCATGGTGTTCTTGTTATCAAAAACACTCACCTATGTTTCTAACATTTTCATTTAAGTGAGTTATAGTGTTTTTATTAAATACTAAGTGATGGAATTCATGTAATATTAAAGTTATTTTAAAGCCTTGATAAAGGAATAGTAATATCTCATTTCTTTATTCAAGATATTTTAATCATCTTAAAATATCCTTAAAAGGTTATGAAGTGAAGTGTAGGTGGTCATGGCTGAATAAGAAGTTGTGGAAACAACACTGACTATCTAATGTAGGGCGTCGACTAGACGGATCCATGATAGTAGAAGTGGAAGTTGTCAAGGAATCCCATCGACCAGACCGTATAGGATAACCATAGAATCGGTGGCTCTTCCATGTTTATATCTTGCTACTTTAAGGGTACCATCCAGTTGATGGCTAGTAGCATCTATCTGGTAGTGGTTTTATAGAACACCCAAGTTTCAGGGATCCCACCCACTATCCATTAAAGGCTATTGGGTATTCGATAGATTCATAACATGTAACATCCCAGGTAAATAAATAATATGACATTTTCATATTTATTAATATTTGTGAATAAAATTTCAATATTAATTTAAAGGGGATGTTATGTTCTATGGCGTACCCAACACGCAACAACGAGTTTCTTTGAAATCTTATGTTGCAAACTAATAATATAATATTATTATTTTAAATGGTAGTTAACGTCTAGCCATTGTAATGGAGGGAATGAATAGAACTAACTAAAAAATGATTATATATGTTTGTCAAATATTTTTACTTTTATCCAATAAATGTTAGAGGCTTAAAATGTGAATGAATCCAATTTTAAGCGTAAATATTCTAATATTCTTTAAAAGGTCGATTAACCGCCTTTTGATGGCGAACCCTTTTTAAATCCACTTTTTGATAAATTTATATGTTATATTTGAAAAAATAAAATCCTTCTTTAGAATCAAGACATCAAAATTTACTTTGAGTAAATTTTTGTTATTTTTCCGATAAAGTCCATTTTTTTAATGAATAGTGAAAATGCTGTATTTTAATTCAAAACATCCTTTTAGTATAATTTATATATATGATCAGATTATATTTTTAATTAGTTTTAAAATGTAATTAAAATATATTTTTACCATTTAATTCATTGGTGGTCATTTGAATAAATTTCACTTTGAAATTGGACATAAACAAGTGTCAATCTTTTAATAGATATTGTTTTTTAAAAACACACTATTTGTTTTGACAGCGGGAGTTGATTATAAAATTAATTAATTTAACTTATATGTTTTGAATTTTTTAAAATTGATATCATTTTTGAATTTGGAATATCAAATATATCTTAGGGTGAGTTTTTGGTATTTTTCTGACAGATGTTCATTTTCAATGAATAATGAAAAATACTGCATTTTAATTCAAAACTATCTTTTCATAGAATTTATTTATATAGTTAGATTGTCATTTTAATTGTTTTTAAAGTATAATTGAATTAATTTTTTATCACTTAATACAATTTTGTTCATTTGAAGTAATTTCACTTTTCAATTGGATGTAAAAACAAGTCAATATTTTGATAAATTTTACTTCTTAAAAACCCATCTTTTGTTTTGACAATGGGATTTAATTTTAATTTAATTACTACAATTTCTATGTTTTGAATTTGGTAAAACGGGTTCCATATTTGGAATCAGAAGGTCCAAATTATGTAATTAATAATCTTTTGTTTTTGGACATTATGAATAGTAACGACGGTAATTATCTTTAATTATCGTGTTAAATTAGTAATCAGGTAGTTAAGGGTAATAAAATAATATCATAAAAATATAAGATTACCCAAACATGTGCCCTAATGATATTCGTGGTGTCATGGCCGACCATGGGATTCCTTGTGCCAACCTTGGGACCCCATGGAATAACTTTAGTGAGATAGTGACCTTTTATCATATTTTTTTTAAAGAAAGGAAAATGTAACCAAAGTATGTAACACCTAAGTAAAACAATTTTAATCTTGTATACATAAATTATCTATTAGACTATAAATATTAATTGGAAATATAAAAATATTTCCTATATGATGGTAATTTTTTTATAATTTTTAGACATTAAATAAATAAAAAATTTTATGACACCGTGATGATGCAGTGATTACCTCATTAATGAACGATTTAAATAAAATGAAACGATAAGGTAAAATATAAGACCTAAACTTGTCTAAAACCTATTTTATGGGTTTATTTATAACCCTTATCACCTTATCCTTGAAATATATAATTTTGGGACCTTTAATATCCGAAAATCATTTTATAATAAAGTAACATTTTATGACTTTCCAAGAGTGCCCCTCCTCCCTCTTATAAAAGTCCCCCACCTCTACCTCCTTACCCACACCTCTCAAGCCCTTTGATCATCCAAACTCTACCCATATTGTCTTCCCACATCCCTCTATTACTCTTAGAATCCTTACTTTGGGAAGAATTATTTCCAAGGAATCCTTTGGGCTTAAATCAAAAAGAGTTACCCGATTTTAAGGTAATGACTTCTCTTATGTTCTTTTGTTTTATTTTGCTTCTACAACCCCTTAAACTCTTTTTATTCAATTAATTTGTAACAACACCAGTATATTCAATATACTATGATGTTTTTATGAGAATTATTTGAGCTACACTTACACACACCTCCATCTAATGGTTAAAGAACATACTGTTTCTGTGGGTGGCAAATTACTACCTCACGAAACGATGATTGTTCAATCTTATTTTAACACCTCTCATTGTAGCCATTAATATGTCATTGTATTTATATATGATATATATTATGTTTATTGTTTCATTATTCCTCTGTATTTTTCATTTATGCCATACCTTTATGGTTTCCATAATGGGTAAATGCGATAATTTCATTTCCGGAAGTGCGGACTACCGCCCCCTCAAAGTGATTTGAATCGTTAATGCCATATGTGGGATGTATAAAGGATGGAGTTAATGATATTATATACGATATTATACTGTAATTATAATATACCTATTTATCATTATGTTTTCATTCCATTAAATTATGAAATAGAAATGAAAATAACGTTCATGCGTACGTACGGCTTACCGTCTCCATGAACGGTACATTTCATTTCTTATCTCCAAAATTATGTACTATTATAAGTATATATATATATAATGGATATATGTGATATATATTACATATAAATGATGAATATCTTTCCAGAATTATAATATATATATATCTCATTTAGTTTTAATTCCATTAATATGACAAAGAAATGAAAGTAGCATTCATGCGTACGTACGGCCTACCGTCTCCATGAACGGTGCATTTCATTTTTTATCTCCAAATGTTATGGAATAGTATAAAATGAATATATACTGGATATATATGATATTTAAATCATTAATACTATTCTGTAGATGGTTCAATTATAACTACATGGACAATTCTTTTCAAACAAGTTCATTTTTGACTCATGTACTGAACATCGACAAAAACGTCTGATATGAACTCACATAATTAACAAATTATTATAACATTATAATATGTGATATTAATTTAATAATAAAATATAAATTAGGTCCTTAAGAAATTATAAATAGACCAAAGTTTATTATTCAGTAATATAAAGAAACGAACAAGACAAGTCAGACTTGAGGTAAGGGATCTCACCTCTCTCTTTCTTTTTAAGTACTCTCTTTTATGTCACTTCTTTTAAGATACTATTTCTTATGTTGGGGGATGTTATTTTATATTCTTATTACTGTAATTTTTATGTTCATATTATGAGAGACCCTATTTGATCTCATCAATCCATTTTTTTAGAATTTTTATGTGGCGTCGTTAGGCTGCAGAATTTTCATAAGGGGATTTCTTATCTCACTTTTAATTCCATGAGATTTCCATTGTTCACCAATTATTTATTTCATATGGTGTATTGTGTACTTCCATTTGATATATATATTATCATGATTCTATTCATGGTATTCTGTGACTCATTTGGTGCTTATTATGTTTTGGTTATACGACTTGATTTATTACAACGAGGTAAGGGGTTTTTATCTCACTTTTATTCCCGTGAGATTCATGTTATATTTGTCACTATCTCAGTTGAGTGGTGTATGTACTTCCCATTATTATACTATTTGTGTAAAATAATTTCATTTATGGTTATTTACATCAACATTGTATGGTCCTTCTTTCATGGGGTGTATGTTTCAAAAGTTACCCAAATCGGTAAGGGAACCTTTCACCCTCTTCTTTTTAAAAGACTTCTTTTTGTTATGTATTTTAATTTACATATTATTATTCTGGGATATGTTCTTATATATCCTTATTGATGTAAATTTTATGTCCAAGTGATGATTTACCATTTTCTCTCTCATCAACTCTTTTTCTAAAATTTGATGCGACGTCGTTAGGCTATCGAATTTTTGCAAGGGAACTTCTTAACCCAATTTCGATTCTTTGGGTTAATCTTATACTTCTTAATTATGTCATGCTATGAATATGTGTGGATGACCTCTGATTATTTTACACTTAATATCCACTTATATTATGTGTATTTATATTTGACACACATAATTATGTAATTGATTTATTCTTTAATCTAAGGATATCGTCTTTATAAGGCACTTCGTCTCAATATCCTTTCATTGAGGCATATTTTGTTTTATACACAACTTTATTTTATACGATTTATAAACCCCTTTGACTTTTACTTTTATTAAAAATGAATATTTTTGTACAAAGCATTTTACTAAACGATAAAAGGAATGTTTTGTCTTATCTATGCGGCGACAATGGCTTCTCTGCCGTCGTGACCATTATTTGAGTTTCGTCTTCCTCTACAAGCCATAAATTTTTTTTAAATGAAAAATAAATACCATGTTTTAATTTTATTTTATTTTGGTATTGAAAATGGTTTTGATAATGTTTTGATTATATCAATGTGTTTTTCATATCTTGTGATTGAAATGTGGAAATGTTATGTTTCCTTTATGCATGTTTTATGTGATACGATTATATTATGGTTCTTGGGAATTGTTTATGAAGACAGGTGGTTCTGTGATAAACTAAGGGTGGGTAAGCCTGAGATAGCTCTCCAATGCATTGGGCAACGTGAAGGAGTTAAATGTTAAGGTTTCTCTGAAGAGATTTAGGAAATATACTACGGTGGGTATTCCAAACGTAACCATGAGGATTACTCACTACGTAAGAATGTTATGAATGCCTCAAGATAACTTTATTTCTTATTATTTATATGAGTTATACATAAATATTATGATTTCAGAAGGTATGTTATGATTGAAATTTATGGTTTCATTGATTTGTATTTATTGGATGGTTAATGTTTCCTTTCATTATGTAATAACCCTTACTGAGCTTTTATGCTCATCCCAAGTTTTTGAAATATTTTTCATAGGTTATAAGGAAGGGTAAGAGAAAGGAAGTATTCAAGAAGATTTATATCAAGAAAACAACTCTTATTTTATTTAAGGATTTTTTATTGTTGTGAAAAATTGGTTATAGTAGTAGTATCTACTTTGTAATCTTTTGAGATGTAATAGTTATGTCCTAATTCTCTAAAACTCTAAACCTGAAAAGATCCTCATTGTGAATTATTCATTTAATTCAAGATTAAGTAATGTTTTAAGGCCGGGTCCTTATAGTTGGTATCAGAGGTCGGTTTAGATAACTTTAGAGGTTAGGGTATTCTTTAAGCATAAGTGACATTACCATAATGGTTAAGATTTAAGAAAGGGTCATAGTTTTAGATAAAGTTAATGAGTTTAAGATAACATGAATAATTATATCTTAGTATTATATGATGATTCTAATGATATACTCACACTGACCTTTTTGGTTTTAGTAAATGGATGGATCTAGCAGGGACCAAAGTAACATTGGATGTGAAGAAAACTGTGACGATTTTCTGAAAGAAAAACTGAATGATATGGGAGCTGCAATGAGAACTCTTGTGGTTTTTCTCAACCAAATATCAGGAGACATGATTAACCACTTGAACCTTAGTGAGTTCTCTAATACATCATGTACGAGATAACCAACTCAATGTAGAAGTTCAGGTAATAATTATAAAGTTAACAATTAGGGTTTATATGATCCTTACTTTTGAGGTAATTATGGGTTACTATATGTTATGATGGAAAATGAAAGGCATGAGATAAACTTGAGGTTAAATTATGTTATGGTTATTTTTGATGATTTTATCTCTTTTTGTCAAATTTTTTAAGAATTATATAGTTTTCGAAAAAGGACAACACGCAGACCATGTGACAACCCGTCGCATCGGACAAAGCTCTGGGAATTGAACCCATAACCAAAGTGCGACTGGTATTTATCGCCTACCACTGGACTACGTGAAGTCCCTGGTTAGTATGAAAAATTATTTTTAGTTATATAACTTTATGAATCAAGAATAAGTTGATTTTGGGTTATCTAGGAAATTATTGACCTATCATGGAGGATATATGATTCGGTTAATTACTTTTCAATATGAGACTTTAAGATCAACTGATGTTATTTGGAGATAAATGTTAATATTTACCTTGGAAGAATATGTGATTAAATCCTTCAAATATTTGGGTTTAAATATTCTTTTGGTTTACTTTGAAGAATTTTATGGATAAATTGTTTATTGAATGGTCTTCGTTGAACTTTGGGTTTTGTTGGACAAATTTTGGAAATTAGGAATAGATTTTCTTTTTATAAAGGATTATCCTTTTTGGGTATTATCTGATCTCGTACTAACAATTTTTGGTTTTGGTTTTGGTCTAAAGACATGGGAAATATATAGTTCTCTTTTGTGGATTAGGGGATTCTCTAGAAGTTTAATATAGCGCTCTTAATGTGAACAAGTCATCCTAAATACTTGTCTTTTGGAGGAAAAAATGAGTTTGTGTAAGAAATCTAGTAAGAGATGAAAGTCTACACGACAATTAAGTATGTTTCCTTGTGATTTAGTTAAGCTCATAAATAAATTCCTCAATTAAAAGTAACTTAAAACTAAAATGTTTTCTGTTAACTTTTCCTACTGGGGAATCAACCGTTTAACCCATCACAAGTTTGTAATTTTCTTGGGGTTAACTTTCTCCCAATCATGTTTTCTATCACTCTCCATCAGAACATGACCCTTTTTTTCTCTTCCATGTCCATGTTTTCCTACATAGAATCGTTGTGTGGTTTAACTCGGGTGACCTTTGTACTTCTCTTTCTTTATTTTAAAGTGACAATTTTACCGACTCTTGTTCTGATGTGGGACTTTCAATGATGTTTTCGAGCCTAATTTTAAAATTGCGAGGACGTAATTCCCAAAAGGGAGGAAGGATGTAACATCCCAGGTAAATAAAGAATATTAAATTTTCATATTTATTAATATTTGTGAATAAAATATCAATAATACTTTAAATGGGATGTTATGTTCGATGGCGTACCCAACACGCAACAACGAGTTTCTTTGAAATCTTACGTTGCACACTAATAATATAATAATATTATTTTAAATGGTAGTTAACGCCTAGCCATTATAATGGAGGGAATGAACAGAACTAACTAAAAATGATTATATATGTTTTTCAAATATTTTTACTTTTATCTAATAAATGTTAGAGGCTTAAAATGCGAATGAATCCAATTTTAAGCGTAAATATTCTAATATTCTTTAAAAGGTCGATTAACCGCCTTTTGATGGCGAACCCTTTTTAAATCCACTTTTTGAAAATTTCATATGTTATATTTTATAATAATAAAATCCTTATTTAGAATCAAGACATCAAAATTTACTTTGTGTAAATTTTTGTTATTTTTCCGATAAAGTTCAGTTTTTTAATGAATAGTGAAAATGTTGTATTTTAATTCAAAACCTCCTTTTAGTATAATTTATTTATATGGTAAGATTATCTTTTTAATTAGTTTTAAAGTGAAATTAAAATATATTTTTACCATTTAATCCAATTGTGGTAATTTCAATTAATTTCATTTTGAAATTGGACATAAACAAGTGTCAATCTTTTAATAGATATTGTTTCTTAAAAACACGCTATTTGTTTTGACAGTGGGAATTGATTATAAAATTAATTAATGAAACTTCTATGTTTTGAATTTGTTAGAATTGATATAATTTTTGAATTTGGAATATAAAATATATCTTAGGGTGAATTTTTGGTATTTTTCTGACAAATGTTCATTTTCAATGAATAGTGAAAAATACTGCATTTTAATTCAAAACTGCCTTTTCATCAAATTTATTTATATAGTTAGATTGTCATTTTAATTGTTTTTAAAGTATAATTGAATTATTTTTTTATCACTTAATAAAATTTTGTTCATTGGAAGTAATTTCACTTTTCAATTGGATGTAAAAACAAGTCAATCTTTTGATAAATTTTACTTCTTAAAAACTCGTCTTTTATTTTGACAACGAGATTTACTTTTAAATTAATTACTACAATTTCTGTGTTTTGAATTTGGAAAAATGGGTTCCATATTTGGAATCAGAAGGTCCAAATTATGTAATTAAGAATATTTTGTTTTTGGACATTATGAATAGTAATGATGGTAATTATCTTTAATTATCGTGTTTAATTAGTAATCGGATAGTTAAGGGTAATAAAATAATATCATAAAAATATAATATGACCCCAAAATGTGTCCTAATTCTGTTTTTGGTGTCATGTACTACCATTGGATGCCTTTTTTCAACCTTGGGACCCCATGGAATCACTTTAGTGAGATAGTGACCTTTTATCATATTTTTTTTAAAGAAAGGAAAATGTAACCAAGGTATGTCACACCTCAGTAAAAAAATTTAATCTTGTATACATAAATTATATCTTAGACTATAAATAGTAATTGGAAATCTAAAAATATTTCCTACATTATGGTAATTTTGTTATAATTTTTAGACATTAAATAAATAAATTTATTTATGACACCGTGATGATGCAGTGATTACCTCATTAATGAACGATTTAAATAAAATGAAAAGATAAGGTAAAATCTAAGACTTACACTTCTCTAAAACCTATTGGATGGGTGTATTTAGAACCCTTGTCAACTTATCCTATAAATATATGATTTTGGGATCTTTAATATCCGAAAATCATTTTATAATAAAGTAACATTTCATGACTTTCCAAGAGTGCCCCTCCTCCCCCTTATAAAATTCCCCCACCTCTACCCCCTTACCCACACCTCTCAAGCCCTTGTATCGTCCAACCTCTGCCCATATTGTCTCTCCACATCCCTCTATTACTTCTAGAAGGATCACTTTGGGCAGAATTATTTCCAAGGAAGCCTATGGGCTCAAATCAAAAAGAGTTACCTGATTTTAAGGTAATGTCTTCTCTTATGTTCTTTTGTTTTATTTTGCTTCTCCAACCCCTTAAACTCTTTTTATTCCTTTAATTTGTAACAAAAATAGTATCTTCAATATAATAGGATGTTTTTATGCGAATTATTCGAGCTACACTTACACACACCTTCATCTAATGGTTAAAGAACATATTGTTTCTGTGGGTGGTGAATTACTGCCTCACGAAATGATGATTGTTCAATCTTATTTTAACACCTATCATGGTGGCCATTAAGATGTCACTGTATTTATATATGATATATATTATGTTTATTGTTTTCTTATGCTTCTTTATTTTTCATTTATTTCATACCTTTATGGTTTCCATAATGGATAAACGCGATAATTTCATTTTAGGAAATGCGGACTATCGCCCCCTCAAAGTGATTTGAATCGTTAATGACATATGTGGGATGAATAAAGGATTGAGTTAATGATATTATATATGATATTATACTGTAATTATAATATAACTATGTATCATTATGTTTTCATTCCATTAAAGTATGAAATAGAAATTAAAGTAACGTTCATGCGTACGTACGGCTTACCGTCTCCATGAACGGTACATTTCATTTCTTATCTCCAAAAGTTATGTACTATTATAAGTATATATATATAATGGATATATATGATGTATATTACATCCAAATGATTAATATATTTATGTAATTATAATATATATATCTCTCATTTAGTTTTAATTCCATTAATATGACAAAGAAATGAAAGTGGCGTTCATGCGTACGTACAGCCTACCGTCTCCCTGAACGGTGCATTTCATTTTTTATCTCCAAATGTTATGGAATATTATAAAATTAATATATGCTGGATATATATGATATTTAAATCGTTAATAATATTCTGGAGATGGTGTACTTATAACTACATGGACAATTCTCTTCAAACAAGTTCATTTTTGACTCATGTACAGAACATCGACAAAAATGTCTGATATAAACTCAAATAATTAACAAATTATTATAAAATTATAATATGTGATATTAATTTAATAATAAACTATAAATTAGGTCCTTGATAAATTATAAATTGACCAAAGTTTATTATTCAGGAATATAAAGAAACGAACAAGACAAGTCGGACTTGAGGTAAGGGATCATACCTCTCCCTTTCTTTTTAAGTACTCTCTTTTATGTCACTTCTTTTAAGATCTTATTTCTTATGTTTGGGGATGTTTTTTTGTATTCCTATTACTTTAATTTTTATGTTAATATTATTAGAGATCCTATTTGATCTCATCAACCCATTTTTTTGGAAGTTTTATTTGGCACCGTTAAGCTGCTGAATTTTCGTAAGGGGATTTCTTATCTCACTTTTAATTCTATGAGATTTCCATTGTTCACCACTTATTTATTGCATGTGGTGTATTGTGTATTGAAATTTGATATATATATATATATATTATCATGATTCTATTCATGGTATTCTGTGATTCATTTGTTGCTTATTATCTTTTGGTCATACGACTCGATTTATTACAACGAGGTAAGGGGGTTTTATCTCACATTTATTCTCGTGAGATTCATGCTATATTTGTCACTATCTGCTTTTAGTGGTGTATTTACATCCCATTATTCTAATCTTTCTGTAAAATACTTTCATTTATGGGTATTTACATCAACATTTTATGGTCCTTCTTTCATGGGGTGTACGTTTCGAAAGTTACCCAAATCGGTAAGGGAACCTTTCACCCTCCTCTTTTTAAAAGACTTCTGTTTGTTATGTATTTTAATTTACATCTTATTATACTAGAATATGTTCTTATATATCCTTATTGATGTAAATTTTATGTCCAGGTGATGAGTTACCATTTTCTCTCTCATCAACTCTCTTTATAAAATTTGATGTGATGTCGTTAGGCTATCGAATTTTTGCAAAGGAACTTCTTAACCCAATTTCGATTCTTTGGGTTAATCTTCTACTTCTTGATTATGTCATGCTATGAATATGTGTGGTTGACCTCTGATTGTTTTAAACTTAATATCCACTTATATTGAGTGTATTTATATTTGTCACACATAATTATGTAATTGATTTATCCTTAATCTAAGGATACCATCTTTGTAAGGGAATTCGTCTCAATCTCCTTTCATTGAGGCATATTTTGTTTTATACACAACTTTATTTTATAAGGTGTATAAACCCCTTTGACTTTTACTTTTATTCAAAAGGAATATTTTTGTACGAATCATTTTACTAAACAACAAAAGGAATGTTTTGTATTACGTATGCAGCGACAACGACTTATCCGCCGTCGTGAACATTATTTGAGTTTCGGCTTCCTCTACAAGCCATAAATTTTTTTAAATGAAAAATAAATACCATGTTTTAGTTTTATTTTATTTTGGTATTGAAAATGGTTTTGATTATATCAATGTGTTTTTGATATCTTGTGATTAAAATGTGGAAATGTTATGTTTATTTTATGCATGTTTTATGTGATACTGTTATGTTATGGTTCTTGGGAATTGTTTATGAAGATGGGTGGTTCCATGATAAACTAAGGTCGGGTGATATCGAGATAGCTCTCCAATGCATTGGGTAACATGAAGGAGTTAAATGCTAAGGTTTCTCTGAAGAGATTTGGGCAATATACTGTGGTGGGTATTCCAAACGTAACCATGAGGGTTACTCCCTATGTAAGAATGTTATGAATGCCTCAAGTTACCTTTATGTCTTATGATTTCTATGAGTTATACATAAATATTGTGATTTCATAAGGTATGTTACGATTGAAAGTTATGGTTTCATTTATTTTTATTTATTGGCAGGTTAATGTTTCCTTTCATTATGTTATAACCCTTACTGAGATTTTATGCTCATTCCAAGTTTTTGAAATGTTTTTCACAGGTTATAAGGAAGGGTGAGAGAAAGCAATTATTCAAGAAGATTTATATCAAGAAAAGAACTCTTGTTTTATTTAAGGATTTATTATTATTGTAAAAAATAAGTTATAGTATTAGTATCTACTTTGTAATATTTTGAGATGTAATAGTTATGTCATAATTCTCTAAAACTATAAACCTGAAAAGATCCTCAATGTGAATTATTCGTTTAATTAAATATTAAGTAATGTTTTAAGTTCGGGTACTTATAGAACAGCTCTAGTCATAAAGCTTTAATTATGGTAAAACAACTATAAAGGCATTCTTCTAGAGTTTCATTACACCTGATGAATTCTAGAATCTTAATAGTACTTTTGGTGCCTAAAAAAGGACTCCATTTGTGCCTTGAAGTCTTACCTTAAAATTCCTTCCCCCATCATCATACTCTCAAGATCAAATCAACAGCGAAGTGCTATAATTATCAATTCACTCATAGAGCCTCTCTCATGTTATGAGTTCCTTCAAAGGATATCTACCTTCCTCTAAAATATCTCATCTCCAATTATAATAGTTTAAATAAAGAGATTTACGAGTGACTTATAATGGGTTTTCCTAAATAAAAACTCTCTCTCTGCAAACTCCTTTCTCTAATGGTTTACACTCCTCAAAAGTGTTGCATGAGTTTATTTGATGCTGGTGAATTTTAAGATGGTTCTAAATAAACATAATTGTAAGGGATATGTTTCTTGGTAACCACTAAGATCGATGGATTTATACTATTGACCTCTTGAGTCATGGGGTGGAGATATAGGGCCACACATCATGCTATTTTTGAACTCCTTATCAATTTTTGTTCCTCTCTTTACTTTTTATGCATTTAATCATTTAACATTTACTCTCATACCTATATAAATTTTATTTTATTGTTTCCATGATTAAATTAATTTGATATTATATTTATAATCTTGATTCAAATTTATCAACTATCACAGAATCTATTTCTTGGTTATTATTTCTTAATCACGTTAATTTTGAATTATCCTTCAATTTACACTTTAATTTTTAAAAGGGAAATTCACCCCCCCCCCTACTTCCATAATCTCAAACTAATACCTTTCACCTTGTTTATGTATTAAGCCTACATTTTTTTTACTTTCTACTCTTATTGATGGAGAAACAATCACTGGTGATAAAATTTATGTCTATATGAAATTTTTGATTGAAGAGCTATATGAAATTTGGAAAGATTATGTGATAACATTTGACTTAATGGGTAATGTAATTTTTAAACTTAAATACACATTTTTATGGACAATTATTTACATTCTATTGTATGCTAACTTATCAAGCTAGAGTACAAAAGGATAATTCTACTGTCCTTAATGTAATAAAAGTAATAAATCAATATGTCTTAAGAACTGTAGGAATATTTCATACCTTGGTTAGAGAAAATTTATTCCTCTACTTCATATGTTCATAAAATATAAAGTTACATTTTATAGGAACATGTAGCATGTCCAAAAAAATAATAATAATGCATGGGTTTAAAATTTTATCATAACTTGACTTAGAAAAAAATGTCTAATGTAGGATTTTCATGATTTTTTTTCTCCAGCAATACAATCCATTCCTATTATAAATAAAAAATGTTTTCATAATTGGAATAAGTGAACTATTTTCTTAAACTTTTCTTACATGAAATATGATATTTTAAGTCACAATTTGGATCTATTGCACATTGAGAAAAAAGTGTGTGATAATATACTGTGGAACATTTTTTGTGTAAATGGGAAATTAATGGATTGTGGCAACATTCATCACGGTTTTCAAGGAATAGTATTTAGAAAACATTTATATTAAATTTGGGTAATTGTAATAATTTATACATGGCTGATACATGGTACACAATGAGTAAAAAAGAGAAATATAAATTTTTATCAATTTAAAATAGTGTTAAGGTGTATGACTATTATTGTTATAATATTTCCAATCATGTAAATGAGGTAGTAATAACATTAAAAGGGATGAAAATTCATAATAATCATGATATAATTTAATAGTTAATCTCAATTACAATTCATGATTGTTTTTTTACCCATGGTGTTGAGCCATTTATTGAGGTTTCTAATTTTTTTCAAATATCTATATTCAAGAAATAATCACAAAAGGGATTCTAAAAATACATAGGAAAAGATTATGCTTACACTATATCACTTAGAGAAATAATTTACACCTTTTTTTATATCATGGTCCACTTGACCATGCATTTAACATCTGAAGTCATTATTGGTGATCTCATGCAATTGAAGTGGATATATCCAATTGAGTGATACTTGAATACATTTAAATAGTATGTAAGCTATATAATTATATATAATATTCAATTACAAAGGTTTATTTTATATATGGATGCATTAATTTCTATGATACATATATTGATGAGGTTTAACCAATATTTTACAAACCCTCTTGAATTGATGAAGGCTTAACTTGAGAAGGGAAATATTTGATATGGACAACAAGAAGGGCATTCAAGATTATCTATATGTTTTTTTAAATGATTTTATAAGTATTCCATTAATACAGTAGTAATTTATATACTTTAATTGTTATTTTTTGGTGTTTTTATATTTAATGTATTCCATATTCCATATAGTTTTCCAATTTACAATGTATATCATTGAATTGAAACAAGAAAGGCCTTATTCAACAAACTATCAAATCCAATATCTTCATTTCAACACATTTAATGAGTGTTTAAACACTCATATATGTATATATAGTTTATTTAATATTTTTATAATGTATTTGGTGTGAAATGTTTCACCTCTCTATCCATTAAAAAATTAGAAATTTTTATATTCATAAGATACATGAATCAAGTGATCATACGATGACTAGAGAACTTAACTAAAAAGTTGACGGACAATTTTTTACTAATCATGATTACAAGCCTTTATATTATAATATATTTTAATTTCATATTAATAATGTTGATATGAATCAAACAATTAAAAAAATGGTATTAGTTATCCATCCATTAATTCAAGTTATTACAATAGATTATTGTGGGATATAATTGAAGTTATTTATGGTCCTGGATTAAAATATATATGATTGATGTGTGATTAGGATAATCTAGTTCATGGATTAAAATTTTGACCATTATGAACTTACATGGGTAAAATTTAACAAAATTTTGTATGAAGATGATCGAGAAAGGAAGGAACCCATCATACTAGCATCATAGACAGAACAAGTTTACTTTGTTATCACTGATTCAAATTGGAATGTTATGGTCAAAACTGTCCAAAAGGTGGGTATTTATAATTGAATGATGGGAGAAATATATTTCATCCTTTACTAAGAAAACTCATGATCAAACCTATATATTTGTATAATAATGAGATATTAAATGATTTATGTGGACCATTGAAGAAGATATGATAGATTTTCACAACTAGTGAAAGAATACATGTATTTTTTTCTAGTTACATTTAGAAATACTTAAAAATTATTAAAATGTTTATAAATTATTTGTAAAAAATTATTATATTTAATGTTATTTTATTTTCACAAATGTATATATAACGTAGGAAGGTTTGGGTGATTCATCTAACCTTGTTATTATATGTGTATAATTTTATGCTATTTATTATAATTTTTTTTAAGTATGTTCTTCTATCAGTTTCATTTTTTAATTAAAAAATATTTTATTATTTACCATATTAAGAATTTATTTTTAGTGGGATTAGGTTCATCTTATAGCATATGTAGTGTATCTAGTGGTGGGTTTTGATCTTGGAACTATGGTTCCAGACTAGATGTGTTATTTGGTTACACCTTTTATCCACCTTGAGAGGGGTTAGTGTATTATTTCATTATCTAATACATATGATACATGACCCCCATATATTTCCTTTTACATCTCATGATTGGTCATTATTCCCTTAATATAAGATTAAAAAAATATAGATAGAGGTTTGAGTGAAATATATTTTTAATTATTCATGATATTATTATTATTATTATTATTATAGCCACTAATAAATTTTTTTACGGAATAAGATAATTTTACATCTTTTATAAAAGATCTTTGACAAGTGTGCATTTCCAAATGCAAAAAAGTTACGGAATAATTACAAGGGAAGTGTGAAGAGGGGTCATTAGGATCCATTTATGGGTGTTTCAAACATTATACAATGGGTCATGTGAAGCATTCTTCTCACCCAATATAAAGATTTGGTTTGATTTTTTTGAGTTAGGAAACAATGGTATGATTTACTATTTTTAATATATAAATGAATTTAATATTTCATATGTCTAATAACTAAATATGTTGAATGTAAACTAATTTTGTTAATTATTTATATAATTGGTTGGTGTTGGGAACACCTTCTAGACTTATCACTTAGCACATGATACAAGTTATACATAAATTTTAGGGTTCATTTTTCATTAATTTATTTTAAATGTTATAGTATAACATAAATATAAATAATAAATTAGTGGTAAACATTGATGTAGTTATGCCATTGATTTCAACCCACTTATCATATGTTATTATCAATAAGGACTTGATGGGCCACTATTATTTATGTTTCCAATTTCATAGTATGAAAATTATTTAATAAAAATATATATTTATTTTATTTAGAATATTTATATATGTTCATTAATTCAATATGTATATTCGATAGTCACAATTTTATGTTGATCTAGAACAACTTCTAGAGGAGAAGAGAAGTATTACAGAGTGTAGAAATCAGATATTTCATCACATAATAGGAGGTAATGGAAATGGTTAATCATTTACATGTGGAACATGTGTCCCATGTCGTGTTGTTATTAGAGAAAAAGTAATGGGTGCATGAAAATATGCAGGGATGTGCACACCATCTAAGGTAGATACCATAGTCAAGGCTATACAGTGTAGTGAAGATTATCAATTTGAGAATTTATAGGTAGATTATAAGGAGAGATTATCAAATATGTGTATGTATAGAGGATATGGAAACAAAATGTCCCATTGATGATGCATAGGTGAAAGTGTAACTGAAAAAAAAAATTATACATACAATGATATTTTCTATCATTATTATAATATCTAATATTTATTTTTTCTATGCTCTAAATGCTACTTTTGGACATTTTTATGAGTCTATAGTTGATCTGTATGTGAAAAAAAACTAATGAATAGGGAATGTTCCATTACTCGTTTATTATGTAATGATTTATTTAACAACTATAAGTAACATTCATTCTCAAGTTCTTGAAGTTTTTATACTTAAGAAACATATATCTCACACAGTAGTGTCTGAGTTAAAACAAATAAAATGACATTATATTATCATGAAATCAAAGTTAAATGACCCTTGATTAATTTTTTACATTTAGAAAATAAACACAACATCAATATGATGTATAGTAAGGTAGGAATGATCTAAAAGGTCATTTTTAAAGATACAAAAAATTAAAAATGTGTATCGAGGGTCCAACATTTAGAAAATGACATCAGATGGTCATGAAATATTATAAAAACATTGAGTAATTTTTTGACTATTAGGAATAGACATCATATCAATCCGAGTTTTGTTTTTCTTGAATTAACTAAAAAATAACTTTTACTGTTTATATGTCATAAACAGGTGGTTAATGATCAAAAAATAAAATATAAATATAAATTTATATGAAATTAAAGTATGTTCATTTAATCAAATGTGAAATGTATGAAAATATGACATGCCAATTTGATATATGGTGTGATTAAAACAACCAAAAAGTGCATTTTTAAAGATATAAGTCTTTAAAAACATTCATAATAGGTTTAAAACCTAGAAAATTACATATAATTATTATAAAATTTTATTAAAATTATCATATATTTTTTTAAAATTTTATGAATAAAGGGAACATCAATTTGACACCAGGTGTTCCCAAAATGGCCAAAAGTACATTTTTAAAGGTATAAGTGTATGTAAAAACATGAATCAAAGGTTAAAATCCTAAAAATTACATTATATTGTCTTTAAGTCTTGTGAAAATGATATTTTAATATTTTTGACATGTATGAAAATATGGAATGTCAATCTGATGGCTAGTGTGCTCGGAATGACCAAAAGTTCTTTTTTAAAGATATAAAAGTCTTTAAAAACATACATAAGAGGGTGAAAACCTAGAAAAACATAATATTATCATAAAACTATAGGAAAAATATATTAAATTAATTTTTAACATATAAAAATATATAACACATCAATCTGATGTGTGGTGAAGTTGGAATGACTAAAAAAGAAATTTTAAAAGATATAAAAGCATTTAAAAACATGAATTTGAGTGTAAAAACCTAGAAAAAATCTACAGATCATCATAAAATATTAACAAAACAAGTTTCGATTAATTTTTTGACTTGTATGAATAGATATAACATCAATCCATGTTGTGGTTTTCTCAAAATGATCAAAAAATTAGTTTTACTATTTTAGATATCTAAAATGTGTGTTTAATAGTCCAAACACAGAAAAAACCACATATTGATGTGAAATAATAATACAATGAATTTTTGATAAATTGGAACATATATTTATTGAGGACACATCAATGTGACATCTGATGTGCTGAAAGTGACCAAAAGTGTGATTTTAATGAGATAAAAGACGTTAAAATCATTCTTAAGAGGGACAAAACCTATAAAGAAATATCATATTGTCATGAAAACTTAGTACTATTATATTTTAATAAATTTTGATGTGTACGAATAGAGAAAACATTAATGATATGTATGGTGCACTCTAAATGACAAATATTATGTTTTTAAAACTCTTTAAGAGCAAGCATCAGAGGGATAAAATCAAGAAAAAGACAAAAAATTATCATCAAATCTTGAGAAAATAATATTAAAATAATTTTTTACATATATAAATAAACAAAACATCAATATGATGTATCATGTACTCATAATGACAAAAACTATGTTTATTAAGGTATAAAATTCTTTAAAAATGTACATCAAATGTTTAAAGTCAAGAAAAAAACATTATATTGCCAAGAAAATCATAAGAAAAGGATTTTTTTTTATAATTTGTGATGTGTATAAAAATATGACATGTCAATAAGACATATTTTGTGCTTTTAATGACTTAAAAATAATTTTTAAAGATATAAAAGTGTTTAAAAACATGAATCATAGGGTCAAAACCTAGAAAATGTCATCAAATTAACATGAAATTATAGAAAAAACCCAAAAAATAATTTTTGACATGTAAGAATATATGTTACATCAATATGATGTGTGGTGAGGTTAGAATGATCAAAAAATCAGTTTTTTAAGATATAAATGTCTTTAACAACATGTGCATGTGTTCCAAATCCAAACAAATGACCTTAAAACATCATGAAATATTAGAAAAATAAAATTTGAATAATTTTTGACATGTAGAAATATATGAAACATCAAACTGGGTTGTGATATACTCTGAAAGACCAAGAAAGTGGTTTTATTATTTTATATGCCTAAAAATGCATTTTATAACCAAAACATAGAAAATGACCACGAATTGATGAAAATAATTTAATAACGGTCATTAAATAAATTGTGGCATCTATGAATAGATAAATTTTCAATCTAATTTTTGATGTGCTCAGAATAGACAACACTGTGTTTTTAAAGATATAAAAGTCTTTAAAAATTTAAATGCGGGGGAAAACCGTGAAAATGATATCATATTGTCATAAAATATTAGTAAAAAAAAAATTTAATAATTTGTGATGTGTGTGGATATATGTCACATCAATATAACATATAGTTTGCTCAAAATGACTAAAAGTGTGCTTTTAAATATATAAAATTCTTTAAAAACATGCATCAAATGATCAAAACATATAAAATGACATCATATTAGCATGAAATCACATAAAAAGGTCTTTTAATTAATTTATGGAAGCTATGAATAGACAGAATTTCAATGCGATGTATGGTGAGGTTGAAATTATCGAAAAAGATATTTTTAAAGGTATACTAGTCTTTAAAACATGTGTCTAAGGGTCAAAACTAAGAAAATAGCCTCATATCATCATGAAATCATAAAAAATTAAAGTATAGTATTTTTTAAATGTTGGAGTATACGATACATTATTTCGGGTTTCAGTTTTCTTGGAATGACTGAAAAATAAATTTTACAATTTTATATATCCAAAACATGTTTAAATATCAAAATGTAGAAAACAACCATTAATTTGAAATCATATAAAAATATATTCTAAATTTTTTTGATGTGTACGACCAAATGACTCATCAATACTAAAACCGGTGTGGTCAGAATAACTAAAAGTGTGTTGTAAAAGATATAAAAGCCTTCAAAAACATGCATTAGAGAGTCAAAAACAGGTAAATGATATTAGATTGACATATAATCTTAGGAAAATTATGTTTTAATAATTTTTTCTGTGTATAAACCAACACCACATCAATCTAATATTCATTGTCCTTAGAATGACCAAAATTTTGTTTTTAAAGATATAAAAGTCTTTAAAAATGTGCATCAAAGATCCAAAACATAAAAAATGACATCAGATGGTTGTTGAATCATAAGAGAAAGATATTTTAAAAAATTATGATTTTTAAAAATAGATTACATATCAATCTAAAGTCTGGTATGCTCTGAATTAACAAAATTGTATTTTTAAAGATATAAAATTCTTTAAAAACATGCATCACAGGTTCAAAAACTATCAAATTATATCATGTTGTCATGAAATCATAGTAAAATTTATACCGATTAATTTTTGACATGTACAGATAGACTGAATATATATCTAACATGTGATGACATCAGAATGACTAAAAATAGTTTTTATGGATATTGCAGTCTTTAAATATATGTTTTTGAAGTTCAAAACATAACTTATGACATTGAACCATTGAGATGTCTTATTAAAATGAACATAAAATAATTTGTGACATTTTGGAATATATTACATGTCAATTCGATTTGTGGTTTTCTTGGAATGACTAAAAAGTATTTTTATGGTTTTATGTGTATAAACATGTTTTTGATGGTAAAAACATAGCAAACAATCTCAATTTTATGTGAAATCCTAAAAAATGATTAATTAAGTAAATTTGATATGTATGAATAGATGAAACATCAATCTAACTTATAATGTTCTCAGAATGGCCAAAAGTGTGTTTTTAAATATATAATATTCTTTAAAAAATACATCAAAGGTTCAACACCAAATAAATGATATCATATTACCATTAAATATTAGGAAAATTATATTTTAATAATTTGTGACAATTAAGAATATATTTCATTTCAATTTGATGTCTAGTGTTCTTAGAATGATGAAGAGTGTGTTTTTAAAAATATAAAGTCTTTAAGAACGTGCATTAGGGGGTCAAAACCTTGAAAAAACATCAAATTATCATGAAATATTTTTAGAATGACTACCAATTGATTTGTGACATCTATGAATAGATGAAACTTTAATTTAATGTCTAGTGTGCACTAAATGACCATTATTAATTTTTTAATGATATAAAATCCTTTAAAATTGTGTGTTAAAGGCTAATAACCTGGAATATTCACTAGGATTGTCATGAAATATTATGAAAATGAACTTAGACTATTTTTTGACATATAGAAATAGACAATGTATCTATCTGTGTTGTGGTTTTCTCGAAATTACTAAAAAACGTTTTTATTGTTTTATTTGTCTAAAATGTTCATTTAACAGTCAAAACATAGAAAATAACCATGAATTGATGTGAAATCATAGTAAAATAACTGTTGATTAATTTTTGATATGTATGAATAGTTGAAATGCCAATCCGATATGAGGTGAGGTTGAAATGATTGAAAAGTAGTTTTTAAAGATATAAAAGCCTTTAAAATCATGTGATAAAGTGTTAATACCAAAAAAATGGCCACAAATAATCATGGAATCATAGGAAAATGAATCTTGAGTATTTTGTGACATGTATGAATATACAATACATTAAAATGAGTTGTTTTTTATTAGAATGACTTAAAAGTAGTTTTACCATTTTATATATCTAAAATGTGTGTTTAATGGTCAAAATATAGAAAATGATTATGAAATGACATAAAATTGTAGGAAAATGATTGTTAATAAATTTTGACATGTATGATAGGCATCACATTAATTCAATGTCTTGTATGTTTGTAATAACCAAAATGGTGGTTTTATAATAAGAAATGAATTAAAACAAGTAATAAGTTTAAAAACAAGTAAATGACCACAGTTTGTTTTTTTAGTTTCACAAATTTTCACCTTAAATATTCAAGAGGGTTCTAAATATTAGTTTTTCTTGTTATTTATTATTGTATTAAAATTTACTTTAAATTTAATTGACTTTCTGTTACAAGATGATGAGGGTGGAGTTCAAATAATATGATTGAGGATAGTTTTTGTATTATTTTATAAATTATTAAATATATTATTTATAATGAACATATATGTAGGACATTTGGACTATAGCAAGTGTGAATTGTTAACTTTTTTATAATTAAATTTACATTTGATTATGTTGTATATATAGGTCTAGACCTGGATTTTGATATCATATAGATTGTTTAGATGGAACATACAACTATTTGTGTGATCCCAACTATCAGTGTGTCCCTAATTTTATGACCTGGTCTATGATTCTTATTAATCCACGTCAGTCACTCGATTTTTGTTGTGTCCTCTTTAGTTTTGGTGGAGAGAGGGACTTAGTTTCGAGATTTTCTTTTTGATTCCATAACACATGATATATATCTTGTCTAATGATCATTTTTGGTCAAGATTGAGCTAAGGGAAGAGGCCCTTGGAGATGAAAGTGGTCTTTGGTAGCATCTTGATCCATGGTTGAAGACAGATCATGAATCAGTCTCTAGTTCTCGAACCTAGAAAATAGAGATGATGGAGACAACATGTTATTATTATTGAATCTGAAAGAAGTTGAATCTGGATGGTTGTTACAGTCTTGGATAATGGAAATGGACTTGGAAAAAGTCATCATGTGTAGAAATCTATTCTTATGTATCAACATGAAGGATGACTGGGACTGTGATGGATCGAGGCAGTGATATAATTGGATGACTCTGGATATGAAAAGTGATTATGTCTTGCTACACCTCAACATGGAAAATTGACTTTGTAGAGGAGGTAAGACCAAACCCTAGTAAGGGGATTTGGTCTTGTTTGTTTCTCTTTGGTTTCTTGGTCTTATTTCATATATTTTCTAGTTTTTCTTAGGTGCATCAATTTTTACTGCTATTTTCATTCACCTATATTATACCCCTTTGTTCTTGAATAATGAAAATCCCATGATGATCCTTCCCTATATATATAGGAAAATTAGTCAAAACTCTTAAATATCCTTATCCATTTATTTCTTTCCACATTTTTTCATCCTAGAAAAGTTGAATACTGCTTCTTGAATTTAATTCAAATTTTGTTTCAACTTCATCATTGCTGCTTGTTTCCATTTTAATTTTAGCTTGTTGATCTAGTTTTTATGGGAAAGAATATAAATACAGTTCAGGGAATGAACATGTCTAAATATTCTATTTTAATTCCACTGATATGGAATTGAATACTCGTGTTTTTTACCCTATTTATTTTAATTAGCTTTTATAGAATTACATTTATGTGTTTTGAGTATAGTAAAATCTTGAGTTTATATAAATTCCATCATTAAAATGTTTTGGTTTACTATTTTTGTATCATTTTAATTCCTAATTTTGGAATTCTTTTAGATGAATTATGTTTCTATTTATTATCTTGTTTTAATAAGATTATAATAATAGAAATAGTTTTAGAATTCATATTTTGTGTCTTGTGAATCAAAATTACACCCAATGGATCCTGGACTATTGAATGGGGACTTTCACTATAGGGTATCCACCAAATATTTGTATCATTTATTGGATATAATTTTTCATCATAAAAATTTAAAATTAAATTATTTATACCCTTAAAATATGTCTTTATGTATTATACTATACATAATGCTCTATTGTTTGTTTAGTATGGTCACTTACTCTCTTTGGAGGTAATTTTGAATCTTTTTTATGATTGTAGTATTCTTGATAGATTTTTATTTTCTATTTTCCCTATAGAGACATGTTTTAGTTGTTGTATGGTTATGTCTCTGGTTCTAGGGAAGGTAGGGGTTTTTGCAAGGTTGGCCTGGGTGAAAGAGTTTGGTTATCAGTGAGGCATGTGGTAGGCCATGTCTGGCCATTTGGTCTCTTGTGTTTTTTTCTAGATTTTTCCTTAAGAGAGAGTTTATATTTAACTTTATTTGTGTTCATACGGTTGGTGTCCTATTTTTGTCTATGTATCTATTTTTTGACCTGTGTTGAGTGTTGATTGGTCCTAGGTTGTGGTTAGAGTGGAAATGTTATGAGAAAAGGTATGGTAATGACTGGACTTCATGGATGTTCTATCAGGATCTCTCTAGAGATGTTATATAGTTATTAAAGGTTGTTAGTAAGCTAGACTAGGATGAGACTTCTTGTTCAGTATCTATCTTCCCTTGGATCATCGGTGTTTCACACTGGTTTAGGGCATGTCCTTTGGACCTTGGAGTTACATGGGTTTTGTAGTTGTACCTGGTTATTGGGGGACCTCTCTTATTGGATAGGTATAAGAAGAGTGATCTCCTAAATTAGAGATTATGGATACCTCCTTTACTATAGATTTTCCTTTAATTTTATGGGTTTAGGTGGAGATTGGATTACTTTAACTATGCTATAAGATGGGGATTTCTCTATTTATTAGTGTTCTATAGGAACTGATGAGCGGTTCTAAGGACATTTGGTGGCTTGTGGTTTTTTTGGTTTTAGGACTTCCTCAATGGAATAATATTAGAGGGTGACTCATGTAAATGTAGTTATGTGTTTTTTTAATGTTTAGAGTTGTTTAATTATGATCATGTTTAGCAATTTTATAAGTACATTCAATTTGATCAGTTTGTGTCATGTTGATGTATGTTTTGGGACATAATCATTGTCATACCCTATAGTGGTTTCCTATTTAGGATGTGGTGCCCAAATTGATGATGATGGGTGGTACAGAATCATCATAAGAGGTTAGGGATTTATTATTAAGTTATACATTATGTGGTGGTTTCATATTAAATTATGTTTATCATTTTTAATTTTTAATGTGGAGAATTATTAATTGTTAATTATTTTTTATAATTAAATTTCCTTTTTAATATATTCTATATATATGGATTAGCCTAAGTTTTGATATCTTCTAGATTTTTCACCCTAGTTTTGCATCTAGGATAGTAGTTCTCATTAATCCCTGCAACCCTTTCCATTTTTGTGTGTCTACTTATGTTTTGGTGGAGTGGGGGACACAGTTTAGGGATATTCTTTACGATTATATAGTGTGCGATTTATCCCTTACTTGGTGATCCTACCTGGTAGATATATAGAAAAGGGTAAATGACCCTTGGAGATGAAAGTAGTTTCTGTAAGTATCTTGGTCCGTGGTTGAATATAGATCTTGAATCGATCACTTTTTCTTGGACCTGGAGCACAACTATGATGAAGAAAATGGGTTTATGTTCTTGAATCTAGAGAAAATTGAATCTAGAAGGTTGTGTTGATATCAGGCAAGGGTAATGACCTTGGATAGATCTGTTGGGGGATAATTCTGATCCCAAGAAAAAAAATCTTGTGAAACAATTTTTAAGAAACATGTTGAAATATAGAATTGATATAAAGCAGAATAAAAAATCAAAATGAAATATTTTTAATGTGGAAAAACCCTTCAATGCGGAGGATTAAAAACCATGGTGTAATTCTGAAATATCCACTATCAATCAGATAGTAAAAAATACATGTAATTATAATACATTAATTACAAATGAGAGAATAGAAAAACCTATGTGAAACCTACACCCCGATATGCCTACATATTTTCTTTGAAAATAATCTCATTAACTCCATGCTTGAAAGATCCATATGTGAAAAAATGTCACCCTTCCATTGAAAAAAATCCACTAACTTGGAGATCTTCTTCTGAACATGAATTATCCTCACACCATCTTGAGAAACCTAAAGGATTTATCTCTATATCTATCTCTCATGATCTCTCCATCATGATGTGATGTTAATCATCAACTGTGGTAGGTCTCTTGATCACCACAATCAATAAGCCTCTTGATACATGAACTTAATCATTGATCACATCATTGCTGCTTTGCACCTGCTCAATGTTAATGCACTTCACATGCTACCAAAAATTTGGTATCCTATCTCATCATAGATCCACCTTCAATGCCTCGTTATTCATTTATGATGACCCTCACAGGCTTATGTAAATGTGGATGCCCCTTTCCTCTTAATCTTGGTGGACTACATATTGAGCAACTCTATCTCTGTTTATGACCAGTTTCTTCCCTTTTAAAGCCTTATCCATTTTCTTTTTCAAATAAAAATAATATATAAAATATTATATCTTAAATTTTCAAATCACCATGTATCTTCCATGTTAAGAATCAAACACTTATCTCATCTAAATAGATAGAAAAGATATATCTCCCAATGATCAACACATGTAGCCTTATCTATGAGATAGGATAAAAGATATCTCAAATTTAGAAACTATCTTATCTAAAATTTGGAAACACCCACATAATGAATCCTATAAATATCCCCATCCATACCATCAATAGAGTTAACATACAACATACTCATTTGGAACAAAAAATGTTGGCATTTCACCAACCATCATTCTCTATATAAAAAAATAATGACACCCTTCTACAACTCTGAAAGAAACCTAACTGATCCCACTAAAAAAGAAATCCAAACATGAAAATTTTTACCATATTTGAATATGAACTATCCTATCAAACATGACTAAAACCAAAAATATCTTACTCTCACATAATTGTGATCACCGCATAATATAGAGCACCTACAATAAAAAATTTATCTCCCTGCTCAAAATCTCGAGCATCTAGCATATCATCTCAATATTAAATTTTAATTATTTCTTCACCAGTCACACAATATAAATAAATTAATTAGGTGTAATACCTGAAACATATTTCTTAACCTACTTTATATTCCAAATCTTATTCTGCCTCTTACACATGTCATTGATCCTCTCAGCAACTTCCATAATCCTCACATCAAATTGAAAGACCAAACCATCACCTTTGATACCACTTATTGGGGGAGAATCCTGATCCCGGGATGAAAATTAGTTTTAAAAAAATTAAGAAACCTGATTAAATATGGAAGCGATATAAATAAGAATAAAAAATCATCACATGAGATTTTTAATGTGGGAAAACCCTCTGATGCAAAGGATTAAAAACCAAGGGGCAATTTTGAAATATCCACTATAAATCCCATAGTAAAAAATATAAGTAATTCCCAAAATTGAATTATAAATGAGATTATATAAAAATATGTGTGAAACCCACACTCCAATATGCCTCCATATTCTCTATAAAAAAACATTTCATCAATGCCATTCTTGAAAGATCTATTTGTAATAAAACATCGCCCTTCTATTGATTAAATGTCATTACCCAAGGGATCTTCATCCAAACATGCATTAGCCTCATACCATATTGTGACACCCAAAGTATTTGTCTCTCTCCCTCTCATGATATATCCATCATGATGCACTATCGATCATCAATTGGGACACCACTTGATCACCAAAATCAATAATAAGCTCGATACATGACCCTGATCATTGATCACATCGTTGTTGCTTCACACCTGCTCAATGTCAATGCGCTTCACATGATACCACAAACGCGGTATCCTATCCAATAATAGATCCACCATCTATGCATCATTCTCTATTGATAATAGCCCACATTTTCTTCTTTAAATGTGGCAGCCCCTTTCCTCTTGATCTTGGTGGACTAAATCTTGAGCAACTCTCTCTTCATTCACCACCAGCTGATTCCCCTTTTAAATACTTCAATATTTAATTTTTCAAATACAGATAAGTTATAAAATATTTTATCATAAATTTTCAAATCATCATGTATCTACCATTTTAATAATCAAACACTTATCTCATCTAAATAGATATAAAAGAAATATTTCCCCATGAGAAACACATTCCTCCTTATCTATGTGATAAGATAAAAGATATATCAAATTCAAGAACTATCTTATCTAAATTTGGAAACACCCACAAGCTAAATCCTATCAAGATCAAAGTACTATTGGACCTAGACGAACCCATACTTGGACAATGATTATGTATTACAATACTTCATCTTTGAAAATTAACTTTTCATGGTAGGTAAGACTAAACCCTAATAAGAGTGTTCAATTTTGTTTGTTTCCATTTAGTTTCTCAGTATTATTTTGTCTTTTTTCTGGTGTTTCGTGGGTGCATCATTTCATTCCACTATCTTCATTTCCCTAAATTGTACCCCTTTTTTCTTTCTTAATGAAAATACCATTATTATCATGCCCTGTGCACATAGTCCAATTGGCCAAAACACATAAATCTCTTTATCCATTTACTGATTTCCAAATTTTTTCAACCTTGAAACATTGAATGTTGATTATTAAATTTAAATCTATTTCTTTTTTAATTCATTATTTTTGTTTTATATAATTTTAATTCTAGCTTTTTGGTTTGGTTTTTATGTGCAATAATCTTCATACAGTTCTGGATGGGTATATTTATAAATCTTCTATGTTAATTCTATTTTTTTGGAATTTAATACTCATTTTTTTAACCCTAGTTATTTTAATCAAGTTGTATAAAATTATGCTGATGTGTTTATGAGTATTTTTTAAGATTGATTTTATATAAATGTGGTTGTTCCACTGTTTTGGTTTACTGCTTTTATATCATTGTAATTCATGGTTTTGGAATTTTTTTAGATGAGTTATGTTTTTGATAATTTGATTATGTTAGTAAAACTATAATAATAAACATAGTTTTATATTTCATATTTTGTGTTCTGAAAACAAAAATTAAATTCAATGGATCTTGGGGAATTGAATGGGGAATTCCACTATAACATAACCCCCAACAACTGGTTTTTATATTTTTTTGAAAAAATTACACCACCAGTGACACAAAAATATCCAATATGGGAGGTAGTGACACACAACCCACCACACAAGAAAAATAATGAAATAGGATATGAGTTAATCAATGAGCTTCTAAAAGAAAAAATACAAAAAAAATATAAGTAAATCAAAGGACACAGTAGCATGCAGTAATACCACCATAAGAATAATAAAAAAATACATGATAGGAAAAGAATACAGGATTTACATGGTTCAGACCCCTTTTTAATACTCCATGGAAAGGACACTAGACATGCCTCCTTTTTCTTATTATTGATCAAAGAAACTAATGGAATATTATAATAGAGAAATGAGGAAGAATAAAACCAAAAAATAAACTACTCCAAAGGATTTACCAGACACCTATGAGCAATAGGAACAAACAATGACAATAAAAGAACCAGAAAATTTACATAGGAATTAGAAGAAACTAGGCTATAACCTTTTTTTAGGGTTTATCCTCACCTATCAAATCCCTCCAAGAATCTTTGTAGTCATAGTCATCCTTCTCAAAATTCACAATCCTTGAGATATCTCTACTAGAATAGAACTCCTAGAACCAGCCACATAAGGGGTCATCAACCAAATCCACCAATGATCTCTCCACCTTTGGATCATCTCCTTCCCTTTCACTTGATCTCTCCCTTATCATCATCTTCTTTATGATTTATTCCTATCAACCTCTACACAGTGGTAGGAGGGATCTCAAATAATTAAATCTTCTTTATAACAAACCCTTAAACAACCTTAGGACACATGGTTGACTCAAAATCATCGAGATGAATCCATTGGAAGAAAATATTGAATGGACCGCTCTGTATAAGGGTCTTTAGAGGATACTCCATGTAAGGGTCTCCCTTTCACACTATGTAAGGATATTCCCCTATACATAAATGTACTTTTCATTTTTCATAAGGGTATAACACCTTCTGTGTAGGGGTTAACCAAGGACACATAAGGGTATTCCCCGCTCCGTAAGTGTCTCCAAGTCGTTGTGTCATGGTCCACAAGGGTTGCATCATGGTAGTGTACTAACTATTTTAGGGTAGACCAAGTCCCATGTAAGTGCCCTTTAACCAAATTCTTAGTCATATAAGAGTACCACAGACCTCATGTAAAGGTAACCTGCTCCAGTGTACTACCCGTGTAAGGGTAATCCAACTCTTAGGTAAAGGTGACTAGAGCCATCCCATTTCCATGTAAAGGTAAACCCTTACCCACATAAGAATAACTCACCCATTACTAAGGTAGCATAAGGTTACTCTGCATATTACCCTGGTTGTGTAAGGGAACCCCAAAATTTTTATAAGGGTACTACAACTCATAATTAATGGTAAGTCCTACAAAGCCAAATTCTTGTTAAAGTAGAAAAAAACTTACATAAGGGTAAAAAAGCCTCATATAAGGGTAAAAAATTCCTCACATAAGGGTAACCAAAAAATATAGAATCTATAAAAAAATATAAAAAAAATAAAAAAATAAATGGGATAAAAATGAAAATAAAAGATAATTCATAGTGTTAAAAAATCAAGAAAAATTAAAAATTAATTTTTAACAACAAACATTCCAAAATTAAAAAATCTATACCTTATAAATTAAAATTTAAATAATACAAGTTTGATGTTTTTTCAAGACTATTCTAGACTAACCTATCAGCTGGTTTAGACAGTCTTCACTAACAAAAGAATCTAAACTCAAACCTAATCATCCCAGAATGAAAAAATACCTAGCATATACCACAGTGTCATGTGTCTACCCATACTAACACATCTATCACAAACAACTACTAAAACATGAAAAAAAATTATTTAAGTAACTACATTAAGTAGAAATCAAACCTTCAATTACCTATGCTTACACATCACATTCTTAAAATTGACTACGCACATGCCATCAGAGGTCTTGGTTAACCCTCTTTTTCTTACAAGAAACCAAAATAAACTAGAGCAATACCCAATACCAAAACAAGAAAGAAACATCGAAAAATAGAAATCTTAAGTATAATAATATTAAAATTGAAATAGTATTATAATGCAAGAAGAAATAAAATTGAAGAAAATGAAAATAAAAAATCAAGATAACTGGAGACAAGGCTCCACTTGAGCTCAAACAACTTAGAAAACTACCCCTACTCACATCCTCATTTCTAACTAGGGCCCCCTAAAAATTACATACTGAGCCATTCCTAGGAACACATAAGAAAGAAAAAATAGAGATACACCTACTCTTACTAAGGGATACTCGACATAATCATAGAACATCAAAACTATAATAACTAGGGTATACCACATTTTTTGAGGTCATATTATCCTTAGAATAATCCTTCAAAAAATATATCTTAATGTGGATAGATTTTTTACACTAATAACACTTAAACTTATGAAACCAACTAACATATTTATTAACTGTACTTTTACCTTTATATTGACCCTTCACATTGATAAACTCAGGACCAGCCCCTACCAAACTTCCCTCTACCTTAAAACCATGGATTTAAAGATCCCTAGATTAGACTACTGATTTCACTTATTCCAATGTGATGGAATCCCTTCCATACATCATATAATCTCAACCTGATTAAAAAATTCATCCAAGGAATTCAACAATAAACAATCCTAGTCCTTATCATCTATATTAGTATCCACATTATCTAAATAAATTTTCATATTATTAAAAATATCTAAATGAGTATGCATAGAGGTTCCAAAGACTATTTTGAAATTAGAAAGATTTATTTTCTTTTGTAATCTCCCTAAAAGGGATATAGTCCTATATAGATGTTTCATGTTCAACAATATTTCACTAGAAAAATCTTCATGGACCACTTCTCTCAAAACTTTGTCAACTTGGGTCAACAACAATGGGGAATGTGATTTATTTAAAACATACAGGTAAAAATACTTAAATGAGGTCAAGGTATCTCCCATAGGATAAATAGTTGTGATATTTCTCTTTACTTATACCAAGGAATCATCAAGTCTATTGTGGATAAGAAGAGCATGCATTTTCACTCTCCATAAATTAAAATCATTCTCTTAATCAAACTTATCTACCTCTAACCTAATCAAATACATTTTTAGATTTTATGAAAAACCCTCTGATAACATGTGATATGGGTGGGAAGCACTAGTGAGACAAAAATCTCCAATGTTGTAGGTAGTGACATACAACCCACCACACACAAAAAGAAAAGAGTAAAACAACAAATGAGCTAAATAATGATCTTTGAAAAGATAATAAATACACAATAAAAAGAAGAAAATTGAAGGAAGTGATAACATACAATAATAACATGATGAAAATAATAAAAATGATATAGGAGAGAGGAAGAACAAGTTATTTACATGGTTCAACCCCCTTTTTCCTACTCTACAAAAATAACTCCACCCAATGCCCGTATTTATTATTATTAAGAAAAGAAAATAATGGAATATTATGACAGAGAAATGGAAAATAATAAAACACCACAAAAAAAATAATCTAGATGATTTACTATACACCTGTACACAAAAGGAACTAGAAACAATAATAGAAGAACCAATAAATTTCAATAGGAATAAGAAGAAACTGTGCTAGAATCCTCTTATTAGGATTCAGACTCACCTATTGAATCCCTCCAAGAATCATTTCATTTGTAATAATCCTTATCATAAATTGAAATCCTATATCTCTCTCCACTAGAATAGTACACCCATAACTAGCCACATAAAGCATCACTAAGCATGGCCACCAACGATCCCCCTACCTTTGAATTATCTCTTAACCCTTCGCTCGATCTCTCTCTTGGATTCACTTTCACTGGGATTCAATTCTATCAATCTCTACTCAATAGGAGGTGAGATCTTGGACAATTAAAACCCCTTTATAACAAACCCTCAAACAACCTTGGGTAATGTGGTCGACTCAAATGCTTTAGGAATAAACTTTTGCAAAAAAATCCTAAATGTTCAGCTCCGCATAAGGGTCTTCAGGGGCTGCTCCACATAAAGGTTAGATTGGAATGCTATGTAAGGGTATTTTTTAATACATAAGGGTAATTATCCTATTTTGTAAGGTTATTACTATAAGGCCCCAGCCTTAAACCTTACTTAATCTTGAGTTATTACAATATTACACGTTGAGGATCTTTTTGGGTTTATATTTTTAGAGAATTAGATCATAAAACTTGCATTACATTCCACATATAAACAAAGTGGTTACATAAAGATAGTATTCTTTATTCCCATCAATGGAAACACATTTAAAATAAAACATGGATTATTTCTTGACACTTCCTTGACACTATCATCATATCATGTACCTTTCCCTTGACCTGTGAAAAACATTTCAAAAAAACTTGGGATGAGCATAAAAATCTCAGTATGGGTTATAAAAAACATGGAAAGGAAACATGAGTTCATATATACATAAGAATGAAATCATACTTTACCCATAAAACATAGGCACTTTAACATACCTCATAAAATCATGAATAAATCATAGAAATCATAAGACATAAAGGTAACTTGAGGCATCCATAACATTCTTACGTAGGGAGTAACCCTCTTGGTTACGTTTGGAATACCCATCACAGTATATTCCCTAAATCTCTTCGGAGAAACCTTAACGTTTCACTCCTTCGCGTTAATCAATGCATTGGACAGCTATAACAGGCTCACCCGCCCTTATTTTATCACGGAACCATCCTTCTTCATAATAATGCCCAAGAACCATAACATAATCATATCACATAAAACATGCATAAAGGAAACATAAAATTTCCACATTTCAATCACAAGATATCAATACAACACATTGATATAAAAACATTATGAAAACCATTTTCAATACCAAAATAAAAGAAAAGTAAAACATGGTATTTATTTTTCTTTTAAAAAGAAGGTATTGATTGTAGAGGAAGCCGAAACTCAAATAACGGTCACGACGGCGGAGAAGTCGTTGTCGTCGCATACGTACGACAAAAACATTCCCTTTTGTCGTTTAGTAAACGCTTCATATAAAAAATATTCCTTTTGAATAAACGTAAAAGTCAAAGGGGTTTATACACCGTATAAAATAAAGTTGTGTATAAAATAAAATATGCCTCAATGAAAGGAGATTGAGACGAAGTCCCATACCTCGTATCTGACTTGACCCGACCGTTCTTTAATCTCCTGAATAATAAACTTGAGTTAATCTCTACTTGCTTATGAACCTTTTTCAAGTTCATTATTCCTTTTATACCATGTTATGAACATCATGTAATCATTTAAGTTAATAATGTTCATTTTGTCGGTATTTGGTTCTTAAGTCAAAAATAGACTTCTTACACTTACATGTTGTTAATTTGGTCAAAGGTTCATTATATCCAGAATAATATTAATGATTTGGATAACATATATATCATATATATTCATCATATACATGTATTTATAATATTACATCACATTTAGAGGTAAGAAATGAAATGCACCGTTCATGGAGACGGTAAGCCGTACGTACGCATGAACGCTACTTCCATTTCTATTTCGTATTTTCTGGAATGGAATCATAATGATATATAAGTATATTATAATTCCATTATAATAAAATATATAATATCACTAACTTTATCCTTTACACATCCCACATATGGTATTAACGAATCAAATCACTTTCAGGGGGCGGTAGTCCGCACTTCCTAAAATGAAGATATCGTGTTTACCCATAATGGAAACCATAAAAGTATGCCCAAAATGAAAAAAACAGAAGCTTAAGGAAAACATAAACATATTATATATCATATATAAAAACAGTGACATCATAATGGCCACCTTTGAAGGTGTTAAATGAGTATTGAACAATCATCGTTTCGGGAGGCAGAATTTCGCCATCCACGGAAACCGTATGTTATTTAACCATTTGATGTAGTTGTGTGAGAGTGTAGCTCAAATAAATATTATAAAAACATCCTAGTATATTTAAGATACTGTATTTGTTACAAAAGAAGTAAATAAAAAGAGTTTAGGTGGTTGGAGAAACAAAATAAAACAAATGAACATGAGAGAATGAATTACCTTTAAAAGTGTAACTCCTTTTGATTTGAGCCTAAAGGCTTCCTTTGAAAGGATGATTCCCAAAGGTAATCCTCTAGGATGAGGAGAGGGATGTTGAGAGAGTAAATGGGCAGGGGTTGGCCGAGCCAAAGGCTTGATGAGTATGTGAAATGAGGTAGAGGTGGGGGCCTTTTATAAGAGGAGAGGAGGGGCACTTTTGGAAAGTAAAGAAATATTACTTTATTTGAAAATGTGTTTCGGTTTTAAAAGGTCCCACATTTATATAAGTCATGGATAAGGTGATAAGGGTTCAAAATCCACTCATCCAATTGGTTTTTGACATGTGTAGTTCAGAGATTTTACATTATATTTCCATTTTATTTAAATCGTTAAATAATGAGGTCATCGCTGCATCATCATGATATCATAAATAATTTAATTTATTTAATGTCTAAAAATTATAAAAAAACTACTATGATGTAGGAAATATTTTTGTCTTTCTAATGATTATTTATAATCAAAAATCTGATCTTTATAACCCCATGTAAAAATTCTTTTCGTAAGACATATTATGTTTGTGTCATTTTTACTTTAACATTTAATAAAAAGTTATTTATGTCATTTCCCAACCAAAGTGTCTCCATGGGGTCCCCAAGTTGACCCATGGCTTTTCTTGGTCGTTCATGACAAAACCAATAAGGTTGGGACATGTTTCTAGGTCATTTCATATTATTAAAGCATTATTTATACCTTAAACTACCCTAATTACCACTAATCGCGATTAAGAACTTAATAAGTTACTATTCACCAAAAAATTATTTTAATCTCATTGAACCACATTTTACTTCTTAATGACAACCATGTATGTCGGATTTTTGAAATTCAAAACACAATGATGGCAAAATTTCATTTAAACGGAAAATCAGTTTTTATAAGTACCACTTAGTGGTTTCACTATTCATCAAAAATTGAAGTTTTTCAGAAAATTACCAAAAATTCACCCTAAGCTATATTTGATATTCCGAATTCAAAAATGAAGTCTATTTTACAAAATTCAAAACATATAAGTCACATTAATTAATTTAATAATTAATTCCCGTTGTCAGAGCAAATATCGTGTTTTTATGAAACAATAAGTATCAAAAGATTGACACTAGTTTGAGTCCAATTTCAAAGTGAAATTGATTCCAATGACCACCATTGGATTAAATGGTAAAAATATATTCATATTACACATTAAGAACAATTCAAAAGATAATCTAATCATATAAATAAATTAGATTAAAAAGCAGTTTTGATGTAAAATGCAGTATTTTTCCTATTCATTAAAAAATGAACATTGTCAGAAAAATATCAAAAATTCACACAAAGTAAATTTTGATGTCCCAATCATAAAGAATAAGTTTATTTTGACAAACATAGTTTATAAAATTGTCAAAAGATAGATTTAAAAAGGGTTTTCCATCATAAGGCAGTAAAACAATCTTTTAAGAATATTAGTGTATTCCATGCTTAAGATTGGATTTATTTTCATTTTAAGTCTCTAAAACACTATCTTAATCATTAATAGACAAAGATAAAAATATCTATTATTCATTACTTACTTGGGATGTTACAATTACACACTCCATTGCACTACCTCTGTATGGTTAAGACTTATCCAATGTAAAGGTAACCAGAGTCATCCCACATCCACCTATAGGTAAACCCTTACTCGTTCAAGTTTAACTCACCCATTAATGAGGCAATGTTAGGGCACTCCTCATATTACCCTAGCTACGTAAGGGTACCCCAACACTTGAATAAGGGTAATAAAGACCATACACTACTATAGATTTTGGTTTATCTAGATCTACCCATTATCAATATTAGCTAAAAGTGCTGATAAAGGTGGCTTTTATTAATGTTTTTAGCTAGTACAGATAAATGGTGTCTTTTATTAGTGATAATAAAAAGCACTGATAAAGGAAACCTTTATCACTACTTTTTTTAGCACTGATAAAATGTATATTTCATACAAAATATATATAACATTAAAAATCATATATTGATATATAAATATATTTATATAAATATAATATATTTTATTAGATGTGATTTATATAAGAGTAAATATGAATTTAAACTTAATATATAAGATATTTAGTGAAAATTGTCATATAAAATAACTAAAAGGTAATATTATTTAATAGTTTTCTAATTATTATGGAGTAATAGGAATTTTATAATAATTGAATGACATAAAAATTCAATAAACTAATGAACGATTTAAAATAAGTTGAAAACATGACTTGAACTTCAAACGGACATAAATTCTGATATGGGTGTTCATTTGGGATCTACCACATATCAAATTGAATCATGTGAAGAAAAATAAACTATGTTGACTTTAGGGGACCTTGATAAATATTTTTTGGAGGTCAAAAATGGTTTAAAAGTCATCCAAAACATAGTTTTTAGTTGGGATGCCCTAATTTTTCAATATTCGATGAGATTTTATCTTTTTTTAAGAGGGTATTATTTTATTTTTTTGGTGGATACTGAATTTATTCATAGGAATTTCATTAATATAGATATTATGGTTTTTAAATTTTATCTTTTTTTTATATTGTAGTTCTATTTATAATTAAATATATGCATATTTGTTTATATTTACATATAATAAATCAATTGTAAAAATATATTTTTAAACACATTTACATAAAATTGTATTTTAAAATATATAAACCATATAAAAATAAATATTTATTATTCATGTTATTTAAAATAAAAAATTATTCATTTTACTTACCTTATAATAATCCATTGATATATATACTGTAGAGGCTCTAATTTTTCCTTGTAAGACTTTGAAAAATATTAAGGAATATTTTAGGATCCAAATGCTGAGACGGTGTGAGATTATGAGGCCCGATGTGTCTGAAATTGATATTATAAAAAAATTAAATATATTAATATCACATGCATGAAATTTTTCATAAATAATGGAATATATCCTGAATGGAATCCCATATCTAAAATATGAGACCATTGTTGAATCTGAAGTGTGGAATGTCTGGTTGAGGCAGTCGTTGGTGGGTTATTTAATTAAAATAAATAAATTATTTATTTTTTTATTAAACAACCTAGTTAAATCATCTATAAATACTCTTGTAAAAATTCTACAATGTTAGTCATATAAACCCTGGGAGAATTGAGAGTATCTTTGATGGCCTTTATTGGCGAATCGACATCGAACAGTGATTGGTGATCAGATCGAGGTGAATTGACTATAGTGGATGTATCAGATCATCCTCATCACTGGTAAATGTGTTATTCACCAACAATCGATCCATAATCAAGGTAGGGCTCATCAATTTTGGTATCCTTCCCTGATTAAATGTTTAGGAATAGATATTTGATTATATTCTTTTGATTCTGCGTTTTACCACCCTTCACATGATCCCATTGTCAAATTGAATCGTTTTATTAAATTTACTATTTTCTTATGTCATGATCTCAACCTAGATTCCCCTATTTTAAACTATTGACTAAGAATGCTTGGACAATAATTTTTATCACCATTTTTATGGTGTATTTCCCTCGTCTTTCTTTGTGTTCTTTACCATTGGATTACGAGGCCATGGTTCAACTTTATCAGAGCAGGTTCGAGCATGATCGAACCTCGAGATTCATGATGGTTTGGAGAATGATGATTGGAATGGTGTTTTAAGGATGGATATAGATTTTTTGTGGGATGTAGGTGATGATTTTTCATATATATGGGATTTAGGACGATCGATGGGAAACTGGAGGTGTAAGAAATGTGTGATAGACCACCGTGGGTGATCGGGATCTGATTTATGTCCATAAAAGGAATGAAATCGATGGCCAAAGGTAGAACCTACTGATTTTGGGTGGTCAAATGGCCGGAATCATGATGGAAGATACGTATCTAGAATTCACATGTAAGATCTAAATTTCTGTGAAAATCTAGACTACACGACATGTACTGGGATGAACGCACATTATATAGTCACCCAACTATAGTGGATAGGGTTTCAGGAAAAAGATAAGGATCACACTCAAAGTGGATGAGCCACATGTCGTGTGACCCTCCCTGGGTAGCCAGGTTATGTGACAGATTCACTTGCCTAGGACCCCATGTGGGAGGACATGTCATGTACTCTAGGGGTACATGGGAATTTTTCGATACTCATACATGGCTAGGTACATATCCAAGTACACAACATGTCCTAACAGACACAGGAATGGCCAAGAGCACACATACAGGCCCCAGGTGGTAGAGACATGTCATATGGGCCCCATACACGCCATATATGATGACATGGACACTAATATCTATCCAAATGAGACATGTACAAGCAATGAGGTTGGGTCACACATCGTGTGGACCCCCATACATGTCATGTATTTCCCTCTATAACTTTTTATCTCATATCTCCTTTGTTTGGACTCAGATTTTGGCCCACGAGTAGCCTATACTGATTGTTTTTATGCATATAACAAGATAGTGTCCTTTTTAGTGAATTTTTGAGATATGATGTGAAATGTTACAAGTGTGTCACTTCATTAGGAAATTTTTTATGATGGTGGTGATCAAGTGTGATCATATGAGAGTTCAGGTGGAGATGATACTCCTCAATCACACCAGGATGTGGTTCCTCCTTACTCTTCTAACCTGAATAGGTGGTACTCCCCAATCGCACCAAGGTGTGGGTCCTATATCCATGGGTATGGTACTCCCTAGTCATACTAGAGAGAAATTACTCTATCCATGGATATGATACTCCCCTATTGAACTAGTTTACAGTTCCTCCATTCTATTCTTACAGGAAGAGGTGGTTCACCCCTATCGCACCAAGGATTGGGTCCTCTATCCATGGGGATAGTACTCCCCTATCCATGGGTGTGGGTTCCCTATATTCTTCAAAAATTTAGGTTCAATACTCCCCTTACTACTATAAGGTATGGTTTTTCTACCTACAGAGTGGAACTCCCCCATCATTGAGCTCCAATGGCATGCATTTCCTCTATGGGAGTCGTGGCTCCCTCAACTTTCAAACACAGTTGTAGGGTGCAGGAACCACTACTCTTTCTCATTGAGGATACACGAGATGCATGGTTTGGATTCATGGATCCCATGGATGTAGGGTGTATAATTGGTGGGGTATAGGCCCCTTTATATGGTTTCTTATGCAGTTGTTCATGATGTTGGGAATTGACGATGGACCTTTGGAGTTGTTACTCCCTCGAGCTATGGAGTAGTGGCAAGGTGTGGGTCCTCCTCATAACTTCTTCAAATAGACACGTGAGATTCTATGCATCGATGATGGGCCTTTAGAGCTATAAGAAGACTCATTCTTCCTAGGATGGGCAGTGATATAGAGATTCCCTTTCTCTCAAATTTGGGTTTCTTATATGAGTATATGTATTTATTATGTTGGTTTTCATTTTCCTCTTGATTTGTGTTGAGATGGATACTTTTATGGTGTATTCTATTTCCCCCTATTCAGTTTTCATGGAATTCTACTAGGTATTTATATACTCACCCATGCATGGTATTTTCTCACATGTGTTGTTTTTTATACAGATAACGAACAGATCAGTGAGGATTTCAGATAAACATAGGGATAATCAGGTGCATACACCACATACGGTGGTCGATCTTGGAGATTAGGGGTTGGGATCTATCAGCTATTTTCTATTCCATATTTTTTTAGGTTGAGACATATTTTCTAGGTGGGTGTGTATTTTTTCATTTAGATTTCATATTACACTATCTCTCTCTCTTTTTCCATAGAGTTTATTACATGCATGGTTTTTACACTAGATTTTATTATCTGTTATTATTATTCCTCTTCACTTATGTATGGAGATGGTTGGGTGCATGCATAAAATTACTTTAGGAAAAGTACTACTATTTTAATTATTCCTTATCATCACTTATCTCTATCCCCTAGACTATAGAGGTTGTCTTGGGGTTGTGGTGGAATGTTCTTTCATCATTCAGGAGATCCCTGGTGGCTGAAGTTGTTATAAAATGGTATCAAAGGTGGTTCGACCTTGGGATGGTGTTTGGGGTTTTTCTCCCTTATGAGGTTTGTTTGGGAATTTAGAGAAATGGTATCAAAGTGTCTCAAGTATTAATTTCAAGCTAGAAAACCAAGTTTTGGTGTGGTGATCGATGTATCCATTCACCAGGACTCTGATTTTCTTCTTTTCAACTCAGCATAATGATACATTGGTTGTAGGAAACATTGGTACATGCATCATATAGGATTGAGCACTTTGACTATCCTTCTTGAGTCAACTTCCTATATATATATTCTCATCTGACCATGGTACATCTTGATTAATTTTTTTATGCCTCTGAGAAGATAGTCAACTAGGTTACCGATTTAGGATCATGATGACGATCTGATGAGTGATGAGGCTTCAGTTCAAGGTCCATCTCGTGAGATCATTCCTCTAGCTTGGAAAGTAGTAGCACCCCCACCTATCAAGTTATGGATTTTAAAAATAGAGTAGGCTAAGGATGTGTACATGATTAGAACACTATGAGAGTTCTGGTGCCAAAGGATACTGAGCTTCTATGGTGAGCTAGATCCCTAGGCAGTGGAGGATTGTCCTGAGTCGGTGATCCAAGTTTTCATATTTGTGTGGACCTCGAATGATCAGATGGTTGAGTTAGTAGTCATTCTTTTCCATGGACCATTCAAGCACTGGTGATAGAGAGCTTCATATCTAAGGGATGTTGTGTGACTAGGGATATCAGTAGGCATCCCATGGTTGATTCTTCTTTAGTGGCTGGTAGATAATAGGTGTCGAGGTACATGAAGCACATCCATGAATAGACTCAGACATATAGTCATGTGTCATAGGGAATGCATAGAAGACTAGGGCATCCCATATAGGGAATATGTTGGTCATGTGATGGTTGAGGTCACATGGAACATGATTTCCCAAACCAATGTGTTGAGGATGGAAAGAGGACAGCAGATGGACTATAACGGACGAGGCAGCCACATGATCATAGATCTCCCAGATGAGGTCAGGGCGGCCCCCAGGGAGGTGGAGCCAACATAGGAGCATGTGGGGATCCCAAAGAATTAACTGATGGTGTTGGAATATGTTATGAGTTACTTCCACCACCACCACTAGGAGGCCCATTCCAAGATCAGGGAGTGGAGGTCAAGGCTGCTAGAAGCTATAGGCCACGGAGGCTTATGCCTCGATGGCTCAAGATATTATCAGAGGTACAATGTGTATTTATTCTACTCTTTCTTTAGTACTGGTATACATAGGTGTGATTAATTCCTTTATCTCCCTACTCCTGGTGTGAGATATGGAGCTCTCATTTGAGACTTTATTCCAGTAGTTTTGGCTTGAGATTCTTACAAGGAACACTTCTTCAATATCACTTATCTACCAGCAATGCGAGTTTTCGGTTGGTGGAGAGAGTTTCTTATAGAAAATATTGGTCATCATAATGATACCTTATGATGTCTTCATGTGAATATACTATTTTTCCATGGTTTATTCCCAAATTGATTGTCATTGTAGATGATTCATGTTCCTTCGGACAGATGGGGTGATATTATCCTTTGTGGGTGAGGGTGATCTCATGGAAGAGTGATTGAGCTTTACAAGTAGGAAGCTACATCCCATCACCCATCAGTTTAAAATTTTATCCCTTGGAATAGAGGTCTCTTCAAACATCTTGGGTTCTTCAGTAGTGAATTATTATATGGATGTCTTCCCCAAAGACATTCTCGGACTACCTCTAGGCGGGATATAGAGTTTTGTATCGACTTTCACCTTGTGACTACTCTGATATCTTCTGTGGTATATCGGATGACCCCTACCAAGATCCAGAAGATGAGTTTGTAGTGGGATTACCTTAAATAGGAGGGTTTTATTAGACCCAATTTGTCCCCTAGGAATATTCAATTTTGTTCGTGAAAAAGGAGGATGGGAGTTTGTGGATTTGTATTGATTATCATCGCCTGAACCAAACCAAAATAAAGAAAAAGTACCCCTTACCTAGGATTTATGAACTCTTTGATCAATTTTGAGGTGCATGATGGTTTTTGAAGATTGATATTAGGTCTGTCTACCACCAATTGAGGGTTCTTGAGGCTGATATTCTAAAACTAGCATTCTGATGTCACTATGGACACAATGAGTATTTGGTGATTCCTTTCCATGTGACGAATTCCCCCATTGATTATATGGATATGATGAACCATATCTCATATCCATACTTGCAATGATTTGTTGATGTATTCATTGATGACATACTCATATACTCTGCATTAGAGTATGAGCGTGTAGATCACTTGAGGGTGGTCCTAGACTTGCTTCGGGAACACCAACTTTATGGTAAGCTCTCGAAGTGTCAGTTGTAGATCCACAAGGTTCCCTTTCTAGGGTTTTTAATTTATTATCATGGTTTAGCTATAGACCCAGTTCTTTCTTGGTCTCCATCCAAGAATGTGTTAGAGGTGCGGACTTTTCTTAGCCTAACAGGGTACTATAGGAGGTTTATGGTGGGATTCTCTAGAATTAAAACCCATTTTACTACCCTAGTGTGGAAAATGGGATCGTATACCTTTTTTGAGTAGTTTCATAGATCCTTTGAGGAGTTGATGTTGAGGCTAACTAGTGATCCTATTTTGAGACTACTGGAGGAGGGCGTGGAGTACATAGTGTAGTTCAATGCCTCTGGATCTAGGCTTGGTTGCATGTTGATGCAAAGGTAGAAAGTGATTATATATGGGTCGAGGTATTTGATACCCCACAAGTATAACTATAGTAATCACAAACTAGATTTGGAAGTGGTAGTCTTTTCCCAGAGGATTTCGAGGCACTATCTTCTGGGAGAGTGATTTTTTGTTAACTCAAACTATCAGAGTATTGGGTATATCATCATGCAGAGAGATATGAACCTTATATTGAGGTTTTGGTTGGATTTCCTATAAGACTATAACTTTAATATAATCTAAACTCTTAGGAATGGAAACATTGTAACAAATACCCTTAGCAGGAAGTCTCAGTCTCATCTGGTGGAGGAGGCGTCTAAGAAATTGGATTCGTTTTAGTTAACCTTGGTAGAGAAGAGGGGTTAATTTTATCTTTATTAGATGGTGTTGACTCCTCTACTTCTTCAGTAAGTGAGGGAGGCTCAGTTGGAAGACATCGATTGTGAGGTATTATGTGACCATATATCCACTAGAGATTCACTAAATGGATTCTATGAAGGAGGGAATCACAACATTCTTTTCCAGGTACAGATGATGGTTTTTGTCACATTACAAGATGAGGTGATGAGGGGGTTTTACGGTTCTTCTGTGATTGCACATCCCTATGTAGGGAAGATTTGGAAAGACCTTTAGCGGCTGTTTTGGTGGTCTGGCATGAGCCAGAGCTTGGTCAAGTCCATCTCTTGGTGTCTCACATTTTAGTAGGTGGTGGATGGGCACCAGGTTTCAGTAGGTTTATTATAGCCTCTTGAGATCCTAGAGTAAAAATGGGATAGCATGTCCATGGTATTTATGATTGGGATTTCATGGAACTTGAGAGGCCATGATGCCATCTGGGTGATTTTTTAGCAGGATACCAAGTTGGAACACTTCCTTGCTATTATGTAGCATAGTTCTCTAGAGTGTTTAGAAAGGTCGTGCATGCGGGATATCTTCCACCTCCTTGGTGTTCCCTCAAAAATTATCTCTAACTGTGATTTGTGGTTTACATCATGGTTTTGAAGAGGCCTATGGGAAGCTTTCAAGACCTATCTAAGGATGAGTACAGCTTTTCACCCCTTGATGGATGGGAAAACTGAGTGTGCTAAATAGGTGTTGGAGGATGTGTTGAGGGATTACATGTTAAACTTTTTACAGAGCTAGGAGGGTCACTTACCTTTGGTATAGTTTTCTTATAATAATATACATCACTCTACTATTTGCATGAAACCTTTTGAGGCCTTGTATGGGAGACCCTACAGGTCACCCTTATGCTGGACTGAGATCGGTGAAATATCTTCTATTGGGATAGAGATGGTGCGAGCGATGAAGTAGAAAGTCCAAGTGATCCATGAGTGGATGAGGAAAACCCAGAGAAGGTATAAATTTTATTCAGGTAAATATTTTAGGTCTTGTGAGTTTGAGTAGGGAGACCATGTTTTTTTGAGAGTCCCCCCATGATAAGGATTACAATGATTATTATGGGGTGGAAAGTTGTCCCTGAGGTTTATCAGGTCATTTGAGATCCTACATAAGGTTAGTGAGGTTTCTTACCACCTAGCCTTACCCCCATAGTTAGGGAAAGTGCATGAGGTCTTTCATGTGTCACATCTGAGGAGATATGTGCATGATCCTACACACATTATTGACTAGGAAGAGCTGGACATCAAAGATGGATCCACCTTCACGGAGCACCCAGTGTTGATCCAGGATTGGCAAGAGAGGATCCTATATTGATGGACCATTCCCTTGTTTCATGTTTTGTGGCAGAATGGGAGAATGCAGAAGAACTCCTAGGAGCAGGAGAGCCAGATGTGGGCTCATAATACCCACCTTTTTGTTTAGTTTGTGCTTTTCAAGGATGAAAACCTTTGGAGGGAATAATGTAGAGACTATATTTTTTCTTTGTAATACTTTGAAATATATTATGGAATATTTTCAGAGTTAGGTATTGAGGCAGCATGTGATTCTGAAGCTCAGTGAGACCATGATTGATATTATAAAAATATTAAATATATTAACATCATGTGTGTATAGTTATTTATGAATAATATAATATCCCCTAAATGGAGTCTCGGATCATAAATATGAAACCATGTTTTAATTTGGAACGTAGGGTCTACCCTAGGTGTGACCTAGAGTAAACTTGACGTTCTAAATTCAACCCCTACGGTTGGTTGGTGGAAGACATCTGGTTGAGGCAACCATGGGAGGATGCATTTAATTAAATTAAATAAATTATTTATTTATTTATTTTATTAAATGATCTAATTAAATACTCTTTAAATACCCCTTACAACAATTCTTCAGGGTTATCCACATAAACCCTGATAGAATTGAGAGGTGCTTTAATGTCCTTCATTGGTGAATCAACATCAAACAACGATTAGTGATCGAATGGAGGTGAATCTATAGATGGTGGATGCAGTGGATTATCCTCCTCACTGGAAAATGAATTATTCACTAATGAGAGATTCATAATTGAGTTTGGGCTCATCAATTATAGTTTCCTCCCTTTATTAAACATTTGATTAGAGATATTTGATTGTCTGCTTGTGTATTCTCACCCTTCGCATGATCCTGTTATCAAACAGAATCATTTTATTCAATTTATTATTTTGTTGTGTCATGATCTCACCCTAGATTCCCTACTTTATAATCATTGACTGAGAAATCTTGTCCAGTGATTTTTATCACCCTTATTATGGTGTTTTTCCTCAATCGATCTTCACATTCTTCTTCATTGAACCATGGGTCATGGTTTGACTTTTCTAGGGTGGGTTGAAGCATGATTGAACCCCTGAATTCATGATGGTTTTGTGAACAATGATCGATATGGAATTTTGAAGATGGATTGATATTCATTGTAGGATGAAGGTGATTATTTTCAATAGATCTAGGATCCTGAATGACTGACAGGCGATGAGAGGTGTATCGAATGCATGATGGGCCACTATGGGTAATCGAGGTCTAGTTTTTGGCCACTATAGGGGTAGAATCTATGGCTGAAGGAAGATCCCATCATCTTTGGTGGCCAAATGGCAGGAATCACAATAATGGTTGAAGATCATAAATCCATGTGAAAGATTTAACTTTCTATAGAATCATTGACTACATGACATGTATTGGGATGAACATGTGTCGTGTAGTCACCTAGATGTGATGGATAGGGTTTTGGGAAAAAAGATATGGATTACACATTGTGTGGTTGGTCCACACAGTGTGTGACCCTCCCAGGGTAACTAGGCATTGTGCCAGCTACACATGCCTAGGACCCAATTTGGGAGGATACATCATGTCCTCAAGGATTACATGGGAATGTGTCAGTACCTAGGTATGTCTAGGTACACAACCAGGTACATGAAATAACCTAACAAACATGAGAATATCCAGGAGAACATGGGCAGGCCTCGAGTGATCAAGACGTCATGTGGGCCCTTTACACTTCATGTACGGTGAAAAGGCCACCAAGACATGTCCAAATTAGACACGTCCAGGTGACGAGGTAGGGTTAAACATTGTGTGGACCCCCATACACATCATGTACTTCCCTCTAAAACTTATTTCTCTCGTATCTCCTTTTTTTGGACTCATACGTTAGCTCATGAGTAGTCTATCCGGAGTGTTTTTTCATTTAGAATGAGATAGTATCCTTAGTAGTGGATTTTAATATATTATGTGATATTTTCTTAGCATGATGCTTCTCCATGTGATGTTTAATGAAGGTGATGATTGGGTGTGATCATCAAAGAGTTCAAATGGAGATGGTACTCGTCCGTCACACCAGGGTGTGATTTCTCCGTACTCTTCTTACAAGCAGAGGTGGTACTCTCCTATCACATCAGGGTGTGGGTCCTCTATCCATGGGAATGGTACTTCACTGTCGCACTATGGATTAGGTCCTTTATCCATAGAGATGATACTCCACTATCGCAAATGGGTGTGGATCCTCTATACTTTTCTTACTAGTAGAGGCGATACTCCCTTGTCGCACCAGGGCGTGGGTCCTCTATCCATGGGGATGGTACTCCCCTATCACGCTAGGGTGTGGTTCCTCTATACTCTTCTTATAGGAAGAGGCGGTACACCCTTATCACACCAGGGTGAGGGTCCTCTATTCGTGGGGTCAATACTCCAATGTCGCACTAGGGCACGGGTTCTCCATATTCTTCACACAATTAGGGTATGTACTCCCCTTACTATTACAGCGCACGGGTTCTCTACCTACGATGTGATACTCCCCTATCATCAAACTTCAACGTCATGTGGGCCCTCCATGGGAGTTGTGGCTCCCCTATGTTGTGGAGAGTAGTTGCAGGGTGCAGACCCCTCCACTTTTTGCTTACTAAGGTTACGTGAGATGTGTGGTTTGGAGTTTTGGCTCCCTCGGTTGTGTTGTATAGCAGTAGTTGGGTGTAAGCCCCTCTCCATGGTTTCTTATGTGGTTGTGCATGATGTTGGGCATTGATGGTGGACCTTTGGAGTTGTGAGTCCCTTAGGACGTGGAGTGGTAGCGATGTGTGGGCCCTCCTCGTGACTTCTTCGGACAGACACACAAGATGCTGACATCAATGATGGTCCTTTGGAGCTATAGGTAGAATCATAATCCTGGGATGGGATTTGAGATGGAGATCCCCTTTCTCTCTTATCCATGTTTCTTATTTGAGCATATATATACTTGTGTTGTTTGGTTTCATTTCTCTCTTTCTTTGGGTTGAGATGACTACTTTTATAATGTCTTATATTGCTCCCTCTTCAGTTTTCGAGGCATCCTACTAGGTATGTATATACTCAAACCCAGATGGGATTTTCCCTCATGTGTCACATCTTATGCAGATGATGAAAAGATCAGAAGTGATTTCAAAGGAGTATATGGATAATTGGGTTCATAGATCGCATACAGTGGTCGGTCTTTGAGATCAGGATCTGGGAACTCTCAGATATTTTTTATTCTAGTTGTTGTTAGGTCGGGACATATTTTCTGGGTGAGCGTGTATTTTTTCCTTTACATTTTGGATTGCACTATCATCCTCTTGTTTTCCTTAGAGGTTATTACATGCATGGTTTTTACTCTAGATGTTACTATCTTTTATTATTATTCTTATGCACTTCTTCATGAAGATGGTTGGGTGTGTGCGTGCAAGTACTTTAGGATAAGGAATCTCATTTTAGTTATGACTTATCAGCACTTGTCACTGTCTCTGACCTATGGAGGCAGGCTTGGGTTTGTGGTGGCTAGGTCTTCCGCTGTCCAGGTGGGCCCCGATGGGTCAGGTCGTTACATATGCCTATACAAGTAATGTTTATATATAAATTGTTTTCTATCAATAAACAAATATATATTTATGTGTATATTATAATATATGTAAATAAATTCATATATGAAAATATTTTTTTGTGTATGTGTGTGTAAATATGTGATTATGTGTGTCTCTCAATATAGTGTAAAGACATTATATGTAAATGTATTTTTATAAGTATATCATTATCATTAAATATAGTATATGAATGTATTTACTGTAAATATTTATAGATGATTTATTAAAAATTATATCTGAATATATAATTATTTTTAAATATGTATGAATATATATGTAATGTATAAAATTTATATCAAAATATAAAAAATATTGACACTACTACAAAACGGGAAATATAAAGTGGTAGCTTTTATCAGAGCTACAAAAAGTTTTGTTAAAGGGTGATCTTTATCACCGCTTAAAAAAACAACCACGCATCAATATGACACGTGATGTTGTCGGTATGACTCGAAATGCGCGTTTTTAATATAAAAGTATCATTTTAGTTTAAAAAGTGCATCGCATAGTAAAAACCGCGCAAAAAAGTTCATATTATTTTCTAACTTTAGGAAACCGATCCACAATTCATTTGTGACATGTAAGAATCGACCACATTTCAATCTGACGCACGATGTGGTCGGTATGACTCAAAGTGCATGTTTTCAATGTAATAGTGACATTTTAGTTTAAAACATGTATCATATAGTCAAAACCGAGAAAATGAGCTCAGATTGTTTTAAAACTTTAACAAAATGATCCATAATTCATTTGTGACATTTAGGAATCGACCTCACATAAATGTAATAGATGATGTGGCAGGTATGACTCGAAGTGCATGTTTTCAATATAGAAGGGTCATTTTAGTTTAAAACGCACATCACATAGTCAAAACTGAGCAAACGAACTCAGATTGTTTTCAAAATTTAGGACAACAATCCATAATTCATTTGTGATGTGTAGGAATCCATTTCACGTCAATCCAACACACGATACGGTAGGTATGACTCTAAGTGTGTGTTTTCAATATAAAAGTGTCATTTTATTTTAAAGTGCACAACACATAGCTAAACCCAAGAAAACAAGGTCAGATTACTTTCAAACTTTAGGAGATCAATTCATAATTCATTTTTGATGTGTAATAATTGATCGTACATCAATTTGATACATGATATGGTCAGTATGTCTCGAAGTCTGTGTTTTCAATATAAGTGTCACTTTAGTTTAAAACACGTATCACATAGCCAAAATAGGGGAAACAAGATCATATTGTTTTCCAAATTTAGAACAATGATTCATAATTCATTTTTGATGTGTAGGAATCGACCGTATATCAATTCGACAAACGATGTGGTAGGTATAACTTGAAATGTGTGTTTTCAATATAGAAGTATCATTTTAGTTTAAAACTCGTGTCACATAGTCAAAACCAAACAAACGAGCTTAGATTGTTTTCAAGCTTTAGGAAAACAATCCCTAATTCATTTGTGGTGTATAGGAGTCGACCGCACACCAATCTAACACATTATGTGGTCAGTATGACTCGAGTGCATGTTTTCAATATAAAAGTATCATTTATTTTTAAAACGTGCATCATATCACCAAAACCGAGCAAACGAGCTCAAGTTATTTTAAAACTTTTGAACATAGGTCCATAATTCATTTTGGATGTGTATTAATTGACCGCATATCAATCTAACACATAATGTGGTCGGTATGACTCAAAATGTGTTTTTTTTTCAAGTAACAGTTTAGTTTAAATCGCATATTAAATAGTCAAAACTAAGAAAACGACATTGGATTGTTTTCTAACTTTAGAGAAACGATCCATAATTCATTTGTGATGTGTAGGAATTGATTGTGCGTCATTCTGACATACGATGTGGCATGTATAACTCGAAGTGCGTGTTTTTAGTATAAAAGTGTCATTTTAGATTAAAATGTGTGTCACATAGCCAAAACCAAACAAATGAGTTCGAATTGTTTTCAAACTTTAGGTCAATGGTCCATTATTTATTTTTGACATGTATGAATTAACTGCATGTCAATATGACACACGATGTGGTCAGTATGACTCGAAGTGTGTAATATCAATATAAAAGTGTCATTTTAGTTTAAAATGTACATCACATAGCTAAAAGTGAGTAAACGAGCTCTGATTATTTTCAAACATTATGGAATTGATCCATTATTCACTTATGACGTATAGGAATCGACCGCACGTCAATCCAACACATGAAGTGATATGTTAGACTTGAAATGCATGTTTTAAATATAAGTGTCATTTTAATTTAAAACCTGCATCACATAGCCAAAACCATGAAAACGAGTACATATTGTTTTCAAACTTTAAGACAACAATCTATAATTCATTTTTGATGTGTAGGAATCGACTGCGTATCAATCTAACACATGATGTGATTGTTATGACTCGAAGTACGTGTTTTTAATATAAGTGTCCTTTTTGTTTAAAACATGTATCACATAGCCAAAATTGAGCAAACCGGCTCGAATTATTTTCAAACTTTAGGACAAAGATCCATAATTTATTTGTGACATCTAAGAATTGACCACAAATCAACCTGATGCACGATGTGGGCGATATGATTCAAAATGTATGTTTTCAATATAAAAATGTCATTTTAGTTTAAAACATGTATCACATAGCCATAACTAAGCAAACGAGCTCAGATTGTTTTTAAATTTTTGGACAGCGATTTATAAATCATTTGTGACATATATGAATAGATTGCATGTCAATCTGACGCACGATTAACTGATAATATCATTATTATATATAAAAATTAATTAATAATGTAATGTATCATAGGTATATTATACAACATTAAGCTTATAATTTTTTTATTTTTTTATTTATTGTTACTAAAATCAACATTGGTTTTATTGCAGGGATAAAGTTTTATACGGAGGTTGATCTTTGGAGAAAGTCAGTTATAAGAGTTACACTTTTGTATGTTGGTCGTAATTTTTTTAGATCAATTATAAATATCATATCAATGTGAATATTTTGTATGTAAACTTTGAATTGAAATGATAGTGCAATGCTACACTTGTATTTTTATCTAATTTTTTATCTATATGTATTTTTGTCTATTTGTATACTGATTGGGTTTTGTGTTATAGGGTTGTTGCAGGGTTGTTCTTGCACCAGCTGCATTGCCTTTAGAAGCGCTGATAAATAGGTCTTTTATCATTACTTTTACTAGTGGTGATAAATATATCCTTATCAGTGCTGGTAAAAGCGTTAGATAAGGTCACACACTTTTAATGACGCTTAGGTTTTCAGTGCTTTTTTGCGCTGATAAGACCCTTTTAGTGATGTTAAAGACCTCATATGTAGTAGTGAGACAAATTTTAAAAATGTATTTAAAAATAATTATATAAATCATATGGAATTAATTATTAACTGTTTTATTTTAAAAAATATCTAACCATTTTTATACATTATAAAAATATGTGAATATGTATATGTGTGTGTGTGTGTGAATAAAGTGATATATATTTATATTTTTATTCTAATATATTTAAATGAATCTTAATATATAATATATTTAAATAGATATAATTATACCATACACTCACACAAAAAAATATTTTATAAATATATTTAAAAATAATTGATTAAATATATATGAATATATGAATAAAAATGTTTTTTTGTAAATATATATAAATAAAAAGTAACATCATAAAATATAGACTAAAGTAAGCTTGGGGCAGTGGTAGTGGGGTTCAAATATCACAAGGGAGGTCACATGATCGAGTCCAGGTGCACCCATGGGTGATAATGTAGTTGAGTAGTGGAAAACCACTAACAAAGGGTCTGTGGTTCAAAAAATATTTTTTTTTCAATTTTTATCAACGCTAAAATAAAAGCTTTATAAATGCTCTATTTATCAGTGCTTAAGCCAAATCACTGATAAAGACCATATTTATTAGAGGTTTTGTTTTACCATTGATAAATGTAATTTTTATCAGTGTTTTTTTAGAGCTGATTAAAGTCACGACTTTTAACACCGTTTAGTTTGTCAACACTTTTTGAGGAATGACAAAGCTCATTGCTAGCGCTATTAAAAGCGTGACCTGTATTAGTGATACATAAGGGTAAATCCTTCAAAACCATACAGTCATGTAAAGGTAGTGACCAACTTATGTAAGGGTAACAAAGTCTCGCATATAACATTCCTTAGGTAAGGGTAACCTGCCCTCACGTAAAGGTAACAAAAAAAAATCAGAATTTGCCAAAAAAAAATTCTAAGCAAAATAAAAACAAAATAAAGGGGATAAAACGAAAGCAAGATATAATTCATGACATTGAAATATGAAGAACAATTATATTTTAACTTGTAACAACCAACATGCCAAAATTAATTCCATTGTTCTGGAATAAAATGCCCATGTTGTTGATCCGGGTTATTTTAATCACCTTGTATAGAATTAAATTTATGTGTTTATGAGTATAATGCAAGCTTGAGTTTATGTAAATGCCACTTTTGTAGTGTTTTGGTTTATTGCTTTTGTATCATTTTAGTTCCCCGTTTTGGAATTCTTTTAGACGAATTATGTTTTTGTTTATTGGTTTATGTTAATAAGACCTTAATAATAAACATAGTTTTAGATTTCTTATTTTGTGTTTTGAGAATCAAAATTAAATCCAAATGCACCGTAGTCCCCAACAACTAGTTTTTAAATTTGTTTTCTTAAATAGAAATTATGGTGGCCTATTGTACCGTCATTAAAAATATTAAAAAAAATTAATGATGGTGGATTAATTTGTATTCATGAAAATAGTGTCCAATACGTATTTAATCTTGGTTGAAGCTTTTCCAACTCTTCCATCCAGGAAGAGTCCTCTTAGTGTTACATTAATGATTTAGTGATATCAAAAATCAGAGACGCATAGCGACATGCGAGATATTATATAAGGAAAAAAGGGTACTTTTTCACAACGATTTATTCTTGAACAATATAACAAATTTTCATTTCGTCAATCTTTAGGATAAAAAAACATTTGAAACAACGATGAATGCATTGTAAGTTACACTTTTATATTTAATATATGTTTTTTTTATTATCAAAAAGTAAAGCTTGAAACGGATGGTTGTGGGTTTTACATATATAAAATCATGATGGGCGAAGAGCGAGTGGGTGTTTGTGCAGTAGTGAAGGAATAACGGGGGGATTTCACGAGAGAGGTAAGGCGGCATGTCCGGAGGTCGCGTGGGGGATCGGGAGAAGGGGTATAAATGATATACGCACATAATAAATACAATTATAATTATATATTGATATAAATATATACAATTATATAAATATATTAAAGCGGTGCATAACATGAGCTATAATTATACAAATATATATAATCATATAAATATATTTATAATTATATAGAAATATTTTTAAATATATATTTTTATAATTATAATTAGAAACGAATAAATATATATTTAAATAAATATAAAATTACAATAAATATATTTATTATAGTTTTATAAATATATACACATATTTATAAATATATAGAAATATTTTTAAATATATTTATTTATAATCTTAATTATAAATAAATAAATATATGTCACGACCCGCCCTCGGGGTCCGTGCCGTGACTACCCCAAGCCCGTCTTCCAAAGGCCAGGGGCTGACGACTAGCACCAAGGCGTAAATCCCAGTAAAAAGGGAAGGCATTGCCTTTGAAAAGTAAACAAACACCACAGAGTAAGCAAGCGGAAAGTAAACACTAAACAAAAGCAGAGTACAACTGAAAGTGCGGAAAAGTAAATGGGCCAGTATACAAACCCAAACTGAAAGTAAAGTACAACTCGAAAGGGAAAACAGCAACTGAAAAGTAAAAGCCGCTACACCGAGCTGTCCACTGGAAATCCCACCTGAAGGGTGAGTACAAATAGCTCCTCTGCTCCACGGGTCCCGCCGTCCGCTCCGTGCACGTCCCGCCCAGTGGTCCACCTCCGGGTACGGTCCCGCTCTGCAAGCCTCAGCTAAGGTCAACGCTGTCCGTCGTCTGCAACCAACACAACGTAGTGAGGGCAAAGCCCGTGCAGGGGTGAGTATAAGCTACTCAGTAGGGACCCCGAGACCCCTGAAGGTCTCTCAAATCCACAAAGGATAAACCACGAAGAAAGGTACAATCACGAAGTAACAACCGACACTGCTTAGGTATATGCCCATACATATACCTAAGTCATAAATTTCAAATACGCTCCAACCTCCGAGCCTAAGTACAACTCAGTCCACACAGGAAAGTAAACGTATTCCACATAGGAAAGCAAAACGTAATCCACACAGGATTGCACAACACAATCCACACAGGAAAGCAACAGGATTCAGCTCACACAGGAATACTTCTTCAAGGACGATAAAGATGATCTCTGATCCATCTAAGTCATCGGACCCACGAAGGATCGATAGTTCCTGTAGCACTGATCCACGTAGGATCGCTGAGTGTTGTAGTCGTCGTCGTCGAATCCACACAGGATCTCTGTACTATCGTCGTCGCAGTCACAGTAGCAGTAGTAGCAGTAGTAGCAGTCACAGTCAGTCGCAGCCAGCACTAGGGTTCCCGCACACAGCAAGCTCGTTCGGAGGGTCCGCTCCACGAGCCGAGAGGCTGATACATCAACTGTCACAAAGACCAGAGTTGATGTATCCAAAAGTTCCGTATCGACAACAGGAACTCAACGCAACAGACGGCGCGTCGATCGGACGCCCGGTCTGAGAGTTCTTGGCATTTTCGTCCCTGGGGCCCGGTTGGTTTTTAAGGCAAAACCAACCCGACCGTACTCCACCTGCGTCCAAACCTCGGGCGGATTATGCCAAAAGATCTTCCTCACTAAGAGAACACAAAAAAGTTGACGGTACGTCAATCGGACGTCCGTAGCTCAAGATATAAGCGTTTCCGCTCCGAAGGCCCGGTTGGTTTCGTGAACGAACCAACCCGGCCGAACTCAAAGTAATCCGAAACCTTGAGTGCGATATACCGAAACGACCGTCTCGATCCAAGGATCGTGTTGCCGCAGACGGTTCGTCAATCGGAGGTCCGTGGCTCATGTTATGGTCAAAAGACCGAAACTGATTCGAAACAGGGGGGTCCGGGTCCGGGCCGACCCGGCCCGACCCCCCCTGGGTCGGCCCGGCTGGCCGGCCGGTGGCGCGGTGGCCTGGCGGCGCGGCGGCGCGGCGGCCTGGCGCCGCACGGAGGCGGCACGCGGGGGGGAATCAATCCCCCGCTGATTGAAGAGGCGGCGCGGCTTTTTAGCCGCGCCTGTTTGCAAACCGCCCCCCCCAACGTGGGGGGCTTGATTGGCAGGAAACGGGGGGCCTCCTGCCCCCCACAAGGAAACCGCCCCCCTCATAAAGAGGGGGTTTTTGTGAGCTGGCCGGGGGATTAATTTCCCCCGATTTATTGCCATCCGGCCGGCCAGCTGGCCGGCCGGTTTTCTCCAACGGGACCGGAAAATCCGGTCCCCTCTTCGGCTTCCGACACCGGCGGCCCGGCCGCCGGTCTCCTCGTTCCGTCGCGGCCCGGAACCGGCCGCGGTGTTCGTCGTCCGGCGCGGTGCAACGGCACCGCGCCCCTCCGCCGCACCTTGATTTCTTCAACGCGGCGCGACGGCGTCGCGTTCTTGATGATTCTTCCATGGCGGGGCGCGATGGCGTCGCGTAATAAGAATTGGGCGAATATCCGCGTGGTGCGACGACACCACGCCACCTTGATTCATCCGCAAAATTAAACACCAAGAACGAAGGAGGGGGTTCGGCCGTGTTCATGCGGTCCGGCCCCCTCATGTTAAAACACAATTTAAATATTCAATCCTCACGTTAGTCATGCGAACCACGAGCAAGAATAAAATAATTAAACAATGATCAACAACCCCTACCTTGGGTATAGGTTCGAAGATTTGTCAACGTTCCGTGGAAGACAACGTCGCGGAGGTCGGGCGTCGCGGAAGAAGAACGTCGATGTCACAGTTATGTCGTCACGGAAGACGGTTCCCGAGAACATGGAGTTCTTCGTCGAAGTTCGAAGGTTCTTCGTGTTCTTCGTCAGAGTTGAAGAAGAAGAAGAATAAGGAGAAGCTCCAAAATTCCTCTCAAGGTGGTAAAAGAATTAACCTAGAATAAAATAAGCTTTAAGCTTATATTATGACATAACTTTACCACATGAAATTCAAAGGTTTGAATTTGAACAACTCGCCTCAATTAATACTTTAAGTTGTCAAACATTAATTAAAATGAGAGTTAAAGGGAGGTGGAAGGTTGGGTTTCGTGTGGGCCCCACCTCACTTAATCCTCCCAAGGGAGGTTAAGTGGATGTGGGTCCCACTCCCAACTCCTTTTGGAAGAACTTATAAAAAAAACTTCAAGTTAAAATAAAATTTTGTATTTCACAAATTTTATTTAACTTAAACTAAAAACCCAAAAACTAACTTACAACTCGCAACAAACGCAACTTCCGAAGAGGTCTCCTTAAGCGAATATCGGCGCTGCGAGTTCATCGGTGCCCTCGGATTTCAATTCCGAGCACCGGATCAAAAGTTAGGAATTCCCGCTCGTTCGTTCACTGAACGTACCCGAGCCAAACTTCGGAAATTGATTTCGGGCACTCCGGGCCTCGGAATCAGGTGCCGTCTGAAACCGTGCTCTTGTAAAATTCTAAAGAAAAATAAGAAAAAAATTCCCTTGAATTTTACGGGTCTTTACATTACTCCCACCTCAGGGCTTTACGTCCCCGTAAAGATACATCAAAAACTAGGGAAACAAATGAGGGTACTGAGCACGCATCTGAGCCTCCCGCTCCCATGTGCTCTCCTGGAGATTCCCGTGCTGCCATCTGATGCGCACAAGAGGAATCGATCGCCCACGCAGGACCCGCTCCTGTCGATCCTCTATCTCCACCGGGACCTCCGTAAAAGTCGCCCCATCGTCAACGTCAAGCTCCCCATGATCAATGATGTGCGTCGGGTCGTACACGTATCTCCTCAGCTGAGACACGTGGAAGACGTCGTGCACCCGGTGCAACTGAGGTGGTAGAGCCAGGCGATAAGACACCTCACCAACCCTGCTGAGGACCTGGAAGGGTCCGATGAAGCGCGGAGATAACTTGCCGCCTCGGCCAAATCTCCGAATACCACGTCGAGGTGAGACCCGCAAGAAGACGTGGTCGCCATCCCCGAACTCCAGTGGCCTCCGCCTCCTGTCAGCATATGACTTCTGCCGGCTCTGAGCTATCCTCATCCGCTCCTGGATGACCTGGACCTTCTCTGTCGTGGCCTGGACCATCTCCGGTCCCACCAGTGATGACTCTCCAGGGTCTGTCCAGCACAAAGGTGATCTACAAGGTCGGCCGTACAATGCCTCGTACGGTGCCATCCCGATGGTGGAGTGGTAGCTGTTGTTGTACGCAAACTCCACCAAGGGTAGGTGGTCCTCCCAGCTACGACCAAAGTCGAGGACACATGCGCGGAGCATGTCCTCGAGAGTCTGAATGGTCCTCTCCGTCTGACCATCCGTCTGAGGGTGAAAGGCTGTGCTCAGACGTAGCTGCGTCCCGAACGCCTCCTGTAATCCCTTCCAAAGCCGGGAAGTAAAGCGAGCATCTCGATCGGAGACGATAGATGATGGCACGCCATGGAGCCGCACAATCTTTTGAACGTAGAGACGTCCCAAGCTCTCTACTAAGCCCAGCTCTCTGATGGGTAAGAAGTGTGCCGACTTGGTGAGTCGGTCAACAATCACCCAGATGGAGTCGTGACCTCTGGAAGTGCGTGGAAGTCCAGTCACGAAGTCCATAGATATGTCGTCCCACTTCCACTCCAGAACCTCCAAGGGCTGTACCAAGCCTGCTGGTACCTGATGCTCTACCTTCACCTGCTGGCAGGTGAGGCATCGAGAAACGAACTCTGCTACTGCCTTCTTCATGCCCGGCCACCAGTGCTGTCGTCTGAGGTCTTGGTACATCTTCGCCACTCCAGGATGTACCGCCAAAGGAGAAGTGTGAAACTCTCTCAGCACTTCCTCTCGCAAAGCGACTGGTACCATGGTTCGTCCTCTAAAAAGGATGTCGTGCTCTGCTCCAAGGGAGAAACCATCAAGTGCCTGTCCCGAGGAAATCTGAGCACGCCATGCCTCACAGTCAGCGTCCTCACGCTGTGCCTCTCTGACTCGCTGCAGTAGTGGAGGAGTGACTGTGAGAGACTGAAAGAAGGCTGCTCCATCTCTATCCACGAAGGATATCTGCATAGAGGCTAGCTGCTCCGTCGCCTCCTCAAGTAGCTGAATGCCCGTCCTCCTGCTAAGGGCATCGGCTACTACGTTCCCCTTCCCAGGAGTATAGAATATCTCAAAGTCATAGTCCTGGAGAAACTCGAGCCATCGCCGCTGTCTCAGGTTCAGGTCCTTCTGAGAGAAGATATACCTGAGACTCTGATGATCAGAAAATACTGTAAAGCGCTCTCCCATCAGATAGTGTCGCCATGTCTTCAAAGCGAAGATCACTGCTGCTAACTCCAGGTCATGGGTAGCGTAGTTCTGCTCATGAGGCCTCAACTGACGTGATCCATAGGCGATCACTTCCCGCTCCTGCATCAGAACACATCCGAGTCCGGTCCCTGATGCATCGCAGTAAACTACGTACCCTACTCCCTCATCAGGTAACCTCAAGATAGGTGCGCAGGTCAATCTCTGTCTCAGCTCCTGGAAGCTCTGCTGACATCTGTCTGACCATACGAAGGGTTTCCCCTTCTTCGTCAAAGCTGTGAGTGGTGCCGCAACTCTAGAGAAATCTGGCACGAATCTCCGATAGTATCCAGCTAGTCCCAAGAAACTCCGAACCTCAGTCACGCTCCTGGGTGGCTCCCAAGCTAACACAGCCTCAATCTTCACGGGATCCACTGCAACTCCCGCCTCAGAGATAACGTGTCCCAAGAAGTGGACCTCACGTAACCAGAACTAGCACTTCGAGAGCTTACCATAAAGCTGGTGCTCTCGGAGTGTGTCTAGTACAACTCACAAGTGATAGGCGTGCTCCTCCTCTGTCGTAGAGTAAATCAGAATGTCGTCGATGAAGACCATGACAAACCGATCGAGGTATGGCTGAAAGATCCTGTTCATGAGAGCCATGAACACTGCTGGAGCATTGGTTACACCGAATGGCATAACCAATAACTCATAGTGTCCATACCGACATCTGAAGGCGGTCTTCTGCACATCCTCGTCTCTGATTCTGAGCTGATGATAGCCTGACCTGAGGTCTATCTTCGAGAACCACCGTGCTCCCTTGAGCTGATCAAAGAGGTCATCAATCCTCGGTAGCGGATACTTGTTCCTCACTGTCACCTGGTTCAGGCGACGATAGTCAACACAAAGACGCAAGCTCCCGTCCGCCTTCTTGGCGAACAAAATCGGGGAAGCCCAGGGTGAAACACTGGGTCGGATGAACCCCTTGCCCTGCAAGTCCTCCAACTGTATCCGCAGCTCTCGAAGCTCGTCTGGGGCCATCCGATATGCTGGAGTGGATATCGGAGCTGTCCCGGGGTACAGGTCAATATAAAAGTCTACCTCTCTGCGAGGAGGTAGCCCTGGAACGTCGTCGGGAAAAACATCCGCAAACTGATCCACCACTGCAGGAAAACTAGGACTCCGCACGTCAACTGCTCCAAGGATAAGGCTATCCAACTGATGAGTGATGGGCTGTCCTCTCCTCCGCAGAAGTCCATCCTGTGCTGATAAGGCTCCCTTCTCGCCGGTGAAGGTGAACCTGCTCCCGTCGGTGTGTACACATCGTACCTTGCGCCTAAAACAGTCAATCTGTGCATGGACCGTAGATAGCCAATCCATGCCCAAGATGACGTCGTAAGGCCTCGACGCTACTACAAGAAGATCCCACCCGAAGCTCTCGCCTCCTAGAGTAAGGTAACACTGCCGGCACCAGTGTGTAATCGTCGAGTCTGCTCCCATAGGAGTCTCTAGCCGTAAGGATCGAGCCAACGGCTCTGTCGGAATCTCCGAGCTCCGAACAAGGGCAGCGGCTATGAAAGAGTGACTCGCTCCTTTGTCTATAAGAACTGCAGCAAGGGTGGAATAGACACAGATAGTACCTCAAATCATCCCGGGTGCGCCGTGGTCGTAGGCCTCTACTGCCTGGAGCTGTGCATGTCTCTGCCCGCCAGTTCCCTGTGGTCGGGGTGGACCTCCTGGTGGTGGTGGTGGCAGAGCCTCAAAGCGTCGCCCACCACCGGCTGCTCGTCCAGCTCCTCTGCCTCGTCCGCCTCCTCCCTGCGGACCGCCACGGTCGACCCTCTGCCTCTGCCTCGGTGGTCCCTCAACCGTCTGCTGCTCCTCGGCACGGCGGGTTGGGCAGTCACGAGCCATGTGGCCCTGCCCGCCGCACGAGTAGCACTGTCTGCCTCTCGAAAGACTGGCTCCGCGCTGTGTGCCCCGCACTGCTGAGCCAGTGTCCTGAGGTCGTCTGCCCGAAGGTCTGGTCTGTCTGGACCCCTGAGTCATCTGTCGACTGCCTGCTGCAGATGACTCTGCCACGTGCCGCCCTGCGGTGGGTCGCTGCGCTGGTGTAGACTCAGCAAGGAAGCTCTCGATCAGAAGGGCCCGCTCCAGCACTCCTGTCTGAGTCGGTATGCTGAGGGAGATCAGCGATGCCCTGATCTCGTGTCTCAAACCCTGCTCGAAGGTCCGGACCCGGAAGAATGGGTCCCGTACCATGTCGGTCGAGTAGCGCGAGAGATCGGTAAATCTCGCCGAGTACTGAGCGACCGTCATGCTGCCCTGCCGCAGCTGTAGAAGCTCCTGTATACGCACCGCACGAAGGGTGGCTGGGAAGAACTTCGAGCGAAAGAGGCTCTCAAAGTCCGTCCAAAGTAGAGATGCCTCATCGTGCACCTGGAGCATCAAGCTCCACCATCGTCCTGCTGCTGCGTGTAGTAGGCTCGCAGTGAGGATCACCATGAGGTCTGCTGGTGTCCTCACTAGCCTAAACACTCGTACCACTGCCTCCAGCCAGTCCTCTGCTGCCTGGGGATCCGTCTCCCCGCGAAACCTGGGCGGTCGCTGGCGCTGAAACTCATGCAGTGCGCTGAGGCGACGTGCATCGTCAGCGGCTTCTGCTGGAAGCATCGGGGGCTCGGCGGGTAGAGCTACCGCCGGTGCCACTGCTGACAAAGGGCCCTGCACCGAGGCCTCGTCGCTCGGTGGGCTGTCGTCACACACGACTCTCGGAACCCTAGCTGGCTGCCGTCGTGGGGCCATCTTGAAAAGGAAACAGGTGTGCCACGGTCAGAACAATATACCTGGTGAGCTGATATAAGTAATCACAAAGAAAACTTTGAAACACACGCGCAATCAATGTTTTCGTGCATTAAGTCGGAAATCAGAAGTCAGGGTCCTGGTGTACGGATACGTCGGCCGCCGCACCAACACTGGGCTCCCTGGACTGATATCCACACTCAATACGCTAAACATTATTGCTTCACATAGAAAAGATCAGAGTTTGCGGTAGAACCGAACTCCTCTGATACCAATTTGTCACGACCCGCCCTCGAGGTCCGTGCCGTGACTACACCAAGCCCGCCTTCCAAAGGCCAGGGGCTGGCAACTAGCACCAAGGCGTAAATCCCAGTAAAAAGGGAAGGCATTTCCTTTGAAAAGTAAACAAACACCGCAGAGTAAGCAAGCGGAAAGTAAACACTAAACAAAAGCAGAGTACAACTGAAAGTGCGGAAAAGTAAATGGGCCAGTATACAAACCCAAACTGAAAGTAAAGTACAACTCGAAAGGGAAAACAGCAACTGAAAAGTAAAAGCCGCTACACCGAGCTGTCCACTGGAAATCCCACCTGAAGGGTGGGTACAGATAGCTCCTCTGCTCCACGGGTCCCGCCGTCCGCTCCGTGCACGTCCCGCCCAGTGGTCCACCTCCGGGTACCGTCCCGCTCTGCAAGCCTTAGCTAAGGTCAACGCTGTCCGTCGTCTGCAACCAACACAACGTAGTGCGGGCAAAACCCATGCAGGGGTGAGTATAAGCTACTCAGTAGGGACCCCGAGACCCCTGAAGGTCTCTCAAATCCACAAAGGATAAACCACGAAGAAAGGTACAATCACGAAGTAACAACCGACACTGCTTAGGTATATGCCCATACATATACCTAAGTCATCAATTTCAAATACGCTCCAACCTCCGAGCCTAAGTACAACTCAGTCCACACAGGAAAGTAAACGTATTCCACACAGGAAAGCAAAACGTAATCCACACAGGATTGCACAACACAATCCACACAGGAAAGCAACAGGATTCAGCTCACACAGGAATACTTCTTCAAGGACGATAAAGATGATCTCTGATCCATCTAAGTCGTCGGACCCACGAAGGATCGATAGGTAACTAACCCTTGCAAAGACCCACACAGGATCGGGCCCACACAGGACCTGTAGGCACTGGTTCACACAGGACCGCTGAGCGCAAGGACCCACACAGGATCGGACCCACACAGGATCGGGCCCACACAGGACCTGTAGCACTGATCCACGTAGGATCGCTGAGTGATGTAGTCGTCGTCGTCGAATCCTCACAGGATCTCTGTACTGTCGTCGTCGCAGTCACAGTAGCAGTAGTAGCAGTAGTAGCAGTCACAGTCAGTCGCAGCCAGCACTAGGGTTCCCGCACACAGCAAGCTCGCTCGGAGGGTCCGCTCCACGATCCGAGAGGCTGATACATCAACTGTCACAAAGACCAGAGTTGATGTATCCAAAAGTTCCGTATCGACAACAGGAACTCAACGCAACAGACGGCGCGTCGATCGGACGCCCGGTCTGAGAGTTATTGGCATTTTCGTCCCCGGGGCCCGGTTGGTTTTTAAGGCAAAACCAACCCGACCGTACTCCACCTGCGTCCAAACCTCGGGCGGAGTATGCCAAAAGATCTGCCTCACTAAGAGGAACACAACAAAGCTGACGGTACGTCAATCGGACGTCCGTAGCTCAAGATATAAGTGTTTCCGCTCCGAAGGCCCGGTTGGTTTTGTGAACGAACCAACCCGGCCGAACTCAATGTAATCTGAAACCTTGAGTGCGATATACTGAAACGACCGTCTCGATCCAAGGATCGCGTTGCCGCAGACGGTTCGTCAATCGGAGGTCTGTGGCTCAAGTTATGGCCAAAAGACCGAAACTGATTCGAAACGGGGGGGTCCGGGTCCGGGCCGACCCGGCCCGACCCGCCCTGGGTCGGCCCGGCTGGCCGGCCGGTGGCGCAGCGGCGCGGCGACGCGGTGGCGCGGCGGCATGGCGGCGCGGCGGCCTGGCGGCACGGCGGCCTGGCAGCGCGGCGGCCTGGCGCCGCACGGAGGCGGCACGCGGGGGGGAATCAATCCCCCGCTGATTGAAGAGGCGGCGCGGCTTTTTAGTCGCGCCTGTTTGCAAACCGCCCCCCCAACATGGGGGGCTTGATTTGCAGGAAACGGGGGGCCTCCTGCCCCCCACAAGGAAACCGCCCCCCTCATAAAGAGGGGGGTTTTGTGAGCTGGCCGGGGGATTAATTTCCCCCGGTTTATTGCCATCCGGCCGGCCAGCTGGCCGGCCGGTTTTCTCCAACGGGACCGGAAAATCTGGTCCCCTCTTCGGCTTCCGACACCGGCGGCCCGGCCGCCGGTCTCCTCGTTCCGCCGCGGCCTGGAACCGGCCGCGTTGTTCGTCGTCCGGCGCGGTGCGACGGCACCGCGCCCCTCCGCCGCACCTTGATTTCTTCAACGCGGCGCGACGGCGTCGCGTTCTTGATGATTCTTCCATGGCGCGGCGCGACGGCGTCGCGTAATAAGAATTGGGCGAATATCCGCGTGGTGCGACGACACCACGCCACCTTGATTCATCCGTAAAATTAAACACCAAGAACGAAGGAGGGGGTTCGGCCGTGTTCATGCGGTCCGGCCCCCTCACGTTAATACACAATTTAAATATTCAATCCTCATGTTAGTCATGAGAACCACGAGCAAGAATAAAATAATTAAACAATGATCAACAACCCCTACCTTGGGTATAGGTTCGAAGATTTGTCAACGTTCCGCGGAAGACAACATCGCGGAGGTCGGGCGTCGCGGAAGAAGAACGTCGATGTCGCGGTTATGTCGTCACGGAAGACGGTTCCCGAGAACGTGGAGTTCTTCGTCGAAGTTCGAAGGTTCTTCGTGTTCTTCGTTAGAGTTGAAGAAGAAGAAGAATAAGGAGAAGCACCAAAATTCCTCTCAAGGTGGTAAAAGAATTAACCTAGAATAAAATAAGCTTTAAGCTTATATTATGACACAACTTTACCACATGAAATTCAAAGGTTTGAATTTGAACAACTCACCTCAATTAATACTTTAAGTTGTCAAACATTAATTAAAAGGAGAGTTAAAGGGAGGTGGAAGGTTGGGTTTCGTGTGGGCCCCACCTCACTTAATCCTCCCAAGGGAGGTTAAGTGGATGTGGGTCCCACTCCCAACTCCTTTTGGAAGAACTTATAAAAAAAACTTCAAGTTAAAATAAAATTTTGTATTTCACAAATTTTATTTAACTTAAACTAAAAACCCAAAAACTAACTTACAACTCGCAACAAACGCAACTTCCGAAGAGGTCTCCTTAAGCGAATATCGGCGCTGCGAGTTCATCGGTGCCCTCGGATTTCAATTCCGAGCACCAGATCAAAAGTTAGGAATTCCCGCTCGTTCGTTCACTGAACGTACCCGAGCCAAACTTCGGAAATTGATTCTGGGCACTTCGGGCCTCAGAATCAGGTGCCGTCTGAAACCGTGCTCTTGTAAAATTCTAAAGAAAAATAAGAAAAAAATTCCCTTGAATTTTACGGGTCTTTACAATATATTATTAAGATTAAATCTTTATCAGCGTTTTTTAGCGCTAATAATGATATATCTTTATCAGCGTTAAAAAACATTGATAAAACTACTTTTTACTAGCTTTAGAATTTTAGCGATGATGAAAAATCGTTTTATCAGCGCTAAAAAAGCGTTGATAAAGAGTAGTTTTATTAACGCTTTCTATTTTAGCATTGATAAAACTATTCTCTATCAACGTTTTTTTGAAATCGCTAATAAAAGCCTTATAAGTTCTTATAAAAAGAACCCTAACAGAGTCGTCTCGTATGAGAACCTTCAAACTCTCGTGAAACCTAACCCTCATGGAATCGAACCCCCGTGGAACCGAACCCTCGTGGAACCGAACCCAACAAATCGTCGTTCTTCATCAAGGAATTGATCCTCTCAAGATCTATGGTATGAGATTATTTCTTCTCATCTTTAATTGTTTCTTCTATCTAGGTCTTTACCCCCTCCAACCTCTATGCATGTAGTACCTATGAGGTCCAAAACATGTAAATATTATTGTTTCTGTTTTTTTGTCGCCACTTTTTTGTTTCTTGTTTGCTCCTTCCTAAATCACATTTCTTTCTCAATCTTTATATTTACATCCTTGATTGGGTTAGGTCCATGTCGTTTGGACCGAATTCAACCCTTTCATTATTAATGATGAAGTCAACGATTATGTGTAACCCTCTAGGGGGCGCTATCAAAGTGACCCTTTGTCCCTTTCTTTTCTTGTTATGTTCTCAGAGGTTTAGAATTATATGCGAAACATTTTTGTGAAATAAGCTCTGCCTAACAAGGATTCCAAATGGCACTTCCAGTGTAATTCTCTTCCACACAAATATAATTTTACCAATATTATAAAGATAAATATCTTTAAATAATGAATGAATAATAGTAATCCACATATAATTCAAACTCAATTGCTTGTTTATATCTTTGGCCACTTTCAATTTTGATCCAAACAACCTTAATATACGAATCAAAGAATTCAAACTGGATATAAGAAACTAAGAAAAATATTTCAATTTTATTTATTATAAATAAATGCCTTTAAGACTAGTGTTGTGTTTTACATCACTTATTCAATCACTTATTATGTTTTTATGTGCGCGTGTTTCCATATTGTTAAGTGATATTGAAACACATTTAAAAAAATAAGCATGAAAAAAGTTATATAAGTGATAAGTGGTATACAATTAGTGATATCAAACAATTTCAAGAAACAGTTCCCACTAAAAAGGGAATTGATGGCATTGGTTTCATTTGATAACACTTAAAAGAGTTCATACCTCTCATTACTCTTGATGAATTGATTTGAAAAGACAATTGATGTTTGTTTTGTTTAAAAAAAACACCAGCATTTAATTTTTTTAAAAAAATTAAATAAGTGGTAGAAAATCATTTATTTTTAGTAAACACTTTAGAAATCATAAAGGGGTGAAAATAATTTTAATTAGTAATTTCAAATGCATATTTAGGCTATGCTTGATGCAATTACACAACATTTATCACTTATAATATTTGTTTTTAAAAAAATTGATTGTTGTTTTTTAATAACATTTATAATTAAATTCATGAATAAAATCATTCAAAGTATACACTTTTTTTATATTTCATGACTTCTCTAATTTTTATTTTAAGATCAAAGAAATTATTGAGTGTGAGTTAACCAAACATGTTTCATCATTTAAAACATAGTTTAGTTTTGGTAAAGATTTTCACAACCACTTTGTTTAAAAATTTTCAGCAATAAAAAAGTCTTTTATTGAAAAAACAACTCGTTTGAAATTATTGTTCCCTTTTTTATTGAAAAAATGCATTTTAGAAAAAAATCATTTTCTACTTTTCAAAAATTTATGTTGATTATTTTTTTCCCTTAAAAACATTTTTTATTAAATTTTTAAAACTAATTTTTCAATTGAAACTATATTGTTTTTTATATTATATTAGGTTCTTGGAGGTACAATTACATTCAAACACACACACACCACACATACACAACACTAAAGTTAGTTATTCTTTCAAAATGGAAACAAGCATGTTTCATGAAGAAAATTATTTTAGTAGTAGGAAACAATTTTATTTTATTTTAGAATAATGCAATAGCACCTTTTCCCACTTGAATAATGTTGAAACTCTATTTATAGTGATGAATATCAAGATACAAAACTCAAGATAAATATAAAAAACAAAATTTAAACTAAAGATAAGATATATATGATAGACATATTCAAATAGATCATTCTTAGATATATCCATACCCTTATTATTCAAGCATTCTAAAACTATATTTCAAACTAGAGCATACTCTATCTCATTTCACTAATTTAATTTTTTTGGAACTTGCGATGATAAACTTCCTTTGAAGGCAATGTTACCAACACATAAAAATCTCCAATGCAGATGATTCCAAACCTTTTGTAAAAGATGTTCTTATTTCAGTTATACAAATTTCATGGTCTTCCCAGACTTGAAAAAAGATGTCAAAATAGGTTTTTAAAGGGTTATCTCGAAAATGATTTATGGAAAAGATCATTTGGAAAAGGATGTATATACAATAATGTTTGTATAAAAATGTAAGAAAAATTTCATCTAAAATAAAACATAATATCTTCATATGCCATGTAAGATAACTTCGTGGAAAACAAGTATAGAAAGAATAGGAGCAACAAAGGGACATATGAAAGCAACGAAGTTGGAGGGAGGGATGGCGGGATACTTCTAAGGTTTCTAGGCTCTAATACCATGTATAAATAATACAACAAAATTTTTTCTTCTTTAATAAGGTCTAAACTTTGTTTATAAAAATAGATAATGAGATACAAGACTCGAGATAGATAGAAAATTAAAAATTCAAAACTAATAGGAAAGTGATAGGATGTACTTATTAAAAAAACGATCATAGATAGATCACCATATTAATTCTATAAGCACCCTAATAGATTGCTAACACAAAATCCTTATGAAATTCAACATAAACATCGCAATTTAAAGTAACCAAGAATAATCCCACTATATTGTAAACTTTATTAGTGCAATAGTTAAACTGCCCTCCCACACACTAAAACATAAAACTTCTACCAAGCTAACCACCGAGTCTTCACCAATACTCATATACCACCATCAAAATTTGAATTAATTTTTAACCCCATTGTAACTCCTAAACCTACTTTACATCCAACATCACCTGAATGGTTTAAATTTGGGGAGTCCTCCAGAACCACATCTTCTCTCTGATTTGGTGTTAGCTTTTAGGGGTTGATATCAATGAAAATGTGAGGGTAGATGGGATGAGAAACTATGTTAGTTATTTAGTTGGGGAAATGGTAGAAAGTAATATAATTAGTAATAAGATTAACAATTGATGGGTTTTGGAATGGTAGAGATAAGCCTTGAAGCTTGAGCCAAATCATGGATAGGAAGGAGGGTCTCACTTAATATGTAATACAAAATTCTATATGAATCAGTATAAAATGAATGAATCCACTACCCATAGTGTAACACACATTTATTAATAATAATTTTAATAAAATATTTTATTGGTAAAAATAATGAGTAAAGTTTTAATTTTTTTTTAATCACAAAACTCCTTTGGTAGTGTATTCCATTATTATAATATTTTCAATAGTCTTTAAGGGGTGTTTTAAATTTATTTTAAAAGCAATTATTTTTCATTGTGAGTATTTATATGTGTGCGTGTTTAATTGAAAAAAATGGATTTCAAGTTTATTTATTTATCAAATATATAAATATGTAGTATGTAGATGTGTATTATTATAAAAGGAAATATTTTTTTAATAAAAACCTTAGAATGTTAAATGACTATATTATTACTAATTTTCTTTGGTGTTTTTATAAGTGAGAATACCTCCATTAAATTCATCATTGATAGACTAATTGAATGACTCTTAAGGTGGAATAAAAAATACCTAGGGTCCTCTGTTTGTCTTATTCTTATTCAGTATTATCCTACTGTTCCAACCATGCACTCATAATGGGAGAAGATTATAAATCTTGATAAAGGGAGATGAATGCCTTCTTTTGATGTCTATGGATTTCAAATTCTATGGGTGTTTTTAATGATGTTTCAAGTATCTTCATCATCCAACCTTCTATTTGTCCAGATCATCTATAAGAAGAAATTAAAATCCTTCTCTACTTTTCTTCTAAAACATTTAAAAAGATTTATATCCTTTGATTTATGTCTCATAAAGAAAATAGATTTAATTCAGGTAAATTTATCATTAATGGAAATAATATACTTCTCACCATTTTTTGAATACTTCCTCATAGTCCCATAATTATATAAATAAATTATCTTCTAATATTGGGTATATTGTATCTCTAAATTATTCTGTAAAGAGTTAACAATTTTTCCCTTTAGTCATGTTGAGAAAATCATTTTCCTTTATCTTTTTAGTATTAGAAGGTCACAAATATTTTCTCCTTAAGTGATCCTACTCATGTTTTTTGGATAATATGATCAAGCTATCCATTCCATATTTAGATTCCTACATTAAGACATGAGTTGAATGAATTTCCCACATCACCCACTTGAATTAGATTTTCACCTTTTCTATTTACCACTTATAAAAATACATCTATAAAATTAGGGATTGGTTTATTTTTTATATGAAGTATGAAACTAGAAAAGGGAAACAATGTATTACATTGGTATAATCCAAGAAAACTATCCACTCCAATCAAACCAAAAGAACATTAAATATTTTAGAAAACAATATAAGAAATGTTGTCTTGTGATTTTCCTAATCCACAGCCTAAGAACATCTTGATTTAAGGATACAACTATCATCCTCATCAGCTTCATCTCCCGAATAGTTATTATTTCATTTTGATTCCTGGGACTCATCCCTTATCTCTTCTAGACATGAACCTATCTTGCTTGAATTTCCTTGAGTAGTAGTCATCCCATAACAAGTACTGGTGATCATTGTGGATGAATTCAGAGGATAACACCTACCACCAGTGGAGTAATTCTTTTCTTAAATTCAATTACCCATTTCCTTCAAAGCATGCTGAAATTATTTGAAACATTAAAATGTTGGGTTCCCCTTATTTAAAAGGCCCCCTTTTTGTATTTATTTATTTTTTAAATATAAATATCACTGAATCAAATAAGATGGATATGAATTGAAAATAGATGGACGCCAATCATATGAAAAAGTGTATGAAGATGGGGTGAAAGAGTTCATCAAGTTTGCAAAAGATAATGTATATGACCCTAATCAAATCATTTTTCTATGTTTACACTATTCTTATTCATGACTAATTAGTCCATAGGAGTTGGAAGAACACTTGATCTATCATGGAATAGATCAAAGTTATAAATGTTGGACTGAACATGGGAAAAAAGTGAATGTAGCCAGTGAATAGGATAACACAATGTTTTATGAATCATCTGATATGATTACAAGTGCATAAAATAAAGAAGATTGTATTGAAGATGTGATTACATGTGTGAATGATGATAAAGACTGTATTAAGGAAATAACAATGACAGTTGAAGATGAACTTTGTGATTGTACCAATTTTTTTAAAAAGTTAAAGAGTTGTGCAAAGATGTCATTGCACGCTCATTGTACTAAATATATAACATTTTCAGCCATACTAAAGTTGTATAATTTAAAATATGGAAACATATGGAGTGACTCCAGTTTTACTGAACTAATTTATCTATTGAATGATATTATCCCAAAAGATAATGAGCTTCTTAGCTGAAAAAATGACGCTAAACAAATGCTACGTTCAATGGGTATGATCTCTAAAAGAATATACACCTATACAAATGATTGTATACTATTTTTCAAGGAACAAAAATCATTTAAAGAATTACCAAAGTATGGTGCTTCTTGATACAAGAAAAATTAATCGGGTCCTACAAAAGTTGTATGGTACTTTACAATCATTCCAATGTTTAGGCACCTATTTAGAAGTTATGAGACTGCAAGAAAATTAATGTGGCACATAGATACAATAAATAAATATGAGAAACTTTGTCACCTGAAAGACTCTCCTCAGTGGAAGATAATTGATCATGAGTATCCTGAATTTGGAAACGATTCGAGAAACCTTCATCTTGTGCTATTTAAATATAGAGTTAATCCTTTTGGTTTTTAATACATCACTCACAGTACATGGTCGATTATGTTGGTAAATTATAACTTTCCATTGTGTTTATGCATGAAACGAAAATATATTATATTATCTATGATTATATTAGGATCAAAACAACTGGGTAATGATATTAATGTTTATTTGGCTCCATTGATCGAAGATTTGAAATTATTATGGGATTCAAGTGTTACATTGTATGATGTTTGTAAAAATGAATATTTTATATTGGGAGCCATGTTGTATGGGATGATAAATGAATTTACTACTTATAGAAAATTTTCAGGATAAAACATTGAAGGAACTCAAGGGTGTCCCATTTGTGAACAAGTTACACAATCAATTAGGTTGAAACATTCATTGAAGACTATGTTTATAAGACATCAAAAATTTCTACCCCATCGACATATGTAACGATCTTGGTTGAAATCATTTAATGGGAATTCAGAAGAATGTACAACACCATCTCCACTTACAGGTGATCAAATCATTGAGAAATTAAAAGATATGAACACTTCTTCTAGTAAACCTTTTTTGAAAAACCTTACGAAAATCATTTGTAAAAAGAGATTGGGGTTTTTTGAATTACCATACTATAATTATTTGTAGGTTAGAAATTTTCTTTATGTTATGCATGTTGAAAAAAATTTATGTGATAGTTTCATTGACACATTACTAAATGCACTCGAAAAAACAAAGGATGGAATTAAGGGTAGGTTGGACATGATTGACATGGGAATACGGGAAGAGTTGGTGCCAGTGAAGGGTGAAAAATGGACTTTTATTCCTCTAGCTGCTTAGAATCTTTTATGGAAGAAGAGATATTATATTTTCATCTTCTTGAATGATGTAATGGTTCTAGAGGGGTATTTATATAATATCAAGATTATTGTTTCAATGAATACTTTAAAGTTAAAGGGTTTGAAATCACTTGACTATCATGTTTTGATGCAAGATCTAATTCTTGAAGCTTTATGTTTTATTTTTCCCAAGAATGTATATCATACATTAATCAAGATCTATTTATTTTTAAAAGCTATATGTAGAAAAGTTATATACCTGAAAAAATTTCCAACCATGGAAAAAGAAATTTCCATCATATTATGTAAATTGAAAGTGTTCTTACAGACAATATTCTTTGATATGACGGTTCACTTAATGGTTCACTTGGTAAGAGAAATTTGACTATGTGGTCCCACACATTATAGATGGATGTACCCCATTAAACGATATATGAATATTTTGAAAGGGTATGAAAAAAATTGAAGTCATTTAGAGGGTTATATTATAGAGTGATATATTGTTGAGGAATTAGTTGAATTCTATACCAACTACCTATCCAGTGTAGAAAGCATTGGTCTGCCGAAATCTCATCACACTATTTGGTTTTTGGGTGAAGGAATTTCTAAAACATATGTTGTTACAATCACTATTACAAATCAAGAGAATACTCACCTTTATGTTTTTAATAATAGTTTAGGGGTTTCCCAATATATTGAAACCCACAATGAAATTATTATGCACTTGAATTCATTAAGGGAAAAAATATGGATATCAAATACACATAATCAACAGTTTATATGATGATTTCAAGAACAGATTTTTAAAGAGTCAGATGAAAATATAGACTCAATTTTAGAATGACTTCAATGGATAGCCAAAGGACAAAATGTGCATGTATTATCATATAATGGTTATATAATTAATGGTTATATATTATATAAAAATTAACATGATGAAGAAAATACCATAAAAAATAGTGGAGTTACACTTGTGGCTGAAGCAATGTATATATCTGGTACCAAGGATAAAAATCCAATTTATGTGAATATTTCATACTTTCAAATCATCAAACAAATATGCGAGTTGGATTATACAACATTCCAAGTGTCAATTTTTCAATGAAAGTGGGTTGATAATATGATTGTTGTTAAAATATATGAATTAGGATTCATGAAAGTATATTTCAGAAAGGAATGGTATAAAGAAAAACTATTTATAATGGAATCACAAACAATACACATATTTTATGTTTTAGATCCCACAAACCAAAAGTGGTCATTTATTTTTTATCAACCAAAACCATTGAAGGGTCATATGAATATTCAAATAAGTATGACCATTTCATTGGGAAATCACAATCATTTCACAGTAGTCCCAATGTAGACGATTTCTTGTATTTTAGAGGATACCACAATGAAGGGACTTGGTTACTCAATAGAGGGGTAAATCCCTTAAAACTTTAAAAAATAGAGTTCAATAATATGGTTATATATTTTTTGAAATATACATTGTGTTACCTTGTATTTTATATATTCACTATTGAATTTATGTAATACAAATTAAATATTGAACCACTTCTACAAATAATGGCTTCTATATGTACTGATTCTCCCAATCTTGATGAAAAATAGTTTTCTCAACCTACTGGTGCTCCCATTGCAGAGGAACAACAACCTTCTACAAATACTAATTCTATCAATCCAAAGGAATATAATATTGATGATGTTGAACCTGAGGAAATGGTATATGGTGAAGAACCGATGTACAATACAAAACAGAATCATTTTAGAATGACAATTTTAGAAAAAATAATTAAGCTGAAAAACAAAGGAATCAAATTTGAGGTTAGATGGAATGCGTGTGGCTAGATTGTTAACCCCAACAAGGCCATGTTTAATAGTTTCATTGGTATCACCACTTGGAAGAGTGTTCCAATTGATGTATATTTGTGGAACCATGTTGTGATCACATTTAAGACTCTGATTTGGGAATATATTAGGGAAAAATTATGATATCCTTTCATTATTTTAATATAAAATAAAATAATGAAAAATTTACTTACACTTTATTATCTATTTAAAAGTGAATTTTATAGTATATGTATCCTGAAAGAAATGTATTAATGCTTACTGTAAAGGCTCAAAAATTACTTCAAACACTTATAATAAAGTTTCATCTCAAAGATGTTAAAGGGAAAATAAACCTACACACACCGCATATGTATGCACACATGATAAGCCATGAAGTGTAGGATGCATTTACTGATAGTCATTAGGATACATATTTTCAACCACCATTGTCCGAAGAAATATAATGGTATTGGCAGTGAACTATACGTCCAATTCATTAAGTAAATATTTATATCCCATGAAATGAAATATAATGGATGGGGGAGAGAATCCAATCCACTATGGGGATCTGTCCACTATGTTGATGAAAATAGGGAGTGAAACTGATACACTATGGGAATTATTCCACTATGTAATAATGGTATTGGCAGTGAACCTTAACATAAGAAATGTTTTTCTATATTATTTTTCCCCACATTCTTATTCCACCTTTTTTATTACATCACATTCTTATGTTATGACTTAGTGGCTTGTGATAATTGTCTTTTGATACCAAATTATTATTCCTAATTTCATATTTTATATCAAAAGACTTATATCAATGTTCGTGATATGTGATCCATGTTTTATTGGGTATTATTTCATTATGTTATGTTCAAGTAACATGATTTTGTTCTTATTCCCACATCTTAATATTATGCTCACTTATGATCTTTGACTGATATATCTTATGTTAACCCTTTACTGAGTATATGAAATCACCATTTCTTATACTTCCATTCCCCATGTTATGAAGAAAAGTATTATGTATGATATTTCTAAAACGTTATAATGTGTAACGAATATTTGTGGCATATGTTGTATAATGTTTGTAAAATAAGTTTGTTATGTATCGAATATCAAAATACAATAATCCTATAGGTTTTGGGTGTGTGATTTATTATTATATATAATTAATATTCCTATAAAATGATCCAATAAGTATGATTTTTATGGTTTGATTATCTCACAAATTATGAGAATCTAGAAACCATCTAGTGAAAATCACATGGTTGGTGCATGGTCTGTCAAACTGTGTATAGTCATAAATCCCTTATACATTCATTATGTAACCCCATTTTTATCTCTAAATTACTTTTAAAGTAATTATAAGTTATCTAAGATGAAAGAAAGGGATTTTTTATGTGTTGAATTTATCTGGTTGTCTCAATTTTTATATTTCATGTTGTGATGCTTAGTTTCTCATTATAAAATATATTTTCATGTGGAAAAATAATTTTATGAAATAATTTTTCTTTTATAATAATATTTCATTTATTAATAATTGGTAAATATACCATGAGTTTCATAAATTATTTTAAAAAATGATCTTATTTTATAATGGATTTTACTATATTTTTATGGATTATTTTAGAATTCAAGTAAATTTGTGAACTGTTATAGATTTTATAAAGTGAAAATTGGTTGTCTTAGAATGAATATAAATTATCTTGAACTTCCTTATAGGTAGTTGGAATAAAATGAACCATGTTTTTTTAAAAATATGAGAGAATGTATTCAAAATGCACATGTGACAGGCCTAAAGGGTATCACTAATTCCCGACGGGTCTATGAAAAATACAAATTTATAAAAAAAAACTCAAACTATTCTACTCTATTAATTAAAACATAATATTAGGTAAGTTAGAGGTCAACCCACATAGACATATTATTAGTTTTATTAGGTTTTCAAAAGATTTTATTTTATTAATTTTAAGAAATGGGTGAGAAAATATTGGTTTTCATTCGATTTTGAGAAAATGAAAGATGAAGGTAAAGAAAATTGATTTGTTGAGATAAAATTTTGAAAATCACACTAAGGTTCATTAATTTCAGGGTTCAGGTGAAATTTTATTTAAAAAAATAATATGATTAATTCATGATTGGTGTCAGATTCAACATGAGGTAGATCCAATGGTCATGGTATCCCCTCCTCAATGGTGCAATAACCTATTTCCCTTGGTCCCATAATTTAGGGATTCACCAAACCAAGTTTGTCTCAATACCATATTTAAACCTGATTTCCATGAATTCAATAATGGTCATGCCTCCTTTAGGGTTATTAGATTTAAAATTTTAAAGTTCCTTTTTAATTTAGTTAATAATGCTCATGATAAAAGTAAAATAAAGGGATTGAAAGATGAAGAATAAATTGCAACAAACCAAACACATGAATAAAATAAAAATAAATTAATCCAACGCACATTCACATTTATATTACATTACCCTAACATAAATAGTTTTTACCCACTCATCCTAATGATGAGATAACTAGAGTGAAGGAGAAAATAATTCATAAATAAAATAGAGATAAAATCAGGGAGGGCCCTATACAATGCAGCTTCTCGCTCCAAGATTTGGTCTTTGGATGATCTAGATCTCCCAATAACAATAGCCTATCCCTCCTTTTATAGTCTTTATATGGGATCTGTAATTAATTAATTTCATAATAGAATGGTCCAATAGTGGTTTGGGGTGGGTCCCAAATAAAATATTCATCCCAAAATAGAATATACGCTAAATGTAAGCGTTAAAATCCCATTCGAGAATTTACACCATGTCTAAATACATTGCACCACGTGTAAATTTCAATGATTCATTATTTCACTTAATTTCACGTCCTTTTCACCACTTGAACCATTATACATCGTGTAATAATTACACGATGTGTAATTTATTTTTTCTACTATGGAATCCTCATTTTTCCTTGGTTCTTCAGTTTTATACCCCAAAAGTGCTCCATAATCATCCTCAAATATTTGGTGTCATTCCATTTCACTTCCCTCACAGTGTGAAGTGTCTTTTAGTTCCAAAATTCACTTATTTCCATTACTTTTTCATAAATCCTTTGTTCCTTCTAAAAAACACAAAATAATTCAATCCATTCCAAATTTGGCAAGATTATTCATTTAAATACAAAAAAATAATATATTAAAACACCATAATATGTATGCAGGAAATACAACTATCAAATACCCCCATAATTGAATTCATACATGTTCTCAAGGACGAAATATCAAGATGATACAAAGGATGTTCAGCTCAACATGCTTCAAATTCAATTTCAACAAAAACAACCGATCAAATGGGAAATTAAATTTTCGAGCATCACACATGAAATTTATTCAACGCCTCTCTTTTCAAAGAATACAAATCAATAAAGTATTTTACTTTTCCTCTTTTGAAATATCCAAGTATTTCCATTCATATGTTTTCATTTTTCAAATCATTATTAATATGAATTCTATTTACAATTTACCTCATTTTTAATTTTTCCTCTCATCATTAGAGTACGAATGAGAAGGGAGATGTACATACTTTAAAAACATATAACTTACCATAGTATTTCAAGGCATCTAACATATCCACCAAGTAAATAAAAAATCATAATTAATCATGAGGGCTTTACCATTTAGGATCAAATGACTCTCAAAAATAGGGAAGGTAGGTAAATTATGTAAAACAAGTAATGATCAAAATGTGGTTGAACTCTAAATTACTTTGAATTATAATAAAAAAAAACCTCAAAGAAAGTCTCCTCTTCCCCCAGTATCTCATATCATGATCTTAAAGTGATGAAATGCAATAAATAAAACACCCTCTTTTATTATTCTTTTTTTCTTTTATTTTCTTTTTTGAAATTTTTTCTATGGAAATATCTCACATCCACCACCCAAACCCTAATTAACTCTTCATGAAACTATTTGTAATAGTTATAAAAATATCACTAGTGAAGTAAATGGTAATTTTAAAATTTCCCTAGACACAACCCATTTTTTCTTTTTTCTTTTTCTTTTTATTTTTTTAAAGAGGGTGTAAAATAAATAAAATGAATGTGCCTTCCCAAAATATCATGAAATTTCTCCCACACTTATTGATTACAAAATGTACATCCCTCCACCAGTCATTGTTTCCCCCACTCTTATGTTTTATAATCATAAAAAAATATAGGAAGGAAGGAAATGATAAAATAGGCTTGTAACATGGCTCCTTTACTAACAAGGTTGTTCATGGCTTCTATGAGATTAAAAATGATTAATGTAAGGTGGGTATCAGGACAAGGGATAAAAAATAGAATACATCAATCATTTTAAAAGTTATAATGTTTAGTTATAACTTTAATAATATACAAATAAAGTTCTAGAAGAAATCATTCTAGAGTATCTCAATAAATATACGTCAGAAAGAATAAGAAATATTAGGCTCAGAGGATGTCTTAGGAATGAGATGAATGATTTGGATAATTACTCAAGAAAATTAATAAAAATAATTAAATCAATTAATGAAAATATCTTAAATTCAAAGCATGTCCAAATCTCATTAACATTTCATTTATAATAACCAATATGTTCTTAAAATCATTATTTTTCATATCTTAATCCACATGATTATCTCTATTAATTATTTTCCCCATTTTTATCATTTAAATTTATTGAAAAATAAATTTAAATTCCATGGCATGGTAATTGTATTAAGAATTTTCTGTCTCCTATTTCATTTGTTTGAATAAAGAATCAAGTGTGGAAATGAAATTGGAAATTAAAGCACTAATTAAACATCGGGAATAAAGTTGATATTTTTTTGAATCTGAAACTATTACTCCCATTGTAATTGATGTTTAAATAATTAATATATAGGTTATACCAGCTTCCATAATCTTGACATGTAAATGATTAAACAACGTGTAATGTTGATACAACCTCTTATTTTGATTCCTACTGCTTGCTGCTACCTTGGGTATTGATGGTCCTTCAAAATTAAAATAAATAGGTGAAAGCACAAACCATTTTCAATGAATTTTAAATATTTTGAGTGAGAGAATGTGTGCCTCAAAAAATAGAAAATAAATAAAGAAAAAAAACTCAAGTTGCCTCCCAAAATCACTTTTTTTTACCATCATTGGCTTGAAATTACATCTTTTGAATTCAAATCATGTGAAAGATTATTGAAAATTTTGCACCTATTTGGTGTCCATAAATGGTATCATTTGAGTATTATCTATGTAGGACAACCCTTGTCCTTCTTCTCTGAACATCTTGATTCTCCCTAATGTTAGTACTTGCTTGATCTCCATTGGACCGATCCACTATTTATTCCTCAATCCAAATAAACTAAATGGAAGTTTATGTACCATCTTACCTGTTGTATTTTCTTAAATTTAGTGGAGTTAGGCACTCCTCTGGTGTCAATGTTCTTGGTCTTCATCTTATATTTCTTCTTCAGTTTAGCATCCTCTTGCACAATAGCATATAACCCATGTACCTCTTTAATTTCCACAACACCCTCATCTTTGGGTGTATTTGCTTCTCTCAAATCATTTTCCTCTTACACATCACAATTATTCATTTCTCAGAGGATGTTGAAATTTATTTGATCACTTCCAACTCTAAGACAGAGTTCTTCACTTTGAACATTAATCAGCATATGCTATGTGGCTAAAAATGGTCTTCCTATAATGAGTGGATTTTTCTCATCTTCCATGTACATCACTAGGAAGTCTATGGGGAAGTATAATTTTTCAACCATATTTAGTATATCCTCAATGAGTCCTTGGGTATACCTCAATTTTGAGTCTTCAAATTGGAGTGAAAATCTTGTGGGCTATAGGTCTTCCAGTCCCAAACTCTTGAAAGAAGTGTACGACATTATATTGAAACTTGCATCTAAGTCACACAAATATTTTCCACATTTTTTAGCTTTGATAATGATGGGAATTGAAAATATACCTGGATCACTTTGATTATTAGGTAGGTCCTTTGATACCACAGTCAAACACTCCCACGTTAGTGGAATGGTGATAATATCTTCCAGCTTTTTCATGATGGTTACCAGCTCTTTCATGAATTTTGCATATACTGACATGTTATCAATAGCCACTTCAAAAGGAATATTAATATTAATTTTTTTAAAGTTTTACGTAAATTTACTTTTTTCACGTTGTTCTTTACTTAAAACACTCGTTCTATAAAAGGATATATTGTCTTATAATGAGGTGGTTCTTCTTCTTATTCTTCTACTTATTCCTTATTAGCTTCCCCTTCTCTTAATTCCAATAGTTGTTCTCCTAAAAATTCTTTATCATATCCTATTGTTTTCTTCCCACTTTTGAGTTGTATAGCCTTCAAATATTCATGTGGTAATATTTTAGGGAATTATAGCAGTGTTACTCTAGGTCTCCCTCTGAGCTGATCGTCAATTTGGCCAACTCGATGCTCGATATTCTGTAATGCATCCTTTTTGTTTGATGCTTCTTTTTATTTATTTATTTAAGTATATCCCCAGAAGCAGTCATGAATATTTCTAGTGTATCTTCTAGTATATGGACATGGCTCATTAGTGAGGTCCCTTGGGGTGCTTTTTTTGGGTACCCTTGTGGTATTTTTTCAATTCCTTTTCCATGTTGTTGTTTTGATCTCCAACACTAAAATTGATTACCCCAGTTTTAATCAGAATAGTTGGTGTCTTCTATACACATACCTTGGGGGGGCGGGGTTTGCTTCTAGATCATCATGATATCTGTATTATTTGTTAATGAATCCAGTTGTTCCACCGTCCAGTGATTTTTTTGATTTCATGAATGCTTTTTAGTGTCCCTTCTCTTTTCCACTGAAAAATGTTGCTCTCTATTTCATTCAGAAAGTTATAGCTCACTTCAAGTTACTTCTCTATTAATGATCCTCAAGCTGCAGTGTCAATAATTGACCTATTTCCCTATGAAAACCCCCTTATAGACTATTTTTATTAGTGTAAATATCTCTATTCCATGATGAGGGTATTTTCAAGTCATATCTTTATATCTTTCCCTGGTGGAATATTAAAGTTTAGAATATTTACCTATATGTCCATTGACTTAGAAGGTGGAAAGAAGTGGGTAAGGAAGTTCCTGGCCAGCTCATCACATTTAGTGATGGAATGTGTAGGTAGGCTTTGGATTCAATCTTGATCTCACTCTTGTAATGAAAATCAGAAAATACGAATTCTTACCACATCAATTGACATGTTCTAGAATTAAAATGGGTCAAAGAGCTTGAGGAAGTTTCCCAGATGGGTTTTCAGATCTTCATGTGGAAGTATATTTAATTTCATGGTGTTTTATATCATTGAAATTATTGAAATCTTGATCTCGAAGTGATTTTCTAAAATAGAGGGTGCTAGGATGCTTGGTTACAATCCAGTGTTGGATGGACGCTCTTAGTCTACGAGTATCTGTAGCCCCTAATCTCTTTGAAGAACTTTAGAAGGTTGATTTTTCTTATTTCCTACCATGGTTTTATCTTTCTTTCACTTCTTTATACTTTTATCCAATTCAATATTTAAGTCAAAAATCTCTTTTCCATTTGATCATGCGTTATGATCATGCATTTAAAAATTAAAAATATAAAATTCACAGTATGAGCACACCCAGAATAAAATTGAGAAATTGAAATAAATCAATAAAATAAAATTAAAAATTGAAATAAAAAAAACTAAAAAGAAATATTCTATGGAAATAGATCTGTTTTTGATATCCTAAAGGGCGTCGTTAATTCCATATGATTCTATGTAAAATAAAAATTTATAAAGAACTCAAACTATGCTACTATTTTAATTAAAATTTAGTATTAGGAAAGTTCGAGGTCGATCCAAAGTGATGACCAATTACTTTGACTCGGTTTTCAAAAGATTTAATTTTATTAATTTTAAGAAAGGGGTGATAAAATATGGGTTTTTATTTAATTTTGAGAAAATGAAAGATGAAGGAAAAATAAAATTGATTTTTTGATATTAGATTATGAAAATCATGCTAGTGTTTTGTAATTTCAGGGTTTGGGTATAATTTTATTTAATAAAATGAGTTGAATAATTCATGATTGTGTTGGAGTAAAGATAAGGTAGATATCATGGTTATGGTATCCCCTCCTCAACGTGACAATACCCTATTTCCCTTAGTCTGGTAATTTAGGGTTTCTCTGAATCATGTTTGTCTTGATACCATATTTAAAAATGATCTCCCTAAATTAAAAAATTGGAATACCTCCTTTTGGGTTGTTAGTTGTTCAATTTTAAATTTCATTTTAAATTTAATTACAAATGGTCATGATAAATTAAAATAAATGGATTGGAAGATGAAGAATAAATTATGGAAAACTAAACACATGAATAGAATAAAGAAATTAATCCAATGCATCTTCCCCCTTATATTAAATTACCCTAGAATAAGGAAGGTTTAACCCCTCATCCTAGTGATAAGTGAATAAAAAGGAAGGATAAAAGAATGAATAAAGAAAATAGAGATGAACTCGAAAAGGACCCTTCAAAATATAACTTCTCTCTCCAAGATTTGGTCTAAAAAATATCTAGATATCCCAAAAACAGTATCCTAACCACTTTTTATAGGCTTTATATGACCTTTTAAATTAATTAATTCCATAAAGGAATGGTCCAATTGTGATTTGGGGTGGGTCCCACATCAATGATTCTATCCAAAATCAAATATAATCCAAATATGGGTGTTAAAATCCCATCAAGAAATCTACACCATGTATAAATACATTACACTATGTGTAAATTTCAATGATTTGTTATTTCACTCCACATATTGTTCTTATTTTAAAAAATTGCACTGGTACACATCATGTAATGATTATGTGATGTGTAATTCTATTTTTCTACTCTGGAAGCCTTGTTTTACCACAGTTCTTCAGTTTTATTCCTGGAAAGTGCTCCATGATCATCCTCAAATATCTAGTGTCACACTGTTTCACTTTGATTGTGGTGTAAAGTGTCTTTTAGCTCCAAAATTCACCTATTTTTATTCCTTTTTAATAAATCTTTTGTTCCTATTAGAAAACACAAAAAGTTCAATCTATTAAAAATTTGGTAAGATTATTCATTTAAACAAATAAATTAAAATATTAAAACACCATAATATGTATGCATTAAATATAGCCATCAACATGCTTTTTTGAAATGAGTTTTTTAATACTTACTGAATGATTATGGTGTAAAAGTGAAGTTTTATGGTGGGTTATATATTTTTGTGTGTGTGTGAGAGAGATTTATTTTAGTGATTTTTTTTCATTTGATTTTGATATGTTAGTTTATATTGAGATCGTCTAAATTGAATTTTGGGATGAGTTTTGACTGAGTTTTATTTTTCATGTTACCTAGATTATGACTCCCATAAAGGTCTTGGTAAATCATATGAAGTTTATTTTAGGAGATGTTTCATAGAGTAGTATCCTTCTTAGCTTGAATGTGATCTATCCAATGGTCGAATCTTCTTAGGCTCTAAACAGAATAGTGGAGCTAAATTCTTATTTACTATTAGAATCCATTTAATATTTTTTGAATCAGAATCCATGTATTTTATGTGGTAATCATGATCCTCAAGAGTCCATGCAGTTTCTAGGTAAGATCTATGGAATCATTAATCTTTTATAAACCTCTAAAATTTAAAAAGTAAAAAACATAAAAGGATTATTTGAAGGACCAATTCAAGAATAGTTGGAGACCATTTCTCTACTTCAACTGTAGAAGTACATGACTTGAAAATTCCTCAATTACACATTTATTTAGTGGAGTTATCCATAAAAGATGAAATTAGAGTAGAAGATGGACTTTGTGAGTGTATAATAGGAAGAGTTAATAGTGAAGAAGTATGCTACCTAATTTTCCAAGATGTTGACTTTTTCTCCTGATCTAGTCATTAATGGTTCATTAAAATATAAATTATTCAAAATGGTTCTTCATTTAGACATTAGTTCATAATATTATTTGTCTAGAACTGATTTATTCATGGATATATTCTATAAATACATAATGTTAGAGAAACTGGTTATATGGTATCCTATGACGGATGGTGCTTCTATTTTATTAGTGAGGGTTCTTAGTCTTATGGGAAGAAAGAGAAATATGCTCCTTAGTAGGGAAGTCCAAGTGATTTTAGTTTATCTTCTCATTATATTATCTCTCCTTTGATGAAGTGATTATCCCTGATTTTCTTTTAGTGTGGTAAACCAATTCATTCTAATCCCTCTTATTTGAAATCATTGAAGAATTATCATCAATGTGGTCTATTCAGTATTATTAAGAAATTATATATTGCTAAATTATTAGTGAAAAACTAAATCCCAGAATATCCCTAATATAGGTTATAGTGTATGTTAAATATATTAAAGTTATTTTGTTCTAGATGCATTTTATTTGAGTATTTATTTATTTGACTCATGTGACTCTTCCCTTCATTCTCTATAAACCCTTATTGATCTACTTGATTGTATATCCTCATCTTTTGAATGTTTCTTTTTCTTATGTTCTTTAGAGAAACCTAAAAGATATCAATTCTTTTTAGCTCTATTTGTGATGCTAATGGATGGAATTTTGTATTAATATTTCAATAATAGTGTGGCCTCATTTATTTCACCATTATAAGGTGAAAATTAAATGATGGGGGATATATAGAAGATTCCATATTATTTAATTAATTGTTACTATGTATATCCATTAACCTAATAAGATCATTCACCTGAATACTAAAAGTATGTAATGTGGTATCAAAAAATACCATTGATGGTCAAGAATGGTCATTATACCAATCTTTGTGTTTTTGGGATGATATTCCTTTTAAGTAACTCCAAATAAGATATTTTATCCCTCATGAATTGGTTTACTAATATAAACAGTTATAATTTCCCTAGTAGTTCATTTTTAATATTCATAAGGGAAATTTCCTTGAAATTTCATGTGATGGTTTTTTCAAAATCTATAATTGTTTGGGAAGTTAATGTATCATCTAGTATCATGTAAATATATTCAATGAATTATTTACCTTTCAAAATTTTCATATGTAATTGGATGATAAATTTGAAAATTGAATGGTGTGTATCTTTTTGGATGGACTATTAATATCTTGTATTTCTAAACAAAATTGCCCTTTAGTAAAAAAAATCCTTTAATTAGATATAGTGGTTTTGTATTTCCCCATTTCAGAGTTATCAATGAATTTCATAGGGTAGAAATTAGCATGGTGGGGATAATTGTGACACCCCAATATCATTTTATGTATATATATTTATTTTATTATATATTACCATTTTGACTAAAATTTATTAAATTTTTAGAAATTTTCTAGGTCACATGGTTTCTGTAGGTTTTTATAAACCATATGGATTTGAGTAGTTCGAATCCTATGGAGAATTCACAGTTTTTTCATATTTTGGTATACTTTTCAAATAAACCTTGCATCTGGCCAAAAAAGATATTTTCCCTTTTAAGATATTTTTATTATGGGTTTATCCCATTTGTCTTCTTCATTCAAATGGTACTTTCTAAAATCCTATAGTTTTATTCCTTTTTCTTCTCTTTGGATTCAAGGTGTATTCTTCTTAAATCTTCTAGTGGTTCTTCAAGGTAAACATCCTATTTTCTTCTTCTTTCTCTTTATACCCTCCTCCAATCCTCATATTCCCAATTTTCATCCTCATTCACTAAACCTAGTGGCCATGGTGTCTAAACAATTAACTATGGTTTATCTAAACATGAGATTCTTGATATCTGTGGGTGGTGAATCTTTCTTCTTGATCAAGTCTTCTATCATTCATATCAGGTGTGTTTATTTCTTCAACCTAAGGTAGGAATTTTTATGAAACTTATGTTATTTAGATTATCACCAGTTCTTCTTATTTCTAAACTCTTTTTATTCAAGTATTATGATTACATATGTTCATATTGAGTTCAGTGAAGATGAAATCTTTTGTTTTCATGGGTTTCATATATTATACAAGGACTTATTAATAATTTTTATCCTATGAAAATATTTAACTAATTTCCATTCCCTCTAGTTGTTTTTAAAAATTACAAAGAGGTTTTTTTCATTTGAATTGATAAATATAGTGTTTTTTTAATATTTTTAAATGATTTATAAATGTGATATTTTTTGAATTTTAGAATGGTTAAAATTTAAAGACATTGATGAATAGATTTTCATTTTCATTATACTTTGACATTCTTTTCTTACATTATTGTGGTACTCTTTTGTTAATTATATTTGATATTAGTATAAATATTAATTCTAATGATGTTTGGTCTTATGTAATATATGTTTCATATGTTTAATTCATTGTTAAGTTTTTTTGGTTTTTAATGTGGAATTTAGTAAATGTTCATTCTTATTTGCTTCCTTAAATAATGAATTCATGGTTTGATCCTCAAAAAATATCTAAAGGACTATTTGAAGCTTTATAGAAATTTTTTCATGATATGTGAAATTCACATGGTAGTAAACCTCATTTTGTTATGATTTATTTAATATTGATCATTTTATATTATCAATTTATTATCATTTGAGTTAAATATTATGTGATTGGGGTTACTTTCATGATGGTTTTTAGAGTTCAGATGTGAAATTTATTTAAATGTGATGATATAATTATTAAGATTTTACATGATTGATATTATAAAAAAAATCCCACTTCCACTTAGGTTATTTCATGGGAAACCTTGGTAACTATATTTAAAATCAAGAGAAAACTTCTATTCTAGTTATGTTCACACACTAACTAAGATACCTTAGTGAATGATGTGAATTTTCTTATAGGTAATGATTACTAGTGTATCTAGTTGAAGTGGCTCATGGGTTATTTTATTAAGAATGTGTCAACAAGACAACAGATGATTCTTCCCAAGTATATATAGAATTGTATCACTATAGCCAATGATATTTCCAATTAAGTGTAATATTCTTATTTTATTAAACTTTTTTTTTCACCATGATTGTATTCATTGTCTTGTAATTGTTTATGTTTTTACATTGTTATGTGATCACTTAATAATATTCATTACTTTTTCATTATTGTAATTATATAAAATTTTTCCCTTTAAAATTTTATAGGTTGATCACTATTTAGATTTTGAATTATGATGTAGTTTACTTAAAAAAATATATACATAATACATTATTTATTAGGGATTTCATATGTGCTTACTCATTCCATGTTATGGATATTTGGTTCTTTAATTTACTATTTTTATATAAATAATATAATGTCTTTGGAGATTAAAGTTAAAGATAGGAAAATGGACTTAATTTTAATTCTCTAAATAAATAATGTAACTTAATTAATTCCATTAAAAAATATTTCAAATGTATTTTCATTAAACTTATTGACCTTTAAATTTATTTTTGGGTTTTAAAATGGGAAGATGAGATAAAATGATTTGTTTTTATTTCATAAAATATAAAGACAATTATTTTTATATAAATTTTATTTTAAATAAGAATTGTAACATCCTTGATTGAGTTAACCTCCTTTGTGACTAAACCGGGTTGTTATGTACCTCAACTACAACACCTTGTACTAGAGGGAGCCCTTGTGATTGTTTCACAGTGAAAAAGAATATCAAATATTTTTTATTCTATAAGTCACTATTTTTTCCAATTAATTATTATTAAATATAATCAATCCAAATAAAGTATTTTAATAGGAATATATGGTTGGTTATAGATTATAAAGACAATAATTTGGTGCTTACTATAGTGGTTGGTGTTGTTTTTTTTACTTGGTTGGTTCTAGTAATACAGGTTCAAAGATACACACTTCCCTATGTTTCTTCTTGAGAATAAAATGGAATCATTGTGTGAGTGGAATAAAAACCATTATACACCGAGTATATGGTTATTTATCTTGGAGGAAATCCTAATTAATGAACTCATGTGTGTCGTTTTGTCATTTTTTACGGCTTATATTACATTCCAAAAAACTAAAGGTAAGTTGATAGAGAGAGGGAGACATATTCTTTCACTAAATAGATTCATAGGTAAAAGAGATGGGGAAAGATTTTAATTGGTAAATATTAGATCACACTGACCCCCCTCTCAGTTTTTCTATACAAATCATGGTGGAATAAAAATTTGTATCAGATCCACAGTTCCACCTCTAATTGGATTCTCAACAGTTTAAATGATTTTAAAATTTTATTTTTATACTAAAGGATTTATAAATTTTTTATTTGAATAATTTTTTGATTTATTTTTCAACGAAACTATAAAATAAATATCAACCAATACTTTAAGGATTAGGGTGAATAAAGTAGCAATAAAATTAAGAAATACCTCATCAAAAAATAATAGAAAGAGGATCCTATTCTAATTAAAAGTAATAAAATTAGATTTATTTCTATTATATAAAATAATAATTTTAATCATTGATAAATGAGTGATTATGTGACATTTTCTAGGAGAAATGTGCATGTAAACATTGCTTCCACATTTTGTGAGCATAGAGAAATCAAAATGAGAATTAATAGAGAAGTCTTGGTGGGAAAATTCATCAATGAAGAATCGACTACAAGTAGGGAAGATCATATCTCTAATTAATAATCTAATAAATCATATGATGACTCATATGATTATTTTGTGAAGACCCTATATACATTTTCCAAAGATTTATTCACTTTTTTATGAAACTTTTAGAAACTTATAAGAGTAGGTCACTCAACTTGAAGAAGGTATGGAAATAATAGAGGAAACACTAGATCAAAGGACATAATACTGTATTCAACTCATTAGAAAAGTTTATTCCAAAATTGATATAAATGTAATTATTTCATATTTTTACTCCAAATAAGAGAATTATTTTTAAAATTAAACCCAAAAAAATTAAATAACATTGAAACCCTAGAAGACAATTTACATTCATAGAAAGAAAAACAAAAGGATGTTATTAGTGTTCAGAATGATAAATTGGAGATAAAATCAAATAAGATAAATGATCTTGGATTTTTTTTTCAATATAGGAACAAAATTCATGAAGATCAATTTGAAAAGATAATATAATATTATTAATAAAGAGTGAAGTTCATTAAATATTATAAAAACATTCTTAATATAAATTCTATTTAGAATAGGGTGAAATTGTTAAATCTAGAAGAGACACAAGGTGAGTCTTCAAAACATGCTAAGATAATACTTTTTTTAATCAGAATTTATAAGGAGTGTACTTATATTCAAAGATATATGTCAATTATAAATAAGTTTTGAAAATAATACTATGATAAACCCAATGTAATAACTAAGAAATTTTCACCATCCACTCAAAAAAATTATGTTTGTGATAATTCTTTTTTCATGAAAAATACACATTTCAAATAAGAATATAGATAAATATAGATGGATATAATTCATTATACTACAATAAAAATATCAAAGGTTTATGAAGGAAAGTCTAGAAAAAAATCTCCCATAAAATAATCATAATCTAAGGAAAAAGTAACATAAAAATATCAAAAAATAAAATATATCCAAAGAGTTTTATAAAGAAAGAAATGAAGACCTGTTGGATGCTGCTTGTATTGTTAATGGTTTGCATAAAATTATTTGTAATAATAGTATAATACATCCATTGTCAATAGAAATGGAAGTGTACATCAGGGGGAGTAAAGATAAGTTGTATAAAAGTACACAAAATAAGGGTGGAAATATATTCATCTCTAATAAATTTGGAATCTTATAAAATCTATGTATAATTTGTAAAGGGAGTGGTCACAATGAATAGGAATGTTGGTTCATAATAACCAAGTATGTGATAAAATATCTTTAAGAAATAATACCACTAAAATTGAGGTGAAATAAATATAAATAGGGTGATTTTACCTTAGGTAATAATCAAAATAGAATTTTATTTGAAAAAAGTAACAAGAAGAAAAAGAAGTATCCATCACAAAAAACAAGAGGAATTTGATTCTATTATGGTAAAATAAAATAAACCATGTAATTTTTTTTAAATAAAACACGTGTTTTAGTTTCAATGGAGGTAAGTTAAATAAAAATTAATAATAAAACCAAGAAAGAAACAAGATGATTGATTTGGTAGAGGAAATTCCTAAAAAACCATGTGATATATCCAATAAATATGGATATATTTCTAAATAATGAATTATAATTTTTCTGTCATTAATGAAAATTTTAATAAATATGGGAAAAATATACAAAAATACATGTTCTCAAGGGAGATAATAAATTTTACATGATGAAACAGAATTTCATGAGAGTTTTTTAAAAGATAATGACTTATGAATTCTTTATATATTGTACGGTAGGTTTAAGTAAGGTGGTTTAGTCTGAAAGGATTTTTTTCATGATACTATCACAAGTGGGTATACTAATAAAATAAAAAAACTAATAAGTCTGTATTATTTGGCAACTGATGCAATAAAAAAAATACTATATAAATAAGTAGTTTAAAATGTAAGAAGTCCGTCTGACTGAAGATTACTACCCAAAATACTAATAAAGAAAGAATGAAAAGTTCCTTCAAAGGTGGGTCTAAAAGGAAAGGAATTTTTTGTTTGAGAAGAAACTCTCAACCTTACTTCTATCACTTATGATAAAATTAGATCCACTATATTCTCATATATATATATTTTTGTACCTTATATTTATAGAATTAAAGCTAATACACGTGTTAAAGGGAAGAATTAAGATGTGCATGATATTAGTTTTAGAAAATATACTATAAGTCTCCATCTTGGAGTGGTCTAGAATTTTACATCTTAATAATTATTTTTACAAAGATATCAACATTGATGAATTGAAGATAGAATGCATCGCATGAGGGGGATAAATTTGATAAATTTTATATAACCATTTATTATAATAAATCTATAACTCTGGAAAAAGTAATTGGAAACTATCATTAAAAATTTAAGATTTCATACTCTCTCATCCTTGTTTTACAAGAATAAAATCTAATGTTAAAGGGGGGTGGGAAGCAAAATAGATTTATTTCATGGGAGATAAAAATTGATAAATTCTAATGTTTGTTTTTGAAACTAAACCTACTAGTTTTTTTTTGAATGTTTTTAATTGATTTTTGATATGAAAGTATGAATTTGTGTTGAGAATATAATTAGAACATATTAAAAAATAATAATATTAGCCTGAAATATATGTGAACGGGGATTGAGAAAATAATTTTGAGTTGGTATCATATTATTTCTTGGTTTTGGAAATCTTCATTTTCTAAATTAGTAACACTTTTTTTCTACATCGAGCATGGATAATATAGACATTGATTAGAATAATTAATAGAACATTTATTTAAGTGAAATAATACCACTCTATTTAAATATTATTTGTATTTATCATTAATAAGGAAGATAGAGAATAAAATTAAACAAAACATATTGACATGAATTTTCCATATTTGTATTAACAGCAAATCCAAATAGTGGGATTAATGAAACTATATTGTGTTAAGTTGTATTTGTTGTAAATAATCATGAATTAAATAGTAATGACTTAAATATTTGTTGAGAATAGAATATTGGAAGGATTTTTGAGTACCTAAGTATGTTGATAAGAATAAGGTTGAATTTCCCGAATAAAGTTATGATTGTATGTTCAGTTTTGAACATTGCATGAGGATTAAAGAAACAATTTGGTGCTTAGAAGTAAGTTGATGTAACTGTAGAATATTTATAGTGAGATAATACCATTATATTATTGAAGATTCAATAACATATGGAAAAGGGTGAAAAAATTATTGAGTTGTTTCCAATATTTCATGGAGTCTTATTTTTTACTAATGAGTGGAAAAACTAGTTGAAAGGTTGAATTTGTTTCTTGTAATCTCATTCTCCAAATTCATTTAATTATATTTAAAAAAATTTATGAATTTTTAAGTTCAAAATGACTTAGAAAATTATATGACAATATTTATAAAGTTTTTATAAATCCCATAGACCATTTTGTGTATTTAGAGAAGAATTAAAGTGGACGAGAATGTTTGGAGTGAAGTTTATAAGTATGGAAATGAATCCTTCTGGTTTTTCAATTCTTGCAGTTTATGGAGTTGAGGGTTGCTCAAGATTTTACAAAGATCTTGATACATAAGAGTAAATCATATTTTTAGGTTATTTAAAATATGAAAAGCTCCTCAATATATAATAGTTACTCTAAATTATGTGTAAGATTCAAAAATTTTCAATGTACGGAGCCACCCTATGATACATAAGGAATCATATGATTATCTTAAAAATACATAAAGGTCGATATTTAAGTGTCTGTCATTGTTGCTGATTTTTGGAGAAAACAACAATGGAATGAATACATAAGGGTTGAAACATAAGGGTAAACATAAGGAAAACTGAAAATTTTATGAATTAATGAGTTTCACTTAGATATATAAGGTTTACTTCTAGGAATACATAAAAATATCTCAAATCATACATAATAGTTATATTCACATACGTAAGAATAATTCTAGGTTATATAATTTAAAATTTGGAAAAGGATGATATATATGAGTTATCAAGGAGATACATAAGAGTTAACTGGATTTTCTATTACTTATGAAAGAGTTTCTCAGGAATTTAATAGGGAAATTCAAAAGTTTAATTTTTGGGAGGAGAAATTGGAAGAATGGTTTAATTTAGATAATGCTAATATTATTATTTATTTATTTAAATATCCCAATATTTTTGGTTATTATCCATGATTAAATTTGAAATGACTAAAAGAAGTACATAATTTTTTATGTTGTGATGTGAATCTCCACACCAAATATGTTTATGGATGAAATCATATACACATGGAAAGAAAGTGTTGAGGTTATTGTAAAATTTTGAAGGAAATAAATTACTTGTAATAAAGGTAAATCATGAGGAACAAATGGAAAAGAATAATGATGAGTTTTTATCCCAAACAGGTGAAATATCCTAATATGGGGGGTGAATCAGGGTATGATGGATTAAAATAAATACCCCTTTAGATTTTATTTCATCATTAAACAAAATAAACTTCTATCCATTTCCCATAGGGATATTTGAGAAGAAATGAAAGCATTCATGAGACACATCATTTTTTATCGGTTCACCTACACTGTTTTAATGTCCAAGGAGAATACACAAGCAATGTTCCTATGTAAAAAATCCAATAAATTGTGTTATTATTACAAATTTTAAAGTAGACACACTATCCCTCCTAGTTTACTACTAATAAAAATTTGAAATCACACTACTCTCTCAACTATGCACACTGTCCCATCAAAGAATTATTACATTAATCACTTGAATTGGTATATTTTACACATCATTTTGTGATTAAAGAAGCTCAAAATTCATCCACTTGATGAATACCAATTTACCACAAAATTTCTAGGAAATTCCTTCTGGTTATCTTAATATTCACTTTCATGAAACCCTTTCTCAAATTTCATGTAACTTTCCAATATTTTGAGAATATTTTCACTTTCATAAAACCCACATCCTTTCATGAAAAACAAAACATTCATAAAGCTCTATAAACTTTCATGAAACTACCTATAACAAATTAACACAAGTAGTTTCTTCATGGAACTGATTTTCTTATGAAACCATAATGAAATAAAATACTTTAGGATGCTCCATTATAAATTTAGAGCCGTTGAATATTAATTAAGTATTTATCACTCTAACAGAGGGGGGTATCCACATATATATAGACATTTCCTCCCCTTCATGAAATTTTCAATATCTCTATCACCTTTTCATGAAAATCTTCATTATTATTCACGAAACTCACCGCATTCACAAAACATTTCAAGGAATTATCATACTCGCAAAACATGATGTCTTTTGTGAAATATTATAGGAAATTTTTATAGTCATGAAAATTTCCATATTTCGAGAAACTTTATTCCATGAATCACCAATATTTCAAAAAACAACCTATCTTTAATGAATTTCATTCTTTATCTATATTTTCATGACTCAGGAATGGAAATCCATCTTTCATAAAACTTTTCTCTTACACCAAATTTTGGACCCCAATTTTTTTGGTAAACACTAAGAAATGACACCATCATGTACATGTAATTTTTTATACAACTTCTAGAGCTTCCATTTATCTATCTAACAGATTTGTTAACAAACCTTGTCGGTAATCATATTTTAACTTCACAACTGACCTTTCTAATATTCTTTTTTAACAAACACAATCAACCTGAAAACATTGTAAACTAACCTTAAGGGATTTTTTTTAAAAGAAGTAAAAGCAGGATAATTAATTCAAAAATTATTATTCTAACATTGTGTTTGAATATTTAAATGTTTAATGTCAAGGATGGAATCATGGGTGCATCAAAACCATTTTACCATGAATTTAATACTATAGAATATTATTGAAAAGTTATTCCATGAAATTTATGGGATTGAAGTTCTTATATTAATGTATTTATATATTAAAATATTAAAATATTAACATCATGATATTTTTTTAAAAAAGTGAGAAGAGAGGGAGGAGAAGAATAAAAATAGAGAACTGATTCTATAATGATTAATTACATTCATTATCAAAGAAAATTCTAAAGGAACCAACACTACTGCAAAATAATACCTTGTTCATTGAAGTAACAAAATACCAGAAGAGTGATATCAGTGTACACACTACTACTGAAGAGTACGAGTTTAGAAGAAAGTGATAATACTATACTATGATTCCTAATATTATAAGTAATGAGTAATTTTGAGACAATAATTTGAGATTATTTTACTTAAGATAGGCCTTGTGATTTTTTCACAATGAGGAAAAATATTGGATCATGTCTACTTTAAAAGTGACTTGTATTTTCCCTCTGATCATTATCCAAGAGGAACCAACTAAATATGGTATTTAAATAGGATGTCAAAAATGGTTCTAGATTATGAATATATAAAATTAGTGCTTTCTCTTCCAATTATATTCATGCATTGTATATGACCATCATGTGGAGAAGGGGCACAAAATTATTTCGCGCCTGTGCCGAGGACCCTTCATGAAACCCGGAACTTTCCGCGCGGGGCATACTTTTTTCACGCGCCTTTGAATTTATTTCACGCGGCTCCTCCCCCCCCCCCCCCGGATGGGGTCCCCGGGTCCAAATATGACTTCGCTTTGTCATTTCGAAACCTTTTTCATCACTTGAGCATATTTTGGTGTCTACAAATTCCCCCCATCAAAATTGGACCAGCAAGGGGTCGCAAAGGTCAGATTCTGAGGGAAACACTGAGATATAGGGCACCCTGGGGCCATTGCGCACTTCCAACCGAAGCAATATGAAAAACCGGGATGAAGCACATAATCCACTTTTAGTTTGGTTTAACACATCCAGCCACAATCCTAGAGTAAATAGAAATCCATTCCTAAGATCACATTGGTCACCCCCAATGTGAAAAATAGGGGATTTTCGTACTATTACTTTGCTTGATTGTGGGAGTGTCAATCCAACTTCAGACATTTGAAATTCGAATCTGGATTTTTGAGGAGAATAGGGAGGCCCAATTAAAGGAAGAGGACATCAGACCAATCGAGGTATCGTATTCTCAATGTGCTCTAGCGCACAAGAGGGGCAATGCCAGGGGCATTGGAATTAGTCCGAACATAGTGGAATGAAAAATGTGAATCAAGTTACCCAAATTCAGAACACTATGGGAGGGGCGTGGCAATAAAGGATGACTGTTGACTGTGTTCGAAACACAACATCCCTATTGCATTATCCTGAAATGGGGACAACAAATGAGGGTCGATCACTAACCATGTTCACAACACAGGACCTAACTCAAATATCGTCCATCATCCTTCCAAAACATTGGCCCAGGACAGCAGGCAGACCATAGGTCGAGCATCCATACTGTTAGGGGGGCCCTTCAAACATAAAATAGGATGAAGGTCTGAATAACGGGGCACGAAAAGCATGTAAAGTGAAGTGGTGGTTTGTTCGCACAAAATCCAACACTCCCGAAATTATTCCACCATGGTGGAAGCACACCAAGCAGGTGCATTAATATGATCATGGATCATCCCTAATTTTAGACAGGACCTCTCTAGTGAGGGAAATATCGCTTCCCAATGTCATTATGGGGCATCCCAAACTTTTTTAGGGTAAATGATGCAGCTACAAAACTCCCCGGGGGGTCAGGCCAAGGGGCCAATGATGGGGGAATGGATGGGATTTGTGATTCCCAGGGATGGACCCGAGATGAAATGTCTGGGAATTCCTACGTATCCCATAAGGATGGGAATCAAGCCACACATAGTTCTAGAAAGGTTCTTAGTTTAAGGTCTTAGAACTCAGACCAAGGATCGGTAAGGAATGCAGGGACACATGGTAAGGCATTTATGAAACCTGACATGAATGAGGACATGAGTCCAGATTACCATGTGTTCCATGGGGAAGTGTTTAGGTCAAGGAACTGAACATGAAAGTTAGGCTGGGCCCATGGGGAAGTGCCTAGGAATTCCTACATATCTCATAAGGATAGGAATAAATCCATACGTAGTTCTGGGAGGTAGCACGATAAGGTACCAGTGCAAAGGATGAAAGGGGTGTGTGGGTCTGTACCTCACACCAAAAGACACATACATGCGTTGACAAGTGGTATGGTGGATGACCGATACCCCATGTGATGTCCCCTATGGCGAGGTCAATATAATGCAGTTCCATTTTTCATCGTGCGGCCGGGATGATATTATCACAGTTTAGGGTCATGTAATTGGACCTGATAGCACAGTTTAAGGTCATATGGTTTGGACTTGGGGGAATGCGCATGACGCGATAAAGCATACCCTACATGAATGAGGACGAGGTCTACATCATCACTGTGCGCGATTCCAGGAGAGGAGTCTCGGGCAGAGAGGCCAGCGAGGGTCATAGGATAAGGGGTCGGAGAAACTATCTCCTAGCTGAGATGGACCCGAAATGCAATGTTTGGGTGATCCCACATATCCCATGAGGATGAGGATCAAGCTCTGCATCTCTCTTAGACAAGATACCAGTTTATGGTCTTAGTGCTCGGATTGCGGGAGCCCCAAGGGACGTCGTATTGCCACTTTGTCCGCCTGACGTGCAGAGGTGCACTGAGGGATAGTGCCAAGAGTTTCGAGATTCCACCTAGACATGATGGGGTGGAACATAATGTGAATCATGTAACCAACATTCAAGGCCTGAAGGGGCTAGAATGATGACGGAGGATTAATGCTGACCATGTTCGCAACACAACATCTTGTCGCGTTAGCTTGAAATGGGGACAAACAAATGAGCATCGACTGCTGACCATGTTCGAAACGCGGGATTTGTATCAATTTGTCGTCTATAACCCTCAGGGACATTGGACCGTAATGGTAGGAGAACCCTTAGTCCTAGTATCCATGCTGTTTTGGGTGTCTCTTTAGATGTGAAAGATAACGGGGGCCCAAATGAAGGGGAACATGAAGCTTGACAAGTGGATGGAAACTTACCCCAGTTGAATCCGACACTCTAGGTCCTAGACCAGAGTACTCTACGACACATCGACAAACCACTACAAAGGGTCGAGGGGCTCAAATTGAGAGTGTCCAAGAGATGGCGAATTCCTAGGAGAAGGGGGTAATGGTGCCAAAAACCCAACACGAAGGAGGTAATAACCCTGTATCACACCTATATACCCCCCTCGTGGAGAGGAACATGCCAAGGGGCCTAGGTGACCGGGAGATCGGGAGATCTCTAAGATATGGGACTGGACCTGAAATCTAAATGTTCAGGCGGTCCTACGTATCCCATAAGGACGGGAATCAAGCCACACATAGTTCTTGAAGATACAGTTTAACGTCATGTGGGACGACATACAATTTAACGTCATGCAGGACGACATACAGTTTAACGTCATGCAAGATGACATACAGTTTAACGTCATGCAGGACGAACGTGCAGTTTAGGGTCATGCAGGACCGACATATAGTTTAATGTTATACGGGATGAGCGTGAAGTTTAGGGTCATGCAGGACCGATAATTTAAGGTCGTGCGGGACCGTAATCCAGTTTAAGGTCATGTAGGACCTGTAAGGGTCATTCAAAGTATTGTTTAAGGAAATTGGCATTGGTCGGAGGAGTTATATGCTCACCATCCATGGTCACCAGCAAGTACGCACCATTTGGATAAAAATTATGAACAATGAAAGGTCCCTCCCATTTGGGATCCAACTTGGGTGGTTTCCAGGTGGGGATCATTGGCACTCTGATGGATAGTACCAAGTCACCTTGTAAGAAAGAGTGGAGGCGAACCTTCTTGTTGAAAGCTCGAGCCATCTTGCTCTGATGCCTTTCTAGTTTGTGCAAGGCACAAAGCCTATTCTCATCCAGTGCTTCTAATTCAGTTAGGCAGATTTCAGCCACTCTATCCTGTGCTTGCTGGTCATAGACATCTATGCGCAATGAGGGAAACTGAATCTCGATGGGAAGAACAGCCTTAGTTCCGTACACCGGGGAATATGGGGTCACATGGGTGGAGTTACGAGTCGTCGTCCGATAGGCCCATAGAGAATTGGGGAGCTTATCCGGCCAACCCTTCTTGTTCTGACCAACCATTTTCTGCAGGATGTTAGAGAGGGTTTTATTCAATGCCTCAATCTGTCCATTTGCTTGCACGTGATAGTGGGAGGTATGGTTAGAGCAGATGTCATACTTGGCGTAAAACTTTTTCAACTCGGTTGCTTGAAAGTTGGTGCTGTTATCGGTGAGGATAATGTGAGGTACCCCAAACTGATGGATGATATTGGAACTCATGAAGTCAATGATAGAACGGGCCTTGAATTACTTGAGAGGAATTTCCTCTACCCACTTGGAAAAGAAATCCATAGCGGTCATAATGAATCGGCATTGGTGAGCCGTTGTCGGTGGGTATGGTCCTACGACATCTAATCCCCAGACTGCAAAGGGCCAAGAGTACTTGGTAGTGTGGAGAGTTTCCAATGGACGATGCATGAAGTTAGCATGAACTTGGAATGTATGGAACCTCTTGGAAAACTCGATGCAGTCATGGATCATGGAGGGCCAAAAATACCCTAGTCTCTAGATCTAGTGAGACAGTTTTGGCCCAGCCTGATGGGCATCGTAGGAACCGGCGTGAACCTCTTGCATGAACTGTGGAATCTCAACCCCCTAAATGCAATGAAGGAGAACACCATCAAACCTGCGCTTATAGAGGATATTCTCAAGACTGGGACAACTATGGAGGGTAAACTATAGCACGCAATGTCGGATTCACTTGCGCTCGGTCCGGTCTGGCGGGAGATTACTGTGTTGGAGGTATTCAACCAAGGGTTTCCTCCAATCGGTAGTCATTTTGATCACTACATCTGGACTACTCAGAGGTCCTTATGTAGAGGCACCAACGGTAAGATGGCTTACCTGTGGTCCGTCATCGCCATCCGGGGTAACATGAGCTATGAATCTTCGATGTTCCATGTGGATGATCAGATTATCCTGTTCGGGCTCTGCAAGTGATACAACTAAGCTAGCCAAAGCATCCTCCCAACCGTTCTGTGACCGAGGGACATGGATAACCTCTGGCTGAGAAGGGAACTGGGCCATTAGCTGTAGAGTGCATTCTAACAATGGTACAAGCTCTGGATTCCTGACAACATAGTCACCATTGACCTACTTAATAACTAGCTCAGAGTCCCCTTTCACATGAAAATGGGGCACGTCAATCTCAAGGGTTAGCTCAAGACCAGTAATGAGGGACTGATACTCCACCTCGTTGTTAGTGAAGCCTTATAACAATAGGAATTAATACATTAGAATGGCTTGTGCCGGGGTAATAAAAACGATACCCAGTCCTACTCTGTTGGGCCTAGGATCATTGAGCCTCCTACCGGTGGGGATCCAGGAGGCACCATAAAAGTGAATTTTCCAACACGGAATGGCTTGATCGACTGAGAGGATTGCCTCATCGGGAAAATACAAGTCCAGGGACTGGTCCGCAGAGGTTGGATGGGTAGCTAGAAAGTCTACCAACGCCTGTCCCTTGATAGCCTTCTGGGACACGAACCTGACGTCGAACTGCTAGAGGATTACCGCCCACCGCGCTAGTCAGCCAGTCAACATGGGATGGCTCAGGATGTACTTCAACGGGTCTACTCGAGAGACCAGTTGTACCTCATGGTGCTGCAGGTAGTGTCACAATTTCTGTATGGAAAACATGAGCGCAAGTCAGCTCTTCTCGATGGGGGAGTATCTGGTCTCTGTATCGAGGAGCATGTGGCTGAGGTAATAGAGGATTTTCTCTGTCCCCTCATTTTTCTTCTGGGTGAGAAGGGCTCTGAGAGACCATTCCAGGGTAGTGACATAGAGTACTAGTGGCTTCCTGGAGATGGCTGGCATCAAGACCAGAGGCTGGAGAAGATACTGCTTGACTTCCTCGAAGGCATTCTGGCACTCCACGTCCCATTCATAAGTGGTTCCCTTCTTCATGAGCCAAGAGAATGGATTACACTTTCCGACCAGATTCGCAATGAATCGGCATATGTAGGCCATGTGGCCTTGAAAACCTCAAAGCTCCCGAATATTTCTCGGGGGAGGCATCTGACTAATGGCCTTGATCTTTTCTGGGTTGATCTCAATTCCCCAGTACCTGAAAACAAATCAAAGAAACTTCTCAGAGGTGAATCCAAAAGAACACTTCAATGGGTTCATCTTCATATGGTGGGAACAGAGGAAGTCAAACACTTTCTCAAGATCCTTGAGATGGTCCTGGCCCTAGAAAGATTTGACTACCAGATCATCCACATAGCACTCCACCAATGTCACAAGGATTGGCTTGAATATGCGATGCATGGCCCGCTGATAGGTGGCACCCACATTCTTCAGGCCGAAGGGCATAACCTAGTAATAGAAAGTACCTTGGGGAGCCCTGAAAGCTGTGGAATCCTCATCCTCAGGGTCCATCCGGATCTGGTTATATCCAGAGTAACCATCCATGAAGGAGAGGGCTTGGAACCCTTCCGTAACGTCAATCAACAATTCTGTCACTCGAAGGGGAAAATCATCCTTCAGACAATGGCAGTTGATATCTCGGAAGTTGATACCGACTCTGATCTGTCCGTTCTTTTTCATGACTGGTATAATGTTGGCCAACCATTTGGGGTACTGAAACTCCTTAACGAAGTTGTCCCTGATGATCTTGTCAACTTCTTCCTCGACCATGGCACAGTGAGATGGATTCATGTTTCTGAGAGGCTGCTTAAACCCGTGATGGTTTGTCAGGAGACCAAGGTGGTGGACGGCTACCTGAGGATCTAGTCCTAGAATCTCATCTTAACTCTAGGATAATACATCATAGTTCTATTTAAGGAAGCCTACATACCGCTGCTGCTTCTCATGGGATATATCGGCGCTGATTAGTGTGGGTCTCGGGTCTGCCTCACTTCCGAGGTTCACCTGTACCAACTTGTCGACCGTGGAAGAGACGCCTTGCTCAAAGGCAGGGGGCATCCTCTATATCCTCTTCTCCACTTATGGAGGGATATTCCATGAGGGAAGTTGCTTCTGAGTTACCTGACCCTGATGGAAGGCTGGTACCAGCTTGTGAGGTAGTGGTTATTGCATTGGGAAACTCTGACACTACCGAGACTATAGTGACGAAGGCTATCAACCCGATCCCATCTAGTCTCCGGACCAAGGGGCCACGCTTGACAATATCAAAGTAGTAGTGGCATGTCGGCCGAAGCTGACTTATTTCATCCTAGTGAAACAGACAAGTATGATGTACCGCCATTGCCATGAGCCGGACATCTCGATACCTGATGGGAGTGAGAGGCTCCAGGATCATCAAAGCCTGGTTCGTATAAGAATACGAAGTGATCTTCCGATGCCAACTGGATTTGGGATCATGGTCCCCCCTTGTCCCAGAAATGACAAAACATTTCCCCATATCAGGGGGCGTGGCCTCCAATCTATGGATTGGGAAGTCGTAGGCATCATTTAGGCCTGCCCAAGGGTCGGTCATAGCGGTGATGGGCTCAACTCTATTTGTCTGGATGTGGTTATCCTTGCTCTTGTAATAGTCAGCATCCAAGTAGCAGGCTTCGTAAGAGATGAAAGGAGATGCATCACCTTGGAGTACACCCACTCGACCATTAAGGGAGTACTTGAGGAATTGGTGATACGATGAGGGGACCGCCGCATGCAGGTGGAGCCATGGCCTGCCCATAAATGTATTATACACAGTGTCCTTGGAGACAACCATGAACATAGTGCTGGCCACTAGGCCACCGAACTGGGTCTTCAAATGGATCCTACCGACCGGATTCTTATCTATCCTGTCGTACCCCTGGATTCTTAAATCGGAGGGAGTCAGGTCATATTTGGATAACTCTAGCTTCTGCAGCATCTGTGTCGAGATAAGGTTGATCCCAAAGCCGGTGTCAACAAGATAGTGGCGAACCTCCAAGCCGTTGAACTGTCCAGTGATATAAAATGAGCGGATTTGCCCCTGTATGGGGGAGCCTTCATCCCCTTCTGAGAATGAAATGATGGCCTGGCATTCGACATCCCCAACTATTTCAACATGGAAAGCTTCTGCAGTTTCTACCTCCGTCTCAAACTGAAGGGGGATCCTTAAAGCCCTGACAAGTGTTTCGCACATATCTGGCAACAAGTGATGGGTTTCAAGGATGGAAATCCTCATGGGGATGCCGATGAGGTTCTTGAGAACATCGTACTTCCGTTCCAGGTGAGAACTTCTGCTCGTGGGAAGCCAGTTTGTGATAGGAGGCATGGCGGGCCCTGCCAGCCGGACCGGTGACTGACTGGTACTGGATACATCCTACTGGTCACTAGTCAAAGCCTGGAGATTAGTTGTCGGATGAGGGCCGGATGACTGAGATCATCCTGTAGTGGGGCGAAGCTGGTCGCAGAACGACTGAAGTGGTTCTTCCTAATCCAGTAGCACAAATGGTGGTGGAAGTGGGCCTGTTGACACCAGATGAAGAGGCTGCGCTTGCTGAGTTCTGCACTAGGCTTGATGTCTGGTCTCAGTGGCATGAACTGACTGGATGTAGGTGCCAAATGACGTGCCCCGATGACCCTTATAGTCATGGCTCTACCGACGTTGGCGTTGGTCGGGTACATTGGGGAGGTTCGCCTGGCGCTCCCCATCGTCGGGAGTCATATAGGGGTTTACGAACTCAACGGTGTTAACCGAAGCATACCCTTGGCTATCACTTGACAAATCATCCACCACTAGGCGGATCCTAGGGGGAATCCCCATCTTTGGGGTCATAAAGTCACCGATAGTGCGGGACAACGATGGCATTGGCAGGGTGCATTGCTTTTTATTGCGTCGTTGATGCTTGCTCTTCTGGGAAGAGGCCGGGTGAGATGATGATACAAAAGTGGTGGCCGAAGCTTTTGAAGGCTCTGACTAATTCAGGCATTCACTAATGATGCCATGGGAACGAGCGACTATCTTGCGAGCCATCCAATCATTATAATTCTAGGACCCGTGGTAAGAAACCTGCTGCCACTCTCCTTTGCCGTCGCTACTGCTATCTGAGCTCACAAAGACACCCGCCACTTATGCTGGGGCCAGGCCCAACCTGACTATGTTGTTGTCAATCTATTCTTGGAGCCAGTACTTGAACACATAGCATTTCCTGAGGGTGTTCCCCAAGATCTGGTGATAAGGGCAGTAGTTGGGGTGATCAGTGTGATTCGCCTCCTCTGGCTTTATGCACTCAGGCAGTTGTACAATTCTCTGCTCTAAGGCGCTGCAGAAGAAACCAGGGACCTGATCCTCGTCGAATTCTTAGGTCTGATTTCTTCTATTCATAAAGGGGGATCTATGAGCCTAACCCTGATGGGGGGATGGAGGATCCTACCGAGGAGGAAAAACTTGATTATCTCTCCTAGGTGGTGGCAGCGCGCTAGGTACCATGCCTTAACAAGGATCAAAGTCATCGTAGTTCGGGATGGGTTGAGGCTTACACTCTAAGGTGGACCAAGGAGTTTGAGGCTTTAACCTCATGGAGGCTTCCTACATACCATGCATTGACATACATAAAGTTCACGTAGTTTAGGATGGGTTGGGGCTTACACTCTAAGGCGGCCCAAGGTGTTTGGGGCTTGAACCTCGTGGAGTCTTCCTACATACCATGCCTTGAAATGGATCAAAGTCCCCATAGTTTGGGATGGGTTAGGGCTTACACTCTGAGGTGGACCAACTTTTTTGGGTCTTGAACCTCGTGGAGGATTCCTACGTACCATGCCTTGACATGGATCAAAGTCCCCATTGTTCGGGATGGGTTGGGGCTTACATTCTGAGGTGGCCCAAGGTGTTTGGTGATTGAACCTCGTGGAGGCTTCCTACGTACCATGCATTGACATGGATCAAAGTCCTTGTAGTTTGGGATGGGTTGGGGATTACACTCTGAGGCGGCCCAATGTGTTTGGGGCTTCAACCTCGTGGAGGCTTCCTAGGTACCATGCCTTGACATGGATCAAATTCCCTATAGTTTGGGATGGGTTGGGGCTTACACTCTGAGGTGGCCCAAGGTGTTTGGGGCTTGAACCTTGTGGAGTCTTCATATGTACCATGCCTTGACATGGATAAAAGTGCCCATAGTTCAGAATGGGTTGGGGCTTACACTCTGAGGCGGCCCAAGGTGTTTGGGTCTTGAACCTCGTGGAAGATTCCTATGTTCCATACCTTGAAATGGATCAAAGTCCCCGTAGTTTGGGATGGGTTGGGGCTTACACTCTGAGGAGGACCAATGTGTTTGGGGCTTGAACCTCATAGAGGCTTCGTACATACCATGCCTTGACATGGTTCAAAGTCCCCATAGTTCGGGATGGGTTGGGGATTGCAATATGAGGTGGCCCAAGGTGTTTGGGGCTTAAACCTCATGGAGGCTTCCTACGTACCATGCCTTAACATGGATCAAAGCCCCCTTAGTTCTGGATGGGTTTGGGCTTACACTATGAGGCGGCCCAAGGTGTTTGGGGCTTGAACCTTGTGGAGGCTTCCTACGTACCATGCCTTGACATGGATCAAGTCCCCGTAGTTCGGGATGGGTTAAGGATTACACTCTGAGGCATCCCAAGGTGTTTGGGTCTTGAACCTCGAGGAGTTTTACTACATACCATGCCTTGACATGGATCAAAGTCACCGTAGTTTGAGATGGGTTAGGGATTACACTATGAAGCGACCCAAGGTGTTTGGGGCTTGAACCGTGTGGAGGATTCCTACGTACCATTCCTTGACATCGATAAAGTCTCCATAGTTTGAGATGGGTTGGGGATTATACTCTGAGGCGACCCAAGGTGTTTGGGCCTTGAACCTCATGGAGGCTTTCTACGTACAATGCCATGACAAGGATCAAAGTCCCCATAGTTCGGGATGGGTTGGGGCTTACTCTCTGAGGCGACCAAAGGTGTTTGGGGCTTGAACCTCCTAGAGGCTTCCTACATACCATGCCTTGACATGGATCAAAGTCCATGTAGTTCGGGATGGGTTGGGGCTTACACTCTGAGGCGGCCTGAGGTGTTTGGGGATTGAACCTCATGGAGGCTTCCTACGTACGATGCCTTGACATGGATCAAAGTCCCCGTAGTTCGGGATGGGTTGGGGCTTACACTCTGAGGCGGCCCAAGGTGTTTGTGTCTTGAACCTCATGGTTGCTTCCTACGTACCATGCCTTGACATGGATCAAAGTCCCAGTAGTTCAGGATGGGTTGGGGCTTATACTCTGAGGCGGCCCAAAGTGATTGGGGCTTGAACCTCATGGAGGCTCCCTACATACCATGCCTTGACATGGATTAAAGTCCTCGTAGTTCGGGATGGGTTGGGGCTTACACTTTGAGGCAACCCAAGGAGTTTGGGGCTTGAACTTCATGGAGGCTTCCTACATACCATGCCTTGACATGGATCAAAGTCCCTATAGTTTGGGATGGGTGGGGGCTTACACTCTGAGGCGGCCCAAGGTGTTTGGAGCTTGAACCTCATGGAGGTTTCTTATGTACCATGCCTTGACATGGATCATAGTGCCCGTAGTTCGGGATGGTTTGGAGTTTACACTCTGAGGTGGCCCAAGGTGTTTGGGGCTTGAACCACATGGAGGTTTCCTACGTACCACGCCTTAACATGGATCAAAGTCCCTGTAGTTCGGGAAGGGTTGGGGATTACACTCTGAGGTGGCCCATGGTGTTTGGGGCTTGAACCTCATGGTGGATTCCTACGTACCATTCCATGACATGGATCAAAGTCCCCATAGTTCGGGATGGGTTGGGGATTACACTCTGAGGTGGCCCAAGGTTTTTGGGGCTTGAACCTCATGGAGGATTTCTACGTACCATGCCTTGACATGGATCAAAGTCCCCGTAGTTCAGGATGGGCTGGGGCTTACTCTTTGAGGTGGCCCAAGGTGTTTGGGGCTTGAACCTCGTGGATGCTTCCTATGTACTATGACTTGACATGGATCAAAGTCCCCATAGTTCGGCATGGGTTGGGGCTTACACTCTGAGGCGGCCCAAGGGGTTTGGGGATTGAACCTTGTGGAGGCTTCCTACGTACCATGCCTTTACATGGATCAAATTCCCTGTAGTTCGGGATGGGTTGGGGCTTACACTCTGAGGCGACCTAAGGTGTTTGGGGTTTGAACATCATGGAGGCTTCCTACATACCATGCCTTTACATGGATCAATGTCCTCGTAGTTCGGGATGGGTTGGGGCTTACACTCTGAGGCGGCCAAGGTGTTTGGGGCTTGAACCTCGTGGAGGCTTCCTACATACCATGCCTTGATATGGATCAAATTACCCGTAGTTCGAGATTGGTTGGGCCTTACAATCTGAGGCGGCCCAAGGTGTTTGGGGCTTGAACCTCATGGAGGTTTCCAACGTACCATGCCTTGAGATTGATCAAAGTACCCGTAGTTCGGGATGGGTCGGGGCTTACACTCTGAGGTGGCCCAAGGTGTCTGAGGCTTCAACCTCATGGAGGCTTCCTACGTACCATGCCTTGACATGGATCAAAGTCCCCGTAGTTAGGGATGGGTTAGGGCTTACACTCTGAGGCGGCCCAAGGTGTTTGGTGTTTGAACCTCATGGAGGATTCCTACGTACCATTCCTTTACGTGGATCATAGTCTTCGTTGTTTGGGATGGGTTGGGGGTTATACTCTGAGGCGGCCCAACGTGTTTGGGGCTTGAACCTTATGGAGGCTTCCTACTTACCATGCTTGGACATGGATCAAAGTCACCATAGTTCTGGATGGGTTGGGGCTTACACTCTAAGGTGGCCCAAGTTGTTTGGGGCTTGAACCTTGTGGAGGCTTCCTATGTACCATGCCTTGACATGGATCAAAGTCCCTGTAGTTTGAGATGGGTTGGGGCTTACACTCTGAGGTGGACCAAGGTGTTTTAGGATTGAACCTCGTGGAGGCTTCCTACGTACCATGCCTTGACATGGATCAAAGTTCCCGTAGTTCGGGATGGGTTGGGGATTACACTCTAAGGCGGCCCAAGGTGTTTGGGGATTGAACCTCGTCGATGCTTCCCAAGTACCATGCCTTGACATGGATCAATGTCCCTGTAGTTCGAGATGGGTTGGGGCTTACACTCTGAGGCGGACCAAGGTATTTGGGGTTTGAACCTCGTAGAGGCTTCCTACGTACCATGCCTTGACATGGATCAAAGTCCCCGTAGTTCGAAATGGGTTGGGGATTACACTCTGAGACGGCCCAAGGTGTTTGGGGCTTTAACCTTGTGGAGGCTTCCTACGTACCATGACTTTACATGGATTAATCTCTCCATAGTTCAGGATGGGTTGGGGCTTACACTTTGAGGTGGTCCATGGTGTTTGGGGCTTGAACCTCATGGAGGCTTCCTACGTACCATGCCTTGACATGGATCAAAGTCCCCATAGTTTAGGATGGGTTGGGGCTTACACTCTGAGGCGGCCCAAGGTTTTTGGGGCTTGAACCTCATGGAGGCTTCCTACGTGCCATGCCTTAACATGGATCAAAGTCCCCATAGTTCGGGATGGGTTGGGGTTTACACTCTGAGGCAGCCCAAGGTGTTTTGGGATTGAACATCATGGAGGATTCCTACGTACCATGCATTAACATGGATCAAAGTCCCTATAGTTCGGGATGGGTTGGGGCTTACACTCTGAGGCGGCCCAAGGTGTTTGGTGCTTGAACCTCGTGGAGGCTTCTACGTACCATGCCTTGACATGGATCAAAGTCTCTGTAGTTCGGGATGGTTTGGGGCTTACACTCTAAGGTTGCCCAAGGTGTTTGGGGCTTGAACCTCGTGGAGGCTTCCTACATACCATGCCTTGACATGAATCAAATTCCCCATAGTTTGGGATGGGTTGGGGCTTACACTCTGAGGCGACCCAAGGTGTTTGGGGCTTGAACCTCTTGGAGGCTTCCAACACACCATGCCTTGACATGGATCAAAGTCCCCGTAGTTCGGGATGGGTTGGGGATTACACTCTGAGGCGACCCAAGGTGTTTGGAGCTTGAACCTCATGGAGGATTCTTACGTACTATGCCTTGACATGGATCAAAGTCCCCGTAGTTCGGGATGGGTTTGGGTTTACACTCTGAGGTGGCCCAAGGTGTTTGGGGCTTGAACCTCATGGAGGATTCCTACATACCATGCCTTGACATGGATCAAAGTCCATGTGGTTCGGGAAGGGTTGGGGCTTACACTCTGAGGTGGCCCATGGTGTTTGGGGATTGAACCTCATGGTGGATTCCTACGTACCATGACTTGACATGGATCAAAGTCCCCATTGTTCGGGATGGGTGGGGGCTTACACTCTAAGGCGGCCCAAGGTGTTTGGCGCTTGAACCTCATGGAGGCTTTCTACGTACCATGCCTTGGCATGGATCAAAGTCCCCATAGTTCCGGATGAGTTGGGGCTTACAATTTGAGGTGGCTCAAGGTGTTTGGGGCTTGAACCTTGTGGAGGCTTCCTATGTACCATGCCTTGACATGGATCAAAGTCCCCATAGTTCGGGTTGGGTTGGGGCTTACACTCTGAGGCGGCCCGAGGTGTTTGGGGCTTGAACCTTGTGGATGCTTCCTACATACCATGCCTTTACATGGATCAAAGTCCTTGTAGTTTGGGATGGGTTGGGGCTTACACTCTGAGGCGGCCCAAGGTGTTTGGGGTTTGAACCTCGTGGAGGATTCCTACATACCATGCCTTTACATGGATCAAAGTCCCCATAGTTCAGGATGGGTTGGGGCTTACACTCTAAGGTGTCCAAGGTGCTTGGGGCTTAAACCTCATGGAGGCTTCCTACATACCATGCCTTTATATGGATCAAATTCCCCGTAGATCGGGATGGGTTGCACCTTACACTCTAAGGTGGATCAAGGTGTTTGGGGCTTAAACCTCGTGGAGGATTCCAACGTACCATGCCTTGAGATGGATCAAAGTCCCCGTAGTTCGGCATGGGTTGAGGCTTATAATCTGAGGCGGCCCAAGGAGTTTGGGCTTGTTCCTCATGGAGGAATCCTATGTACCATGCCTTGACATGGATCAAAGTCCCCATAGTTCGGGATGGGTTGGGGATTTTACTCTGAGGCGGCCCAAGTTGTTTGGGTCTTGAACCTCATGGAGGATTCCTACATACCATGGATTGACATGGATCAAAGTCCCCATTGTTCGGGATGGGTTGGGGCTTACACTCTGAGGCGGACCAAGGTGTTTGGGGATTTAACCTCGTGGAGGATTCCTACGTACCATGCCTTGACATGGAACAAAGTCACTGTAGTTCAAGATGGGTTGGAACTTACACTCTGAGGCGTCCCAAGGTGTTTGGGGCTTGAACCTCGTGGTGGATTCCTACGTACCATGCCTTGACATGGATCAAATTCCCTGTAGTTCGGGATGGGTTGGGGCTTACACTCTAAGGCGGCCCAAGGTGTTTTGGGCTTGAACATCGTGGAGGCTTCCTACGTACCATGCCAAGACATAGATCAAAGTCCCCATAGTTCAGGATGGGTTGGGGCTTATACTCTAAGGCAGACTAAGGTGTTTGGGGATTAAACCTCATGGAGGCTTCCTACTTTCCATGCCTTGACATGGATCAAAGTCCCCGTAGTTTGAGATGGGTTGGGGCTTACACTTTGAGGCGGCCCAAGGTGTTTGGGGCTTGAACCTCATGGGGGATTCCTACGTACCATGCCTTGACATGGATCAAAGTCCCTGTAGTTCGGGATGGGTTGCAACTTACACTCTGAGGCGGCCCAAGGTGTTTGTGGCTTGAACCTCGTGGAGGCTTTCTACGTACCATGCCTTGACATGGATCAAAGTCCCCGTAGTTCGAGATGGATTGGGGCTTACACTTTGAGGCAGCCCAAGGTGTTTGGGGCTTGAACCTCATGGAGGCTTCCTATGTACCATGCCTTGACATGGTTCAAATTCCCCGTAGTTCGGGATGGGTTGGGGCTTACACTCTGAGGCGGCCCAAGGTGTTTGGGGCTTGAACCTCGTGGAGGCTTCCTACATACCATTCCTTGACATGGATCAAAGTCCTTGTAGTTCGGGATGGGTTGGGGCTTACACTCTGAGGTGGCCCAAGGTGTGTGGGGCTTGAACCATGTGGAGGCTTCCTACATACCATGCCTTGACATGGATCAAATTCCCCATAGTTCAGGATGGGTTGGGGCTTACACTCTGAGGCGGCCCAAGGTGTTTGGGGATTGAACCTCATGGAGGCTTCCTACGTACCATGCCTTGACATGGATCAAAGTCCTCGTAGTTCGGGATGGGTTGGGGATTACACTCTGAGGTGGACCAAGGTGTTTGGGGCTTGAACATCATGGAGGCTTCCTACGTACCATGCCTTGACATGGATCAAAGTCCCCATAGTTTGGGATGGGTTGGGGCTTACACTCTGAGGTGGGCCAAGGTGTTTGGGGCTTGAACCTTGTGGATGCTTTCTACGTACCATTCCTTGACATGGATCAAAGTCCCTATAGTTCGGGATGAATTGGGGCTTACACTCTGAGGTGGCGCAAGGTGTTTTTCATGGTCGGTGCTCACTCTAAGCTCATGTGAGTTGTGCTTGGTGTGAGAAATAAGAGGTAGTAGAGACCTGGCGATCACGTTGCGAAAGGTGCGTCCGTGGGAAGTGGAATGGGGCGTACGCATGGAGCGACCGAAAGAGGAAGCAGAAGATTATGTGTGGTTAGAATCCCAAGAAGTCAGGGCTTACTCCAGGATGGGGGCCTGATGGTGACAAAGCCCAGCGGGAGAGGGAAAGGGTGTGAAAAACCCATGTTCCTACCTCCCCTCTTGGTCATTGGCACTGAGGAAGTGAGGAGAAGCAGGGATGCTACCTTCTGAAAGAAAGGCTAGGGGCTTACACCGAGGTGGATTCCCTTCCCCCTGGACAAACGCCACTCCAATAAGAATAATATCATCCCCTATGTGGGGTGATCCCATCCCCGTGGAGACGAGTGGGCATGGAGAATTTACAAGGTAGGGGGACCCGGCGTGTGAGGGACAGGGCCAGGTCAAAAATTAACGTCATGTGCTTTGGACGATGGTGCTTGGCAGTTTAACGTCTTGCAGCTCGGACGAGGCGGGTGCGCTCCGCACCCCTAGGGCTTACATAACCAGTACCCTCTGCTCCTTATGGGAGGGAAGGCATCAACAACGCCGTAGCAAGGGGGTATCGCGGAGTGAACCATCGATGGATCCACATTAGCGTGGCTATGCAAATAAGCAATAGCCTTTAGCATGCCTGGGTATCACTAAAGAGTGGCAATGGTGGATGGGGCTTACACATGGAAGCTGCCCAGGTGCCACTAAGGAGTGGAAATGATGGATGGGGATTACGCGTGGAAGCATCCCGTAATATCTTTCTCGTGTTTGGCCATGAGGGTATCCCAACTCACTGGTGGGTTGAGGTATATAATTGGGGAAAACACCTATTCCCAAGTGCACAAGTGGGATAACAATAAGGAGCATTGAAATCGGTCCGAACAAAGGGAGATGAAAAGTTTGAATTACATGCATGACATTCAAAACATGGTGAGGGTGGCATGGCGATAGAGGATAACTATTGACCATGTTCGAAACATAGTATCCATATCACGTTAGCCTGAAATGGGGACAAACAAATGAGGGTCGACTGCTGACTGTGTTCGAAACACAGGACCTGACTCGATTTGTTGTCCAAAGTATTACGGGGCGTTGGCCCAGGACGGTAGGTGAGCCGATGCGGCATGGGACCAGGCCGTTAGGGGGTCCCTTAAGACATGAAAGATGATGAAGATTCGAATGGAGGACACACAACATGTGAGGCGGAGTGATAAAATGTTTGAATAAATTCCAATGCTCTTGAAGGTATACCACTGTGATCATGGCATAATGCATCTTATGATTGGCACATAAGACATATCTTATTTGGAATAAGAGGCATCCTATTTTTGAATGATAGGGCATGCTACAGTTTATAGTCATGTAGAGAGGACTGTTAGGAATAAGGCGCTTAACAATGGATAGTGTTGTGACTTACGCAAAGGCGGACCTTTCTGGTTCGACTTAGCATATGAGCCAAGCGATGGGGTTTGGATGAGTTACTTGAGGAATGGTTCGAATCAAGGTACTCAGGGAATTAATCATGAGAATCTCAAATCATGACATAGGAAACGAACCAATAGGAATACGTCAACTCAAGGTGTTTCAGGGTGTGCAGAGGAGTATCTTAAATCATGGTATTCCATAGGTGAAAGGTGGGTGCGCATAAGGGTGCAATGGAAAATCCCGACGTCCCAGCCCAAAAAGTTCGCGGTGCGACACTCCATTTTTCATGGGGGTTAGTGAAAAACCAGTGAGTGTAGGCCGGTATACTATTGCACATAATAGGAGTGACACACAGGATGGGCTGCACATAAGAAGGATGGATTGCATGCAATAGGGAATTCTTGCACGTAATAGGGCAGGCGTGCGCACAATACGAGACATGTGCGCAGAAAACACCAGACCGGTGCGCAATTCAGGTGCACGCATGAAAAAAGGCCGGGTCAGAACACAAAAGGAATTTCACATGCAAAAAAGTCCGGGCCGGTGCGAAATTGAGCGCTGGGTGTGAAATAGAGCGGGCCAGCATGCAAAAGGAATTGCGCGCCAAATACCTAATTGCACGCAGTCGGAAGGAATTGCACGCGGGGGATGGGGTTCGAGGGGATTTGGCCAAGGATCAAACCCGAGGGGTCTCGCGCAAAGGAGGACCTCCAGGTGACCTGGCGCGATAAATTTTGTACATGAGAGCCCTCTTTGTGCGCACGAAAGGCGAATTTCGTGCACAAGAGCCGGTTTAAATTCTTCAGCCCTAAAATGGAAGGGGGTCTCCTTCTATTTATAGGTGTCTGACAGTGCGGAAACCAGGTTGGAACAAAATAATTGCGCAACCGAGGAGGAGGCGTGAAATGACCATCGCACGGAGCAGGGGCGCGAAATTATTTCATGCCCGTGCCGAGGACCCTTCGTGAAACCCGGAACTTTCCGCGCGGGGCATACTTTTTTCGTGCGCCTCTGAATTTATTTCGCGCGGCCCCTCTGGGCCCCCCAGACGGGGTCCCCGGGTCCGAATATGACTTCGCTTTGTCATTTCGAAACCTTTTTCATCACTTGAGCGTATTTCGGTGTTTACAATATCAAAGTCAACCATAGGTATAATAACCACGTTTTCAAATAGGGAACACCCATCCATCATAATTAGAACTTCCCAAAAAATAATTTTGGCCATAATATTCCCACTTGGTGTATTATTTGGTAACTATCTTATGAGGTTTATAGGGAAGTATCTAATGCTTTTTGGAAAAAATGGAATATATCAAATAGTGTGGAGATTGAGAATCAAATAAAACGTTATCTGATTTTGATCCAACTATCAAAGTACCTTCCACCATATCATTAGGAACTTCGACTTCAGTTGTGACAATTTCATAAGATTTTTTTTGATACATTAGGGTTTTCTAATGAAAATTCTCTTGACTTTTGAGACATTGGTTTGTATAATATCCCTTCTCCCTATAGTTAAATCATTCAAAATCAATAACTTTTTCCTTTCCCTTCTATTGGAGAATCAGATGTTCTTTATCTATACACTTGTAACAAACTCTGATTCCCTTCTTATGGGCCTTAGAGTGGTTCTTTCCACAATTATCACATGTGAGAAATCCCACCATTACTTTTCTACTTTTCTGAATTGTTCTTCTCATGATACTCATTTGGAATCTTATTCTCCTGATTTCTATTGAATAAAAACGTTCTAGGAAAATACTTTTCATTTTTGATAGTTCTTGAGACTATATAATAATATAAATAAAAGGTATGATAGACCAATTACCTTTAAAGTCTTATCATTAACCCATAAAATGATCAATCTATATTTCTATTGTACATACATAGTTCACATTATTTGTAGATAACTGTGATACTCAACATTATTTTGCTCCTCCTTTTTTTTCTAATATTGAGTAACTTCTTTTTAATTTATAATATATTCACATGAGGAAATTATTTTTCATCAAATACATCCTTCAAAGTTCCTTATTCTATGAACTTTATATCATCTTCCTCTTTAATATTTTGAATTAATGACCATCATTAGTCCACATCACCCTTTATATGATAGATTGCATTGACGATTTTTCCTCTTTATTACTTCCCATAATGAGAGAGATCTTCTCTAAGGACTTGATCCATTATTCATCTACCAATGGATTAGTAGTTCCACTGATTATGGAGGTTTTTTTTTCACATAAAATTATCCAATATAGTTACACCATATTCTGAATCATTAGGTCACTCTATATAGGAGAGATTATTTTTCATAACCTGGGTAAACATCCATAATATAGTTATGATCTAATTATACTCAACTCTAGATTCATTAACTTCTTCAGGGGGAATATCCCTACATTAACTATGAGGATCGATACAGTTCCCATTATACCCATTAGTCACCATATTTCTATAATGGAATGCACATAACCATCTCATGACATTGAATTGTAAAATATAATTCCTGCTATGTTTTCTAGAGTTTTCCCTATAAATCTCAAGGTTTTTTCATAGTACTTGTTCTATATAACTTTTTTTATCCATATCTAGTCCCCTAGGTTTCCACTACACTTCCTATGGTACCAAATTTAGTATCCTAGACCACATAAACCCAGAACAAGTATCTATACTACTTTATTGGTTCATTATACAAGAGTTACTAAAGGATACAAAAATTTAACAGTCTTGTAAGACTAGATACATACATACATTACATTTTAAAACATAAGATACAATATGAACATTTTTCAAGAACATTATTATCCCTTTCATCATATCCCTAAAAATTACAATTAATCCTCCTCTAGGTTTCTTGGAGAAAAGAAAATAAAAAATGTGAGTTCATATCCTTAGTAAGGAGTAACATACAATTGAAACTTATATAAAGTAAACATGGAAAAAGTTACATGGAATGAGTAAATGAACAACATGAATCCATAATAAACTAAAACTGAGGTCATGTTAAATAGATGACAATAAATTAAAACATGGATACCAATAATCATTGATCTCATACTAATTGAATTTATAATGAAAGACATTATTTTTTTTTCAATTCATTATATCAAGACACTCATATTATAGGAAGAGGCACACACTGAAATCCAACATGTTTTATCTCATAATAACTATCAATGCATTAAGGGGATAAATAATTTTAGGCCCACCCATCACTTGATTAGGTCTAATTCATTCATCATAAGAGTCTACAAGAACTTTCGTACCATTAATTAAGGAACACCTTACTGAATAAAACTTGGCTATCCATATAATGAGAAATAAAAAAAATTAAATACTTTTCCATTGAATAGAATAATATGGATTTCTAGGAGAACATCCCTTAACCAGCTTAAAAACTGTGGGGTATTTTCAAAGTAATATGAATTACCCTCATCAAAGAAATATTTTGGAAAGGATAATTACAATATGTTAAGTTTTCCATAGAAAATAGTAATCAGGTTCAATAGTTTTATTAGTATGAGACCAAGAAAATATTTAGATAAATCCTTTATCATGGTCCATTAAGAGTGTGTGAATATTCTAAATCATATCCCCTAGGTTTGTCTTACTAGGTCTGTAGTCTTAGGACCCCTCACCATGCATAGATGTGATGATTTAGTCAATGATCAACCATACATTTTGGGGGGATTATTACTAGGTAAATATATCACACATCCCGATCCACTAACTAGTATCTTGATATGGATGTATTTTATAGTAAATTATACATACTTTTACCTTACTAAAATGAATTTTGGGTTTTACGCCATTAAAAAGATTGATTTTTACAATAGTTCTAGTAACTATTGAAATAAAGGAAATAAAATTGATCATAAAATACCATAAATAAAGGAATTTAATAAAATCTAAAATTGTTAGTATATATACACCACATAAAGGAAATTAGGTTCATTATACAAAACATGCCTCAAAAAGAGAAATTTGAGATGAAAAAACTCTTACCTCTAGTACTAACCTCCACAAATAAACTTTAACCTCCAATATCACAAAAATAAATATCTTAATAACTTAATTCAAAACCATAATCATGTTTATTTTCATTTATACACTTTCAGGAGTAGTCATTTTCTATATGAATTCTACATATTTTCTAGATCGGGTGTTTATAGTTTTGATCATTTGTACTAGTTTCATAATAGCGATGTATGTATTCATTATTCTTACAAATTTAATCATTAATAAAAAATCAAAGCTACTTTTAGGGTTGATTAAAAATTATTTATGATGCATCAAATTCCTTTCATTAGTGTTTTAGTCTTTTCCTGGAAGATAAAATCAATAACCATCATGTTTTCGATGATTCTTGAAGATTAAAGTGTGTTTTATTAATTAATGAATTAAATATTGATATGACATGTACAGAATGAAAATAATAATAATAATATAATAATTTATATGATATTATACAAGTTTTTATGTTCCCATATTAATTCATGATATAAACTCATATCATTGTTCATTTATGTGGTAAAACTGACACAAACATAAGCATAACCTGATTTAATGAATTATTATGAGGTGGTTCTGATGTAATATAATTATAAAATAAGCATAATGATCTTGTTTAGTATTTATTGTTGTGATATAATAGATTTTTAAGGAAGTATAAGAAGAAGAAATTTAAGGTTTTAAGCATAAGGGAAGCATGTAATGGGTCATTCCCAACTTTTCTTTTGGTCATGATTGATGATTAATCCAAGATTCACACAATGAAAAATTTCATAATGAACTAAATTGAATCAAATAATATAGAAAATGGATAAAATTTTAGAACCAAACCATAAGACCATCACATATTATTTATATTTTAATTTAATAAATTAAAATATTACCTTTTGAGAAATTATTTATTCTTTTTGGATATGAAAAAGGATCTACATTGTACCATCATTTCATTATAGTAATCAAGAATAGATTCCCTGTAGTGGTGATCCACACATGTTCCACAAATCCTTGAACATCTTTGCATGAATCCCTAGGTTCTAGCATGGATAATCTTATCACTTTCATCATTTTCTTTTGATATCCCTAAGAATTAATTCCAAAGTATTATCTTTAATCTCTCTTGAATTGAGAGTGGAAGGTGGAGAAAGATCGCTCTCTATTATAGAGATTGTTCTTGGAGAAATAAGCTCTCTAGGGATTCGAGAGCATTCTCCAGATTTCATTGTGCACAAAAAAAATGAATTGGATCACTTGAAAAATAATATAATTGAGTTCATATACCACTAGGGATAGAAATAAATAATTTATAAAGTTCCCTTTATTATTTATTTAATCCATGTGGAACCCCGTGTTTATAATAATAATATTATTACTATTTTTTAGCATGTGTTAAACTTACGAATAAAATTAAATATTATTTATTCAAATAATATTCAATAAATATTATTTCTCACTAGACTATAAAACCAGTTCTACCTTTCCCCCAGAAGTTTTATCGGTCCTTAAATAATGATTATTTATTTAAAAAATAAATATCACTCCATTACTCTTAAAAAATAAATGAATTTTATATTCACAAAAATTTAAAATAAATATTCTTCTCACATAATATTCTCTCGAATAACTAGTGGTGAAATATATGTGATAAAAAACATGAATAATTATTAAACCTTTTATGAGATTAATATTTATTAAACTTATTTAATAATAAATAAAAATTCATTATTTAATTGTGATTCTATGTACACTTAGTGTGTGACCCTCTAGGCCTCTTTGTCAGTGGAATTAGATGAAGTAAACTAATGTATAAAGTTAGCATCGTGAAAAATTCCATGGATCTCATAGAGAAATAAGTTAATATCACAATGAAATAATACATAATAATGATGCTTACTATGTAATATAATCCTTTTATCATGATTTATCTAATCAATAAGGTTTCATGTTGGTTCCATCAACCCTAGTGCTCGATGTTTCTTTCTTTGAATTTCTGAAAACCGAACTTGCATATAGTACACCATGGCCATGGATTTATTTATCCTATAAAATTTCCATCATAGGGCCTAATAAATAAACTACCATTAAAGAATATATGGGGAAAATAATTTCTCATATTATTCATTAAAGAAATATTACTCATGACGCACCTAACATATCCTACTTCACCGAGAACATATGTCATCACAATTTTCATCAATACATCATAGTATGTGACTTATAACACTCATTAATAAAAATATTAAAGTCTAAGGATCAATACAAAAATTAAAATATAGGAACATCCAATGAAACATATAAATGTGGATTTCCTACTGTAAGGTCATGTTCTCATAATATCTTACACTGGATATTACCAAGGGTGTACACCATGGGAAGGTGCATCAAAGTACTATGAGTCTCCCACCTGATAGCCCCTATAATTTATATAACTAAAATTATTTAATCTAGATATAAAACATATATTTATTAATAAGATCATTGAACTTCCGAGTTCTCATCATAGTAGGGAACTATTATGACCATTCAGTTTGATAATTACTCTTAAGAAATTATCACATACTATGTTATGAAGAAGAAGAATAATGATGTGATAAGGAATTTATTAATATTAGAAACAATGAATACGAGTTATCATCAAGTACCCAAAATTTTGTTATAGGGAACAAACTCCAACATGAATTTATATGAAAACATTACACAATTTGAATAAAATATTATCCTCTTAGTATGCTTATTTTTAATGGATTAAATTAACGATGATCATTTATTGAAAATATAATTAATAGGTTCTAAAATTTGTCATAAAAAACCCTAATTATATCATTAAAATCCTATTTATCCTTTAATACCATCCTTATATCCATCCTTGTAAGGTGGTGAATGAAAACAAAGCACAGTATGTCGTGGAGGTGGTAGTCCACACAACGTCGAAATGACAATTTTATTTTTCTTAAGGGCAAGGGTAAACATTGTTATTGTTTATTTAAAAAATATAAAAACATTCAGTATACTATAAATATGGAATAATAATATAATATTTGGATACATAAATTTGAAATGGAAAAATAAAAGGAAAATACCTTCGTGAAAAGATTGATCTTATGTTGAAAAATTTGGGTTTCTCTTGGAGGGTTTTTTGGAAAAATAAGATTAGGATAATATATTGTGACTAAAATATCAAGAGAGTGATATAAAATTCTATGGGAATAAAATATGGTAGGATATCAGGGGAAGCCAAATTTTTATGAGTGCCTTGAAGGGGTAGTGAGATGCCCCCATTTAAGTGGTTAGAATGTTTTTTTTGTAATTTTTCAGACATAATATAAAGGGATCACATGATAAAAATGTAAAGTGGCTCAAAAAGTAGGAAATTATGTATTGGGTAATATATAAGATCTATAAAAACCTCATAAAATCAATTATATACATTTTTTTTATCATTTTTCAATCCCTTTACTCCTTGAATTATAAATTTTAGTATTTTTTCTTTCACCATGGTAACTAGTTTTTACCTAAGGTAACTTAATTTTATTCTTAAAAATAAATAGATATTAATTTGATAATTTTGACCTAATTATTCTAAATTTGAAATATGTTTTATCTTATTAAATTTCTATAATTGTTACAAATTAATTTTATTAAGACAAATGTATAATATTTTAAAAAAATTAGGAAAAATATTACTTAAATTCTAAAATATCAGTCCTGGGTTTGTAATTATAATTACAATTTGAAAATGTATAATTTCATTTATAAAATATATATTGTTTCAATTAAATGGTTTTATAAATTTCAAATTCATACTTATATACTAATAATGGAATTAAAGTTTTAATATTAATAAAATGTCTATATTTCACTTTTCACCTACAAATCAATTTTTTGAAATATTAAAAAAATTAATATTAAGCTAAAATATATTATGATGAATTCCAAAATGAATTTTATTTAGTTAAAATTAAATTTTAAAATTCATAAAATAATATTTTAAATAAAATCATGATTAAATGATATTTAGAGTGTGAATTCTTGTGAAGATGGACTTGTTGTGAATCCCTTACCAATACATTATTATTTTTCTAATAATGAAGAATATTGTTCACCCTAGTTTGATCTCTAGTGGCGAACACTCACACAAACTATTTTTCTATTATCATTATTTATAATTTTTTTTAATATACTACTAATGATATACTAATATAATGGAGGAAGGAGGGTTTTAAAATGCATAAAATATATAAATATAAAATGAAAATGAAAAAAAATATAAAAAATGAAGTGAAATCACAAAGATGTTAGTGAGATAAAATTTATCATCCAATGGAGTTCACAATAATGAAATCCTTATTCATTAAAATATTCCCACTGTTTTATCAATTATTTAGATAAATCTTATCACTCAACACCTTCCAATTGAATTGGTATTATCACACACAAACCCTCTACATGTGGGAAAATACTCGCTAATATCATCACCACAATTCTACAACACCCTATATGAAGTATTATGGTGATGAAGGAGAGGAATAAAAATGAGGAGGAAGAATAATAAAATATTAGTGAAAGAGGGGTGAACCATACACCATAACCATTTTCACCACTAATTAAATTCCTAGAATATAATAATGGGAAAATTTATAGTTCATTAACTCAAGCAACATCACTCCCCCCCCCCTCGAACAAGTACCAAATTTAGTTATCTATTTTCATGGAGTTTAGGAGGGAATGGTGGAAGAAAAAAAAATAGAAAATGAAGTAGAATAGAGGAACATAAACTAAATAATATTAAACATGTACAAAATATTATAGTATTATAAGACCTAATTCTAGATTAAAAAAATATCCAACCCTTTGAAATGAATATTATGTGTAGATTTATAGAAAAAGTGTGGCCAAATTTACCTCAAAAAATATTCTCTCAAAGTTGTATTTTTTAGGCCCCCTTAATCATATAATCTAGTAATGGTGTATTCATTAAAGTTGTTTGGATATATATCCTATATAGACTCACAAAATTTTAGATATATTATCTAAATATATCATGATTTTAGATTATTTCACTCAAGAAAAAATTTCTATTCAAGTGATTATCAGAATTATAATGTGCTAACTTCCTATGAATTTATGACAATGAAAGAGGTTAAATCATTGGATGAAAAATTTAAATAAAAAATTCTACCATCCATTATAATATTTAGATAATTTTGTATTCCTAATTTTATTATATGGGTACGGAGTCAAAATTCGTTTAATATGGGCACAGATTGTAAGGCATGACTTATGAGCTTGATTTGGGGTTCATAATGTTAGATTCAGTTTTGGGTCATATTTAATGAAATTAATCCCATAAATTTTTGAAGCCTAGAAAAATTTAGTTTATCATTTTTTATTAATGTAGAAGAATATATGGCCAAAATATCAATATACTATAAAAATATTTATATTCCAAAATTAGGTTGTTTTCACAATTAAGCTCAAATTGTTAATAAAACCTAAAATTGTGAAAATTACCCTTAAAATATGAAATTTGTGGGATGAAAACAAATAATTAAATATTAATATTTATGTAATTATGATATTAATCAATCCCCCACACCTAAATATTGCACTCTTAGGAAATAATCAAATATTCAAATGAAAATCCACACCAAAATCAAAAACAAGAAAATTTACAAGAACTTTTACAAAATGTAATTTCAGCATATATCATATATGAAACATATTCCCATTAATTTTCATATCTCACATTTAAATTAATTCATCCTCAAAAATCCATTCATGGACCAATCACACCTACCACACATGGTAATTCATGTCACTCTTCACTCAATAGAATTTAAATCTAGAGTTATACTCATAATTGGAAAGTGAATGTGTCACATAGGTTTCTAAAAATCCACATCTCTCCACACTATGATATATAAAAATATATTCAATCATGAGTAATTTTTCAAGGTAAATTCTATGGTTCTGAATTTGTGGATAAAATATTTAAAAATTCAAGTATAAAAATAGGAGGTTGAACTATTAAATACCATGGATTAATATTCAAGTGAAAGCCCAAGTAATATAGCTCACTTAGTTACCCATACACATGAAAAAGCAAAACTTTTTTACATGGAGTATGAGTCAAAAAATTTATACAAAAAATTATTTAATTTTAATTATCCCTTTTTCATTTTTTCATTTTTTTTTTATTTTTTCATAGAGGATAAGATGATATAAAAGTAAAATGAAATAATAAAAATCATTCCCTTAATTTATGAGAGAAAAATGAGTCATATATATAAGTGCAATGAATAATTCAATATCGTCTTCATTTTTTTTATTTTTCAATTTTATTTAATTTTTAAAAAAATTTCTTTTTTTTTTGTAGTCGTAGATGATATAAATAATGTATAATTAAAGAAATTGACCCATTACCATTCTTCAAATACCCATGATTTTGACACACGGCTCACAACATACTTCAATTATTTTAATACCATAGAACACATAAGAAAGACCCTACCCCACACTCAAAATTTTAATATCCATGAATAAATAGTAATATTGATGGTATGCATGGAAAAATCAGATTATAATGTGGATTAAACCTATAAGAAAATTCATGGATTATAAGGAATAAACAAGGTTAAGTGTAAATGTCTATAGAAAGTTAATATATGGTTTTACAAAAAATGCCTAAATCACTTCAAAAAAAATTTATGAACCCCAAATATTTGAAAAATAATAATCAAATGTTTTGGTTTTCACATAAAATCCTAATTTCTATTAATAAAGTGTGGGTATTACGAAGAATAAGTCAATATATTTTAGAATACCTCATAGTATGGGAAAAATAATTTGAGTTAGTGTTTAATGGAAATGGATTTAAAAAATTTACCAAACTTAATAAAAATACATGAAAATAAAATCCAAGGAAACGTTTCCACATAAACTATCATTTAAAATTAATTTCTTTAAAAATCAAGAAAACCATATCAATATTAATTCAAGTTAGAAAAATGAAAATGGATATTAATTGAATCACAAAATTCTGAAAAAAGAAAAAGAAAAATTAAATTAATCAAAGACTCCTAAGCTAGTTCACACTCCTCCCACACTTAAAGTTTACTACCCTTTATTTAAGCTCGAAAAAATAATCATATAAGGAAAAAAAACAAAATATTAGTAATGATATATCCAAAAAAAATTATAATGGTAACATTGAGTTTAGATCTTAGATACTACAAATTAGATAAATAAATGAATAAAAAAAGAAAATATAAGTAAAATAATGGAAACGAAATAGAAAGGAAAAGGTGATAGAAATTGGTTTAACCCCCCAAGAAGGTGCAAGGTTTTTAATGCCCCTATTAAGGAAGTTGCTTCACTTTATCTTCAATCCGAAGGTGGATAGGGTTTCTTACTTAGAAACCACGACATATTATTCATACCAACATCCATAAGTGGATTCAATGAGTGAGAACCCCCATAGTAAATAAAAAATGTATCAAACCCAATAAGATAAGAAAGAGACAATAATATAGAGGTTATGACTGTAAAACATAATAGTTTCCTCCTCCATGTGATATAAAATTGGATTCAAGGGAGGCAGTCTCATAACCACATGATCGTTAAGTTTTTCTTCTATTTATTCATCCAATTCTAACAACATATTCTTATATATGTTGGAAAATTCATCCTCATAATCATAACTACCATGGAAAGCATTGGAATAGATTTTATAAAATTAAAATAAGGGTAGTTAATTGGATTTTATAATAGTATAAAAAAAATATAATCCAATGTTAATTACACTCCCTTAAACTAACCAGCTTCAAGTGTTGGATCTTCTTGCAAGGCATATAGGATGATTGTAGAATTTTATGGTAAATATGGGCTATGCAGTTTTATTTCCTCCTTCAAGATGACTTCTTTAAAACTTAGAATGATAATATTTTCTTATGCCTCGAGCTTCTCATGATGTAACTATTGAAATTAGTGGGAGAATTATTTGAGCTCCATAGACAACTATTCTTAAATTAATTACTAATGGTCTTCCTATGGTTAATTTGTGATCTCCTAGAATGTCTCTCTATTATAATTAAACATAAAAAATCCCTCACACCTGTCTTTATAAAATCACAACTTTTTCAATTATATAATTTGAGGGTTGAACATCAATGAATCCCATTTTTATCTTTTTTTGGATTTTTTATGAAAAATAGAATGTGAAAGCACTTGTTCTCCCAAAAAATGGTTCAAAATTAATGATAATTATTTTTTATAAATACCTAAGAAATTAATTTTTATTACATAATAATTCCACATAGTGAAAAAATTAGGATCAATCTCTCATGGTGTCTTATCACACACACCATTTATCAATTATCACTTTTTATAAAAAAAATTAATATATATTTAATGATATACTTATATAGTGTAGGATTGGTGGCTTTAATTTCATAAAATATAAAAACATATAAATTAAAATTAAAAAAAAACATAAAACAATTTCTGACGCTTTCTCTAGGGAACGCATCTGTCTGCCAAGGAGGATGCACAACTATTTCCCTGCATTCCTACTTTCCAAAGGAGGGCAGCATTTGTTGCTTATTTAGGGAAGTTTGGTCCTTGATTTAAAGGGGATGATGGGATGTCGGTTCCTACTTCTGTGGATTCCTACTTGAAATTTGTTGCCTATCCCAGGTATCTATCATAGACTTAAGACGTTGTTTGTGAAACTATTCTTAGTGCTATGTCTTCATGGATGCTAGTTAATAACGTTGATTCTGTGAGAAAATTACAAGGGGTCCAGTCAGGGTAGTAACCTTAGGTCAGGGGAGTAGTCACATTAGACATTACTGGAATGTATAGACGTTGGAACACCGGTGAGTCTGAGTTTCATCCCCTTATGATAGGGATTCTCAAGGGAGCTGAAGCCCGATGCATCCCACATCGAATGCAGGGAATTTTATACCATATGCATGTCTATGAGGTTATACTTAGCTTACCATGTTTAACACATGGTATGTTGTGAGTTTAACGTCTAGAGGAGATGAATTAGATAGATCATAACACTGACCAGAGTGAATCAAAAGGGTGCAACTCCTGGAGGGATCACTGATGTTGTGGGCTAAAATGTGGTTAGTTGTCTAATTACTGCTAGGAGTTGCGAGACAGTGGGTGAAATGATCTCACCAGGATGTGGCAGCCTAGGTAAGAATCAATATGGATATAGATGTTTGGGAGTGGATGGAGAATGAGATGGAACTATCTTGAGGTTGGCGGTGATGTTGGGCTTGAGCCTCGAAGAGACTTCCTATGTATCCCCATGGTAGGGAATCAATGTCCACGTAGTTCGGTGGGGCAATGGGGAACCTGAGGAGGTGAACCATGAGAATGAATGCATGGATAGGATCTAGAGGAAGTAGAACCTCTAGGTTGGGGAATTAACTTCTCAATATACATAGGCTCGAGGAAAAGACCAGTATGAGACATAGTTGAATGGATTGAACCTCAGGGAGGCTTCCTACGTATCCTCATGGCAGGGATTCAAATTCCACATAGTTCAGGATGGGGGTATAGAATCAAGGTGTACGCATAGGGAAATGACCTGATGATATAATGTGGCTTACGCGTTGTTAGCATCCTAGGTTGGTCTAATACCCAGAGGTGGACCAGAGATGTGGGTCCCAATAAAGGGGACTACAACAGATTACCACTGGATGGGGAACACAACGACTTACCATTGATTGGAGAACACAATGAATTACTGTTGACTGGAGAACACAATGACTTACCATAAATTAGAGAACACAAAGGCTTAACATATATTGGAAACACAATGAATTAATATCGATTGGGATACACAACTACTTACTGTCGGTTGGGAAACAAAACAGATTACTATTTATTGGAGAACACAATGACTTATTGTTGATTGGGAAACACAACTTCTTACCGTTGCTTAGGAAACACAACGACTTACCGTCGATTTGGGAAACACAATGTATTACCATTGATTGGGAAACACAGTGTCTTATCATCGATTGGGAAACACAACGGCTTACCATCGATTGGGGTTGGACCTCACGAAGTCTTCCTACATACCTTTCCTAGGAGACAAGGATCAAATCCCACATACTCTAAATGGGTACAGTTTAATGTCATGTGAGACGAAAAGGGGTATATAGTTTAACGTCATTCAGGATGATGGTGAACCAACATGAAGGGTTCGGGACAAGTAGGTGTTGGGCTTGAACCTTATAAAGGCTTCCTATGTACCCTGCCTAGGAGGCATAGATCAAAGTCCACATAGTTCGATAGGGTTTGGGGCTTACACACTAAGGAGTCCTAGGTAGGATTCCATAGTCAATGCTTACTCTAAGCTCATGTGAGTCATGATCAGTGTGAGAAACAAGAGGTAATATATACCTGATGATCACATCGTGAAATATGAATCCATGGGAAGTGAAGTGGAGATTACATGTGGTTAGTGGCCCAAATAGGAAATAGGGGATTATACATGGTTAACATCCTAGTGAGATAGAGATTGGGACTTACTCTAGGATGGAGGCCCAGTGGTGAAAAATCCTAGAGGGAGAGGGATGGAGTAATGAAGTTCCCTGTACCCCTCTCACCTCTAGTATTTGGCACCAAAAAATAAAAGAGGAGAATGGGTGATGCCTTCTGCAAGATAGAGACAAGCGAGCATAGATAATGTCCAATATGGGGCACCCTACATGGGTTTCATAGGGCGAGTCCATAGTTGAACGTCATGTGCTAAGGATGATGTTTCTTGGCAGTTTAACGTCCTTCATCTTGGACGATGTGAGTTTGATCCACAACCCTAGGACTTACATAACCATAATGCTTTAACCCTTGGTGAAGTAAAGGAATAAACAATGTCATTGTGAAGGGGTCTTGTAGAGGGATCCACTTAGGGGACCACATTAGTATGGCTATGCGAAGAATAAATATCCATTAGCGTGCCTATGAGAAGAAGCATAAGGCTAAGAAATGAAACATGAATCACTGCCCAAGGGACCTTGAAATCACTTCATATAAACCTGGAGGGTTGTACGGAAGAAGGTTTTCTAAAGAAAATGGGTTCACAGGAAATGACATTGTGAATCTATGGTGCTTCATGTAGTGGAGGGTCTTTGGGAAGGGGTATGCTTCGTGAAGTGAGGTATCCTAGCCTAAGAATAGGGCATAGGTGCATGTGGAGGGTGCTTTGCGAAGTGGAAAGGCTTTTGCAGAGTATGAATTCATGAACCAAGGGTACCATGAAAATCATATAACTACGAAGCAATGTGCTTCGCGAAGCACAGTGAGTCTGCCTTATCATATGGTGTACATGTGCATGGAGGTTACTTCACAAAGCATAAGTTATTTTCAAAGACCCAAGTCCCCTTGAGGACCTCCTTCCTTCGCGGTGTCCCATGGTCTCTATGAAGGGAATCTATGCTTGAAGAGGGGTTGTATTTTAGCTAATGGAAGGGTGATTTGAAAAGCTCAAATACCTAGAAGAGCCCATTTTTCTCAAGGTTTAGTAGAGTAGAAGGTGATTTTCTATTTGAGAGTAGGGAAGGAAAAAGGTCTGAGTATCCATCATTTAGGTTCAAGGGGAGCCCAATATTTATAGGTGAGGGGAGGTTAAAAGTATAGGAAACTCATCACTAAGACATGTGGTGCTTTTCGATCAGCAATGGATTGCGTCAAGTTCGTTGTAACTGTGGAGTTGACCGTCATCCCCTCCTCGACGCGAATCTCTTCTAGATGCTTTGCGTGGAGCTCATGGAGTCTTCCATCCAGTTTTACGGGTTCACAGAGCTCGATTTGGCTCCCTCCATGGTGTGAAGATCTTGGTCAATTGCGTCATAATCATGGAGCCTCCCACCTCTTCTCTCTACGGTGACTGCAGAGGGACCTTCAGCTTCGTGTCAGTCACAGTGCTACGGGGATCCACGAATGGCACAATGCTAAGGGGCTCCATGATTGGCTTCAGAAGGCAGCCCCTTTGGGATAGGTTTTTCTTCATATCCTTTCTTTATTCACATATTTTGGCACCCAAAAATCCCCCCTTAGACTTAGATCCAAGTATAAAAAGATCATCGATGTCTGATGAAAAATTTCCAAAATGTTTAGTCGAATCGCAAATACTGACGGAAAAATATGGTCATGATGAAAATCAGTGATGTGTGGGTCAGTGGCGTAATGAAGTTCTCCGTATACAGACACGTCACAAAGAAAGGGTGGTCATCACCTATAAAAAGGGGAGGCTGACCTCTCTTTTTTCCTTTATCATCTTTTCATTTTTGGTGATTGTTCTCTCAATTAGCGATGCTCTGCACGCTCTGCAATTACTCTTTGTGAGTATTTCCTTTCTACTTAACGACACACAATCAGTCCTTCGACTCAGTGAGAGTGCACTATGTGGCTTGATTTTGTGAGGTCTATGGTAGGGCTCCATGACCCGCCTCTGCGATCCAGCTTCGTGATCACATTTCACGATCGAGCTTCGCGATCTAGGACAAAATTTAAAAAATTTTGAAGACTGAATGGATCATCAGGAAGCTGCTAGGGGGTCCTTTCGGATGCTTCCTGGAGAGAAGAAATGGAAAATAACATGGGTATCTGGGAACATCTACGTAGCCATATGGACCATGAGTCTCTGGTGGAGCTGTTGTCAGAGGATTAGAAGAACTACCCACTATAAAAAAGGCAACCTCTGTATGGATTCAGTCTAAGGGACGGTGTGCTCATTCCTGAAGTAAGCAGGGACAAGCCGAATTACTGGTTCAAGAGTACATCATGCTAGCTCCCGTGGTTCAAGGTAGCTGGCAACCATACTTGGGAGGATTTAACACCCGTCAATGCTGATTGTTTGTACAATCATGTGAATAACATTAACAGGAAGGCATTACAACCGGATACATCCCCTCCAATGTACCACACCATTCTAAAGGCAGCCTTGGGGAACCTGAATAAAGGGGTGGACTAATGAGTGGGATTTACGCCAGGATAGAAACTTCACAGACGACTGGGCATGGGCCTACTTGGTAGGCACCTCATGTGTGGATTTTGGGGTGGAGTTGAGGTGAGTGGGCCTATATGGGGCGGTTTGGGCTTCCCAATTTCACATCTACCAGCCAAAGCAGTTGATGTTAGAGTTCCTAAGTAGGTGGTCATTTTGGAACAATAACTTCCATATTTACCATTGGGAGGTTGGTATCAGCCTCTGGGACTTGCACCAGATCTCAGGGGTCCCGATACTTGGGGAAATGTAGGACAAGTTCCTCCCCACTGCAAATACATGGGAAGACCCAGAGCAGATTCCATTGCTGGGAAAGGAATTGATAGACCTGGTGCTGTGGGAGGAAAAGCAGTCGGTGAGGGATGTACACTTCATGTGGTGGTTCAACCAGTTCCTGAATTTCCCTGATGATAGACAGTTTTCCGTGAGGCCTCGAACCTACCTGAAGAAGGTTCAACACGACAAGGAGCACTCATATTGGTGACTCCTAGAGGACAGCCAGTGGAATACATGGGGATTCAGTGTCAGCACTAAGTATCAACTGGTGGTTAGGTTGGATGCATTCATCTTGGTGCTTATCTATGGATAGATTTTTTCGATGAGAGACAAAAACATGGGAGTGTGACTGAGCACATTCATCATGGCGTTCACCTTGGAGACATGGGATTGGGTCAACCTAAGAATTCCAATGCTCGCCAAGCTGTATAAGGTGTTGTGTCACATCAGCGAAGGAAAGAAGACACAAAGGATATGCGGGCCAGTAAAAATTCTATATGGGTGGATAGAGGTGCATATTAGGGGTGTGTATGAATATTTGAACCCCATTTCCCCTCCAAGATTAGATTTCTAACCGGCTATTCTGAATGTGGAGGGGAGTTTCCTGATCATGTTGACCCTGCATTTGGAGCTAAACTGGGTCTAGAAGGTAGAAAAGTTCAACTTACACCCATTCCCATTACCAACAGGTGTGTTCACTAATGATGGCCAAGGGATGGAAGAGAATCCATCTTACCTATTGGCCTTTTGGGGAAGAGTCTTGGTGTCATGGGTTTACCATGAGCCATACACCCCGCAACGCTTTGCGAAGCATTTCTAGTGCATGTAGAGGCTGACCTTGTGGGTCTACTTAGGATTTCTCCACAAGGATAACCCACGTTTGATGAGGAAAATGTGGCTCATGTTCACACGGGAGGATGGGAAAATGAAAAATAATTTGCCTCTGCCCAAAGTTGTCTATGGGCTGGTGAAGAAGTATGCCAAGAGCTGGAAGGAAGCCTACTCGGGGGAAATTCTAAATCAGGAGACCATACATGTTAGTGACAGAGTACCTCCCCAACCTCGAGGTCGAGGCCAAAAGGCAGTGAGGACATCCTTTTGTGGTGAGGCTGTAGTGGCGGCAATACCCGCACCAATCGAGAGACAGGAGGCAACGGTGGACCCAGCAGTCCAAGAGGAGCAATGTTATCTATAGTGGAGGTCGCCCAGGGGATTCCATAGGATACCCACCTAGGATCTAGGGAAGAGTTTGCGCCACATAGATATTCCTGAGAACGTTGTCTTCCCGGAGGCTTGGGACTTCTGGGATGTCAATAGAAAATTACTCAACCTGCCTAAGATATCGAAACATTTGAATTATCTTGGGATGGATTTTCTGGGGATTGGTCTTGTTAGGGCTGGATTTGCAGTATCCCAAGTGGATGGGGAGAAGTACCTTTCCGAAATGGAAGACTTTGTGTACTCCTAGGGTGCTCCATGCCAAATAAAGGATCGAGTAATGGCGTTGATCGATTTAATTTCCTCTCCATAGTTGTCATCCGCTGAATTGAGAGAGTAATTACCTCTACCAAAAGAGTCAAAATATTCCTCCTGGGGGGAGGAGGATGATGGAGGGATCACTCTAGAGGAGGGTGAGGTCGACAAATCAGACCTGGAGTTGGAAGAGTTTGTAGAGGACCTTTAGGTAAACCCTAAACCAATTCCCCATAGTCTTCACCCAGGTTTTTTAGGACTTATCTATTGAAATATGACCTATACAAGAGGGACTCATACCAAAACCCACTCCCTATCGACAGTAGATGCAGTTGTGGGGACTTTCAGATCCGAACTCGCATATATGGAGATCATCATGCCCAGAAGGGTAGTGAGACCCATGGTGGCTCTCCTGTAGACTTCAGACTTCCCAAAAATATATGGAGGGCCACACCTTAGGGTTATGATGGAAACAACTCAAGAGAGAGACCAAATGTTTGATCTCTGTAAGTATTATTCACAGAATTCATAACTGTCATCCATTGATCTGGTTAACTAATGTATGTGTGCCTCTCATATGTACAGTTCTTAAAATGGAGTGGGCCATCTTGGTAAGGTTGGTTGGAGCTCCTAGCACCACCTTTCCCAGGGGAATGATGGTGGTCATGGAATCAGACACTCGAGCTGAACAAACTGTAGTGATTCCAATCACAGGTGGGGCCGTCAGTAGGACTGATCACGAAATCATTAAGGTGGAGCCGAACAACAAGGATCAACCAAATGCCATGGGTCCTGACCTACCTAACCAAACGCTAGATGAATATCCTGATAATGAGTTCTTGGAGGCGTTCCCTACCTATGAACCCACCAACCCCATGGACCAGGATGAGAAGGCTTCTAATGAAGAAGATAACAAGATTGTCTGTCATTGGTCATGGAAGCTGATCAAGTGCTTCATCTAGGATACCCCTCTAGTGAAATGGATAGACAAGATGGGGAGGCTTCGTTCCTGTCTGCGTGAGCTATGTGTTGGGGGAGTGGATTCCCAGTGTCCTCATATGCTCATTCGAGACTCCATGATGAAGAAGATTTGGGAGCATGATTGTGGCCATGGTGTGGGTTGGAAACGGAGGAAATCAGTGAACATAAAGAGGATCCATAAGGCCGAAAGTTAGGTTTAACCATTGTGGGCATGAGAGAACGATCACTCCTCTTTCCTCAATGTTAAATTAGAGCTCATTTTTCACCTAAAGGCTCAGCTGGCGGAGGCTGAAGAATAGGCAGAGAGAGCCTTTAAAGAGATGGAAATCATCTGAACCAACGAGGAGTGGGACCTGATCGCGGATGATGAACTATGCCCCATCGCTACTGAGGAGGAGTGGGAGAAAAACATGCAACAATGAATCTTGGACTCCACATGATAGAAGGTGGTAGAGCAGGAACGCTCTATTGAAGAGGTCAAACCATCCATGGGATGGCCGATCCTTGGGTGCTGTATCGCGTGTAAAATTTTAAATGTATTTTCATGCTTTAATCGTTTATAATGGATGCATGCATGATTTATGTTATTTGTTTTGGTTTACTGAATTTCCATCACATTCATGAAATATCCAGTGATCAATCCCTAAGCTCATATGGGTTATGCCCGATGTAAGAAATAAGGGATGACTGTTTCGTTATTCCGTATGAAAATGAGGGTGATGACCAAGATTCGAGCATCCAGGGATTGAACAACCAACCCAGATTTCTAGGAAGAATGAGGGAGGACTGACTGGAGGATAAGGTTCTCAGAATAGTCGAATTTACGTTTTTCTAATGTGCTCTGGTGCATGAGAGGAGTAACTCTAGGGGCATTAGAATCAATTCGAACATAGGGGAATGGACAATATGAATCACAATACCCAAAATTCGGAATACTATGGGTGTGGAGTGAAAATTATGATAACTACTGAATGTGTTCGAAACAAAGTATCCATATTGTGTAAGCCTGAAATGGGGATGAAAAATGGGGGCCAACCGCTGACCATGTTCGAAACATGGGGCCTGACTCAAAATGTCATATTTTATTTTTCCAAAATGTTAGCCCAAGGCAGTAGGTGAGCCATAGGATGAGCTCCCATGCTATTAAGGGGTTCCTTTAGATGTGAAATAAGATGAGGGTCCTAATAAAGGAAATACAAAATGTGTAGGGTGGAGTTATGGGTTGTTCAAATAGAGTCCAACACTCTTGAAATTACGCCACTATGGTGAAAACACATTAAGTGGGCACATCGGTCTGATCAGGGATCAAACTTACTTCCGAACATGACCTTTCTAATATGGACCTAGAGTGCCTTGTAGTTTTACATCATACCAATAAGGATGATAAACATGTATTTTAAACATCGCATGGTGGGGATGATGCATAGAGTTTTAAGGTCATACAGTCTGGACCGAGATAGGGGCTGAGGGGCCAGAAGGGTTAATGACCATGGGGCTGGGCCTAAGGCGAAAGGCCCGAATGTCACTATGTATCCCATACAGATGAGAATAAAGCCAAAAATAGTTCCTAAGCATGGTGTGGCCACATACCAATGTTGATAGGGGAAATCCTCTCTGGCGAGGGAGCTGGTGCATCCCGTAGTTATCACGAGGCATCCTGAACTTGTTCAGGGTAGAACTATAGTTTAAAGTCATGCTTTGAGGACATGGTTACCCAGAAAGTAAATGCATAGTGCAATACATATCCTAACATGAATGAAGACCATAATAGTCCACACCACACAACATATTCCCGATGGGATTCTTTAGTCCATATGCTAGAGATGACCTAACTTGGTGCTAGATACAAAGGGTAGTGCTCGGGCATTCCTATGCATCCCATGAAGATGGGAATCAAGACATACATAGTTTTCAAACACAGTGTGATTAGAGACTAATTCTAGTAAGGGGAATCCTCTTTGGTGAGGAAGTTGATGTATCCCATAGTTAACATGGGGCATCCTGAACTGGTTCAGGTTATAATGGCTGTTTAATGTCATGCATCGAGGACATGTGGACTCATGTAGTTAAACATCATATGATAGGATGGGGAGTGAAGGAGGAGATCCCAAAAGGGGAGTACGTGTTGTGGTAGCTATAAACCCAATGTGAATGAGGACATAAATAGTTTTCACCACACCACGTATCCCCAAAGAAAGTTTTTTAGGTCGAGGGACCAAAAGTGAATGTTTGGATAGGCCTAGAGAAAGTTTCTGGGAATTCCTATGTACGCAAGTATGATGGGGATCAAGCCACACATAGTAATGGAATCACAGTTTAACGTCATGTGGGATAAAAGGCCTGCGTGGCATAGCTGAACCAGTACATGCCCCACCAAAACTACTAAGCCCATGTGAGTCATGCTCGATGTGAGAAACAAGAAGTAACAATGGGGTTCCCCTGATGTAGGGAGGCACACATTAGGAGTGATGGGTACTAGGTGATTGATGTTCAACTATTACTAACCCACCTTTTTAACGCACCTACATGTGCGATGGGGATAGAACCAAGTGTGTTATAATTCCACATGAACATAAGGGAGTAGAAAGATATGAATCATGGTGCCTGAGATCTGGATCACAATTATGGTAGTGTGACGATAAAGGATAATTTTTGACCATGTTTGAAACATAGAATCCGTTTCGCGTTATCCTGGCATGGGGATATACAAATAAGGGTTGACCGCTGAACATGTTCGAAACATGGGACCAATCGCAAATGATGTCTGAGGTATTTAGGGTAATTGGAACAAGATGGTAGGTGAGCCAATGTGGCATGAGACCAGGCTATAAAGTGGGTCCCTTTAGACATGGAAGAGGATGGAGATCTAAATAAAGGGATCATGAATCCTGGACATGAAATTAAATAATGTCTATGAGAAAATTCCACACTTTTGGATCTTTATCATGACACGTTTTAGTACGTCAATAAGATGTGTCAAATAGAGGAGATTGAATCCATTTCCAAGGACAAGGGTCATGGGGTCTCATGCTCCTAGATTAAGGTCATAGAGTGGACCATTAAGAGGGTACCTGATTCAATGAAATTCTTATAGGGTGGATTAGTAGAACCTAATGTGTTGTTCCCATAGGGAGATCTTTGTTTAGGGTCATAGAAATCAGACCAGGCTGGGAAGAGTTAAGGAAGAAACATGGTGCAGTTGTCGCAAAACTTGACATGAATGAGAACCCAAGAGGTGCTCACCACGCCACATGATTCCAAAGGATTTCAGTCCAAGGGGACAAAAAATGGGTAGGATTTAAGATTCATAGGGTTGGACCAACATATGAAATGTCTGGGTGTTCCTATGTATCCCATGAAGACGGGAATCAATCCACACGTAGTTCTCGAAAATATCACGTAGTTTGGTATCCTGCGACAAGGGCGGTCAAATCTTAGTTTAATGGTATTAGAGATTGGACCATAGATAGAATGAAGGGAGGGAGACACATGGTGTAGTGATTGAAAACCCAATGTGAATGAGGATGGTAGGAGTCCATATCACACCATGTGCTCCCTGGGTAGGTTTTAGGTTGAGGGACTAAAAATGAAAGTTGGGTTGGGCCCAAGGAAAAGTTTGTGGGAATTCCTATATATCCCATTATGCTGGAGATCAAGACATACATAGTTCTATAATTGGAATGTTAGGGTACCAATTCCATGGACAATACTATCGTGCGGGTCTGGACCATGCGCCAAAAGAAGCAGAATTTGATAGATCTTGTTTGTTCTTTAGGATGGATGTGTGTTTTTTTGTGAAGTGATAAAACCAGGACGGAGAATCCAGGTGTTTCTATAGGAATCAATCCATATGTAGGCATTGAAAAATGGTATGGTGGATAACCAATACCAAACATGATATCCCCTCGAGTGAGGATATCACAATGCCACGTCGTTATTCGTCGTGCGGCCAGGATGATAATGTCCTAGTTTAGGGTCGTATGATAAGACTAACTCCTGAATTTTAACATCTTGTAGTAAAGATGCAACAGTTTAAATTCATGTGAGAAAAGGCAGTATAGTTTAACATCATATGGATTGGAAACATACAAAATAAATGTGGTTTTAAAAGGAATGTGCATGGCATGATGAAATATACCCAATGTGAATGAGAATATAAGAAGTCTACACCATACCACATGCAATTATAGGGAAGAAACCCTAGACTGCGGGGCCAGAAATGGTTCAGGAATATGGGGCTGGACCCAAAGATGAAACTTCTAAGTGTTCCTACGTATCCTATGAAGATAGGAATTAATCCATACGTATTTCTGAGAGTGCAGTTTAATATCATACAAAATGAGAGGCAAGACAGACCAGCTCATAGAAGGGGAGTACGTGCTATGACTATTTCAAACCCGATTTGAGTGAGGACATAAGCCCATACACGCCACACCACACAATCCTATGAACTTCAGGCCAAAAAGGCCAAAAATAAGAGGTAATTAGAAGAACCTGAGATGGACCCAAAGATGAGATTTCCAAGCATTCCTACGTATCCCATGAGGATGGAAATCAAGCTATACGTAGTTCTGAGAGTATGCGGTTCTTATGACTTGCAGAAAATACATAGAAAGATCTCAGTTTAAGGTCTTAGAGATCGGACCATAGAGAAGAAATAATCTTCCAAACGAGTGAAAACATCAACCAAATCTCTAAGCCCACGTGATCTATTCTCAATGTGGGAAACAAGGGAGGATAATGTTTTTGCAACATGTGGAATACTTGAAAAGGGTAAATCAGTGCGGATCCCTAAATGATTCCTCACCATGCATTTTTCCTCCTAATGCGCAAATGTGCACTTAGGGATAACACCAAGAGTGTCGAAATTCCACTTAGACATGATGGAGTGAAAAAAAATGTGAATCATGCAACCAATATTTAGGGATTAATGGGGTTGGTGTGATGATGGAGGATAACTGTTGACCATGCTAAAAAAGAACCATCCATATCATGTGACCTGAAATGGGAACAAAGAATGAGTGTCGACCGCTAACCATATTCACAATGCAAGACTTGTATCAATTTTTCTTTTGAGATCCTTGAGGATGTTTTGTTGAAAAAATAGGGGAGCCCATAGGCCGAGCATCTGTATCTATCAAGGGTCCTTTTGGATGTGAAATATGATGAAAGCCTAAATTAAGGGGAACATGAATCCTGAAAATGGGCGATAAAAGGTCTATGTAGAATCTAACACTCTAGGCCCTAAACCAGAGTGCTCCTGGGCACATTGGTGAACTACCAAAGAGGGTCGAGGGGCTAAAATTAAGAGCACCCGACTCGAAAATATGAGTGTAGAATAGGGGGAAAAGAGATCTCAAGAGAAAGAGGTAGGTGGCGTGGTTGTTACAAACCTGATGTGAATGAGGACATAAGCCCATACCACATCGTATAACCCTCTCCTAGAAGAACTCAAGCCAGGGGGCCTGGACAATAAGAAGGTTTCTAAGAAATGGGGTTGGACCCGATGGATAAATGTTCGGGTGGTCCTATGTACCCCATAAGGATGGGAATCAAGCCACACATAGTTCTAGAGGGTGTTGTGGAGTTTTACGTCATGTGGAAAGGATGCAGATATGGGAAAGGTATCTCAATAAGGGATGTGTATGGCATGACGAGTAACCCGACGTGAATGAGAACATAAGCCCATACCACAACGTACAATCCTAAATGAGAACTTGGGACAAGGGGCCAAAAAGGTTGAGGGATCTAATACGAGAAGTCACATCCAGTTCATAGATTAACATATTACGATGAGGATGATGGTGGTCTTAGTTTAAGTTCATAGAGCTCAGACCATAGAGACATGGCCCATTATGCGGGTATTGCCTTATCAAAGATCCCAATCCCACGAGAGCAATTCTTGTTGTCAGAAACAAAGAATATGATCAAGCTCTCCCCAAAATATAAGGGTACGACAATGAGGGAAGGAGATCAGGAAGGGTTGGCCCCAACCAGACTAACACTCCTGCTCGAGGAAGACTGATGTTTGAAGGGATAAAAAACAAAATGAATCACTACACCCAATATTTGGGATATATGGGGTGGTGATAATGATGGAGGATGGTTGTTGACCGCATTCTAAATACAACATTCACATTGTGTGACCTAAAATGAGAACAAAAAATGAGTGTCAACTACTGACCATATTCGCAATGTGGGACTTGTATCAATTTTCCATTCGAGGTCCTTGAGGACGTTGGCCCGAAATGATAGGAGAGCTCTTAGGCTGATTATCCATACCGTTTGGGGGCCCATTTGGATGTGAAATATGATGAAGACACAAATAAAGGGAATGCGTGAAGCGTGAACATCCCCTTGTAGTTTAACATCATGTAGAATGACGAAAAAGGTAGAGATATCTTGAGAGATGGATACATGGTGTGGTCATGATGGACTTGACATTAATGAGGGAAACATTCTGCACCACACCATGTGTTTCGAACCAAGGGGAGATCTTGAAGTTGGTGGCTAGGGCTATGGACAAAATGTATGGGAATTACTATGTATCCTATGAGGATGGGAATCAAGCCATATATAAATCTAAAAGGGCCATGTAGTTTAATGTCATGCAGTGAGGACATGAGAGGATATAAGAATGATGAGGGGAACATGGTGCGATCATCGTAATCCCGATATGAATGGGGGACAAAGAATCCTACACTACACCATATGGGATCATCCAAGAGAACTACACCCAGGGGGATAGTCAAAGAGAAGAGTTTGGGGGATGGAATTAATACGAGGCGTCAGAGAATTCCTACATATCCCATAAGGATGGGAATCAAGCCATACATAGTTGTTGAAGGTGTGGTATAGTTTAACGTCGTGTAGTGCGGATGTATGCTGATTAGTTTTATGTCCATTAGTCCAGAATAATCACACATTTTAACATCATGTGGAGTAGACGAAAATAGTTTAAGGTCATGCAGGACCATATTGATCTTAGTTTATGGTCATAAATCTCAAACCATTTTGTATTTTATCGTCATGTGGGATGAAAAAGAAAATTAATGTTATGTAGGACGTAATAGTTTAAGGTCATGTAGGACCATCCAACTTAGGAAAAGCATTTCTTGCAGAATTTGGCATTGCTAGAAGGAGTTATATGCTCTCCATCCATGGTAACCAATGTGTATGTGCCATTGGGGTAAACCTTATGAATGATTTAAGGTCCTTCCCATTTGGGATCTAACTTGGGTGGTTTCCTACCAGGTATCATTGGTTTTCTTGGGGAAAACACTAGGTCACCTATTAAGAAAGAACGAAGGAAAACTTTCTTGTTGAAATCTCTGGATATCTTATTCTGATGCCTTTCCAGATTGTGCAGGGCACAAAGCCTGTTCTCATCAAGTGATTCTAATTTAGGAAGACGGATTTAAACTACCTTATCTAGTGATTTTTGATCATATACATCTGTGAGTAATGAAGGAAATTGAATCTCAATCGGTAGGGTGACCTCCGTTCCATATACTAGGGAATATGGGGTCACCTATGTGGAATTGCGAGTCGTTGTCTGATAGGCCCAGAGGGCATTGGGGAGTATGTTTGGCCAAATCTTCTTGTTCTGACCAACCATTTTCTACAGGATGTTAGAGAGGATTTTGTTGAATGTCTTGATCTTCCCATTTTCTTGCACATGATAATGGGAGGTATGGTTAGAATGAATATTGTACTTGGTGTACAATTTCTTCAAGTCAGCTGCCTGGAAGTTGGTGTCGTTATTGGCGAGGAAGGCATGAGGGAATCCAAATCGGTAGACGGTATTAGAGATCACAAATTCAACGATATAATAGGTCTTGAATTCCTTAAGAAGAATTGCATATTCCCACTTGGAAATGAAATCTATAGCAGTCTAGATGAACCTGCACTAGCAAGCTGTCACTAGTGGAGATGGTATAACAAGATCGAGTCCCCAGACCGTAAAGGGCCAAGAGTAATTGGTAGTGTGGAGAGGCTCTGGTAGCCAATGCACAAAGTTAGCATGAATTTGGAGTGCATGGAACCTCTTGGAAAACTTTATATAGTCACAGATCATGGAGATCCAAAAATACCCTAGTCTCTGAATCTGGTGAGATAATTTTGGACCAGTCTGATAACCCCTACGGAACCTACATGAACCTCATGCATGACCTAAGAAATCTCACCTCATTAAATGAAATAGAGGAGAACCCCATCAAAACCACACTTTTAGAGGATCTTCTCAAGACCAGGACCACTCTAGGGGGTAAAATGAAACATGAAGCATCAGATTCACTCATACTCGGCTCGATCTTCTGGGAGGATTTCGTGTTGGAGGTACTCGACAAAGGGGGTCCTCCAGTTGGAGGTCATTTCCATCACTGCATCAGGGGGACCTGGAGGTCCTAACGTGGAGGAAATGGGGGAAATGTGAATTATATGTGAACTGTCATCATTTACTGGAGTGATGGGGGCGATGAACCTCTGGTGTTCCAATTGGATAATCAAATCATCCTGATTAGACTCCGCAAGAGATGAATCCAAGCTGGCCAAGGCATCGGCTCGACCATTCTGGGTTTAAGGGATATGAGTAACCTCTGGTCGAGATGGGAACTGGGCCATCAACTGGTGGGTATGTTCCAACAATGGTATGAACTCTGGATTTCTGATGATATAGTCACCGTTGATCTACTTGATGACTAGTTCAGAGTCCCCTTTCATATGCAAGTGGGGGAAATCAATCTTGAGGGACATATCAAGGCCATTGATGATAGCCTAATACTCTACCTCATTGTTTCTACATCCTTTTGACAACAGGAATGAATATAGAAAAATGGCCTGTACTGGCATAATGAAGATGATACCCATACCTAGTCTGTTGAGTTCGGGGTCATTGAGCCTTCTACCGGTAGGACTTCGGTAAGCACCGTCAAAGTGCATTTTCCCACACGGACTGGATTGGTCTACTGAGAGGATTGCCTCATCAGGAAAATTAAGGTCCAGAGACTGGTTTGTGGGAGCTACATGGGCAGTAAGGAAATATTCCAATTCTTATCCCTTAATAGCATTATTATGTACAAACCTGATGTCAAAATGATGGAGAATTACTACCCACTGAGCTAGATGGACTGTTAACATGGGGTGGTTCAGGATGTACATCAGTGGATCCACTTGGGACACTAGCTGTACCTCATAGTGCTACAAGTAATGTCGCAATTTCTGCACTGCGAATACCAGCACAAGGCATCTCTTCTTGATGGAGTAGTATCTGATCTCTGTATCTAGGAGCATGCGGCTGAGATAGTATAAACTATTCTCGATTGTCTCTTTGTTCTTTTGGGCGAGAAGGGAACCAATAGATCATTCCATGGCGGTCACATAAAGGACCATCAGCCTTCTGAAAATAGGTGGCATTAGGACCGAAGGCTGTAGAAAGTACTGCTTTATTTCCTCAAAATTAGTCTGACATTCCTCCTCCCACTGATAAAAAATGCCTTTCTTCATGATCCAAGAAAAGAGATTACACTTTCCATCCAAATTCACATTGAATCGGCATATGTAGTCCAAGTGGCCTTGAAAGCCTCGAAGATCCGGAATGTCACTCAGAGAATACATCTGACTAATGGCCTTAATCTTATACGGATCGATCTTAATGCCCCAATATATGACAACAAATCCTAGAAACTTTCCGGAGGTGACCTTGATGGAACACTTTAGTGGGTTCATCTTTAGATAGAGAGAACAGAGGAAGCCAAACACTTTTTCAATATCTTTGAGATGGTCCTAATGCTAGAGATATTTTACCACCATATCATCCACATAGAATTCCACCAATGTCCCAAGGATCAGCTTAAATATGCAGTGCATGGAATGCTGATAGGTGGATCCTATAATCTTTAGACCGAAGGGCATTTCCTGGTAACAAAAAGAACCTTGTGGTGCCCTAAAGGCTATAGAATCTTCATCCTCAGGATCCATTTGAATATTGTTATACCTGGAATACCCATCCATAAAGCTAAGGTCCTGAAATCAATAGTGGCGTTAATTAGCAATTCCATCACAGGAAGGAGAAAATCATCCTTCATACAATGACGATTCAGATCTCGGAAGTCGATGCAGATTCCGATCTATCCATTCTTCTTCCTAATGGGCACAATGTTTCCTAACCATCTAGGGTACTGGAAATTCTTCATGAAATTGGATCTGATGAGCTTATCAACTTCAGCCTCGACCATGGCACCGTGAGAAGGGTGCATCTTTTTGGGAGGCTTTTTGAACCCATGGTGATTTGCTGGAAGACCGAGGAGGTGGATGGAGACCTGAGAATTTAGTTCTGGAATCTCGTCATAAATCCATGAAAATACATAGCAATGTTTCTTCAGGAAGTCCATGTACTGTTGTTCTTCTTATACAGGCATAGTGGAACTGATCATTGTGGTTTTTGGATCCATCTTGCTACCAAGGTTCACCTATACCAATTCCTAGACTGTGGTAGAGATACCCTATTCGAATGCAGGTGCGTCCTATAGATACTCTTCTTCACTTATGGAAGAGGGATCCTTAGTGAGAGGAGATTCCTCTAAGTCAATAGATCCTGATGGGAAGCTGGTACCAACCTGAGCGGCGGTAGACACAACATCGGGGGACTCCTGTATAGCCAAAACCATAACAATGAAAGCCGTCAACCTAATCCTATATGGTCTTTGGCCTAAGGGGACACACATGATAATATAGAATAAATAGTGGAATTTAGTCTTGAGATAGTTTATCCTAGCCTAATGGAATAAGAAATTATGACGTATTTCCATTTCCATGGGGCAGACATCCCGATAACTTATAGGAGTAGGGGGCTCAGGGATCACCTAATCCTGATTTGTGTAAGTATATGAGGTAATATTTTAGCATCCCTTAGAATTGGGAATATGCTTCCCCCTCATTATATAAACAACAAATAATTTCCCCATATCCGAGGTCATATCCTCCAATTGATGTATTGAAAAAATGTAGGCATCATCCAGGTCTGTCCATGGGTTGGCCGCAACCGTAGAATGTTTGACCTCGTTAGCCTGGATCTTCTAGTTCTTGCTCTTGTAATAGTTTGCATCCATATAGAGGGCTTAACAAGAGGAAAAGGGTAATGTGTCACCTTGGAGTACTCCCACTCGACTGTTAAGGGAGTACTTAAGGTATTGGTGATACGATGAAGAAACTTCCACATGCAGGCGAAGCCATGGCCTACCCATCAACGCATTGTAGGCGGTGTCCTGGGAGACAACCATGAACTCGGTTCTAGAAAATAGGCCACAAAACTGGGTCTTCATGTGGATATTTCCATCTGACGTCTGCTACTTTCTGTCATAACCTTGTATTTTCAGGTCATAGGGACTCAAATAATCCTCATATAATCCCATATTTCGGAGTATTTGGGTCAGGATCAGGTTGATCCCAGAGCCTGTGTCGACAAGACAACAACGAACCTCCATGACATTGAATAGACAGTGATGTACAGTGGGAGGATTTTCCCCTATATGGGAGAACCTTCATCTTCACCCGAGAAAGAGATAATGGACTGAAATTCAGTATGCTTGACTGCCTCAGCATAGAAGGCTTCTACGGATGCTACCTCCATCTTGAATTGGAGGGGGCTTCTTAAAGATTAGAGGAGGGATTCACGCATATCCTATGACAAGAGAAGGGTCTCAAGGATAAAAATCCTCACAAGAATTTTGTAAAGATCATTAAAGACGTCATACTTCTGTGCCAATCTTGAACTTCTTCTTACAAGAGGTCGTTCTGCGGTGGGGGTATGACAGGCCCTTCCAGTTGAACCAGTGGCTTCCTAGTGTTGGGAATGTCCCACTGCTCGCTTGTTGAAGCTTTTGGAGTGAATACCAGATGTGGGACATATGACTGAGACTAGTCCGCAACAGAGTGTGGCTGATCATGGCGTAATTAGGGCAACTCTGCCTGATCAAGTAACAAAAACAGTAGCGAAGGTGGACCTAATGACATTGGATGAGAAGGTTGTGTGTGCTAAGATCTGCATTGGGATTACTATCTAGTTTTGGTGGCATGCATAGCCTGGATGGAAGTACTGACCAAGGAACTTTGATGAACTATATAGCCATGGGCCCGTCAACATTAGCGACAACCAGGAACATTGGGAGGACCCGTATGACACTCCTCACCATCAGAAATCATGTGGGGGTTTACCAGCTCCACGGTGTTAACTGAGGCGTACCCTTGATCAGCACCTAAATAATCCTCTACTACTGGATGGATTATATAGGGGATTTCCATATTTGGGGGAATAAAGTCATCGAGAGTATGGGATGATGATGATATCGGTGGGGGAATTTGTTTTCCATTACATCGCTGATACTTTCTCTTCTGGGAAGAGGAAGGCTAAGCCATTGATCGAGAAGTACTGGCTGTGGGTTATGTGGCATATCTTGAAGGATCAGGTTAGTTCAGACAAGCATGGATAATACCATGGGAACAATCAACTATTTTATGATCCATCTAGTCGTCATAATTTTGTGACCCGTGGTTAGAAACCTGATGCCACTCACCTTCGTTATCACTGCCACTATCTGGTTTTACAAATACACATTCCACTTGTGCCGAAGTAGGGCCTCACCTGACTATGTTATTATCAACCTGGTCTTTAAACACATAGCACTGTTTGATGGTGTTCCCCCTTATCCGGTGATAGGGGTAGTAATTGGGGCAATCAGTGAGATTTGCCTCTTTGGGCCCCCTGAATTCAGGAAAATATAGAATTCCCTATTACAAGGCACTTAGAAAATAATCAGGGACCTGAGACTTGTTGAATGAGTAGGTCCAGTTTCTCCTATCTAGGAATGGGGCTCTAGGAGCCAGGCCCTGATGAGGGGCTGGAGGATCCTGTCGAAGAGGTGGAACCTGGTTATCTCTCCTGGGTGGTGGTGGCATGTTATGTGGGGGTGCCTACCGATTTTGAGGTGAGCGTTGCTGGGTTGGAGGCTACGCCTGAGGTGTAGGGCCCCTACAGGGATGTGGAGGTGGCTCTACTATCAATAACTCTAGCTTCCTGGGGGAATATATTGAGGCCACCACAGCGGGTTCAACCTTAACGACCCTTATTGCGGGCATTGTAGGAGGTAACAAACATGTTTGCTTGGCCTTCTGTAAGGCTTCCTCTAGACGTTGGGCATTATCAGATAAGTCTCAAAATACACCGAGGTAATTTTGAGTAATGAGAGAGGGGAACAGTTTGGTTTCAACATTCCTCACACACATTGTCAATAGCTGTTCCTGAGTCAGTGACATATCCAAGGAGTAGGTGAGGCCTTTCCACCAGGTGAAAAAGTCCAATATGTGCTTGTCAGGACTCTGTTTTCACTTGAAGAGGTCTATAATACTTGTCTTCTAGGTGGTAGAGATGAATTGGTAAAGAAACTGTCTACATAGATCTTCCCAGCTGGCTACTGACCTAATTAGTAGCTGGATGTACCAGGAAAATGCAGGCCCTTCCAATGTCTGTATGAAACACCAGACTTTGGCGGCCTCTTAGTGCATCAAAGTTCCCAACATGGGTCTACACCTTGAGATAAAGTGGACCAGATGCTTCAGCGGGTTGCCCGTCCCATTAAATGGGGATAAGGTGGGGTTTATGAAACCCGAGGGTGCTGGCATATCATCGACCCACATTGGATATGACTTTCCATTAGGCGAGATTTCCACCTATTGAGTTTCCAATTCCTTGAGGCGAGAAATAAGTGCAGCCATTAGATCATCTGAGTGAGGATTCCTCTCTTGGAGAGGGCCCCTAACCAAAAGTGTGTTGGAAGGTTCTTCAACATGATAAGTAGGCCTGGAGGCTCATGGAGAGGCTGGTGGGATAACCTGTGGAGCTGTTGGGGGAATCTGAGCTGGGTCCCAGGGATTATCACACTGCTCGAGTAGATTTGGAGACATATACCATGACCTATTTCCATAAGTTCTAGCCTCTATCCTGTTTATGTGGGAAGGATGTTCAAGGTCACCCAGAGGTAATTCGGTAGGGGGATATTGTACCTGCCCCTGTTTCCCTGGTTGGGGATCACTGTAGTCCGGTCACCACTCTGCGGCACATTTAGCAAGGAGGTCATTGACCATCTTCTTGTGCTCTATGAGCTGTTGATTCAACATGACTTTTTTGGGATCATCCTCCATCTTCTGAACCGATCTAGACGGGTCAGAGGGTTTGACAACCCCAAGGTGCTCTTTTCCGTAATTGGGATTCCGACTAATGGCTAATGACTCGGTGGCTATGGTAAGACCCAATAGATTTATCTATGGGCAATTATATAAGATCCCATCTTTTTATAACATAACTTTCATTTCATTACACGGAACTGAGGATCGTTAAGGTTTAGTGTCTTTGAAACAAGGATCATAATACATAAAAAAAACATAAAACATTCTTCTTAAACACTTGAAAGGATTCTCCTTTAGTTCATCCTATGTTCATTATGCATCTCATAACCTGGGGACATACATCAAAATAAAGGGTGAGCAGAAGGCCCAGTAAGGGAAACAAGAGAAACATTTTACAAGTGAACTTGAGGTACTTCAATAAGGACATGAAAGGAACTTTAAGGCATGAGAAAGAAAATCATGAGATACATCATAATAAAAATAATCATTTTTCATAACTTGAAGATGTGGCTACATCATTTAATATTGACAATCGTTTCGTTTCACCAAGGTCCATCCCCAAGGTGTCGTTAAAAATTACCAAGGTTATTCACCAAGGCGTCGTTAAAATGGTCATCTCTAGAGATTAAGTCTTTACCCAATGCATTGGAGCGCTATCAGGGCGCACCCTTAAATTTTTCTTTATTTTCATGTGAGCCACATATATCATCATTCAACATTTCATAAATAACCCATATAGCATAAAATAAATGGGTTTCATTTCATAATCATAACGTTTTAAAAACTGCTTTAAAGACATGATCTTTACGTTACTTTAAACCCACGGAAAGGGAAAGCGGGTATCATGTATGTAAATCCCAGAATTTAAAATAGAACATTTTTATATATATGTGAATACCCCTTTAGAAATAGGATCTTTGAGTATTCACTTTATAACATAAAATAATTTTGAGAAAAGAGAGGCATTTTGAGACGAAAATTCTGCAGCATAACAGCTAAGTTACAGGGTTTTAGAAACTTTGAAAAGAGAGGGGACATGGGTTGAACAATCATAATTGACCCATAAAAAGGTAGAGGGACAGAGTAAGAAGGATATATGGACATGGTGATGCAATTTCAAGGACATACCAATTGAAATGAAAAACATGGAAGGAAAACAAAAATTTGATTTCTCTTATGAAAATTCGGCAGCCTAACGGCGTCACTTAAACTTCAACAAAAATGAATTGAACAAATAAAATAGGGTCTCTCATCATATGATCATAAGAGATCAGTATGATAGATATAGAGATCATACCCCAACAGAATAAAAAGGAACTTGAAATATTTGACATGAAAATCGAACTTGAAAAATGAGAAGGGTGAAAGAATCACTTAAACATTCGGCAGCCTAACGGCGTCACTTAAACATTCATAAAACGAAATGATGAGAGTAAGAGGGGATCTCTCATCATATAAACATGAAAGGGAAGTAAGAGGAATATAAAAGAACATCCTCTCACATAAAAACAAGGAGTATAATAGGAATGACATAAAAGAGATTACATGAAAAGAAAGAGAGGGGTCGGATCCCTTACCTTAAAACGTGACTCTTGAAACTCAAAGGATTGGACCTTGAGGGATTGGGGGCACCTTGGGAGGACTCCTTGGAAGGTAAGAAGACCAGAACTTCGTTGGGGGAGAGTTGGGAGTGAAAACTAAGGGAGGAAAGGGTGGGTATTTATAGGGAAAGTGGGGGGACAAAGCATTAATGGCCAAAGGACACCTCACATGTGCTTTTCTCAAACCCATGTGATCTCCCTTGGCATTTATCAGGGATTTAGGCCACATGGGGCCCCCAAAACAAATATTTCATCACCCTTGGCCGGTCAACCCTCAAAAGATCTCATGACATCATCATTACACCATTATGATGTCATTAAACATACAGAAACCCTAAAACTGTATTTTTACTATTCACTGAAAATTCAACTTTCTCAGAATAACCCCAAAATTTCACCTTAACCAAATATCAATGCTCTGATTTCAAAAATGAAATCCATTTTATAAAAATAATTTTCTAAATATTTTTAATTTAATTTTTAAATAAAAACACTATTCATCGAAAATTCACTTTTTCAGAAAAATCCCCAAAAATTACCTTAACATAATATCGATGCTCTGAGTTCAAAAATAAAGTCCTTTTTATAAAAATAATTTTCTAATAATTTTTAATTAAATTTTTAATTTAAAAACACTATTCATCCGAAAAAACTAATACTTGAATAATAATTTATGAAACCGTTATTTAACAATTTTATTGAATCACATTACTTAACCTAGGTGTCTAAATTATATTAAAACTTTATTTGAGTGAAATTACTAATCTATTTGGTCACATTACTAATCCTAAGCGTAAAATCACTATTCATAATTTACTATTCATCAAAAATTAAGTTGATCTTATTAGACTCCAAATTCCTTACTGAACACTTTTGTAGAAGACCATTTTTTGAAAATCATTACACATCATTAGTTATTTAGGGTTTACATAAATATTTCAAAATATCCCTTTTTCAAAATTCATCAATAAAATACATTCTAAAATTATCGAGGCATTTGAAATTTCACAAACATCACTAAAGGAAGAAATCTCAATTTATTCACCCGAGAGGATTACACAAGGAAACTAGGGTCTCATCACATAGCCCCTTATAACACTGGCATAAGACCTAAGTGTAAGGTGTGCTATGGTGAGAGAATCTGAGGGAGTCTCAGATAACATTGCCCTAGTAGCAATCTCCACTAACTTGAACTTCTCCTGCAAGCATTTTCGTTCAAGCTTGACACACTGGAGCTCGGCTTGGGCTTGGTCCAAAGCGAAGCCCACAGATGCTACCTCTTTCCCAAGCTCTGATAAGTGGGCTTCGTAAGGGTTGAGTCTACTGGATGAAGCCATCGACTCCTCTTTCTGCATTAACCATTAACATCTTATTAAATAAATAAGAGTAAGTTAATATACTACTCAAAAAGATTGGGTCGTTACATTCTTCCCCCATTAAGAAATTTCGTCCCCGAAATTTACACTTGAGGCCTAGTCGAAAAGGTGAGGGTACTTTTGCTTCATCGTTTCCTCGGGCTCCCAAGTCGCTTCTTCGTACTTATGATTCCTCCACAACACTTTCACAAGGTGGGTAGTCTTGTTTCGTAGAACCTTGTCTCTACGGTCTAAGATCTCCACTGGATGCTCCTCATAAGAGAGGTCATGTTCAAGTTGTACCACCTCTGGGTTCAGTACATGCGAAGGGTCGAGTATGTACTTCCTCAAGAGAGATACATGGAAGACATCATGAACTTGAGCTAGGTTCGGTGGAAGTGCTAGACGATAGGCCACTGCTCCTATGCGATCAAGGATTTCATAGGGGCCAATGTACCTAGGGCTGAGCTTCCCTTTCTTCCCAAACCGCATGACTCTCTTCCATGGAGAAATTCGAAGGAAGACTTTGTCACCAACACCAAACTCCAAGTCTCTTCGTCGATTGTCAGCATAGCTCTTCTGCCGACTCTGAGCAGCTTTTATGTGTTGTTGGATGGCATGAACTTGTTCTGTCATTTCTTGCACAAGGTCAAGCCCAAGAAGCTTCCTCTCACCAGTTTCATCCCAACAAGTAGGAGTTCTACACCGCTTTCCATACAAAGCTTCATAGGGTGCCATCTGAATACTCGCATGGAAGCTGTTGTTATAGGAGAACTCCACTAATGGGAGGTGTTGATCCCATCCACCTTTAAATTCCATTGAGCATAATCTCAACATGTCTTCGAGTGTCTGAATAGTCCTTTCAGATTGGCCATCAGTTTGAGGATGATAGGCCGTACTAAAATTTAATTCAGTATTCAGAGCTTGCTGAAGACTTCTCCAGAATTTTGATGTGAATCTTGGGTCACGATCAGATACGATGGATAGTGGTACCCCATGCAGCCTTACCACTTCCTTCACGTATATCTTGGCAAGATGATCCAGAGAGAAATCTTCCCGAATAGAGATAAAATGGGCTGTCTTGGTGAGACGGTCCACAATAACCCATATCGCATTGTTTCCTTTGAATGTTTTTGGGAGACCAGTTACAAAGTCCATGGTGATATTATCCCACTTCCATACTGGTATGGGTAGCGGTTGTAATACCCCCTTAGGAAGTTGTCTTTCTGCCTTTACTTGCTGACACACCAGGCACCTTGTAGTGTAATCAGCAATCTCCCTCTTCATGTTATCCCACCAATAATGATCACGAAGGTCTCTATACATCTTAGTGCTTCCCGGATGTATAGAGAAAGTAGAGCTATGAGCTTCATCCATCAGTTCTTTCTTTATCTCCAGAATAAATGGAACACATAGTCTTGTACGAAATTTCAATACACCTTCTTGATCAATATTGAAATCAGGGAACTTCCCATCCTTTACAGCCTCGAACTTCTCCTGCAGCAAAGGATCTTCTTTTTGAGCCTTCTTGATCTTCTCTAGTAATGAAGGTTGAGAAATCATTTGGGATAGGGTTGATGATGTCCCTTTCCTTATAATTCCCATGTCCAGTTTTACTAGATCTTTAATCAAGGGATCTCCCAGGATCCTCATTGTTGCCAGAACAACAGGATCTTTCCTGCTTAACGCATCCGCGACTTTGTTTGCTCTTCCAGGGTGATAATGAATTGAACAATCATAGTCTTTAATAAGCTCCAACCATCTCCTTTGTCTCATGTTCAATTCTTTCTGAGTGAAAATATACTTTAGACTTTAGTGGTCAGTGTATATATCACATTTCTCCCCATAAAGATAGTGCCTCCATATCTTTAGAGCAAAAACAACTGCCTCCAGCTCTAGATCATGCATAGGATAATTCTGCTCATGAATCTTCAACTGTCGAGATGCATAAGCAATTACTTTGTCATTTTGCATGAGGACGCACCCAAGCCCTTTCAGAGATGCATCGCTAAAAATAACGAATCCTTCTCCGATAGAGGGCAGTGTTAACACCGGTGCAGTAACCAATCTCTTCTTCAGCTCTTGGAAACTTTCCTCGCATTCCTTTGTCCAGATGAACTTAACCCCTTTTCGAGTCAACTTGGTTAGTGGATTAGAAAGCCGTGAAAAGTTTTTCACAAACCTCCTATAATATCCCACTAAACCAAGGAAACTACGAATCTCAGTTACTGTTGTGGTTTGAGGCCACTCCTCCACAACCATTGTCTTTGCAGGGTCAACCGAGATTCCTTCATTGGTTACGATGTGCCCCAAGAAAGCCACGTGTTGTAACCAAAACTCACACTTGCTGAACTTCCCAAAGAGCCTCTCCTTCCGTAGAGTTTTCAAAACAACCCTCAGATGATCTTCATGCTCCTCACGAATTTTTGAATATATCAAAATATCATCAATAAAAACTACCACAAAGTTATCAAGGTAGTCCTTAAAGACTCTATTCATCAAATCCATGAAAATAGCAGGAGCATTAGTCAAGCCGAAGGGCATAACAGTAAACTCATAATGCACATATCTTGATCGGAAGGCAGTCTTTGGAATATCTTCCTTCTTCACCCTCAGTTGATGATAACCAGATCGAAGGTCAATCTTAGAGAAGAACTGAGCCCCACGAAGTTGGTCAAATAAATCATCAATTCTTGGAAGAGGGTATCTGTTCTTCACTGTGATCCCGTTCAGTTCTCTATAATCAATGCATAGCCGCATTGATCCATCCTTCTTCTTCACAAAGAGAACTGGTGCTCCCCAAGGAGACACACTCGGTCGGATAAACCCCTTCTCCAACAAGTCTTGGAGTTGTTTCTTTAGCTCCTCTAGCTCCACATTTGCCATTATATACGGAGTCTTTGATATAGGTTGAGACCCAGGTACGAGTTCAATGGAGAACTCTACCTCTCTTTCTGGGGGAGGTCCAGGTAACTCCTCGGGAAATACGTCCATGTATTCCTGAACAATCGGAACATCTTCAATTTGTATGCTCCCTTTCCCTTCTTCCTCATCACCGATTAACTCCATAAAGAAAGCTATAGGAGGTGCTTCTAGATAGGGATCAGTTCGGGATATCTCTCCACGGAAGATAACTGTAGGTCGTTCATTCAAGACTACTGAGATTTCCTTACTTCTGCATTTGATCTTAACATTATACTTTGAGAGCCAGCCCATCCCTAGTATAACGTCGAATTCCATCATGGGAATGACTACTAGATTTGCGATAAGATTGTGCTCACCAAAGTAAACACTAGAGTCTCTAAACACTGTTGATGCATGGATAATCCCACTTGGAGTCTTGACTGACAACTCTACCTCAAGCAATTCAGGGATTGATTCTATATTCTTTGCAAACTTGGAAGAAATAAAGGAATGCGTAGAACCAGAATCAAATAAAGCACTTGCTAGTTTTGAGAGGACAACTAGAGTACCTGCTACCACATCATTCGGGACTTCAACTTCAGCTGTTGTGATAGCGAAAGAACGACCTTACTCTCTTGGCCTCTGCTGAGGTTGGTGGTGATTCCCCTCCACCGCCCTCGGATTGGGACATTGGTTAGCAAAGTGCCCAAGCTGTCCACACTTGAAGCATGTGACTTCGGGTAGGGCCAGAACCATCTTTCCTCTGTCGTTAGTGTTGGGAAGCTGAGGCTTCACCTCACTATGACAATTCCGAGCAATATGGCCTCCTCTTCCACACTTGTAGCACTTTCCACTTCCGTTCAAGCAGTTCCCCAGATGATTCTTCCCACATTTATTGCATGTGGTAAGTTGCATTTGCTTTCCACCTCTTCCCTGATCAAAAGACTTCCCTAAACTGGGCTCCAACGATCTCTTCTTTTCATTTGGATTATGAGACCACTGTGTCTCACCAAACTCCAGCTCGACTTTCATAGCACTTCGAACTATTTCTTCATAGATATCATAGTCCCTTTGGCTAGATTCTTCCGCAGATGAGGTCGTAGTCCGCCAAAGAATCTATCAACCTTCCCATTAGGGTCCATGACAAAGCTTGAGGTATAACGGGAAAGCCTTGTGAAGTTCATCTCGTAGCTTCCGACAGATTCATTCTCCTTCTGCTTCAGCTCGAGAAACTCTTTCTCCATTTTCGTTCTCATGGAATGAGGGAAATACTTGTTAAAGAAAATCCCCGAAATTCTTCCCACTCCATAGCTTCCATCTCTCCTCGTGGCTTCGTGTTTTTGATCAGTGACCACCACTGATCAGCTTCTCCCTCCAGGCGGTAAACAGCAAGGGTGACCTTTTCTTGTTCCGAACAATGAAGTACAGAAAAGATCTTTTCAATGGAGCTTATCCATTGTTCCGCAACCAACGGGTCAGTAGATCCACTGAATGTTGGCGGTCGTTGACGCATGAAGGACTCAACAGAGTGTTGTTCCCTTCGTGGTGAGGTCGGCCTCTCATCTTGATTCAAGTTATTACTCATAACTTGAGTCAGTTGGTTCATCATTCGCATGAATGTTTCCATTCCGGCTTCCATCGGAGGGCCGTCAGCACATGGTGCATTGCGTTCACCATCGGCAATGTTTCTCCTATTGCCCGCCATTTTCTAAAAGAATAAAACCTTAGTGAGAAACTTATTTCATTTATGAATCTTTTAACTAAGACTTCGTGCTTAGACAATAATAGTTCTCTATAATTCCTTCATAATGATTCATAAAAAGCATGTGATTAACCAAACATATCCCCCGGGAGTGTCGTAACCAAGAGTGCAGCAAGGCCTGTTATCGTGCACCAGTTCTCGTTCGAGTCTAGCTCAAAGCGGTGTTTTCGGGTTTTGCCCCAATGTACATCTGTGCCAGAGCCGCCTCTACCTGCTCGTATCCAGACAGGGATGTATTTGTTTGATAGACCACTTACTCAATACTTACCAAAATACCAGGAAGTGTTCCTATATTTAAACTTTTCTATAGGGTTCTTCCTAAAGTTTTTATATCCTAATTTCCACAAATAACTAAACCATCCTTTGATACCAACTATAAGATCCCGTCTTTTTATAACATAACTTTCATTTCATTACACGGAACTGAGGATCGTTAAGGTTTAGTGTCTTGGAAACAAGGATCATAATACATAAAAAAAAACATAAAACATTCTTCTTAAACACTTGAAAGGATTCTCCTTTAGTTCATCCTATGTTCATTATGCATCTCATAACCTGGGGACATACATCAAAAGAAAGGGTGAGCAGAAGGCCCAGTAAGGGAAACAAGAGAAACATTTTACAAGTGAACTTGAGGTACTTCAATAAGCACATGAAAGGAACTTTAAGGCATGAGAAAGAAAATCATGAGATACATCATAATAAAAATAATCAATTTTCATAACTTGAAGATGTGGCTACAACATTTAATATTGACAATCGTTTCGTTTCACCAAGGTCCATCCCCAAGGTGTCGTTAAAAATTACCAAGGTTATTCACCAAGGCGTCGTTAAAATGGTCATCTCTAGAGATTAAGTCTTTACCCAATGCATTGGAGCGCTATCAGGGCGCACCCTTAAATTTGTCTTTATTTTCATGTGAGCCACATATATCATCATCAAACATTTCATAAATAACCCATATAGCATAAAATAAATGGGTTTCATTTCATAATCATAACGTTTTAAAAACTGCTTTAAAGACATGATCTTTACGTTACTTTAAACCCACGGAAAGGGAAAGCGGGTATCATGTATGTAAATCCCAGAATTTAAAATAGAACATTTTTATATATATGTGAATACCCCTTTAGAAATAGGATCTTTGAGTATTCACTTTATAACATAAAATAATTTTGAGAAAAGAGAGGCATTTTGAGACGAAAATTCTGCAGCATAACAGCTAAGTTACAGGGTTTTAGAAACTTTGAAAAGAGAGGGGACATGGGTTGAACAATCATAATTGACCCATAAAAAGGTATAGGGATAGAGTAAGAAGGATATATGGACATGGTGATGCAATTTCAAGGACATAACAATTGAAATGAAAAACATGGAAGGAAAACAAAAATTTGATTTCTCTTATGAAAATTCGGCAGCCTAACGGCGTCACTTAAACTTCAACAAAAATGAATTGAACAAATAAAATAGGGTCTCTCATCATATGATCATAAGAGATCAGTATGATAGATATAGAGATAATACCCCAACAGAATAAAAAGGAACTTGAAAGATTTGACATGAAAATCGAACTTGAAAAATGAGAAGGGTGAAAGAATCACTTAAACATTCGGCAGCCTAACGGCGTCACTTAAACATTCATAAAACGAAATGATGAGAGTAAGAGGGGATATCTCATCATATAAACATGAAAGGGAAGTAAGAGGAATATAAAAGAACATCCTCTCACATAAAAACAAGGAGCATAATAGGAATGACATAAAAGAGATTACATGAAAAGAAAGAGAGGGGTCGGATCCCTTACCTTAAAACGTGACTCTTGAAACTCAACGGATTGGACCTTGAGGGATTGGGGGCACCTTGGGAGGACTCCTTGGAAGGTAAGAAGACCAGAACTTCGTTGGGGGAGAGTTGGGAGTGAAAACTAAGGGAGGAAAGGGTGGGTATTTATAGGGAAAGTGGGGGGACAAAGCATTAATGGCCAAAGGACACCTCACATGTGCTTTTCTCAAACCCATGTGATCTCCCGTGGCATTTATCATGGAGTTAGGCCACATGGGGCCCCCAAAACAAATATTTCATCACCCTTGGCCGGTCAACCCTCAAAAGATCTCATGACATCATCATTACACCATTATGATGTCATTAAACATACAGAAACCCTAAAACTGTATTTTTACTATTCACTGTAAATTCAACTTTCTCAGAATAACCCCAAATTTCACCTTAACCAAATATCAATGCTCTGATTTCAAAAATGAAATCCATTTTATAAAAATAATTTTCTAAATATTTTTAATTTAATTTTTAAATAAAAACACTATTCATCGAAAATTCACTTTTTTCAGAAAAATCCCCAAAAATTACCTTAACATAATATCGATGCTCTGAGTTCAAAAATAAAGTCCTTTTTATAAAAATAATTTTCTAATTATTTTTAATTAAATTTTTAATTTAAAAACACTATTCATTCGAAAAAACTAATACTTGAATAATAATTTATGAAACCGTTATTTAACAATTTTATTGAATCACATTACTTAACCTAGGTGTCTAAATTATATTAAAACTTTCTTTGAGTGAAATTACTAATCCATTTGGTCACATTACTAATCCTAAGCGTAAAATCACTATTCATAATTTACTATTCATCAAAAATTAATTTGATCTTATTAGACTCCAAATTCCTTACTGAACACTTTTGTAGAAGACCATTTTTTGAAAATCATTACACATCATTAGTTATTTAGGGTTTACATAAATATTTCAAAATATCCCTTTTTCAAAATTCATCAATAAAATACATTCTAAAATTATCTAGGCATTTGAAATTTCACAAACATCAATAAAGGAAGAAATCTCAATTTATTCACCCGAGAGGATTACACAAGGAAACTAGGGTCTCATCACATAGACCCTTATAACACTGGCATAAGACCTAAGTGTAAGGTGTGCTATGGTGAGAGAATCTGAGGGAGTCTCAGATAACATTTCCCTAGTAGCAATCTCCACTAACTTGAACTTCTCCTGCAAGCGTTTTCGTTCAAGCTTGACATGCTGGAGCTCGGCTTGGGCTTGGTCCAAAGCGAAGCCCACATATGCTACCTCTTTCCCAAGATCTGATAAGTGGGCTTCGTAAGGGTTGAGTCTACTGGATGAAGCCATCGACTCCTCTTTCTGCATTAACCATTAACATCTTATTAAATAAATAAGAGTAAGTTAATATACTACTCAAAAAGATTGGGTCATTACAAATTAAACCTTCCCAATGGAACCAATAGGTGTGGAAGTCCCCCTAGGGGTAAGTTTTCTCCAAGGAGCTCTGTCTCGGTCTCTTCCTCTGATAGATTGGCCATGTTAACTAAGACTCTACCTGGAGGGATATCCTCGATATCACCTGGCAAGTCAGGTTGGTGTTGAATAGAACTAAAATGGAGGGTAGCATACTACCCCAAACCACTGACTTGAATGTGGGGGGAAGCCTCCTTGATAATTCTATGGAGCACTTTAAATCTCTGAACACATCATTGCTGGAGAGTCCGTTGGAGACCGGGCGACTCAGGGCAGTGGGCCAGAGGGAGCGTGGCCAAGTTGACCATAAAAAATTGTCGATCAATATCCTTAAAGTGTGCTTGAATCTTAGGATAAACCACTAACTGATAGTGGATGTGAAAATGCATTGCCCAAAGGGTTTGGAAAAATCACACGACTTCCTCCTAGGTAAGCGATTCTGGCGCACTAATGTTTTCAGTCGCAATCAGCCAGAACATTTCTAGGAAATGATCCACAACAAGGATGTTCCGAAATCTCCTCAACTCAGACTCCGGGTCTAGACCTTGGTTTACCCACTCATCAACTTGGAGAGGATGGGGGACCGGTAGTGGCACTGAAGCAAACTACTGAGATGATAGACTGGATGGTGGAGAATACATCGAATGGGCTGACAAGCCGCCGCATATCGAGATGTGATGAATGTGATGATTAATCCACTAAATCTCAATAATATGGGCTGGAGACCATGGATTCCGACGCAGGGGCCGTGGTCACTGATGGTGGTCCATGCTGTTTTTCATCCTTTACCAGTCCCCAGAATAACTCTCCAAGATATCTGGTTGAGGTAGAGAATGACCCTGTTGATGATAGGGAGGATTTCACGACTAGACCCTAGGAAGGGGATAAATCTTCCTCCTCTTGGATGTATTTGCGGAGGGAGGTGAGAATCCATTGGACCACACATTCTGGAAGGATGAGGCTGATATGTTGCATTCCTACCCCAACCCTTGACATAGAGGATCAAGGTGAGGGTTCCATTGCTGAATCACATTGCGCCTCAAAATCCAAAAAGCAGACAAGCTTAATCGTAGTCTAAATCTTCTCATAATTCCTTTTATGGCATCGACAACCCACCCTCCTTCCCCGGGATAGCTCTTTAGGACATGGTATTTTTTTGGCTTGAGGTGGAACTTTGGACAAATTGACACTGGGGTGGAGAGGGCTTCCACTTGGGTGATCCATGGTGCGAGGAGAACCTAGACAGATGTAAAAGAGAACATGGGGAGGACATCCGTGTCCACTAGCTGACGTGTGGAAGGAATATCTGCGGGAAGTGTTGGAGTGGGTAGGACCTCTGCTGGAGCTGGTAAGAGCATGGTTAGGGCCTCTATGATTATTTCCTTTGGCAGCGTTGGTGTGGGGAGGGTCCTCGTACTAGTCGATTTGAACACAGGTGGGACCTCTGTGTTGGGTTCCCATGAACTGAGGAAAACCTTCTCTTCTCTGATTTCTAGGATGAGGAGGACCTTCATTGGTTGCTATAAGGACATGGGGGAGACCCCCACGCTAACGGTTGACCATACGTGTAGCATCTTCACATCGGCGACCTGTGACAAGAGGAACAACTCCATACCTAAGGTCACAGGTGTGGAGAAGGCTTTCATACTAAGTGTCACTGAAACTGGGAGGACCCTCACTCGGATTGATGGTGGCAAGGGGAAGACCTCCCTAACAATCTTGGAGCAGGATGGACCTATGATCTCATTGGTGATGGTACTTAGAGGACCTCTATACTATGTTTTATTGCCATGGGTCGTCCCGCGATGGGTTCCACCTGTGTTGGTGACCATGAGAGTTGACCCAGCCTGCCCATGGGGCAGTTGGGGACTCAAACTGGGACGAGTGTCTATGTGCCCTGACTCGGCATAAACAAGAGACCTATTATATGCGCCAGCGGTGGAATGGTCCATGGTATCCACTGATGTTGATGCCCCTTGGCGTGCATCCTCTTAAACCTATGCCCGATGCTAGCGTCAGGTCAACCAGACAAGGGCTAGTGGGGCATGCACATGGATCTCCTTCTTCTCATCCTGTGGGGATGAGCAGTTGCGTCGAGGTAGCCTGGTGGGAGGCCTCCTTGGGTGCCCATGGAATTGGATTCCATCAGGGCTAGCCCATACATCTCTCACCTCATTGATATAGGAAAGGGAGTCATTATATCATTCCAAGGAGAGGCTCCCAGAATGATTATACATCAGATTGGGGAGTAGTGGCTCCCTACGCGACCCTTGGTGGTGGCGGTGGTGATGAGGCACAGAAGCCTCTAAGTCTTGTCGAGCCATATCCAAGGTTGGAATAATCCCCTCATCCTTTATCATTAAATGAGGTCGTTAATCACCCTTCTCTAAATTATTTTAGATGAGGAGATGGAGTGTGGGAACCTAGCAGCCTTGGACATGGAGGATGCCATGTGAAGATAAGGCCATGTGGGATTGTCGCGTTAATTTTTTTCTTGAAAAATACATTGGTGGGTGGGTGGTGATTGGTTTCCTATCATGAAGGATTGGTTCCTGAAAAGAAGGGAGATTTAACCATTAGTGTTGAAATAGGGAAAGCGACATCTATCTCCCCATCACTATTCTGGTAAGAAGGATCCACATTGACAACGTCATAGACCAAGATGTCCAATGTTCAACTGCCCCAATTTCTGGTGAGTGTCACGCCAGGCCCACTATTTTCTTGGTGGGACTTGGCGCCGGATAACTGGATCTGGTGACACACAAATCCATTGATGTCTCAAATTCTACTAATCTTCATATTGAGGTGATGAACATCACGTCGGTTTCACCATTTCTATTTCTGACGCTTTTTCCAGGATGCACATCCATCTGCCGAGGAGGATACACAACTGTTACCCTGCATTCCTGCTTTCCAATGGTGGGCGGCATCCGTCACTTATTCAGGGAAGTTTTCTCCTTGATAAAAATGGGATGATGGGATGTCAGTTCCTCCTTATGTGGATTCCTACTAAGAACTCATTGCCTAGTTTGGGTTTCCCTCATAAACTTAAGATGTCGCTCATGAAACTCTTCCCAATGTCATGTCTTAATTGACACCAGTTAATTAAGATTCTTCTGTCAGGACATTCCAAGGGGTATGGTTAGGAAAACAACCTTTGGTTGGGGGAGTAGTCACATTGGACATTACTAGTGTGTCTGGATGCTGGAACACCAGTGCATCTGGGTTTCTTCCCCTTGTGATAGGGATACTCATGGGCGCGGAAGCCCAAGGCATACCATGTTGAATGTAGGGAATTTTATGCCATAGGCATGTCTCTGAGGTTTTCCTCATCTTCCCATGTTTAACACAAGGTATTCCACGAGTTTAAAATCTAGAAGAGATGAATCAGACTGCTTAGAACATTGACGAGAGTGGATGGGAAGGGTGAAACCCCAGTAGGGATCGTTGATACTGGGACCTAACACACGGTTAGTTTCACAATTATTGCTAGGAGTAATGAGAAAGTGGGTGACATGATCTCACTGAGATGTGGAAGCCTGGGTAAGAATCAAGATGGACATAGATAGTTGGGAGTGGATGGATAATGAGATGGAACTGTCCTAAGGATGACAGTGATGTTGGGCTTGAGCCTAGAAGAGACTTCCTACATATCCCTGTGGCAAGGAATCAAAGTCCACATAGTTCGGTGGGGAAATGGGGCACCTAAGGAGGTGACCCGTGATAATGGACACATAGATAGGATCCAGAGGAAGTAGAACCTCTGGGTTGGTGCATGACTTTCTAGAAACACATAGGCTTGAGGGAAAGACCAGTATGAGACATGGGTGAGGGGTTTGAATCTCAGGGATGCTTCCTACATATCCCCATGGTAGGGAATCAATGTCCACGTAGTTCAAGATGAGGGTATAGAATTAGGGTGTATGCATAGGATAACAACCTGATGATATACTAGGGCTTACATGTGGTTAGCATCCCAGGTTGGTCTGACTCCCGAGGGAAGACTAGAGATGTGGGTCCCAGTGAAGGGAACTACAACGAATTACCGTTGGATGGGGAACACAATGGCTTAACATCAATTGGAGAACACAAATACTTACCATTGATTGAATAACACAACGAATTACCATCAATTTGAGAACATAACAGATTATGATCGATTGGGAACACAACAACTTACTGTCAATTGGGAAACAAAACAGCTTACCGTCAGTTGGGAAATGAAAAAACATACCATTGATTAGAGAACACAACATCTTACCATCGATTGGGAAACACAACGACTTACTTTCAGTTGGGAAACACAATGACTTACCATTAGTTTGGGAAACAAAATGTCTTACCATTAATTGGGAAACACAATGGATTGCCATCAATTAGGAAATACAACGGATTACCGTCGATTTGGGTTGGACTTTGGGGAGGCTTCCTATGTACCTTTCCTAGGAGACAAGGATCAAATCTAACATAGTTTGAATGGATAAAATTTAATGTCATGTGGGATGAAAAGGGATATATAGTTGAACATCATTTGGGACAAAGGTGAACTGATGTGAAGGGGTAGGGACAAGTAGGTGTTGGGCTTGATCCTCAGGGAGGATTCCTACGTACCCTACCTAGGAGGTAGAGATTGAAGTCCAGATATTTTGGTAGGGTTTGGGGCTTACACGCTAAGGAGGACCAGGTAGGATGTCATATTCAATGCTTACTCTAAGACCATGTGAGTCATTCTTGGTGTGAGAAATAAGAGGAAGTAGAGACCTAATGATCACTTCACAAAAGATGCGTCCACAGGAAGTGGAGTGGGGCTTACACATGGTTAACATCCCAAAGAGGAAACAAGGGATTATGCTTGGTTATAGGCCCATGGAGATGGAGATTGAGACTTACTATAGGATGGAGGCCTGGTGGTGACAATGACCAAAGGGAGAGAGATGGGGTAATGAATTTCCCTGTGCCCCTATCACCTCTAGTATTTTTCACCAAAGAAGAAAGGAGGAGTAGGGGTGATACCCCCTACAAGAAAGTAAAGGGGCTTACACCAAGATGGTTTTACTTCCCCATAGACAGGAACCACTCTATCAGAGAGGATCTCATTCCATGTGAGGAAGATATCACTCCTGTGGAGATGAGCGGGTGTAGAGAATGTCTGAGATGGGGAACCCCGCATGTGTTTCATGGGGTGAGGCCACGGTTTAACATCATGTGATAAGAAAGATAGTCCTTGGAAGTTTAATGTCCCACAACTCAGATAAGGTGGGTTCAATCCTCACCCATAATATTTACCTAACCGGCATGCTTTTACCATTGGTGAAGGGAAGGCATCACCAATGCCACCGTGAAGGGGTGTTGTGGAGTGATCCACTGAGGGGACCACGTTAGTGTGTCTATGCGAAGAAGCAATATCCATTGGCATTCCTATGAGAAGAAGCATTAGGATAAGCAACACAACATGAAGCACCGACCAAGGGATTTTGAAATCACTTTGTACAAACCTATAGGGTCATATGGGAGAAGGGTTTCTGAGGAAAATGGGTTCATAGGAAAGGACCCTGTGAAGTTCTGGTGCTTCATGTAGTGGAGGGACATTGGGAAGGGGTATGCTTTGTGAAGTGGGGTAGAGTTTCCAAGTAATAGTGCATAAGTTCATGTTGAGGGTGCTTTATGAAGTGGAAAGGCTTTCGTGGAGTTAGAATTTGCGAAGCAAGGGTACCTTGAAAATCATAGCACAGTGAAGCTGTAAAGACCCGAAAATTTCAAGGAATCTTTTTTTCTTAATTTATTTGGAATTTTACGAGTCCGTAGTTTCTGAAGGCACCTGATTCCGAGGCCCGGTGTTCCTGGAATCATTTTCCAAAGTTTGGCTCAGGTACGTTCAGTGAACGAATGAGAGGGTTTTTCTATATTTTAAACCAGTGCTCGGAATTGAAATCCGAGGGCACCGATGAACTCACATCGCCGGTAATTGCTTAAGGGGATCTTAAGCGCAGTTGCGTTTTGTCGTATGAGGTGGTTAATTTTTGGGGATTCAATAAGTCTTAAATAAATTTTAGTGTTACAATTTATTTTATAAAGAAGTTAAATTCTCCATAAAGAAGTTAGAGGTGGGGCCACACCCCACCTAACTTCCCATGAGAGGGTATGACCAAGGGTGGTGGGGTCCACACGAAACCCCAACCCTTCATCTCCCCTTTAACTCCCATGAACTTTCCCCCATTTAAAACTCTTGTTAGTAATGTATAACCCCTTCACCTCCCAAGCATTAATGAGGTCATCTATCCTCTCATAATGTGTGACAACCCATTTAGTTAATGGCTTGAATTAATTTTGGGTGTTTATAATTATATTTTAATTTTAAACATTAAACACCCTCTCCCTCTTTAATACATGTCAACCCCTCAAGTTTATGAGGATCCTTCCCTTCCTCTCTTTAATTAAAATGACAACGTGTTTAATTAATGGGGATCATTCCTCCCTTTTTAATGTTCCACCACAGCGGTTTGATTGAGTGGGGCCCTATGTCATAAATACCCCATTTATGACTTGCGTGCCAATGATGAACCCACCACTCCTATTTAAAGGAGCCCAGGGGGAGGAGTTCTGGACGGCTTCTACAAGCGGCGAAATGCTAGCAGCGAAGCACGACGCCTAACACTTGGAGAGTTTTCCTCTTCCTCCAACGAAGAATGAAGAACGCCGACACCACCCTCAACTTCATCCTTTCCGACGTTGACAGAACGATGCCCTTCTACCGTGATGCCGTCTACCGTGACACCGACGAACTCCTTCTTCGAGGTAGGGGTTTGAATTTATGTTCGTGAATATTTGGGCATTCATCGTTAATTTTTTAGCCGCTTGCTATCGATTAACAGGAGGGGGCCGGACCGCACAAACACAACCGACCCTCGTCCCTTTTTTACTATTGTCCTTCGTTGTGGTTTGGAACGGAGATGGGGCGGTGCCGTCGCACCGCGCGGAATCGAGGGAACCACGATGAAGGAGCGCGGTGCCATCGCGCCGTGTCGTTAAGGCCGAAAGAGGCCGTGGCTGGAGCAGGGGCCGCAGCGGAGGGGCGCAACGCCGTCGCGCCGCACTGAAGCATCTTGAAGGGCCGCGACCGAGGCGGGTCGTGACAGAGGGGCGCGGCGCCGACGCGCCGCGCCATTCGAAGAAGGGCCACGGCGGTCACCGACAGGGGGCATCCGGACTCCCCGGACGTGGCCCTTTGGCCACGGCGGAAGACCTGGAGGCGGTCGGATAAACCGGCCACCGACGCTTAGAGGGCGGGACAGCGAGGTCTCGCGGCGGCGGCACCGGCCGGCCAATCGGGCCGGCCAAAATTCCGGGGGTCGTAGCCCCCGGTGATGGACAGGTGGTCCCCCATGTGGGACCACCGTTACAAGGTGAGAGGGCATGTTGGATTGTACCCGAAATCCAACCGAGCCCCTAGAATGGAAAAGCTGATAACTTTCAGACCGGACGTCTGTTTGATGAATTGTCAGTGGCGTTGGTGATCAATTTGAGAAACGTTCCCTATGAGTATACCCTATGTGAGTTTGGGGTACATTTGAGATATGGTCGGGTTGGTTCGTACATGAAGCCAACCGGGCCCCTGGGACAAAAAGGCTAATAACTCACAGACCGGGCGTCCGATTGACGCTCCGTCTGTTGCTTTGAGACCCCTATGACGAGGCGGTCCTTTGAGATACTTCTTCGTGGGAATTTGTGATACTTGGAGTATCGACCTGTAGCTTGTGGAGCGGACCCTCCTGGAGAAGAGCGTATGGAGTACGGAGACCGTGTAGCTGGCTGAGACCTGATGATTTCTTGTCCGATTTGATTCAGAGTGACTTGCATAGCCCAGTGGGGAGCACTACTTTGTGAGGTGGCAAACCCATGGTGGAGGAGCACGACTTTTTGAGGTGGCAGACCCGCGGTACTCGATAGGAGGAGTACCTCTGTAGGCTATGAGGGGGAGCACTACTGTGTGAGGTGGCAGACCCATGGAGGAGGTTCACTACTTTGTGAGGTGGCTGACCTGCAATACTCGACAGGAGGAGTACCTCAGCAGTCTTAGGTTAGTGAGCAGTACCTCAGATTCGTGACAGGATCACTGTACTCATCAGAGATGGAGCTCTTCAGTAGTTACAGTTTTGATAATGAAAATCCTGGTCTGAGCTGAGTCAATGACCTTTGTGTTTTTCCTCATGATTGAGATGGGTTACTAAATAACTTACGTATATGTATGGGCATATACCTAAGTAGTGGTTATCCATCGAATTCATATCTGTGTGATACCTCGTGGCTGAGATGGGTTACTTGGTAACTTAGGTATAAGTATAGGCTTATACCTAATTAAGGGTTATCTATTGAGAACTTACTTTGTGATTATCCTTGTTGGATTTAGTGAGACCATGAGGGTCTCGGGGTCCCTACTGAGTATCATATACTCACCCCTGCACGGGCTTTGCCCTCACCTCGTTGTGTTGGTTACAGACGGAGGACATCAATGATCATGGTTGAGGCTTGTAGAGCTAGACGGTACCCGGAGGTGGATCTCATGACGAGTCGGTACCTAGAGGTGGATCTCACGACGAGTAGGTACCCGGAGAAGGTGGACAGACGTGGAGTACTGGGGAGGACATCTGTACCTACCCTTCAGGTAGGAATCCGGAGGATGATCCAGGAGCTTCTTGTCACCTTTCAGCTATTTTCCTTTGAGTTGTACTTTACTTTAAGTTGTAGTTGTACCTTTCTTTTGGGCTTGTATTTCCGGCCCCATTATACTTTCAACACGTTTGTTTTACTGCTTACTTAGTGTAGGTTCTTCTTGTACTCTGTTTGTGTGTGTTTTCATTTCATAAAGGCAATGTATTCCCTTTTAGTTGGGATTTATGCCTTTGGTGCTAGTCGCCAGCCCCTAGCCTATAGAAGGAGGGCTTGGGGTTGTCACGGCATGGGCCCCAAGGACGGGTCGTGAAAAATTGGTATCAGAGGAGTCGGTTCCACCGCAGAACTTATAACTCTGATTTTTTCTTTTTTTGTAAAGCAATAGTGTTAAGGGTACCGAGTGTGGTTTTTAGTTCAGGGAGTCCAATGTTGGTGCGGGCGGCCGACGTATCCATACACCAGGACCCTGAATTCTGATTTATGACTCAGTGCATGAAAACACTAATTGCGTGTGTGTCTTCAAGTGTTCCCCCCTTAAAACAGCTCAAACCAGGACGACTCATCAGTTATAATCATTTGACCATGTCACATATGTTTCTTTCAGGATGTCTTTCCTCGGACGACCAGCTAGAGCCCAAAGGGATGTACGTACTGACAACCTTCCAAGCGACGAGGCCTCGGTACAGGGCCCTCTTACAGTTGAGGCACCTGCGGAGGCACCAGCAATACTACCATACGTTGGGCCACTAATGCCACTAGCCCCAGCAGCAGGCGATGCACGCTACTTGAGTGCGATGTACGAGTTCCAGCACCAGAGGCCACCTAGGTTTCGAGGAGAGACGGACCCACAGGCGGCTGAGGATTGGCTGGAGGCTGTGGTGGGAGTTTTCAGGATAGTAGGTACACTAGCGGACTTCATGGTGATCTTTGCTGCTAGCCTCCTTCAAGAAGCAGCAGGCAGATGGTGGAGCCGGATGCTCCGGTTTTATGATGAGATGACCTTCACATGGGGAGACTTCGAGACCTTCTTCAGGGTGGAGTTCATACCAGTGACTCTACACTTCGAGCATGATCAGGAGTTGCTGCCTTTGTCGCGGGATTTTCCATCAGTAGCTAAGTCATCTGTAGGCAATAGACAGATGATGCAGGGGTCCAAGAGGACCAATCCAATTGGTGGGTGACCTCGGGATACAGGTTTGGTTGTGCGAGGCACATGAAACAGATCCAACTATACGAGGAGCAGGAAGTGTTATGAATGCGGCAGGAAGGGTCACTTGGAACGTGACTGTCCGACTCCCCATACAGTTGATCTATAGGCATTGGAGGAGCCACCAAGACAGAAGCAGCGGTGGGTGCTTGAGCGACAGCCGAGTAGTGGACAAGGAAGTAGAGTTCTGGAATCAGGTGTACAGGATTGGAACTAGTGGATTCCTCTTTATCCCTTGTACTTCTAGTTCCATGTTGCTGTTGTATTTGTGTCTTTGTACTTCGAGCTGCAGTAATAAAAGACACTTATCTTTGTGATGTTTGCTTTCCTATCCATCTGTTTGGTTGATACTGAGAGGTCCCGGTTAAAAACGGTTGGCTTGACCCTCACTTTCGAGATTTCTACTGGAGGAGACCCATTGACCTCACACTGATGCCGACAGTGTGACTCGACCCTTGGAGGCGAGAGTGACGGTTGGATGTCTTGGTAGTAACGTCGAGGCCTTACGACATCGTCCATGGCATGAATGCATCATTCATGTTAGGATTGACTGTATTAGTCAATAGGCGTGGTTCATCCTGGGGATGAGACCGAGTTTCTCTTTTAGGCAAAGGAGAAATCTTAGTATCTCTTATAGATCGTAGGCAGTGAAGGTGCAGATCATCCAGGAGCGGATGAAGACTGCCCAGTGCAGTAAGAAATAGGAAACTGGCTCCAGTCTCAGAGACTCAGGTGTGTAAAATGTTTCAAAAGGAATAAGTGATAAGGAAAAATGAGTCTATGGAGCAGCAGACGTGGAGGAAGAGCTAAGAGTAGCTGCATGCGGTCAAGGAGTGTGACCCAATGGCTCTAAGAATGATTCAAGGGACAGTCTATGTTCACTACTAATTGCCATAGTAACAGACGTTGATATGAACCATTCTTTCCTTCCACAAATCTTGTCCTAGACCTAGAGTTTCCGGTAAGCCGTAGACTTGATCCTCACGTCTGAAGATACCTTTGGTAGGAGACTCAATAATCACACTTACGCCGACAGTGTGATCTGATCCTCGAGTCGAGAGTTTTGGTTGGAATCTCTTAGTGGCAGCGTCGAGGCCTTACGACGTTGGTCTGGATATGGATTGGATCCACAGTTCATACATAGATTGACTGTATTAGGAAAAAAGGTTGTGGTTTATCTACAATGTTGGGAGGGGTTTTCCGTGGTCGGCTAAAAGGAAACCATATGCAGCAAAGGATAAAATCATGGATCAGAGGGTGTGGCCGATCACTCTTGATTTGGAAAACCTTACACTCGTGATAGCAGGAGTTTTGAGTTTCAGTTATAATCAAGAAATGAAGGCCTGTTGAGTTCAATGATGGCGATCACGTTCTTATACATGTCTCACCTAGACGATGTTTACAGAGATGTGGCCGAGGCGACAAGTTATCTCTGAGGTTCAACGGACCTTTCTAGGTCCTCAGTAAGGTAGGCAAGGTGGTTTACTACTTGAACTTTCCACCTCAGTTTCATCGGGTGCATGATATCATCCACGTACCTCAGTAGAGGAGATACATGCATGATCCTTCACACATCATCGACCCTAGGGAGTTGGACGTCGATGACAGGGCGACATGCACGGAGATTCCAGTGGAGATCGAGGATTGACAGGAGCGGGTCCGACGTGGACGGTTGATTCCTCAGGTGTGCTTTCATTAGTAGCTCGAGAACCTCCAAGAGAGCACATGGGAGCAAAGGGCTCAGATACGTGCTCAGTACCACTTTGTGTTTCCTTGGTGTGTGTTATAGCTTTATGGGGACATTAATCCTTGAGTTTGAAGTAATTTAAAGACCCATAAATTTCAAGGATTTTTTTTTTCTTAATTTCTTTGGAATTTTACGAGTCCGCAGTTTCTGACGGCACCTGATTCCGAGGCCCGGTGTGCCCAGAATCATTTTCCGAAGTTTGGATTGGGTACGTTTAGTGAACGAACAAACAAGTTTTTCTATCTTTTGAACCGGTGCTCAGAATTGAAATCTGAGGGAACCGATGAACTCGTAGCACCGGTAATTTCTTAAGGGGATCTTAAGCGTAGTCGCGTTTTGTCGCATGAGGTGGTTAATTTTTGGGGATTCGATAAGTCTTAAATAAATTGTAGTGTTACAATTTATTTTATGAGGAAGTTAAATTCTCCATAGAGAAGTTGGAGGTGGGGCCACACCCCACCTAACTTCCCATGAGAGGGTATGACCAAGGGTGGTGGGGTCCACATGAAACCCCAACCCTTCACCTCCCCTTTAACTCCCATGAAATTTCCCCCATTTAAACCCCTTGTTAGTAATGTATAACCCCTTCACCTCCCAAGCATTAATGAGGTCATCTATCCTCTCATAATGTGTGCCAACCCATTTAGTTAATGGCTTGAATTAATTTTGGGTGTTTATAATTATTTTTGAATTTTAAACATTAAACACCCTCTCCCTCTTTAATACATGTCAACCCCTCATGTTTATGAGGAACCTTCCCTCCCTCTCTTTAATTAAAATGACAACGTGTTTAATTAATGGGGATCCTTCCTCCCTTTTTAATGTTCCACCACTGTGGTTTGATTGAGTGGCGCCCTATGTCATAAATCCTCCATTTATGACTTGCGTTCCAATGATGAACCCACCACTCCTATTTAAAGGAGGCCAGGGGGAGGAGTTCTGGACGACTTCTTCAAGCGGTGGAACGCTAGCAGCGAAGCACGACGCCCAACACTTAGAGAGTTTTCCTCTTCCTCCAACGAAGAACAAAGAACAACGACGCCACCCTCAGCTTCATCCTTCACGATGTTGACAGAACGACACCCGTCTATCGCGACGCCGTCTACCGTGACACCGATGAATGCCTTCTTCGAGGTAGGGGTTTGATTTTATGTTCGTGAATATTTGGGCATTCATCGTTAATCTTTTAGCCGCTTTCTATCGATTAATGGGAGGGGGCTGGACCGCACAAACACGGCCGAACCTCCTCCCTTTTTACTATTGTCCTTCATTGTAGTTTGGAACGGAGACGGTGAGGTGCCGTCGCACTGCGTGGAATCGAGGGAACCGCGACGAAGGAGCGCGGTGCCGTCACGCCACGCCGTTAAGGCCGAAAGAGGCCGCAGCTGGAGCAGGGGCTGTGGCGGAGGGGCGCGGCGCCGTCGTGCCGTGCAGTAGCATCTTGAAGGGCCATGTCCAGGGTGGGCTGCAGCGGAGGGGCGCGACGCCGACGCGCCGCGCTGGTCGAAGAAGGGCCGCGTCCTAAGGTCGCGACGGTCACCGACAGGGGGCGATCGGACTCCCCGGCCGCCGGAGCATCAAGATCTGTGACCCTTTGGCCGCGACGGAATACTTGGAGGCGGCCGGATAAACCGACCACTGGCGCTTGGAGGGCGGGACCATGGGGTCCCGCGGTGGCGGCACCGGCCGGCCAACCAGGCCGACCAAAATTCCGGGGGTCGTAACCCCCAATGGTGGACAGGCGGTCCCCCACGTGGGGCCGCCGTTACAAGGCGAGGTGACAACGCCCCCCCTTCGCACCGCTCGGTCACAGACCAAGCACCCAGCCGAGCCGGGCTGCTCGTGCTGGGCTAGGGCGCCTAGCCGCTGGGTTGGGCCGCCCGCTAGGCCGGGCCGCCTGCTGGACTAGACTGCCCGCGGGGCCGGGCCGCGCCCAAGTGGGCTGGACCCGGACCTGGGTCAGGTCGACCCGGTTCGGGCCGACCCAGGGGGTATCGGTCCGGGTCGGACCGGGCCCAAACCCCCTATTTTCGGGCAGTTTCATTCAAACACCCATAAGATGGGATACAAACCTCCGATCGACGCACCATTAGTTGTGATGGGATCCTTGGATCGAGGCGGTCGTTTTGGTATATTACACTCAAAGTTTTAAATAACTTTGGGTACGGTCGGGTTGGTTTGAACCCGAAACAAACCAGGCCCTCGGAGCGGAAATGCCTATAACTTGAGCTCCGGACGTCCGATTGACGTGCCGTCGACTTTATTGGATTCCTCTTAGTGAGACAGACCTTTTGGCTTACTCTGATCGAGGTTTGGACACAGTTGGAGTATGGCCGGGTTGGATTGCACCCGAAATCCAACTGGGCCCCTGGAACGGAAAAGCCGATAACTTTCAGACAGGACGTCCGTTTGACGAACCGTCAGCGACGTTGGTGATCACGTTGAGAAACGATCCCAATGAGTATACCCTATGTGAGTTTGGGGTATAGTTGAGATATGGTCGGGTTGGATCGTACACGAAACCAACCGGGCCCCTGGGACAAAAAGGCTAATAACTCACAGACCGGGCGTCCGATTGACGCGCCGTCTATTGCGTTGAGACTCCTATGACGAGGCGGAACTTTGAGATACTTCTTCGTGGGACTTTGTGATACTTAGAGTATCGACCTGTAGATCGTGGAGCGGACCCTTCCGGAGATGAGCATACGGAGTACGGAGACCGTGTAGTTGGCCGAGACCTGATGACTGCTTGTCCGATTTGATTTGGAGTGACTTGCGTAGCCCAATGGGGAACACTACTTTGTGAGGTGGCAGAACCATGGTGGAGGATCACTACTTTGTGAGGTGGAAGACCCTCGGTACTTGATAATAGGAGTAACTTTGTAGGCTATGAGGGGGAGCACTACTGTGTGAGGTGACAGACCCATGGCGGAGGAGCACTACTTTGTGAGGTGGATGACCCGCGGTACTCAACAGGAGGAGTACCTGAACAGTCTTAGGTTAGTGAGAAGTTTCTCAGAGTCATGACAGGATCACTGTACTCGTCAGAGATGGAGCTCTTCAGCAGTTACAGTTTCAATAATGAAAATCCTGGTTTGAGCTGAGTCAATGACATTTGTGTTTTTTTTCATGATTGAGATGGGTTGCTAGATAACTTACGTATATGTATGGGCATATACCTAAGTAGTGATTATCCATCAACTTCATATCTGTGTGATACCTTGTGGCTGAGATGGGTTACTTGGTAACTTATGTATAAGTATAGGCTTATAACTAAGTAATGGTTATCTATTGAGAACTTACTTTGTGATTATCCTTGTTGGATTTAGTGAGACCTTGAGGGTCTTGGGGCCCCTACTGAGTATTGTATACTCACCCCTACACGGGATTTGACCGCACCTCGTTGTGTTGGTTGCAGACGATGGACATCACTGATCGTGGTTGAGGCTTGTAGAGTTGGACGGTACCCGGAGGTGGATCTCATGACGAGTTGGTACCCGGAGGTGGATCTCACGACGAGTCGGTACCCAGAGGAGGCGGGCAGACATGGAGTACTGAGGAGGACATCTATACCTACCCTTCAGGTAGGAAGCCGTAGGACGATCCAGGAGCTTCTTTTCACCTTTCAACTGTTGTCCTTTGAGTTGTAATTTACTTTCAGTTGTAGCTGTACCTTTCTTTTGGGCTTGTATTTCCAACCCCATTGTACTTTCAGCACGTTTGTTTTACTGATTACATAGTGTAGCTTCTGCTTGTACTCTGTTTGTGTGTGATTTCATTTCATAAAGGAAATTCCTTCCCTTTTAGTTGGGATTTATGCCTTTGGTGCTAGTCACCATCCCCTGGCCTATGGAAGGCGGGTTTGGGGTAGTCACGGCATGGGCCCTGAGGATGGGTCGTGACAGAAGCAATGTGATTCGTGAAGCACAACGAACCTATCTTAGCATGTGGTTCACATGTGTATGGAGGGAACTTCGTGAAGCATGAGTGATTTGTGAAGACCTGAGTCCCCTTGAGGATCTCTTTCCTTTGCGGTGGCTCATGGGCTCTGTGAAGGGAATCATTGCTTGAGGAGGGGTTGTATTTGAGCTAAGGGAAGCATTCTTCACAAAGCTCAAGTACCTGTAAGAGCCAATTATTTCTCAAGGTTTCATAGAGTAGTAGGTGCTTCACGATTTGAGATAAGGGAAGGTGAAAGGTCAGAGTATCCATCCTTTGGGTTCGAGGGGATCCCGATATTTATAAGCGAGGGCAGCGCAAAGCAGAGGCTGCTCAACACGAAGCCACATGGCGCTCTGCGATCGGCTGCAAATTGATTCAAGTTTTTCGTAACTGCGGAGTCAACCATCATCCCCTCCTTGGCACGAAGCTCATTTGGGTTCTCTGCGTGGTGCTCGCAGAGGCTTCTGTCTAGTTTTATGGGTTCACAGAGCTCAATTTGTCTCTCTCTGCGGCGTGAAGCTCTCAGTCACTTGCATCATAACCGCAGAGCCTCCTGCCTATTTGTTCCATGAAGATCATAGAGGGGCATTCAAATTCACATCGGCCATGGTGCTACGGGGATCTGCGAATGGAGCGATGGTAAGGGGCTCTGTGAATGGGATTCGCGAGTCAGCCCCTTTGGGACGGGTTTCTTCTTAATTTCCTTTTTTCTATACATATTTTGGAACCAACAAAAACATAATGAATTGAAAACACAAATATTCTAGTCTACAAAAATCCATCATCCTAAGGAGTTCAGAACAAGGAAATACATGTTCATTAAAATATTTAAACTATCCTATCAAATGTTTAGATCAACCCTTTAAATCAACACCTTCCCATTGAATTTTTATTATCCCACATTGACCCTCCACATATGGGACAATAATCCCTCACATCCTCACCATAATTATACTACACCCCATATGAACTATTTTGATGATGATAGATAAGAATAAAAATGAGAATAAAGAAGAATAAAATAGTAATAAAATCATGGGGAACCCTACACCTAAACCAGCTTCAACACTACTAAAATTATTATAATATAATAATGAGAAAAATTATAGTTCATGAACTCAAGAATCATCACTCCCCCTCGAACAAGTGATGAAGTTAGTTATTCATTTTCATGGGGTTTAGAAGGGAATGGTTAAAGAACACTATATATAAATTGAAGGCGAAGAGTGGAATATGAAATAAAATATATTAAACAATTATAGGAATATTATATTATCATAATCCCTGATTCTACAAAAAATGGCTAAAAAAATAGCCAACCATGTGAAATGGAGATGATATGAAAATTTATTGAAAAAAGGATGGCTTGATTTCCCTCCAAAATATGGGTACACTTCATACCACTTAATGGTTGAATGTCATATTATTTTCTTCATTAAATTTATTTATCAATGTCTGCTATCTCCACCAACAAACTTTTAGCTCTATTAGCCTCATGTATCATGAGTTATGACAATTTTACATGATAAAACATTTATATTCTTGAGACTGTTTGAATTCCAATGTGTTTAATTCATAGGAATTTATGACCATGAAGGTGGACAAATAAAGTACTAAAAAAATAAAATAAAATATTGCTCTAGATGTTCTATATCACCATGATAATTTTCAACTTATTTAGAGTTCTAATTTGTAAGATATGGGTCTATCTTAAAAAGTAATTTAATTTTTGATAAGTTCCAAGGCCTGACTTGGGATCTTGATTTGGGATTCATAATTTTGGATTTGTATTTGGTTCCAATTGAATGAAATTAATCTCCTAAATTTTTAAATCATAGAAGAAATTAATTTTTCAATTTAGATTAGTGTAAAAGAATTTATGGTCAAAATACCAATCTGATATGAAGTTTTTTAAATTCTGAAATTATGAAATTTTAATAATTTTGATAAAATTATTAATAAAACCATAAATTGTGACAATTAACCTTAAAATATTAAATTTTTTGGATTAAAAAATTTAATTATAAAATAATATATTATGAACTTAATAAATAATGTGATTGTTCAGGATATGATTTTTTCCTATTACTATATAGTCCCAATTATTACATGAATATTTAGTGATATTTCTCTTTGTCCGTTATATAATAGATTATATGGGATTGTACACTACAAATTGGTTATTTAGAATGAAATAAATCTTGACTAGGATATGACTTGATGGGCGGTGATGTGTAAGAAGACATCAAGGTTCATATTGAGTGGAAAAATTGTGATTATAATTTTTATGTGAGGTAGCATTCACTAATTGATTTCATAGTTGATTTTATATTCAATATACTTTTTATATTATTCATGAAAATAAAAACATGGAGTCAAGATAGAGGATAATCTAGGTGAGATGGTGGTTGATTCTTTAGAGGAGGAGTCATCCACATGTAATATAGTAGACTAACTATCTCCAATGATTCACCGATAATAAGTCCATTGGATTGGTGTACACTTTTGATGATGAAATTGAGAGAAAATCCATGACATCAAGTTGGTTTTACTATAATAAATGATTCTATAGAGGGATCCAAACCTTGCTATGACACATGGTATATAAGATTGAGTAGGAGATGATCATGGGTAATCTAGATGATATTTTTGTAGAGAATAAGTGAGATGAGACATGGTAGGATGTGATGGATGATATATATATTATTTTTTATGGTTAAGAACAATTACTTATTTTTTCAATGTGTTTTATCAAAGGATTTTGTTTCTTATGACATTTTTTTTCTTTAGACCCTCTTTGACTTCCCTTATTGTTTTCATTATTGTTTAATGATTTAAATTATTGGTTGGAACCTATTTATTTGTTTGCTTATATTATTATTGATATAATTGATATATCCCATGATATTTTAGGTTTTGGTTATTTATAATAAGTGAGATGAATGATGGGTCGGGTGGGACTATAAAGTGAATCTTTTTAGATGTGAGATCACCCCTCTTGGTGAAAGTTTTTTATGGGTCAAGAGTGATTGTATGGTATACCTATTTCAGAAATGAGTGTATAAAAGTCATTATTTATTGGGCGGTGGTATAATGCTTGGGTTTGGTAGTACCATCATGTGTCCTTGGGGTGTATTTATCTTCTATATCATGATAAAATTTATATGTGACTGCATTTCATGTGAATGCATGATAAATTTTTTGGGTGGGTTGAGTGACACTCTCTATAATATTTCCCATGCATCCACCATATCAATAACACTAATTATGTTAAGGAATATGAGAGAATACTAAAATTAAAGTGGACTCACCCCTTACTAGAATACAATACATGGATCATTTTTAATGGGTCAACAATAGTGTTTCATTGATGATACATGTATTAGATTAGATATGCAGATATGGCTAGGGAAGAGTAGTGTTATAAATGATGATAATTCTAAAAAATATTTCATATTGAGTGTAACACCCTAGGATTTTAAATTACATATTACTTTAATACCAAATATGTTATATAGTGTGTGATACACACAACACAAAACCACAACGAACCAAGGAATGATATATAACCCTTAAAATGTAGCCAAATAATTAACAGGTAAAATAGATTTAACCAAATTAAGAAATATTTGTACAAATAAAAAAAATTTCATTATAAATTCTAAGGCATTGATGAAATAAATTAGGGTAGCTAAATAAGTAAAAACACTGATATATGATTTGAAATTTAACCCTTCTAAAAAATGGATTTTAATGTGTTTTTAATGAAAATAAATATATTATAGAAAAAATATATTATTTATATGAATAATATATTAACACCAATTTTATTTTTAATTGATATGAAACATGAAAAATAATTGTTAATATTTTTAATAAAGTTACTTTCTTATGAAAATGATTTTCATAATATTTTTATATTTTTTAAAAAGTTTAATTTTCAACTTTTAGAATATTAATTTTTTTAAAATAAAATTCATTTTTATAACCATCATTTCAATATTATCTTAAAATTAATTTTTAAGATTTTCCCAAAATAGTTTATTTTTATTTGAATAGTGAAAATTCATTTTTTAGCAGAACTATAAATTTTATGACATTAACATTAGATAAGAATGACATGAAAGTTTATAAAATCATTTAATTGATCAAATATGTGTTTAATGAGTAATAATATACATTTTTAAGTCACATTATAAATTCATAAAACCCATGTTTAACATTTTATAAACAAAAGTAATGTTTTCTAATAAAAGAATTGTTTTTTTGGTCTTTTCTTTCAATTAAATATTATTTTGGTAAAATTTAGTTTTAGATTAATATTAAACCCACATAAATTTTATTTTATCCATAAAATCCCAATTTTAATCATTAAATTAAAATAAATTGATAATTTTCCCCTGCATATATATTTTAATCTTAATAACACACTTTTTTTCTAAAACTGGGTTTTTATGCATTACAAGTGTTAATGTTAAAAATAAATTTTCATACACATAGAAATTTTATATGATAAAATGGATTTAATATTTTGAAATATTAGGAATAAATAATTTAATAATGTCCATTTTATTTTTAGGCAATAAAATAAAATTACTTAGGTAAAAACTAGTTACCATGGTAAAACCAATAATGGTAAAAGTGAAAATTATAAGAGTAAAGGACTTATAAATATGTTTAAATCTTGTTTTAAAATAAAATTTTAATTTATTTATGACTTTATCTCATCCACAACTCCATTATTGTATATTATGGAGTCCTATCGACATGTTAAACTTGTTCTTTATTTATGTTAAGTTGAAATATTTACACCAATGTCATTCTCAAAGGGGCCTCTCACCATCCCTTCAAGACCAACCTAAAAATATGGTTTCTGTAACACCCTGAGATTTTATGAGATATATTCTTTTTAATTTATTTCATATCTTCTATTGTACGCTACACCAAGATTATCTTACGCTATACGCAACACCGTATTAGCTTGTAGTATGCACAACACTATTCTTGGATCGTGTTACACACAATTTCAAATTTGTTTGATAATAGTTATTCTACGCAACATTAAGTGTATAGATATATATATATAAATATTCAATGTATAAATGAAATATGGTTGGATTTTGTTATACACAACAACAAAGGAGTCTTTCACAACACACAACCCTGACTTGGCTTGCATTACACGCAATCGTGACCTTCCTCGATAGCGTGTGTAGTACGCAATATCGGGTTTCACTAAACAAGGATATATTGTTATAATATTATTATGGAATATCCGTTATGAATAGTATCAACTACATTTTGAATTTTATAACATTATTATTCATCTTACACATTTTTTAGAACATGGTATGAGAATAAAATAAATTTTTCGGGTAAAATAAGTATTTTTCAAAAAATGCAGTTTTGCCACCTTTTGATGGCGCACTCACTTTAAATATAGTTTTGACATGTTTATAAGTTTAATTTTACAAAATAAAATTCTTCCTTGGAATCAGGATATAAAAATTTAATTTGGACAAATTTTTCATATTATTCTGATAACTTTCATATTTTGATGAATAGTAAAAACACGCTATATTTTAATTAAAAACAACTTTTTTTCATCGCAATAATTTATATGGCTAGATTATATTTTTAATTTTTTTTAAAGTGTAATTATAATATATTTTTACCATTTAATCCAATGTTAGTCATTGGAATTAATTTCACTTTGAAATTGGACATGAACAAGTGATGATATTTTGATAGTTATTGTTTCTTAGAAACACGCTATTTGTTTTGATAATAGGAATTAATTTTAAAATTAATTAATGACAATTATATGTTTTAAATTTGGAAAAATATACATCATTTATGAATTCGGAATATCAAATATAGCTTAGTCTGAATTTTTGGTATTTTTCTGAAAAACTTCAATTTTTGATGAATAGCGAAAACACTAAGTTTTTGGTTTAAACCGAATTTTTATTTAAATAATCATTTATTTGATTTAAATTTATTTTAGGTAAAAATAGATACATAATACTTATATAAGTTCAATGAAATTCATTGGAATAATTTTATAATAATTTTAGATTTATAAAAATTGTATTGAACTTTTCACCGTCTTTTACCCACCTCCGAGGAGCTTTTGCAATTGTTCATAAAACTTAATTTTACCGCTTCTCTGAGTTGAATTTTGAAAATCCTAGAGACATGGTTAATATCAAGGAGTAAAATGTGGTTCAATTAGATAAAAATATTTTTTTTGGTGAATAGTAACTTTTTACTTTTATTTACCACGGTTAAAAGTAAATAGGGTAATTCAAGGTTAAAAGAATAATATAATAATTCAAAATTACCTTAACACTTGTCCAAACCTTATTGTATGAGTAATGACCGACCATGGTCATCCTTGGGTCAATTTTGGGACCCCATGGAGCCACTTATGAAAGATAATGACACATTAGATTAATTAATTTAATGTAAAGACAAAATTGGCATTAACAAAAATCCTTTAGTAATTAATTTTTATAAGGGTCTATATAAATTATCTTTTAGACTATAAGTATTAATTGGAAATATAAAAATATTTCCTACATGTTGGTATTTTTTTTATAATTTTTAGACACCAAATAAATTAAATTATTTATGACACAATAATGATGCAGTATTTACCTCATTAATAAATGATTTAAATAAATAAGATTATAATGATTAAAATATTATCCAAAACCTATACAACTCCTATTGGAGGATTATTTTTCTAATATGAGTCATCTTATATTCGACATTAATGTGTTTTGGACCTCTTGAAACTGAAGATAAGTTTATAATAAAATAATGTTTTTACACTTTTCTAAAGAGCCCCTCCTCTCCATTATAAAAGGAGACCACTTCTATGCAATTCCTCACACCTCTCAAGCCTTTTATCTCTTCCAAACTCTAACAAATTAATCTCCCTACATACCTATACTCCACCTAGAATCCTTACATTAGGCATAAGGCACTTCAAGAAGTCCTTTTGGTTCAAACCAAAGGGAGTTACCCAAATTAAAGGTAATAGTTTCTCTTAAGTTGTTTTCTTTTATTCTACTTCTCCAACCCCTAAACTATTTTTAATCCTTTATTTTGTAAAAAAAAACTGTATCATAAATATACTAGGATTTTTTTATGATAATTATTTGAACTACACTTACACACACCTCCATCTAATGGATGAAGAACATAATGTTTCTATGATGGAAAACTAACGCCTCAGGAAACAATGATTGTTCAATTTTCTCCTACCACCTCTCATGGTGGCCATTATGATGACACTATATTTATATATGATATATATTATGTTTATTATTTCCTTATGCTTCTTTACTTTCCAATTATATCAAGCCTTTATGGTTTCCATAGTTGGTAAATACGATAATCTCATTTGAGGAAGTGCGGACTACCGCCCCCTCAAAGTGATGTGATTCGTTAATGATTTATGTGGGATGTATAAAGGATGGAGTTAATGATATTATATATGATATTATACTGTAATTATAATATAACTATGTATCATTATGTTTTAATTCCATTAAAATAATAAATATAAATGAAAGTAGCGTTCATGCGTACGTACGGTTTACCGTCTCCATGAACGATGCATTTTATTTCTTACCTCCATATGTTATGTAATATTATAAATACATGTATATGCTGGATATATAATGAATATATATGATATATAAATCATTATTTACATTATTTAAGTAATTAAATCATGATATAAGTAATAACAACATCAAGAACAATAAGTCCAAACACGTACGATAAATAAGATGATTTTACCCAAAACGTTGCTTTAACATGGGATTTACAAAAGAACGGGTAATATAAAGTCATAATTAAACCATATATGATATCATAACAATGAATATGATTCTGTAATAAGTCAATGACATTATTTAAATCATTATACAGGAGGTTCAGATACGTACGAAGCATATCAGACCTAAGGTAAGGGATAACCTTTCCAATCTCGTTCTTATCCGAGATTGTTTATTCGTAAGTATTTGCTGGGGTTATTGTTATCATCCAAGTACATGTTTTATAAAAGTGTTTTTATGTATTTTTAAAGTCCTTTTTACCCATTTTTGACTTTTACTACATGTTATGTGAGGAATATTTCTTTTACGAGATACTTTTTGACTTTTCCAGCAAAAGTATGAGAAGAATGTTTTTTCAACTTATACGGCATGAAAGGATTTTTATGGTTTTATAAAGCCTTTTTTTCATGAATATTACTCCAAAATATTTCATGACTATTTTCAATAAAATCGTATTCTTTTAAAATTTCATGGGATTTTGTGAAAAGAAAATAATTTTGATGAAGAAAGGATATTTTCCTCAAGAATTCATTTCAAGTGTTTTATCAAAACCAGTTTCCATCAAAGATGATGTTATTTCATATGTGTATGTTTCAAGTATAATGTCTCTATGATTTATATGGTTTCACTTTTCTTATGATGAAATGATATCCATTTGTTTTATATGGATTATGTTATGATGGAATGATTTTTATGAAACCCAATTTATTCTTTGGGTTATGATGAATGATTTATGATTGTTTTGTGGCACACGTAATAATGATTTCAATATGAGATGGGTGGACCAATATATCCCTCCAATGCATTGGGTAAATATTTATATCTCATGAGAGAGACATGGATGGAATGGAAAGTAAATCTGGTTCAGTAATACAGGGTTGGAATGACAAGTAAACTCGGTTCAGTAAGGGACTTTGTCCACTAAGATGGTCTTGGCAGCAATGCCTTGGCTATTATGGAAATCATATCATGTGCTTAATGTTTTTCCACAATTACATGTTTTATTCCCATTTTATTTTATAATTATTAATGTTTCTTTATGATCTATGCCTTACGTACTTCGAAAATTTATGTCATTGCTCATGATTTTGATGTTTAGATTTTATATTCAAGTTTTTGCATTCAAATGATTATGGATTGTTTTATGTTCTCTATGTTTACCCTTACTGAGCATTTGAGCTCACCCTTTATATGTTTTATTTTCCCCAGGATTTAAATAAAGGTTTTATGTAAGAAAACAAAAGGGGAAGATCTTTATGGGAGATATTGAAGATCTTTCACCATGATTAGAAGATTATGTTACCGAGTTTCCAAAGAAACTAAACTATTACAGTCCCTGAGTGTTGGTTTTTGTTATGTATTAAGTATTCTGAAAAAGTAATGTATTGTCCATGTACGACAAGCTTTGGGTCGTTATAGTTTCCTCCTAAAAATATATATTTATTTTACCCATATTGTCTCATTTCTTATCATTGATCCTCTAGTAACATGATATTTTCCCAGGACCTCCATTTACAAGGATTCCTCCAAGGGAAATCCCAAGTCCTCAACAGGAGTAATTTTTTGTTGAAACTCTTTCCTTTTTCATTCTAACTTTCCCTAATTTAACTTTATAACTAAAATATATTAAAATATATATTTTTTGAATTCTTAATTTTATTATACTAATGTAATAACTGTAAACTACATTTCCCATTTTCTATTAAGAAAAATGAAACTATCATTTGTGAGTTATGCAGACTACCTTCCCAACGAAGCAACAACTTCTGTTTTTCACCACTTCCTATATTCACTGATTATAAAGGTGAAATTTTGGAATAAATTTAAAATATATAATATAATTATAATTTTTAAGATACAATTGTAATCCACATTCTTTCCCACTCATTTTTGAGAAATGTAAATGTTAATTGTATGTTGTGTAGACTACCACCTCCACAAAGTAACATATCTCATTTTCAACTAGTTTCCTTATTATTAATTAAAAATTATAAAATATGATCAAACACCTTAATATTATATAAAGAATATCATTATTATTATTTAATAATAATATTATTCCAATAGAAATCACTTTCATAAACTTAATCATCCATTTATTATGGTATGTTCATGTTTGGGTCAGTCTAACCACCTATATGGGCACTACTACAAATTAATATCATGGATGAATATGAGAAAATAATTAATTATGATATATTATCTGAATATTTAAATAATTATTTTATTTTTTTCTTTAATAATAACATTAATATTAAAACCAATAGATAAGATTCCACCATTCGTTAGTTAAAAATAACTAAAACATGATCACCACTGATTTCACCTTTAAGGATTGTAAAAAAATCTCATATATTTAAATTACAACTTTATAAAATATCAAAAAACATAAATTACAGTACCTTTTGTTTTCTTATAATGAATAAAATTTTGGAGAATAATGATGAACAACACCACTTTTGTAAAACTTGATCAAAACGATCATGATCTCTCACAACCAATATTTAAAATAGATAATAAATAAATAATATGTATATAGAGAATAATTATAAATAAAGTTTATAGAAGTTTATATATATGATTTTTTTTAAATATGATTAATATATTCATTTTTATACTATAGATTGAATCATTTTAGTGGAAAATAAGAATTAAGGTAAGGGTTTCTTGTCTTAAACATTAAACCCTTGAGACATATTTATTACCATACACCATGTTTTAATTATAATGGTATATATAATAACAATTTAATATATTCTATCATTATCCTCTTATTATTTATGGTATTTAATGTTTTATTTGAAATTATATCCTTCAAAGGAATTTGGATCAAAAGTTTCTAAGGTTGTAAGGGTTTCTTGTTTCAAATTTTCACCCCTTGAGACATATTTCTTATTATACAACATATTTTATTTAGAATGGTATATACACTTCTAATTTAATATTTTGTATCATGATAATTTATCTATTCATGAAAATTAATGTTTCATTTGAAATTATATCATTCATGGTGTTTTGATTTGAAAGTTTCTAAATTCATAAGTGTTAATTATCCCTGTTTTCAATTCCACAAGACATGTTTAATATTGTGAACCATGTTTTTTAGATGTTGTATTAATGGACCTATTTAATTTAAGTATAATTATTATATTTCATTTAATTGTAATTAATTTTCATGGTATCCCTCTCATGTTCTATTTATTATTTCCTTACCATTACCATAAAGGTTTTTACATCTCAATTTTGTTTCATTGAGATTTGATTCTTATTGAACACTTAATTCCTTGTTAAGGTGTATATATTGACAATGGATTAATTTATAAATGCTCTCATACTATTTTATTTTGGTTTATTAAAATATTATAAATACATCACTACCTTTTACTTTCCAAATGATCCTCTATTATAGGAACAATTTCTATTCCAATGACTTTCCACTATGAACACTTATCTTTCCTTAATTTGATTAAAGATTGTTCACATAGACTCCATTAATCAATTTATTTGGGAAATTATTGACTTGATTATAAACCCATTTCTTTATATGGTTCTAGTTTTAGGGATTCTTACCTAGAAAGATATTACATTTTTTGATTGGGGAAATATTTACAATCTATACACTTATTATTTCAATATAGATATTTATTGATTACTGGGTAATGTTATTCATATATTTTATAGTTTATTCATTCCTTATTATTATCTGAATTGTAATTAATTAGTGATGGGTAAGGCCTAATATTATACAGGACCTTGATGAACTAGTTAGTCTCTTGAGACAAAATAGCATGGGTATTTTTGTGTATGCCTACTAAGAATGAAATATTTCATAGACATAGGGCCTTGGTGGTAAGATCCCTATGTTTAATATCATTATGTCTTGGGTTATTCTATATAATTAGTTATCCAACATTATTAATTTCATCTTTAAAGAACTAATTATTGTTATCAATGTGATATTTTTGTTTCCATCTTTATCCATGAATATATTATGCTTTTAATTTTATTCTATTATGGAAATATTTTTAGTTATCTATTCCTTATATATTATTTATTCTCATATTATACTTAGTAATGGTATTTGATTATTATCACTTACATTTAACCTTACTTATCATTTTAGATCACCCTTATAATGTTTTCATTTATCTTGTTTAGTAAGAAATGTATTACATATCATATGTCTAATATAATAGCTTGTGTAGAGAATATTTGGGAGATAGTGAAGAATTATTATAGATCAAGTAGTTTCTTATATAGTGGAAAAAATTAATTAGTTAAGAAAGCATGAGATTTATTAGTTTATTATTTTTTCCTAATTTTATAAATCTCAAAAACTAAAAGGTCATGTGAATGTATTTAATGAAATATTTTTTTAAAATCATGTGATTATTCTATAGTAATATCAGATAATCTATATTTGGTATCAAATATAGTATGTAAAGTATCTGTTTTTGAACTTGATACCATATTTTAGGTTTGGAGCTTTCACATTGAGATGGGTCAATGTCTAGTCAATTTATTTATTTATTATACTACATAGGCATCAACTATGGGCCAACATGATTTTTTTAAAATAAGGGGGAAATTGGACCATTTTAGGACATTTAAAGGGGAGAAACATTTGATGAACTAGATAACTTTAAGTGAAATTCATGCCTTCAATCCACTTCCACATGTGAGGATGATATAAATGATGATCACTAAAAAGGGGAATTGTGTCAATGACTATACCTATAAGGATCTCTAGTGAAAGGTATCATGTGTTCCACCATTTCCACATATGAGGATACCGGTAATGGAATTTTTATTTTCTATCATGATATATCAGATCATCATATGTGATTAATATCACGAATGATAAGGATACAAGTCTTCCACTATTTCAATGTATAATGAATTTGAAGATATGAAATTGGTCTGTCACAACCACATGTTTGTTAATTATTGATGATGAATATTTCTTGAGTATGTAGTTCCTACAGTAGATGCATATAAATATCTCTAATCACAACATGAGAAATTATATAAAATGGATCCATGACATAGATTCATTGGGTCTTTAAAACCTCAATCAATACTAAAGTGATTTCAAGGATGAGTATAGATTGCCAAATGACTTTTTTTATTGGAATGAAATTTTGAGTATTAGTTAAGATTATTGTCATTTATTTTTATAGAATGGTGATATTTGTTTTAAAACATATTAACTATTTAATTTTTATAAAATGGACTATTGGATACCACTTCTGGATCCTATTGGAGTTGGTGTCCTAGGACCAACTATTTGTACTTTGATTACATAAATTTTCAATGTATTGAATATTAAGAAAACTTCTTATTACATATTGTTTTTTTCTTCATGGATCTAATGTAATGATGTACTAGAGTATACATCACATTGATAATTTCATAATAGTTCCCTACTATGATGAGAACCTTGATATTTTATGAAGATATTCTCAAATAATATTCAATGGATGGATAACATACTATGGTGGTAAACATAGTACATATAATGTCAAGTGTGAGTACTCATATTCATATGAGGATTCTTCTTATGAAGTTTTCACTTAGTAATATCCAAGATGAGAGATTATTAGAATAGACCTTCCAGTAGGAATTCTTCATGTTTTAGTGTCATCAGATATTTCTATCTACGAGTGCATGTAATAGCCCTTAGACTTTAATATTATTATTAATTCATGTCACAACTCATGTACTTTGATGTATTTCATAAACCATGGAGATAACAGTTCATGGTGAAGTTGGATAAGTTGGGTGAGTCATGATTTACATGTCATTAATGAATAAGCCAAGGAAGTATTTTTCCCTTCAATCTTTATAGAAGTTGATATCTTGGCTCTTTGATAGGAATTTAACCATCATATTAAATTCAATGCCCATGGTTTAACGACGTGTTAATTTCAGATAGTCAAAGAAAGACATATTGAGCATATAGGTTGGTGACATGAATGCAAAACCATCTTAATGAGATATTGTGATAAAGGAATTATATTACACAGTGAGAATTTTTATGCAGTTTTCAATGTTGCAACATTAAGTTCTTTCTCTTGGGTGCCATGACCCATTACTAGACAGTAATCTTGAACATTATACAAGCCCTCATAATGACAATGATAAAGAATCCTTGAGGATCACACACTAAGTGTTTTCATTGACCTTGATTAAATTTTATTTAATTTTAATTAATAGAATAAATATTATTCTTAAGTCTGAGGAATAATTTTATTCAAGTTATATTTATCGCATAAATTAAATAAATATTTATTCACTGATATGTGAATAAAATATTTATTTTATTTATTGAATATTTTTATAAATATTTATTCACTAGATTGTGAAGAAAATATTCAATTATGATTAAAATATTTATTTATGATTAAAATATTTATTTAGTTGTTAAATAAAAGATAGATGAGTTTTCATGGACCAAGATCGAGTCTGTTGACAAAAATTACTTAACAAGACCATTATATAGTATTTTTTATTGAAGAATTTGGCACACACCAAAAATTAATAATTATATAATTATTATTATGTGAAATAGGATTTATTTAGGGTAAAAAATGTTATTTAATGGTTGATATACAATTAAATAATATTTTAACTTGATTCCCAACTCTATAAATTGGTGGTTATGTTTATTGTGTAGAGCATCCAAAAATTGAGAATAAAAGTTTTTTGCACACAATGAATTATCTCTCAACTCCTCTTACTCTATCCGTCTCAAGAATGATACGTGTGAGAGAGATTTCTTCAAGACCTAAGAAAAAGTGATCAAGAACAAACAACACAAGACATTCGACTCACCACGCTAGCACCTAGAGATTGAGTGGGGTTGCTTGGAGATCATAAGATCTTGTGTGGATCAACGCTAGAGGGATTCTATCCTTGGATCCACATATTGAAACAGAGTTAATTCAAAAGGGTATTTTTGGACAATCAATATTCACAAATTAAGAATTTTCCTAAGCCTAGGTACTTAATTATTTAGATATTATATAAATTAATTTTAAATTTGATGTGAAATACCATCTCTCTTGGTTTCAGACAACAACTATTAAAAGAAATTTTAATATATCACCCACCTATACATGCTTCCACTATTCTTATAACCAATAAGTGGTATCAAATTAGTCATTTTAAAATTTATAATTATTTATTTTATTGTTGATCTATGTAAAATTGTGGTTAGAATTTGATTTCATGTTATTAGTTACTTAATCCAATTTGAATTAACATGTTATTGACATATTAATCATGTTCATTCTGTGTTTAATTTTATTAAAGGTTTAAGAATAAATAAATAATGACCGGAGATTCCATCGAGAAGTGGAAAATCATTGGCTGGTAAACTGGGTTACATGGTGTACAGCTGGCGCACATGCCATAAAACCATGTGTATTTCATCTAGATGCGCTAAGTAATTAATAACCCGTGGTGATTTTATTGAACAATTCATGTTTATTGGGCCAACCAGGCACATGGTAAGCAGATATAGGGCGTGTAGCTTGTATTTACACACCATGTAGTTTAGATGAGTTAACATGCCGAAACCCTGAGAATTTGACTTGGATATACAACAACTGAGGTACATGGCCTGTAGTTGCATGTACACGCCCCATAGTCTCCCATTAATAGAAAAAATTAAAATTGCATTAAATTTTAAAACTGTATCATTAAAACCTTATTTTATTGATTGGCACATCGTTGTCTATTTGAAAATTAAATAATGGTTTTAAATAATTTTAAATTAGAAGTTAATTTATTGTAATTAATATGACATTATTGGTTCTACCATTTATTTTACATGAATTCCATTAATGATGGGTATCTCCAAATAAGATTATATGATCATTAAGAATAAATGGAATTAATTAATTAATACAAGAATGTTTATCTTAAATAATAAAAGAATGAATAAAGAAATAAATTCTAGTTGTTTACATTTGCGTATTCCTTGCATGTATGAACATTCATAAGCTTGAACAAGACCTTTGTTTTTATTTGATAATTTAATTTAATTTATTTCATAAGTTTTCAATTATTTAATATTAAATTAAATGATGGACTATGTGTCATCCCTACTTCCATTATTACATAGGACCTACATGTCCAATGATATTTATGCAAACCCTTTGACCAATCCTTTAGTTACCCTCGTCTGTGTGTGAGTAATAAGTATTTGTAGTTAATAGAGCATCCCAAGGTGCATAGATAAAGTTCAAGAAAGAACCATAATGATTCCAACCCAGGTTATACATGGGTGGATAGGTGGAATATTGTAACTCATGCTAGGATTGGAAATAATTGTTATTTCCCCTAGGTCAAAGATTTATTTAATTTCTACTCATTTAATAAAAAATTAGATAAATATTATGAATGGTTCATTTAATTAATTAATTTTTTTTCTATGAAATTATTTATTTCATGGATCCAAGGCCACGGTCACATAAATAAATGAATTAATTTGAAAATACAGAAATTAAATAAATGAATTATGCGTAAATGTTTTATCCAAACATGGTTAATTAATTATTTAATATCTACTTAATATTAATAATATGTGTGATGGATAAAACAAGATAAAATTTATTCATAATAAATTAAAATCCATCAAATAAATATTAAGATAAACTAAGAATTATATTACATGATTGGGAATGGAACCATAGAACTATGTGTAGTACATGGCCAAAGTCTAGACACTTACTTTTACTGGGGAGTTCTCATGAGAGTTTTGGATTGAATTAACTAAACTTTTATTGAGTTTAACCACAAAATTCTATTTAATAAAAATTTTAATGCAGGTGTTAAGTAAATCCATGTCAGGATTTCAGGATAGCATAATCCATTCAACAGATCAAGGATCTGCAGGTATACAGTTGGAAAGAACACCTACCTAATTAAATTATTATGGTTTTCATGTCCAAAGTCTAGATATTTAATAAAATTAATGGGGATACTTTCCACTATAATGTTAAAGAAACTAGAAATTATGAGTTCAATGGTGAGGGATATTGAGAGTTAATAAAATAGTGGGAGATTTAATAAATAATTAGATTAAAAAATTCAATTTATTATATATCATATATTTTGTAATCAAGAAAAGTACTAATAATCTTATATTTATAATTTTAGAATAAAATGACAAGTTCATCATCCACAATATCCATGAAATCAATATCTGAGAAAGATAACCTACAAATTGGTAGTAAATTCCAGGAGTGGTTTCGATACTTTCATGTTGTGCTACGCCGTGAATAGAAATCTTATGTTCTAGAATCCTCAATTCCTGATCCTCCTACCAAAGAGGTGAGTGGGGAAGAATTTATAATCTATTAAAAAAATTTGAGTGATGTGGTCGATGTTAAATTTTTGATTCTTTCATAGATTTCTAGTGAACTAATAATGTCTCACAAAAAATTGGATGTGTATAGCATGCTTGAGCACCTCCATGGTCATTACCAAGAGAGAGACAGACAAGAACAATTTGAGATTTACATGGTGATATTTTCAATAAATCTTGGAGAGTTTTCCTCATATGGGGTTCAGGTATTCAAGATCATCAACTACATTAAACGATTAGAGGTTTTAGGGTTTAAAATCCATGAAGAACCGGTTAATGACCTCAGTATAAAATCAATCCCATAAATATTCTCTTGTTTTGTTGTGAATTTTTATATGAACAACATTGAGAAGTATCTTCCAAATATTCTTACTCTTATTAACCATGTAGATAAGGTTATGAATCATGAAAAAACTTCCACCCTTATGGTAAAAAAATGAAAATGTAAAGAAATTATCTTTAAACCCAAATCTTCTTCACGCCCTTCCAAGAATAAGAAAGATCAAGTTGAAAGAAAGGGAATAAGATGCTGTATTTTTCTCATGTGGCGAGAAGGACCACTGAAAAAAACCACCCAACCAAAAAAGTAAGGGGAACTTTTGGTGCATTCATTTTCAAGTGTAATATATTTGTTTTAATAAATTGGGTATTAGATACAGCTTGTGGTGCTCACATATGTATTCAAATATATGAAACAAGTATATTTAGAAAGATTGATTGAGGATAGGTAGATCTTTTAGCATCCAACAGAGCTAAACTTGTTGTTATAACTATTAGGGACTACCACCTCACGTTTTCCACTAGAATGATCTTGGTTTTAAAGGGTGGTTATTATGTGCCTTCCGTTACCAAAAACATTATTTCTATATCCAAACTTGATATAGATGGAATTATTTTCAAATTTGGTTATAGATTATGATCCTTTTATAAAGATAACATTTTTTATGGTAAGGAACATTTAAATAACAGCCATTATGTGTGGGATTACATGAACCAAATAACAAAAATCGATAATAAAGTATATTTACATGAATCATACCATACATAACTTTAGTATCATTGTCTAGGTCATTTAATGAAAATAACTTGACTGAATTTTATAAAAATGGTATTTAGATTCTTTTGAATTGAAACCATTTGGTGTATGTGTGGCATGTCTACAAGTAAAAATTACCAAAGACCTATTTAATGGGAAAGGTTAAAGGGATAAAGAGATTTTCAAATTAGTTCATACAGATGAGTGTGGACCAATTACTATTAAAGAAAGGGGAAGGTACTCATACTTCATAACTTTCACTAATGACTTTATTAGATGTGGATATGTCTACTTAATGAGGTATAAGTCAGATTATTTTGATAAATTCAAGGAATACAAGAATAAAGTTGAGAACTAACTTTGTAAGAAGATTAAGAAAATTTTCTCAGACCGTGGAGGAGAATATCTTAATCAATACTTCATTGATTATTAATGGGAGTTTGGGATTTTATCTAAACTCACCTATCCTTATACACCTCAGTGGAATAGTGTAAGTGAAATGAGGAACCACACCTTGTTGGACATGGTGAGATCAATGATGAGTCATGTGAGTCTTCCACTATCCTTTTGGGGATTCACATTACAAACAACATCATACGTAATAAACTGAGTAATAACTAAAGAAAAAGATGGTATAACATACCAATTATGGAATGGAATGAAACCTGTATAGTTTTACTTACATGTGTGGGGTTGAAAATCATTTATTATGGACTCTTTAGGTAACAATCTTTCACCCTAAGAAATAAAGTGTATCTTTAAAGGATATCCCAAATAAAAAAAGGGATACTACATATGAAATCCTTCAGATAAAATGGTTATGGTGGATAGATATCCCCCAATTATTGAGGATGATCTTATATCTAAGAGAGATAGTGGTTTTGAGATAGACTTTGATGAAGTCCAGGCTCAGGATACACAAGAGTTGCTATAGGAACAACTTTCATAAAGTCCCATGGAAGAAGAAATTATTCCAGAGACACAATTACTACATAGGATTACTGGAGAGGTTAGAGAACCAGAATGGTATATTTTTATAGTCACCAATGATGGTGACTCATTATTAGTTTATAATAATGACCCTCTTACCTATAAGGAAGTATTAAGTGGCACAGATGATTTCAAGTGGTAATAATCCATGAATTATGAAATGGATTACATATACCAAAACCAAGTCTGGATTTTGGTAGACCCTACAATATATTTAAATACCAATGGTTTCAAATTGATATTCATGAAGAAACTGTATACGGAAGGAAAAGTCAGTACTTATAAGGTGTGACTGGTTGCAAAAGTGTTAAAACTACTTCAAGTCATTGAATATAACTAAACCTTTTAACAAGTTACAATGATAAAATACATAGAAATTATAATTTAAATTATGTATTTCCATGATTATGATATTTGGAAAATGAATTTCAAACCAACCTTTCTTAATAAAAACCTTTAGGAAGAAGTATACATGACACAACCCAAAGGGTTTATGACTCCAAAAGATTCCAACAAGGTATGGAAGTTTCAAAGATCAATTTTTGGATTAAATCAAGCATCCAAGTCATGGGAAATTAATTTTGATGAGGCCATAATAGAATTTATTTCCATAAAGAATGAATGTGAGTTGTGTGTATATAAATGGTTTAGTGGGAGTGTATTCATTTTTTTAATAAAATATGTTGATGACATATTACTCATTGGAAATGAAATACTAGTATTATAGTATTTTAAGGTGTGGCTGAATAAATGATTATCTCTGAAGGAATTGAGAGAGAAAATATATATTCTTGGGATCAAGATACATCATGATAGATCCAAGAGGTTGCTTGGCCCATAACAAAGTGCATAAATTGACAAGATACTGAAGCGATTCAGTATGACACAATTCAATAGGGGATTCTTGCCATCATCACATGGTATTTATCATTCCTATAAAATGTGTCCTTAGACACATAAGGAAAGAAATATAATGACAAGGATTTCATATTCATATTTTATTGGGTGAGTCATGTATGTTATTCTTTGTACTAGGCTAGATCTCGCATGTGCATTAAGTGTGGTAAGAAGATATCAAGATGATCTGGGTGACCAACATTGTATGGAAGTCAAGACTATGCTTGAGCATTTGAGGAATTCTGAGGATATGTTCTTAGTTTATGAAGGAGACGTGGAATTATTCATCATAGGATATATAGATTCTAGTTTCCAAACTAATCAAGATAAGATTAAGTCACACACGAGATACTTCTTTACATTGAATAGAGGTGTGGTGTCTTAGAAGAGCTCAATGTAGGCTATGGTTACTAATTCCACAACAGAGTTCAAGTATATTGCGGCTTCTGTTATAGCTAAATAAGTAGTATGGATGCACATCTCATCTAGGAGATTGATGTTCTACCTATTAGTAATGATCCTATCACACTCTTTTGTGATAACACTGTAGCATTGGCTCTTGCAAAAGATCCAAGGTCACATCAGTGGATAAAACACATAATTAGAAAGTATCATCTCTTAAGGGATTTTTCTCTGAGAGGTGAAGTTTTCGTTAGTAGTATTTCCATAGAAGAAAATGTGGTGGATCCCTTTACTAAATCATTGACTTAACAGAAACATGACTATCATGTGAGGTCTAGCGGACTGAAGGTCATAGGCAGTTGGCTCTATTCCAAGTGAGAGTTTGTTGGAGTTGGCGTCCTAGAAAAAACATATATATTTATTACATAAATATTCGATGTATTGAATATTAATAAAATTTATTATTACATATTGTTTTTTTTCTATATAAATATAATATAATAATGTACTAGAGTATATGTCACATTGATATGGTTGTAGTTTTTCCCCACTATGATGATAACCTTGATGTGCTATGATGATATTATCAAATAATCTTCTATAGTTGGATAAAGTACTATGGTGGGAAACATAGTATATAGACTATCAAGTGTGATTACTTGTAAGTAGATGAGGCTTCTTCTCATGAAGTTATCACTTGGTAATCACCAAGACAAAAGGTCTTGAGAATAGACCCACCAATAGGAATTACACATGTTTTTGTGTCATCGAATATTCCTATCTATGAGAGTGTGTTATGGTCATTAGACTATAATATTATCATTAATACAAGTCACAACTCACATACTTAAATGTATTTCATAAAACATGATGATAAAATTTCATGGTGAAGTTGGATATATTGGGTGCGTCATGAGTGACATGTCATTAATGAATAAGTCAAGGAAAGATTTGTACCTTCTATCTTTAAAGAAGCTGATATCTCATCCCTTTTATTGGAATAGAACTGCCGCATTAAATTCCATTTACATGATGTAACAATGTGTTTATATCATATATTCAAGGAAATACATATCAAGCATATAAGTTGGTGACATGGATACGCAACCTACTTGATGAGATATTATAATAAAGGGATTATATTACACAGTGAGCATTCATATGTGGTTGTCGACATTGTGAAATTAAGTTCTTTATCTTATTACATTGACCCATTTATAGATAGTAATATTGGGCTTTAGGAAAGCTGGACTAATTCCAATGAGATAGAATCCTAGAGGGCCACACACTGTGTGTTTCTATTTTTCTCAATTAATTTATATTTGAGATTAATTAATGGAATAAATATTATTCTCAAGTATGAGGAATAATTTTATTTAAGTTATATTAATCACATAAATTAAATAAATATTTATTCACAGGCATGTGAATATAATATTTATTTTATTTAATATTTTAATAAATACTTATTCACTAGATTGTGAGTAAAATATTTATTTATGAATAAAATATTTATTCGGTTGTTTAATAAATGATAGAGGAGTTTTAATGGACCAAGACCGAGTCTATTGACAAATATTAATTAACAAGACCGTTATATAATATTTTTTATTGTGCAAGTTGGTGCATTACACAAAATAATAATTATAAAATTATTATTTGGCATTTTTGGATTTATTGAAGATAACAAATGTTATTTAATAGCTGATATATAATTAAATTATATTTTAACAGAAAACCTAACTCTATAAATAGGTGGATATGTCTATTTTATAGAGAATACAAAAAATGAGAATAGAGAATTGTTGTACTCAATGAATTCTCTCTCTCAACTCCTCCTACTATATCACTCTATAGAATGATAAGTGGAAGATATATTTCTTCATGACTGAAGAATGATCGATCAAGAACGAACAAAACATGACATTCAACTCACCGCAGTAGCACTCAAATATTGAATGGTGTTGATTGGAGATCATATGAGCACATGGGAATCAATGCTAGAGGGATTCTATCCTTGGTTCCTCACAATGAAACAAAGGTAATCCGAAAGGGTCTTTTAGGATGATCAATATTCACCAACGAAGAAATTTCCTAAGATTAGGTATTAATTTATTCAGATATTAAATAAATAAATTTTAAATTTTATGTTCATGATACCCGCTCTTGGTTTCAGGAAACAATAATTAAGAGAAATTTTAATTTATCTCCCAATTTCATATTCTTCCACTTTTCCCATAACCAAAAGTTCTCTATTTTTTTCCATAGGATTTGGGTTTGTCTAATGTATGAACATGAGATGTCTAATTTCCAATATATTTAGGCATTACAATTATAGGTTATCTTTTAAGTAATAGTCTCCCCATGACTTCATTAGGCCCTTATCACTAGTAAAAAACATCTAGTATATAGGGGGTATGATTGAGATCATGTCAAAACTTATATTGGGATTCTATTTAGTTATATTGAGCCAAGAAAAATATAAAATAGTATTATAGGGTTTGTTTGGTTTGGGATAGTTTTAGTTAGATGTAATGACATGATGTTTGGAATTTAGAGGTAGACCACAAGAATTCTTTTCCAGCATGGATTAAAATAAAATCTAGGTTTACAAGGTATTTCTTATAATAATAGTCTAGGCATGAGTGGGGATTTATGATACAAATCCTACTATGGGATAGATGTGACTCATGATGTGTCGTAGGGCCCAATTACAATCTAGTTTTTGAATTGCTCATAAATAATAATAGTGGGATGCTTAGGGAATGTAATACATAAATACACATGTTTTTTTTACACACTTCCTCAATAGGATCCAATTATAATTAAGAGAAAATAATAATTTATTTGAAGTTTTTTCGAATATATTATTTGGGGTAACTAAATTAATAAGGATTAAAGGTGTAATTTGATTATATGATGTGACTTATTTATTGTATTTTTTCTACCATCCTAAGTTTTTTATTTTTTTGTCATGAATTTTGATGTAATATAATAATAAAAAATATATTTTATGTGATTACATATTATGTGTAAAATGGTTTTTATGGTGTGGTTTTTGAAAAATGACTAATATGGCCTAGCATTTTAGGATTTTCCAGTTTTGAATAAATTTATAAAAATGGTTTTCTATTTTTTTTTCAAGTTGGGTTTTTAAATGTATGTGATTTTGAGAAAATGACCTACTATGAAGAATATTTAAAGTTTTTTTGATAGAAAACACAGGGATTCGAAGTTGAGTGCTTAAAAACATGGATGAGTTTTTATATGTGTAAAATGGTTTTGATGATATTCAAATATGTTATCAATAGATGTGTGATATGGTTTATATAGTTTTATTATTTATATGAGAGTGAATTATATTATATTATTTACTTTTTTTCAATATGTTTAATTTGATCGAATTGTAAGAGAGTTATGATTTAATCTCAAATAATGGGTGTTTAGAGTAGTGTGTGAGAATTTGTTTATGGGAATTGGTGGTTTTATATATTTGATTACTTGGATTGATTATTTTATAGGATACACCTATAATTGTGTGAACCATTATGATTATTGGGTTTTTATTAGTTATTCAATATGTTGGGGAGCACCATAATGATAATATTTTATTAGACATTGGTTGTTTTTGATCAACATGTGTATTAATTCATTATCCCAACCTATGATTAGAGAAATTAGAAGTGTGCTAGGGTGATTTAAATTTTCACATGATAGCATAGATCGAAAATTTGGAGTAAAATAATGGTTGTAAAGTGACAAATATCATGGAGTAATTGGTAAGAATCTCAATGTGTGGATGGTGTGGCTTTTAGTGAAAACCACACTCCTTTATTTGAGTTTCATAGTAGAGGTTTGATAAGTTTTCTATGATAAAATGTGGTGGTTAATGGATAAATTTATGACTAAATTAGGCCCCACATTTTAAGTGAATTTTGGTGATACATTTCAGTGATGGAATGAATTATGGTATAGAGTTTTTAGTGAACCATTAATTTGTGTGTTTTTGAAATTAGGGAAAGGTTTGAATCTGACTAATTAAATACCAGGGTCAATTGGAAATTTTATAATCATATTGGGTGTGTCTTAGTTTATGGGTTTTTGAGACCATAAATGGATTTTTTTGGACATTAAAAAACTAATAAAAAAGTGTATCAAGATAAATACATTATGATTTGTGAGCAATCATGTCTTAGTGGGCAACTGTAGAACCCATCGAGGACCCGGTGACACAAAAAAGATAATTCAGTGTCCCATAAGAGTCCTAAAGGGGGTCCCATGAGATCCCAGTAGGAATTTAGAAGGTTTTTTAGTGGGGGTATTTTCATAATTTTATGGTCACTTACCCCTCTTATTGTGAATTTAATGGGCTTGGGAAATTCTATTTTTTCAATACTCTTATCCATTCATGTTCCCTTTGATACACTATTGGTTATCCCTTAATCATAAGTCTATCTAGAGTCATTTCTCTTAGTAAATTAATGCATGTTGGTATCCTTCTCTTCCCTTCCTATCACTCTTTGTTTTCTCAAATTTTTGGTTGAACAGGTCTTAGGATATGGATTGTCATTCTTACAGAGTGTATAATAATAACATTATAATCATGGGGATTTTCTGCATAGTGACTAGAAAAGGATTTAGAGTAACGAAAATGTGTTATTTATATCCATTTTGGTAAATTTATATCACATTTTGAGATTTATTATAAATTTCATAATATTATATTTATTTGATTATTGATTTTGGCTAATAAATTAAGGATTTTAGTTGAAGTTGTACAAAGTGTACATCATGGGTTGTATACACTCTATTTTTCATAGTTTCAATAATATTGTGTACCCTTTTAGTAATATAATAATTAAATTTATTATATGAATTTTATAAAAAAATTAGAAAAAGATTAATTAGTTATTCTTTATTAGATATGTTCTCATTGGATTTTAAGGTGTTTAATATAATCTTGGATGATTAAATGAATGGAAAAAAGAGGTTAGTGGCCTCTTCTCATTGAGTATGATGATTTTTTTGGAATAAGATGTATTACATACTATTTTCATTAGGTTTAGGTGATTATTGTTATTATTATATTAGGCATGATTGTGTGACATGATATCACTCCATAAATGGGATAACACCACATTGACCTAATAGTAACTGATGGACTATAGATCTTTCTAAATGGTATTTTTGGCGGAACCTTGTTCAAATGAGTGTTGGGGGATAATATTATGGATTTTATAGTAGTGATATTTCATGGTTATCTCATTTTCCTAATGAATAAATATTATATCCTTTAAAATGGAATTTCAATGGATTTTAAAAATTAAATTTCAAATAAAAAAGTGATTTAAAGTCACTGATATTGAAATCTGTTATTAGTGAATGGATTTAATCAAATATTGATGCCCTTTTAAATGAAATGGATGATTATCTATTCCCTATTGTTGTATTCATTTCACTCATTGAATTAAAATCCTCAAAAATTGAATCCTAACATCAAATTCATCATGACATTGACATTAGGGACTTATCATAGAATTACCAATCCTATGATTTTGGATAAACAATTGGTGATGTTTTTTGATAGTTTATTGTCTTTATTTATGGTATTTTTGTTGTTTTTTGTTCTTTTATTTTGTGAGGTTCCCCACTAAACTCTTAAAAGTGGATTTTTGGAAATCAAAAAAAAATGATTTGAGAGAGGAGATTTGCAAGGGGTATTTCATGTGTTTTATCCAAGGGAATTGTGTTTATAAATAATGACATTTAATTTTATATAAATGTGATATTTATCTTATAATTTTAAATAATTATAAGAGATATTATTAGGATAAATGGTTTTTTCCATTTGGCCTTTTAAGTGAGATGAATTTTCAAAAAGTGTGTCTAATTATGTGATCTATCTGTATGGATATATAAATTTTTGAAGAACCTTATTGTGTGTGATGGGTAGTTTAGGAAGGTTCATGATTTATATATGGGTTATTGATGATATTTTATTCATGGTACCTTGGAAGGTACCCCTTGGGATAATGATAGAGTCTAGGACTCTTAGAAATATCAACTGTTTAGAGCGAGTCTTGGAAATCAGTGATATTTCTATTGAGTGATCACACAGGTTATGATCGGGGTGTGGTATGATCCTAAGAATGATGTGAAACATCAGGTATTAATCAAATGATGAGTGAGATTATTTAATATCATAATTCAGCTTGTGATTTATATTTTTGATGAGTGGTTTACCTCCTTAGTTTCTTATGGAAGTTCCCTTCTGGTTTACCTTATCATTTTACATGGGAGATACTATCACTATTTTTTTGTCCATGGTATCGACTAGGATTTATGAATATAAGAAGAGTATATTCACTTATTTATATTATTAACTAGTAATAGAGTATGTTTTCTTCTTCATATGGTTGGAAAGGAGGATAGTGTGTTCACTTATTATGGTTAACCTAGGGGAGAGAAAGATTCCACCTTAGTGAATATTGAAAATTTTCCAATCTAATATTTAGTAGCTGAGCATGTAGCCTCTGAGGAAATTATGTTTCAGGATGAAACTTTTTACTGGGATATTTACTCATGGGAGGTAACATCAAGAATTACCTACATGTTTTATTTGAGATCAAGGAGTGTTATTTTACTTTTTTATGAGTTTGCATGCATTGATTAATTACCTAATTTATTTTATACTTATACTGGTTGTGACCTTTTCCATGGGGTTTTGGACATATAGTGATTGTAGAATTGGATATAGCTGGTATGGTGTAAATTCTTGGGTAGAGTATTTTCTTTCATTCAATTGAGTATACTATCTTCCTTCAAAGTTCCACTTATAGTAATACCATGACAATGACAGACACTTATGAGGATAATACTAATATAAGATCCATGATATCTAGGTGAGGCAATCATATTAAATGATTTTATAGCAGTATTTACCCCATTTGATGATGAATGATACACTATATAGAGGAGGAGTTTCTATCAACTAGTATGGTTATTATTTTTTATGAGGGCAGACGAGATGATAAGGGGTATAACATGAGAGATAATATTTATGTTATTTAATGTACTTGGTCCCCATTCCTTTTTTTCTACTAATTTTATTATAGGATTATAGTTTTATAGTTATTAGATCTTTTGAGACCTATTTTAATTATTATCATATTTTTATTGTTGATTGATAATTATTATTTCTAGTTTGGGACTATACGATTGTTTATTTTTTATTCAATACATGATTAATATTTCCTATAGTATTTCAATTTTTTGTTATTTTATGGGCGGTGAGATGACTAGTGGGTTTGAAGGTACTCTATTGAGTTAGTATTTTTAGATGTGAGATGATCCATTTTGGTGATACTATTTAATTGGTAAAATGTGATTTTTTAATATTCTTCATTTGTACATGAGTTTATATGATTAATAAGTTATAAGAAGCTATGAACTGACCTAAATTTAGTGTTACTACTATGTGTCCTTAAACTGAAAGTGTCTTATTTATCACGATGACATGTAGACATTATTTTATTTCATGTGTATGCATGATATATTTTTCTAGGTGGGTTTAGGGACACTCTCCATATAAATACACATGTATCCACTTGATCACTAGTACATAGTGAATCCAGGAGAGTGGGGGAATCTTACAGGGTCATTGGATTCACCCCTATATGCAAACAAGTAATGGGTTTTAATGAATGCGGGTATACTATAATATTTCATTGAATCTATAAGTTTCTTATTGGATATGGGGATATGGGTTGGGATGATAAGTGTTGTAGATACTAAGGATTCAATGAGATATTATTTAGTGAGTTTGGATGAGGCTAGAATTTTTTTATTCATTTTACTTCATAAGAATCAACCTAGGACTAGGTTAAGTATTATCTTTGATCACTTTTATACATGTTAATATAATATTAAATGATATTTTTATTACATCATATAAAATTCTATTTTATGTTTACATACCAAACTATGGGATGCCACTTTTTTCTCTTAATTTTGTTTCCAAATGTTTTGAGTATGTACATTGTATGGATTGATAATGCCAAATTTTTAGTAGATTTGGTAATGACCCTTTTTGGTTATCTTTAAGGTAATAATATCTTAATTAATTCATTAATCCATTAATTCAAGTCACGTGACTTTGGTATATGGGTAAACATGACAAACATCACTTTATAACTATAATGACCCAAACTTTTATAAATGAAATTTCCTTTTAAATGAACAATTTTCTATTAAGTAATGTAGTTATTGAAAACACATGCACTATATTTCTTTTCAATTTTTTAGACCAATATAAAACATGAACATAATTTTTATATCAGGATTCGAAGACCATTAATCATAATAAAAATTGAAAATATAGTCATTATATAGTGACTGTTATGATTATTATGTATTAAGGTTTATGATATAGTATAATTAATATAGACAGAAGAAGAGATGGCCTTGATCGGTAGGATTTTTACTAATTAATCCCATTTATTGGTTATTTTGAGGGATATGGAATCACTCATATTTTTCCTTAATAAATACCAAGTCAATATTAAACTACTAAAACTTGAGAGAAAAAATTTATAGGAGAATTTCATTCTTATCAAGATCACAACCCAAGACATGTCCACTTAACCACCCTAAGAAAGTGCCACTATCTCACACCTTACCCATAGGTCATACGCTGGTGTAATAAGTGGTTATGTATCTAAAACCTAGAAGTATGAATTTATATATTTTATTTTTAATAAAATAATTATCATATTTATCCCTTTTTGTTATTACTTTATATATGACTATATAATTAGTTTGATAAAAATTATATCTTGATTTGAAGAAATCAAAATTGTATTTTTGGAAAATATATACATTTAATTAAAAATATCTTTTTGATAAATTCAAGAAATTTTTAAATAAATTTTATTTTCATGAAATATTATTATTAAATAAATATAAAATATAATATTATTTATTTAAGTCCAATGTAATTTTTATAGGGATCATAAAGTTGTTAGTGTCTTAAAAAATAATATTATCTAGTAAAAAGGGATTTTTATTTAAAATTATAAATTATTACATTTAGAAATTTATTTTGGTATAATAAATATTATTTTTGAAATGATCATTTCCAAATAATCCAATGATGATTTTTTCCAAATTTTCTGAGACAGTCGATTTTTTGGGTAAAATTTTACTAAGGTATAAATATATTGTATGTATTATGGCATCGTAATAGCCCAAAAGTGACGTAATAAAAAATATTAAGTGAATAAATGGCTAAAAATATTTTCTCTTTTATAATTATGTGTTTTTGAAGTTATTTAATTAATTTTATAAACCTATAACGAATCCTTCAAAACATATATGATAATTTAATGTTTTATAAATAATTCTGTATGAACATGACTGAATTCATCAACATGAATGGTATTAAATTAATAAGTTAGGTTATTAACTTAATAAAATATTGAAAAACGCCCCTATTTGACAGAAACCAATGAAAAATACCATGGGAATGTTTGTCTTTTAAATTATTTTATCATTCAGAGTCCAAAACCTACGTTTAATAATTAATAAAGAATACCCCTCTCTTTTCCTTTAAATAACCACCCATCCTCCCATTCCACTTCACTCAAAAACCATTTAGCACTAATTTTCACGCTATACTTCTCTTTAAACCCCCTAGTTATTCCCACGATCTTAAGAATCTCCACTCAATCTTTTAGAAGCGCCCTCTCATGGTAAGGGTTTTTCTTCCTCCTCTTTATTCAAGTGCATTTTTTTTAATAAGCCTTTATATTTCTAATTATTGAAATTATATTGTGGTTTTACACATAAATTTACTATCCTTATGATTCCATAGTAATAATAAAACACATTTCACTCTCACTATATTCTTTCATAAACCTTTATGTACACCTGTTATGCTTCCAAAATTATTCCACTATTTTCCATGTCAAACATGTGTTTATGAATACCAAAAATCATTTACACTAACAAATATTCACCTAGATATAACAACACATCATTTATTTTGGACTTAAATATATGTAACACATGCTCCTTAATCTTGGGATTAAATGGGAGGAAATATGTTCTTATGTCAAATGATCTATGTGGAACACAAATGCATATACATGATTTGAATGTGACTGGTGTGTCTAAAATTATATAGCTATCCAATACATTGGGTAATGTTTTTATCTCATGAAATACCATTTATGGTGCATGGGTGGTTATCCTAATCACTTAATTTTATGATGTATTATAGGATAACTTTGAATTATTCTTATGATGTCATGTTTTATGTTGTTTTCACATTGATATGTTTCATTGATGTTATCATATTATATAATGATTTTATGTTCATGTTTTGGATTCTCACCCTTTTTGTATCTTTATGAAATTATTCAATAAATAAATTGTATTAAATATATGGGTTTTCATATTTGGTATCAGAGTAAGGTCTGGTTATTTTTCGGGAATAGTATTAGAAATCCTTATTGAAAGCATTAAGGATAATAATAAACATAGGAAAACATCCCTAAATTTTAAAAAACTTTTGATTAGGTGATTTTCAAGAAACAAAATCTATGATTAGATACTAAAAGTGGATGAAACTCTAATTTTTTTTACCTAGGGGTAATAACGCAGAAAAAGGAACACTTGGTATTAAATTTATCATCACTTAGTAAATGATAAAGAGTCATTTCTAGACACCTTGTCTGACACTCCTAGGTAATATTATTTGGTAAATTCATAGGCTCTTTACGAACCATTATGAGGGGAACAAAATTTTCCATCAAATTTTTTGTTAGGGAATAGACAATGAATAACTTATATTAAAACCTAGAAGTTTATATGTTAAATAATATGTGTCATTTATGATTTATCCTATCAATTTTTATAGTTCCCCATTTATGTTTTTAAAATTTTAAAAATTATCATCCCTTTGTCTATTTTGGATGAAGTAAATGATTAGAGCCAAAATCAAATACTAAAAGTCAGGATTTTCATCCATTCAAGAACTTATAATGTCCAATGTGACTATGGTTATTAGTATTCATTCATATCATGTATGTTTATTAGAACTATTGAAACACAAACTCAAAAAATTTAATTGGATTAATTGATTAAAAAAGGAGAAATTATTGCATCCTAAGTATAAAAATTATCCCCTATCAATATTTGTAGGTTGGACTTCCCATGTAACCTTTTGATACTCTCTTTTGTGAAATTCAATGATATTCTGGTCATTTATTAACTTTATTTGATGGAGCCGACATAAATTTTTTAGATAAGGAAGTCACCCTCCATATCCTGAATATCCCTCTAATTATATACAAGTATAAGGATGAGGATGGATCTCCTTTGCAATAATCATCTCAAGTGTGGTTATTATTTTCTTATGAGAATTCGTATCTAGTTCAAATGATTGAGAATAAGGACATGATCATCCCTGATAATGAGCCCATTGTAATAGAATAGACTAATGTGTTTACTGAAGAAATTTATAATCTTCCTCATATATGAGAAGTTCAGTTCTCAACCAAACTTATACCTAAACCTTTTCCAATATCCAATAATTTCCATTGTTGAAATTGAAGTGTTGAAGATTAAACTACAAGAGAATTTGGATAAAGGGTTTATACACCCAAGAGCTTCACCATGGTATGAATTGGCCCTTTCCATCAAGAATAAGTATGGGTCAATGAACCTCTACATTGATTATCAAGATCTAAAAAAGATCACAATAAATAATAAGTATCATATTCTACAGATTGATGAATTGTTTGATCAACTATGTGGATCCAAATACATCTCTAAGGTAGACATTTAGTTCATATATTATCAAGTAATGGTGAATGAAGATACCACCAAGACTGTATTTCATACAATTTAAGGTCACTATGAGTTCATAGTGATTATATTTGGAATCACAATTAGTCCATCTACCTTCATGAACTTAATGGATAAAATATTTAGGGATTACCTTGATAAATATTTGGTTGTCTTTATAGAAGAAATTATTATCAACTTAAAAATTAAGGAGGTACGTGAGGATAATTTGAATATTATATTAAATATCGAATGAAAAAGAAAAGTTGTATGCAAAGTACAGTAAATGATAGTTTTAGATGGAATAGGTAACATTCCATGGGATTGCTATAACTTGTAAAGGAATATCTATATATTATTTGAAAAAATAGGAAATTTAAGGATATCATAAAATGATATCTATGATTGTTATCAATAGTTTAATTATATTATCTAGGTAATATCATTTATTTTTGAGAAAATTCCCACAATTTTCAAGATAACTAACCAATTTATCTTGGAAGGGAGTGAAGTTTTTCTGGACTGATAAATGTGAGGAAATATTTAAAGAGTTAAAGAAGAGTCAAATAACTAATCCTATTCTAACATTAACCACTATTGGGGAAGGATTTTTGATATGTAATGATGCATTCAAAAAAGTATTAGGCTATGTACTAATGTAAAATGAAAAATTCATAGCATATTCCTCTCACCAATTAAATATCTATGATAATTATTACCTAATACATGATCTAGAATTGGATACAATGATTTTCACATTAAATATTTGGTGACATTGTCTATATAGAAAGAATTGTGACATATATATGGATCATAAAATCCTCAAGTATATATTTACACAAAAGGATATCACTATTTTCCAACAAAAGTGTTTAGATCCAATCAAGGATAATTATTATTTCATCCAATAACATCATGGGAAGGTGAAAAAATTGGAAGATGTTCTAAGTAGAAAGGATCCAAATGATAATTTAAAGGGATCAATTCTTCTTGGAAATGAAAAAGATAGACATGAGATTAATAAAGGGGAATTTATATAACAATTCTCAAATAACTTCTTAACTATCCATTCTTGATAGGATCAAGGAGACCCAAAAAGATGATGAGGAGCTACTGTGAGAGGCTGAAAATATCCTAGATTAAAAATTTTCTAAAATGAAGGTATAAGGTTTGAAATTTAGATATGTGTCCCATAAAAACTATAGGTAAAGAGGTAAATTATGGATAATGTGCATAAATCATTCATCTCTATTCATCCAGAAAGTACCAATATGCATAGAAATATGAAGAAAAACTTCTGGTGGGATAACATGAATAAGGATATATCAAAATTTAAATATAGATGATTGATATTAAAAATATCAAAGTTTGAATGAAATAAGTCTAAGGGTATCATGTAACCATTTCCAATACCAGTATATAAATGGGAAAACATAACCATTGATTTCCTCATAGGACTCTATAAGACATCTAAAGGCAATAAAGTTATTTGGATATTATCCCATCACCTTACTAAGTTTGTGCATTTCATTGTTATTAAGTAATATTTATATCTTGACCAACTTTCTAATATATACATAATATAATTGGTAAGGCTTCGGGGATTTCCAATCTCTATTTTATTGGATCAAGATATAAGGTTTACAATGAGGTTCTAGATAATCCATTAGAAAGAGTTGGATATAGAGCTATGTTTCATCACTTCTTACACCCTTATATGGATGGTTAGTCTGATAGAACCATAAAAAATATAGATGATATATTGAGACGATGTTAAATATATTTCAAAGAATTTAGGGATCATCACCTTCCCCTAGTTAAGTTCCCATATAACAATAGTTTCAATTCTAACATTCAAAAGTTTCCTTAATAGGCTCTGTATGGGATGAGGTTTCATTCTATAACATGATGGGATGGCGTTATAGAGTGGAATCATACTAGACCTAATATTATCCAAGATATTACATATAATTTTCAAACTATTAATTATCATATAAAATATATGAAAAATTGATATAAAATCTACACAGAAAATCACCAATGAAACATAGAGTTTAAGGTCAGAGATAAATAGTTCTTTTTTATATCACCATGAAATAAATTCATGAGGTTTGGGAAGAAGGGAAAACTTAGTCTATGAAAAATCAATCCCTTTGAGATCCTTTATCATATCAGAGCTATAGAATATTGTCTATCACTCCCACTTAACCTATCTCAAGTACATGATATTTTTCAGGTATCTATATTAAGGAAGTACATACCAAAACTATCACATTTACTAAATCCAAATAGGTATTATTATAGAATGATATTTCATATTAGGAGAATATATTAAAGATATTAGATCATAGAGAAAAAGTTCTATGAAACAAGAAAATTCACCTGGTTAAATTAATGTGATAGAACCACAAGTTTGAGGCTGTGACATGGTAACCATAAGAGGGGATGAAACAAGAGTTCAATCATTTGATTTAGTGTACAAAATTAAATTTATAGGGTGGAATTTTTTAAAGGGGAAGAATGTAATGACCCAAATAATTTATAAATAAAATTCCCTCCTAAATGAATAAATTATCTATTGAGTAATATAGTTATAGAAAACACATGAACTTTATTTCATTTTGTTATTCTAGAGTATTATAAAACATGTCCATAATTTTTCTATCAGGACTAAAAGACCAATTTTTATAATAAACATTAATAATAAAGGGGTTCCATAGTGATAGTTTAGATTAGTATATATTAAGGGTTATGACAAAGTCTAATTGACACAGAAAAAATAAGTAATGGCCTCGACATATAGGATCATACCCTATGAAGCAAATTTATCAGATTTTATAATGGAAATGACATCATTAGGATTTACCTATTACTAATCCCAATCTAATATTCAACAACTGAAACTCGTGAAAAAAAATTTACTGGATAAGTTCAAGCTTATCAAGTTCACAACCCAAACCATTTTTCATGATCCACCCTAATAATGCACCACCATTGCACCCCTTAACCTTAGGGAGTATGATGATGTAATAAGTGGTTATGTATCTTGGCCATTGCACTATGGATTTTTATATTTCATTTTTAATAAAATAGTGATAATATTTATCCATTTTTATCATTAAAATATAAATTATTTTTATAATGACTTTGATTTGACGAAATCATTTTTTTTTTGTTTTTTTGGAAATATATTGTTTCAATTAAAACACTCTTTTTGAAAAATTAATTATTTTTTGAAATAATTTTTATTTTTATGAAATATTTTTCTTAACTGGATGAATAAAAATTAATTTTTTATTTCAAAAGCACTTTTGAGGAAAAAGTGGGAAACTAGAGTGACATAAAAGACTTAAAACACAACCATGCCTCCATGGGAAAAGTTCCTTAAGAGAAAAGTCAATCCAATTCAAGAGTAAGAAGGTGCCCCACCCTAGAAAAAAAACAATACGATCAACATCCAACTTCCTATCGTAGATTGGTTAGCTGTCCTGTGCAAGGATGCACAGGCCCGGTACCGATGGAAAATGCCATACCCTTTCAAAACATTCAATTCTGGATAGCAATGAAGAGGAGAATGCTCTCTGCTCTGAACCTCATCTAGGACACTCCCTTGCAAGTAAACTGGATGTAGTATATCATGGAACAAGGCCACAGTGCTGCAAGAAAATTCCCAAAAATCAAACCACCAAAGCCTTATCAATGCACAACAACACATAAACCTTCACCAAATCGTAAAAAAATCAAAGTTTCATTCACACAAACCATAGTTCATCGCGTCTTCACTTGCTCTAAAACTATAGAAAGACCACATGAGGAGCTCCCAGATCCACATTGCCGCCAATTCCACTAAACCAAACTAGTAAAACCTTCCTTCACAATACCACATCACAAAAATCCTTCATCCGCAAAACCACCTCAAGAAAAAATCCACAACCAAACAACCAGGATCCATCGAAAGCCACAAAACCATATCCAAAAAACACATAATTCCTAAAGCATAATCACAAACAGAAAAACAAGATCGGAAATCAAGAATGAAAAAACCAAAATCCCAAAGGCATCCATGGGTAATGTCACAAACCAGGCCAGATCCCATCACCGCCTTCACACACTCACCTGAAGACAACCTCAAACCACCATGCACACTCTCAGCCGACACAGACCCACACATCGATCCACAATAGGAAGATGGAGCATGACAGTAGGCCCCACTTCACCGCTATATGAAACCCTACCCAATGAAGAGGGGGTAGAGAGAGGATAGGATATCAAACCGGGAATTCACGCTGGTTATTACCATGAAGAGATGCCACCCCTGATAGAATACGTCATCGTGAGAGTACTGAGTAGGAGAAAGGAAGCAGTTTGATGTCGACCTGAAGTAGAGTGAGATAGGTGGAAACATGGGAAACCCTAGAATTCGTCTTCTCTATGATGCTCGGTCTGGGTGGTGACATCCCACCACCTCTTGGAGAAATCATGCAGCATATATGTAGCGAGCTTGACCCTCCACCTAGGAGATGTCTCTAGATGCTCAAAAATAGTATACATAGAACCCAGCCAAGACTCCATAGCCTGTGGTCCTCCATCCCCTGAAAACGTAGGCAGATGCTGTTGCTAGAATATGCGCGTCAGCTCTTCCATAGATGTGGCAGCTGGCGGTGCTCCCTGGAAGGTCTGTATAAATCACATGAAGCCTTTACGGAACTATGTATCATCACCTGTGACCAGTATAATGGCTAGCGCCACCTCTGGTTCTGCTGGAGGATCCATCGGTAGCCCGTGGCCAACCATCTCTAGAGTATACTCGTTTCCGCTCTCTTGGAAAACAACTCGAGGTCGTCTTGGCAGCATGAATCTACATGGTCAAACACACGCATTAGATTAAGATTATCAAGGACTAAAAACAAGGAGTGTATGAAAGGAACCCGGAAAAGAAAACATTCAATTTTTAAAAAACAAGACTGCACGTATTGTATAATAACTACACGACGTTTTCATTCAATTCTTTCACATGGGCGTGTACTTCTGCCAAAACTGGTTGTGTAACACCCCAAACCCACGACGTGTTTTCCACACACACGGCATGTACTTGAATTTTCATCCTTTTCCTGAGCCCTTCTACACAGATTAGCCACACAATTTTCCATTAAATGAGACTAAAAAACATGTATAATATCTACACGGTGTGTACTGCTTAGATTACAACTGCCTATGTTGTTAGTGACACGACTGGCCACTCGGCTGACACTACACGGCGTGTTACACCCGCACATGGCGTGTACACCAACCCGTTTCCCCAGCCACATGACCAATTCTACATGGTCTCTAACCGGTTAAGACTACATGGTGTGTCCCACAGGTACACAACATGTCCAATAAGAGGTAACATCGACCCGTGTTGTTTGTTACATGGCCGTATCCCCAGGACAAACTACAAGGCGTGCTCGTTATTGACACGGCGTGTATAATCTCATATTTTCTTTGACCGTGTTTGTTAGTTACATGACAGACACATGGTCAACACAACACGGCATGTACAATTAGTCCACGGCGTGTTCCCTCGAAGTTTCACTATCCCATGTTTCTACCTACACGGCCTATGAAATGGGTAGAAACTACATGGCGTGTACATACAGTACATGGCGTGTACTTTAAAAATTTTCATTCTTCCTGAACATAAGAGTAAACGGCGTGTAATCAAAACTTTACGGCATGTATTCTGGGTTTTTCCAGACAGTAATCCTTAAAAACTACTCTGGAACCTAGAAAAACACTGAAACCAACACCTAAGTTCCAAATTCTGATCCATGAGGGCCCATACTCCCCACGAATCAAAGTTTGGAATCTTATACATGTTATAACAAGGTAAACAATCAATGATCCACCAAATTCTGGTCAATGAGGGCCCAAACTCCTCAAGAACCAAATTTTGGCGTTCATTATACAAAACCTCAAACAAAAATACCTTATCAAATAGCAAGTATTTTATCAAGGCATCTATCACAACAACATGCTTTTACTAGCACAAAATCTATCACAACAACATGCAATTTCTAATGCACCTACATGGAATGGAAACAATGCATGGCATGTGATTCTAACATTTTCCTAAATGATAGATGTGATGGAATACCCTCATCTCATCTGGTTGCAACTAAATATAACCCAAGTATAAAAATATAACAGCACACCACAAGTGCATCACCCAATGGTGAAAATCAAATCAACTCTAAAAGTAAAAAATCAGAAAAATTGCAACACGAGATAAATTGGATTTTCCCTATACATGAGTTAGCTACTACCGGGCACAGATTATTACCAAGTACCTATTTCGTCCTATCCCTGGCTATAGGCACCAAAAAGTAAGTCAAGAGAAAAGAAACCTACCTCTGATACCACTTTGTAATGTCCCAGATCTGGGTTCCACTCAGTGGGTGCCCCGAACCCGGTCGGTCACATGACCTCAAGTGCAATTCTCCAAACGCCAAAGGCTGCCGACTAGAAGCGAGGGCCTATGTCTGATAGTGGGGAAACTATGCCCTCATTTTTCAAAGTGTAACGTAGCAGAACAAAATAAAACCATGCTAAAACGAAAGTAGTAAACAATAACAATGCTGAAATGGACACAGTATGAAAATAAAGAAAAGACCAACAATCATAGATAATGATGAAATATGTCCTTAAGTCTAAGAAAACAACCAAAACAGGATACACTACAATCTGAAACAATACAATAAAAGGGAAAAATATAGTAAAGCAAAACAAAAAAGTGCAGCAGGAACTCAGCCGCATCTCGAGCCTAAGCTCGGTCCCATGCTCTCCCATTCATCTATAATAATCAAGTACCTATATATGGACTCTTTCCCTTATCAACACCTGCAACATTATAATCTGTTTGGGCTGAAGACATGACCCAAACAGGGTGTGAGAAATAAATCTCAGTAGGCAACCACCAAAGGCCCGTGCCCAACTATCAGTGAAAATGTGCAACAATAGTGTGCAATAGTAAAATGCAGTAAAGTAGAAAGTACTCAAAAGTAACTATCTCTAACAGTTACAATGCCATTTTATTAATTATTTATCAATTCCAAGGTTTTGATTTAGCTTGGCAGGTACAACATAATAAATCACCACAGTGAATATACAAAGTAAATGTTGTCCGCAGACATGCAAATCCTTACCCTCAGGTAATCAGAATCAAAACCCGCAGGTGACTACCCACAGACATAACGAATATTTCCCGCAGGCGTATGATGTGTCACCCATAGGCACAGAATATTCTGCCCACATGCATGAGAAAAGTTTCCCGCAGGCTAAACGAAACACTACCCTCAGACTAAGAAAGTAACTAGGCCTAGCCCACATAAAAGCAAGCAATTTATACACAATTAATCTCAATGCAATTCAAAGCATACCAAATTCACGGTATACACTTGGGTAACCTAGCCAAACAGCTAAACAAGGGAACACACCCATGAGGTGGCCCTACATCTAAGAAATAATCCCAATAAACATTTTATATTTATCATTAGATTATTTATGCAGTTCTAGATATCTAAATAGACAAGGCCTCAACCATACAACACCCCAAACATGGGAACATAGGAAAATGGTATACAAAAACACTCAAAGGTTGGAATTAAACACCAGACCACCTACCTCGATCTCCACTGATCGATATACGCAAATGAAGCCTCTCGAAATGACCAAGAACGATTTAGATATGGAAAAAAATATTTCCTGTTCAAACATAAATAACTTCCCTCGGAAAAGAATTGGTATGAACGGCTCAAAGAGAAGGAAGGTATTACCCGTATGGTTTAAACAAGATCGACGGTGAAAGAAATGGATTCCCAGTGTGTGACCAGGAGCTCCTCCAAGCTCCGACCACTCCTCCTGAGCTCCAAACACATCCAAAGCCTCTTCTGCCAAATGAGGAGGAAACTGCCCATTTTAAGCGAAAAAAACAAACTACATGGCATGTACTCTCAAGTAAACAGCGTGTAATTTTCATCATTTAATTGTTCCTTTGGTGGATAATTTTCACCTCCACACTATTCATTTGTCGACACAAGTACATGGAGTTTATTTCTGAATACACAGTGTGTATTGTCACTCAGCTAGAGGCTAATCCCACCGCCTTACTGTTCACCTGCCGACTGATTACACGGTGTGTAAATCCTAAGTACACGGCTTGTAGTTAGCTTTTACACCCTTCATCACCAACAGGCCAACACGCCTAGTGTACTCATCTTACATAGCCTAAGTACACAACGTGTGTAAAAGTACACGGTGTGTACCCACAAAATTTGGGATTTTTCCCCATTTTCCTCATTTTCTCTAAAACACTTAAGGAAAAGGAAAAGAAGAAACCCATACCTCAAGAATAAGAACTGGTTTCTTACATCCCGTTAAAGAGTTTCTTATAGGATGAACACACACAACCACAAGAACACAAGATTTATAAGGTACACTACTCAACAAGAGTAGCTACATCCTTGGTATGGTACATAAATAATTCAGTGCCACACAATCTACTAGAAAACAGTCCTTTGATAAGGAATACATTGAGTAGGATATACCCTTACACTCATGTAGCAGTTAGAATACAATACACAAGTGTGTGTGAACCTTAGTAGATAAAATATGGAATTACAGTATTTTAGTGCTTCTTTACAATTAAACCGGTGTATTCTTTGAAGTAAAAATCTTCACTTTCCTACCTAGAATCTAGTAAGAACTATCTTACGCACAACTGAATACGTTCGAAGAACCCAAATATTTCGTGCACCCTTTTAGGTGTCTTGTACGCAACTTTTATGCCATGCGTGCAAGATTTGACTTATGTCACGAAACACCTCTTGTACGCAACTTCAATATTACATGAAAATCTCTTCTTTCATTCGAATTTATTTCATTCATATACTCCCCTTTACTTAAAATTCTTCCACGCCTCAAAGCTCGGGATTTCTCTAAGTGTATATCTTAACAAATGTGAGGGGTTCACCTCTTATTTATAGACCTTGTCGACCTCTATGCACAAAAACCACAATGTTTCATGCAAGATCTTGACGCATCGTGAAAATTCCCATTTGATGTCGCATTGGGCGTGTAAGTCTCTTTCTCACCGACCTCATTTTTCATGTACTTAATGAATCTTTCTCTCACTTCCTTCCTTTTCCATTTTTCGATGTTTGGACCTCGAATCATTCCTCATGTGCAATATTCCAAACCCCCTTCATTCTTTCATGCAAAAACCAGTCTTTCGCACAAGCCTCTCCTTTATCAGATTTTTATGTATGGATCATGGAACTCCACTTATGACCAACATACCAATCCATCTTCAAACTTGCACGCAACACACTTTTCCAAAAGGTTCTTTTGTGCCACCTCTAGATTGTACATTCCCTTTTCATTGCTCTCTTCACTATATTCCATAACCATTCTCTAGCTTTCATCATTAAATCCATTATCATGATATTTATCCTTTGATAGATCAACTTTAGCATCATCAAAGTTTCCATGTAAAGTATTATAACTTCCTTGTTATCCACTAGAATCTTTCCTTCCAATCAAAACTATAAACAACTGGAAGCACCTTTACTCCCCCTTTCCTTCATAAGGATTGCATCATAAGTTCTCCTCTCTTATGATATTTGTGAAATAAAAATCAGAAATGCATCATATGATTTTCAATTCCTTCATAAAGTGAATTGATTTATCTTCTTTGATAAAAAAGACAAAACAATGTAACAAAAAAATCTTCTTACTTCCTTCTCCATCCAACTTGTTTCCAACATTGACTAGTTATTATACTACTTACTATACTTGTATGTTATTGATTTTATATTGTGCTACACTTTGGTGATGAGGGAATAGTTTCCCCACATACACACTTAGTCCCTCACTACTAGTCAGCCACTTATGGAATTTTGGGAGATGTGGTTGAGGTTATGTGGCGATTGGTCCAGCTACTAGTGTAGTGTTCAGTCAGGCTAGGACATTACATGTTACTATATTTAGTCACATGAATCAACACTATTGATTTTCTTGAGTCAAAATAATAGACTATAGGTAAAATAATAAAAAATAACATTCTACTCCCATGTAAATACTACCCTTCACTACCTCTTCTCCTTACACCTTAAAATCCATTTAACTTGTCTAAATTCTACCCAATTCACTACCCAAGACCCCCCCCCCCCAAATCTATAATCTTCTAGTCTCAAAAAAATACCAAACCCATGTTCCTTAAGAAGGTTATCAAGGAGAATAAATTCAAGAGGTAAAATACTCTTTCGTTCTCTTTAAATTTCTTTTTAATTTATTTTATTTTCTTATTCTCTCCTCACATATTTTATCTCAAAGTAGAATGATAACTCTAGTATATTATATATACTATAATTTTTTTTGTGTTGATGGAATAATACATCATCAAATCTCTTCTCTCATCCTTTTATTCTAAAAATCTAAACATCATCTGTGATGTGTCGATTCACCACCCTCATGGATGAAGAGTTTTCATTTTCAATTACCACCTTCAAGGCCAATAATAAAACAATTATTATAATTAAATCATATTTTAATATAAATTTTATAACTTTTATTATGTACTATAATAAATACACAACATGATATTAAATAAAATTACACAAGTTCATGATGGTTGTAAAAACCATCAAAATAAATTAAATCATTTTTCATTAACATTCTATCTAATGAATCATCCGAATACCATATAACCAAATGATATATAAGACCATTTAATAATATATAAGTTAATTGATAACATATAATTTCAATTCAGGATAATTATTGTCACTTTACATGAACTTCCATACTTTTTTACAAGTGAACTGATCATGAAAAACAAGAAAATGTACAATATCATAATGATGAAATTGAATAATATACCTCATCAAAATAGTCACAAATGAACTTAATAAAATTATATTAAATAAAATACATGTTAGAGATCTTATATATTCATTAATTAATGAATATAATTTGATTATATGGGATATTAAAGTTAATAAAGCATTTAATCATATGGTAAGGGGGTTCTCAAACACAACTCTCTTTCTTTGGGTTTTCCCTCTTTCATTCCAAATTTTGGCATGGATATTACTTTAATACTACTAAAACATAATTTAATTATTATTAACTTTTATTTTTATTATATAAACGTTTCTAATATGATTTTGTTAAAAATATAATGATTCTCCAAAAGATAACTTCTTCCCAAAACACTTCTTGATTCTTCTTGAGTTATTTATTTTTCGCTAAATAGTGTTGATTTATAAACCAAATATAATCTTCCTTTTTATTTTGTTAACCTAAAATTTTATTCATGAATGTATGATTTATGAAATTATTGTGAAACCCATTCCTTTCCATGGGTTATTTTATGACTATGATTGTTATACGTTTTATGTTTCATGAATGATTACGTAAATGTTATGACGTGATGAGTGTGCTCAGAATTATATGGTGAACCAATTCATTGGGTAATTTGATGTATCTCATGATATAATGTTCTATATGTGTGAACATTATTATATATTTTTTCACAATGATGATGTTATGATTCTACATGTATGATATACATGAACATGATACTATCTTTTTTCACAACTATGTGTCATATTTGACAACTAAGGCATGTTGTTTAATTTTTATGAATTTCCAATTTCCATGAATTTATCTAAAGGTTCCTATAATGATTATGATTATGATCCTAGGATTATGTTGTGATGATGATGATTTTACTCACCCATGTTATATTGATTAATTTTCTTATTTATCCTCTTACTGGGATTTTCGTTCACCCGTTTCTATGATGTATATCCTTAGGTGACTACATGTACTAAAGAGAAATTGAACTTTAAATGGATATTAAAGAAGTTTTTTAATACATTTTTATGTTTTATTGTTGTGAAAGTTATGCATGTTCCTAATTATCCCAAGGTATTAAACCTTTGGATCCAGGTTTTGTAATACTATTTTGATCTTTATCTTAAAAAGGATACAATAATAATGTAATAAAAAGTACAGTCACTATATATTCTATCATAGAATGGTTTTGTTCATTTGGGAATTAGTATTAGAGAACATTAGTAAAAACCCTTAGTATGAGTATATGTAAGAACCCAAGAATATTTTTTTAGAAAAATTCTAAACATAGGGATCCCACAATATATCCTTTTAGAGTTAATTGCACAAAGGAATCAATTATTTATTTATGACTTGTTGACTTATTTATTGTTCAAATATTTTCTATTTTAGAACATGGTAGGAACCAGGAGAAGATAGTCCAACAACACATGTGAGGGACAATACAACTATTTACCGAAAAACATCCCCAATGCCTTGGGAGGTGGAGTTCAAAATTTCTTGGTGATTCATACCTAGCTATCTCAGGATATAAATAATAACTTGAACATTATGGGATTTCATCCTTCACATAAGAGGGATAAAATGGATATAAAATCCTTCATGTGGAAATGACCTTTGACATTTTGGGGATATTATCATATATTTGTTGTGGAAGAGTGGGTCAACTAAATACAGAATATATTCTATGTGATTCAATATTTTAAGAAAGAGAAGGTGACTCTAGACATCTATCATTTCAATATATAGGCCAATGAATAGTGGAAGTTTATTAATAATACCAAGATGAATAAATAAATCGAAGAGATGGAGTAAGAATACTTTAAGAAAATATTTCTTAATAAGTATTTACCTAGAACTCTTCAGACAAAGGTGGAGAGAGTATTCATAGAGCTGAAGCAAAAGGAAGGTGAATCTTTCATAGCTTATGAAGAAACTTTCACAAGGATTTTAAGGTATTCCTCAGTTTTTTTATCAAAAATGATAAAAAATAGATATATTTTTATTGGATTAAAACCACACATTCAAAAATCTCTAGCTATCTGAGACTTTAAGAGTTATGTAGAAGTGGTTCGGTGTGCTCTCATAGCAGAGATGGTGTTTGGAGAATGGTCCCATGGATATGGAGATAAGAAAATAAATATGGATTTTCAAGATGGAGGATCTAATGAAAAAGGTGGAAAAAAATTCAATTACTCACATGTCAAAAATTTGGGAAGAAACATCTTAGGAATTTACTCATAGGGATGGGTAAATGCTTCAAGTGTGGTAGAGAAGGCTACAAAGCTCATGAATTTCAGAGATATATGAAGAATATGGCCAATATAATGGAGGAAATGAGAGAACCACCTAGGGTTCAATACTTCAACTATAGGGAGAACGAGAACTATTAAAGGAAATGCACTCGACATTGAGTCCTTGTGGGTAATCAGTGTCAATAGCCCTCAAATCCAAAGGGGTAAGGGAAAGATTATGCCATCACTAATGCTGAAGGGGAGCAAGAAAATAAATTCATGCAAGGTACACTTTCTATTCACTCAAGAATGGAAAAAGTATTATTTGAATATGGTTTTACACATTCCTTTATATCATTCATGTTTTCTAGAACTATTGAATCAAAGAATTTGAAACCTTGAATTAGAGATATCCATGAAAACACTTAGTGGTGAAATCATTATAACCCAATTATTGTACTCTTCTACTATTGGCATATATGGGAAGATTATTCTAGAGAATCTTTTTATACTTCCCTTGGTGGAATTAGACGCTATATTATACATGGATTGTCTCTTGTTATATAGATCACACATCAATGTTCAGGAATAGGATATATCTTTGAAAATTACAAACCATCCCATTCTCTTATACAAATTAAAGGAATACCATGAATATTATTTAAGAAATAATTCAATGTTTTGTGATTTGATTCCCTATGAAGAATCATAACTCTCTCAAATGATTGATTCAAAGGAAGATGTTAAATGGAGGAAATGCTCATTTTGAGGGAATGCAATGATGTATTTTCTGAAGGGTTACTCGATATTCCCTTAAATCGTGAGGTAGATTTCACAATAAAACTCATACCCAGAGCTACACTTATCTTGAAACTCCACTACATGATGGACTCGATTAAACTAGAGGAGTTAAAGAAGAAGCTATAAGATCATTTGGAAAAAGGGTTCATATGACCCACTATATCACCTTAGGGTACGCCATTGATCTTTGTAAAGATAAAGGATGGATCAATGTGGTTGTGTATAAATTATGTGGATCTTAATAAGATCACCATAAAGGACAATTATCCTCTTACAAGGATTTTTTAATTGCTTGATCAACTACAAGGAGCTCAATACTTCTCCAGGTCGGATAATCATTCAGGATATCATAAACTGATGGTTAAGAAGGAAGATATTTAGAATACTATATTCTGTACCAGGTATAAGTACTATGAGTTTATAGTGATTCCCTTTTAACTTACTAATTCCACTGTAATCTTCATGGATTTTATTAAGAGAGTCTTTAAACACTACCTTGAAAAATTTGTGTTAGTGTTTATCGAAAATATTCTAATCTACTCCAAGATAAAGGAGGAACATGAAGAACATAAAAGGATTGTTATGGTTATATTATGGAAAGATAAATTGTATTCCAAGATAAAAAAGTGTGACTTTTGGATTCAACAAGTCATTTTATTGGGGCACATGATCACAAATTAAGGAATTTCTATGGACCCTTTGGAAACAAAGGCAATTAAAGAATGACCCAAACCCACTAGTGTCATGGAAATCCTAAGTTTTTTTGTTTTAGGAGGGTACAATAGATGTTTTTTGAGAGAGTTATCCCACTTTTCTATCCCTCTTACTAAGTTAACAAGGAAATGGGTTAATTATGTCTCGACAGAAGAATTTGGGGAAATATTCAAGGTGCTAAAGGAGAGGTTGATCAGTAAACCTGTACTCACATTACCAACAAGTGGAGAAAGTTTTGTGATATAAAGTGATGCAAAAAATAAAGGATTGGGTTTTGTAATCATGTATAATTATAAATTGATTTTCTATAAATCACATAAGATGAAGATCCTAGAGTAGAACTACCTAATGCATGATTTGAAGTTAGAAGTTGTAATCTTCTCTCTAAAGTTTTGGAGGCACTATCTCTATAGTGAGAAGTGTGCCATATATACCAATAACAAGATTCTAAAGTATATATTCACATAGAAGTAAATTAATATGCATCAAAGAATATGGTTTGAGCTAATTAAGGACTATGAATGCTCTATTCATTACCCTCATGGAAAGGTGAACCAGGTAGTTGATGCTCTCAGCAGAAAATAATCTAGTACTCTATCTTTGATGATGATTGAGAAAGACCCTATCTTCATGCATATAGAAAGGATGGATCTTGAAATCATAATGGAAGGGAATACATACTACCTTTCCCGAATTATTTCACAACCATATATATAAGAGAAGATTAAAGAAAAATGAAGGGAGGACATGGAGTTACAAAAGAAGGTGAATGCAATAAAGGAAAGAAAGATACATGATTTACACATAAATGATGAATGTTTTGTATGATTTGGAATGAGGATGTGTGTGCCTTAATCACCTGAAATAAATAATGATCTATTGGATAATGAACATAGATCATCTTTCCCCATCCATCCTGTAAGTACCAAGACATATAATGATATTTGAGAACACTTTTGGGGGGATAACATGAAGAATTAGATTTCAAAATATATCTCACAGTGTTTGGTATATTAAAAAGTTAAAGTAGAAAGAAAAAATTCCCAAGGTTTGGTACAACCATTTCCTATACCCACATGGAAATGGGATAATGTAACCATAGACTTCATCAATGGTCTCCTTAAGACATCCATTGGAAAAAAAATGAGATATTGGTTGTATTAGATCGAATCACCAAGACTGCCCACTTTATCTCTATTTAGAAAGATCTATTGCTTGAACAACTTTACAAGATATATATAAAGAAAGTGGTGAGGTTGCATGTGGTTCCAATTTTGATCATCTATAATCATGATCCAAGGTTAACATATAAATTATAGATAATTCTTCAAAATTATTTGAGTATTGAATCGAAATTTTAGCATGACCTATCACCCATAAACTGATGGTCGATCTAAAAGGACTATTCAAAAACTCGAGGACATGTTAAGAGCCTGGTCAATGAAATTGAAATGTGGATTGGGTCATCATCTCTCATTGTTTGACTTCACATTCAAAAACGTCTTCCACTCGAGTATTCATATGGTTCCATATGAAGCTCTGTATGGAAATCAATGTATAACTCTAACCTATTGGGGTGAATTTGGTGAACTAAAGATACTTGGACATGACCTTGTACATGAGATGATAGATAAGTTTCAATGCATACAAAAACATATCAAAGAGTCTTAGAGATAGAAAAATATCTATTCTAACAACCATTGAAGGGACTTGGAGTTCAATTTTGGAGACAAATACTTCCTTTGAATATCACCATAGAATAGATTCATGCGGTTTAGAAACAAAGGGAAGCTTAGCCCATGGTAAAATGGACCCTTTGAGATCCTTGATTGAATAAGATAATTGTCCTCATGAATTTAACTTCCACAAAATATAGATCAATTTCATGATGTGTTTTATGTATTACTCATAAGGAAGTACATAACTGACCCCTCACATGTACTAAATCCAGAGGTGGTGCAACTGGAGAATGATCTCTCATACGAGGAGAAACCAGAAAAGATCTTGAACTGAAGATACAAAGCCTTATAAAACAAGGAAACTTTCCTTATCAAAGTTATGTGGAGGAACCATAAGTAAGAATCAGGAACATGGGAATCGAACTAATTGATAAAGGAGAAATGACCTCATCTGTTTTCACCCTAGTATGTAAAATGAAATTTTGAGGGAAAATTTTCAAAATGGGGGAAGAATGTAACAACCCAAACATTTATCAAAAGTATTTTCCATTATTATTATAATTATATATGGTAAAAAACACATACATAGAATATATATCCCAATAAAAACTACATCCTCATAAATGAAGAATTAAATAAGTGATATTTATTGAAATTTAGGAACCAATGTCGATGGAATAATAACCTGAAAGTTGAAATTTTAACATGACCAATGGGAATAGTAATATGATAAAAAGAACAGTAACCTCACCTATGAAAGTCTAAATAAAATTTAGGCATATTATAAATGAAATTGTGATATAATTAAATCCAAGTATAAGAAAATTAATTTTTTAAAAATGATAGATCAAGTGTTGGCATTTTTTTTAAAACATAAATGTATATTTGTAATATTATAATTAATATAATAATTTAAAATAAAATTAATTTTCATAAAATAGATTTATAAACTAATAATTTTTTTTATTATGATTATAATATAATTTTATGAAATAATAATTAATTTTTCAATGTGTCATAAAATTGATTATAATATTAACATTAATATTATTTGAGTAAATGAGGATTTTATTTAAAAATTATATTTCTCAAATTTAAAAAATTATTTTGATAAAAATGGGTCTATTTTTTAATTCTTAAATTCTAAAAATGGTTTGGGTTAATTTTTGGTATTTGTTTAAAATAGTTGAATTTTTTGATCAATAGAGAAATATGATAATTTTTTATATAATCTAAATACACGATTTTTTGAGTCTTGGATAATGTATGGATGAGGTAATCACCCATTGGTTTAAAATATCCTAAAATTTTTATTGTATTTAGTCATAATAATCAACACTATTAATAGTCATGATCCAGAATAATAAACTAATGGATAAAATAATCAAAAACCACCCCTCCTACCCTATAAATACTACCCCTCACCACCTCTTCTCCTCACACCTTCCAAGCCTTTTAGATTGTCTAAATTATATCCAATTACATCCCCAAGAATATCCCACACGTCTAAGAGTTTTTTTCTGAACAAAATATCAATCCCAAGTGCCTTAAAGAGGTTCTCAAGGATAACAAATTCAAGAGGTAAAATCCTATTTCGTTCTCTTTTAATTTATTTTCAATTTCTTTTCTTTTCTTATTATCTCCTCAACTATTCTATACCAAAGTGGAATTATAACTCCATTATATTATATATAATGTAATTTTATTATTTTAATGGATTAATACGTCATCAAATCTATTCTATCCTATTTTTATTCAAAAAAATAAAACATCATCCGCGATGTGTCAATCCACCACCTTCATGGACGACGAGTTTTCACTTTCTGTTACCACCATTAAGTCTTGTCATAAAACCATTATTATAGTCAAATAAGATTTTAATATACATATTATATCTTTTATCATGTACTATAACAAATATACAACATTATATTAAATAAAATGTCACAAGTTCATGATGGTCATAAAAATCATCAAAATAAATTAAATCATTTTTCATTAAAGATTTTTCTAATGAATAATCCTTATAACATTTAAAAAATGATATATTAGGACACTTAATATTATATAATTTCATTAATAAAATATAATTTAAGTTCTTTGTAATTGTTATCATTTTACATGAACTTCTATACTTGTATACAAGTGAACCGATTGTGAAAATGAAAGAAAACAAATACTTCCGAAACGATGAAATTAAACTATATAGCTCATTAAAATGGTCATAAATGAACTTAATAAAATTATGATAAATAAAATACATGTAGAAGAGGTTATAGATTTATTAATTAAGGAATTTAATTTTGATACCCAATATATTAAAATGGATAAAGCATTTGGACATGAGGTAAGGATATTCTTGAACCCAACTCTCTTTCTTTGGGTTTTCCATCTTTCATGTCAAATTTCAGTGTGGATGTTCATTTAATATTACTAAAAAAATAATTTCATTGTTCTTACCTTTCCATTTCTGTAATATATATGTTTTCAATTTTATTTTTTGACAAATTTAATGATTTTTATAAATAAATCTTATTTTCAAAACACATCTTGATTATTCTTGAGTTATTTCTTATTTACTCAAGAGTGATGATTTCTAAAACAAAATTGATTTTAATTTTAATTTTAGTAACCCCAAAGTTTTTTCATTCATGACTTATTTATGAAATTATTATTAAACTCATCCCATTCCATGAGTTATTTTCTGACTATGATTGTTATACGTTCTATGTGGCGTGCAAGATTATGTAAATGTTATGATGTGACGGGTGAACCTAGAATTATATAGTGCTCCAATGAATTGGGTAATGTGATTTATCTCATGAGATAATGTGACATATGTGTGAAAATGATGCTATATTGTTTTTCAAAATGATGATTTTGTGATTACTCAAATATTATATTCATTATCATGATTCTAGCTTTGTTCAAAACTATGTGTGGTATTTGACCACTATGATATGTTGTTTCATTTTAATGCATTGCCACATTCCATTCCTTTATCTAAATCTTCCTCTCATAATTATGATAATTATCCTCTGATTATGTTATGATATTTATGATTATGATCACCCATGTTAAATTTATTCATGTCCATATTTATCCTCTTACTGGACATTTATCTCACACCTTTCTGTGGTGTATATCCTCTTGTGACTAAGTGTACTAAGGAGAAATTGAACTTTATAAGGATAAAGAATATGTTTTTAATAATTTTTTATATTTTAATTTTGTGAAATTTATGTATGTTTCTAATTTTCACAAGACACTAAACCTTTGGATACTGGGTTTTTAATTCTATTATGTTTATTATCTTAAAAATGGTGTAATATTCATTTAATAAAAAGTAGAGTCACTATACTCCATTACCTGAACTATCATCAAAATATATCTTTATCTTCTTCGGTTATTATGAGAGTTGGTTAAGGTGAAATTTTTTAATCATATATCATGATAACTAATTAGGAATATTCACAATATTCTTTAATTTATTCATCACACAATTTGGCTTCCCATCAAAAATTATCTATCACATTCAATGTTAATCCGGTTCTTTCTAGCTCCTACCATTTACTAAAATAAAAAATCATAGTGTGAGAAATAATAATCATAATAAGACCCAAAATAATATTGAAAATAACTTATAGGATGCCTAAATAATGACACAATATTTTTAATCAATGACACCTTTGGTTTATCCAAGGACATTTATAGTCATAATCTATTTAAATCCACCATGATAGTTTATAAAGAGTTTGTGAATTTAAAAAGCATATCTATCAAGAGTGTCAAAAATGGTGTGCATAAAGGCCATTTTTGTACACCATATGAAAATAAATTCCATCTCAATAAACTATTTTTAGAGTTATTACTCCTAGGCACCTTTTTTATAGATCTACATCTATTTATAGTATCCATACATGGATGTAATTTCTTGGAAATCAGTTTCTCTATCCTTTACCAAAATTATAGGACTTTTTCCTATACATTTACTCATCCTTATACGTATCCTTAGAGACATCCCTAAACATATCCTTATAAATATCCCTTAAGATATCACTAATTGTTTTTCATCCTAGTTTCCAAAGATTAACGATCCTTTCGTAAGATACCAACTATAGAAACCCAATATTTTTATACATAGATATTATATCTTTTTCGATGAATATTCATTAAATTACACAAACACATACCCAGGGACTGTAATAATTTAGTACATTTGAAAACTTGGAAACTAATATTCTTAATTCATGAAATATCTTCAATTTATTCCATAATAATGTTCCCCTTTAGTAAAACTACATAGAAACCATTATTCATAACCTGGGGAAAGGAAATACAATAATGTGTTAGATCAGATGCTCAGTAAGGGTAAAAAAGGGAGATATATAACCATAACATGAGAATAAGGGTTTGAGAACATGATCATGACATTTGAAAACCATACCCTACATATCAAAGATAATAATATTGAGTCATGGAATAAATATTGGTAGTTCATAAGACATTAATCATAAGAGAATCAATGATCATGATCCATGAGATCATAACATTGTCATAATGTGTAGATTTTTTGCGTACACAAAATCAAAGAAAATCATTTCCAATGTAGTCAAGGATAACTACCAAGACTATCAAGTAGAATAGTTTCACTTCAGAAAACCATCATAGAAGTCAAGGTTCACTCCCAAAACCATCATAGAAGAAAATTCCCCTTAATGAAACAATTTCACTCCCCATTCCAGTCCTATATATCTCATGAGATATAAATATTTACCCAATGTAGTGGATGAAGATATAGTTCCAACCCATCTCATAATGAGAATAAAATTTATTTTTTTCAAAAGATTATAAAATATTAATCATAACATAACCCATGAAATGAAATGGGTTTCTTAAACATTCCATCATATCATAACATGTGGAAAAGAGATAGGTTTCATAATCATTTCATCATATCAAAACCCCTTAAAATTTAAGCGGGTTTCATAATAATTTTATCATGGAATAACCAATGTTAGAGAAATTGGTTTCATAAAAATACTGTCATAATAAACAATTAATTTAAATAATAAGAATGATTTAATTGGTTCATATCACCATTAAATAACATGTAACATTAATGGATGTCATCTTAGATGGAAAATTATTTTGAAAGATTGTCAAGACATTTCTTAAGAAATATATCCTTTTAACTTAAAGAAACCCGTTTTAAAACATAAAATATTTTGAAAATACTTTTATTTGAAAATAAACTTGAAAAAATGTAAAGGAGGATTAACATTTATTGAGTAAAATTGCCTTCAAAATTTAAAAAAAAATTAAAACAACTTTGAAATCCTTTTTTAATTTGATGTTAATTATTTAGAATATAAAAATTTCCCAAATATTAAAGAAAACATTTTATTTGAAAGTAAATTTAAAAAATTATAATTTATTCTTGAAGTATTTGAGTGTTAATGATAGTGATAATAATTGTTCATTCTATGCATGTATAAAAACAAATATTCTTTTCACATGTCTAGTAAAAGACAAACTTGCATTGTTTGAAAACAACATGAAGATTAATTTTAATAAAAGTTTTCAAATATTAAAAAACATTTAAAAATTTATTTAAAATATAATTTTAGAATATTAAAATAATTTTTGAAAACATTTTTATAAAGCATGGTTTTGGAAGGAAAACTATTTTTCAAATTAATAAAGAAATAAAGACAGTCTTTCTTAAAAACATTATTTTTAACTCTTAAGTACATAAAGAGAGTAAAATTAAGTGAAAAAATAAATTCACATAACATAAACATATTAGAATAAAGTTCATGAGTTTCTTGAGATATGGGTTATAATATTTTATCGTTGGAAACTTAATCATAAACAATCATGATACATGATGAGATTATAATATAAAATATTTACCACTTTGGTAACATTAAATTGTAAACCCATAAAGGAATAAAATTAAATGAAATTTAAAATATCATAAGAATAAATAAATCCATAGTATTTTATGTCAAATGATATTTTTATACATCTCAAAAAATAAATCGGGTTCATAACATTACATATGTCTCAATGAAGTGAATTAAGACAAAAAATACCTTACCACTTTAGTAATATTTTGAATTGTAATCCTCAATAAATTATTACATAAAATAAAACATTAAATATCATTAAAATAAGTATATTAATGATATAAAATATCAGATGTTTATTATATACACAAGAAAAAATAAATTTGTGATGAATTTTCATATGTATTCAATAAATAAAAGAGGGACTAGAAATATCTTACCTTAGGTCTCAACTTCTTTGGTACATGTTAAAAAATCATGTATAATAAATATAATTTTAATATAAATATATTGTATAACCATAATTATTTATATAATACCATATATTATTTACTTATGAACATTCATTACCCATTTATTAACAATTCCTTGTCAAAATCATGTTCTAGGTAACAACCACTTTGTTTTTTGTATTTGTTTTGATTTTTTTATTTTTAGTCATCTTAATTTGATCATGGTTCCATAATATAAAAAATAATTATAATAAAATAAGTATAATATTTATACATCAGTTATACTTTAAAGACCAATTGTGAAATATGGTTTTGAGAAATTAACTATGTTACGATCATGGAGATGGTAGGTCATACGTATGCAAAAGTAACGTTTCCATTTTTTAACAATCATTATGGAAAAGTGGTAAATAATAATTTACCATTAAATTATGATATTAATATAATAAATAAAATATTATTTCTTTAAATATACTTATACTCATCATCTATTTGGTTTGGTGATGAAAATAGAGAGTCATGTCGCTTCATAAAGATGGTAGTCCACACATACACAAGCGACATTATCATCTTTCAGTGAGTAAAAGGTAATAAATAAAATGATATATTATATTTTAAGAATGATAATTATTCAATTAATATAATAAATATTTTAGTTATATCATATATATTTGTTAAATTTATCCTTATTTTCTTCCATGTGAATTGTTATTGAAAAGTGAAATACATCGATTCATGAGACGATAGTCCACCGTACACACGAATGACGTTATCATATCCAATACAGAATGGAAAGTAAAAAAGTTATATATGATATAATGACTCAAAAGCTATAAAAATTTTAAAAATATCATATATATACGTTACATTCATCGTCATATCCAACCGTGAGAGGTGGTAATAGAAAAATTAAGGACATATGTTTTTGAGGCGGTAGTCCACCGTACACACAAATAAAGATTTTGTAACCCATTTGATGGAACAAGATATAGTTTTATGTATTTAAATTAACTTAAAAACATCTCAGTATATGTAATATACATATTTTATTATATTATCATATTTTTAAAATTAATTTAATGAGTTGGAGGAAGAAATAAAATAAAAACGATCATTGAATAACATTACCTATTTTTCGAGTATCCTCCTTAGTTTTGCAAGAAAATACTTCCTAGGTTGGTTTTATACAAAAAATAATGCATCTAGTTTTAGTTTATTAAAGTTTTGAAGTTATTGGTTTTAGGTATTCTCAGATTCAAAATGTTTTTAAGGCATGAATAAGAGAGGAGGGGGATGACCTCTTATAAGTGAGGTTAGTGGCAGACTTGTAATTGTTGGAAATAAAATTTGATACCCACATTTTCATAGGAAAAAAGGATCCAAAATTACTCAAATTATAACCTTAGACAATTTAAGATCAAAATATTTCCATAAAATGGATTTTTGACAAGTTTTGTGTTATTTTTAGTCCTTATATTTTTAGTTTAACCCCTAGTAAACCAATTTCTTCCTTAACCACAGAAAATAACTTTTATTGTTCTCACAATTTATTTTGGTAAAAAAATAAGTTCAGATTATTGAATAATATAAAATATAATTATTCAAAATATGAATTCCATTTTTACACATTAAATTCATATAAGTTTAAAATTTAATTTAAAGTCAATCTTGTAGACACGATGAGAAAGTGAGATTTCAAAGAAAAAATGTTCTGAAGTTTACAACGTTTTTATATCTAATTTCAATATTAAAATGATTAAAAATGCATGAATTTTATGAATATATATATATATATTTATATATAATTTTAATAATTTTAATTTAAAACCAATTAAAAATAAAATTTAACTTTATAAATAATTTAAAGGAAAATGAATTTTTAATTAAAATTCAGTATTTTTCACTATTTATTTAAAAAATATTATTTCCATAAAATTTAAAAAAATCACCATAGAATAATTTTTTAATGATTATTTCAAAAATAAATTTAGTTTTTAAAATATATTTTCTAAATTTCACAAAAATTAAATTTAAAATAAAACCCACAAACATGAAGAAAAAACAGGTTTTCAAGAAGTGTATTTTTCAAGAGCAATATAATTTTATATTAAAACTATGTCTAATAATAATAATTGAATGAAAATAAATTAAAATTTATTTATATATAATATATAAATTTATTTTAAAACATTACTCATTAGGTATTATGTAAATTAATTAAAACAAATAAAAATTATGCACTTTAAAATAGTTTTCAGAAAAAACCCTTTTGTAAACCCAAAAATAAAATTATACTAAAATATAATATAAATTTGATTCAAAATTAGTTAATTATATTAAATATTACTAAATAGTACTTATTTTAATTTTAAAAATAATTTTTAATTTAAATCACTTAATTTATTGAAAAAAATTGTAGCTTTACAAAAATTGGTATGTTTTGAAAAATTCAAAAAATTCTCCATAACATAATTTGGATATGACGTTTTAAAAAATGAAGTTCATTTAATCAAATATTTTTTAAAATATATATAAGTTAATTATAATATTTTATCATGAAAATAAATAAATAAAATTTTTGAAGAAAACATATTTTTGAACAATATAATTACTTTACTGAAATTTGATTGATTGTTTAATAAATTTATACTGAGTATGAAATTTATATGAATATTTCATAAATTATTTAATAATATTAATAACATCTTATTTTACAACTAGGTTATAATGATTATAGTTTAAATAATATTATTTCATGGTTCACTGAAACTAAGTGTCGCATGTCATGCATGCTAACAAAGAAACTCATTGTTCCATATAACACAAGAGAAGCACAGTGTTTCATATAATGGAAGATATCAAAAAATTTAAAATAATTTGACAATATTTATAAAAATATTGGAGTTTTACATATGTTCACTCAAGTTTGAGGGAAATAAATTTCTGACAAGGGATGATTTTACTAGTTTTAAAGTAATAGAGAATGACTAACAAAGATGTTCCCTTAAAACTTAGTCATAACATACTTTTTAATTCATTTTATATTAGTCATGATTTTATTTCCCTCACATTACCCATTTAAATCTCATAAATATTAGGCATAACTCATATTATTAAAAGTTTATATTTATCTTCATAATAGTTTTTATTCCATTTATTTCAATTAATATTTCAATTAAACGAGATAATATAATTTTTATGTTATACATGAGAAAATTCTGAAAAATGTAAAACCCCATTATGTGAGCCTAGAGAGTTTAAAATATAGATTGATATTACCTTGATGTGTGATATATGTACCCTTCAATATCTTATTTTCCTTAAAATGAGAGAGAAACTACCCCTACATGAATCGGGGGAAGCCAAATGACCATTAAGTGAAGCTTAAATCACCCTTGACCACCACCACACCATGCACCATGGAGTGGTGCATGGTGTTTCAATAATCCATGAGGCACCACATCTCCTCACTATGGTATAGGGAGAAATACCAAGATATTTGTACCTTCCACACCAATGACCACCACATAGAGAACTCCATATCACAATGCCCAAATCCCTCACATGTTTAGCCTTTCCAAACCCTTACACGCCACAACACCTAACATATTAGGAGTTTATTTGAATCATTTTTCCAATTGGGATAACCCTCTAATATCCCACACAAAACCACATCCTCCTATTATGGTAGGGTTCTCCTCCCCTTTTTTTATATGGGGGATCCTCCAAACAAAATTTCGACCACCATGGAAATTTCATTGCACATTTTAAACTAAGAAAAAAATGGTTGATCCTTGTGACCTCTCCTTTGTAATGAACTTTAAAAATGACTTGATTTATGGAAACCCCATAACCATTCCCTTTACTATACCCAAAATTATGATGTGGTGGACCTAAAAAATGATGAACTACACTGTATCATCTGGAACGACATTGAAACTACCTAATGAATCCCACGAGCATTAGGAATGAATATGGAATAGGCTAAAGGGATCCATTATATTATATTATATACCTATAAAACTATTAAAATCCTCAAGATTAAAAAAAATAATCAAAAGGAATAGATAAGGTAAGGTTTAAACAAACCCTTAGATATCTTTTTATAATCAAAATATGGCCACCACAACCTTAAATACCCCCAATGAGATACATCTCAAACTATAAGAGGCCACCACTAAAACAAAACAACACTAGTGAATCAAATCATGTAAAATATAAAAAGGATAACAATTCATTCAATAAAAAACCATCATCTCAAAGATCATAGGAAAAAAATTAAAACTACTCTAGATAATGAGATTGCATCTGTGATTAACATTCCCATATACTCTCCTCTATGTCCCCATGCCTTAATAGAATATGAACCAAATGAATAAATCATCCATGAAACACCTTTTATCGATGATCTTGGATCATTAATGGATGATCCATAAACATCACATCATACTCTATATCTAACTATCCTCATTCAATCACATGGTATTAATCGTGAAGATATAACTAGATATACACCATGTACATGATTTTTTTGGGTCATCTCTAAATATAGGGAAGCATATAATAATATTACACCACACCAACACATCACAACACCTCAAAATGACCTATAAATATGGGATATAACATACTCCCATGATATATGGTGAACCCTAGACCCATAGTCTAGTTTCTATGCAAAAAACACATAATTTTAGCAACTAACTTTTATACAATGTGAAATTATGCAAACTAAATTTTCAAAAATTTCACATTATTATTACATTTAACAATAATATCAGAAAACATGGATAACGTTTTGGTTTAGTTTCTTTGAGGAATATCTACATAAGTTATTTATTTTACAACACATGTGAACATTTCTCTATAATAGAACTCTTATATACTCACTTCTATACTTTCTACAAGTTATGTTTATCTTCATAACCTGAGGAAAAGAAACATAAGAAAGGGTTGAAATCAAATTCTTGGTAAAGGAAAACTAATAAATGTTTTATCAAGGGTTAAATCATAATAATATGATAAAACATGGGTAGGGTACAATTTTATTATTAAAAATAACATGGAACAATAATAGTTGTCTCTAAATCATGATAGAAGGATTTGTATTCTAAAATGAACAAAACATATACCATGGAGAAAGAGTGGTAATCATGAGTTGATAAACATGATCCACAGATCATAATCATAGGAATATGATAGGTAAATACACCATGACCTTGAAAAATAGTATAAAAAATAAATTTTACACAAATATTACATCATGGAAATCATAACATTGTGAACAAACAAAATTCCCATGAATTATGATGTGATAAAACAAAATATCCACGCTTCATATTGTAAAAAATATAAATGTACAACCTTAACATATTTATATAATGAGATATAAATACTTAAACAATTAATTTTTGGACCTTAATGAACCCAAACAGTATTAGTTATTTATTAGACCCAAAATGTCTCAAGGATTTATCAGAACCAAACCATCTCAGTGTGTTATCTGATGTAAACCATCCCAAGGATTTATCGAATCCAAACTATCTCAAGGATTTATCTAACTCAAAATGTCTTAAGGATTTATCAAAACAAAAAAATAAATAATGTATACATATGTGTTCCAATTTAAAATAATTTTTCATCACAAAATTAAGAACCAATGGAATGAAAATTGGGTTTTAAATATTTATATATGGTGTCACCAAAATTTACTTCAATAATATAAATGGTTGATACCCAAAATGAGTATTTCATAAGAACCTTTATAAGGCGGTTCATAAAAAAATAACTTCTAAAGAAATAATAACTTTAAATATAAAGAGTAAAATGGAAGTTAGAAATTTAAATAGTCATTATAAAACATGAATTTAGTGATCACTCATTAAAAAGTCATTTTTGAAAAGGTTAATTGAAAACATTTGAAAAATCATTACTTTTAAAAATAAATTTCAATGGTGGTGACTTGAAATATATATAAAGATTTAAAAAAATTATGTGAAAACATTTTAAAATTTTTTACTTTTAAAAATAATCTTCCATAATGTATCCTTGATAAAGATATAATGGTTTTAGAAAGGGTAAGTGAATTTTTTTAAAAAACTTTTACTTTTAAAAATAATCACCAATAATGGATCCTTGAAAAAGATATAAAGTTTTTCAAGAAGGTGAAGGAAAAGATTTGGAAAAAACTTAATTTTGAAAAGTAAAATTCAATAATACATCATTAAATTAATATAAAGGATATAAAAAGATATTTAGAGTGGAAGTTAACACATTTAATTTTGAATGGTGGGAAAGCATATTTAATATTTTGAAATACCTTTGTTGAAAACCCACATCGTAAAAAGTTGTAATAAATTTACCTTTGAAAAGTATTATGGAAAATAGAAATTTCACATGATTAAACACATATTTGAATTTCAAAATAATATAGGAAAACATTTTTATGAATAATAAACATGTAAAAAATAAGAAAACTCATATTTAAAAGTAATGATATTTTTTTTTCTTAAAAATGTTTCACCACTATGATAAATAAATTCATTGAGAAAAAATATTTTAGTTAAAAATTATTTTATTGATATATAAAAGTGGAAATACCTTATGGTATTGTAAATAAAATAATTCATCAAACATAGAAGTAATATGCTTAAAGAGTAATATTTTAACTCCATGATTGGAAATTTGTGTTAACCAAATCCCTTACGGATATCATAGTTCATGAATCAAGAAACATTTTGAAATGGTTTTATGAAGTAGAAATGTAAATAAAGGAAATATAAAATACCATATAATAAAATCAAATATAATAATTCTCCCAACTAATATGAAATAAGTTCTAGATGAAAATCATAACTCAATGAATGATAATTGAGTAAAAACTGTTATTATAATGGTAACATAAGAATAATAGGGTTTACATAAAATTTAAATTAAAATATCACTAAATTAAATATATTCATTATACGTAAAGTAAATATGGTATTTAATATTTCATATTAATTAAATTATGGTGTATAATATCAAACATATATCATGGATTTGAAAATGAGATAAAGAAACGCTTACCTTATATTCCCACTTAGTCGAATACACTCTATCCTCATGTATAAAAAAACATAACTATATTATTTTTATTTTTATTAATATTAATCATATACATTACCTTTTATATACTTCACTTATAATTATTCATTATAAATATATTAGTTTGTTATAGATTTTCTTGCTATTGGGTGTTAGTAACTTTAATTGTTCTGCACATGCTTTATAATGTCTATATTGATAACCATTAATTGATATCAATTTCATAGATAATATAAAATATATGGTACTATAATTGAAAAATTATATTTATTTATAGATCTCTTATCTAATACCATAAGTTTTTTAATCATTTTTCTTGAGAAATGAATTAGTGTTGGCATATTTTAGTAATTTTAGTGATCAGGGATGCTATTTTCATAATAAGTTAAGTACATAATATAACCATTCCAAAACCAAAAACAAAAAATTATTTTCTTATTAATTTATAATTATTTTAATATTTAATTTCCCATTGTGATTCATGATATATTTTTATATAATTGATTAAATAAGTGGTTAGACTGACCCAAACATAAACATACCATAATTAATGGATGATTATGGCAATGAAAGTGTTTTACTTTGGAATAATATCATTATTTCAAAAGAATAATGACATTATTTTAATATTTTTTAGGTGGTGAATTATATTTTAAGATGATTTTATAAATAATGAAAATCAATATAGAAAATTAAAAAAAACATTATTCTGTGGTGGCAGTAGTCTAAACACAATAAATTTAACATTTTCATTTTCCAACTAATGATGGAAGGAGGATTATAATTTTTATATTAAAATTCATAATTATATTCTATATGTAAAATTTATTTTTCAATTAAATCTTTATAACCATTTAAGAGAGGCAATGTTAATAAATGGAAGACATCATTTCATGGAGACGGTTGTTTGCAGAAATGCATGATTGATGTTATTTTGATGTTATAACTGGATGGAAAGGGATAAATAATGGTTGATAAATTAATATAACAACACTTTAATATACAAATTATACTTAGGTAGTCATATTACTATGTATATGGTAGGTATGGAAGAGAAATATTAATAATAAATGTATAAGGATTAACTAATACTCACATTAGGATCTTAAACTATCATGAACCAGGTAGGGATTCCATCTAACCTGACACCCAACCCGGTCCATGAAATAGCCCAAAGGGAATTCCTAATCCCCATGGGATGGAAACTAGTGTCGAGAATCAAAGAAAAAACAAGTGGGAATGATTTCAACCTAGAAACTAGGATCAAATAAATAAACTAAATGACTGAGCATGCAACAATAACCACAACTGTATCTCAAATAAATAAACAAACTGATTCAGTTACATTATCTGAATAGAATAAAAACTAAAAATACAAATCTAACAACTAAAACAAGCTACCAAGAACTCCATGTGATCTCTTGTTCACCACCATCCACAAGACCGAACTGCTCTAAGAGCCAGCTCGAACCCAATGAACCTGAACAAGAAGCTGAACCTGAAGATAGCTGCAGCCAATGGGAATCGAGTGGTACAAGTAGAGTGTCAGCTAAATATACTAAAAGGCAACCACCAAAAAATCTATACCCTTCCTTTCATGAAAAAATTCTATTAACACTAGTTTGAAATACAGTTATAAAAATATGGGTTTTCACATTTTTTCAAATAAACACATTTCATTTTTTTTCAAAACTATACACACTATGTTTCTATTTTTAAAACAAATTATCATTTTAAAACTGAAATCCAAACCAAGTGCCTAAGAAAAAAAATACCATGACATGATGAAAAATAAATAATAGTACGAGATGAAAACCAATTACAACAGAATGTAAACAAGAAAATACAAAGAATAACCTTGGGAATTTCCTAAAAATCCCTAGATTGATCCCTAGAAGTACTTGGTATATAAACACCTACTGGTGTATGGTGAATCTCTATAGTCAATAACCAATCAGCCACCCTAAATTGACCAATCCAGTCGCACATCCCACCTAGCCTCTTAGAAAATCCAGGGGGTACCAAACCATCTAACCAGGGTTGATCATTAACCATAACTTGATCCCCTAAAAGACACTTAGGAACTCATGGTAATAATATATTGTGTATGTAGGAGGACCTCACATGCATGAGTCATCTAAACTGCCATTACCTCACTTGCCTACCCCAAGCACGAACACCACCTATACGATAACCCATAAATGTAAATCCATCCAATAGACATGACTACTATATATATATATCACATCATTAAGGTTCCAACTGGGCCATCCCATCATATGAACATCCAAATAATTTCCTAAAATTTTTTAGGTTTCCAACTAGGTGCTAACATTTTCCAAACCATATTCATCCCAATGTTACAAAGTTCCAACTAGGCCTTATACTTTTGAAACCAAAACAAATTTACAATGATGCTTCCACATCATTTTACAAGGTCAACAAAAAATACCACTTTTAAATGTGTGATGCCAAATGGGCCTTTATGTTTCAAATCCCACTTTATTTCAAAACTAAGATGAAAAGACACAATGCGCATAAAATTCTAAACAGGATCCCACACCATTTAGTACCGGACAAACTTTTATAAAATACCAAACCTTCCACAATTTAAAACTTTACATTTAAAAACACCTTCAATCCATTTGAGATAAAGAGAAATTTAGTAAAAGACCAAGGGGTTTAAAGAGAGAGAGAGAGATGAGGGTAAAGGTTATGAAATCTAGGTTTTAAGATTAATCCAAGCAATTATCATTTTTGTGCCCATCCATTTGTGAATCCAAGGAACACATGGGAATTCCCGAATCCAATGGCATATCAAAAATATCCATTCCATTTCGCAAAACCAATTTTAAAGAAACATTACATATTTTCCAACCAATACAATAATCTATAAACAAGCGCCAAACCTTAAGAAATTACCATTTCACACCCACAACACCAAATCAAAATCCAAAATTCTATTATAATATAAAAAAAAATGAAAAATACTTCTCCAAAAAACCCAATTGAATTTATGAGAAAATATGGAATTTTATCAAAAAATTAAAGTGCACATTTACTTAAACATAATTCAAGAATCACTTCAAATCATATTTTTAACAAAATATACCAATTCCAAAACATGATAGTAAGTTATAAAAAGGATTAAAAAGAATGAAAATCATGTTCAAAAATTATTTAAAAGAATACAAGCACCAAAATAATTCATCATAAAGGAAAAACATAGAGACACCTACCTCAATGGTGTGAGAACGTGACAAAACATTCAGAGAGGAGAGATCTAATCACCACAGACCCTAATCAGACCCTAGAACCTAAGGGAAAGAAACTACACACAAAACATAACCAGTAGGGTTCTACCAAACAAGGTCCCACTAAAGGGAAACCAAGAAATCAAGAGGGTAAGGAAATAAAGAGAATAAAATGACCAAAAACCCCAAAAACTCACCTTAGATTTGAAAGAGCACCCATTGAGGAGGAGGATAAAGGGATGGGGGTTTGGAAACCCTCTTATGCACAAAAAATGAGCATGGGGGAAGAGTATCGATTTTGGTATAAAAGGGGTGAGAGAGTGATTTTGGGTTTTTAAATTTTAAGATTTCTAGGAAGCTCGCACGGTTTGGCTATATAGTTTAACAAACTGTGATCCGACCATGTTGTATCCAATTACCATGGAAAGACCAACTACATTATTACCCTTCAAAGTTTGTGCAATCATGCATTAGATACTGGAGAAAACCCAGAACTGTCACATGACCATGCTTCACGGTTTGTGCAATCGTGCACAAACTATGTGGTAGCTTCTATACCTTCCAGAAATGGCCGCATGAGTACCAGCACTGACTGTATGATTTCTATTTACCGTGTGGTGCCCATGTGTAAGAAAAAATCCCACAAAACTTCTAAATATCAAAAATTTAAGTAGGGTCTAAAACCCAAACCTCAACCAAAAGACCTGAGAACAGGAAAATGAAAAAATAAATAGGTATCCAAGGTTGGGGTGTGACAATTCTCCCCACCACAGACACTTTCATCCCCCAAAATGTCACCATGTAAAAATATGACCTCAAACTCGAGTTCCTACCCGATCAAAATCAATGAAAACCAAGAGCCTTGGGGTGACTATTCACTCTACAAGTCACACCCAACTAATACAAAAGGAGTCATAACATGATAATAAGGGGAGAACATGAGGGGTTCTCCCCACCATAATAACTCGACTAAGGCGGAAATTTTAAAACCCAAGCAACACCACCAAAATTGAACAAGAAACTCACTATGGAGTGACCTAAAAAATCAGGACCCCAATGCTCGCCTAGATTTCCTTACTAACCAAAAAACATCCTTACTACAACCAGGAACCAAGGAACTCCAAACCCGAAGTCATACAATTTTCCCACACCACCAAAACTTAAAAAAATGCCCAATATAAGGTAACCCAACATATCGGGTTGTCGGGATGAGGGAATCCCCTATAAGAACCAAAAACTCTCTATAAAAGGTCAAAAAACACCACCACCAAAACTAAATAATTCCCACACTGATAAAAGACTCCCAACACAATGGTAGGTTAAACCCACAAAAAGATACCCAAACTATATGGATGACCGGAAACACCATCCATTAACTCCAAAAATCTCAAGAATTTCTTAATGATTACAAAGATAACTAAAACTAACCCACATAAGGGTGGATCATACATTAAGAAAAGGAAGTGATTCAAAGGCCACATTTGGAATAGACACAACCACCTATATTGAGATAGAATGAGTTCATCACACTTTTAAAATAAAATGATGAACTTATAATAGTATGAAAACAAGAACAAGAAAACTTTAAAATTTCCTATCACATCACTGAAAAAACTAGGCCAAGGTTTCACACACCCTAGGAAACTTCTGAATGGGCATAATCTTTACCCAAAGACCTATGGTTGGGGATTTGATGGCTAAATAATCTCCTGCCTCATATTCAAGCACTAGAAACCCCAGTTAAAAGCTCTTTCTTTGAGAAATTATTCCTATAGAACTTCTCTAGATGACTCAAACAACCATAATGATGAAAAGTCTCCGGAGGGATATGACAAGATGACTTCGAATTCCCAAACCGCCCACACTAACAGAACACAAGAGGATGGTCTGATGAACTAGAATCCATAAACATTGAAGTAGAATCCTTAGAGATAGGTTCCTCCAATATGCACTCCTCACCAGATGGGAACCTTCATGAACAATGAGAGACACTAGATTGGAAATTGCTTGCACTCCGGAAACCAACTCATATAGAAACTCCCCATCCAACAGCTTCTCGAAATAGGTTTCACCGAATGAGAACACTTTTTTTTCAACATCTTTATGAATACCCAAAAAAGGAAGAGTTTTCATTTGATATTTTGACACTACCTCCAAAAAAATGGGACCATCTCTTTAATGTGGTTGACGTAATATTTTACAAACTACTGGCCCTTCCGAACATACCAAAACTCTTCTGCCTTCCTCAAATTCACCTCCTCAGATATAAACCTTTAAATGAAATTGGCCTTAAACACCTCCCACATCATCCCAACTTTCATCGATAATGATGAATCCAACTCGCACTATTCCAAAGATAGACCTTCAAACAACCTAGAACAACAAAAACCCTAACTTCCTAGGGAGTTTCCAACAATATGAAGACATACTCTACCTATTCAAGACACTATAATACATATAACGGACCTATATCACCATGAAAGAAGGAAACTCCCAAGAAGAACTAGAAACTGGGCATGAATCATCAGAGACTTTAGAGACCTTTATGGGTGACATTTCCTGAACAGTGCAGAAAACACAAAACAATTACCAACATCAAACTGAAGAGTAATCAAAAGAAACACCTTGATCCAAAATAATAGGCTCAAAAACCAAAAACAACAAAAAATACTCTTTTAAAAACCCCATTTTCATTTAAATTTCAAAATTTCACTCTTCCAAGGCCAGTTTACAAATACCAAAACCCTCTTTTTAAACCAAATCCAATTTTCCAAAAATCATTTCCTCTTTCAAAATCACTTTGGAAAAAAACCCAAGCCCTTAGTTTCAATAAAAACCCATGGAATCTTATGTACTATCATGTATGTGTCCATACAATTCCACCCACACATTCCAACACACACTTTCCACACATAAACACACATATGTAAATTCTCATAAGGAATAATGAGGGTTACACTTACCGTTTCATCTTCAAAACCCATAACCCACCAAATATCTGATCCAAAACAATTTCATTTAAACCCCATTTTTCAATTTAAAACCATTATAAATAGAACCTTCTTTCATTTCAAAAATTCTTTCATTTTCAAAAGCACACTTACACCAACCAAAACCTAGATGATACTCAACTTAAACAAAACTACCAGAATGAGGAGCTAGTTCCTATGACTAACTTGGTGATATGGTAGTGGGTCATGCCCCAAGTAAGAAATAACACTAATAGGACCTTAAACTGTTCACTTGGACTTCACATGGGTCACTACTATGGCATCCCGCCTTTTTATAACATAAACTTTCATTACATTACACAAAACTGAGGATCTTTAAGGTTTAGTGTCTTGGAAACAAGGAACATAATACATGAAAACAACATAAAAAAAAATTTCTTCTTAAACACTTGAAAGGCTTCTCCTTAAGTTCATCCTAGGTTCATTACTGCATCTCATTACCTAGGGACAAACATCAAAAGAAAGTGTGAGCAGAAGGCCCAGTAAGGGAAATAAGAGAAACATTTTACATGTGAACTTGAGATACTTCAATAAGGTCATGAAAAGAACTTTAAGGCATGAGAAAGAATCATGAGGCATATCATAATAAAAATAACGTTTTTCATAACTTGAATATGTGGCTACAACATTTAATATTTAGAATCATTTTTATTTCACCAAGGTCCATCCCCAAGGTGTCATTAAAAATTACCAAGGTTATTCACCAAGGCGTCGTTAAAAATAGTCATATCTAGAGATTAAGTCTTTACCCAATGCATTGGAGCACTATCAGGGCGTACCCTTGACGTGTATTTATTATCATGTGAGACACATATATCATCATAAATCATTTCATGAACAACCCATATATAAAAAAAGGAATGGGTTTCATTTCATAATCATAACGTTTAAAAACTACTTTAAAGACATGATCTTTAGGTCACTTTAAACCCACAGAAAGGGAGAGCGGGTCTCATGTATGTAAATCCCATAATTTAAAATAGAAAAACTTGGTATATATGTGAATACCACAATATAAGAGAGAGCTTTGAGTATTCACTTAATAAAATAAAAGAACTTTAGAAAAAGAGAGAGACATTTTGAGATGGAAATTCTGCAGCATAACAGCTATGTTTTGGGGTTTTAGAAAACATTGAAAAGAGAGGGGACATGGGTCAAACAATCATAAATGACCCATAAAACAGTATAGGGACCAAATATGAAGAATATATGAACATGGTAATGAAATTTTAAGGACATACCATTTGAAATGAAAAACATGGAAGGAAGACAAAAAATTAGATTTCTCTTATGAAAATTCGGCAGCCTAACAGCGTCACTTAAACTTCAACAAAAATGAATTGAAAAGATCAAATAGGGTATCTCATCATATGAAAATAAGAGTTCAGTATGATAAATATAGAGATCATACCCCAACATAATAAAAAGGAACTTGAAAGACTTGACATGAAAGTAGAACTTTGAAAAAGAGAAGGGTGAAAGAATCCCTTAAAAATTTGGCAGCCTAACGGCGCCACTTAAACATTCTTAAAATGAATTGATGAGAGAAAGAGGGGGTATCCCATAATATGAACATAATAGGGCAGTAAGATGAATATAAAATAACATCCTCCAACATAATAACATGAAGCATAAAAGAAATGACATAAAAGAGATTACTTGAAAAGAAAGAGAGAGGTCGGATCCCTTACCTTAAACATAACTCTTAAAACTCAAAGTTTGGGACCTTGAGGGATTGGGGGCACCTTGGGAGGACTCCTTGGGAGTTAAGGAGACCATAAATTCATTGATAATGATTTTGGAGTCGAATGGATGAGGATGGATTGGTATTTATAGGGAAAGTGAGGGGATAAGGCATTAATGGCCAAGGGACACCTCATTGGTGGTATTGGCAAAACCATGGGCTTGCCCATGGTATTTTCCCATGGTATTGGCCACTTGGGACACCTCATACAATAATTCATACCATTTAGTCGACCATCCCTTAAAATATCTCATGACTTCATCATGACACATTTATGATGTCATTTAACATACCGAAACCCTAAAACTGCATTTTTACTATTCACTGAAAATTCTTCTTTCTCAGAAAAATCCCAAAAAATTACCATAACATAATATCGATGATCTGAGTTCAAAAACAAAGTCCATTTTATAAAAATAATTTTCTAAATACTTTTAATTTAATTTTTAATTAAAAAACACTATTTACCTGAAAAAACTGATACTTGATTAATAATTTATGAAACCGTTATTTACCCATTTTATTGAATCACATTAATTAATCAAGGTGTCTAAATTATATTAAAACTTTCTTTAAGTGAGATTACTAATCCATTTGGTCACATTAATAATCCTAAGCATAAAATCACTATTCATAATTTACTGTTTATCAAAAATTAAGTTGATCTTATTAGATTCTAAATTTTGTACTGAACATAATTTTAGAAGACCATTTTTTGAAAATCATTACACATCATTAATTATTTAAGTTTTAAATAAATATTTTAAAATATCCTTTTTTTTTTGAAATTCATCAATAAAATACATCCTAGAATTATCCGGACATTTGAAATTTCACAAACTTCACTAAAGGAGGAAATCTCAATTTATTCATTCCAAAGGATTACACAAAGAAGCTACGGTCTCATCACATAGACCCTTATAACACCAGCATAAGACCTAAGTGTAAGGTGTGCTATGGTGAGAGAATCTGAGGGAGGCTCAGATAACATTGCCCTAGTAGTATCTCTACTAACTTGAACTTCTCCCGCAGGGATTTCTGTTCAAGCTTGACATGCTGGAGTTCGGCTTGGGCTTGGTCCAAAGAGAACCCCAAAGATGGCACCTCCTTCCCAAGCTCCGATAAGTGGACTTCATAAGGTTCGAGTATACCGGATGAATCCATCGACTCCTCTTTCTGCGTTAACCATTAACATCTCTATTAAATCGTTAAGAGTAAGTTAATATACTAATCAAAAAGTTTGGGTCATTACATTCTTCCCCCTTTAAGAAATTTCATCCCCAAAATTTTATACTTGAGGCCTAGTCGAAAAGGTGAGGGTAATTTTGCTTCATTGTTTCCTCAGGCTCCCAAGTCGCTTCTTCATATTTATGATTCCTACACAACACTTTCACAAGGTGGGTAGTCTTGTTTCGTAGAACCTTGTCTCTATGATCTAAGATCTCCACTGGCTGCTCCTCATAGGAGAGGTCATGTTCCAGTTGTACCACCTCTGGGTTCAATACATGCGAAGGGTCGGGTATGTACTTCCTTAAGAGAGATACATGGAAGACATTGTGAACTTGAGCTAGGTTTGGTGGAAGTGCTACATGATATGCCACTGCTCCTATGCAATCAAGGATTTCATAAGGGCTAATGTACCTAGGGCTGAGCTTCACTTTCTTCCCAAACTGCATGAATTTCTTCCATGGAGAAATTTGAATGAATACTTTGTCGCCAACACCAAACTACAAGTCCCTTCGACGGTTGTCCGCGTAGCTCTTCTGCCGACTCTGAGCAGCCTTTATGTGTTGTTGGATGGAATGAACCCGTTCTGTCATCTCTTACACAATATCAGGCCCAAGAATCTTTCTATCACCAGTTTCATCCCAGAAAGTAGGAGTTCTACATCGCTTTCCATACAGAGCTTCATAGGGTGCCATCTGAATACTCGAATGGAAGCTGTTGTTATAGGAGAACTCAACTAATTGGAGGTGTTGATCCCATCCACCTTTAAATTCCATTGAGCATAATCTCAGCATGTCTTAGAGTGTCTAAATAGTCCTTTCATATTGGCCATCAGTTTGAGGATGATAGGTCGTACTAAAATTCAATTCAGTATTCAGAGCATGTTGAAGACTTCTCCATAATTTTGATGTGAATCTTGGATCACGATCAGACACAATGGATAGTGGTACCCCATACAGCCTTACCACTTCCTTTACATATATCTTGGCAAGTTGATCTAGAGATAAATCTTCCCGAATAGAGATAAAATGGGCGGTCTTGGTGAGACAGTCCACAATAACCCATATCGCATTGTTTCCTTTGGATGTTTTTGGGAGACCAGTTACAAAGTCCATAGTGATATTATCCCACTTCCATACTGGTATGGGTTGCGATTGTAATACACCCTTAGGAAGTTGTCATTCTACCTTTACTTGTTGACACACCAGGAACCTTGTAGTGTAATCAGCAATCTCCCTCTTCATGTTATCCCACAAATAATGATCACAAAGGTCTCTATACATTTTAGTGCTTCCTGGATGTATAGAGAAAGTAGAGCTTCGAGCTTCATCCATCAGTTCTTTCTTTATCTCTAGAATAGATGGAACACATAGTCTTGTACAAAATTTTAATACACCTTCTTGATCAATATTGAAATCAGGGAACTTCCCATCCTTTACTACCTCAAACTTCTCCTGTAGCAAAGGATCTTCTTTTTGAGCCTTCTTGATCTTCTCTAGTAATAAAGGTTGAGAAATAATTTGGGATAAGGTTGATGATTTCCCTTCCCTTACAATTCCCATGTCTAGTTTTACTAGATCTTTAATCAAGGGATCTCCTAGGATCCTCATTGTTGCGAAAACAACAGGATATTTTCTGCTTAACGCATCTGCGACTTTGTTTGCTCTTCCAGGGTGATAATGAATTGAACAATCATAGTCTTTAATAAGCTCCAACCATCTCCTTTGTCTGATGTTCAATTCTTTCTGTGTGAAAATATACTTTAAACTTTTGTGGTCGGTGTATATATCACATTTCTCCCCATAAAGATAGTGCCTCCATATCTTTAGAGAAAAAACAACTGCTGCTAGATCTAGATCATGCGTAGGATAATTCTACTCATGAATCTTCAACTGTTGAGATGCATAAGCAATTACCTTGTCATCTTGCATGAGGACGCACCCAAGCCCTTTCAGAGATGCATCGCTAAAAATAATGAATCCTTCTCCGATAGAGGGTAGTGTTAACACAGGTGCAGTAACCAATATCTTCTACAGCTCTTGGAAACTTTCCTTGCATTCCTTTGTCCAGAAGAACTTAACCCCTTTTCGAGTCAACTTGGTTAGTGGATTAGAAATCCATGAAAAGTTTTTCACAAACCTACAATAATATCCCGCTAAACCAAAGAAACTCCGAATCTCAGTTACTGTTGTGGGTTGAGGCCACTCCTCCACAACCATTGTCTTTCCAGGGTCAACCAAGATTCTTTCATTGGTTATGATGTGCCCCAAGAAGGACACTTGTTGCAACCAAAACTCACACTTGCTGAACTTTCCAAAGAGCCTCTCCTTCCACAGAGTTTTCAAAATAACCCTCATATGATCTTCATGCTCCTCATGAATTTTTGAATATATCAAAATATCATCAATAAAAACTACCACAAAGTTATCAAGGTAGTCCTTAAAGACTCTATTCATCAAATACATGAAAATTGCAGGAGCATTAGTCAAGACGAAGGGCATAACAGTAAACTCATAATGCCCATATCTTGATCGGAAGGCAGTCTTTGGAATATCTTCCTTCTTCACCCTCAGTTGATGAAAACCAGATCGAAGGTCAATCATAGAGAAGAATTGAGCCCCACGAAGTTGGTCAAATAAATCATCAATTCTTGGAAGAGGGTATCTATTCTTCACTGTGATCCCGTTCAGTTCTCTATAATCAATGCATAGCCACATTGATCCATCCTTCTTCTTCACAAAAAGAACTGATGCTCCCCAAGGAGACACACTCGCTCGGATAAACCCCTTCTCCAACAAGTCTTGGAGTTGTTTCTTTAACTCTTATAGATCGAAATTTTCCATTCTATATGGGGTATTTGATATCAGTTGAGACCCAGGTACGAGTTCAATGGAGAACTCTACCTCTCTTTCTGGGGGAGGTCCAGGTAACTCCTCAAGAAATACATCCATGTATTTCTGAACAATCAGAGCATATTCTATTTGTACACTACCTTTTCCTTCTGCATCATCACCAATTAACTCCATAAATAAAGCTATAGGAGGTGCTTCTAGATAGGGATCAGTTCGGGATATCTCTCCTTGGAAGATAATTGCAGGTCATTCATTCAAGACTACTGAGATTTCCTTACTTCTGCATTTGATCTTCTCAATATACTTTCAGAGCCAGTCCATCCCTAGTATAACGTCGAATTCCAACATGGGAATGACTACTATATTTGTGATAAGATTGTGATCACTAAAGTAAACACTAGAGTCTCTAAACACTGTTTATTCATTGATAATCCCACTTGGAGTCTTGACTGACAACTCTACCTCAAGCAGTTTGGGGATTGATTCTATATTCTTTGCAAACTTGGAGGAAATAAAGGAATGAGTAGAACCAGAATCAAACAAAGTAGTTGCTAGTTTTGAGAGGAGAACAAGAGTACCTGCTACCATGCCATTTGGAGCTTCAACTTTAGTTGTTGTGATAGAAAAATCACGACCTTGCTCCCCCGGCCTTTGCTGAGGTTGATGGTGATTCCCCTCCACTGCCCTTGGATTTAGACAGTGATTAACAAAGTGCCCAAGATATCCACACTTGAAGCAATGGACTTCGGGTAGGGCCAGAACCATCATTCCTCTGTCGTCAGTGTTGGGGATTTGAGGCTTCACCTCACTTCGATAATTCCGAGAAACATGGCCTCCTCTTCCACACCTGTAGCACTTACCACTTCCGATCAAGCAGTTCCCCGGATTCTTCTTCCCACATTTATTGCATGTGGTAATTTTCATTTGCTTTCCACCTCTTCCCTGATCAAAAGTCTTCCCTAAACTAGGATCCAACGACCTCTTCTTTTCATTTGATTTATGAGACCACTGTGTCTCACCAAACTCTAGCTCAACTTTCATTGCACTCCGCACTATATCCTTGTATCTATCGTAGTCCCGGTTGGATAGATTCTTCCGCAGATGAGGTATCAGTCCGCCGAAAAATCTATCAACCTTCCCACTTGGATCCATGACAAAGCTATAGTTATATCATGAAAGTCGGGTGAAGTTCATCTCATAGCTTCTGACAGATTCATTCTCCTTCTGCTTCAGCTCGAGAAACGCTTTCTCCATTCTCGTTCTCATGGAACGAGGGAAATACTTATTAAAGAATATTCCCTGGAACTCTTTCCACTCTATAGCTTCCATCTCTCCTCTAGGCTTCATGTTTTTGACCAGTGACCACCACTGATCAGCTTCTCCCTCTAAGAGGTAAACAACAAGGGTGAATTTTTCTTGTTCCAAACAAAGGAGTACAGAAAAGATCTTTTCAATAGAGCTTATCCATTGTTCCGCAACCAATGGGTTAGTAGATCCACTGAATGTTGGTGGCCGTTGACACATGAAGGACTCAACAAAGTGTTGTTCCCTTAATTTTGAGGTCGGCCTCTCAGCTTGATTCAAGTTATTACTCATAACTTGAGTCAGTTGGTTCATCATTCGCATGAATGTTTCCATTATGGCTTCCATCGGAGGGCCGTCAACACATGGTGCATTGTCGTCACCATCTGCATGGTTCCTCCTATTGCCCACCATTTTCTAAAAGGATAAAACCTTAGTGAGAAAATTATTTTATTTATGAATCTTTTAACTAAGACTTCATTCTTATAAAATTACATTTCTCTATAATTCCTTCATAATGATTCAAAAAAAGCATGTGATTAACCAAACATATCCCCCGGGAGTGTCGTAACCAAGAGTACAGCAAGGCCTGTTATCGTGCAACAGTTACCATTCGAATCTAGCTCAAAGTGGTGTTTTTAGGTTTTACCCCTATGTACATCTGTGCCAGAGCCACCTCTACCTGCTCGTATCCGGACAGGGATGTATTTGTTTGATAAACCACTTACTCAATACTTACCAAAATACCAGGAAGTTTTCCTATATTTCAACTTTTCTATAGGGTTCTTCCTAAAGTTTTTATATCCTAATTTACTTAAATAACTAAACCATCCTTTGATACCAGCTATGGAATCCCGCCTTTTTATAACATAAACTTTTATTACATTACACAAAATTGAGGATCTTTAAGGTTTAGTGTCTTGGAAACCAGGAACATAATACATGAAAACAACATAAAAAAATTCTTCTTAAACACTTGAAAGGTTTATCTTTAAGTTCATCCTAGGTTCATTACTGCATCTCATAACCTGGGGACATACATCAAAAGAAAGGGTGAGAAGAAGGCCCAGTAAGGGAAACAAGAGAAACATTTTACATGTGAACTTGAGATACTTCAATAAGGTCATGAAAAGAACTTTAAGGCATGAGAAAGAATCATGAGGCATATCATAAAAAAATAACGTTTTTCATAACTTGAAGATGTGGCTACAACATTTAATATTTACAATCATTTTTGTTTCACCAAGGTCCATCCCCAAGGTGTCATTAAAAATTACCAAGGTTATTCACCAAGGCGTCGTTAAAAATAGTCATCTCTGGAGATTAACTCTTTACCCAATGCATTGGATCACTATCAGGGTGCACCCTTGACATGTAATTATTATCATGTGATCCACATATATCATTATCAATCATTTAATAGACAACCCATATAGAAAAAAAGGAATGGGTTTCATTTCATAATCATAACGTTTAAAAACTGCTTTAAAGACATGATCTTTACGTCACTTTAAACCCACGGAAAGGGAGAGTAGGTCTCATGTATGTAAATCCCAGAATTTAAAATATAAAAACTTGGTATATATGTGAATACACCTATAGAATAGAGATATTTGAGTATTCACTTAATAAAATAAAATAACTTTAGAAAAAGAGAGAGACATTTTGAGACGGAAATTCTGCAGCATAACGACTATGTTTCGGGGTTTTAGAAAACATTGAAAAAAGAGGGAACATGGGTCAAACAATCATAAATGACCCATAAAATAGTAGAGGGACCGAATATGAAGAATATATGAACATGGTAATGAAATTTTAAGGACATACCATTTGAAATGAAAAACATGGAAGGAAGAAAAAAAATTAGATTTCTCTTATGAAAATTCGACAGCCTAACGACATCACTTAAACTTCAACAAAAATGAATTGACAAGATCAAATAGGGTCTATCATCATATGAACATAAGAGTTCAGTATGATAGATATAGATATCATACCCCAAAATAATAAAAAGGAACTTGAAAGACTTGACATGAAAGTAGAACTTTGAAAAAGAGAAGGGTGAAAGAATCCCTTAAAAATTCGGCAGCCTAACGGCGCCATTTAAACATTCTTAAAATGAATTGATGAGGGCATGAGGGGGTATCCCATAATATGAACATAAAAGGTCAGTAAGATGAAGATAAAAGAACATACTCCAACATAAGAACATGGATCATAAAAGAAATGAAATAAAATAGATTACTTGAAAAGAAAGAGAGAGGTCAGATCCCTTACCTTAAACGTAACTCTTAAAACTCAAAGGTTGGGACCTTGAGGGCTTGGGGCACCTTGGGAGGACTACTTGGGAGGTAAGGAGACCATAAACTCATTGAGGATGATTTTGGAGTCGAATGGATGAGGATTACTTGGTATTTATAGGGAAAGTGAGGGGAAAAGGCATTAATGGCCAAGGGACACCTCATTGGTGGTATTGGCAAAACCGTGGGCTTTCCCATGGTATTTGACCATGGTATTGGCCACTTAGGACACCTCATACAATAATTCATCCCCTTTAGTCGACCATCCCTTAAAATATCTCATGGCATCATCATGACACAGTTAGGATGTCATTTAACATATCGAAACCTTAAAACTGCATTTTTACTATTCACTGAAAATTCATCTTTCTCAGAAAAATCCCAAAATATTACCATAACATAATATCGATGCTCTGAGTTCAAAAATAAAGTCCATTTTATAAAAATAATTTTCTAAATATTTTTAATTTAATTTTTAATTAAAAAACACTATTCACCCGAAAAAACTGATACTTGATTAATAATTTATGAAACCATTATTTACCCATTTTATTGAATCACATTACTTAATAAAAGTGTCTAAATTATATTAAAACTTTCTTTAAGTGAGATTACTAATCAATTTGGTCACATTAATAATCCTAGGCATAAAATCACTATTCATAATTTACTATTCATCAAAAATTAAGTTGATCTTATTAGACTCTAAATTTCATTCTGAACATAATTGTAGAAGACCATTTTTTGAAAATCATTACACATCATTAATTATTTAAGGTTTACATAAATATTTTAAAATATACTTTTTTTCAAAATTAATCAATAAAATACATCCTAAAATTATCTGGACATTTGAAGTTTCACAAACTTCACTAAAGGAGGAAATCTCAATTTATTCATTCCAAAGGATTACACAAAGAAGCTACGGTCTCATCACATAGCCCCTTATAACACCAGCATAAGACCTAAGTGTAAGGTGTTCTATGGTGAGAGAATCTGAGGGAGGCTCAAATAAAATTGCCCTATTAGTAATCTCTACTAACTTGAACTTCTCCCGCAGGCGTTTCCGTTCAAGCTTGACATGCTGGAGTTCGGCTTGGGCTTGGTCCAAAGCGAAGCCCAAAGATGTCACCTCCTTCCCAAGCTCTTATAACTGGGCTTTATAAGGTTCGAGTCTACCGAATGAAGCCATCGACTCCTCTTTCTTCATTAACCATTAACATCTCTATTAAATCGTTAAGAGTAAGTTAATATACTAATCAAAAAGTTTGGGTCATTACAACTACTTTACATGAGGTCAAAACATGACACCAGATCACCTCCATTTTCATCCCTCAATCCAAAAAACAAGAAAAAAAGACTCAAATCATGGACTAAACTAGGTAACTCGACGTTCAGAATAAGAAAGGATTCATGAAGGCCTTCCCACACCTACCTCTCGAGTTCCTATTGTCCTAATATCCAACAACTAGATTACCTAAATAATAAGAACCTGCTCTAATGCCATTTTTTCATGAACCATGTTGGGATTCCATCCAACCTGACACCCGAACCGGTCCACAGCATGTCCTAAAGGGTGTTCCCGATCCCCACAGACTAGAAACTAGTGCCAAACATCAAAAAAACAAGTGGTAATGATTTAAATCTAAAAAACCAGGATCAAATAAATAAACTAAATGACTAATAATGAATCAATAACAACAACTGAATCTTAAATAAATAAACAAAATAATTTATTTACAATAGATAAAAAGAATAGAAACTAAAAATAAAAAATTAAAAACTAAACCAAGCTACCTATGACTATATGTGACCTCTTAGTCACCACTATCCCTAAGATTCAACCGCTCCAGGATCTAGCTCGAACCCAAAGAACCTAAAAAATTAGTTGAACCTACAAAACAGACCAGGCCTATGAGAACCAACTGGTACATATAGGGTGTGATCTAAACAACTCAGTAGGAAACCACCAAAGAATCCATACCATTACTTTCTTGAAAATAGTCTATTAACCCTATAATTAAATACAGTTATAAAAATTGGGTTATTCAAATTTTTTCAAATAAAAACATTTCTTTTTTTTAAAACTATGCACACCATGTTTCCATTTCCAAAAAAAATTATCATTTTAAAACCCAAATCCATACCGAGTGCCTAAGAAAAACAATATTTGGTTTTGATGTAAAATAAATAAACAATACTAGCTAAACACCAACTAAAACATAAATTAAACATGAAAATATAGAGAAAAAACATGAGCATTTCCTAAACATCCCTAGAGTGATACCTGTTCATACTCAGTTCATAACCACCGATCAATGTATGGTGAATCTCCTTAGTCAATAACCAAATGACCTCCCTCAACTGACTAATCCAATGTCACATCCCACATGGCCTCTCAGCAATTCCCAGGTTTGAAAACCCATCTAATCGGGGTTGATCAAAAACCATCACTCGATCTACTAAAAGATGCCCAGGAACCCTTGGTGATAATATGATCTTACGTAGGAGTCCCTCACATGCATCACTCATCTAACTTACTATCACCGCACATGCCTACCCCAAAAACGGACACCACCTATATGATAACCCATAAAGGGAATCCCTCCTTTAGAGGTGCCCACTATATATATATATATCACATAATCAAGGTGCCAAATGGTCCAAATCCATCTTTATTTCAAAACTAAGATGAAAATTCACAAAACACTTAAAATGAAAAAGGTGTTCCCACACCATTTACAACATGAAAATCTTTTCTAAAATTCAAAATAGACCACAATTTTGTACATAACATTTAAAAGCACCATATATCTATTTGAGAAAAAGATATATTTAGTGAAAGACCAAGGGTTTCAAAGAGGGAGAGAGAGGAGGGTAGAGGTTGTGAATCTGGGTTTTAAAATCAAGCCAAACCATTATCATTTTTTCTCCCATCCAATTGTTCATCTCATTCACACATGGGTGTTCCCACATCCAATGGTATATCACAAATATCCATGACATTTACCGAAACCAATTTTAGAGAAACATTAAATATTTTTCAAAAAATAAAATAATCCATAAACAAGAGTCAAGACTTAATAAATTTCTAATTCACATAACACCATCTTAAAATCAAAAATTCTATTATAGCATAAACAAGGAAAAATAATTCTCCAAAACACCCAATTTCATTTATGAGAAAACATGGCATTTTATCAAACACTTAAAGTGAACATTTACTTAATCATAATTCAAGAATCTCTTGAAATCATCTTTTTATTAAAATATACCAATTACAAAAAAATCATAGTAAGTTAGAAAAAAGATTCAAAATTATGTGAATCATGTTCAGAAAATATTTAAAATAATCAAATCACTGGTGGAATACATCAGAAAGGAAAAACATGGAAACACCTACCTAAATGGTGTGCGAATGTGACGAAACCTGCATAGAGGATATATCTAAGCCTCACAGAACCTTAGGACACACTATAACCATAGGAAACACAACCTATATAGAAAACCTAAACATTAGGGTTCATCTAAAAAGGATCCCACTCAAGGTAAACCTAGAAATCCTGAGGGGAAGGAATGAAAGTGAAGAAAATGTCCAAAACCCAAAAAAATCATCTCGGATTTGAGGGAGGAGCACCCACAGAGAAGGAGGATCAAGGTAGAGGGGTTTGGAAACCCTCCAATGCGCCAAAAAACGATCAAGGGGAAAGATTCCAAATTTTGGTGCAAAAAGGGGGGAGAGAGAATTTGGGTTTTTAATTTTTAAAATTTCTGGGCAGCTCGCATAGTTTGGCCACACAGTTTAACAAACCGTGTGGTATCCGATTCCCACAGAAGGACCGACCTCAAGCTTACCCTATAAATTTTGTGATAACATGTCCAAATTGTGTGGTAGCTATTGGAGAAAACCTAGACCTTATGCATGACCAAACCACATAGTTTGTGCGACCATGCACAAATTGTGCAGTAGCTTCTGTCCCTTTCAGAAGCGATCGCACAAGTAACTACGCTAAAAAAACAATTTCTACTAACCATGTGGTGCCCGTGCATGATCAAAAAATCCACAAACATGAAAAATAAAAAAATTTAAAGCTAGTATCAAACCCAAAACTCAACTAAAATATCCAAGACCTTGAAAAGGAAAAAATAAAGAGGTATCTGAGGTTGGGGTGTGACATGAACTTTCTCTTGATAGTCTCCTTACAAATGAAGGGCATAATATAACTAATTGAAACAATAGACTTATAAAATTTATATATATTTATAAGAGGATAAAATGGAATATTTTTAGTAATAAATTTCAATGAATAGTTCTGGCATGAAGTAGTGTAAGTGTTCCCCTTTTATAAGTGAATAAAAAGAAACTTTTGTGAACAACCATTATTTTTCAGTAATGGAATCACACTATTCAAGGGTTAAAGGCTCAATAAGTGAGATATAATGGACTATAAACTAGGATATGGCCTATAAATACTATATATCTTAATTTAATGCATGTTTTAAACATTTTTAAACTCATTCACCATTTATTTTTTACATTTTATCATTTTCATTTTAACCAGGTTACTAGTTTTTAACAAAGTAATACATGTTTTACTAAAAAAATAAAATAACCCATATGGACAAATTATTTTGTAATGAACCTAAATTTTTCCACTATTTAATCCAATTCAACTTCTAAATTAGATAAAATTAACTTTCAGATAAAAACATTTAATATATAGAAAAATTGTTTTTTAGAAAAATGTTGTTTTTATCATCAAGTGTTCTTAATATTATTTATTATTAATTACCAATTGTGTGAGTGATAATATATTTATATATAAATTTAGAAATTATATTAAATCAATTTTTTGGAATAATTTATTTATTTTATATGATAAAAATCACATAATATTAATAAAACAATTCATTGAGTATAAGTGTTTTCCCATTATCGTGGTCATTAACGTTAATTTTAGTAATCATACTTTTATGCCAAAAATGAAATTTAACTTATTAAATAATAATACCATGTTGATCTAAAATATGAAATAATTTTTTGTAAATGTAATTCCTACATGTGATGAAAACAAAATTTTAATATAAGTAAATAAAATTAGTTTTTATAGTAAAATATTACTTAAGTTTCCATAACGTTACACACGGGTTTAATAAACACATCATAATATTTTTAACTGAGTTCTTTTAATTTATAAATATATAATTATATATATATATATATATTATTTTTTAAAATATTTTAAGTCATTATTTTTTTATTATAATTTCACAATTTTTTTTACTTTTCACCTAAAAATCAATTATTTTTTAAAAATATAAAAAATTCACCCTTAACTAATTTTTTTATGTGGAATTAAAAAAAAGAAGTTAATTTTGTAAAATTTAAATTCTAAAATTTATAAATATAACTTTTAAATGATATATATATATATAAAGAAAAAATATTAATGAAATACATTTTTAAAACTTTAAGTGTTCCTAATCATATTTTCTATACATTTTATAATTTATTACAATATATTTTTTATTTAATGTATGTTTTATTATTCCTAAATTTTATTAAAATTAATTATATTCTGGCTTTTTTAATTTGTGTTGCGCATGGATCAAGCTATCAGAGATATCGTTAAATCTCAGGTCATTAGAGTCATACCTCACTCCCTGTGATTTTTTTAATGATCACATTCACCCATTATGTTTCCAGCCATTTCAATTATATATATTTTAGTCATTATGGTTAGACATTGATTTATGAACTTAATATATCACACAAAGGCTACAAATTGAATGAATAAGGCCAAGAGAAAGTTTTACAAAGATTGTTACCACCAGCCACCCGGTGGAGTGTCATTAGTTAGATGATGGCACAAACAGTAGCACTAGAACTAATTTAATCCCATCGACTTCTTGGTGGATCTCACTAGAAATTTGGTGAGTTTTGGATAGAACTATATATCCCAAATTATTCCACAAGATACCTAATGGAATCCAATGACTATTCAGTGGAGTCTTTAGTACCCTAAAAGGCTACAATAAGCCCACTAACTAGGCATTGGTGTCGGTTCATCAAGTCAAAGGGAGAATTGATAATGGTATTCAATGGATTAATTTCTATATTAAATCCTATAACTCAACCTAGATACCCCCAATTACAATAAATAAAACTCATGGGGGATTTAAAAGTAACATAAAATATCATCCACAAATAGAATTGATCGATACTGAATGAAAATTGATTAAATTTTCATTGATGAATAATTACTTCCATTGTTCCTTCTCTTGATATTTCTTTGTACTTATTTCTTAAAACTTTTGGAAGTTCAATATTTATCTCTATAATTCTCTCAATTTTGTCTTATATATATTTCTAGAGAATTGAGAGTATTAATTTAAAGGTTTTTATCCTAATAAAACATCTTTTTTCTCTGTTTTTAGGTTCTTGGATATCGTTAAAACCTTGTTATTTCTTATTGGGTTCTTAGTAACTGCTAAAACCTATGTATTTTTTCAATTCCATTGTTCCTTCTCTTGATATTTCTTTGTACTTATTTCTTAAAACTTTTGGAAGTTCAATATTTATCTCTATAATTCTCTCAATTTTGTCTTATATATATTTCTAGAGAATTGAGAGTATTAATTTAAAGGTTTTTATCCTAATAAAACATCTTTTTTCTCTGTTTTTAGGTTCTTGGATATCGTTAAAACCTTGTTATTTCTTATTGGGTTCTTAGTAACTGCTAAAACCTATGTATTTTTTCAAGTTTCTTGGATACTTCTAAAGTCAAAGTTTTATGTTCGTTTTTTTTCTTATTTAATTCTAAAGTAAAGGTATATTAATTTATAAACCCTTACATAATTTTACATGGGATTTTGGAAATAGCTCAATTATGTGCCCCAATTTCTCCCAACTCAATTGATTTAGAGTTTATGAATTAATATACCTTCTATTTATTAAAATCCAAGATACCTAAAAAGAACACAAACCATTGACTTTAGAAATTGTTAAAAAACTTATAAGAATAACATGGATTTATAACCTACTAAGAACGTAAAAATAAATAACTTGGTTTCACCAGAATATAAGGGCTTAAAAAGAGAGGAAAAGGAGGATTTATTAGGCACAAACACTTTGAATAAGTTCTAAATTTTCTATAAATATAGAGATGATTAAATTGAGATAATTATAGATATAAATATGGGATATCAAAGTATTTCAAGAAATAAAAAAAATAGATCATAAGATATAGAATAATGGAAGGAATTTATTCACTAATTCTCTTCGGATTGATTATCATTCAATATTGATCATTGAAATTCAGTGAAGATCACTGATTCTTCTTTCCAATACTACCGCGAGTTTTATTTATATGATTTGGGTGTCTATAGGTAAAGTTTGGGGACTTAATGTGTTAATGAATCTATTGAATACTATAATAAATTCTTCTTTTGAATTTCAAGTTTAACACCACCAGCTAGCTACCTAATGACACCAACCATCTAATGGGATTCTTATAGCCTTACAGGTTGCATCAGACTCCACCGCATAGTTTTTTCATACAATGGGTATCTAATAGAATACTTAGATATATCCAATTCTATATATACCTCACTATATGGATGATGAAATCCATTTAGTAGTTTATAGTATTCCAGTAGTTTTGGTTCTTCTGTCTTGTTCCACTATCTGACCAGTGATACACCACTGGCTGGCTAATGGTGACAGGTTGTATATCACTACCTCTTGCTCTTCTTTATAAATTTGAAACCTTTATTTATTTCGTTTACTTCATAAATCAATTTCCAACCTAAATAATTAAAATAAACTCACTTTTACATGTTAGAATCATAATAGATGTCTATGGTCATTAAAATAATCTAAGAATGTAAGGTACAATAATATCCCTCTTTTTGAGGACAAAAAACGCTTAAAATATTCCAAATATAATTTAAAATTGAATTTTAGTATTTTATAATGAAATTTAAATGTGATCATAAAATTATTTTCAATACTCAAGAGATTAAAAAATGGATTTTAAAGGGATTGAACACAACACCAGTTCAAATCAATTCTATTTAAAGGAGATTTAAAACAAGCCATTGAAAATATAATTTTTTTCTTCGAATTCTCCAAAATCAAAAACATATTTTCCATCTCTATGTAAAATTTTATAAATCACATAACCAAAGTAAAAATATAAAACCATAAAGTTCTTCTAAAACTAGATTATCTTTATTATAAAATTTTCCCTTTTTTTATTATAAAAATAAACTCATAAATAGGGTTAAAAAAATAAAAGTAATAAATAAAAATATAAGTTATTATACTCATCATTAATGATATTTTGAGAGAGAGAAAATATTTTAAAAATAATAATAGTAAAAATTTATTTTTGAATTTTAAAAGCTTTTAATTTTTAAAAATGAATTTAAAGTACCAAAATAAACTTTTTAGTTTTTTGAAACTTTAAAGGAATTTATGAACTTATATGAACAAAATATTTTTTCATTAACCTTAAATTTTTAAAAAAAATGGTGTCTTATCTAGGAATATTTCATAATTAATAATATGGTTGGATCCCACTTATTTAATGGATTAATATTATAGGGATCCAAAAAAATGGAATTCAAGAGAAAAATAAAAAATAAAAGATTTAAAATAATGAAGAATTTTTTAAATAACATTTTTAAAAATTAAAATAAATAATTTAAAATTTAAATCTGTTATTAACAATAAGAAATATTATATAAATAATCGAGATTATATTCATTGGAAGTAAAAAACTAAGTGTGCGGTAAAGGCCACTCATTGACACGGTGAATATTAGATTAAAAACCTAACTATCCATTTTAAAGGTTATATACTCAAGGTGAATCTACACCAAAACCACATCCACTTATTTTTATCCAAAAAAATTATTTTCTAGGAATATTACACCCACTTTAAAAAATTTAATTTAATGTTTGAAAACATATTTTAGTTTTTGTTTTGAAGTCGTTATTTAGAAATATGAAACACATTTAAATAAAAAATGTATTGAAAATATTTAAATATTGAATTAGTTAATGTATAAGTGTCAAAATTGTACCACACCAAAATCACCCTAAATAAAATAAAAATTTTCTAAACCAAGAGTCTTGGTAAAGATATCATCTAATTGAATATTGGTGATAATAAAATCTAACATGATATATCCTTTTTAAAAATTCTCTATGAAAAAGTGTTTTCTATGATCAATGTTCTTAGTGAAATATTATTGAATTAGATTTCTATATATGATAGTATAACTAGTGTGAATTTTATTTTATTTTATTTTCTCACCATTAACTATATAATTTAATTTATTCAATTAATCAATCAATCTTTCACCATATCAATCACTTAACCCCTTAACTTATTTAAATCAATCTCTTATTTATTTAATACACTATTTCCTATAAAATAATACTTATGTATTCTATTATTATTGTCAATTATCTTGTAATTATTCTATCTTTAAATATACTCTTCTAATACTTATAATTTTTATTTAATCATTAAAAAAGATTTTTTGTTTTAATTTTCTAAAGGGAATTCAACCCCTCATACCATATTACTATAAGAGTTATAATCAAACCTTAATAGCACATGATTAGGATAAATCTTCAAAAATAAATGATCCCAGACCTAAAATTTCAAAGGTGTCCTGCTCTGGTTTACATAGGACTTCTAATAGTCCAGCGTTTTCTTAACCGAGTGTTGAATCACATGGACCTTTATAGTCATGCTTTGCACTATGTCTATTCTAAGTAAAACTTTATCTATAAAATTAGTCTAACATAATGGGGATTTTATTACCTTCTATATAACACCCCAATATTTTAGTGTATTTCTTAATTTAAACAAATTTTAGGTTGATTAGATTACGTTACATGCAACCCTGAACTAAAATGAGTCAGGATATTTTAAAATTACAAGAATGATAAACCAGTTTTATTGAGAAAAATAATTATCAATTATGATTATTAAATTTTAATATTTTTATTTTATTGATAAAATTTTATGATTAAAAAATAAATAATTAATGTGATATGGTTAATATAAATCAATGTTAAAAGGGGTTATTTTTTAATAAAGTTTTTGAAGTGTTTAAATTAAATTGATCCCATTTAAAAGATGATAGTATGTAATATTTTAATGTATGAACTATCATATTAACACTCAAACTAAAATTAAATAATATTAAGAACACTTAGAGTTAAATAGGATTAATTTTCTATAAAAACAATTTTTATTTATAATTTTTATATTAATTTAAAATATAAATATATAAATTTTAGAATTTTAATTTTAATAAATGAAATTAATGTTGGGATTTATCATGTAAATAATATCATTGTGTGAATTTTTTGGACTCTTCTGAAATGGTTTGTTTTTTGGTGAATAGTGAAAATAGCGATTTTTCAAATAGTGTCACTTTTATGAAATTATCCTAACATAATAATGAAATGTAAATTTAGGAAAAAAAATTCTAGAAAAAATATATATTGAAAAATTAAAATAATACATTAAAATATATATTTTGAACTTAAAAATCTATTTTTCAGATTTTTTAAATTTAAGAAATGTTTTTTATTCAAATAAAAAATATTTTTCGTTCTTCTGTTTTAATAAAATATTCACATGGTTCCTTTCAATTTTGGGTTTATTTGAATAAAAAAATAAGTATAATTTGATAAAATATAATCCATTTTATTCTATGATAAAAAAAATAAATATTATTTTGGTATAAAATCATTTTTATGCCTAAAAAGTATATTTCTCTAAAAATTGTTTTCTTTTGCATTACGCATACTTATTTTATAATTAATTTTTACCAATTATAGAAATTGAATATTTTAAAATTTATTACATATTTTATATCAAAATATTAAAATTATTTAAAATTACCATTTCATTTTTATTCACAATGAGTTGTTTCTATGGTAATTGTTTTTACTCCGAAAAGGGTTAAAATGGTTAACGATGGGGTTGGGGGTAAACTAAGAGATAAAGTTCCAAATATATCTTAAACTTGTCTAAATATTATTTTATGATTGTATTTTCACCATACTATATCTTATATTATAAATTTGACAAAATTTGATACATTTTCTATGATAAATATATTTATTATATTTAAAAGTTCTTAATATTTACAAGAGTTCTACTGGCCTCACTTATAAAAGGGAACACCCTAATATTACTTATCTACACACTTTTAGAACCATAGATAAGCCAATAAATAAAAAAATTACTTACCAAATTTCCTTCCCATGTCCTATAGGTCTTGGTCTCAATAAAATACTAATCCTAGAAGTCTTAAAGTATAGGGAAAAGGAAGATATCCAAGGAGGAGATATATGGATTGATAGAATTTATTCAAGTATTTATCTTATTCTACCTCCTTAAAATATATTCCATTCATCATAATATAATTACATAAGTTTATTTACTATAATAAAATTTTATTATGTTGATGTAACAACTACTTTGTACCTCATTTCCATACAATGGAAAACGAAAATGTTGCTCGTGCATATGTATAGAATATTTCCCCCATGAAGAGATGTATTTCATTTTTCATCACCAACTCAAATGGATTGTTATTTAGATGTATTTAATATATATTTATTATATTTATGGAATATTTATGATTTTTTAAAGATAAAATATTATCTACCTTATTACTCTCCCATCCATTGGAAAACAGAAATATTACTTATGCGTATATGCGAACAACTGCCACCATGAAGAGATGTAATTCATTATTCATATCTGCCTCTAATAGATGGTAATAATGATTTATTTAATGAATATATATAATATTTTTTTATATGATTATGATTTTATTAAGGTTAAATTTTATCCACTTTAGTTTTTTCATCTATTAGAAAAATTAAAACATCATTCATGCGTACATATGGACTGTCACCTCCATGAATGATATATTTCAGTTTTCACAGCCAAGTTACATGGATGGTAATAAAATTTTATTTAATGAATAAATATGATATATATATATATATAACATAATTAAAATTGTGGATTCTATGAAGCCATGACCAAGGTTCAAATACCAGAACCACCAAATTGAAACTATTATGAGAAACAGAAAAATTAACACTTAAATAATTTATTTTAGAAAAGGATTATGAGTAAATGGGTGAAAAATAAGTTATTAATAAATGATATCTAGAAATATATATATATATATATATTATGTAGATTAATAAAAAAATATAAATTTATTATAAATGAGGTTAGAATATGTGAAGTTAAGCAGGAATCCAAGGTAAGGGTTTATCATCTCAAATTTCCTTCTTTGAGTAGTGTTTTGTATTATGCACCTTTTTTGTATATTTTGTAGCACTAAATTTTTGGAATATTTAATGATTATTATATTTTTACTCATGGTATTTGATGTTCCATTTCATTTTATATCCTTTAAATAATTTTCATTAAATATTACCAATGTTGTTATGGTTTATTTTATAATATCATTTTTATTTTGGATTTTTTGTGTTTAGATTTTCTTTGGGGAAGTTATATGAATATCCTATTATAAACAAAATATATTTTATTTTTCTATATTTATTCTTGTTTTTTACATGTACAATTATTATTTCCCTATTCTTTGGTTTAAAATTCAACTGAAATAATTTTTATAAGTAAAGACGACCATATTTTTCCTCTTCGATCGAGAATTTTTTTATTTCATGTCCATATTATTTAAATGGTTTCAAGAATGTTACTCTATAAATTAAAATGGTTTTATAAGGTTATTTTAAACTATATTTTACTTTTTTTAAAAAAAATTTAAAAATGAATATTTTTAAGGTTTTCAATACATTGTGTATTTTACTTTTTACAAACAAATATAAAAATGAATGATTTAATTTAACATTTACATCTTGAAGGAATTTTATTTTTTTCATGTATCTTATTTATTATCAAGATTTCATTAAATTTTTTAATGTTTTTTATGAAAATTAAGTTCCCATTTTTTTTGTAAATTTTTATTTTTTATATATAATTTGAAAAAAATATATTTATTCTAGTTTTCAAAGCTACATTATAATATATTTATTAACATGTTTTTCATCTATTCCAACATCCTAAAATTTTGGTAAAGTTAATAATGGTGGTTTATAAGAAATGAAATCCTTGATTAGATAAAAAATTTTGATACAGTCTATTGTATAGATTTACATAGGGGTAACAAACCTATAAAGTTTGTTTGGGTATTAACTAAATCTTCAATCAGTGTATAACTAGTGGTCTTAGCTATATGATTGGTTTGAAACTCTAAAGGTATATGTTTGGGATACTTCTTTACAAACTATAATGTGGAATCTGAATATAGTTTCTCTATTTCTCTTAACCTTAATTTTGACTAAACTGTATACTCATTATTATATATGGTATGAACTGGGGGAAATTTTTTAAGAATTCCATTCCATTGACTAGGGAAATATTGAAATCTCATATACTTGATTCAACATAGAAAATTATTCATTGTTAATGCATATTTATTATATATTGTTTTAATCATTAAATTCATGGGGAATGGATTGGACATGTGTATGTGATGATAATGGACCATTCTATCCCCTAAATGAATCAATAGGCCCCATTATAATTACGTATTGGGTATTTGGAATAAATTTATTCTAGTTATATTTTCCTTGATTAAGTTATTGATTATATGGTACATTTATTGATTATTTACTCATCCATATTTTTTAGGCTTTACACATTCATGATATCTTCCATTGTATACTTTCTCTTACTTATCATTTGAGATCATCCTCTATTATGTTTTATTTTCCTAGGGAAACCAAGAAAGGATCATTTAATGATTTCAAGGATGTACTAGATAAAATAAGAATGTTTTTATAAATTTCACTAGTTGTGTTTTTTATTTAAATTATTTTATAGAAATCATATATGTATGTAGTCTCCCAAACTACTAAAATATTTAATCCCATTGGATTAAATATATTATATATTATAACAATGTATTATATTAAACACCCACTATTGTATACTGGAGTTAGGGTTGTTAAATTTGGTATTATATCTTGTATAGTAGGAGCCTTGGGAACTAGATTTTAGTAGAACATAGCTGACATGAACATTAAGATAACACCCAATAATGTTTAATAACTTTTTATGTTATGTATTATTATTAATAGGTATTTTAGTTAATTAAGTATATTACATTATTTAGAAATGGAACACAGTGGAAGGAATGGAAAAAGTATCAACACTCATAATGAATGTTGAGATTTCCCTCCCGAGAAAGTAATTTATCAGGCAGATGAATTAGGTTATAACTAATTACCCTTCCCATATGGAAAAACTTGTTTTTTACAACATAATGAAATTATTTTGGACCACCTACTATGGTAGATACCACTATCCATTGATGGAAATAATAATTTATTGATAGATGAAAAACAAATAATGTCCATTTAAAATATATTTATAGCTTTTAAAAGTAATTAAAGGGACAAGGTTATTCTATTAGTGAACGGTTTAAAGGGATATATTGAAAAATGGTGGTAATTGATTCAAAATTCAAAGAAGGTGGTAGAGATATAGATAATGGAATGGAATATTTTTAAGGTAGTATTTTTTTTTTGAAATATTTACCTCAAGAGTAATGAGATGATATGGAATGTAAATTCCTTAATTTAAGATAGAAGGAAGAGGAAATTGTTGATGAGTATGAGGGAATGTTTATTATATTATCAAGGCATGATATAGGCTATATGTGTAATCCATAAAGTAATATTTACTATTTCTTTTATGGTCTCATGGTAAGACTCTAATGGGAACCAATCTCTCAAAAAAATTATTCATATGATGATATGGTATTATGTACCATTAGGAAAGAGAAATAATTCCCCAAGTCATATAATTTCAAATGAAATCAATAGAATTATATGGTGGTTTAGAACCAAGTAAAACTAAATGAGGTAGAGGATAAAAAGGAAAGTATGGAAATTTAAACTTATGAAAATTATAGAAATAAAAAACAAGTTACTTGCTTAAAGGGAATAAGAGTTTATATTATGTTTGGGGATAAAGTCTTAAAGTTTTACAATTATAACAGAATGAAAGAATACAAAAATATTTTTTATTTCACATATAATAATATGGGATATGATTTGAACCAATGACTCAATAATCAATGGAATTTACCTCAGATATAGTTGAGAGATAAAGTTAAATCTTAAGTAACTACTATAGTAGAAGTTGAAGTTCCTTAAGTAATGACATTAGGTACAATGATCACAAACTCATGAATATTTTAATTCGAGATATATGAGCTCCTTTAAAATTTTCATGGATGTTGAATCATTCCTTGAAAATATAATAAAGATGTTTTCAATTATGGAACCTAATGTGATTTTTTTTATAATGAGAATATATCAGGTAAAATGAAAAAATATTTCCTAGATGAAAATATAGTTGTTATTCCTATTTTTGAATTTTACACAATATTGATTTTTAGGGATTAGAAAATGAGGAATAAGTTGAATATCATAAAAAAATTATTTTGAATAGGTAGTATTTTTTAGAATAAATAATTTAAAGGTTAAAGTATTATTGTATTACTATAGATGTTTTATGAATTGATGTATTACTTTACGACATAAAGTTTTATTTATATTGAGTGTTATCGTATCTTATACTAACCATTTTGGTCTTAGATAGGTGAAATGAATTGTCTTTATTTTATGGATTTTATGATCCATTAAAGGTTTTTTTTTATTCTTTTGGTATAAAAATTACTATAATTCATTCATTATTATAATAAAAAGTAGAAACAAATTGAATCACTCAATCAAATTGAAAAAAATCACATAGAAAGTAGAAAGGGATCAAGTATGTTTTTTTTAAATTCCATAAATTCTGTAGGGATATAAATCTATTATATAGAAAGCATAACTCAACTGTGCACATTTGTAAATTTATCCAAAATTATAAGCCTTATAGAGAAACATGAATTATTTATTTAAGGTCATAAGGGTTACAATAAGAGGAAAAAACACACACATGGTTGGATAGAAAGGCTCAAAACCCAATCCTCATGATAGCCACACAACCAAGCTATCATAGTATAATGGCACATATATTATTTAATAACTATTTATGATAACTTTCTTAGTTTAACCTTATATTTTTATGTTGATATGTTAGTATAAATTATATCACAGATCATATCTTTATTATTAATTTATAATTTAAATTGTGAGTGTGAAATTTATGTAGGGGTAAAATATAATACACTTAGATTTAAATATGTGTCTTTATTTAAATAAATATTATTTAGAATAGATTATATTACACGTAAAACCAAACTAAAAGGAGTCATGCCATATTGAAATTATAATAAAAATAAACCTTTATTAGATAGAAACATAATAACAAATTATATTTCTTATACTGTAATTTTTTATAATTAATTAAGTTTATGGATTAGAGAACAAATAATTAATGAGATATAGTTAATTTTATTAGATGTTAAAAAAGGGATATTTTCCATAACATTATTTAAAGTGTTGGGTAAATTAAATTGATCACTTTTAGAAGATTATAATATGTATTATTTCAATGTATAAACTACTAGATTAACCCTAAAATTGAATATTAGGAACACATAGAGTTTAAAAGGGTTATTATTCAATAAAAATAGTTCTTATTTACATTTTTAATTTTAATTTGAAAGATAAATTTATAAATTTAAGAATTTTAATATGAATATTTTTTTTAATTTAACCTGTCAAAACTATCTTAGGTTTAATTTTTTGGTTTTTTCAAAATTGTTGATTTTTTAGTGAATAGTGAAAATATATAGTTTACATATACTATCACTTTTATGACAATATCATGATATAAAAATGACATGAATTTTTATGAAACATTTTTAGACCAAATATATATTAAATAAATAAATAATTCATTTAAAAATATAATGTTTGTAATGTCCCACCACCCATGACCACTATTTGGTGCCTGAATCAGTGGAATGTTGTAATACCTTAGGTGTTCCTCCATATATACTAGATAAAATCAACTAGCGATGAGGGTATAATATTATTCCTTAGGGATATGATACCCTCTTGTTAGAGTGAAATAATAATGAAAAATAAGGGAGACCACATACATCATATATCATCACAAGAAAAACTAATATAGGAGTCAAATACCTAAACATAACCCATATGAAATGCAAGATGATTCCACCAAAAATTCAAGATTTATTCTTAAGCATAGTTATATAAACTAAGTAAAAAATGTATAAAAGGAAAGACTAAAACATTAAAAATCAAAATTGGCTCAGCTCTAGCCCATCACCCATCCCTTGGATCCTTCCTAGCATGAAATAACACATGTTTCATAGGAGACTTTCACTTTTACCTACCTGATACATGAATCCTACTTTGGTACCAAATGGAAGCATAGACAAGGTGTGAAAATGACTCAGTAGGCCACCATCAAGGGTGTCCCTAAATGATATTGTATAAATAGTATATACATGTGATGGTTACATGTATATAAAAAATCTTGATAACTAGAATACTGAATGGCCTTAAGGCCTTATATTTTTATTAATTTTTGATAATACCCCTTTTAAGGGTATAGTGGGAACCCTTACATGTCCTGTAGGATTCATGACATTACATGACCCAAATTTCATAGAGAAATTAATCTCAAACTTTGAAAAATTGGAAGTACCCCTCCCCAATATCTACATAATGATGTTAGATCTCCACCTTCACATTACTGTTAGGCTAGTTGTCATGTACAAAGATTTATAGGCTTGGTACTGATATAAATTGGTATACCCTCTCATTCTTCCAATCCATAAGCCCTGCTCTGGTGAAAAATCATTCTCTTAATGATCATCTAAAGCATGTTTCTTGTAGTCTATATAGTTTTTTCTTACACATAATATGGCCCAAAGGCCTTGAGGTGTCCTGAAGTCCTTGAGGTGACCTAAATTCCTTACTATCCCAAAGGCCTTGAAGGACTTGAGGACTAAACCAGTGGCCCAAATACCAAATCAGATGAATAGTTCCAGAGGCTACAATACTAAATAGTACCTTCTATAACACCTACTATAGTAACTACTACATTACCTACTATAGTACCTACTACAGTAACTTCTATAGTGCTACTACAGTAACCCAAAAATATTCCTCCTTTTGGATTTGATCCCTGGTATCTTAGAAGCACATGAAGATTCCTCACCAAACGGGATGAGGCTCATGTGATTTTGATAACTGGAATAAAAAATAAATAAACAAAAATAAAATAAAATTATAAACCTAGGATCTATGGTGACACCCAAGGTTGGACCCAACTACTTCATCCGATTTTAGATGTATCTGAACACATTATGGGGACCATTCCAACCCAAAACCACTCCCATCCTAGGTTAATATTCCTATCCTTACTTTAACTAGAACCCAGGGGTAATATAACTATCCCCAAGTCCCCAAAAACCACCCAAGGTCTAGATTCACCCTGGTTTTAACTAACAACTGAATATCCATAAGTCACTAAACTATGAAAATATTATGTAACTGAGGCATATTCCATTATTTCTGTGATGAAAAATAAACATTTAAATTAAAAATAATCAATTATAATTCTCTTTATGAAATAATTCCAAATTCCATTATCCAATAACCATTCACAATTACCATGTTTTATTTCATAAAGAAATAAAACTAAGAAGGGAGAAATTCTATTTACCAAGTTAATTTCCAAAACCAATTAACATTTTTAAAACTAGAAACCCATTTCAAGGCACTTTAGAAAGGAAAAATAAAATTCCATTTTCAAAAACCATATTCAATATCCAAAACTAAACACCAACATAAAATAATTCCCCCTTTTTAAGTATGTATTCTAAAGGAAATAATCCTACTAAGAGTTCCCAATATCCTACAATTTTACCTTTAATAATAAAAACTATTAAAGGTTTTCTAGAATAAGAAAGTCTTGTTTTAAGGATTTGGAAAAAAATAGGTAAGCATGAAAACCACCTCTAGGAATATCACTTTCACTTAATATGAAAGAATCATGACTATGTGAAATTAATTAGTTACTAACTACCTTTGGTATAGTAAGGTCCACATGTCTAATATTATCTTTTTTATCTTAGAACTGGATATATAGAAGTAATGGATAAATTTCCTGAAAATAGTAGAATTAAATAAATCCAATTTAACAAAAACCAATAATGAATTTTTTTAGAAAGGTGGGTATGGGAAGGATAGACCTACCATAATTTTATTATCTCTTAAAAAAAGTGCCAAAAGTACAAGGATTCAAGTAGTCCCTTTATGAAGAATAATATATTGAGAGGACTTAAATTAGGGGGTTTCTATGAGATTTTTGGTGGAGGAAATCATGTAAGTGTTTTAAGGTAGACATAGGAAAAAATGATCAAAATAACTACCCTAATAACTCTCAAAGGCCTTAATAGAAAGTTGGGGGACTACCAGATGGTGGGTGAGCACAGCAGATCCTTCCCCATGTTGGACTGCGGTCGGCTAGCTGGTAGCACTTCAGCATGGTGTTGTAGTGTATGACCCCCTTCTTATCCACCCTTAAAGCTTCTGATACCCCCTCGACAAAATTAAACAAGATAAAAAATAAATTTATAAGATGTTAACCAAAAAATTAAATAAAAACATACCTCAAAGGGGGTGGGGTTTTATAGCATCCCCACCAGATATCAGTTTAACCTAAAAATAAACTCATAAACTTATTCAATTTCCCAAATAAAAATATTCATCCATCATGATTGAATGTCTGAATCTTGTTCCCAGGTTTCGTCCTGGTATTGCCCATGCTTCCAAACTACATGCACTAGAGGGATGAACTTTGCATAAAGGGTCTTTTCACTACAGTCCACAATATGCATATGAAATTCCTCATAGGATGTTTAATCCTATCTCTCAACATCCTCAACATTAATAACATGATATAAAGTATGGTGATATCATAGAATCCAATTGGAATGGAAGTCATCATAAATCATTGTATACTTTTTTAGGAGGTCTAGTTGTATGACATGGGGCCAAGTCTCTCCATAATCCCTAATGAAACAACAAACCTAGACAACAACTTTCCCTGCCTCAAAATCTGATGCTTCCCTATACTTGGTGAAAGATGTAAAAAAAATCCATAACCCATCTCAAATCCTAAGTTATGTGTTCATTGTTTGGAATAAGATCTATATTAGAACTAGTTGTTCACCAACTACTTCTAGATCAACTAGATCCACATAGAGGTCTCCTTCACTATTCTAGGATCAACCATGGATAACTTTCTAGCTTCTACCCACCATAATGGTGACTGATATGACATCTCATATAGGTCCTCCAATGGATCCATATAGATGTATTCTAGATAAATGTTATTTTAATGAAATTCCAAAAAGTCAAGATGAATCTCCCAAGAGCTACCGAAATTGAATACACATGATCAGATCATATTCTTAAGCACCTATATCATGCAATTAGATAGCCCATCCATTTTTAGTAGTAAGTTATTCTAATATTGATATTTATTCCCAACACCTTATAAAGGAAATTACATAATATCACAGTTATATTTTTATCTATACATTATATGATTCTCTATAGAACCCCATGTAGATGTTTTACCTCACAAATATACAATATACCAATATAATCAACTATAAAAGATTCCTTAATGGGAAAGAAGCCTTATAACTTCATCTAATGATATATGATAACTAAAACTGAATAATTTCCATGAGGATTCATTTTTAGGCCCATCACAATGTACAATATCACATCATACAACTTATACTCTAGAATAGGCAACATCTTGATAAGGAAAGTAGAAATATTATGCTCATCCTTCACCTTCTAGAAGGTGGAACATTGAGAAACAAAACCAACTATATATTTCTTTATTTTGTTAAACCAATATTATCTACACATGTTAAAGTATATTGTGGTAAAACCTAGATGCACAACCCATATTGATTCTTGGAAGTCCCTTATCAACTCCTCATGCTTGTTTATGGGGGATCTCAACCATATACACTATCCATTATCACCATACGATCAGAATCTAATAACAAACTCTCTTTCACCCTACCCAAGAGTGAGTAATTAATAGATAGGGAATCCAACATCACTCAACCCTAGCACTCTAGGACATCATGATGAATCATTACAAACAAGGCATTGATCTTCCACTTAGAACTGAACTTATGAGAAACCTATGACTGGGTTTTCTTACACAAATAATTTTCAACAACATTCCTCTTTCTTAGGGTATAGTCCATATTAAAGTCAAATAGCTATAGGAACTCCACTCACCTCCTCTTATTGAGATTTAGTTCACATTGGGAGAAGGGTTATTTCATTATTTATTCTCCACGTAAACTACAAAAAACTTCCATGACGTAGTGTCATCAACATCTTAGAGCATGTATTACTACAAAAAGTTATAAGTCATGGGTAGGGTAGTTATTCTCATGTGGTCTAAACTTATTTGACTTATAAGAGACTACCCACCTGTCATGCATAAGCATTTGACACAATATTATACCTGACACATCATAGTATAAAGTATACTTGTTACCTCGATCAGGTAAGGTATGAATCATTGATTATTTTGACACTTTGTTAACTATAGAAAGGCTATCTCACAAATATCAGACCAAAAAAACTTAATCCCTTTCTTGTTAAGACCCTTCAATAGTTTAACAATGTGAGATAAGTCCTGGATAAACCTACAGTAATTACCATCTTTCCCTAGGAAGCTATGAAAATAAAAAACATTCTGGGTCCTCTTTACAAAACCATGACATCAACCTTCCCAAGATCTATAGAATCACTTGCCTTAGACATTACATGGCCTATGAAATGCACTCGATCAATCCAAAAATAACATTTATAGAATTTAAAATAAATATTTTAACCTCACAACATTCTAAAAAATATATCTATAGGTATATAAATCTATTCTCTTGACTTAGATTATACTAATATTTCATTAATAAAAATAACCACAAATGATTTTAGATAGGGATGGAAGATTTATTCATCAGATCTATGATGACCTCTAGCCCATTTGTCAGCTTGAACATTATAATTAGCTATTTACAAAGGATATATATTCTCATAAAGGTCGTAATAGGGACATAAAAATGGCATACTCTCAACTGATGCAACCCTGAATGGTGATCAATCTTTGAGAAGACACAATCCCCCTTCAACTAATTAAAATAGTCATCAATGTGGGGGAGTGGGTATCAGTTTCTAACTATCACCTGGTTAAACCTCTTATAGTATATACACAACCATAAAGATCTATCTGCCTTCTTGGTGAAAGTACTCAAGCACTATTAGGGGATTTTCTTGGTCAAATAAACCTCTTAAAATCCATTTCCTCTAGATAATATTTTAATTACAAAAGATCCTGCAATTCCATCATATAAGTAGGTAAATAGATAATTCTTATACACAGCAAGAGTCAGACTATGAACTCGGTTTTTTGGCCTGGTGGTAATCTATAGAAGTACTTAGGAAATAAATACTAGAATATATCAAACATAGGAATAAATATAGGCTGAAGAGTCTCTCCCCCATCCAAGATAATACTAGAAACCTAAGTGGTGATTCCAAATACTCACTAAAGGTTTAGTATAACATGGAATGTACAAACATCCCACTCTCCAACAAACCCAAAGCTACCACCCCCAAAAGATTTAAAATAAACCTATCACTAATAAAAATTTATTGGAGCTCAATAACGGATGATCCAATCCATCCAAAGAATTACATAAAATATAACTATATCTAACATGAAGAAGTCCTAGAGGAAAAACAATTTTTTATGACTCGATCAAAACCGACACACTTTCAAATCCCCTATGATTGTATGCCCAAGGGTGTATCAATTTAGAGTACATTGTATATACAATCCACTACCAAACCCAAGACTCCAAGAAAATAAGTTGATATAAAAGAGTGTGAGGCTCCTATGTCAAATAAGGTATAAGTAAGAGTATATATAACCAAAATTTTACCTCTAATGATCAATGACCATGCATCATACTTTTTCATAGTAGGCTCTACCACACGAAATTTTCCTACCCTGTGCTACCATCTGACAGCCATAAGTTATACTCTCTGGATAATGAATCTTCCTTTGGCCCTAATATCCATGGACACAAACATAGAATAAGAATCTAGTATACTCAAAATATATTGATTTTTGTATCATTATAATCACCTGGGACCCTAAACTTTGTTCTACTTCTGAGCTTCTACCATTTCCATCATGTTACACCCTGTTGAAAACACGACATACTTGTCCTAACATACCAAAAAGTTGAAACTCCATATGTGGTCAGGGTACATGTTTTCCAAGTTACCACACTAATAAAACTACATCTCATTACTCACTTATGAAGGGATATAAGAGTCACTGACCTTCCTCAACTGATCTCTACTGCTCTGTCATTAGTCATATGATCACCACTTTCGTCTAACAGAAGATACACCCACACTATTTCTTAATTCTGAGGAGGTTTTTCACCCAATACAGTGACCCCCATTAATATTATTTTGAGTAATAAAATATTGGTTCATGAATTTAGAGAAAGAGGAGAAATAGGACACGTTCACATAAATGTTGATCTCATAGTGCAGACCTTCCTCAAAATTCCTAGATTTAGAAGCCTTGTCCCCAACTAAAGTCAGAGAGAATCACTAAATCTCTATAAAATTGGAAGTATAATACATAAAAAACATATCCCTATGATCAAACCTTATAAAATCATGGTCCCTATATAATAAAAGGGTCTCTTGAAAGAAGTGTCTAAAGAATAATGTCTTGAAATATTTCAAGATCTGCCCAACATACTTCTGCCCCTAGAAAATAATTTCCTACAATTAATACACTACCCCCACACAACATGTATACTAAAAACATCACCCTCTTTTCCAAATGGTTCTCTATGTGATTGATAATAGTTTTTATGGAGTTCATACATAGATCTACTACCATTGGACCACCCTCATATGTGAAAAGTGGAGGGTGAGGATGTTGGAAATTATTATTGAGATATGACATAATCATACCAGTATGATGAGGTACCTAATCTAAGACCTTTACTGCATGTAGTATGATCTCAAAAATTTTATCACCCATAACCAGACTAGAAGATACCAAAGGCTTAAGCCCACCTGCCCGAGGGGCATGCTTGACCACCACCTCTAAGTATGGGACCCCAACTCTTCATGGTGGAATATCTCTATAAGGCCAACACATGATATCAATTTTTATTAATAAATTTTATAAAGGAATTTTATATTGTAATTATCTCATTATTTATCTAATTATTATACTCATAATATTTACATTCTAACTCCTTCAAGTTTATATAAAGATTTAAATTTCATAGGTATGGCCAAATAGATTTATTTTCATGGGCTATAGGATAAAACACTATATTGGTTTCTTTATTAAACTTTACATAACCAAAAATAAATTAACAAACAATTTTTACATGACTTTATATTATGGTATCATATAGGGAATTAACTAATTAAGATTACACCAAATAATAATATGGGAAACACCAAATGAGATGCTGTTGATAATTTAAATGGTCAAACCCATTTCATCCACATGAAGATGTATATATTTATATTTATATCATTAAATCATAGTAAAAATAAAAATGATAAGTAACTCTATGTTCCTAAAAAGATGTATGAATTCACACACACACTTCTTTCATATTGATCCAAGAGGTAAAATCACAGTAATAAATAACAAAAAAACCAATTTCATCACTCATGGTGGAAATCAGTAAACTATAAAAGCTCAATAATTAACAATTATCCCGTCTATTGAGACTTGGATTTTTTTCCCAAATTTGGGTTTGCTACTTCCAAAAATGAGCTCATTACCAATCCCCGATCCATCCTAGTCTCTGGTATACTAGACCAAACATGAATACAAAATAAAATGGTCTATGTGATACCACTTTGTGACATCCCTCCAACCTAGACCACTATTCAATGTTGAGACTAGAGGAACACTATAATACCTCAGGCATGCCTCCACTTACCCCAATGGCTGTTAACTAGTGATGAGGTTCAATTAAGATTACTTAAATAGACTAGATCCTCTAGTTAGAGTAAAAAAATAGTAAAAAAAGGGAAACACAACACATTATATAGTATCACAAGAAACCCCAATAAAATATCCCAGTCACTAAACATAACCCACGTAATGTTCAACATGATGCCAATAGAAAATCAAATGCCATGCATAACCACAGTGATATAAATTAAGAAAAAATGTATAAAAAATTAAAGAAAAAAAACTACAATTATCAAACATGGATTGAGATCTATCCTAGAACCCATCCCCAATATTTATCCTAGCATGCAATTAGACATCCATTATAGATTGTTTCTCCATGTCTGTACCTGCATCCATTAAATCTTCTTGGGTACCAAAAAATTTCTCTATCAAGGTGTGTGTTTTACTCAGTAGGCCACCACTAATGGCGATCCAAAATAATATATTCTAAAAATTAAGTGCAGGAAATAGTTCCACGTATATAAATGTTTTGAAAAATTCGATAAAAAATAATAAATAAACAAATAAAATTTCAAACATAGATTCTGTGGTGATACCCAAGGTCGAACCCACATACATTGGATAGTGTTTAATGTCTTTGAGTATTTATTGGGGATTTTTTCAACCTAAAACCACTCCTGAGTAGGGGAAACGAACACATAACCAGTCCAACCAACACCCATAGGTAATATACCCATCCATTGGGCCCCAACGGCCACTCAGGGTCCGGATTCATCCCAGGTTTAGAAAAACAACTAAATATCTATAAGACACCAAATCATGAAATTATGATTTAATCAAGGCATATCCTATAATTTCCATAATACAAAATAAACATTTAAAGTAAAATGGATCGATTAGTATCCATGTTCTGAAATAATTCCAATATCCATTATCTACAAACCATTAATAATTACATTATTTTATTTCTTAATAAACAACAACCAAAAATATTAAAATTATATTTACCAAGTTCATTTATAAAACCAATTAAAAATTTTAAAACCATAACCCATTTCAAATAACTATAAAAATGGAGAACAAAATACCATTTTCAAATACCAAATTCATTTTCTGAAACTAAACACCAACCCAAAACAATTCCCAATTTCCAAGGGTGTAATCCAAGAGTAAAAATCCTAATAAGAGTTTCTATGATCCTTTCCTTTTCCCTTTATTATGAAATTTTTTTCAAGGGTTGTATAGCATGATAAGGACTTGGTTTAAGGATTTAGATAAAATTTAATCTCATTCATAATAACCATCTTGATTCATAATACAAGAACTTAAGAGAAAATAAATTTAACTATGAGAAAATACTTAGGAACCACCTACCTTAGGTTTTTTATGGGATAAATGTTGTATATTGACATTATCTTATAATGTGAGATAATAAAGTAGTATAGAAATTCCCTAAAATAAAGGTAAATGAGATAAATATAATGGAATATAACCTGAAAGTAGAATAAGGTGATGAGGGATAGGAGAGAAAGGATATAATTACCACAAGGGGTTTATCACCTCAAATGTGATCATAAAAGTCTAAGGATCCATAGAGTTCCATATAAGAGAATTAGATATGGAGAGCACTTCAATGAGGGGGCTGTTGTGTGATTTTTTTAGTGGAAATCAAGTAAGTGTTTTAAGGGAGAAAGAGGAAAAAATGACTAAAATAGCCCAGATTAAAAAACTAACATAGGCCTCACTAGTTGTCCAATGATACTAATAGGTCCTTCCCCTCCAATGGATTCCCACTATTTATTCAGTGGCCTCTGAGCCGGCCAGCTGGTGGCATTGCGACATGGTGTTGTATTGTTTGACCCCCTTCCTGTACATCCCAACATAAACTAAGACCACCCTAACCACATAAAACATGATTAAACAAAAAATTTACATGATTTTAACCCAAATTTTAAACAAAAAAATTACCTAAATGGGTTTTATATTTTATAATTTTGAACATATAAATCTATGTTTGACATTTTAAAAATCTATGTGATATTTTTTAAAATAAAATCTATTATCGGTTATTCACTTTTAATCAAGTATTACCAAGGGTAATTTCAATTTTATTTTTATTTAAAATTAAATTAAGTATCCTTTGATTTGAAATAATCCAATTCATCCCATGAGAAACTAAATTATACATGATTTTGGTGCAACATCATTATTATGGTTAAAAATAGATTTTTTCTAAAAATTGTTTTTCTTTGCGTTACACATATTTATTTTAAATGAAACTTTTACTAATTATTAAAATTTAATATTATAAAAACTATTACATATTTTGGATTATATTATTAAAATTATTTAATAAGTTTCATTTCATTTTTGGTCATAACAAATAGTTAGCATGGTAAAAATTATGTTACCATAGTAAGGGTTAAAGGGGTTAACAGTGGGGGGAACCTAAGAGATAAGGATTAAAATTTTACATAAAAAAGTATAAATATGATTGGATGAGTGTATTTTAACTTCAAATTATCCTGTATTTTAAATTTGAATAAATCGAAGCCACTTTCTCTTATAAAGATATTTATTATATTCAAAAGTTATTAATTTTTACCAGAGTGTCACTCCCCTCACTTATAAAATGGAGCCTACTATAAAAACATTGAGAACCCTATATCAATAAATATCTTCCAAAATCACTTCTTATATTTTCTCCCATTTCTTAGAGTTCCTAGTCTCCCTAAAATATCTATCCTAGAATGCTTAAGGGGTAACCAATGTAAGATATCCATGGTGGTGGAATAAGTCTTAGTTGAGTTCTTTGAATTTTATTTGTTATTATTACTAATTAAAATATATTACAATAATCCTAATATAATGAAATAAGTATATTTAATATATTGAGATTTTATTATGTTGATGGAATAACTAAGTTTTACCTCTTTTCCAGCCAAAGGAAAATGAAAACATCACTCATGTGTACATGTGAAATACCACCTCCATGAAGAAATGTATTTTGTTTTTCATAACCACCTCACATTAATGGTTATGTAGATGAATTTAATAAATATATATGAAATTTATGAAATATTTATTATTCAATAAATATAATATATTACCTACCATTTTACCCTCCCATCCATTGGAAAATACAAACACTGATTGTTTGTAGCAGTACTGTAGCAGACACTGTAGTAGAACTGTACCCTGTGTGGTACTGTAGTAGAACTATACACCGTACATGTACTGTAGCAGAACTATACACTATACAGGTACTATATCAAAACTATACACTCTGCGGTACTGTAGTAGGTACTGTAGCAGTTACTGTAACTGGTACTGTAGCAGCTGGAACTATTCACCTTGGGCCACCGGTTTGGGCTTAGAGTCCTTAAGGATTTACGACCACCCAAGCCTTCAGGTCAGTAGGGATTTCGGGTCAGTTGGGATTTCAGGCCACCTTTAAGGCCTTTAGGCCACCTCAAGGCATCCGGGTCACATGCAATTGCCCCAGACAGACTCTATAAAAGAGCATCCCTAAAAGAGGATTTAGAGTAGGTGCACTCACCAGATTAGAGCCAAATGGATTTTTCATAATGATAGGGCATGCCTATGCCATAGGGACCAGCCTTTGCTTGCACAGGAAGCCTAGACAGACGACTATGCGAAGGTGGAGAGCTACTATCATGATGCAGATGCTGGGGAGAGGCAGTTCCTTGTAGATAGTCTGGTTAAATTCTCTAAGACCTTCGGGTCATGTAATATCCTAAGCCTATGGGCCATGTAATATCTAATCCCATGGGCCTTGTAAGGGTTCCCCCTCATCCCTTGAAATGGGGGTTATCAAAAATCAATAAAAATAAAGGCCTTCGGGCCATTCAGGGTAGACTACTACATCAACAAAGTGATGTAATTTTTTTTATTGTTGTCTCACTTTGACAGTCAAGAGGATTAATTTAATGAATAAATATAATATTTATAATATTATTCTTATTATATAAATGTAAATTTTTATCACCTTTATTTCCTTTTTATCCACTAGAAAAAACAAAACATCACTCATGTGTACGTGCAGACTGCCACCTCTATGAACGAAATATTTCATTTTTCATGACCAAATCACATGGATAGATGTACACGTTAATTTAATTTAATTTTTATTAAATTATTAAAATTATAGAGGCAAAAAATTAATGACCAAGTTTTAAGGACCACAAGCACCAAATCAAAAAATGCATGAGAAACATAATAGTTAACACATAAATAATTGATTTTAAAAATGTAATATAAGTAAATGGATAAAAAAGAAGTCATGAATAAATGATATACAATAATATATAAATAAATAAATATATTATGTACTGGAAAAATAAGTTTAAATTTATTATACATGAGGTTGTAAAATGTCTGTCCAAGTAAGAATCTAAAGTATGGGTTTGTCATCTCCAATATCCTTCTTTGAGGAATGTTTCGAATTATGAACCACTTTTTTATATATGGCGCATATAATTAATATTTGTAATATTTTAAAATAATTATATTTTTATTCATGGTATTTAATGTTTCATTTATTGTTCCTTATATCAAATTATTTTGATTCAAAAGTTACTAAATTCATAGGGGTTTATTTTAAAATCACATTTTTATTTGGGATATTTACCAATTTGTTAGGGTCTTGATTCAAGGTGTGATATATTATGAGTTTCTACCTATAGAGAATGTGTGGGAGGACCAGGAGAAAATTCCAACTCTTTTGTTTCCATTTCCATGTTTGGTGAAAGGTACCAATGCAAAAAGATATGAGTAAAGGAAATCCCATTCAAGAAGTAGTTGAACAACTTCCTGAAAGAGCTAGATAAAAATCTGTTAGAGTGTTGGAAGACATTACCTTGTGTATTCGAATGGGGAAGGAGAAAATGTACATAAATATTCTATTGAAGAGATAGTGGATGTTGTGTGGCTATAAAATAATGTCTAATTCTCCCATGTTTTGGATTACAAGGTTAATTTACACACTGATCTATAGCTGGATTCTTCCTGTGAGAGATTCACACATAGGGGTGTGGTCAAGGACCATCATTGAGGTGGTGATGTTTGATATAGGGTATCCCATCAATATAGATGTTCTTATATTGGAGGAGTTATACAATGTGCTATATTAGATCATCCAATGGAAGAATCTATTCCATGTATGAAGGACCTTTCACTTCTTATATTGCTATGTAGTATCACACATGGGGGGATATGATTATTGATACCACATCTCTCCACCCTGCACCAATTTCCATCCAACAATTCGGAACATTTCATGAAGATTCCTGCTCATGTCAGACCCTATGGATGTTCTTAAAATGGTCAGGTCAAGAGAACGAATCATGTTACACCCATTTCCCCTCCCAACAGGGATGGTGACGGATGATGTTATGGGGACCATCAAAAAACAGTCATACCTCATGGCCTTACAAGGTGGGGTACAAGTGGTGAGGGATGTTTTTTAGTTAAGATGTGATCCATACAATCCACATCAGTTTGAAAAGTTAGTATAAGTGCTTGTTGTGACTGACTCCAAATGCGTACAATGGTTTTTATGATAAATTTCAACCTTTAATCCCAAGGATAATCTAGCACATATTCATGCATAAGGATGGGAAAAGGGAGACAAGAGCTCCCACCACTAACTTCTACCTACATGGTTATCCATGAGTACACATAGTGTAGGGAGAGTGTTTTTATTAGGATATATTCTAAAGTGAAAAAATACAAAGGTTGGGGAAAGAGTGGCCCCATAATAGCACGATCAAGGGAGAGCAGTAGGTGGCGCTCATTAGGGAGGTGGAGCCATCCCAATGGGTTATTATGTATCGGTTGTATAGAAAATTCGTGACATTGAACAAGTGGGATCCATTGGGATAGAATCATATAAAGTATCGACACTCTTAGGAATATGATAGTATGATGAAGTAGATCCCAATTTGGTAGTCTATGAGTACAATTTTCAATGGTTTAGGGAAGTTATTGCACCATGTGGATATACTTATTGATGTCATTTTCTCCAAATCCAAGGATAACGGGGTCATCCATAGAATGTTCACTAATCTCTTTGGGATATAGAAACAACTCAATATATATGGGATGCATATCATTGGGCTAGTTCATGCCATGTTAGGCTTTCACATTCACCATGATGAGGCTATGTGTTATGTAATGGAGCATGTGGATCTTGTCAATTCATGGGTAACTGAAATCCATCTTACTGGACAAGTAAAGGTGATTATGGCCATGACCACCCCTCCTAATATATACCAGGTAAATATTCAAATCTTAATCATAAAATATACAATTCTTCTTGTATAATTTCTTCCTGAATCATTTTTCATTTGTTTAGGAATCGGGAACAGAGAAGGGAGAGATTTATTATGTCTTTTATATGGAGGAAGAGGGATACCATGAAAGGTGTTATTAGAGCCATTGATGGCCACATACCTATCACCCAGAATCATAATACATGCATTTTTAAATTTTAAGGACATCAGTGTTTACCTCTTGGTACTCTCCCGAAGGTCAATAATAAGAGGGTTGTGATCCGAGATGAACTTTGTAAGAGTAAACCTAGATATTTCAATGGGGAAACTCCTGTAATTGATCTAAAAAACATATATCACGTTTACTTGCCTATATTCCATTTATAGTGAACCTTACCCATGTAAATTTAGTTCTAGAAATAGTAACTTTAGTTAGGTTACACTAATCTAAGCAGCAAGAGAAATCATCTATAATTATTTGAGAAAAGTGTGGTCCAATATTTTCATCTGGTCTTAGGACATTATTGAAGTCTCCAATAACTGTCCAGTTTTGATCCATATATGATTCATAAATATAAATATTCATTAATACAAAATTAGGATCATAAATTCCAAGTGTCTTTGGAAGACTGGGTTCATAATACATAAAAGGAAACATGAGAAATTATGAAAATGTTAGGTCATGAAAATGTTAAGTGACAAATTTGTGCCACACATGATACACATACAAACTGACTGTTACAATATTTTTCCAACATATAAACAATAGCATTAATCATTATCTGATGATGAAAACAACTCATCACCCTCTCCACCTCCATCTCTATTTCCTATAACCACCTGTAAGAACATTATATTGAAATTTAAATATTGTTGAATATTTATATTTAAACTTAAAACCAAGAAATGTTTTCAAACTAAATTATTTTGAATTTTTTTGATTTACTTTCTCACCACCAGTTGATGAAATACCACCAGGGGAAGATCTGGTCGTCTTCTAATATAAATCAATCACCAATTTCTACAAAGTGGATATCTGAGTCCCCTGTCCCTGAACTGGGTTTCACAGAGAAACAATCTCTCTTTAAGTATCTCGGGGTATGTACTGACTACAAACATGAGTATATGTAGCTAAAATCCCGGTTGTCCTTCCAAAGACCTCAGATAGTACAGGTCCAAAACTAATCCCACACGCTCGACCAGGATGCTTCTTCCCAAGAACATTAGCAACTGGGTCATCCTGGGAGACTGAGTAGGACCGCGCAAGATTGGCATCCCATAGTTCTTTAATTTTTACCTATAAATAAAATATAGGTCATATTATAAACAATATATATTAACATATTGGAAACTGATAATAAGTAATTATAATGAAAAATGAGTTCATACCCCAACTTCTTTGGCAGGCTCATTAATAAAACATTCATCATATTTTTTGTGAACATTTAACCACACTTCAGTTCGGGATGCTGGGTGTCCTAAACTCTGTGACTGCATTCAAAAAAATATAAATCAACAATTTAATATATTAAATAGATAATATTTTCTTATAAATATTTAAACTAATTAAAGGATTACCAGAGCTTATTGGCTTTTAGAAAAACTCTTTGACCCTACAGTGTGAGGGATGACTTTCTTAGCTCAGCTTGATGCATTATCCCTTGAAAGACCCTAAAATAAATAAAATGTAATTTAATAGTAATTTATTCAATGTCATTTCCTCTTCATATACATGTATAAATGTAAAATTATATTAATATAATAATATATATTTAAATACCATTTTCTTCTCATCACGGTGTTTGTCAATAAAAACTTTCTATTTCTCTTTGGGTACCCCATCGGGTAGCTTGTCATACGTCTGTTGGGTGGTCAATGAAGTATCGTTGACATCACTCCACAATATCCATTTAAATTATTTCCATTTCTTGCCTAAATTTTTTAATGTCCACTTATATGATAGCACATCAACAATCGTAAAGAGGAAAAACATATGTACACATAAATTAATTTTGAAAATATTATAATTTAATAACATAATGACATTCAATTATACCATAATGTATTAAAATTAACATTATTTGGGAATCAAAAACATTATTTTTTTCCATGTTAAAGGAATATTCCTCCAATCATCATATGAAATTAGAAGGGAAACCAGCTTCGCGGCCAGCTAGCCAAGAATTTGGCCAAGTAATCCTATGACGTCATCCGTAGGGACCCCATATGAATCAAATGGGACAATGATCTTCTCTCCGATCAGATTCCATACATATGAACTTTTTATATTTTTATTTATAGTTTCATTATTTCTATCTTTAATTAACAAAGAGTTATTATTAAAAAAGTGCATTAAATTAATTCATATTAAAATTTGTACCTATGACAATCACCCTCCAGTATCCCTAGGAAGAACTAAAAGTGGTGCATTTATCCCTCACTAATGAGGCTTCTAAAGGGGGAGGTGATGACTGAGATGCTGAACGGACACTCACATAGGGTGCAAGAGATGGTGCAGGGGGATATAATGTAGAGGGGAAAGCGGATGGTGGCTCAGATGACATAGGGAAAGAGATAGATGGATCCTCATCTTTCGGTGTGGTCTATGAAATAGTATGATTCTTCCTCCTTGGAATTCCTATCATTTAATTAAATTAAATTAAGTTCAGAACATAAATTTCAAAAAAATCATGCATAAATGAAATTAAAAACGATAAAAAATGCACAATACTAACAAACAAAATATACATAACATTGATAATGAATGACTACAAAAATGAAATAATTGGTTGCTAAATGAATGCCTAACTATACCTATAATCATTTCCCCCTTAAATAATGTTGGTTTCCTAGTCCATTAAATCATTCACTTCATCCATCCTTACTGGACTAATATTTTTAATAGCATGATGGACAAATATATTTGCTTCTTGTTGTTGATGAGATTCAATGCCAGAGGTCAAACCTTTCACTTTATCACTAATGTCATAAAAATATCTTTATTTTATGTGAGCAAATACACTCTAACTTTCATCCACAAAATCATTCACATAATATACCATTTTCTCTTGTGATGATAAGATATACAGATCATACAATTCATGATCACCAACATCCATCAAGTGAGATAAGTTCGCAGAAGTAAATTTTAAGGAATCTCTTTTAACACCTCTGATAATATTGACCCGATTACATTTGAATAAAACAACTAAAAAATTCCCATAGTAGTTTAATTCAATAATATCAGTCATCTTTCCATAGTATTCCACTAAATAAAATTTAAATATACCACTATTCTTTGTTTTCAAACCCTCGTTTTGATCGACTATATGAAATCTAAATCCATTGATATCGTCAGTGTCGAACTTTCTAACTTGTTTTAGAGGACCTCGAGCCAGAAACATCAAATATTATGAAAACTCTACTCGAGTATTAGTATTCATGATCTAAAAAAAAGAAAAAATTATTAGATTTACAAAATATATTTGTCAACCTAATATCCATATTTATTATAATATTTAAGAACATACACATCATGAAAAACATCATACAATATCTTTATTAACAGCTTTCGTTATAACTTTATCATTTCATGTTAGGACTCTCATTCGTTTCTTTATTTTTATCTTCAACTCTTCAATAAATGGATTTGCAATTTCACTATTCAGCAGCACATATCTATGTGCCTGTAATAATTCTATTTCTATCAGTGTAACATTTGAGGTCCTCCCAAATGATCGGCCAATGACATGAAATATTTTTGATTTCCCATGTATTTGAGATTCAGTCGATGTGTCTTCAACACGTCCAACTCAATTAAATCTTGTCTCAATATCATACAAGTATCCATAAAAAAAGTTAAGTCACTCCTCTATAAAATAGACTTAAGAAATATAGCCTTCATGTTGAGATTTATTTCTCACATATGACTTCAAATGCCCAAGATATCTGTGAAATAAAATAAAAAACATAATTATGCATTTAATTAAGTTCCAAGAATTTTTTACATAACTGAAAAACATATAAATATAGTACCACTCAAATGGATACATCCATCGATAATGTATGGGCCCTCCTAATTTAGCTTTCTCAACCAAATACACAGTTAAATGCATCATGATAGTAAACAATTATGGAGGAAAGATCATCTCCATTGCAAAATGTGTCAATAAAAACCCCTAATTAAGGTTTTCAAGCTCAAATTTATATAGATATTTCTCACATAGTTGTATCAAAAATGTTTTAAATTGAAGTACAACAGCAATAACTTTTTCAGGTAATAATGTACACAATTCCAATGGTAGTAACTGTTGTAACAAAATATGTGAATCATGAATTTTCAATCCATATAACCTACGATAATCTAATTCAGCACACCTTGGGATGTTTTTGAATACCTATCAAATACCTTGAAATGATTTAAAATTCAAAGGAATATATATTTATCCCTATTTTTCATTGTAAAAATTTCTAGAGCCTACTTTCCATTCTCATCTGTCCAGAGATCATGTTTTATGTTCATTACTTGTAAGTCCTTCCGAGCATTGAGACGATCCTTCGATTTTCCATGCTCATTAAGCAACGTGAAGATCAAATTATCACAAACATTAATATCAATATACATCACATCAAGATTATTCCGCAACAAATTAAATTTCCAATATGGAAGTTTGAAGAATATAATTTTTTTTCTTCCATTATTGTGTTCCTATTTCACTTGACAATGCACTTTGAACTCATTTCTTACTATCATTCAAATGATGCACCTTCCCAAATTCTGTTTCAACATTTCCAATTTGTGCCAATATTTCAGAATTGGTTAACAACTTTGGATGTGGTATACGATCACTGAAACCATTAAATTTTGATCTGTTCGGCTGAAATCTATGATATGCATTGGGAAATCTTTGATGGAACAAGAATCACCATTTTCTACTGTGAGGTATCCATTTGGGCTCAAAATCAATGTTACAAACAGGAAAATCCAAACCCATGTAAGTGTTCTAACTAGATAAATTCCCAAGTCCAGGGATGTCACTGATGGTCCACATTAGAGAAACATTCATTTTAAACACTGTTTTAGAAGAATCATCATATGTCTCAATACAGTTACTCTATAACTCCTATAATTCTTCAACTAAAGGTTTCAAGTATAAATCAATATCATATATAGGAATTTTTTTTCTAGGAATAATCATCGAAATGATAAAAGAAATTTTTTACATACACATCCACAGAGGCAGATTATAAGGGATCAAAACAACTGGCCAAATTCTATAATTGGTATTCAAAGTCCCAAATGGGTTGAATCCATCGGCAGCCAATCCCAATCGAACATTCCTAGGATCAGATGAAAAATATGGATGTAATGAATCAAATGTCTTCCATGATTTTGAATCTTGTGGATGTCACATTAACTCATCATTGTTATTATCTACAGAATATCACTTTATGTTTTCGGTAGTTTTCGATGACATGAATAATCTTTGTAATTGAGGATTTAAAGAAATGTAACACAAAACCTTTGCAAGTGTGTTCCTTTTCTTTTTCTTCATGTTAGTATGTTGATTCAGACTTCCAACATCACCCATTTACTACCATCTATAAGAAGAACATTTTTTACAATCCTATCAACTTGAATCCTCTCACCAATAAAGCATACAATCATTGGGACATGCATGTTTTTTTGTATAATTCAGAACAATCCAGTTAACAAATTTGTTCATATCATAAAAATACTTTGGGAGGTTTTCTTCAAGGAATTAATCACACAAAAATTCCAATATAATGGACATTTCCTTATTTGTAATTCCATATAGGCATTTGATATGGTACAACTTTATCATAAAAGAAAGTTTTGAATATTTCAAACATCCACTATACAAATCTTGATTTCTATTTTCAACTAAACTGTGAAACATATTATCCTTAGAGAATTTTTCTCTTACATTAGTCTCCATAGAATCAAGAGGATGATCCAATGATATGTTACAATCTTGATCTGGTTGTCCTATAGTCTCAAAAACATCACTTGTCACGTTGGTATTTATAGCACCCTTATCTGGTTGTTTTGATATAATTTGATATTGATGTTGGTGTCTTGCAATGCTGAATGCATCATTTATAAGGTTCTGCATTTCATTTTCTATTTTCAATGAATTTGGGAGCTCTTTTTGTGGATTGACATCAGTGCTCAACTTTTCTATAATGTTTGATTCTTCATGCCAAATCCAACACAAATATTGAACAGGGAATTGCTTCAATATTAAATGTTCATAAACTTTATCTCTCTTTAACCATCTTCTATATTTACAATTTGGACATGGACATCTTATTCTCCCTTTAATGGATAAATTGATAAATTGAAAAATATAAAAACTCCTCCAAACCCTTAACATACTGAGGTGTGTTCCTCGGTAATGTGATCCAGCTTTTATCCATGTATATCACAATGTGCCTACACAATATTAAAAAAATTAAAACACATAACTATTACTAAATAGGTAAAGAGATTCATATATACTATTTGAAAAAATATAAATATGTTAAAGAAGGTTTTCCTATATAAATGCATATGGTAAATAATGAACCCACCCACTAGAAAACCAAATCATGCAAATTAAAAAGATCTATAAAAGAAGAGGAGAACAAGGATCCCATCCCTATAGTTTTTTGTATGTCATGCTACAACAAAACAGATGGAAAATTGAGAATTCCGTAACTTTGATATCAATAAGGTAAGGGCTTGATAAATAATACAATAATTTAATAGAAGTTAGGAATATGAAATGGAAACAAACTCCTACCTTAAACATGACTCGCTACTTTAGAAAATACATGGGGAACTAAGATGTAGAACATGTCAGGAATCATCAGGTGAAAGGATTAACAGCTAGGGTAGATGAATCCAACGCTTATGAGTAAGGTATTTGTTTTTCCAGACTCAAAGGAAACATGAAATTCCTAAGATAAATGAAATCATGTATATTAAATTTCCCAAAATAGATCCTATAAAAAAACTGAAACTTATTATTTTCAATATACCTTTTCAATTTCCATTTAATTTTGTTTCAATTATAGAAAGTGGTATAACCTATTAAATACATAGTCTTATGGAATTTAAATAAAATATTCAATCCCCAAAACTTATCAATATACCATTAATAGTTAGATCATAAGTATATGGTAAAAATGATCATGGAATAAATATATTATTAAAAATTTCATGGATTCATGAGATTTGATCACATGTCATGATAGAAGGACATGTAATCTCAAATGACCAAACATATACCATATTGTAAGATTACTAAAACATAATATAATAAAGATGATCCATTTATCATAATTTAGGCATTAAAGAGTGTGACATAAAATTGTTACATAGAAATAATCATAGTAAATCATAACATAGCGGATCAGATATCACTACATGATTCTCCTAATATAGTGGAGTATGCATTAACACTTGATTCTCATAACATAGTGGAGAATACATCATTACCTAATATCATGATATACGCTAATATTATTTATTCAATACTCAATAATCCAACTATAATTACTCATATTTACATAATTCATGGAATACATTTAGAAAGCCTAAAAAAAGGCACACGCGAAACCTAACCAATTTAATTTTCAAAATCATCTTTCAACCCATATGCACATTGAAACCCTTTGAAAACATATTAAACTCCATTGAAACAATTCATAAAACACAATTAAGAAGCACATAAAATATACTAAATTCATTTAATAATGTTAAATTATGGAATCACATACCACGAGCTTGGAAACATCCAGAATCTTGTAAAAAACCAAAACCTCACCAAAAAGGAAACCTATAAATACAAGATCATACCACAACCATAAATATTGAAAATAAAAAAAATGAAGACTATCTCCAACCCATGCCATTATAGCGTGAAAATGCTAAAATGGAACAGTGATTCTGCTCCAACCAGGCGCTATTTTCAGTTCTATTTTGAAGTGAAACCATTGTAACACCTTATATTTGACGCGCCCTTGTTCACGTGCTATCTGCTTTTCAAGATTTAGCACAAAATATGGTGTTGGTTGGAGATCCTTCTAGTTTTTGTGATATATTAGATTAATGGCTACTACAATTTAACACTAAGCATTGTAATTACTATAATATTCAACCAAAAAACCCCAAAATCATACCACAACTGCACCAAAAAGGTATATAGACCTTCCCAAAGGGGCGTCAAGGTACTGACCGACAACGATGGGCAGCGAGGTGTGGTGAGAGGTAGCGATATGCGTCGAGGGATTCGGGGGTTTAATGGGGTCTCCAGGGTCGCAGGGGTTTCCAGGGTCGTGGCAGTCTCTAGGGTCGAGGTCTCTTAGAGATTTTAGGGGTCGCAGGGGTCATGATGGGGTAGCGGGGTCACCGGGGTCATGTGGGTCACCAGGGTTCGCAGAGGTTGTCGGAGTCGCAGGGGTCTTCGAGTTCGTCCCTAGGGTTTTGGGGGGTCGTGGGGGTTGGGGGGGGGTCGGGGTGTCGGTGGAGTTTGGGGAGTCGGGAGGGGAGAATGGTCATGACTATAAAAAAATAAGTTTAGCAGTGGTTTATTAAACTGCCACAAAAAAACCGCTGCTAAAGGTGGATAATGTTGTAGTGAGGGAAAGGGAGTATCCAACCTTTCCACCTCATTAACTAAGATATTTGTGGAAATCACCTAGAACCTAAAACATTTAGGTTTGAGTAAGGTTTTCCTAATTGGGTGGGGTGAATATGGATATCACAATAAATAACATGTATAGATAGTCACACATAGAACCCAACACATGGTTTACAAAAACTTTCCTATAAAAATTCATCTATCCCACTATCATCTCACCAATACCTTTCAACCATCATCACTACCCTTTTTACACATCTAACCATACAAAACACAAAAACAACCATATAACCAACCACATGTTATCATTTAAACATTTTAAAAATAATTATATATTTTTCATTTTCTTTCCACATCATTTTTATTAGTCTTTCTTGACTCATATTTAATGAAAATATACTCACAAGTCAACAAACATACTATTCCACTTCTATTTTTTTAGTTATCATAGTTCAATTCATAAGAATTTACAACATCATTAGGTACAACCAAAAAAACCCATTTCATATTAATTACTAATCAATTCCATACTATCAATTATCACAAAAAATAACCACATTACATGGAAAAATCCTTATAAATCACAGTTATCCAACACAACAAGCCACACAATATTATTTTCTACTTCACATTCACCACCCAATATCGCATCATACGTCTCTACCATGTATACCATGAAAATTGAGCACCAAAACAACCACATTCCCACTGCAATAATAAATTCTATCCAGATTTTCACTACATATCATAGACACTCCCACATAAAAATAATAACACAATATTTCAAATATTATATAATACATGAGGTAGAACAACAACATTTCAACTTCAAGATTAATAAAATTGAATTTTTATTTGTTATATTTTATTATAATTCAATTATGTGAGGTGATTCAAATATATAAACATGTTAACATTCATGTTTTCTCGGTAATAAATCCACAACAGTAAAAGGTCCCATATCAACAAGCCACATATAGAAGCGCTACAATTTAAGTGGGATTTTGTGTAATTACAAAATATTATGGTTTACAACAAAATTCATTCATATATATTATCTGTTACTTTTATCATATGATTCCTTAGTTATTTATGAATTTATTTACCCAAAAAGACACAATCAGTAGCATCACATTAAATAATGTATAAATATAGATAAACCACATACACAACACTTTTATTCCCATTTATTCAGTCTTACAATTATTTATCCTCTTAGGTTAATTCATACTAATCACCCAAAGAACTAAAATTGTGATGATAAAATAATTTACAAAAAAAATTAGAGATTATTGAATCATCTAACTTTTGATAGGCTTCTAGAATTTACTATATAAAAATAGGGAGAACATAAATATGATTATAGGTTTAGAAATCATGAGAGCTAGGTCCCAAATGATCATAAAGGCTTACTGAACTCGAAAGGAAAATAAATTTTCACTTAGGTTTTAGGGAATGAAAGAAATTTTTAATGAGATATAATTTTACTATTTTTAAAATAATAGATAGTGACTTATTCTGAGGTTCTTTTAAAACTTTGTTAAATATTCCTTTTTAAAGAAAATCAATCATGGTCATACTTCTCGTGTATGAACCATTTAAATATCTTAAATCGTATGTACAATTCACAGGAGTCAAAGGATACTACTCTCTTCGGAACATATATCAATTCAATTTATTATAATTATTATTTAAATTAAACTCATAAATATAGATTTCATGTTATATAGGAAGAATTTTTTAGAAAGGGAAAGGCCCTAATGAGAGTCTTGAATGACCTTTATGTAGATTAGGATTACTCTGATGCAATATAGGTGTACCCTTATGCAGTTGAGTCACCCTACGGAAATATAAAAACTAACCTTATGTGAACTAGTTTAAGTTGAGTGGCCCATACATGAAGCTCAAATCTCCCTGGACAACCACCACAACATGCACTATGGTTTAGTTCATGGAAATTTGAACTCCCATAAGGCATCATAGACACTTTCTATAACATTGAGAGAATTACCTAGTTGTTTCAACCTACCATACCAAAGACCATTACTTGGAGAAACTAAAATCACTGTTTTGACTACCCTTGTATGATCAACCTTATCACTCTATCACATTTCATCATTCCTAGCATCCTATGTATTTATTTGATGCTTGTTTCTAATAGAAGAACCTCTCTAATCTCACATACAACACCATGACCACCTCCCATGGCATGAAGATCCTCCCCATTTCTCATACACTAGTGCATAAAAGGGATTTTTATGTTGGTTTTTAAGGGGTTTTAAAATTGGTAGCCTTACAAAATTATTATAGGTGATGTTTTAAATGTGTTTTTCTTCTTCGTTTTTATTAACTGATGTAATAAATTTTATTCACATTAGTTTTTTGAAAACCGACATAGAAACCACCCTCAGAATATATTAATAGAATAATTTTTTATGTGGGTTCTTGAATAAAAGATGTGAAAAATAATTTATTACATTAGTTATTTAAAATAACCAACATGATAAATAGTTTTTCACATTTTTTTATAAAAAAACCTATATGAAAAAAAAGTAAAAATTTTCACATTAGTTATTTTATAATTGGTGTGAAAAATAATTTTCTAAAATTAAATTATAAAATAGTCACCCTATAATATATAAGAAGAACCAAGAACAAAAAAAAACAGCAACAAAACACCCAAAAATAGTGTTATATATTCAAAACATTGTAACTTTACAATTTAAAATTTAAAATTTACAGTATAAACTACAAATAAACTAAATATCAATAAAACTTATGAAATATTTAGCCCATTATCTTTATAATTGATTCAGATATTGTATAATATAAGGGTGAGGATCATAAAAAATGATAAAAATTAAAAATAAATCATTAAACATGTATTCAAAATATAATTTTATGATAAATTAAAGGAGATTTTATAATAAAATCTAACCTTGTCGAATTTTATAAATTTTCTGGTTGAAACTATTTAAAACATAAATCTTAGAATATAATACCCAAATTCCTTTACTCCTTCTTGATAATAATAATTCTATTTTAAAATAATTTTTCAATTAAAAATAATATTTTAAGTACTTTCATCCAAAATATAGTAATTTTCAATAAGAATTCACCTTTGATTTTAAATATTTAATATTTTCATCCTCTTTATTTTTTGTCTCTATAAAGTAATATTATTCCCTATTTGAGAATAATATATATGAAATAAAATTGAAATTAATTATAATATACAATTATTCAAATAATTAACTTATTTTTTCAATACTTTGCTAAAAGTTTCTCACACATCACCATATATAGAGCATAACCAGTAAGATATCTTCTCTCTGGGATAAAAACACACAACATCTAATGGAAACTAAAATAAAAAAAATATAATTTGAGTGGTTATTCAGTTAATAGAAATAACATTTCATGAAATATATGATCTATACCATTCTTGATAAGGGATAATCCCACACTAAATAACATTATTTTGAAATATTTCAGTAATATATATTTTTGTTTCTGTATCATTCATTATGCTTGATATTTGTGAAATACATTATGGGTATAAAAATATATATAATTATGTTGCATCATACTAAATATAAAGTGTATAAATATACCTAATACAAAACAAAGATAATTATTAATTTTCAATAAATTAAAATAACTAGAAGATATACGACAATCTACTTACATGGAAAAGACTTGCATCATGTTGATTCCCAACAAATAACTGGTTACAAGCTCCATGACATCTCTCTTTAAAATCATTATAGTTAGTTCACATTCACAAATTGTAGAATCCATTTTAGGATCATAAACTTCTAATAACAAAGATGAATATGTTGATAATATATCAATTCTATAAGAAGTAATATCATAAGTCATAGCTTCATGTACTTATTGTTGTTTATATAGTATGTATTTATCTTTATATTATTATTATAAAAATAGATAAATATATAAATGTTAAAATGTTAAACTAAATTTAACACCACTATTTAATAAAGGATATAATCTATTCATACCTTAGTGGTAATTTTTCAGACAAGTCTATATAGCCAAACTAAAAATGGATGATACCTTTTCCATCTATAGTGACCTCATCTGTAGGAAATGGTACTCTTTATAATATTTCTAGAATATCTTTTATGATAATCCTAAAGTTATTTATATCAATATATTGATGATGAATGAAATCCAAAATATAATATATAATCCCATATATAACAATATGATATTGGGGATCCTCAAAATATAACTCACAATAAATGAGAAGTTATGGTGGAGGAGGTGTATAAATTTGGTAAGCAGGAGGAGGTGGAGGAGTGGGATCTCTATGAAAAGGTGGATGAGTGAGATCTGTAGGTTGAGGGGGAGGAGTAGAATATGTAGCCTGAAACTTTTTTTTAACATCTTCAAACATTGATTTTACCGAAGCTCTGATCCTCTCCTCCATAATCTCACCTATATCCTGAACTTTATCTTCTAAAGAATCTATTTTCCTTTTATACACATCCTCCTTCAAAAAATCTCTAGAATGTTGAGAAATTTTTTTATCAATACACCAGCCATGTATCCTTGTACAAAACCTAGGAGTTTGGGATTTCCCCAAGTGGTAGCTAAAATTTCTTTCCTACCCTCATGTATGAAGGTCCCTTTTTTGCTCTACTCCTCAAGGTATTTATATATAGAATATTTGATAAATTCAATAATGAATTTCAATATATCAAGAATTTAATTAACTTAAATAACATAAATAAATAAAAAAATTAAATAACATCTTACAATCCTCCTAGTTATATCTCTTGACTATTTTTTATGATATTTCCCCTTTTTTCTCATTTGGGCCCTCTTCTATTTTTCATGTCTAGTTGGGGGCAAAGCGGGCCAACCTATATAGATCTTGAAGACTCAAATCCTAGTTTATGAAATTTTTAATCCATCATTTATTCTTCTAATAATATATACTATCCACCAGATAAAGTATGTGGGTATACATTTTTGGATTGTATCTCCAACTGAGATCTCCTCATTATCTATAAAATAAGATTAATAAATCATTAATTTAATCACAAATATAAAAAAATATTCTAAAATATAACATTTTGCTTATAAAAAATATATTATTGTTGTCTACTATCTATAATATACTTCTATAGATCTTTATTTAGATAATGATATATATCACAGGTATTTTTATTTTTCCTTTCCACAAAAATGAAATCTCTTATGAGGGTTGATTTAAAATACTCCATATCCTAACATCCAAAGCTAAACATTTAGTCCCAACTTATCTAGTTTTAGTTATATCATATTTTTTATAATAAAAATGTAAAAACCTATATTATTAAAAAAAATCATAATAAGTAAAATAATAATAAATGAGTTTAATAAAATTTTCTCTCATTATTGAGATATTGTCTCTTTTTTGACACTCTTATAATCACAAACCAAAATATTAACATTGGAGCAAACTTTCATTGAAAAAAAAAAATCTTATTTTTATAAAATTTAGACCCCTAGGATTTTAATTGTCATAAAAATCAATTGATATCCTCTATTCCCATCTATGAGCAACTGAATTTTTTTGTAAACATGTATAGCCACATTTACCAACCTTGAAAGTATTATTTACCCCTGTGGAAGTAAATGGATCTTGTATAGAAGTATGAGGAGGCTCCTCATCAGAAGTATTTGTATATTCTTCCCTAAAAGCTTGAGGTGAATCCGATGTTTAATATAACATTATCCTACAAATGGAAGTAACAAACAATTAGTAAACAAATATACAAATCCAATTATTAAATATAAATTTAAATATAAAAACAAAAAATTATCAAATATAAAATTAAACTAATGTAAACAAATTTGTATTCATATTTGTTAAAGTAGTTAAAAAAATGATAAAAAAATTAATGATAGGTGGGTGGAATTACATAAATAAAGGGAAAAATCTAACTATTATATAGAAGTTATAATAACAATTTTAAAAAGATACAAACAATACAAAATAATAATTAACAAAAAAAATATATTAATTAAAAATTAATAAAAATATACCATTTACATAAAAATTTGAATAATGGAAAAATGAAACAAACAAAAATAATTTAATATAAAAAATAATTTAATATTTTATTTATAATATGTGTTTTAAGTAAAAAATAAAACTAATATATCTAAAATTTTATGAAATTTTAAAAATTAAATAAGAAATAGATATATTCTACCTATAAAATTTAGAAATTGTTAAACAATTATTTTCCTATATTTTATCCCCATGATTGTTCCATATGGAAAAAAACATTTCTACAACATAATCATCAATATTCTCTATTAATATTTCCATGGAAGTAGAGATCTCAGATAAATCAGTATCATTGTCATGTTTTTCATCACCAACATACTTTTTGCATTTAAATTGATAGGCCACTACATATATGATGGACCAAGATAGTAGAAATTTTTGTGGATGTGTTTCCATGATAAAAGGATCAGTTGTGTATTCTAATATATTCAAATTAACTAGTGTCTTGCCAAATTCATCATTTCTGACATTGTTGTTACTGATAATCCCATTTGTAGTTAAAAACTAGAACTTAAAATTTAATATAATAAACCTACCATATTTTTTTAATGACTCCTTAATATGAAATTGACACAGAGAATGGATTTTTTTCTTTGCCACTCAAAAAATGAATTACTTATATGAACACTAATACAATACTATTCAGAACTGCACCTTTATTATCCTAACCTTTCATATGAAATGTATAGCCATTAATTTCATTCCTGGACCATGTTATCAAATTTAAACTTGGTTCACCCACTAACCATATCAATATTTTTGATGCATTTAATTTACCATGAAGAGTCTCTTTAAACCATGACAAAAAATTTGTGTTATGCTCATTCAAAATCCACATATATTTATTCTTTGTATACTGTTGTTTTAACACATTAATATGAAATGTTATATATTGATGAGAATCATATATGTTATTCATGATTTATAAATATAACTATATTATCTATTCACCTATAAATGATTTTACTTTAAATCCATGGATCCCCCTTCTCCTATAATTCACTCCTTTATAGAGAGATATTGTAAAATAAATGTGCTTTACTACAAACAAGTAGCTTGCACAAAATTTTGTAACCTCCTCAGATTTTTTTTCTCAATAATGGAGGATTTAGTTTGACATGGATTCTTAATATATCCCTTAAATATATTAATATACCTTTAAAAATGATACATCCGACATATATATATATAGGTCCACATATATTTATTTATTACACTAAATGAACCATTAACTAAACCATGATATCAAAAAAGATAGAGGAAAACACATTTACATTTTAAAAAGTATAGAAAAAGAACTGTTCTCTAAATTTTAAATGAATTTAGATCAATATATTTATTAAAAAAATTATTGAAAAAATAACACACCTTCATGATAGACATTCTCACATAAATGGGAAGTATTACATGAAATTCAACTAATAAGATTTATTATAACATGATGTGATAGTCATGAGATTTTAAGTTTGTTGACTTCAAATATTTTAATGACGCAAATTTTTTATATTTGATGAATAAACTTGTGGTACTTTGATGTCATGGAGACAATGAAAAAAATGAATTTTCCACCACTTAGATTATGTATTATAATCTATATGTAGGTATTTTCATCTTTCATTGGGAGAAAGAACTAACTCCAAATGTATTTCCATTGAGTATAAGTCCAATATTGCAATAAACCCATATTTAGTCTTTGTTTAATATATATCAATGTTCAAATAAATATTTCATACATATTATTCTCCACATACAAGACATAAAAGTTATGTTTTACATCATGATATATCTGATATGTCAGATCAAAAAATATTGATCATTTTTTACAAATATTTTAGTCATTGTCGGATTCTTTTGTCTTTAGGAATGTGATATCAATTTTTTTACCCACTCAAAATAATTATCATTGGAAAAAGTTTTTAGATCAATATCAAGTTAATTTGAGTCATTTAATGTCTATTATAATCTTCGAAAAGATCTATCCATAGATAAAAAACTTGAATGACCCATGAATATTATTTTTCTCCTATTTCTTAGTTGATAATATGAAGTCTGTTGTTCACAAATCAGAAAAGTTTTATCATCGTTAACATTTTATCTAGAAATTTTTTTTTATTGTGGGAAGACATTTACAGTGAATATTTTCATTTTATATAGTTTAAATTTGTTCCATTTTGTAAAAACAATACACTTCAATACCATTATCCCATAAAAATTTCTAATCATAAATTAATGGTGATAATGAAACATTAATACCATTTCCAAGATATTTTGGTCTAGAAATCATTATACTCAACATGAAATATTTTGGATTCATATAAAATTCAGGAGATAAGTTCTAAATTACTAATAAAAAAGGCCATGAACTATGTTTTATAATAAGGAAATGATATGGATTAATTCTATTTCTTCATTTTCCATGTCTAAGAATTGTAAATTCATTTCCAAATGTAATAAATTGTTGATAAATTTTTATCCACTATGGATAAGTAATTGTATGATGTAATGTTCCATCAGATATGTTCTCTTCTACATGCCATATTAACATTTTTTCATCATTTTTTTTTAATTAAATGTTTTAAAAGGGGAATTATAGGATGATATCAAATTTCCTTGGAAGAAGTCTTTTTAACTTCTAAATCATCATGTAATTTTTGTTTCAACTTATATCATGATGTATGAGAATTAAGGCACTTTTATAATCCTTTGTATTCTTTAATATATAGAATATAGTCATTCAGGTAGGAATGTATCTTCTTATACCCCAAACCCATCAGGCATAATATTTTATTTGAATTATAATGAGAATATAAAATATCATTGTATTTAGGAAGTATGTATTTCAAAAATTATCAAAACTCTATAAAAAAATTATCACTCCACCCATTTTTCACCATCATGTTAATCAATATTAACATCTTTGATAGAACCATAACTTCTGTACAACCTCGATATAATGGTTTTTTAAAATTTCCATATAGGCACTCAAATATCAGTTATTTTCTAATTAATTCTACTTCAAAATCACAAAACATTTCTTCAATTTAATCAAAATTATTATTTTTAAAATCATCATCATCAATGGATCTTGAATTATCCACAGTTTCAATATACCACATCAAATGGATATAACTTCTATTAAAATCATGAAAAATTAAATGATCTTTTATTTTTATACTTCTCAACTTATTTATATTTTAACATATCAAGCATGGATAAAAATAGGTCATTATTTGTTACATTCCATTTAGAATATTCCAAAAAAGTATAAGCACCTTCCACATATTCATCACTTGTTCACAGTGTGGTACACCAACTTTGACACATTATTATCTATAACATATATCATGAATTTAAAAAAAATTGAAATTTAATTTAAGTTTAATTTTATAGATAATAATAAATAAATACCATACAATATTTCACAAATAAAAGAAAAAATATATATTTGATAAAAAATAGTATCAATATGAACATATTTAATTATCAATACATTATGAAAAATTAAAAAAGTATCATGCAATCAGCATGATTATCTAAATATATATTATCTATACTTCAATTTTTAAATCTATAATCTACTATACCTTTAAAACACCCGTTAAAAATATTGAAAGAAAAATTACCTTAGACACACATTAATTAGTAAACTAACATTATTTATAACGCTAATTAATAAATTAATCATTCCATCAAACCTTAATCTCAAAAAAATCAGTAATAAATTAAAAAAATACCTTAGATTCACAAATAATTAAAAATTAAAATAAAAATTGAAAAGATATGAATGATATTAATGGTGGTAAAGATCATTCAATCAAAAAAGATCAGAACAAAATTCATCAATTAACAAATACCTTGGATGCACAAAAAATCAAAATAATAAAAAGAAACAATAAATATATACCTGAAGGGTACTAATGATAAGTCAGTGGTAATGTAAATATGGTGAAAATCATGTGTGAGTGGTGTTTAATGATATCTGATGGTGAAAAACATTGGTTAATGCCAACTGAATGAGATTTGAAACCACCAGATTAAAGATTGAAGGCTTAGGGTTGCTTATGTGAGAGAAAACAGGCAGTGGTCATGAGAAATGTTGAACAAAAACATTAGTTGAAAATATTTTTCATAATAATTTTAATGGTTTTTCATGTTGGTTATTTAATAATCTATGTAGAAAATATGATTTTCAAAAATGTTTATTATATAAATGATGTTGAAAATAAAATATGCATGTTTATTACATCCATTATTCTATAATCGATGTGAAACATTGCTTATAACATCTATTATAAATAACCGATGTAACAAAAATGACTCATCAAATGTATTTTGTACTAGTGACAAGGTTACTCTACAAAAACTCTAACCACCATGGGTGTTTCATTTCCCATGGTGCACCGAGCACCAAACAGCTAAGCCACATGACCAATATTCCAAAATTCTTAGACAAAATGACATCCTCTACATCCACCGCCACACCACGCCCTCCTAAATTCCCAAAAATATGGAGTGTTGGACATTGAGATGCCAAAAGATTCTCAAAAATTTGAAACATACTCAAACTCCCTCTCGACACCCCAAGCATTTGGAAACACAAAGGAAATTTTGGAAGGGTCCAAGACATTACAATACATATTTATAATATTATTTATACATTTATATATTAACACACAAACACACACACACACATATATTTTTGTGTGTGTAAATATATATACAAGGATATATATATATATATATTAAATATACATTTATTAACAAATATAAATATATATATAAACTCAAACACACACACATATAAACATAAGGATGGAGAGTTCATCTCTCTGCAATAGAGACCACATCTCTCCTAGTGATTGCTCTGAGGATCACAGTTTGGTAGAGAATGCCTCAACATATATTGTTGGCCATTTTGAGATGTTTTCTGCATGTGCCAAAGATACTCAGAGGAAATATGAAGACTCAACTGTTATTTTTCCTGAACCTCACCATGATTGTTCCCCGCTTAAGAAGGATCGAATCTCAGATCTTCGTCATGATGTCATATGGAATACCTCATTTTTAGTGGTTTTCATATTATGATGGAACATAGCTCGTGACGGTGGGAAGGATGGTGTTCGAAGACCTAGGAGGACCTCAGGAGATGACATTAGGGGCGACGGCTTCAGGGGTTATGGATTGGCAGTTAATGCACAGACTGCAATGGCGTAGGAATCTTGAAATCTCATCCTACTTCTACAAGAAATCTGGATTCCTGATGGCAAGATCTTACTAGTGGGTTCTAGTGATCTTCTTTTGGCTGGATACATACAGTGTTTTACAGGTGCAAGTTGTTGGCTATACAAGCCGAGAAATTTGAGAGGAAGAAAATTTGAATAGGAAGAAAAATTGGCACACACACAAAGGAGATTTAAAGCTTTTTATTTCACACAAATTTCAGACTACAATTACATCAATTTATAGACCCACAACATTAAATTAAGAGCATTTATGTTGGTGTAAAGAAAGACCAAAATATTAAATGCAGATCATTTATGACGGTACAAGGAAAGACCAAAACATAAAATGCAAAGCATTTTTTGACGGTATAAACAATACCCAAAAAAATATTAAATACGGAACATTAAATTAATTCAAATAAAATAAATGGAGGTGGACCCCTGGAAGAGAAAAAAATGTGCAAGTAATAAATGATGCCAGAGGAAACAATGCGGGCAGCTTTGACTCATGGTTTTTGTTTGTAATTCCAACACTCCCCTTCAAACCAAAACCAGCTTCATTATGAGCATTATTATGAGTTTTTTGAATATATCTGTTGGTAAGGCCTTTGTAAAAATATCAGCCATCTGTTCTATAGTATGACAATATTACAATTTTATCGTTTTCTGCTTCACATGATCTCTCAGAAATGGAATTGGGTATCAATATGTTTTCTTGTTCCATGATGCACCGTATTTTTGGAAAGTTCAATTGTCGACTTATTATCCACATATATCACTATGGATCTATCCTGCGAATGCCTCAACTCCTTCAGCATATTTCTCAACCAGATTCCTTCAAAAACAGTGGATGACGCCACCACGTACTCTTCTTCACATGTATACAAGGCAACCACACTTTGCTTCCTTGAATTCCACGTGAAAGAAGTCAATCCAAGAAAAAATACATACCCTGTGGTTCTTTTTCTTTCATCTTGGTCACCTCCCCAGTCACTGTCTAAGTATCCATGAATATTTTCTTCTTCATTGTATGGATAAAAAAGACCAAAATCCATCATTCCTTTAACGTACCTGAGGATACTTTTTTCCGCTAGCCAATGTGACTCTTTTGGGGTTTCCATGTACCTGTTTAGACACCCAACACTATAGACAATATCAGGCCTTGTGATTGTGAGATACCTTAGGCTTCTAATTAGAATTTTGAATATAGTCAAGTCAACACTTCTTCTTTTTCTATCTTTTGTTAGTTTTAAGCTCATTTCCACAGGTGTGTTTACAGCATTGCAATTAGCCATATTTAATTTTTCAAGAAACTCCTTAGCATACCTCTTCTGAGAAATATAGATGCCTCCATGTTGTTGCTTTACTTCTATGCCCAGAAAGAAGAACATGAGACCTCCATCGGTCATCTCAAACTCCTTGAACATAGCCTTCTTAAAATCATCAAACATATGTCGACTATTCCCTGTAAATATAAAATCATCAACATACAAGCATGCAATGAGTATATCTCCACGATCATTCTTCTAGATGTAAATTGCATGCTCATATGGACATTTGGTGAAGCCGTTCTCTCGAAGATAGCTTTCAATGCGTGCATTCCAAGCATGAGGAGCCTACTTAAACCCATAAAGAGATTTCTTCAGTTGATACACTTTGTCTTCCTCCCCTTTCATAACAAATCCTTTAGGATAGACTACATAGACCTCTTCCTCTAGAATTCCATTCAAGAATGCAGATCTCACATCCAATTGGTAGATCATCCAACTATGATGAATAGAAAGGGATATAATCATTCTCATAGTGTTAAAGAGAGAAACATGAGTGAATACTTCTTCATAGTCCACCCCATACTTCTATTTGTACCCCTTTTCTACGAGCCTTGCCTTGTAGCGATCGATTTCACCATCAACATTTTTCTTGATCTTGTACACCCATTTGACACCAATGGTTTTCTGGCTATTAGGAAGTGTGGTCATCTCTCATGTGTCATTTTTCTCTATGGCACGAATTTCTTCTCCCATATCCATTCTCAAACATTCTTCCCTCATGTATTCCTGAAATGTCAGAGGCTCATGATCTACATATAGGAAAGAAATATTTACCTCTTCAGTTTGATCATAAATGTCGCTTAAGATTTTCATTTTTATTGGTTCCATGGGTGAGGATGAGCTTGTCAAAATTTGACTTGATGGATTCCTTTCAGGAGTGATGGAATGTCCTCCTGGGCTCCTGTGTACTGACGATGCGCCTGAGGAAGGTGTTGCTGACATTTTCTCCTGATGATCATGCCTTTCTTATTAATCTTTTATTTCGACTGGAATATCTTTGTATGGTTCTTCATCATTCCATTTCCAAGTTTCTTCCTCACTAAAGACTACATCTCTACTCACCACTAATTTATTTTATAGTGGATTATAGAGCTTATAGGCTTTAGACTCTTCACTGTAGCCGATGAAGTTTCACTTTTCACCACTATCATCAAGATTCCTTCTTCTTGCTTCTGGAAATTGAGCATAGGCAACACACCTAAAGATTCTTAGGTGTGCTACGCTCGGTTTGTAGCCACTCCATGACTCTTGTGGTTTTATGTTTCTGACGCTCTTGGTTGGGCACCGATTGAGCAGATAAGAAGTGCATATCACTGCTTCTGCCCAGAAGTTCTTTGGTAAGCCTTTCTCCTTCAGTATGGTCCTCATCATGTCGAGGATGGTGTGGTTCTTTCTTTTTGCAATGCAATTCTATTGTGGCTTGTAGGCAGCATTATATTGTTGCTTGATGCCTTGTTCCCTGCAAAAATCTTTAAATGTATTTGAAGTGTATTCTCCACCTCTGTTAGATCTAAGAACTTTTATTCTATAACCACTTTCAGCTTCAACACGAGATTTGAACATTTTAAAGATCGCAAATGCAGAAGATTTTTCTTTGATGCAATACACCCACAGTTTCCTGCTAAAATCATCAATGAAGGTAATAAAATACCTATTACCTCCAAGTGAAGGTGTTTCAAGTGGTCTGAAGATATCAGTGTGAACTAACTAAAGTGGTTCATTTGCTCTTATAGACACTCCACTTGGGAAGGAGTTCCTTTGTTGCTTTCCGAGTGTACATGCCTCACACACATGATTTGGAACTTCAATCATCGGCAATCCGCACACCATGCTTGATGAGGATAGAAGTTTAATCCCTCTAAAATGCAGATGTCCAAATCGTAGATGCCATCTCCATGAGTTATTCTTCATGATTCCCAAGAGATACTACTTGGCCTTTGTGTTGTCACATAGTGGAAACATGCAATTCATCACCATTTGGACTTGAGAAACAAGTATCCTGTGAGCATCCCTTATAGACAAAGAAGAATTAACCATGTGTACAACATACCCCTTCTCAAGGAGTTGACTGAGACTAATGATATTGTTTTTCATATTTGGTACATAATACACAATATAGATGTAATTTGGCTCACCATTATTCTGATAAATGTTTATTTTACCTTTGCCAATCATGGGTACCTTTTATGAGTCGCCAAAGCTCACGTCATCATGAACTTCTTATGTGAGTTCCTTGAACAGTTATTTGTTACCACTCATGTGGTTTCTTGCACCCGTGTTGAGATACCACACATCAAGGCATTTGCATGCCTTTTCTTGTGTGAGGAGGAGTGTGGTACCTTCTTCTTCATGATGGGATGTTTCCGCATAGTTGGATCATTCATCATGATCCACTTTTCTCCAAAAATTAGAAGCATAATGACCAATTTTTTTACAGATGTGGCATTTAATGTTCTTTGCATTTCCAAGACCACGTGTGAATCGTCCTCCACTATTCCCTCTTCCACAAAAGCTGGTTGGATTTTGTTTCTTTTCTTGATGGTTTGGATAATATCCATACCCTCTTCCTCTTCCATGATTACTGCCTCATTGTGTGTGTCTATTATTTTGTTCTTGTAGAGTCAAATTAGACTCCAAGGCATGCTCAATTGTTGAACCGGTATTCTTTTACATTCGTTTCTCATGTACTTAAAACGACCCCATTAGTTCTTCAATGGATAGTTTCTCCAAATCCTTTTATTCTTTGATTTCCACAACCACTTGCTCAAAATTGGTTGTGAGAGATCGCAGTGATTTTTCGATAACTCGAATGTCCTCAACTTTTTCACCATTCCTTTTCAAATTTTTAACAATAACAATTTATCTTGAGAAATAATTAGAGATGCTCTCACCATCTTTCATGTGCGCCAATTCAAACTCCACTCTTAATGTTTGAATACGTACCCACTTCACTCGATCAACACCTTTGAAGATGGTGGAAAGAGTTTCCCAATCTTGCTTGCTTGATGTTGCTTCAGCAATCTTTTCGAACATTGATTCATCCAACCCTTGATAGAGTAGGAACAACACCTTTTTGTCTTTCTTTATTTTATTTTTGAGGCCCATTTTTCTTCATTCATGAAGGCGGCTTCTTCCTCCATAGAGGGTACAATATACCCGTCAGTGACGATCTCCCATAATTCTTACGACCTGAATAACACCTTCATTTGGATGCACCATCTTTTGTAGTTTTCCTTAGATAGCTTCATAACATGCGACTAGATTGTGTCCATATTTAAAAAAAAATGGAGAATCTTGGTAACTTGGCTCTGATACTAGTTTGTTGGCTATACAAGCCGAGAAATTTTAGAGGAAGAAAAATTGAATAGGATGAAAAATTGGCACACACACCAAGGAGCTTTCAAGATTTGTATTTCACACAAATTTCAGACTACAATTACATCAATTTATAGACCCACAACATTAAATGCAGAGCATTTATGTTGGTACAAAGAAATACCAAAATATTAAATTCATAGAATTTATGATGGTACAATGAAAGACCAAAACATTAAATTTAAAGCATTTATGATTGTACAAAAAATACCAAAAAAATATTAAATATGAGACATTAAATTCATTCAAAGAAAATAAATGGAGGTGGACCCATAGAAGAGAAAAAAAATGTGCAAGTAATAAATGACGCCAGAGGAAACAATGTGGGTAGCTTTGACTCATGGTTTTTGTTTGTAATTCCAACACAAGTGATCATAATTTCTACATGGTGGTGTTCCTCATGGCAGCATTGTGCTGGTGGATCGGACTTCTTAGGGTGGCGTGATGGGTGGGTGGCATGATGGGTGTGCGGCGTGATTGGTAGCGAATGACTAGCCACATTAGGGAAGCGTGATTGGTGGATCTCCAGTGGATGGGGTTGTCCTCGAAGACGGTGGGATATGTTGACCTCAGGTTTTGTGAAGCGACGGGTTGTATGGCACGTGATGGAGGTGTTGGCTGGGATTGTTGTCGACATGGTTCGACTAGGATGGTGGGTCTTGTTGTTGCTTCAGGGAACGACGAGTTAGTTACTGGATGGACGTTGGGCTTGTTGTTATTTTTGGGTAGTGGTTTTAATTATTGGGCTTCTACTATCATGTGGTTGGGGATCTTTTGAGTCCTGTTGTTGTCCAGATTTTAGGTTTTCTGGCTCTTTGCCACATGTCTTATGTTGTGTTTCTCCGTATTTCTCTTTTATTAAATAATTTTTTTAGGACTGAGCAAGCTTATGTCATGAATTTTCCTGGTATATATAAATATAAATTTATTCATACTTATATAATAATATTTTTACAAATAAATATATATGTGCATATATATTAAGTATAAATTAATAATATTATTACATAACACTAATATTGATTATTAAAATTATAATTCATAATTATTAATAGTAAAATTTTAGAAATAAATTTTATATTGTTTTGAATTTTAGATTAATAAAAATATATAAATATTATTAATTTCATGTCAAAACATAATTACCTATAATAGGTAGAGGTAATTAAAAAATACAAACAACACATACTCCCTAGCACCCTAGTGGGTCAAGACTCATATCTCCCAAAAAAGAATGAAAATCACCCACTAAACCCATTTTGTTGCATATTTATAGCCTAAAGGCTCAAGTTCTTGATGTATCAAAGTCCTAGTTGAATGTATCCCAAATTCCCCTAAAGGAGATGATTTAAAGGCCCTAAATGATTAGCCTGCATCATTCCATATCATTCAAAGGCCTCCCCCTTGTCAATATTCATCACATTGTGTTACCATTCTGAATGTTTCATTGCTCTTCTACCATGACTCATTACATTGTCCTTCCCTTCGACACATCATGGAAGGGAATCCCTCTATCCCATATAATAAATCCATCCGAGAATAGGATTAGATGATATGTCCCAACACACCCATCTATATTTTGAGCTACGTATTATGTGATGCATGTGTGGTGCCCAATTGCACCACTTGATTGTTTCACCTCATTACCATATTGGTCCCATTGTGAATATATTCACATGGAAGGTAGCCCCTCTATCACACATCAAAAATTAAAGAGGATGGAAGTCTAGTAGATAGGAACCTCTATGCCCATCCACCTTTCAAGGTAATCCACCCTATATTACCAGTGTGTCACCTTGTTTCACCGTAATCATGTTCTACTGAGTTCATTATCCGAGTCCCACAATTTCAAATGATTCCAACTGACAATATACCATAGGCCTAGAGGTCTGAAGGCATTCAATGATCCAGAGGCCCTGTGGCCCAAATGCCCAAATTTTTTTCCTGAAATCCCAAATAGAGTTAATTTGTAATATTATTTTATGTGTTCATATATATATACTTTACCAATACATATTTTTTTTATTTTTTAGTGACACTATTAAGGGGTAAGTGTGAACTAGAAACAACACATCAAGAAAATTACAACATAAAAATTTCAAAAACAAACCTAGTCTAATCTAGTACCGCCATTATCGGCACTCAAAATCCACAACATTCAAATTTGAAAAATCATCACCCATTCCGACACAAAACTACCTCAAGATACCCATCATGTTGATCATCCTATAGCCAAAATAACCCTCACCAGACATCAACATCCATCCATCACTACATCACCACTAACACTCCTGTCCGCGTCGTCATCACCACTTGATGCCCTCATTAAAACTCATGGTGTCGTCCAAATAATCATACTAGAAATCCCAAGAACCACCCATCATAGACCATCCACCACGTCACCGGAGCCGCTGCATCAATGCCCGAAAAAAAACACCACCTTTGTAGTCAGTAAAAACTTCAACCTAACAAGCCAAAAACAGAGGAACTGTCATCGCTTCGCCCTTGTCGTCACCGTCGATGACTCCATCATCACACTAAAAATGAGAAACAACAAACCAGATACACGAAACACTAACTTCACTGAGTGACCATATAACCAGCACTCACAAAATAACACAAATCATCTTTATCGATAGATTTGAAGAATAAATACCGATTATATTAGACAAACCATGAATCGTCATCATAAGATAATACCAACTCAGGACGTGCCGAGAACCCCAAAATCCACCACACCACACATCCCAGAACCATTCAGATACCACCATGCCAGATCTGACTAGGAGAGGCACCAAGGAACGCAAGGTTAGAGTAGGGATTTTATCGGCTGAGGGTTCCTAACATCGCCATTGTCGATGAAGAAGAAAACCTAGAAGAAGACCAAACAAAATGAAATGACTCCGGTAGCGCCTGGAAACCCATCGACTGCCTAACCACATAACCCAAAGCCGCTTTGATACCACCACACCAGCTCCGACTCGGAGAGGCACAGAGGATCCTGAGGCCAGAGCAAGGTTAGGGCGACCTAGAGCTTCCACGGCACACAACAATAGATTGGAAGACCGAAAATGCCATGAGGGGGAAACCACAGAGAGAGAACCCGAGGGGAGAAGGAGACCCATAGAAAAAACAATTGTTGAGAAGAAAAGGCACAAAGAAAGAAGCGAAGAAAAATGGAAAGGGGGAATGCCGATGAAGCTAGGGAAGAGGGGGAGAGCCAACGCCACACAGGAGGGCCTCAGAAACCCTAGGGGAATAAGGGGAGATGAGAGCCAAGAGGAGCGCCCGGAGAATGGGATGCCATTTATATATTTATATATCTTTAAAATGTTATTTTTTTCATTTATATATTAAAATGTACACAAACATACATATATAAGTATTAATATTACTAATTACTATAAATCTATGTATGTGTGTGTGTATACACACAATCACACATATAAATTTATAATTAATAATTAGTAATATATTGTATTAGAAATATATTGTTAATAATATACACACACTCATATATATATATATATAATATTTTTATATACATTCATATATTAATATTTATACATATGTAAATATAAATAAACATAATAATAATAAATTATTGATTATATATTTAATTAAATATAAACACATGAAAATCTTGAAATGTCTATAAATAAATACTTACAAATTTATTGATATTTACATATTTAAATAATTATAATTTCGTTAAATACATACAGACTCACACACACACATAAAAATGAATGCAATATAAAAAATGGGTTCTAGGGCTAGTGATTTTATAAGGACCCAACCTTAAAACATTTCATAATCTTGAATTAAATAGATAATTCAAATTGAGGATCTTTTCAGGTTTAGAGTTTCAGATAATTAATCCATAACTATAACACTATATCTCAAAAATTACAAATTAGACACTTCTACTCGGTTTTCATTTTTTTCATAAAATAAAAAATCTTGAAAAAAAAAGAATCATGTCTAGTTCCATGTTTTAGATAGCATGACTTTTCCTTGATCCCATCCCTGACCCTATTCATCTTTAAGTCCTATGAAAAACATTTCAAAACTTGGGATGAGCATAAAAATCCCAGTAAAAGTTATAAAATAAAGAAAAGAAACATTAGTCCATCAAAACATAAGATTTTTAACATACCTAATGAAATCATAAGATTTATGAATAACACATAGTAATCACAAATCAAAAATGTAACTTGCGGCATCCATAACATACTTATGTTGTAGCTTTCATAGCTACGTAGAGAGTTACATTTGGAATACCTATAATAGTATATTCCATAAATCTATTAGGAGAAAAATTCACATCTACCTTCGTCATGTTACCCAATGAATTGAAGAGCTATCTCAGGCTCACCCGGTATAGGTTTATCACAGAACCACCCGTATGCGTAAACAATTCCCAAGAACCATAATACATTCATAACATATAAAACAAAAATAAAGGAAATATAAAATTTCCAAATTTCAATCACAATATATAATTTAAATATATTAACATAAAAAATACATTATCAAAACCATTTTCAATACCAAAATATGTAAAAGAGTATGTGGTATTTATTTTCCTTTTAAAAATATTACATCTTGTTAAGGAAGCCAAAGATCAAATAATACTCACGGCGGTGGAAAGGTCATTGTCACCGCTTACGTTAAAAAGAAACATTCTTTTTATTTATTTAGTAAAACACTTCATAGAAAAATATTCCATTTGAATAAAATGAAAAGTCAAAGGTGTTTATACACCATATAAAAGAAAGTTGTGTATAAAACAAAATATGCCTCAATGAAAGGAGATTGAGATGAAGTCCCTTACCTCAGGTCCGACTTGACTCTTTCGTTCTTTAATCTCATGAATAATAAACTAAAGTTAATTTATACTTACTTAAGAACCTTTTTCATGTTTATTATTCCTTTTATATCACTTATTACCATTTTATAAACATTATATAATCATTTAAGTTAATAATGGTCATTTTGTCGATATTTGGTACTTGAGTCAAAAATAAACTTCTTATATTTACAAGTTGTCCAATTGGTCAAAAGTCCATTATCTTCATAATGATATTCATGATTTAGATATCATATGTATCATATATTTCTAGTATATATATGTATTTATAATTGTACATAACATTTGGAGATAAGAAATGAAATGCACCGTTCATAGAGACGGTAAACCATACATACACATGAACGCTACTTTCATTTTTATTTAAAATTTAATAAAATGATAAATTAATGATAAATAGGTATATTATAATTAAAATATAATTTCATATATAATTTCATTAACTCCGTCCCTTATACATTCCACGTTTGGCATGAATGAGTCATATCACTTTGAAGGGTTGGTAGTCCGCACTTCCTCAAAAGAAATTATCACGTTTACCCATTATGGAAACCATAAAGGTATGTTATAAATGAAAAATACAGAAGAATAGAGACAATATAAATATAATATATAGCACAAATAAATATAGTTCCATCATAACTGCTACCATAAGAGGTGGTAGGAGATATTTTAATAATCATCGTTTCGTGAGCCAGTAGTTCACCATCCATAGAAACATTATGTTCTTTACCCATTAGACGAAGGTGTGTGTAAGTTTAGTTTGAATTTTTATCATAAAAATAACCTAGTATATTTATTATACTGGTGTTTTTATAAAATAAAGGAATACTAAGAGTTTAGGGGTTGAAGAAGTAAAATAAAATAAAAGAACTTAAGAGAAGATACCACCTTTAAATCAGGTAACTCCCTTTGGTTTGAACCAAAAGGATTTATTTAAGTGACTTATGCCTAAGGTGAGGCTTCTTTGTAGATGATACAATTATTGAGATATTATTCAGGAAGATTTTGGACAATCCAAGGGGCTTGAGAGGTGTGAGTAATGGGTTAGAGGTGAGGGATTTTTTATATGGGGGAGGAGGGACTCTTTATGAAAGTTTCAAAATATTATTTTATTATATAATTATTTTTGGTTTCTAAAGGTTCAAAACTTATTAATGTTGAAGATAAGATAACTCTTTTTCGAATAAAAATCATCCAATAAGAATTTTATAGGTTTTGGATATTTTTTTAATCTTTATAATCTTATTATTTTAAATCATTCATTAGTGAGGTAAACACTACATCATTATTGTGTCATAAATAATTTTGTTTATTTGAGATATAAAAATTATAAAAAAATACCATGATTTAGGAAATATTTTTATCTTTAAAATGATTATTTGTATCTAAATATATAACTTATATAACCCCATATAAAAATTGATTTACTAAAAGATAAATTTTTATGTCATTTTTGTCTTTACTTTAAATTAATTAATATAAAGTGTCATTATCACTCCCAAGTGGCTCCATGGGGTCCCAAAATCGACCCAAAGATTTCCATGGTTGGACATGTATCATAAAATATGATTAAGACACATGTTAGGGTAATTTAATATTATTATAATATTATTTTTTTACCCTTATTTACCAGATTTACCCTTTAACCATGGTAAATAAAATATTTACCGAAGTAAATATTCATAATGTCTAAAAATGAAAGTTACTTATTTACAAAATTTGGACCTCATGATTCCAAATATGGAATCCATTTTTCAAAAATTAAAAATACATAATTTGAAGAAATTTTTTTAAAATTAATTCTCGTTGTCAAAACAACAAGCATGTTTTTAAGAAATAATAACTATCCAGAGATTGACACTTGTCTATGTCCAATTTCAAAGTGAAATTACTTCCAATGACCAAAATTATATTAAATGGTAAAAGTATAATCTAATTACATTTTAAAATAAAATCAAAATATAATCTAACCATATAAATTAATTATATTTAAAGGCAGTTTTGAATTAAAATATGGTATTTTTCACTATTTCATTAAAAAATGAACATTATCAGAAAAATACCAAAATTTCATCCAAATTAAATTTCAATGTACTAATTCTAAATACTAATATTATTTTTTAAAATATAACATATAAAAGTGAAAAATACTAGATTTAAAATGGTTTTCCATCAAAAGGTGGTAAATCGACCTTTTAAAGAATATTAGAGTGTTTAGGCTTAAAATTGGATTCATTCACATTTTAAGAATCTAAATTTTATTGGATAAATGTAAAAACATTTAAAAAACATGTATAATCATATTTTAGTTAGTTCTATTCATTCCTGCCAATACAATGGCTAGGCATTAACTACTATTTAAAATAATATTATATTTTTATTTTTCAGTGTGACTCAGCATTTTGTGTAACATTAGACTTCAAAAAAACCTGTTGTTGCGTATCGGGTACACCATTGAACATGGAATCTCGTTTAAAGTAAAATTAATATTTAATTCAAAAATATTTAAAAAAATATGAAAATTTCATATTCTTTATTTACCTAGGATGTTACATCCTTATCCCCTTTTGGAAATTGTGTCCTCACAATTTTATTCACTTATCAAATAAATGTGGGTATTTATCCCTCATAGAATTATCTGATTCCCACATTGCCTCTTTAACCATATGGGTTTTCCACAAAACCATTACCTAATGAATTACCTTATTCCGCAACACTTTCTCTCTTCGGTCAAGAATCTGGACTGTTTGTTCCCCATAAGAGAGATTCTCTTCCAATTGAACTACCTCTAGGCTCAAAACATAAGATGGATCTAGCATATATGTTCTCAACATTGAAACATGAAAAACATTGTGTACCTGGGATAAACTTGGAAGTAAAGCCACTCTGTAATGCAACTAATCCAAATTTCTCCAGGATTTCATAAGGCCCAATGAACCTCAAACTTAGATTTCCCTTCTTACCAAAACGAATCACACTTTTCCATGGAAAAACTTTGAGAAAGATATGATCACCTACCTTAAAAGAAAGATCATTCCTCCAGTTATCTGCATAACTTTTCTGCCTGCTCTAAGCTGTTCTCATGTGCTTCTGAATCAACTGAGATTTTTATGCCATCTATTCTACCAATTCTGGTCCCGTCAACTTCCTTTAAGCTACTTCATCCAAAAAAGATGGAGTTTGACACTGCTTCCCATATAATTCCTCAAATGAATCCATTCGTATACTGGAATGAAAACTATTATTAAAATAAAAATCAACCAAATAAATATGTTGGTCTCAACTTCCCTATTAATCCATTGAAGAAAAATGTAGCATATCTTCCAAATTCTGAATTGTTCATTCTGACTACCAATCTGATTGAGGATGAAAAGTTGCACTAAAATTTAATTCCATACCCAAATATTTCTAAAGGCCTTTCCAAAAGTTAGATGTAAACCTGAGATCATGATCAGATAAAATGGAGAGGGGAACTCCATGCAACCTGGCTATCTCTTTAACATACAACTGAGAAAGTTGATCTAGAGGAAAATTATCTCAAATAGGAATTAAATGAGAATATTTAGTCAATTGATCAACAATATCCTAGATTTCATTGTTACCTCGAGATGTCTTTGGTAATCCCACAATGAAGGCCATGGATATATTTTCTCATTTCCACTCAGGCACCGATAAAGTTTGAAACATCCCTTTTGGTAACTACCACTCTGCTTTAACCTGTTGACAAGTCAAAAAATTCACAGTTAAATCAGCAATATCTCTTTTCATTCCATCCCACCAAAAATACTCCCAAAGATCTCTTTACATCTTAGTACTGCTTGTATGAACTTAAAACGGAGAACTATGAGCTTCACATGACAACTCATTCTTTAATTGTGAATCACAAGGCACACATAATTTCTTCCCAAACCTCAGAATACAATAATTATCAATGTAAAATTCAAACAGCTTACCCTTCTAAACTAACTCTACCTTTTTCTGTAACTCCCTATCAACCTTCTGTGCTTTATTAATTCTATCTGATAGAGATGATTTCCCTGACACCTAAAACAAAACAGAGGAATTTCCTACACCAACAACTTCTATTCCAAAGTTAATCTAATCATTAATCAAAGGATCTTGTTCCGAACATAACAAGTTTAATGTAGCATTACTTTTTCAACTCAAAGCATCAGCCACTTTATTTTCCTTTCCTAGATGGTAATGAATTGTGCAATCATAATCCTTGATTAATTCTATCCATCTCCTTTGTCCCATGTTCAATTCTTTATTAGTGAATATATACTACAAAATTTTGTGGTCAGTATATATTTCACATTTTACTCCATACAAATGATGCCTCCAAATTTTTAAATCAAAAACAACAGTAGCTAATTCTAAATCATGTTTAGAGGAATTTAACTCACGAGGTTTCAACTAATGTGAAACATAAGCAATTACCTGATCATTCTGCATAAGGACACAAATAAGTCCTTTCAATGAAGCATCATTGTAGATAATAAACTCACCATTTCTGGAAGGCAGTTCCAAAACAAGAGCGTTCACCAATCTTCTTTTCAATTACTGAAAACAATCATTACATTATTTTTTCCAGATGAACTTAACACTTTTTGAGTAAATTTAGTCAGTGGTCGAGATAACCATACAAAAGTTTCAAAAAACCTCCTGTAATAACCTGTTAAACCAACAAAACTATGAATCTAGGTTATATTTTTGGGTCTTGGAAATTCTTCAACAACTTTTTTTTATCAGGATCAACAATTTTTTCATTTTTTTTAAACAATGTGACCAAGGAAAGAAATTTTTTGTAACTAAAAATCTCACTTTCTGAATTTCCCATACATTTTCTTTTCTTTTAAGGTTTTCAAATAAACCCTTAAATGACTTTCATGCTCCTTATTAAATTTTAGAATAAACCAAAATATCATAAATGAACACAACAAAAAAATTATCCATGAACTCACGGAAAATTCTATTCATAAGATCAATGAATACAGCAGGTGCATTGGTTAATCCAGAATGCATAACCAAAAATTTATAATGGCCATATCTAGTATGAAATGTAGTGTTCAGAATGTCTGCTTCCTTTACTTTCAACTAATGGTACCCTGACCTCAAATCAATCTTTGGAAAAAGCTGAGCTCCCTAGAGCTGATCAAACTAATCATCGATATGAGGCAAATGATACTTGTTTTTAACAATGATGTTATTCAATAATCTATAATCAATGCAAAGTCTCATTGAACCATATTTCTTTTTAACAAAAAAGACAGGAGCACTCCATGGTGATGTGCTAGGTCGAATGAAACCTTTATCTAATAACTCCTGCAATTTCTTATTTAACTATAAAAGTTCAATTTGAGTCATTCGATAAGGGGATTTTGAAATTATCTTAGCATCAAGAATTAAGTAAATAGTAAATTCAACTTCTTGATCAAATATTATACCAGGAAACTCATCAGTAAAAACATCAAGATACTCATTTACCATTTGCACATAATTAATCCAAACAGTTCCTTTATTTTCAATAATATGTGCAAGGTAACATTCATTTCCATATTTTACTAGTTTATTAGATTCCTGATATGTTATCAAAATCAGGGTTTCATTCTTGTACATGAACTGAAAATATTTCTGAAAAGAAACCTCTTTAGCTCTGCATTCAATCTTAGAATGATAAACAGAAAGCCAATCCATACCCAAAAGAACATCAAACTATACTAACGGAAAAAACAATATGGTTTGCATTTAGATTCTTTCCGCACACAAGGAAAGGAAGGTTCTTATAATTTCTTTTTGTCTCAAAATTTCACCATGGTGTTTTTACCATAAGTTTAGGATTTATATCTTGAGAAGGAATTCCAAATTTATTAGAAATATTCTCAGAAATGAAAGAGTTTTTAGACCCTGAAACAAACAACACATTGGAATAATCTGAACAAACAAAAAGTGTACTTGATACTAATTCATTTGATAGCCCAATATCTGATGAAGTAGTTTCAAAGGATTTCACCACCCCTTTCTGCTTGTAGTCTGGCCACTTTCCCTTAGTTGATTTATTTGTTGGACACTCATTTTCATAATAACCCATTTCATTCCACTTAAAACATTTTACTAACTGTAATTCATATTTTGTCTTGCCATTAAACTGATCTTTTTTTAGTGAAATTACGAGCCTTGTGTCCAATTTTACCACATCGGTAGCACTTACCATAAATCAAAAGACATTCCCTAACATTATTTTTACCACAATTTTTACAAACTATAAACTTAAGTTTCTTATCATCATACTTTTTTGAAGATTTCTTCCCTTTTGTCTACCACCTGGACCTCTTATTCTGTTGGTTTTCAAAGAAGACCAGATCATTGGAAAACTCCATTTCCACCTTCTTCGCACATTGAAAAAGTTTTTCATAACCTTTTAACTCATAAGAAGCTTAATCCCTTCGATACTTTATCTTTAATCCTGAGTAAAAATGGTTGATTTTACAATCAAGATCTTGTATGAAATTTGGAGCATACCTTTCCAGTTGAGTAAATTTAGCTTCATAAGCAACAACTGAGTTATCCTCTTGCCTAAATTCTAGGAATTGTTTTTCCATCCTATGACAAACCACCTTAGGAAAATATTTCTCAAGAAACATAACTTTGAATTAATCCCAATTAAGAGCATAAATTTCCTCACTATCCCTGATATTTTTCACCGTCGACCACCACTAATTGGCTTCACCTTCAAAATGGTAAATAGTGATACTAACCTTTTGATGTTCGAAACAACCCATGACATCATAAATCTTTTCCAGTGATTTAATCCACCCTTCTGCTAGCATAGGGTCATATGATCCTCTAAATTATGGGGATGTTGCCTCATGAAATGCTCCACTACTGACATATTCTTTTGTGGTTAATCTGGATGATCTCATGCATGGACACCACCACCATTTATAGCCTAAGTCAACTATTCCATCACTACAACAAACTATTCAGTTCCGATTCCAACCATCTTAGGTTATTGATTTGGAAGGTTCTCTTCCTTATGATGTCGTCCCATTATAGCTTCCATATTTCCTCAATGGAAAACCATTCTGAACATAGAAATATCTTAGGTTAAGAAACATGGTAATATTTAAATGCTATATCATTTCAATCTTAACATAAATTAATTTATGAACATTAATTTAACAATATCTTAACTTCTAAAGTTGTATAAACTATCCTTTGATACCAACTATAAGGACCAAACCTTAAAACATTACATAATCTTGAATCACATGGATGATTCATACTGAGTATCTTGTAAGGTTTAGAGTTTTTGAGAATTAGGACATAACTATAACATTACATCTCAAAAATTACAAAGTAGAAACTTCTTCTTAGTTTCCATTTTTTTTATAAAATAAAAATGCTTGAAAAAAAATCATGTCTAGTTCCATGTTTTAGATAGCATGACTTTTCCTTGATCCCATCCTTGACCCTATTCATCTTTAAGTCTTGTGAAAAACATTTCAAAACTTGGTATGAGCATAAAAATATTAGTAAGGGTTATAAAATAAATAAAGAAAAAATTATTCCATCGAAACATAATCTTTTTAAAATACCTATTGAAATCATAAGATTTATGAATAACACAAAGTAATCAGAAATCATAAAGGTAACTTGTGGCATCCATAACATACTTACGTTGCAGATTTCACATTAATGTAGGGAGTTACATTTGGAATACCTATCACAGTATATTCACTAAATCTCTTAGGAGAAACATTCATGTTTACCTTCATCACGTTACCCAATGTATTAGAGAGCTATCTCAAGCTCACCTACCCTAGGTTTATCATGGAACCACTCGTATTTTTAAACAATTCCCAAGAACCATAACACATTCATAACACATAAAACAAACTTAAAAAAAAGATAACATTTCCACATTTAAATAATAATATGTCATTTAAATATATTGACATAAAAAATCCATTATCAAAACCATTTTCAATACCAAAATATGTAAAAGAGTATATGATATTTATTTTCCTTTTAAAAATATTATGGCTTGTTAATCAATCCAATTATCAAACAATACTTGTGGCAGTGGAAAGGTCATTGTCACAACTTATGTTAAAAAGAAAAATTATTTTTTTTGTCATTTAGTAAAATGATTCGTAGAAAATGATTCCATTTGAATGAAATGAAAATTAAAAAGTGTTTATACACTGTATTAAATAAAGTTGTGTATAAAACAAAATATGCTGTAATGAAAGGAGATTGAGATGGAGTCTCTTACCTCGAGTCCGATTTGACTGGTTCATTCTTTAATCTCCTGAATAATAAACTAAAGTTAATTTATACTTTCTTAAGAACCTTTTTCATGTTTATTATTCCTTTTATATCACTTATTACCATGTTATTAACATTATGTAATCATTTAAGTTAATAACGGTCATTTTGTCGATATTTGGTACTTGAGTCAAAAATGAACTTATTATATTTACAAGTTGTCCATGTGGTCAAAAGTCCATTATCTACAGAATGATATTAATGATTTAGATATCAGATATATCAGATATATCTAGTACATATATGTATTTATAATATTACATGATATTTGGAGATAAGAAATGAAATGCACTGTTCATGGATACGGTAAACCGTACGTACGCATGAATGCTACTTTGATTTATATTTCACATTTAATGGAATGAAAAATTAATGATAAATAGGTATATTATAATTCTAGTATAATATAATATATAATATCATTAACTTCATCCTTTATATGTTCCATATATGGCATGAATGAGTCATATCACCTTGAGGGGGAGGTAGTTCGCACTTCCTCAACTGAAATTATCGCGTTTACCTTTTATGGAAACCATAAATGTATGATATAAATGAAAAATACATAAGCATAAAGACAATATAAATATAATATATATCACATATAAATATAGTTCCATTATAATGGCCACCACAAGAGGTGGTAAGAGATATTTGAACAATCATTGTTTCATGAGGCATTAGTTTACCGTCCACAGAAACAGTATGTTCTTTACCCATTAGATGGAGGTGTGTGTAATTTTAGTTAGAATTATTATCATAAAAAAGCCTAGTATATTTATGATACTAGTTTTTTTATAAAATAAAGGAATAAAAAGAGTTTATGGGGGTTGGATAAGTAAAATAAAAGAAAAGAACTTAAGAGAAGATGTTACCTTTAAATCGGGTAACTTCCTTTGGTTTGAACCAAAATGATTTCTTTAAGTGCCTTCTTCCTATGTGAGGATTCTATGTGTAAGAGAGTGAGCTTGAGAGATTATTCTAGAAGAGTTTGGATGAGACAAGGGGCTTTATAGGTGTTAGTAACGAGTTAGAGGTGAAGGCGTTTTATAAGGGGGAGGACAGGCTCTTTAGGAATGTTTGAAAATTTTATTTTATTATATAGTGATTTTCGGTTTCTAAAGGTCAAAAACTTATTAAAGTTGAAGATAATATTATTCTTGTTCAAATTAAAACCATCAAATAAAAATTTAACAGTTTTTAGAAATTTTTTTAATCTTTATAATCTTATTATTTCAAATCATTCATTAATGAGGTAACCACTGCATCATTATTGTGTCATAAATAATTTTGTTTAGTTGGTGTATAAAAATTATAAAACAAATAACATGATATAAGAAATATTTTTATCTTTCAAATGAGTATTTATAGTCTAATAGAAAACTTATATAACACCATGTAAAAGTTGATTTACTAAAATATATGTGTTTATTTCATTTTTGTCTTTACTTTAAATTAATAAATATAAAGTGTCATTATCAATCCCAAGTCGCTCCATGGGGTCCCCAAATTGGCCCAAAGATGCCCATGGTTGGACACGTATCATCCAATAGGATTAAGACACGTGTTAGGGTAATTTAATATTATTATAATATTATTTGTTTACCCTTATTTACCAGATTTACCCTTTAACAATGGTAAATAAAATCTTTACCGAAGTAAATATTCATAAGGTCTAAAAATGAAATTTACCTATTTAAATAATTTATACCTCATTATTACAAATATAGAATCCATTTATCCAAATTCTAAACACAGAAGTGGCAGGAATTAATTTAAAATTAATTCTCGTTGTCAAAACAAAAGCGTGTTTTTAAGAAATAATAACTATCAAAAGATTAACACTTGTCTATGTCCAATTTCAATGTGAAATTACTTCCACTGAAAAACATTGGATAAAATGCTAAAAATATAATCTAATTACACTTTAAAACCAAATAAAAATAAAATATAACCATAAAAATCGATTAGATTAAAAGGTAGTTTTGAATTAAAATACGTTATTTTTCACTGTTTAATTAAAAAATTAACATTATCAGAAAAGACCAAAATTTAATCCAAATTAAATTTCAATGTCCCTATTTTAAAGAATAATATTATTTTTTCTAATAGAAAATATAAAATTGACAGACTAGATGTAAAACGGTTCGCCATCAAAAGGCGGTAAATCAACATTTTAAAGAATATTAGAGTGTTTATGCTTAAAATTATATTAATTCAACCTTTAAGCCTATAAAATTTATTGGATAAATTTAAAAACACTTAAAAAACATGTATAATAATATTTAATTAGTTCTATTCATTCTCTCCAATACAATGGCTAGACATTAACTACCATTTAAAATATTATTATATTATTATTTTTTCAGTGTGACTTAGCATTGTGTGTAACATTAGACTTCAAAGAAACTCATTATTGTGTATCGGGTACGACATCAAACATGAAATCCCCTTTAAATTAAAATTAATATTTAATTTAAAAATATTAAAAAATATATGAAAATTTCAAATTCTTTTTTTACCTAGGATGTTACAGATTTGGTCCTTGGTTCCCAAGTGGGAGGTTAGGGGACCAATTCCTACCCAAGACATCATATTAAGATTTTTTTGGTGGGTTTCTCCATAAGGAAAGGGGGACACTCTCGGTGATCTAAACAATAAGACTAGATCTGGGGCTAAAGGGCGGTCCAAGAGAGTAAGGGGACTAAGCTTGGGCCTTTACAGTGGACATTTTGGTGGGTTAGGTGGTTCAGGTTAGGCATTCAGGTTTGTTTGTTGTAGTTTTGGTTAGTTCGTGTTAGGGTTTGGTTGGGTCAATGTTTTTTTAAAAACAATTATTATTAATCTAAAATTTTATAAAGGATTAAAATAAAATTCTTTGCTAAATTATTTATCATGGTTCCTTAAAGCATCATGAAAGGATTCTGAACATAGATAAACTATATAGTTTTTCAAAACCCCTATGAATCAATTAAGGTAATTATAAACAACTTCTAAACACAAAAAAACCACCATAAAAATATATTTTTAGTGTATTTCCCTCAAAAATATCATGTAGAAGATAATGGAAAAACTGATTCAATATAGAAATGGTACATGTTCTTTATTTATTTTATTTATTTTAAAAAATTGGATGGATCATTTATAAAAACAATTTTTGTTTTGTTATTTTTTATATGTTTGGATAAGGAATATTCCCTCTAAAAAATTATTTTTGTGGTCCTCCTAATTCCATTAACTGTACTTCCATCACATTGTTAACATTAATAAAACTGATTTGATATTCTAAGGAAATATTAATTTATATAATATTTTAAATATGTGTATTTTAATCTATAAAATTATCCTTAAAAATATCTATTCCCAAACATTTTTCTTTATTTGATCAATGATGTGTCACTAGAATAAAGGTTGAATGAGAATATAATATTACTTTATTTTGTAATTATTTCCCTTAATCTTCTGCATTCCTTTCAATATTGTCAAATAATTTCAATTTCATTATTATAATCAGACATAACTTATGTATTCTAATTTTATCATCACACATGTGTATATGACCATTACATTTAATAGTTAATCCAAAAATGAAAAATAAACTTGAAATATTAAATTAGTACATATAATAACATAAATTAAACTATTATGGACAATTTTAATATAGTTTAAAACATAGAACTAAAATAAGATGACCAGTATGATCTAAAGGATCGGTTTCTATAAATGATTAGTACGCTTTAAAATATCAATATTCTATGAATAATTATTTGTATATGGATGATCAATAAGATTGGGAGAAGCGAAAGATACATGAGAGTAATTTTTTTGAGACATGGGAGAACTTGGAAAACCTTTATATAGATAAGTGAGTGAAAAATTATAACATGGGTGGGTATGAATCAATAAAAATAAAAATGGTGGTGAAATAATTGATGACTAAAAAACCCTAGTACCTACAATGAACAGTAACATGAGAAAGTGTGCTAGAATTAATATTAGGTATAGGATCTAGGTAAAATTGTGATGAAAACATTGATGTACTAAACAACAATATTTATTCAAGAGGAACACTAACATTATAAAATATTTAATGAAGGGAAATTTGGTGATGTTTTTGGTTGAGGTCAGGTGTAGTGTGTTTTACTATAATATCCACTGACACCCCTATTCGATGGTTCATGTTGAATAAGACTTCCAGTAGTATGAATGGAGAATATTTTACTCTAAGATGATGGTTCCTACATGAATCTTTAAAATGGTAAATAAAATATCATAATGTGTGAAATAAATGAAATGGATAATTAAAAATCTATAATTACAACAAATATCATCAAAATCAATCTGTATTCTCCAATTTAGACATTTATTTTTTAATATTGTTTCCTTAGGCCTTCATTTTTAATTGATTTTTCATAATCCATCTTTCAAGGGGCAAGGTGGAACCCTTACAAGGCCTATAGGTGTAAGTATTACATGGCTCGTAGGCCTTAGAGGAATTCATTTCCCGTAGGCTCCAAACATTATATACAACCTAGACTAACTACTTGTAACTGCTCCTCCCCAACATCTTCATCGTGAAATCAACTCTCCACCATCGGATGGATATTTTGCTAGGCTTTCCTGTGCATGCACAGGCTTGTCCCGATGGTGGGTTCCATACACTCTCATTCTTGCAATCCTTTAGGCTTTTGTTATGGTGAAAGCTCCTTGCTCCTCCTCCTTGTGAAGTTTTCTCCTTATAGGTTTTCTGGTTTGAATATGCACTTAAGGTGGCCCAAAGGCCTTGAGGTGGACTGAAGGCCTTACTGACCCGAAGGCCTGGGTGGCTCGAAGCCCTCAAAGGACTCGGGGACCAAATCGGTGGCCTGAAGGTCCAAATGGGAGAATATTCCCAGCTGCTACAGTGCCAAATAGTACCTGCTACAGTTCTGCATAGTACCTACTATAGTATTTACTACAGTACCCAGAAATTATCCTCTGCCTAGATTTGATCCCAGGTCTCTTGGATACACTTAAGGAGTCCTCACAACCTGGGCTGAGGCTCATGTGTATATTGTTTCCTTTATCACTCATTATAATTTAATATATTGCATGTAATAAAATTCATTTACATATAATTATACATTCTATATTTAATAAAATTAAAATAATTTATAAATTTATAAATTGGGTAATAATCATTAAAAAATTAAGAAAATGATAGTAATGAAATAAGTGAGAAAACAAACTAAATATAACATCCATGCGATAAGATTTATACCCCAGCTTTTAGTTTATAGTAAAATCTAAAAATTGAATTATTTTCATCATCATATGTGATGTTTTAGTCAAACCTACTAGGGGAATTCATGATGTTAATTTTTTCCACCTATTTATCAAATATATATCTTGAGATAACATCACTAATGACACCTAATTGAGGTAATAAATTATTTCTTTACATAAATCTCTTGTTTTCCACTGATACCATAATATATAGCTCAATAATATGAAATAATAGATTCATTAAAATAATTCTAAAATCCTCAATTATATATATATGTTCCCTATCACGTCATTAAATCAAAACACTTTCCTTTCAATATAATTACCTGATCAAGAGAGTAATAGGATAACATTATTGTTTTTATATAACCCCCTAATATAATAAGTTTTCATATTTAGGTTGGGTTTCCAATATGATATAATAACCATTTTTTATTTTAGTTAACAAAACACCATTATTTTTTTATATTCACTACATGACTAGTCATACATTTTTTATACTAATTGATGACATGTGATTCACCTTCATGCATCACGTTATTCAAACCAAATGACATAACTATAAGAAAATTCATTTTTCCAGAAGCATTGTATGTTGTTAAAATTATTCCTTGAAAAAATCATGAGTGTAGTGTAAGTTTGTGTTGTTTAAATTATATACAATTTTTATCATATACTATTGATAACACATATCTTTTGTTGTGAAAAAATCATGAAAATAAAATAATGTTTTACAACATAATTTTTGTTTTATTAAATAAATTTTAATAATATTTTTCTCATGTTATCAAAATTTTAATTTTTTTAACACAGAATATTTTATGAAATGTTTTTAATTGGTATTTACTCATTATCTCATTCAAATATTTTATATAAGTTCACTAATTAGATATGTATATATATAAAATATTCAAAACACACTATTTCGTATAATACCAAATCACACATTAATTCATAAAAAATACAACATACACCTTATATACACTCATACATCCATAAGAATTCAATACCATATTTATTTCTAAGAAACTACTAAATAAAGATTATTCTTGTTAACTAATAGTAAAAATCACAGAAATAATGAAAAACCCATCAAAGTCAACCAACTTTAACTCACTATCATATTTAGTTCACATTAACACCATTAATACTGGCCTTCATCAACACCACCACATCACACCGTGTTCAAAAAACTACCAAATCACTGAGACAATGCATAAATAGTCAAAAACATATTACCATAAACTTTAAACTACAACATAAATAGATATTGGTATGTTGCATATTTAAATGTATGTATAATGAAATAAAACCATAAATTATTGATTTAAAAAATCATATATTCCTAAAAGTAAAATTTCACATAAAAAGGACCAAAAAGAAACTCATATAAAAGAAACAAATTAATGACTAAAATTTGACTTACAATGTTGTTGTGAAGAAATGAAATATTTTAAAAGGAAAAATTTATTCAGTCATTACATGATTATTTTATTATAATGATCAAATATTGAGAATTTTTTTTAATAAAGAAAACTTGAAAACAAATTTAAAACACAAAAAATGTTGCTCGAGGAACCCATTATGCATTTTTGTCTATATAGAGCTAGATTTCAAGAAACACCAAGAACCATCAAACCATATAACTAAATATATCAAGATACAAACTGGGTCCTTCAACTCATATAAACTAATGTCCAAAAATAGGTATAGTATCTCATTGATGAGTAGGACACTATAATTATCACACTGGTTAAACTGAAGTAGTAATATACTACTTAAACTGAAGTAGCAACACAACATCCAAATTTATGAACTACTAATAACCAAAAACAAAATAACAAAAAATATATGGAATGAGTGTCCCCAATTAAAATTAAAATTATTCAAGTTTCCATTATCCACCATCTTTAATAAAATAACACTAGAAAAGTAACCCACTTTAATGTTTTAGACTAAAAAATAATAGATCTACCCATTTCTCAGCTTAATCAACACTCAATTATTGAACCAATCCATAGTAAAATTTATAATTATATAGGCTTGGAAACTCATCTTGAATGAATGTTTAAAAAATCAAAACACACCCTAAGGAAACACTTCAAAAACATGGTCATTGATATTTTGTATATTAACCAATCCCTAAAATAAAATATTAAAAAATAGTAATGAAACCCCAAAAATCTATGGGGTATGAAACAAACAATATATAAGCACTACCTCAATAAGAACTAAGTAATATCCAATCCACCTCAATTTTGAGGGTTTATGAAAAATGGACTTACAATAATTCATCATCTTCATCAGTGATAAATTTCACTAACTTCTTCAATAATAAATTTGGGATATCCATGGTTTTTTTATTTCAAGATATGAACTTGGAATTCAATATATTGTTATAGTTATACTAACAAAATTATTTTACACCGATGAAAATAAAAAAACATTAGAATAAAGAAATCTTAGACCTATTTTTTTCATTCTAAGTCCACATTTTAAATCGAATAATAATTCTTTTCCCTCCCTATCTACACTATTCAAATAAGTGATTAAAACTATTGTTCTAGATCCTTCTAATTCTTAAGTATTGTGACATTTCAAAAAAAATAAAATTTAGATAAAAGATAAATTTCATTAATTTCTCAAACTTAGGATAGATGAATACCACACGACTCCACTTTGAGTGCATTCTATAGTTTCTAATTATAGAGGGTGTATCAGGTGACAACAACAACTAGAATCTGTACTTGGTAAAGAAAAGATGATTATATAAATAAAAAATGTATTAAGAGAAAGTAGTAACAAGAATTACACTATTAGGGAATGATATCACCATCCATATATTTTTTGTAATAGATTCACTAAAGTCTCTTACTTTTCAATCATTATGTTTCAATAATAATTTTACTTATAGCCAATCACAATATCATTTTTATTAAAAAACATAAAACTTATCTATTCAATGGGTACTTTCAAGAACAACACATATATTCATTTTCAAACATTTACTTTTTCAAGTATATTTTTTAAAATATTGTATAAGAAATAAGTACATGATAATGTAAAATGAATTTCTTGATTGAAAATAATCTAAAGTGATTCAAAAGTAGAACCATGAATAAGTAGTGTCTTAGTGATAAAATTTTGATATCGTATCCATATCCTATTTGAATGAATGAATAATCACCAATGATTATATATTATTGAAGCATAAATTATAAATTTTATTTATTTCTGGTAACATTCAAATGAAAATAGGGTTATCCTAGGACAATATTTGGTAGTGTATATAATTTTGGGGTTAAAATTTACATAATTTTTCATCTTTTTTACATTGTGTCCCACAATATATCCTCATAAACATCATCATACCTACATTCACCATGAGTAACCACTTTTTCTATGAAAACTACTCTCTAGATATATTTTAGGTTGAATATTGAACCTCTACATGAGTAAAGATTCATAAATGTTAAAGCCCTAAGATCAATAATCTCCATAAATAAATCAAGAAAAGTTTTAATATTCATTTGGGTAGGTAAATTCTTCTCAATTTTCATATGGAAATATGAATCTAGCACTTATTACTTATTTTAACTTCTTTAGCCTGATTATCACAATATTACTTATTAAAAAATGGTTTACCTATACCTTATTTTTTAAGAATTGTTTATAAATTAAAAGGTGTCATTTTAAATGACTTATTATAATTTTTTTATAGTAAATACTACTTAATAATTGACATTTATTTTATTTCTAAAAAATAATTACCAGTAAAATTTAAAAATAAACCCACTTAAATAGGAGTCAAGGAACCACCATTTAAATAATAAATAATTTATTTTCGGTCATTTTTTATAGTTATTTCTGCAAACTTCTTATAATACATATCACTAATGATAATAAATTTTTAAAAATAACTAGTTTTTGTTATATAACTAAGAAAAATATTAAATTTTAAGAGAAATATACTTAAATAAGTTATAGAAAAGTAAATTTTATATAGGAAATATATAAATAAATATAAAAAATATCTATCTATGAGTGATTAGTGTTATAATAACAATTCAATAACTATTTTATAGGTTTAAATCCTGGGTAAAATTTCAATGAAACATTAAAAATGGTGTATGTCAACTTTGCACTAATAGAACTAATGGAATATACTAACTATTATAGGCTATATAATCCAAAAAAACTATATACTACATAATATTAATATAATAATAGCATTAGGAAACTAAATTATTCTATAAATAAACATAGAATAAAATCCATATGCTAATATATAATATATTTTATGAATAAGAAACACATTATTTTCTAAATTTCTATAGGATACAAAAAATGATTATAGATCAAGACTTTTAGTGTGTGGGAGTGTGTGTAAAATGATACTCACTATAAACCCTAAAAAGGAAAAATGGAAACACATTCAAAAAATAAATTTACAATTATTCTAAAAAAATATCACCGATATTAATAAATGAAAGTATGGGAAAAAAATTTATGAGTAAAATTAGTGTCATGTTTAATTCTATAGAAAGATAGTGCAATGAAATTGTTTTTTTTTTCATTCCATATACTTCAAAAAAATTAATTAAAACCCAATTAAGAAAGTATAAATTCCTTATAAAATTTACAATTAGACTAATTGAATAATTTAAATAAATATTTTTATAGGGATTTTTATAGATTCAAAATTTGGATAACCTTTTCATAGAATAACATGTTTTAATGTAAAACCATTGGTAAAAATATGAATCATATCATAGTAATAGATAATAAATATTTTATATCTAGTATAGAAAGCACTTAAGTTTTGTTTGAAATAAATTGATAAAAAAGATTGATATAAAGTCCCAGAAGAATTTAAAATTCCCTACTTCCTGAAAATTTGATAATTTAATATTCATTTTTCTACTAATATGATCTAAATATTATACTTGTTTAGTTTTTTAATAACATGAGTGAAGGCATAATGTTCTCAAGAAAATTACCATCAATTAAATTTAAAGGAAATAATCGTTACAAAAAATTATCAAAAATAAATCCAAAAACAAAATGATTATCATACTTGATTTTTTACACAACACAGTCATGAGGTCAAGTATAATATATGATATAAATATAGAAATATTCAATAATGAAAAATAAATCTTCATAATCACCATTATTATAAGTTACATCACTAAAAAAACATGGTCAATAAATGAAAATCCTAATATTAGCATTCACTTGATAAAAATCATTAGTAACATAACAATTGAGGGGGATACAATATCTTAGAGGATCCTAAAACCCCAAGAATGGGTTGATATAGTAGACGGGAATAATGATCCCTAAAGGGGGAATTTTTGGAAAATTCAAGAACCATGATCACTTGAGTGGGAAGTATTTAAGGGGTAAGATCATGAAACTCTCACATGATTTTCATTTATATGAAATTAATTAAATAACTAAATTAAATATTTCAATTTCATTTAATACTATTTTTAAAAACATTTTTATTTTTTCGTGTTGTTGAATGCAACTTCAACTACTGTTCCACTTTCAAAAATTTAGAATAAACCAACCTCCAAAACCTAAAACATGGAATAAGGTTTCTAGAAGGTACAAAACTCCCAATGCCACCAAATTATGTATCTAAAAATGGATATTACTCACAACCTACCCACACACCGCATCCATGAAATATCCACTCACCAATAAGTACTCACATTATACAAAAAAAATTAAACTAATTTATATAAAAGTAAATAATGTGACCAAGATAGGGATACACATGATTCAAAAAAAGTATTACTTTATGAGAAACAAGAAACTTTAATAAAATAAGAACACAATATTATAATAGAATAAGAACTCCATAGCACATGATTAGTATAATATTAAAGGAAACATTTTCATGTACAGTTACAGGGACACAACTTCATTTATTTATAGATTAGTACCACAAAAACCTTCTGGCTAAGTTAGTTATACTAATATTTAAACTTTATATCAAACCACCCCTAATCATAGAAGCTTTTAACAGCCTTTCTAGAACACAAAATTCATCGTCACCTACCATTGAATAATTCACATGTTTGAATCAATATATAGAATAATATTATATATCCCCACATAATAATATTAAATTTCCATTTAATAACTCTAGATAAATCTTACTTTTCTATAGGGTTACTCTCCAGTAAATAGATTACTTCTTCTCTTGTCTACAATTCGAAATTTTATTGCTACCTTATGTTATAGACTAGGATTATATCTTCCAATTTCTTTTAGGTTAAGCATCATGTTTTGGAAGTACCTCATTCCTAGAACATAAAAATTATCCAAAAAATGTCTTATGATCATCCCTTATAGTCACTCACTTGAAAATCATTTTCAAGTATTCTTCACCAATTCCTCTAGGTACCATGTCACTATGGTATCAAAAAAACATCCCTTCCAGTTAAAATATTCTATTTTTTTGAAGCTTATGTAATCTCTTGATCACTAATTTATCCACATCCCACTAAATCACATCACTTCTCTAGAATTTCTTGGGTTATAACATTAGTTAACATATCCTTCAGACTCTAACTCACACTCAACTTGTGCAGATATAAAATTCCATCTTCCACGAGCTTCTATATGAATTGGTACTTTATCTGAATGAGTTACTTCTATTAGTAAAAAAATTAATTATTATCCAAGGGATTCACACTTTGGATATCACATAAAAGTGTGTCGATTTCATTACTTTATATTATTTCCTTTAATATACCCTTCAACCACACAAACTCCCTCCCTTCTTCCATAATTTCAATACATATTTTGGGGTAGAAAAGGAAACTATAGGTTGAGGACTAGATATCAAGCTCTTGATAGTGCTTTTGAAAGTAAGAAAAACCCCATTGGTTCTCTTTATTGAGTTTGTATCTCCCCTAATATTATCACCCAATTTTTTATAATATAGCATCAATTATTAAGGAAATTGGAAGATTAACCAAAACATTGATATACTTTAAGATCCACTTTATAGATTTTCAGTGCTCGTTTTATGGATTCTCATTTTTCTTACTAACTACACTAATCATGTGAGTGATATCAGGCCTTTTAAAAAAAATAGGGTACATAATAAATCCCATAGATGATGTATACAAAACCATTTCAATATATGTATCCTCCTTGTCTATTTGATATGACTTATACTTTGAAAATTTGATATTTTCATCTAGTGGAATGGTCACAGGCTTCGATTCACTAATTATGTATCACTCCAACATCTTTTAGTTGTACTCTAGTCAAGAAAATAATAATATTATAGAACTAATATTACTTTAGATACTCATCCCTAATATTCATTTTATATAATGAAAATCCTTTATCTATAATATTACAGACAAAATTTTCTTAAAAGCATTAAGGTTTTCCTCTGCTGGTCTAACTAAAAGAATTCCATCAATGTGGATAATAATAGTGATAAAATTATATCATCATACACCTTTTGATAACTAAAATTATTGATATTGAATATGAAGAACATTCATTCTATTATTAAGTAATGTAACTTCTATTTCCACTATCTTGATGTCTTCTTAAACCTATATAAACTTTGTTTCAGAATGAAAACTTGACCTTCTATTCTATTTAGTGTGAAACTGTATTGTTTCTCTACATAGATTTATTTATCTAAATCTCCATATAAGATCATAGTTTAGACATCATCTTTTTTAATATATAAACCTTACATGGAAACTATAATAGGCATTGTCTGAATCATTGTAGGTTTCACAATATGAGAGATAATACCACCAACAACCACTCATTATGATTATTGGAAACCCTTCAAAACCATTTGTTCCTTATAAAATTTATTATCATCTTATTCCTCCTCAATATTACAAATATATTTATTATAAATCTCCCTCTTTCCTTATTGAATTTCTATTTTCTCTCATGTATCACAAAAATGTAAGGAATATAATCCTTCTTTGTATACAACTCACACTGAAATGATTCACTCAAACTTCTCACCTTACTCAATATTTAAAGTCACCCTTCATCTATAAGTAGTAGAGAATTCATTCTTTAATCAAAAAATTTCCCTCATCGTTTGATCCAAGTGGACTAACTCAATCCCTAAGGTTAATCTCCCCCTATATCTTACACTTATGAAACTCTACCCTGATATTTCATAATCCTTGATCATTTTTGTACATAAAAATATTGAAATTTCAAAACATTATCATTATCTTAAATTCCAAAACTTGGTTGTAACTCTCAAACTCCCATGCTCCTTAAACATTCTAAAATAACATGTCATCTATTCAGTTCAACCTTGGAATGCATTGATTCCTCCCTCTCAGCTATATCTTCATCTTTTTTTGAACCTTCAATAGGATCTCCTCGTTAAATAGGACATTAAAAACTCTTATAATCATCCACTGACTATTATCCCAAAGTTGAAATCAAAATTTTCTATCATAATAACCAACAAAGAAACATATATAGGATATATCTTCTAACTTATACATTTCTATAGCAAATACATTGGAATACATGATTGATTCAAATACATTTAAGAGAGTTAAGTTTAACAATAATTTGATAAATATTTATTTTATATTTTTATACCATAATGGATCTGAAGGACTCTAATTCACAATATAAGCTTCAAAATTAACTACATTGGACTGAATTATTTTGGGAATAATGAACTTAACATCATGCTTCTGAAACTCTCATTCAATATTAGATTCATCTATTTCACTATACCATTTTGTACTGGTGTTTTGGTCCCTAAATTATCTTTCCTAATTCTATTCATCCAAAAAAACAACTGGGACTCTCTTCCTCTATACTAACAACAATTATCATACTAATGATATTTTAGCTTTATTCAAGTTTTGTCTTCTATGATGTCTCCCCATCTATTGAAAGTTATAAAAACCTCAAACTTGTGTTTGATTAAAAATACCTACACTTTACATGTTAAAATAGAAATTATGGTATCATAGTACATAATTCTCCCATGATATTTAATTGGTGCAGGACCCCATACATATTTATGAAATATCTTGAGATTTTGATTCTTTAATTCCCTATCCAAAGACACAAATGATACCTTCCACCTATTTCCCAGGATGAAAATTTCAAATTTTATATACTTCACATGATTAATCTTTATAAATCCCTTTGTATCCATGGTCCTTAAACATTTCTCACTAATTTTACCAATACAATCATGTTTCAACTTCATATTTTAGGTTGATTCTACGCCAGCATGCAGTACACCTTTCAAAATCTCAATCAGGTATAATGTTGTTTATTCCATACATCAAGACACCCACATGGAACCATGTGTGACCTTCTAAAAACCATATAAAAATATATTATAGATTCTCACATAACCAATATAATCAAAATATATGATGTTCTTTCATAAGACTAGGATGTGTCAGATGGATTAGAAAGATAACATGAATATATTAATCATTCAAAAATTCACATAAACTTTACCAATAATATATATTTCTTTTATATACACAAGTTTAACATTTTAAAAACTCCCAAATACATAATCCTTTATGCACCCCTTCTCAGACATTGAGTGAAATGAATCTTTAGAGTCAAGAATCCCTGGCTCCATTTAACTCATAACACTTAAAATCAAAGGGTTGTTCTCCACTTCATATATGTTATTATCATTATTTTTAGAGTTTACATGCATATTCCAATAATAATTTACTATATTTATATTATTTTCATAGTTCTAGTATATAGAGTCAACATGAACAACAAATTTCCCATAGATCTTATCTCTTTTTTCCTTATTTTGACTTTTTCATGTGGATCTCTCCTACATGCCACACTATATACATTTACATTAACATATGATACATAATTCTTCCTAATATACTAATTAAAAATAAAATATCATATCACCTTAAATACAACATCATTCTTACCACTGGAGTTAGTCAAATAAGTAACCATTACATCCCATGATTCTAGAAATAATGATAGGAGTATTAATGACCATACACATTTAGAAATATTAAATCCAACTGACTCCAGCTAACACTAAATTATGTTAAAATAATCAACATGATCATTAAATGACCTTCCTTTTGTTATCTTAATTCAAAATTACCACTACATCAGAAACAACATGTTCATTATTGAAGTATTATTATAAATAGTTTCAAGTGTTGACATTAACTAAGAAGTTCTCTTCACCAAATAGATATTAAAGACCATGTTCTAGACCAACATAATTTTGATCACACTCAAATCCTTCTGTTAAACCATTTTCCATTATTTATTCTATATTTATTCTATATTGATACCAAAAAATATGCATTACATATCTATTTGGAATAAGTAATCTTTTATTTTCATCCTCAAGAATAAAAAATATATTTTGTTTAAATTTTCTAGACACAAATTTCCATCTTCCAATGAAATATTTTAGAAACATAAAAACCATTAAAATGTTATAAAGGAAATGAAACTCAATTTTTCTAGATTTGGTTTTCTAAGCTACCCACAATAGAATACCATGCTCTTATACCGCCTATTTAACTACTTTCTATGAGCCAAAACAAGCCAACCTCTAGAACCTCATATATGGAACAAGGTTTCAAAAAGGTATTCAACTCTTGAAATCTTGAAACAATGTATCTATAAAATAGGAATCCATCTAACATATCCACACACCATTAACTCACTAGTAAACACAGACAACAAACAACCAAAAGTAAACAAAATAATAATAATAATAATAATAAATCACATAAATAATATAGGAAAAAACATGGTTCAGAAAAATTAATTCTCTATAGGAAATAAGAAACTTCAATTGAAGAGGAACAAGTGATTAAAAAATAATAAACACTCTAAATAAAACTATTAATAGAATCTTAAATGTGATAATTTCATGTATAGTGAATATGACCCCACACCATCTATTTATAGTTGAGTACTACAACTACCTTTCTTTTGAGGTGTCTCCATCTCTATTGATTCTTCATGGAGAACCACCCTTTTATTAGAAAAAACTCCAATATACTTACTAGTAAACCTACTTCATTGTCATATACTAGTGCATTATACAATATTCTTGAAAAAATCTTCAGACTACTCTTACATAGGCCCGCTGAAGAATCTTAAATAACTCTATGAGAACTCTAGATAACTCTTACATATTTTTGAGGTTACTCTCATGAAAATAGATTTATTTCTTATGTGTCCACATATCCAGACTGGGATTCCATCTGCCACTTCTTTATAGGTTTTAAATATTGTTTCATATCTCTCTTTTTTTTCACTTATCCAAAAAACATCTTCTCATCAAGCCTAATGTTAATGATATTCATTAAAACATGTTTTAAATATAGTTTTATTAAAATTTATTTTTCTTGTAGTGTAGTGTTATTAATTATGAAGATACATCATTTATTAGTAAACTATAAACTTGAAAAATATGAACAAATAAATTTTAATAATGACTTTTAATTGATAATTTTGGTAGTGTAATTTCCTGACCATTTATTTCAACCAAACAGAAAGGTCATTGCTATGAAAAGTCTCTCTTCTTATTATAAGTAGTGATAAATTTTACTTATAATTTATCAATGTTCCGAAAAAATAATTTCATTAAAAGATTAATATAAATGTATATGATTATTTTGGAGATGATATATAGATATTGAAATTACTTTATGTAGTAACCGAGTGCATCAAGTTTAACAAGACTCTGTGATGTGATATCTCTCACTCTTCAAGGAAAAATGTACCAGATATATAAAATTTAAAAATTCCCCTCATTTCGGAAATTCATGGAAAATTTATCTCAATTGGCTCAAATTTCTCATATTCAGTTATCGTAGGTTTATTAAATCTCATGTTGTAATCACAAAAATACATTAAATATAAATCCATGAATTCTCAAGATAAATAATCTTCTATAATGGAAAATTTAGAATAAATATTTTTCCTAGTATATGAATCTATTGAGAACAAATTTATTTTAATTTTATACATCCAATGAAAAGAAATTGGATCACCAAGATGAACTTTAATGGGAAGGTTCACAGTTATATGCATCATGTAAGTGAAACAAATATAGTTGATTTTTTTTTCTAACTCAAAAAAAATTATTTGTGTATATTGTAAATTTTTTAAGAATCATTTTATCAACATTTTTTATAAATATCTCTTTAAAATAAGTATAATTTAATATCATCCAGCCTTATATTTTTTTGATAGTAAATTTCTAATTCCCAAAAGAAATAACTCAAGCAAAAAGATGTAAGAATCATGAGTTTTACATGATTTTATTTTAACATATTTTCTATTAATAAATCTTGATATATTTCATGAATAAATTTTAGGAACATTTAGAGTCCCTATCATGTTTAGAAATTTATTTTTTGTGAAATTTTTATTACACATAAAGAAAAACAATCATTCCAATTATTTTGATTGATCAATTTGAGATGATGTTAATGCCTGATAACCTAATCAATAAATATGTGATAAAATATTAAACCTTCTATTTTATTCATTGATTATGTGTTGATTTAATAATTACATTAATTTATCTTTGATTTTGATTCTCAAAAACACCCACATATATATTTCTAATGAAGTTACTTTAAGTGAACTTAGGGATATTAATTATTGGAATACTTATTTTTATTTTGAAAGTATATTCAGTCATTAATCCATGGGATTATTTTTTTCTCAAAGGAAAATTCTTTTGGACCTGTTTTATAAGTAATCTATAAAAAAAATTCATACCCTACATTTTAAGTAGAACATATAGTTCATATAATCTATGTTTAGAGTAAAATTATAGATTATAAACCATAATTTTAGAAGAAACCATTCATTTGAGGAAAAAAGGTATAGTTTATCATCCCTAATTTTTTAATCAAAAATGTGTTTTTAACTATAATTTTGGATTTTTTCACTTCATAGACAAACCATACATTTGACTTGGTCAAATATAGAGTTTTTAATTATGGTTTATTTCAATATTTTCTACAATAGTATCACCAGAATTAAATATATATTTAAATCTATTTAAAGACTAATTCAAAGGATCATTCTCAATAGATTAACCCATTCTTATTTCTAATGGAAGTTACAACTCTTTTTTAACATCTTGAATTCAAATACTTGTGATTTATCATGTGTTATTTCTGGATCTGTTTAACTTGAAGGATGTTTGACTATCATGATAAATATCAAGATATTCATCTTATATATATACATATGTTCTTCTTATGAATACATAGATAGATAGATGTATGTTTGAAAATAATAATGTGGTATTTCTTTCAGAACTATACTGTAGAGACCCGAAGCTTAACGTACATGGACATTACATTACTTTTGCGGAATACTTAGTACATAACAAAAACACACACACAAGGATCATAATAGTTTAGTGTCTTTGGAAACTCGGAATATAATCTTCTAATAGTGGTAAAAGATCTTCAACATCTCCCATAAATATCTTACCTTTTTTTTACCTAAAACCTTTCTTTATATCCTGGGGAAAAGAAAACATAAAAGGGTGAGCTCAAATGCTCAGTAAGGGTAAAAACAAATATCAATCACATCATATTCATAAGAACATAACATTTTGGAAATCTTAACCTGCAAAAAAGATCATAATTTCATAACATGGGATAAATCATAGTAGTGAAATGAAATCCCAATAATCATAACTTAAAACATGAAACTTTGTGGCATACACACATAATCATAGAGAATTATTTCTTATTAGTCAAGACTCGTTGCAAAGACTATCTTAGTGGATAAAGTCCCTTTCTGAACCGAGTTCACTCCTCGTTTCAGTCCTGTTTCACTGAACTGGTATAACCTACCGTTCTAGCCATGTCTATCTCATGAGATATAAAATCTTTACCCAATGCATTGGAGGGAGATATAGGTCCCACCCATCTCATAATGATACCATTCTTATGTGTGCCACAAAATCATAAATCATACATCATTGCATAACCCATGTAATAAAAATGGGAATCTTAAACATCATGACATCATAAAACAATTCATATAAGATAAAGGAATTCATAAAAATATTTCCATCACAACATAATCAAGTAAATGTAATAATAGGGATAGAAACAGAACCCTATATTATCTTAGATGGAAAATAATTTTGATAAAACACTTGAACTCCATTCATGAGGAAAATATCCTTTCTACTTCAAAAACATTTTCCTTTCTTAACATGTCATATAATTTTAAACTAAAATAAGTTGATTAAAAATAAACTTGAAAACTTGTAAAGGAATCTTCTTGGAAATAATGTTTTAAAAATCCATTCATGTCGTATAAGTTAAAAAAACATTCTTCTCGTACTTTTGTCGGAAAATTCAAAAAGTACCTCGTACAAAAAATGACAAAAGATTCCTTTCATATCTTTTACTAAAAACTCACTGAAGGGTAAAATTGTATATAAACTATTGTATAAGGATATAAATATTACATATTGAGGAAACATATATTTGGATGATAAAATACACCCCCAGTAAATACCAAAGTATAAACAATCTTGGATAAAAATGAGATTGTGATATTTCCCTTACCTTAGGTCCGATTTGCTTCGTAAGTGTCAAAAACTCTTGTATAATGATTTAAATATTGTTATTTACTTATTCCATAATCATAATTATTGTTATGATATCATATATGGTCATATTCTTAGCTTCTTATTAGTAATATTTCATTGTTACTTGTTATTCGGGTGTTTATTACTTTTTGTTCTTATGCGTGTTTTGTCGAATAAATTCTTATTCTTCTCTTTAGGTTATAGATACCTCATTTACAGAATGGTATTAGTGTAATATATATCATATTCATTCATTCAATTCATTTATATAATCATCATGCAATGAAGATCATGTAGAACGAGTCGCATCACATCATGGAGACGGTATTCCGTACGTACGCACGAGTGATGATATCATTCCTATGATTGTGGAATTGTATTGGAGTGTATGTATACTATTTCAGAATAAATATCACTTTATAATAGTCATATACAGTAATTATTTACACCATTATACCCATCCAATTATGGTGGTGGTGGAAAACAGATTACACCACGGCGTGGAGACGGTATTCCGTACGTACGCACGCGTGGTGATTTCTTTTTCTGTAGGATGGATAGATGGTGAAATAGGTTTGTTTCATATTTATAATAACATATCAGTATATGAGTGATACTTATGTTATTACTTCATAATTAAACAACTAAAGAAGAAGAAGTGTAAGAAGAAATAAAGATGAAAGAATCGGTAACAGACATTACCTCTTCTTTGAAGTGCTTCTTTGAGACCTCCTTTTAGGGCACTAAAATAGGTCTTTGAAGAAGACCAGAACCTCTATGATGTTTCTAGGAAAGTGTAGAGGAGAAATTGGTAGGGTTTGGCCGAGCTTGAAGGCTCAATGTGGTGTGAGGAAGAGGGGGGGGGGAGGTGCCCTTTTATAAAGGAGGAGAGGGGAACCTTTGGAATAACTACAACTATTATTTTATTATAAAGTCAAATTCAGTTTTAAATAGCTCCAAATTGATTTATTTCGAAGATAAGGTGGGGATGGGTCGAAATATTCTCATCCAATAGAATTTATACAAGTTTATGTTCCTATTTTAACCTTATCATTTAGATTTAACATTAAGTTAAATAATTTTACTTTTACCGTGTCTTCTTGTGTTCTTATACTATAAGGTTAATAAACTTACTATAAGAATCCAAACGAACCCTAAGTTATTTATTTTTAATATATATAACCTTATCTAATTCATTTGGCCAAACCTTAGATTTTTAGGATTAAAATAACAATTAATAATATAATATTTGTTTTAAAAACTATTTTATGTCAATTTTGACACTATTTAGTAATTGATTTTTGTGAAAATCATAACAGAATTCTTAGTTCGAAAAAAGTTAATTAAATCAATAATAACATGTCATATTAACCTATAAAATTAGTTTAATTCATAAAAAGTCTTAAATTACATTTATTTGGGTATTTATAACATCAATTATGTCAATATTTCATTAATAAGACAATTACTACATCATCTTTGTGTCATAATAAATGATAATTATTTAATCCCTAAAAATTCTAAATAAATTCCTATGATGTAGATAATTGTATTATATTTCTGGAGACTATTCATGTTCGAAGTTTCATAAAGTTTATCACTAAATAAAAATTATTATACTTATAATATTTAAGAAAGTGACATGTTGTCACATTCTTTGGTTTTAATAATAATTAAATTATTTTCATAGACAAAAGTCCATTAAATGAATCTAATCCGACCCTTAGGTGATATGGGTTTACTTTTAGTCATCCAATAGGATTTTGACATGTGTTAAGGTAATTTTATAATATTATATTTACCCTTAATTACTCGATTTACCTTTAACTATGGTAAATAAAATTTACCGTAGTTACTATTCATAATTCCCAAAAATAAAAAGTAGCTTATTAACATAATTTGGATCCATTTATTCCAAATATTGAATCTATTTTTCCAAATTCAATACACAAAAGTTGCATAAATTAAATTAAAATTAATCCCGTTGTCGAAAGAAAACGGGTTTTTCTTTAAAACATTGCAAAAGATTGAATTGATTTATCCTACGAATTCAAGGTAGAATCAATGCTAATTACATAAATTATATTAAATGGTAAAAATATATTCTATTTATACTTTAAAACCATTTAATATTATAATTTAACCATATAAATTATTGCGATGAAAAAAGTTGTTTTTAATTAAAATATAGCATGTTTTTACTATTCATCAAAATATAAAAGTTACCAGAATAATATGAAAATTTTATCCAAAGTAAATTTTTATTTCATGATTCCAAATATGAATTTCATTTTGTCAAATTGAACTTATAAACATGTCAAAAACCAGATTTAAAGTGGGTGCGCCATCAAAAGGCGGCAAAACTGCATTTTTTGAAAAATACTTATTTTACCCGAAAAATTTATTTTGTTCTTATACCATGTTCTAGAAAATGTGTAAGACGAATAATAATGTTATAAGATTAAAAATTTAGTTAATACTATTAATAATGTCTAGTTCATAATAATATTATAATAATATATCGTTGTTTAGTAAAACTCGGTATTGCGTACAACACACGCTATCGAGGAAGGTCGTGATTGCGTGTAATGCAAGCCAAGTCAGGGTTGCGTGCTGTGCAAGAATCCTTCATTGTTTCGTATAACATAATCCAACCATATTTAATTTATACATTGAATATATATATATACTCAATGTTGCGTAGAATAACTATTATCAAAATTGTGTGTAACACGATCCAAGAATAGTGTTGTGTATACTGCAAGCTAATACGGTGTTGCGTATAGCGCAAGGTAATCTTGGTGTAGCATACAACACAAGAAATTAATGAAATTAAAATAATATGTTTCATAAAATATCGGGGTGTTACATATACTTTGAAGATATACATGTTTTGATACTTGTTTAGTTAAATGTTTTTTTTCTGTTTTTTTTCTATTAATATTTTTTTTCATTTTGATAAATTACTTTTAAGAGATACACTTTAGATACATACATGTTTAATCCCATACCTAGTGTTTTCTCTATTATTGTCTAAGGAAATAATATTGGACGTCGAATAATATTTTGTTGTTTATTGAAGATCATATACAACTATCAGTTGCTACTACATATGAGATGTGTTAGAATATTTCTATTCTTTATGATGAAATTGAAATTGTTAGAAAAAGTAATATACAATACTGAAAAATTTAAATTTTATTCTTTTAGTATGTATGAAAATGAGATCACTACTCAAAAGAATAGAATATTGACTGAAGTTTTTAATGATATTACTACATTAGGAGAACCAATTACACAATCAGACCAATATTTAAAAGTTCTAAGATTATTACCCTCTTAATAGAATGGGATATTGCTGTAAACAGACAATCCACTCTGGTCTCGGATCTGTCAATGAAATAATTCATTGTAACCTTGATGATGTATGAATTTGAGATGCAAGATGAAGTTGATAGTCATAATTTTATCAAAAAAATAAAGATGTTTCACTTATAACTAATATGGATGAATCATCTAATTCTTGATATCTATATTTGAGTAAATAATTGTCAGACATTTCAAAAATATTTGAAAAACTGTACAATGGGAGGAGGAAGAATAATAAAGAAGATATATACTATGAATGCAAGGAGAAGTGTCACATGAAATCTAATTTTCCTATGATTAAATCTCAAAGGAAATATAATTACAAAAGGAAAAGAAATAAAGTCATTGAGACTAACTGGATTTATACCTTTGATTCAATTGATAAATCTACTATAAACTTTAAATATTATCATGGAAATAAAATGGTAAATCAATGTCTTATGAATCACACTGATGAGGTACAATCTTACTTCTCTTAAAGTTCTAATTATGAAACTTTCCATATAATAAACATAATGAATATTGTTTTATTCTTAAATAAAAATTTGAATCCTTAAATAAATAGAATAGAAAACTTAGAAAATCTTATGATGTTATTTCAATTAATAAATATATTTTTTCAAAACAGATTTTATATTTAAGATATAACTCTTCCAAAATTTCTTGTGATCTGCATGAAACTAAAATTAAATATTTATTGGATGAATTTAATACTTTAAAACAAACCTATAGTATTCTTATTAAAGTATATAGCTATTTAAATCAAATTTTAGGAAAAAATAAAATTCACAAATAAAAACATAGTATTAGTAATAATGAAGAAAATAAAAAATAATGGAAACTATAGAAATGATTTTTATTTTGGAAAACATAAATTTTTTGGTATTAAGAAAATGTTTTATTCCAAAGAAGTATCTAACTTTTATTATAAATTGTCTACTCAAAATAAATATATTTGGTTACCTAAAACATTAATTAATAATATTGTCGGACCCAAAAGTATATGGGTATGAAAAGGTCCTTGTACTAAATATATTGAAGGTATAAACCTCTAGACTTTATTACTATATCATTGAGTGGCTACTTAAAGATTATGTACATTTCTATTTCTATAGAAACTTTATAAAATTTGGAACTAAAAATCCATGAAGTATTTCATTTTCATCATAATATTTGATTTAAATGCATTAACTATTTTATATAGGGGGAAATTTTTAATATTTATGCTTAAACTATTGAAACTCTTCTCAATTTATTTTATGTGATGTGTAAATCTATTAAAACTTTGATTACATATTATTTTATGTAGAAATATTACTAAAATATTCAAATCTCTGTAAACTTTTCTTTATATGTCTCACTTAAAAACATTCTCTAGAAAATTTATAATTCATGGGGAATGTGTAGAAAAATATTTTCATAAAAAACTATATTCTTATTTTAATATTTCATCTTGTAAAATATTATTTTTAAATTTATTTTTATTAAAAAATTTATTCATTTATGAAAAATCTTATTTTAGAATATTTTTCCTATGTAAAAATGTCTTTTCAAAAATTAAATTCTAAAATGATTAATATTTATTTAAACTTGACAATATAAAGCCGCATCTTCAAATTTTCAGAATCAAGCATATATTCTTACCCTTTCATACCCTAGAATATTATTCTCAAAATCTCTTAATCCATTTGTATTACATCTTCAAAATATCAAATTCAAATACTTCTCAAGAAAATAGTCCAAACAACATGAATAGATATAGAAGTTCAAGCTCAAAGAAAAGTATTTCTTAAAAATAAATAGTGAGGTAATTCTTTTTCTAATCCATTTGAGAATAGCCAGTTTCTTATGTTAATTATTACTTGTAAAAAACATCTAGAAAAGATAATGAAATTCATGGTTTTTAAGAACTAGAAGTTTCATTTTCCCCAATAGTTAAAGATGGAATACCTTTTGAATAGTTTTTGTTCAAGTTTAATATTTTAAATTAAGAAGTATTAAATCTACATGATGATCTAAAATCATCTAGAAAATCATATGAAGAGCTATAAAAATATAGTATTTCAAAAACTATTTTTGATACACTTCAAAATGAGTATCAAAATACAATGGAAATCTCAATTTCTAAAAGGAATTAAACACCTTTAAAGTAGAGATAATAAGTCAAATGGAAACACTCAGACAATATTTTGTTACTAATTTAGATTATGATGAGTTAAAAGAGTTTTGGGATAATCATTTATCATCTTCTTCATTGATTAAAAGACCTATAGATGTTCAAAGTATAATAAAATAGCTGTTAAGAGTTATAGCTACTGTGATTGAAAAAATTTATAGTTTGGAGAGTGGAGATGATCTGTCTAATCCTTCCAAAAATCCTGATTCTTCTTCATCTCTATATCTTATTCAAATTCAAAGATATATATATATATATATATTCATTTCTATATGTTTGAATATATTTTTTATATTTTCTATGTTATAAACTTATAATTAATCTCTTTTTTATGTCACAAAAATTAGGGTAAATTTATGTGAAATTTATGAGAATTTTATGAAACGTTTTTGATAATTTTGTGAGAAATATATGGAAATCAATATGTTAACAGAATTGTAAAATATATGTGATAAAAGCTTCTTTTTACAAATTATTTTCTAAAGGGGAATAAATATGGTTCAAATTTATTTATTATAATATTTGTAAAATTTCATCTATTATTTGTTTTAATTTTATTATTTTTTATGGGTTTTGTGGTCATCAAAAGGGGGAGATTGTTGAGCATGTTTTGATTCAAAAAAAATTGTTAATTTCTTTTTTATTTTGATTCTCACACACTCCCACATTTATGTTACGAATGAATTTTCTGTAAGTGAATTTTAGGATATTAATTAATGGATTAATTTTTTATTCTAGAAGTTTTTTCACTATTTAATTCATGAGAATATATATTTTTATCAAAGGAAAATTAGTCCTGATGTGTTTTATAAGTAATCTAGAAACGCTATTCATACCCTATGTTTTCAGTGAAACGTATGGTTTTTATACCCTATATTTGGAGTAAAAGTATAGATCAGAAGCCCTACTTATAAAAGAAACCCTATGTTTAAGTAATAAACAAATGGTTCATCATCCCTGCTTTTATAATCAACCATATTATATCAACTATACATTGGAGTTTATCACTATACCAACAAATCCTATGTTTTACTTGGTCAAAGATAGAGTTTTGAATTATGATTTATTTCCATGTTTTTTGCAATAGTCTCACCAGAATTAAATATGTTTAAATACCAATTCAACGGCTCATTTTCAATGGATTATATCACTACTATTTCTAAGGGATGTTAGACTCTCTTTGAATATCTTGAATTCAAATACTCATGATTTATCATCCGATATTTCTATATCTGTTTGAACTTAAGTAAGTTTTAATGTCATGATAAATAAAAAGATATTCATCTTCTATATATATAAATATGTTATTCTTATTAATACATATATAGAGATATTTATGTTTTAAAACAAGAACATTTCATTGCCTTGAAATCAACACTTTGGATATATACATGTTTTGATCCATGATTGTTTGACTATTGTTGTTGTTGTTGTATTTCTTTGTTAATATTTTTTATAGTTTAATAAAGTTATTTTTAGAGATATAATTTTGATAAATACATGTTTAATCATATTCCTAGTGTTTTCTATGTTGTTGTGTAAATAAATCATGTTTCACATCGAAGAATATTTTTCTACTACCATGTTTTATTAAAGATCACATACAACTATTAGTTGCTACTACAACTGTGTGTTGAAGCTATTTCAACATTGAAATCATGATATATTATTTGTTTTAGATTATTTACTACTCATACTCAGTGATTAGTGGATTATCAGTTTCTTATACTAAGTTGTGGTTATTTGGTTTCCCTATAAATGAACTAGAAGGACCTATAAAATCCTTGACTGAAAGGTTTCGGATGCTAGTGCTTAGTTGTAGAGGTCCCTGGTAAAATAAAATGCTAGTGAAAATAATCAAGCATATGTAGGGAGTGTTGGTGGAGGGGACTAGAGGGTCTCTATGCCCTGAACCACTAAACATCATAGTGTACTTTTCCTTTATCTATTTCCTCTTCTCACTTGTCTTTAAGAGAGAAGGAAATAATCTCTTTAATCTCATGATGGATGTTTATTTTCTACCAAGTTTTTAAAGGAACACAATCCATACCCACCACCCATATTATGTCTTCATCTTTTCTATTTGAACCAAACAGTATTACCCTAGATATTTAAAATAACTAAATGTAAAATTTCTCCTATATAATTTTTCAATATACACCATGTCTAAGTATTAACTTAAAAAATTAGATTCCAGGTAAGGTAAATCAAAGAATTATTTTTAGATTATTTTCCAATATTCATTATATTTATAGAATTTAGCTGAGCATTCCCATGTAAAAAAAGTGATATATTCTAATTCATTATGTAAAATATTTCCCTATATAAATTAAGGTATTATTTTTTTTATCAACAATATTTTCAAACATTAGACAATTATTTATGTATAAATGATTCATTTATAGGAATAATCGACATCCTAAAAAATAAAATTATGATGAAATTTAAGATTTATAGATCATGTATTATTCATATAAATAAGAAAGGCTACTTTACTCTTCATACTCCAACTAGAATTCATTCCATACGCAAGAAAATCATTTATCATCTCCATAAATGAAACATGTGTTTGAAAAGACTCTTTTGTATGATCATCATATATAGGTGCTCCCACATTCCACACATCCTTTAGCCTTTTTATTAAAGGATGAATTTACTCACCTATATCATTTTTTGTATTAAAATGTATAGATATGAGTATATTCAGGAAAATAAATGGTTTTTTCATACAAAACCATGGGGGATATAATCAATTTGAATGGAAATAGGACATATATTATATGAAGTAATCATGTAACTAAATAGATTAAAAACATCACATGATAATCCCAATATCACATTAAATACTTTATTGGACAAATTAGGATGTTGTGTATTAAATGTATTCTATGCTAATACATCTCTAGGATGAACCAGTTTATCGGTATATTTATTTATCTCACCCACATATGATCACAATTTTTTGTCGCATATTTATATATAAAAATATTTTGAAGTCTTAGAATCCAAGTGAAGTGGTGCATTTATTTTTGATATAAGAGATAGTGTCCCTTATTTTTTTTATGCTTCCATAAAGATATACCTTAATTTTTTCACTCATTTAACATTTCATTGTCCTCCCAAAATAAGATTCAATTTTTATGGAAAGATTATATTTTTGTAGTGTAAAATCAACACTGAACAACTAAATTTGATGGTATATAATGATTTTCTTGAATAACTACATCAATAAGTTGTAATTCCTTAAAATATTTATGAATTTAATCATTCCTATTATTAATAAATCCAAAAATAGTTTTCTCAGGATACGATCTTAAAAAAATAAAGTTTTATCATTTTATCACATGCCTAGTATAATATATTCCTTACATCTCCCATTAACTTTTAAACACCATCAACACTATCATTATAAATTTTTTTAAAATGTGAAATCAAATCGATGTATTCTTGGATTATCCTACATCCAATTTCATTTTGATGAAGAAATAGAAACCTAGGAAATGTTAAATTCTCTATTCCATTCATTCCATTTATATCATTAACATTATTGTCTTCATTTTTTCCTATATTATAATACTAGACACAATAATTATTTTGAAAGCCAAATTTTTTTGATATGGTAGCTCACTTATTTATGACTTAGCAATGTAATTCCATTATAAATTTTTTTAGGGAAATGAATTAATATTTTTTTAGAAGAATTATTGAATGAAAAAACTAAAAATCAATCATGATCTGTATAAAATTAGTTTGGATTCTATTATAAATATAAATACAAGTTTTATCTATGTTGATATAAAAAAATTCAATTTTTTTAATATAAATTTAGTAGAATATAATCATTTTATTAATAAAAATAATGAATTATTGGGACAAAAAATAAAGAAATAACTAGTTCAATAATTAATATAATAATTTTTTTTAAATTTTTAAATTTTTAATTATTTTTAATTTTATGTTAAATCATGATTTTATTATTTAGTTAAAATCAAAGTATATTATAAAATATTGTTAACATTGTGCAATGTTATTTTTTACTAGACATAATTAGTAATTGTTTTGGTACATGAGATAGTGTCTCAACTACATTATAGCGTCCCATCTATATACTTATTTATCCTACGATCATACCATGTGAAGGCATTATTTGAAAATATACTTACTTCCATGGGCCAAAATCATTATAGTAAGCCCTGGGACTGTGGAAATAGCCTATGGCCACATTCCATAGTGATAGTAGACCCTATTTTCATTGCAATTGGGTTTGGGATATGACCACATTTTTTAACCATGGTTATAGGGATAAACTGATGGTTAGACTGTGGAAATAAGTTATCTATAACCATGGTTCAGGACCTTGGCCATAGTTTTTTAAAAAGGTAAAAACATCAGTGATATTGGATCCCCAAACCTCTTATATATTTCATCTAACACATTACCACTATACTATGAAAGATTAAATGTATATATTAATATATATGTATATATATAATTTCATATAATTATGATTATTATATGTTTAAAAGAATAAAAATATGATGGATCCTGAAACCTAATACCATGGTCCACATAGACTATGGTCATAGGCTTTTTGCTCATCATTCCCACACACATTCCTTTTCCTCACATATGAAGACCACCATAGTACTTGTTTGAACATGGTTGTAGGACACCCTACAACCACAATTTTGTTAATAGTTCCTGTAGGGGTGTGGTCTTAGCCCATTTTTTCAGTATTGATTGTTAATTTCAAGTCCATATAACTGCTTTTTTTAGAAAAAATTATTCAAGTACCCCCATAGCCATTATTTTTTAGTGAGTTTTCTGGTTTCCCTAAAACATTTTGGAGGTATCTAGATAACTGGAGACTTTTAAGGTTAATTTCAGTACTAGAAAATGGATACATTTCTATACCTCTATAGTAATGATTTTAAAAATATATTTTTCAATATTTAAACCATCAATGAAAATAAATAAAAAATCTATCATTTCCATAATGTTTTAAAAAAATTAATTAGTATTAGATAAGATGAAAAATTGGGGGTGTGGATTCATGAGCTTCGCAAACCAATTATAACATGGTTAAAAAAATTCATAAATATATTTATGCAATAAAAATTCCCTCCCATGAGAAGAATTGATTAATCTAAGATGAAGCATTTACATATATAAAATCATTAGTTTATAGTTTATGAAATTATAAATCTAGTTTATTATTTTGTATCATGAGGAATAAATTGATATTTTGATAATGTAAATAAAATCTAATTATAAAAACATTCATTTCATTAAACTTAAAATGGGGTGCTTATGATGGGTTTTGATTTTGATATTTCTTGATGATAATTAAATTTTTAGGAATTTTAATGCGCCAAGAATTTGAGGTATTAAATCTATAAATAAATAAATAATTATATAGTTGCCTCATAATTACCTTAAATCATATAATCTATACATATACTTCTCTCATAGAATATTTCTTCTTTTCTAAAAGCATATGGAGCATTCAAGGAAGATCATTTATAGTAGGTGATATATAAATCTTCTTTTCATGTGAATATAAGGCCTTTTTCATCTCTTGATATGAAATCATCAATTTATATGAATTTGTTCTTCTTAAATTAATTCATATGACTTATAAATATTATTTTAAGGATTATGAATGGATTTTAATGATTAAAATAAATAAAATCATGGGGATTTTAAATAAATATTAAATTCTTGAAATTTAGAACTGGATGAATGAATATATTATTTTTTAATAGATTAAAAATTACAAGATGGACTATAAATCACGAGAATCCATCAATAATAATTAAAATGATTTTATTTAATCTTATGAATGAATTTCAAGAGTAATTTCATATAAATTGATGATTTCATATCAAGAGAAGAAAAAAAGTTTTATATTCACGTGAAAAGATATATTATGGATATCCTCCTATAAATGTTCTTCCTTTATTGATCCATATTATTTTAGAATAGAAGAAAGCTTATCTGATAGAAAGATAGGTATGGATTATCTGATTTAAGGGAAATATAAATTATAACCTTCAAATCATGTGGATAATTCAACTAATATTTTCAAATAATTATACCAATTTTGAATTCTAAATTTGAGTTTCTTTATATAGATTTCTTCTCTGGTGAGTTGTTGCAGTGAGGTTTAATATGATATAAATGATGCCTGTGATTGAAATTTAATTATAATGATAGTGTATTTTATCTTAATATGTCAGTCTCATTCTAAGGTTGACTAGTTTTTTGTTGTGACTATCCCTACTCATGTTGGAATAGAGTTGTGATATGTTAAGTAAATGTATTATGCCAAAAAATTCATTTAAATAAATCTCTATAATGTTACCTCCTTGGTAATTATCTAGTGAATGATATTATTAGGTTAAGGGTAAATTATATTTTAGATAGGATGTCCCAAGATCCATTCAGACTCACATATGTGGAAATGTTATAAGATTTTTTTGGGATTATAACCTTTAATTCTCTCATATTATCATTGGGATGATAATTCAGATTACCTTCCATGGGAGTACTAAAATCCATCATTATCATTATTTACACCTACTTGATATCCAAATATTGATATTTATTTCCATAGTATTACTATTATCCTTAAATTTTCTCTATTTCTACGTATGGATCTATTATTATAGTTGATTTTCATGGGATTACAACTAATAAACTTGAAAAAGACATGAAATTTTTTGTTTCATTTTTTTAAACATCAAGTGTTTTTTCATTTTAACCATGAAGAAAAATTGTAATTTTGAACTTATAATTAAAATCAATTTTTTAACACTTGTTTTATCTAAATTCTTTATAGAATGGAAAAATGTTTTGTGAAATAATCATGCATCGTGTAAAGTGTAATAAATATTGTATGGAATATATGTATATTGCGTAATTCTTATAATTATTCCTATAATATTTTATATTATATTGTTTCATTGTGTATTTATCACACAAGTTACATGGATTATTTTATGTACATTATATGAATTTTTGAACTTTATACATCATATATAGTGTGTCCATATGTCTCATATGGGAAATTCATTATATGAATCGATCACGAGTTTCTGGGTTATATTAACATTATAAATTATAGGATGAGTGAAGTATACATGATGTGTAAATTATGATTATATAATTCTTTACATTTTTATAATTGGCTTAAAATTTCTCTTGGTACTCCAATATTGATTCAAACCCTTTAATTCTATGTGTTTACCAAAAAACAACCTAAAAGAGAAAAATTAATCTAATTAAAGTAGAAAGTGGACCAATTTTTAATATAATAACTACCTAAAAAATAAATATAATAATGGAGTATCCATAAAATTTTAAATATTTAAAAACATTATTTATTTTCATACCCTTTGAATTTTATAGTTGATTTATTTCACTGAGTAAGTAATTGTTAAGATTTAACGTGATAAACATATGTGATATAAAATTTGAAACTTTTAATTTTTTATGATATTCACTATAAAAAGGTCAATGTGAAAAATATATATTGAATTTTTTTTATCTTTTAAATTTTGTTTTGTTATATTTCAATTTGAAATTAATATTAAAGTTTCAATGTGATATATTTTTTTAATGTAAATTCTGAATTTTGTTTATGAATATTTCAAAACAAGATTTTTTTATGTTGTTTTTACCAGTACTAGATTTTTTTTAAATAATTTTCCTCACATGATAATTATTAAAAGAAAATAAATTTTTTTATCTTCCTGGTTGATAATTAAAATAATTTAATGAGATGACTTGAGGTGAACATTTTTCATGCCTATATTTCACATTCTTTAACTTGATAAAAACATGAAATCAATAACTTTGAAATAATTTCTTTAACTGATGTTCAATATTTCGTTTTAGAAACATTTATTAGAATCAATAAAAAATCAAGATTAAAAATAATAAATGATGACATAAAAATGTAATTTTTGACAACTGAAATGATAAATGAACATATCCATCAATGAATTTGAAAAACTCATGGTTATAAAAGGATATTGAAATGGATTTTAGGTAGTATTAGAGTTTATATGGATTCATTGTTTAAATTGTTTTTAATATATCATGGGATAACCCAAAAAATTATATGAAGACTTCACGATGAAATCATAGATACCCTTTTTCTCTTTTAAGACTTTGAAATTTTTATATATATATATATTTGGATCCAGGTGTTAAAATGACGTCTGATTCTGAGGCACGGTGTGCCCAGAATTAATTTAATAAAAATATTAAATATATTTTATATTATTCAAACTTAGTTTCTTAAATAAAATGGGATAACTCTTAAACAAAATCTTGAATCAGAAATTTGGGACCACAGTTGAGTTCGGAACATGATGTTTACCCTAAACATGACCTAAAATGGGTCGGCGTGGGATGTTCGGATGTCTCGATCGTCAATGGGTGAGTTCAGTTAAAATAAATAATTAAATTTATTTCTTTTAATTAATTAATATAATCCATTTCATTTATAAATATATCATTATGAAAAATCATCTAGGGTTAGCCACGTAAAACCTGAGAGGATTGAGCGATATTCTTCCTCCTTCCATTGGCAAATCACATCCAACAATGATAAATCTTCAGATCAAAGTTGATCAAGACACAGTGAATGTAATGGAGTATCTTAATCATTGGATAATGAAATATTCAAAGAATAATGATCCAATATCTTTGTAGGGATCATAAATTCTTGGTTTATTCCCTTTTTTATTAAATTTATTGATCAAAATCACCTTGTTTCTTGATTTGGGCCAATTGTCAGATATAACATGCTCCCATGTACTAAAATTTATTTGTTTATTCAGTTTTCTCAACCTATATTATCCTTGTTCTTAATTTTTGGCCAATAATTCTTGGAAATGATTGATAAACCTATGTTTTTCATGTCTTCCTACTTAAATTTATTTGTGTTCTTTGCCATTGGGTTATGGGGCCATGGATCGATATTATCGGGTGGTACCAAGCCCAATCAAACCCCCAAATTCACAGAATAATCACATATAATGAATGAAACCTTGAATTAGGGATGTAAATAAAGTATTTTTAGGTTGTGGGTGATCGATTCGTTGAAATGGAATCTGGATCGGAGATGACGAGTGACGAACGAGGCGCACAGGGTGTGCAGTAAACCCCCAAAGGTTGATGGAAGTAATTTCTGGAAATCAGATGGATGAAAATAATGAATTAGGACTAGATCCACTAATTATTGGTGGTGTGGAGGCGAGATCTTATGTGGAACAACCAAATCAAGATTCCTGGTCATAGATCAAAGATTCTGTGAAAAACTTGACTACATGTCATGTAGTTCGATAAACACATGGCGTGTATCCCATATGCTGTGATGGATAGGGTTTGGAGAAAATATTAATGGCATGGTGTGTAGCCCTCTTATATGATGTTTACATCTTCCATAGGTGGACGAGACATGTGGAAGAACACATGGGTAGGACCCCATGCAGGAATACATGGCCAAGGGCACGCTGTGTACTGAAGTAAATGGGCATGACCAAGGTGCACATACAGGGACCTTGTGTGGCTTGTAAAAGTTGTGTATAATCCCTATACTCCATGTAGTTCCACACAGTTGGTGGTCCGTGTATGTCTAGGGACATGTCCCGGCGATGTAGTGGGACCGCATGCTCTGTGGGTCCCCTTGCAAGTCGTGTACTCCTTATTACTTTTTAAGAAACTTCAATCTCTCATATGGGATTGGATTTTGGCCCGAGAGTAGCCTATTCTGAGTGTTTTTTCACATAGAATGCAATGATGTACTCTATAGTATATTTTTAGAGATAATGAGATATTTTATAGTCCCGATGATTATTTAGGAAGCGCTCAACAATGGAAGTGATCAGGTATAAGATCACCAAAGATGCTAGAGAGGAACCCCCCAAAAGCTTGGGCATGAGTCCTCTACTTACCAGGTGGAACCCCCTATTATATAGGTTGTGGGTCCTCATGACACTGGAGTGGAACCCCCTAGACGCACGCATCAGGGTGTAGGTCCTCAAATTATATAATGGACCCCCCCCCCCCCCATTAGCTTGGGAGTGATTCCTCTACTTACTGAGTGAAAACCCCTATCAAATAGGGCACAAGTCCACATGACACTAGAGTGGACCCCCCCCCCCAACACACCAAGTCACATGTCCTTAACCTATAGAGTGGAACCCACCTGATGCATTGGGGTGTGGGTCCTCTACTTGGAGATTGTGTCTCCTTGACTGTTTGACCTAGTGGTGAGGAATGAGTCTCCACATAGTTACTTCTGTAGAGAAGCATGAGATGTTGGACATCATTGATGGACTTCTAGAATTATTGGTGGCTCTTTTACTGGGATGAAATGTGGTATAGAGATCCCCTTCTCTCTCATTTTGGTTTATTTGTTTTGAGAATATATATATCTATATCCATGTTGATGGATTTTTTCACTCTCTTGCTATGGGTGGTAGAGACGTGACGTGTAGTCTACCTACACGATGTGTTGAGCTCCTTGTGGTTAGATGATATTACCTTCTTGCTTTGGGTTGAGTTGTTTACAATATATTCATATTATGTATGTTACTTATCCCCCTTCATTTTTTGAGGAATCTTACGGGGTATGTATATACTCACCCATGTATGTGCTTTGCCTTAATGTGTCGTGACTTATTCAGATGAAATACAGGTTAGTGGTGACTTCAGAAGAGCTTAGGGATGATGGGTGAATTGGGCTGCATATCATGGTCATAACTTGGAGATTTGTATATGGTTTTTATCATAATTTTACTTTCTAGTTTTTTCAGGTTGGGACATCTTTCTAGTTGGGTGTGTATTTTTTCCCTTCACTTTTTAGTTTGTACTGTCATACTATTTTACACCCTGTAGATTTTTCATGATTAGTTTATATTCTATTTACTTCATCTTTTTATTATTACTCCTCTACACTCATGGATTGATATGGTCAAGTGTGTTTGTATAGGTACATCAGGTAAAGTATTCCCCATGTTATATTTTCCTTTTTATGGTTTTTGGTAGCCTATGGCCTATAGAGGCAGGCTTGTGGTAGTTTCAGCTCAAGACCTATTGTATCGGGTCGTGACAAATTGGTATCAAATGTGGTTTGATCCTTGGGACGGTGTTTAGAGTAGTCCCCTTAAAAGGATTTGGTTGGGATTTAGGGAAACAATTTCAAAGTGTCTCGAGTGAGGATCTCAGACCGGGGAACCCAATAATGGTACGGGCAGTCGACGTATCCATTCACCAGGACCTTGAATACATGCTTGTCAACTTGGCATACTGATATATTGGTTGGAATAATAAATTATACATGCATCATATTGGATTTATACTTTGACTTTACTTCTTAAGTCATCTCCCCATTGTATATATATGTGATCATCTAACTATGGTATGTCTTGATTAAAATTTTAAGATGCCTCCACGATGAAATCCATCTAGGATACCAGTTCTGGATTGTGAAGACGATCTGATGAGAAATGAGGCCTCAGTTCAAGATCCATCCTATGAGATTATTTCTCCGGGTGGATATGTAGCATCACAATCACCTGTTGAGAAGAAGATCATACCATTAGTTCTAGCTGAGGATGTGTGCAGGCTTAGTGCACTCTGCGAGTTCCAGCATCAAAGGCCGTTGAGCTTCTATGGTGAGCTTGATCCCCAGGTAGTGAAGGATTAGAAGATTCAATGATCCATTTTTTCAAGATCATGCATACACTGACATATCAGGTGGTTGTTCTAGAATATAGCCTTTTACATGTAATATTTTGGTGATGGTGGAGTCTTGTTACTCATATATACAATGAGTCGACACTCTTGTGGCCCTACTTCCAAAAACTATTATGTGAGGATTACTACCCCTATTTATTACATTCGATAAATATTCGTAATATTATAGAGATACAAAAAGTATTTATGATAGTGGATGAGTATGCTTCAAGGTTCAAAGACCTTACATGATACCCCTATGTCATGATCTAGGATGGCTACTTTTGAGCTTGAAAGTTTGAGCAGGGACTCTGTGGAGAGATTTGTGACAGCATGGTACCCTTTTCACTCCCACCTATATCGATGTATTGGAGAGGTAACTGTTGACCAAGAGAATACTAAGATGGGGGAATCATATAGTTTCAGTATGCACTGGGTGTTATAGAGTTGTGTCGTTTGTGGCAGGTATTAGATGTCAGTCGACAAGATCTCAATGCAAGAGACCTCCCAGTGATCAGACTCAGGAATATGGTTATGGGAAGCAAAAAGGACCAGGGAAGCCTAGATATGGGTGGTGCTATGATTTTTATGGGTTAGGTCACATAACATATTAATTTACAACCAGACGTGATGAGGAGTGCAAGAAGATAGAAAACGGACCACCACGACAGAGACAACATCGTGATCAGGGATCTACCAGGTGAGGTCATGGTGGTCTCCAAGGAGGAAGATATGGAAGAGGATAAGGTGTATATCCATGATGAGGATATGTGGGTGGTGGTATATGATGTGAGATCCTTCCACCACCACCACCAGGTATCCCACTTCAGGCTTAGGGAGCTGGCGGTCGGGGTTGTGGACAGCTGTAGGATATGGATGCTTATGACCCAATGACACATGAGATGATTAGATGTAAATATGTTTTTATTATACTTTTAATAAATATTAGTATACATCTATTTGATTCATTCATTCATCTCTATACTTCTAGTGTGATATCTGGAGCTCTTAGTTGAGGCTCTATCCCAGCATCTTTGCCTTGAGGTTCATATGAGGAACGCTTCTTATATATATTTTATCTACAGGCACTGTAGGATATCACTTGATGGAGAGTGGTTCACATGGGACCGTTTGGTCATCATGATGTAACCCTATGATTCCATCTTGGGTATGGATTAGTTTTACATGGTTTGAGGCCAGATTGACTGTAACTGTAGAGGATTCATAGGTCTTCACATTGATGGGATGATATTATCCTTTATAGGTGAGAGATGTGTCATGGTAGATTGAGGGGGCTGTGAGAAAGAGGCTATAGACCATCACCCAGCAGTTGGAGAGTGTCTCCCTTGGTCTAGAAATCTCTTCAAGCATCTGGATTTCTTTAGTCAAGGAGGATTTTATGGAAGTCTTCCCTGAGGACATTTCAGGACTACCTCTAGGGCAGAAGAAGGAGTTTTGCATCGACTTGAATCATGGGACCACTCCAATATATTTTATAGCATATTGGATGGACCTTACCAAGCTCTAGAAGTTTCAATATTAGTTAGAGGAACTTTGAGATAAAATCTTCACCAGGCCTAGTGTGTCCCCCTAGGAAGATCAAGTATTGTTCATAAAAAAGGAGCATGAGATCTTACGGATTTTCACAGATTATCATCGCCTGAAATAGGCCATGATAACGAAATATTACCCATTATCGAGGATTGACGACATATTTGACTAGTTTCAAGGCATGATATAGTTCTTGAAGATCTATCACAGGTCCGGATTCCATCTATTGAGGGTTCTCGATGTTGAAATTCTAAATCTAGAATTTCGATGTCGTTATAACACTATAAGTTCCTGGTGATTCCCTTTTGTGTGATGAATGGATTCATCATGTTTATGGATTTGATGAACTAGTTTTTCTAGCTGTACTTGGACTAGTTTTTGGTTTTCTTCATTAATTACATACTCATCTGCTCTATGTTCGAGGAGAAGCATGTAGAGCACCTGAGGATGGTCCTAATTTTCATCGAGAGCATCAGCTTTATAGAAATCTCTCTAGGTTTCATTAATGGATTCATGACGTTCACTTTTTAGGGAATGTAATTTCTAAGAATGCTCTAGTCATGGAACTAGTGAAGTTTGATGGAGTTATTTCTTGGGATCCACCCAAAATCATGTCAGATGTGTATAGTTTTCTTAGATTGGTGGGGTACTATCAGAGTTTTTTGGAATAATTATATTGGTTTGCAACCCCATTGACTGCCCTAACATGGAAGGGGAAGTATTTTAGATTGACTGAGCTGTGGAAGAGGGCATTCAAGGAGTTAAGGGTAAGTCTGATGAGTGATCCTATTTTGAGACTACTAGAGGAGGGTGTGGAGTACGTAGTGTATTGTGATGACTTAGGAGTTGGGATCAGCTGCATATTGATGCATTAACAAGCAGTTATCACATACGGGTCGAGGTAGTTGATACCCCATGAGTGGAACTACGTGAATCACGACCTAGAGTTGGTAGAGGTAGTATTTTCCTTGAGGATGTGGAGACACTATCTTCTAGGATATCACTTCATGGTATACTTATACCATTAGATTCTCACGTTCATCTTCATGTAGAGAGACTTGAACCAGAGACAATGGTGGTGGTTGGAGTTCCTACAATACAATGACTTTGAGATATTCTATAGTCCAGGGAAGGGAAACATGGTAACAAATTCTTTGGCAAGAAGTTCCAGGATAGTTTGGTGCAAGTGGCTTCTAAGTAGTTGTCTTTCTTACAGCTATCCCTGGTGTAACAAGAGGGTGTAATTTCTCTTCAGTCGATGGTGTTGAAAACTTCGCTTCTTGAGAATGTGAGAGAGTCCTAGCTAGGATAAATCGACTATGAGGACTTTCATGACCATATATTCATGGTAGATTCACCATATGGATATTATAGAGGATGGAATCATGTCATCCTTTTCTAGGGATTGGTGATGGTCTCGAACACGATGTAGGAGGATGTGATGCGAGAGTTCCATAATTTTCCCTTTACTGTATATCCTAGTGTGGGGAATATGTATAGATTCCTTCAGTGGTAGTGTTGGTGGTCCTTCATGAGACAAAGTTTTCCTTAGTTCTTCTATCGGTGTCTCACCTGTCAGAAGGTGAAGGTTGAGCACCAGTTTCTGACAGGTTTCTTGTATCCCCTTGAGATCCCTGAGTGGAAATGGAATAGACTATCTATGGATTCTAATTGGGATTCTACCGGATGTTAAGGGATATGACACCATCTCATTGATATTTTACCGACTCATGAAGTCGGCACACTTTCATGTTATCAAAGAGCAGAGTTCGGTGGAGAGTTTGATGCAGATGTATATACGAGAGATTGTTTGCCTTCATGGGGTTCCCTTGAATATCATCTTTGATCAGGATGTATTTTTAATTTCATGACTATGAAGACTCCTGAAAAAGGAATTTGGGACCTAGATGAGGATGAGAATAGATTTTTACACCAAGACATATGGGTAGACTAAGTGCATTATCCAATTTTTGGATGATATTTTTAGGGCTTGCGTGTTAAACTTCTTTCGGGGCTAGGAGGATCACTTTACCTTGGTAGAGTTTTTATAAAACAATATCTACCACTCTACTATTGACATGACACCTTTTGAGGCCCTATATGGGATACCCTTTAGGTCACCCTTATGCTGGATACTGATTGGAGAGACATATCTTATGGATCTAATATTTGTGCAGGCAGTGAAAGAGAAGGTCTAGGTCATCCATGAGTAGATGATAATGTTCAAGAGTAGATAAAAATATTATGTATATCGATTTTTTTGGCCCTTTTTGTTCAAGAATAAAGACCACATTTTTATGAAAGTATCCCCATGATGAGGATTGCATAGATTTGGCTGGGGAGGTGTAGAGACCCGAAGCCTGACGTACATGGACATTACATTACTTTTGCGGAATACTTAGTACATAACAAAAACACACACACAAGGACCGTAATAGTTTAGTGTCTTTGGAAACTCGGAACGTAATCTTCTAATCGTGGTGAAAGATCTTCAATATCTCCCATAAAGATCTTCCCTTTTTTTTACCTAAAACCTTTCTTTATATCCTGGGGAAAAGAAAACATAAAAGGGTGAGCTCAAATGCTCAGTAAGGGTAAACAAAATAAATGTCAATCACATCATATTCATAAGAACATAACATTTTGGAAATCATAACCTGCAAAAGAGAGCATAATTTCATAACATGGGATAAATCATTGCAGTGAAATGTAATCACAATAATGATAACTTAAAACATGAAACTTTGTGGCATACACACACAATCATAGAGAATCATTTCTTGTTAGTCAAGACTCATTGCCAAGACTATCTTAGTGGACAAAGTCCCTTTCTGAACCGAGTCACCCTCGTTCCAGTCCTGTTTCACTGAACCGGTATAACCTACCGTTCCAGCCATGTCTATCTCATGAGATATAAAATCTTTACCCAATGAATTGGAGGGAGATATAGGTCCCACCCATCTCATAATGATACCATTCTTATGTGTGCCACAAAATCATAAATCATACATCATTTCATAACCCATGTAATAAAAATGGGATTCTTAAACAACATGACATCATAAAACCATTCATATAAGATAAAGGAATTCATAAACATAATTCCATCACAACATAGTCAAATCAATGTAAAAATATGGATAGAAACAAAACCCTTTATTATCTTAGATGGAAAATAATTTTGATAAAACACTTGAAATGAATTCTTGAGGAAAATATCCTTTCTTCTTCAAAATCAATTTCTTTTCAAAAAACGTCATGCAATTTTAAAAGAAAGTGATTTTATTAAAAATAGTCATGAAATATTTTGGAGGAAGCTTCATGAAAATAAGGCTTTATAAAACCGTAAAAATCCGTTCGTGCCGTTTAAGTTAAAAAAACATTCTTCGTACTTTTGTCGGAAAAGTCAAAAAGTACCTCGTACGAAAAATGAAAAAAGATTCCTTTCATATCCTTTACTAAAAACTCATCGAAGGGTAAAATTGGATTTAAACAATTGTAGGTGGATGGAAATAATATTACATATTGAAGAAACATGGATGTGGATGATAAAATACACCCCAGTAAATACCAAAGTATAAACAATCTCGGATAAAAATGAGATTGTGATATTTCCCTTACCTTAGGTCCGATTAGCTTCGTATGTGTCCGAACCTCCTGTATAATGATTTAAATAATGTCATTGACTTATTACAGAATCATATTCATTGTTATGATATCATATATGGTTCACTTATGACTTTATATTACCCGTTCTTTTGTAAATTCCATGTTAAAGAAGCATATTGGGTAAAATCGTTTCATTTATCGTAGGTGTTTTGACTTGTTGTTCTTGACATTATTATTACTTATATCATGATTTAATTACTTCCAAAATATAAAATATGATTTATATATCATATATATTCAGTATATATATATATATATATATATAATAGATAGATAAATGAAATGAAAAACACCGTTCATGGAGACGGTAGTCCGTACGTGCGCATGAACGCTGTTTTCCTTTCCTTATTGTCTTGAATGGAAGTAAGTAGATGACATACATATATATATATATACATAAATCCAGTAGCTTTATAATGTCATATATTTCATTATTATTTCTTATATATACTTTATAACCATTCTTAAATGGTTAACATGGAGAATGAATCTCATCGCGTCGTGGAGACGGTAGTCCGTACGTACGCACGAGCGATGATATCATTTCCATAAATATTGAATTGAATTGGAGTGGATTATACAATATATCAGAATCAATATTATGTTGTAATAACTATGTATAGTTATTCTTTACACCATTATACCCATCCATGTAAGATGGTGGTGTAAAATAGATTACACCACGGCGTGGAGACGGTATTCCGTACGTACGCACGCACGGTGATTTCTTTTTCCGTAGGATGGATAGATGGTGAAATAGGGTTGTTTCATACTTATAATAACATATCAGTATATGAGTGATACTGATGTTATTACTTCATAATGAAACAACCTAAGAAGAAGAAGTGGAAGAAGAAATAAAGATGAAAGAATTGGTAACGGTAATTACCTCTTCTTTGAAGCGCCTCTTTGAGACCTCCTCTTAGGGCACTAAAATTGGTCTTTGAGGAAGACAAGAACCTCTAGGATGTTTCTAGGGAAGTGGAGAAGAGATTTTGGCAGGGGTTGGCCGAGCTTGAGTGCTCAAATTGGTGTGAGGAGGAGGGGGAGGAGGTTTCCTTTTATAAGGGAGGAGAGGGGCACCTTAGGAATATCTCAAAATATTATTTTATATTAAAGTCAAAATCGGTTTATAATGGTTCCAAAGGGTCTTATTTCGAAGGTAAAGTGGGGATGGGTCGAAATAATATCAACCAATAGTATTTAGACAAGTTTAGGTTATTATTTTAACCTTATCACTTAGATTTAACTCTAAGTTAAATAATTTAACTTTTACCGTGACTTTTTGTTTTCTTACACTATATGGTTAATACACTTACTATAACATGCCAAACGAACCCCAAGTTGTTTATTATTAATATATATATCCTTATCTAAGTCATTTGGCCAAACCTTAGATTTTTAGGAATAAAATAACAATTAATAATATAATATTTGATTTAAAAACTATTTTGTGTCAATTTTGACACTATTTGATATATGATTTTTGTGAAAGTCATAACAGAATTATATGTTCAAACCAAGCTGATTAAATCAATACTAATATATCATAGTAACCTAGAAAATCAGTGTAATTCATAAAAAGTCTCAAATTATATTTATTTGGGTATTTATAACATCAATTATGTCAATATTTCATTAATAAGATAATTACTGCATCATCGTTGTGTCATAAATAAATTAAATTATTTAAGGTCTAAAAATTACAAATAAAATACCATTATGTAGGAAATATTTTTATCTTTCTAATTAATATTTATAGTAGAATTTATCTTATGTATAACCCCATATTAAAAATGTTTTAGTAAATAAACTTTGATTTTAACTCTTTTAACCCTTCTTTAAATAAATTAATAATAAATGTCCTAATCTAATCCAAGTGGGCCTAAATGGTCATATTTTATTCCTAAGTTTGTTTTTGGTCGAATTACACTTATCCAATAGAATTAGGACATGTTTTAGGGTAATAATAATATCATCTTCACCCTTAATTACCCTATTTACCATTAACCGTGGTAAGAAAAAGTCAAAAGTTACTATTCACCAAAAATTATTTTCATCTCATTGAATCACATTTTAGTCCTTGATATTAACCGTGTCTCTCGGATTTTCGAAATTCCATTCACAGAAGCGGTAAAATTAAGTTTTATGCAAAATTCAGTTTTTAACCTACCACTTAGTGGTTTCACTATTCATCAAAATTGAAGTTTTTCAGAAAAATGCCAAAATTTCACCCTAAGCTATAATTGATATTCCAAATTCAAAAATGATTTCTATTTTACAAAATTCCCAACATATAAGTTGCATTAATTAATTTTATAATTAATTTCCGTTGTCACAACAAATAGCGTGTTTTTAAGAGATAATAACTATCAAAAGATTAACACTTATTTATATCTGGTGTAAATGTGAAATTACATCCAATGACCAACATTGTATTGAATTGTAAAAATATATTATAAATATACTTTAAAACCACTCAAATTAATAATTTATCACTATTAATTATTTCGATTAAAAAAGTTGTTTTTAATTAAAATTTAGTAATTTTCACTATTCATCAGAATATGAAAGTTATCCAAAAAGTACCAAAATTTCACCTTAGGCTAAATTCGATACTCCGAATCCAAAAATGAAGTCCATTTTGAGAGATAAAATTTCTAAAATTTTAAAAGGTAGTTATTACTTTTCATAACGGCTAGTTTTAATAATATCTTAATAGCATATCATTGTTTAGCGAAACTTGGTGTTGCGTACAACACACGCTATCGTGGAAGGTCGCGATTGCGTGTAATGGAAGTAATGTCAAGGATGCGTGTTGTGAAAGCTTCTTTTGGTGTAGCATACAACACAAGAAATTAATTAAAAAGAATATTTTTCATAAAATCTCAGGGTGTTACATTCTACCCCCCTTAAAATGAATTTCGTCCCCGAAATTCGTCGGGGTTATAAATGGTTTACTATTCAAAATTTTCTTTGATAGAAACCCACATCGTAAAAAGGAATACCAAAACATGGCTTTAAAAACTAAAGTATGAAATGTAACGATTACCCAAATAAACTAATCATTGGGTTTCCACATAGGTGAAAATATGGATATAGAAGAGAAATCTAACCATCGTGTTCTGATGGAGAGTGGTAGAGAACATGGCTATGGAAAAGATAGCAATCACAAATCCATAAATTTGTGACGATCTAAGGTACCATCTGATTAATCAGATATAAGAGCACTAGGACAACATTTTTGGTTTTCAAGATCGTTTCCCTAAAGTTGAAGAATTTGAATTAGAATAAATACTTACTTTATTTTGGTACAATCTCACTGTTGTTTGTGCCTTGAACAATTTCCACTTCATCTCTTAAATAAATGAAGTTGAATTTGTTATTCGTGAAGTGTTAGCAGATCATGTGATAGAATGACGGGTCATTCCATCTGTCTTAAACAAAAGGTTAGCAAAAGTTATTAAATATACATAAGTCATTCTATAGTGAGATTAATAATATATGGTTCCTAAAATGGACTTATACTTTATATATCATACTGCTTAATATAATAAAACTAGTTTCTACTAAACAGGGACTTCCTGTAGGCCAGTGGTAGGCGATAAAGGCCAGTCGCATTTCGGTTGTGGGTTCGATTCCCACAGCCTTGTCCGACGCGATGGGCTATCGCCCATCCTGCAGGTTGTCCTTTTTCTAAAACTATATTACTATAACATCTCATCAATAATATCGAAAAAAAAACTTCTATCCTTAAACAATACTAACTTATGTCCAACATAATCCATTCCAATCTTTAGGCTTACCCATAATACTGCAGTCCACTCTCATAATATAGTGAAAACAATTACCAGAGATTTAATACCATCGTTGATCCCCATATATCATAAGATATGTCTTGTTGGTCACATTCTAAACATTCAAAGTCCTTAATCATGTATTCTCTTGAATACCCATTGAACCTTAGTGAAAACATGAATGCAGTTAAACGTTAACACTTTCCACATACCAAAATCCTCAAAATTCTTTATAATCAAACCATGATATCACTTAGTCCTTATATCAATCATGAGCTCATGAATACTGTTAAACATTTCGTTTTCTCGTTTTCCCTTCATTATGCGCATATCATCTTATTTCCAAAAATATCTGAATAACCTTTCATGGATACTGGTAGCATTAATCACACACTTTCAAAACTCAAGGAAAGACAAAAATGTATCAATCCTTATATGTCTCTTTATTCCATAGTACCATGAGATTCTTTATATAACATTACACTTGATAAACATGTAATCATTCCACTACCTTCTTAAACCATTGACCGAGCTTCAACAATTCTTTCATCTCACATATCATTTGTAGTCTCTTCATCATCATCAACATAAATACTACCCATACGACCATACTGATTCTCTTCATGAGACTTTCCCTTAGGGCATTGGTTTGCATAATGCTCGTACATTCCACATTTAAAACATTTAACCATTGTTGATGTCGTAGCAATACCATTATCCTCATCCCTGGTGTTAACTGAACCTTTTCCTTTGCACTTACTGGCTTTGTGTCCTTCTTTTCCACACCCAAAGCATCTTCCAGTTCCTTTGAAACATTCTCCTTGATTCCTCTTCCCACATGATTTACATTTCGGAAATTGAACTTTCTTTCCTCTATGATCATCATGAAACTCCATCTTTCTCTTATTAGCCGAGTCGGGAAACTTAACAAATTTTACTTTATTGATCATATTATGAGATTGCTTATTCGGCATAATAATGATGTTTGGACTTCCAAATCCCATTTCATTTGGTTTCTCATGAAGAATATCATTCCATTGTCCATCATATCCTCCATTATCGTGAATCATCTTGTTTCCAGCCATTTTCTAAAACCCAAAAAGAATAGTGTGAGAGGCAAAAATCATAATAAAGGGGGAGTAACATCAATATCTAACATCTTTGGTTTAATCTAATATCGTTACCATAGTTCTAGGACTTTATCCTATACGTATACTTATCCTTAGGGACATCCCTAGACATACCTTAGAAATATCTCTAGGGATCTCACTAACGTTTTCGCGTCCTAGTTTCCAAAGGTTGACTAAACCTTTCCTCTGATACCAACTGTAGAGACCCGAAGCCTGACGTACATGGACATTACATTACTTTTGTGGAATACTTAGTACATAACAAAAACACACACACAAGGACCGTAATAGTTTAGTGTCTTTGGAAACTCAGAACGTAATCTTCTAATCGTGGTGAAAGATCTTCAATATCTCCCATAAAGATCTTCCCTTTTTTTTACCTAAAACCTTTCTTTATATCCTGGGGAAAATAAAACATAAAAGGGTGAGCTCAAATGCTCAGTAAGGGTAAACAAAATAAATATCAATCACATCATATTCATAAGAACATAACATTTTGGAAATCATAACCTGCAAAAGAGAGCATAATTTCATAACATGGGATAAATCATGGCAGTGAAATGAAATCACAATAATGATAACTTAAAACATGAAACTTTGTGGCATACACACATAATCATAGAGAATCATTTCTTGTTAGTCAAGACTCATTTCCAAGACTATCTTAGTGGACAAAGTCCCTTTCTGAACCGAGTCACCCTCGTTCCAGTCCTGTTTCACTGAACCGGTATAACCTACCGTTCCAGCCATGTCTATCTCATGAGATATAAAATCTTTACCCAATGCATTGGAGGGAGATATAGGTCCCACACATCTCATAATTATACCATTCTTATGTGTGCCACAAAATCATAAATCATACATCATTTCATAACCCATGTAATAAAAATGGGATTCTTAAACAACATGACATCATAAAACCATTCATATAAGATAAAGGAATTCATAAACATAATTCCATAACAACATAGTCAAATCAATGTAAAAATATGGATAGAAACAGAACCCTTTATTATCTTAGATGGAAAATAATTTTGATAAAACACTTGAAATGAATTCTTGAGGAAAATATCCTTTCTTCTTCAAAATCAATTTCTTTTCAAAAAACGTCATGCAATTTTAAAAGAAAGTGATTTTATTAAAAATAGTCATGAAATCTTTTGGAGGAATCTTCATGAAAATAAGGCTTTATAAAACCGTAAAAATCCGTTCGTGCCGTTTAAGTTAAAAAAACATTCTTCGTACTTTTGTCGGAAAAGTCAAAAAGTACCTCATACGAAAAATGAAAAAAGATTCCTTTCATATCCTTTACTAAAAACTCATCGAAGGGTAAAATTGGATTTAAACAATTGTAGGTGGATGGAAATAATATTACATATTGAAGAAACATGGATGTGGATGATAAAATACACCCCAGTAAATACCAAAGTATAAACAATCTCGGATAAAAATGAGATTGTGATATTTCCCTTGCCTTAGGTCCGATTAGCTTCGTATGTGTCCGAACCTCCTGTATAATGATTTAAATAATGTCATTGACTTATTAAAGAATCATATTCATTGTTATGATATCATATATGGTTCACTTATGACTTTATATTACCCGTTCTTTTGTAAATTCCATGTTAAAGAAGCATTTTGGGTAAAATCGTTTCATTTATCGTAGGTGTTTTGACTTGTTGTTCTTGACATTATTATTACTTATATCATAATTTAATTACTTCCAGAATATAAAATATGATTTATATATCATATATATTCAGTATATATATATATATAATAGATAGATAAATGAAATGAAAAACACCGTTCATGGAGACGGTAGTCCGTACGTACGCATGAACGCTGTTTTCCTTTCGTTATGGTCTTGAATGGAAGTAAGTAGATGACATACATATATATATATATATATACATAAATCCAGTAGCTTTATAATTTCATATATTTCATTATTATTTCTTATATATACTTTATAATCATTCTTAAATGGTTAACATGGAGAATGAATCTCATCGCGTCGTGGAGATGGTAGTCCGTACGTACGCACGAGCGATGATATCATTTCCATAAATATTGAATTGAATTGGAGTGGATTATACAATATATCAGAATCAATATTATGTTGTAATAACTATGTATAGTTATTCTTTACACCATTATACCCATCCATGTAAGGTGGTGGTGGAAAATAGATTACACCACGGCGTGGAGACGGTATTCCGTACGTACGCACGCGCGGTGATTTCTTTTTCCGTAGGATGGATAGATGGTGAAATAGGGTTGTTTCATACTTATAATAACATATCAGTATATGAGTGATACTGATGTTATTACTTCATAATGAAACAACCTAAGAAGAAGAAGTGGAAGAAGAAATAAAGATGAAAGAATTGGTAACGGTAATTACCTCTTCTTTGAAGCGCCTCTTTGAGACCTCCTCTTAGGGAACTAAAATTGGTCTTTGAGGAAGACCAGAACCTCTAGGATGTTTCTAGGGAAGTGGAGAAGATATTTTGGTAGGGGTTGTCCGAGCTTGAGTGCTCAAATTGGTGTGAGGAGGAGGGGGAGGAGGTGTCCTTTTATAAGGGAGGAGAGGGGCACCTTAGGAATATCTCAAAATATTATTTTATATTAAAGTCAAAATCGGTTTATAATGGTTCCAAAGGGTCTTATTTCGAAGGTAAAGTGGGGATGGGTCTAAATCATATCAACCAATAGTATTTAGACAAGTTTAGGTTATTATTTTAACCTTATCACTTAGATTTAACTCTAAGTTAAATAATTTAACTTTTACCGTGACTTTTTGTTTTCTTACACTATATGGTTAATACACTTACTATAACATGCCAAAAGAACCCCAAGTTGTTTATTATTAATATATATATCCTTATCTAAGTCATTTGGCCAAACCTTAGATTTTTAGGAATAAAATAACAATTAATAATATAATATTTGATTTAAAAACTATTTTGTGTCAATTTTGAAACTATTTGATATATGATTTTTGTGAAAGTCATAACAGAATTATATGTTCAAACCAAGCTGATTAAATCAATACTAATATATCATAGTAACCTAGAAAATTAGTGTAATTCATAAAAAGTCTCAAATTATATTTATTTGGGTATTTATAACATCAATTATGTCAATATTTCATTAATAAGATAATTACTGCATCATCGTTGTGTCATAAATAAATTAACTTATTTAATGTCTAAAAATTACAAATAAAATACCATTATGTAGGAAATATTTTTATCTTTCTAATGAATATTTATAGTCGAATTTATCTTATGTATAACCCCATATTAAAAATGTTTTAGTAAATAAACTTTGATTTTAACTCTTTTAACCCTTCTTTAAATAAATTAATAATAAATGTCCTAATCTAATCCAAGTGGGCCTAAATGGTCATATTTTATTCCTAAGTTTGTTTTTGGTCGAATTACACTTATCCAATAGAATTAGGACATGTTTTAGGGTAATAATAATATCATCTTCACCCTTAATTACCCTATTTACCTTTAATCGTGGTAAGAAAAAGTCAAAAGTTACTATTCACCAAAAATTATTTTCATCTCATTGAATCACATTTTAGTCCTTGATATTAACCGTGTCTCTCGGATTTTCGAAATTTCATTCACAGAAGCGGTAAAATTAAGTTTTATGCAAAATTCAGTTTTTAACCTACCACTTAGTGGTTTCACTATTCATCAAAATTGAAGTTTTTCAGAAAAATGCCAAAATTTCACCCTAAGCTATAATTGATATTCCAAATTAAAAAATGATTTATATTTTACAAAATTCCCAAAATATAAGTTGCATTAATTAATTTTATAATTAATTTCCGTTGTCACAACAAATAGCGTGTTTTTAAGAGATAATAACTATCAAAAGATTAACACTTATTTATATCTGGTGTAAATGTGAAATTACATCCAATGACCAACATTGTATTGAATTGTAAAAATATATTATAAATATACTTTAAAACCACTCAAATTAATAATTTATCACTATTAATTATTTCGATTAAAAAAGTTGTTTTTAATTAAAATTTAGTAATTTTCACTATTCATCAGAATATGAAAGTTATCCAAAAAGTACCAAAATTTCACCTTAGGCTAAATTCGATACTCCGAATCCAAAAATGAAGTCCATTTTGAGAGATAAAATTTCTAAAATTTTAAAAGGTGGTTATTACTATTCATAACGGCTAGTTTTAATAATATCTTAATAGCATATCGTTGTTTAGCGAAACTTGGTGTTGCGTACAACACACGCTATCGTGGAAGTTCGCGATTGCGTGTAATGGAAGGAAAGTCAAGGATGCGTGTTGTGAAAGCTTCTTTTGGTGTAGCGTATAACACAAGACATTAATTAAAAAGAATATTTTTCATAAAATCTCAGGGTGTTACTGGAGGCAAGATATCCCTGAGGTTCATCAGGACATTTGTGATATTTCATAGGGTTGGTGAGCTTTTTTACCTCTTTTCCCTACCATTACATTTGGATTTTGTACATGATGTCTTCCACTTGTCGCTATAGAGGAGATATGTGCATGACCTCATTCACATCATTGACTGGGGCGAGCTAGATATCGAGGATGAAGAAACTTTTGTGGAGTACCCAATGGTGATTGAGGATTGATTAGAGAGGACCCTACATGGATAAATAATCCCCTTGGGTAGTGTGCTTTGGAAGCACGAGAATGAGTAGGAGATCTCTTGGGAGCAAAAGAGACAGATGCTGGTATAGTATCTCAAGATTTTTATATAGTTTTTTCTTTTTGGTCATGAAAAGATTGAATAAGGGGAAAATGTAGAGACCCTTTTTTCCTTGAAATACTTTGAAATATTTCTATATATATTTCCAAAGTAAGGCACTGAGACAATTCATGATTCTGAGACCCAGTGTGCCCGTAATTAATTTTATAAAAATATTAAATGTATATTATAGTATGTGCATGCGGTTTATTAAATAAAATGGGATAACTCTTAAAAATAAGCTTGAATCCGAAATCTGAGACCATGGTTGAGTCTAGAATGTGATTTCTACCATATACATGACCTAAAATATGGGTTATCACTGGACATTCAGATGTCGCAAGCGTTGGCGGGTGAGTTGTGTTAAAAAAATAAAATTTATTTATTTTAACTAATATTCTTAATCTATTTAATCTATAGATATATAATTATTGAAAATACACCAAGGTTATCTGTATAAACCCTGGGAGGATTGAGCAACTTTCTTCTTTATTTCATTGGTGAATCGCATCCAATGATGATAAATCTTTGGATCGAAACAGATCAAGACACAATAAACACAGCAGCATCTCTTAATCATTAGAGAATACATTCTTTGACAATAAATAATCCAACCACTAGGTAGGACTTGACAATTCTTATTTTACACCCTTTTGATTAAATTGATTGAGTAGAATCACCTTGTTTCTTAATCTATGCCAATTGTAAGACATTGCATGCACCCATGTACTAAAACTTATTTCTTTATTCAACTTTCTCACCCCAGATTATGTTGAAAGTAGGTTCCCTAGACCCAACTTGTATTGTACTTTGATTACTGTTACATGTATTCAGTTTGTTTTTATACATGTGTTTATCTTACCATGATAGTGTAGATACTTCTGCATCCATTTTGTTTATGGAAATGTCCTTAGATTACCTGTCGCATCAAAGGGTTATAGCAGGTCCCAGGATATAATGAGAGCTCTAAGATTCCATGACAGTAATCTTAAAGTAACGTCTTATGGTCCGGTTACATCATTATGAAAGGACACATATGATGTGTGACCATCAGGTTCTGGGGGCTCATAAGCATTGATACTTCTTTATATGAAGTTTGCACTTGATGATCTCTAGTAATTGAGATCATGAGGACATACCTGCTTAATAGGAACACCACATGTTTTAGGTGTCATTGGTCGTTCCTATCTATGAACATGTATAATGGTCTCCTAACTTGAGATCATTATCAATTAATGTCATTTAATTACGTACATTTTATGTAAGGTGAAAACCATGGCGACAAAGTCGTGGTGAGGTAGTTTGTATCAGGTACGTCATTAATGACATGACATTGACTGAATAATCGAGAAAGGATTTGTTTCTTCCGAGTTCAGGAAGAGATATCTCGGGCCTGGTTGATTAGGATAGTTGCACCTTCAATAAATCCATGGCCACGATAGTCGAAGGTAAGACCGTCCAAACAAATCAAAAAATAAAATAAAGCAAAATAAAGAATGATGACACTAGTGTGCATTCTGCTTTATTGAGATATCAACAATGAAAAGATTATATTACACAGACCATGTTCGTAGGGAGGCAGTTGTTACTATGACTTTGCCTTATCTCTATAGGGGCCTCGATGGGTTGCTAGAACCCGCTCTTGGTTGGTGGATATTATCCACTGCTATTGAGGTAAGGGCCTAGAGGGTCACACATCATAGCACCTTGAGAATCTGCCCTATTCTGGGAATAGAAATATAGAACTTGGTGGGCCCCACCAAAGGGTCCGAGCACTATCCAAGTTCTATGGATCACCAAAGAATAAATAAATTCATTAATTATTCGAGTTTAGAGTAATTTGTTGTATTTATTTATAACATATATTTATAAGTTATATAGTAAATACAAGTATTAATATTATTCGAATGGATTTAAATATCCTAGGTTCGATTAATATTAGTAGGAGGAATAAGTCAAGTTGAAGACTCGAATTTATCATGTAATATATTTATATATTATAAGTAAGTTATAAATTATAAATATTATTTATGGCATAATTTTATTTGTCATAAATAAATATTTATATCACTTATGTAGCGGACATCTATTACACGGCAGATGGGAATCTATACCGCATGTTTTAAACACTCCCAATATAAGTGAGAGAGAGGTTCTCCCATGGATACTATTCATGTGTCAAGATTGACAGCATCTCTCTCCTCCTGGAATTTAGAGAGTCTCTCAAGTGAAGGAAGATCTTCAAGTTTATCCTTCTTGGATTGAAGCGTCTTCCTTTGTGGTGATCGTCGTTGCACTGAAGTGATCGTCGAAGATCCGTGCTAGAACCCGGATCTTGATGAATGGTGAGTGAGTAGATTCGAGAGGCGTGTGTGGATGATCTAGATGGTGTCAACATCGGAGTTTTTGAGCAACGATCATCGGTGTCCTGCGGCAGACTTGCACACGCTAATTCCGAACAAGGTGCATGTTTAATTTATTTTTTTGCTCTACTTAAATCTTGCGGGTTCCTCGGACTGAACTGGGACAATATCATCTTAGTTGACATGGTTATGTCACTCCAACGATGCAAAAAAATTAATTAATTCCCGGCCCACCAGCTTCCGCTGGGTCATCCCGGTACCCAACAATGGTATCAAAGGGAATGCAAGGTTTTTTTGAGTCAACAAAATTAAAATGCATTAAATTTAAGTGTGGGGTGTTAAAATGGTTCATTCGGATTCGACCGCACATCATTTCATTTTTGAATGATCAAGTTACGATAATTTAAAAATTTTAAACGGATCGACGTCACAGGTTTTTTCTTTTTTTCCCTCATTCATTTGATGTTAATCTCAATTTTATTGAGATAAAATTAAATGTTATTTTCATTATTATAAATTATAATATTTTATTTTGTTATAAAATATTATTTTCAAGACTTGAATTCAATTCTTGTTTTAATTTATAAATATTTTAAAAAAAGGGAGCACCAAGACCCCAATTTATGGGTCCTCCTCTTTTATTTTTTTTAAGAAATTAAAAACAAATAAAAGTGGCCTCCTTTTTTTCTAAGGAAAAAATAAATAAAAAAAGTAAGGGAGAAGACCCACTTTGGGGTCTCCTCTTTCACGCGGTGCATAGGAGAGGGGAAGGCCAAACCCTATCCAGCCTCCCCTACTACCGGACCTCCTCCAGCCGACTGCCCCAAGCCGGAGCCGGCCTCCCCTCCATACCGGACAGCCTCCAGTCGGCCGCCCCGAGCCCACGTTGGCCTCCCCTCCACACCGGACCACCTCCAGGTAGCCACCCCGAGCCCGCGCTGGAACCCCGCACCGGACCGCCTCCTGTCGTCACCCCGAGCCCCTGGCCAGACCTCCTAATCACGCCGGCCTAGAACCGCGCCAGTCCAGGCCATTCCAGACTAGGTTGCTGCCTCACCGGCTCGCCGGAGCAGCGGGCTGTCAGCCATGTGGCTATCCAGTTTCTTTCCCGGCCTCCTCCTGCTCCCCTCAGACCACGTCGGAAGATGCAGTCACTACGAGAGTCATTGGACTCCGTGGTTACGCCGCGGTCACGCCGCGGTCACGCCACGGTCACGCCGCGGTCACGCCGCGGTCACGCCGCGGTCACGCCGCGGTCACGCCGCGGTCACGCCGCGGTCACGCCGCGGTCACGCCGCGGTCATGCGGTGGTCAAGTTGCGGTGAAGCTGGGGTCAACCTGCGATACCCTGTTTCAGGATGACACCCTGCAGTGGTACGCAGTCCTGCCGGACTCTTCTCTAGCTAGAGGTAACACTGCATTAAATTAATTTTAATTAATTTAGTTTTTTAAATTAAATTAATTGGAATTAATTTAGGGGTTTAAATTTTATTTTAATCCGAAATATTAATTTAATTTAAGACTGAAATTAAATTAATGATTTGATTTAATTGTAGAATTAAAATTAAATTAAACAAATGAACCGATAAAATAAATTATTTGAATTTAATCAAATTCATTTAATTTATTAGAACACTCTCGCATTATTTAAATTCATTGAAATTTAATTTTATTATGCTTTTACCCCGACTGGTCTTGAGAAAGTGACCGAACTGTGTATGTCTGACATTTATTTAATTAATTAATTTTTTATTCAATGTGTGTGATGATTGTAATATTTAATTAGATAAATGACGGTCTGTGAATCATCTTTTAATTCAAATATGTATAAGGGTCTACGCGTCCATTGCACTAGTTGTATTTTGTACCCCAGAACCCCTCGCTTACATGCGAGTATATTTGTAATTATACGGTGATGATCCGAGAGGCAGCCCCCCCCCCCCCATCATGAGGCGGTAGTCCAGACAGGAGTTGGGTGCTTTGAACTGGGGAAAGCAGCGACACGAGTCATGTATCGACTCCGGTATGGATGCCTCTAGTCGATGATTGATCAGTTATCGATCGATCATTATAGAATTCTCAAGACGAGTCAGAATGCATGATTTACTTTATGCATAGTTTATTATTTTATGTGTCTGCATGATTTTTGCATGATCACATAGAATAGTAAACTAGATAAAATGTACAAAGTTGTAAGGAATAATATTCTATTGAATGTTTAGTAGTGATCGCGACAACCCAGTTTGAACATAATAAATAGAAAAGGATTATATTCATCAATAACTATTAAAAATCCCTCAAAGATATATTAAGTCTAAATGCCTTCCATTTCTCACATCTAAACAAAACTGGCTGTTTGGGTGCTCATCAGCCTTAGTTGAGAGTGCCTCTTACTACTTGGGCATTTTCATGAGAGAAATGGGTTAACTTAACTAAAGTGAGTAGTCAAGGATTAGCCTTAGCTAACTTGCTATCACTTTAGAGGCAAGAGGTTGAGGGAATCAAGTTCAGATTCTAAAAGTTGGGACTTTACTCAACAATATAAGGAACCAAAAGAATAAGTGGTTGGCCAGTATAGCTCCTACCTTGAAACCCTCCAAGTAGTGGTGTAGCCCTAGCTTGTAGACTACGAGGGAGGTTTTGAGGATCCTTGCCACTAGAATGCTCAAGCGATAGAGTATTCCGAATCTAATAGTGAGGGATATTAAGGTTTGTTAAAATAGTGGGAGACATTAAATGATATAATAATTTAATTAATCATAAAATGTCAAAAGGTAATCAAGACAAAGTAATAACTACTAAATGTTTATCTGATGTAGATTCAAAATGGCAATCACCAAAACCACAAGTACTTTATCACTATGATCGATCTTGGATAAATAAAATATCATGACTGGCAATAACTTCCAAGAGTGGTACAAGCGCTTGTGCATAGTACTACACCAAGAAAGGAAGTTATATGCGTTGGAATCCCTAATTCCTGCTGAGCCTCCTCAGGGAGCAATCAATACGGAAAAAGATAAGTGGAGAAAGCATGTAGACGATGCGCTTGATATACAATGCATCGTGTTGTCATCCATGTCCAGCCAATTGCAAAAAATGCATGAGGAAGAGGATGCCTACAAGATGCTTTCACATCTTCAAGAACTATATGAGGAGAGGGCTAGGCAAGAAAGGTATGAGATCTCAAGTGCACTTTATAAATACAGGCTAGCAGAAGGGCACCAAGCCGGTCCTCATGTACTCAAGATGATTGGGTATATTAGGAGGCTTCAAGCCCTTGGGTTCAAAATGAACCAAGAACTGGCAGTGGATATCATTCTTGCCTCTTTACCATCAAGCTTCTCGACTTTCATTGTCAATTATAATATGAATGATATGACAAAGTCGCTCCTAGATCTCTTGACTTTAGTTCTCCAACCTGATAAGGACATTAAAAACACCATTTCAACTATCCTTATGGTGAACAAGAAAAACAAGGGCAAGGCAAAGGGGTCTAAGTCCAAGTCAAGGACAAAGACACCAATGCATCGTCTTGCAAAGAAGCCAAAGATTTAGAGGAAAAGTAATGAGTAGGAAGCTGTCTGCTTTGGATATGGAAACAAAGGCCATTGGAAGAAGAATTGCAGAGCTGGGAAGAAGAAGCAAGCTGACGCTTCTACTTTAGGTATTTTTGTCATTGAATGTAATCTAACTTTATATACAAGTTTGGTATTGGATACGTCATGTGAATCACACATTTGTATTCATATACAGGAAAAAAGTAGGTTCAAGAAGATTGAAAAAGGTCAAGTGGATCTCTGAGCTGTAAATGGTGCAAGTCTGGCAGCCTTGGTAGTGGGAGACTATCACTTGACTTTACAAACTGGTTTGGTTCTTATTTTAAACAATTGCTATTATGTACCATTTGTTACCAGGAACATTATCTCTGTGTCAAGTTTTGACACTATGGGTTTTTATTTCAAGTTTGGAAATAAAAGTTATCTCTTTTATAGAGATAACATATGTTATGGTATGACACATCTTAACAATGGTTTATATATGCTAGAACTAGAAAACTCAGTAATGGAAATCAATGAAAAAAATGGCCAACATGACTCAAATAACTCCCACTTATGACACTTCAGGCTTGGTCATGTAAACTAGAAGCGATTACAAAGATTACATCAAGAAGGATATCTAGACTCGGTACAGTTATAACCCTTAGATGTATGTTAATCTTTTTTACAAGGAAATATGATCAAAGAACCCTTCTCAGGAAAGGGAGAAAGAGCCAATGCAGTACTAGAATTAATACATACCGATGTATGTGGTCCATTTCCAGTAGAGGAAAGGGGTGGTTTTATATACTTCATTACTTTTACTAATGATTATAGTAGGTATGGATATATCTACTTAATGTGGTATAAGTCTGATTCCTTTCGATTCTTTAAGGAATAAAAAAATGAAGTAGAAAACCAACTTGGTAAGAAGATAAAAGCACTTCACTCAAAATGAGGCAGAGAATATCTTAACCAAGCTTTCATTGATCACTTGAAGGAGTGTGGGATAGTATCTTAACTCACTCCTCCTTATACACAACAATGGAATGGTGTTAGTGAAAGGAGGAATAGGACATCTCTTGACATTGTTAGATCAATGATGAGTCATACAACTATTCCATTATCCTTTTGGAGATACGGCTTGCAGACAGCAGCATATACCCTTAACCAAGTACCAACTAAAGCTGCAGATGGAATTCCATATCAGTTATGGTATGGAAAGAAACCCAATCTGACACACATGCGTGTGTGGGGGTGCGAGGAATTTGTCAAGACTTTACCAAATGACAAATTAGCATCCAGAAGCACTAAGTGCATCTTTATAGGTTATCCTAAAGAAACTAGAGGATACTACCTATATAACCCTTTAGATAGAAAATTAATTGTGGAAAGATACACCAAATTTATAGAAAGGGATCACATTTCTATTAGAAATAGTGGGAGTAAGATTGAATTCGATGAAGTTAATGCTCCAGATGCACACGAGTTTGTAGAAGAACAATCTCTATAAGAGAAAGTGGAAGAAGAAATTGTTCCTAAGACATAGATACTGCGTAGGTCTACGCGAGAGGTTAGATAACCAGAGCATTATGGTTTTCTTGTCACCGAGTCAGGTGACACAATAGTCCTTGAGGATGATGAACCTCTAACCTAAAAGAAAGCAGTAGAAGGAAAAGTAGCTTCTAAATGTCAAGAAGCCATGAATTCTGTGATGGAGTCCATGTACCAAAATCAAGTTTGGATTTTGGTAGACCCTCTAGCTAATGTAAAGCCCATTGGATGCAAATGGGTATTCAAGAAGAATTTGGACATGGATGGTAAGGTTAATGCCTTTAAAGAAAGACTGGTTGCAAAGGGTTTTAGAAAACGTCAAGGAATTGACTATGATTAAACATTCTAATCAGTGGCAATGCTTAAATCCATCAGAATATTGCTTTAAATAGCAGCCTTTCGTGGTTATAAAATTTGGCAAATGGATCAAAACTTCTTTTCTAAATGGAAAGTTGGTTGAAGACATCTATATGACTCAACCCGAAGGGTTTGTTAAGTCAAATAATGCCAATAGAGTATGCAAGTTGCAAAGATCCATTTATGGATTAAACCAGGAATCAAGATCATGGAATGTTCTCTTTAATGAGGCCATAAGAGATTTTGGTTTTTTCAAAAATGAAAGCAAGCCTTGTGTCTATAAAAAGGTTGAAGGGAATGCTATCATTTTCCTAGTATTATATGTTGACGATATATTAATTATGGGAAATGAGGTTCAAATCTTATAGTCAGTTAAGACTTGGTTAAATGAATGCTTCCCCATTAAAGTCTTAGGTGAAGCAGCCTACATTATAGGGATCAAGATCTATCGAGATAGATCTCGAAGGCTGCTTGGCCTATGTCAAACTACATATATTGACAAGGTACTCAAAAGGTACAATATGGAACAATCCAAGAGAGGATTGTTACCTATGTCACATGGTGTAAATCTCTCCAAGAAAATGTGTCCACAAACAAAGGAGGAGATTGACCGAATGAGTAGAGTCCCTTATGCTTCGGCAGTGGGTTCTATCATGTATGTCATGCTATGTACTAGGTTTGATGTTGCCTTTGCTTTAAGCATGGTGGGTAGATATCAATCCAATCCAGGAGAGCTGCACTGGACAGCTATTAAAACTGTTCTAAAGTACTTAAGGAATACTAAGGATATGTTCCTGGTGTATGGAGGAGATGAGGAACTAGTTGTGAGGGGATACACTGATGCTAGTTTCTAGATAGATCATGATGATATGAAATCACAGTCATGCTTCATCTTTTGCCTGAATGGTGGTGCAGTGAGCTGGAGAATCTCAAAGAAAGTTGTGGTTACTGATTCTACTACAGAGTCTGAATATATTTCAACTTCCGATGCAGTAAAGGAAGCAGTCTAGATACGTAGCTGTATCTCAGACATTGGTGTTGTACCTAGCAGTGCAGACCGTGTTCTGATATATTGTGATAATACTACTGTAGTGGTTCTTTCCAAGGAGCCCAGGTCTCACCAGAGGACAAATAATATTCTTCAGAAGTTTCATCTCTTGAGGGATTTTACTCAAAGAGGTGAAGTGATAGTTAGTAGAGTAGCCACAGAGGACAACGTGGCTGACCCCCTGACTAAATCCATTTCTCAGTAGAAGCATGATTCACATGTGAGAGCTAGCGGATTGAAACCTGTTAGTAGTTGGCTCTAGTGCAAGTGGGAGTGTTGAAAGTGGATGACCTAGACCCAACTTGTATTATACTTTGATTTATGTTACATGTATTCATTTTTTTTTATACATGTGTTTATATTTCCATGATAGTGTAGATACTTCTGCATCCATTTTGTTTATGGCAATGTCCTTAGATTACCTGTCGCATCAAAGGGTTATAGAAGGTCCCAGGATATAATGAGAACCCTGAGATGCCATGACAGTAATCTTAAAGTAATGTCCTATGGTCTAGTTACATCATTCTGAAAGGACACAGATCATGTGTGACCATCAGGTGCTCGGGACTCATAAGCATTGAGACTTCTTCTCATGAATTTCACACTTAATGATCTCTAGTAATTGAGATCATGAGGACAAACCCGCTTAATAGGAACACCACATTTTTTAGGTGTCATTGGTCATTCCTATCTATGGAAATATATAACGGTCTCCTGACTTGAGATCATTATCAATTAATGTCATTTAATTACGTACATTTGATGTAAGGTGAAAACCATGGAGACAAACTCGTGGTGAGGTAGTTTGTATAGGGTACGTCATTAATGGCATTGCATTGATTGAATGATCGAGAAAGGATTTGTCGCTTCCGAGTTTAGGAAGAGATATCTCAGGCCTGGTTGATTAGGATGGTTGCACCTTTAATAAATCCATGGCCATGGTAGTTGAAGGGAAGACCGTCCAGACAAATCAACAAATAAAATAAAGCAAAATAAAGAATGATGACACTAGTGTGAATTTTTCTTCATTGAGATACCGATAACGAAGAGATTATATTACACAGACCATGTTCATAGGGAGGCAGTCGTTGCTATGACTTTGCCTTATCTCTATAGGGGCCTCGATGGGTTGTTAGACCCTACTCTTGGTCAGTGGATATTATCCACTGCTATTTAGGTAAGGCCTAGAGGGTCACACATCATAGCGCCTTGAGAATCTGCCATATTCTGGGAATAGGAATATATAACTTGGAGGGCCCCACCAAAGGGTCCGAGCACTATCCAAGTTCTATGGATCACCAAAGAATAAATAAATTCATTAATTATTCGAGTTTAGAATAATTCGTTGGATTTATTTATAACATGTATTTACAAGCTATATAGTAAATACAAGTATTAATATTATTTGAATGGATTTAAATATCCTAGGATTGATTAATATTAGAAGGAGGAATGAGTCAATTTGAAGACTCAAATTTATCATGTAATATATTTATATATTATAAGTAAGTGATAAATTAGAAATATTATTTATGGCATAATTTTATTTGTCATAAATAATTATTTATATCACTAATATAGAGGACTCCTATTACACGGGGTCCGGGAATCTATACCGCGTGTTTTAAACACTCCCTATATAAGTGAGAGGGAGGCTCTCTCATGGAGACTATTCATGTCACGACCCGTCCTCAGGTCCTGTGCCGTGAGTACCCCAAGCTCGCCTTCCATAGGCCAGGGGCTGACGACTAGCACCAAAGGTGTAAATCCTGATAAGAGGGAAGGCATTGCCTTTATAAAGTAAACAAACACCACAGAGTACGCAAGCTGAAGTAAACACTAAGTAAACTGAGTACAAAAGTAAGTGCTGGAAAGTAAATGGGCTAGAATACAAATCCAACTGAAAGTAAAGTACAATTGAAAGAAAGTACAATAGCAGAAAAGTAAAGCAGCAACACCGAGTCATCCACTGGAATTCCCACCTGAAGGATGGGTACAGATTGTCTCTTCAGCTCCTCGGGTCTGGCCGTCCGCTCTGCGTATGTCCCATCCAGTGATCCTCCTCTAGGTATCGTCCAGCTCCACGAGCCTCCACCTCGATCAGCGTTATCCATCGTCTACATCCAACACAATGTAGTGCGGGCATAGCCCATGCAGGGGTGAGTATACGATACTCAGTAGGGACCCCGAGACTTCCGAAGGTCTCCCAGAATCCAAAAAGGATAAACCACAAAGGAAAGATAGAAACAAGAAGTATCAACCAACTCTACTTAGGTATATGCCCATACATATACCTAAGTCATCAATTCCAATTCTTTTCCAACTCACGAGCTCAAGTTCAACCCAGTCCACATAGGAAAGTATAACCCAATCCACACAGGAAATCACAACCCAATCCACAGAGGATAGCAAGTCAATCATATCGAAGATAATGATTGAAAGTCAAAACTTAGCTCACACGGGTATACTATTCACAAAGGGGGTGGAGATGATTGATGTAGCCTCTGAATCATATCCCCTGCCGAACCCACGTAGGATCCAAGTACAGAAGTCGTCGATGCCGAACCCACGTAGGATCCAAGTACAGTAACCATCACTGCCGAACCCATGTAGGATTCAAGTACAGTCGCCATCGCTGCCGAACCCATAGAGGATCCAAGTACAGTCGTCCTCACTGTCGAACCCACGTAGGATCCAAGTACAGTCGTCATCGTTGTCGCAGTCACAGCCAGCTCTAGGGTTCCTGCACACAGCACGCTCGATTCCGGGAGGGTCCACTCCACGATCCAAGGGGATCGATACATCAACTGTCACAAAGTCTAGATTTGATGTATCACAAAGTTCTGTCTCGTCAATAGGAACTCAACACGATAGATGGCGCGTCAATCGGACGCCCGGTCTGAGAGTTATTGGTTTTTTCGTCCCAGGGGCCCGGTTGGTTTTTAAGTTAAAACCAACCCGACCATACTCCAACTGCATACAAACCTCAAGCGGAGTAATCCAAAAGAACCATCTCACTAAGAAGAATTCAATGTGATCGACGTCACGTCATTCGGACATCCGATCATTAAGTTATAAGCGTTTCCGCTCCAAGGGCCCGGTTGGTTTCGGGTTCAAACCAACCCCACCATACCCAAACTTTACTAAAATCTAGAGTGTAATATACCAAAACTACCTTCTTGATCCAAGTATCCCAATGAAACTAATTATGCGTCGATTGGAGTTCCATAGCCCATGATATGGGCGTTTGAACAAACCTGGTCTGAAACTAGGGGGTTTGGGCCCGGTCTGACCCGGCCCGATACCCCCTGGGTCGGCCCAAACCGCATCGACCCAACCCTGGTCCGGGTCTGGCCGATTGGGCGCAGCACAGCTCGGCTGGCCCGACCCGCGGCTGGGCGCGGCCTGCGGCCCATCTTGGATGTCGGCCGTGGCTCGGCTCGCGGCCGAGTGGGGTGCGAAGGGGGGCGCCGCCCCCTTGTCTCTGAAACGGCGGACCCTATGGTGTTCGCCCTTATGAGCTGGCCGGGGGTTTCAACCCCCCAGTTTTTCTAGAAAACGGTCGGCCATAATGGTCGGCCGGTGTGGCTGCCGCAAGACCCACCTGTCCCGCCTCCTGGTGTGTCGGCGGCCAGCTGAGCCCATCCACCTCCTTTGAAACCACTACGGCCCCTATCCGACCGGTGCGGCACGACGGCGTCGCGCCCCTCCGTCGCGGCCCGCTCATAGTCGCATCCTCTTTCAGCCTCACCGGCGTGGCGCGATGGCGCCACGCTCCTCCGCCGCAGTCCTCCTCGTTCTCGCGCGGTCCAACGGCACTGCATCGCCTCCGTTTCAAGCCACAATGAAGATCCATAACAAAAGGGGAGGAGGATCGGTCGTGTTTGTGCGGTCCAACCTCCTCCTGTCATATCGATAACATGTGGCCAATAATTTAACAATGAGTTTCGTTAAATAATGCTTGAACAAAGAATTAACCCCTACCTCAACACAAGTTGTCAAACGATGATCGTCGCAGAAAACAACATCGTGGGGTGAAGCTCTGTATACGTCGACGGAGAAAGTATGAGGAGGAAATGGTGTCTCCCTTCCTTTGACGCGGAGAGAAGATTGAAAGGCAACGTCGATGGCGAGTTTCCATGTTGGTGCCTCCTCCTTGGTTGTGGAGGAAGAAGATGACAGAAGAAACTGAGTCTCCGAGTCGATGCTCTCCCTTGGTGAAATAGCGTTCTTCGTTGAAGTGGGGACGTTCTTCGCCGGAGAAGATGATGTTCTTCCAAGGGACAAGAGCTCTCCCTCTCTCAATATCCTCACACAACCAGCCAACCTAATAAAATAAGGCCTTCCCCTTATTTTATTATGTTTTCCATGCCTTTTCAAAAACTCAAATTCAAAAACTAAACCACTTAATTAAATGAGCTTGAGTTGTCAAATTAAAAGGGGTGTTATGTTGGCAAGATTAATGAGGGAGAGAGAGAGAGAGAAGAGTTACTCACATTTAAAGGGAGTTATGGAGTTAAGGAATGTGAAAAGGTGGGGGATATTGTGGGCCCCACATCTCCTTTAACCTCTCAAGAGAATTTAGCAACCTAATGGGTTCCATACCAACTTCCACACATAGGTTATAACCATATAGAAAAGAAATAAAATTGTAACACATATTTTATTTCACTCTTCAAGTAAACCATTTTTTTAACAACTCCTCCCGAGAAAACGAACCTTTAGAAAAGTTCCTCCTAAGCAAAAACCAGTGTTGTGGTTTCATCGGTGCCCTCAGATTTCAATTCTGAGCACCGGTTCAAAAGATAGAAAAAGTCGCTCGTTCGTTCACTGAACGTACCCGAGCTAAACTTCGAAAATTGATTCTGGGAACAACAGACCTTGGAATCAGGTGCCGTCAGAAACTACGTACTCGTAAAATCCTAAAAAATTTAAGAAAAAAATTTCCTTAAAATTTACAGGTCTTTACATTACTCCCACCTCAGGGCTTTACATCCCCATAAAGATACATCACGAACTAGGGAAACAGATGAGGGTACTGAGCACACATCTGAACCTCCTGCTCCCATATGTTCTCCTAGAGGTTTCTGTGCTGCCACCTGATGTGCACTAGAGGAATCGACCATCCACGTAGGACCCTCTCCTGTCGATCCTCGATCTCCACCAGGACCTCTGCAAAAGTCGCCCCTTCATCGATGTCCAGCTCCCCATGGTCAATGATATGCATCGGGTCGTGCATGTATCTCCTCAGCTGAGATACGTGGAAGACGTCATGCACCCGGTGCAACTGAGGTGGAAGAGCCAAGCAATAAGCCACCTCACCTATCCTGTTGAGAACATGGAATGGTCCGATGAAGCACGGAGATAACTTTTCGCCCCGGCCAAATCTTCATAATCCACATCGAGGTGAGACCCATAAGAAAAAGTGGTCACCATCCTCAAACCCTAGTGGTCTCCGGCTCCTGTCAGTATAGGAATTCTATCGGCTCTGAGCAGTCTTCATCCGCTCCTGGATGATTTGTACCTTCTCCATCGTGTCCTGGACCATCTCTGGTCCTACAAGTGATGACTCCCCAGGGTCTGTCTATCATAGAGATGATCTGCAGGGTCGGTCGTACAGTGCCTCGTATGGTGTCATCCCGATGGTGGAGTGGTAGCTGTTGTTGTACGCAAACTCCACCAAGGGTAGATGATCCTCCCAACTGTGACCAAAGTCAGAGACATATTCACGGAGAATGTCCTCGAGAGTCTGAATGGTCCACTCCATCTAACCATCTGTTTGTGGGTGAAAGACGGTGCTCAGGCATAGGTTCGTCCCAAATGCCTCCTGCAACCCCTTACAAAGCCGGGAAGTAAAGAGATCATCTTGATAGGAGACGATGGACGATGGCACACCATGAATCCGTACGATATCCTGAACGTAGAGGAATCCCAATCTCTCTACTGATCCCTGCTCTCTGATGGGTAAGAAGTGGGCCGACTTGGTGAGTCGGTCGAAAATCACCCAAATGGATTCGTGACCTCTGGAAGTACATAGAATCCCTATAATGAAATCCATAGATATCCCATCCCACTTCCACTCCGGGACCTCCAAGGGATGTACCAAGCCTTCTGGTACCTGGTGCTCCGCCTTCACCTGTTGACAGGTGAGGCATCGTGAAACGAACTCTTCCACAACCTTCTTCATACATGGCCACCAATGCTGTCGTCTGAGATCCTAGTACATCTTCGCTACTCCATGATGTACTGTCAAAGGGGAAGTGTGAAACTCTATCATCACCTCCTCCTGTAATGCAGCTGGTACCATGGTACATCCTCTGAAAAGGAAACCGTGCTCTCCTCCTACATAGAATCCATCAGGTGCCTGTCTTGAGAATATCTGTGCACGTCGCATCTCACAGTCAACGTCCCCACGTTGTGCCTCTCTGACCCGCTGAAGAAGGGGTGGAGTGACTGTGAGCAACTGAAGAAAGGCTGCCCCATCACTAACCACAAAGGATATCTACAACACGGCTAGCTGCTCTGTCGCCTCTCCAAGTAGTTGAATGCTCGTACTCCTGCTAAGAGCATCAGCTACTATGTTCCCCTTCACAGGAGTATAGACTATCTCAAAGTCATAGTCCTGGAGGAACTCGAGCCATCGCCGCTGTCTCAAGTTCAGGTCCTTCTGCGTGAAGATGTACCTAAGACTCTGGTGGTCAGAGTAGACTATTAAGTGCTCGCCCATCAGATAGTGTCGCCACATCTTCAAGGCGAAGACCAGTGCTGCTAACTCCAGGTCATGGGTTGGGTAGTTCTGCTCGTGCTGCCTCAACTGTCATGATCCGTAAGCGAACACTGCCCGATCCTACATCAGGACACACCCGAGTCTGGTCCCTGATGAATCGCAGTAAACTACATTCCCTACTCCCTCCTTCGGTAGCCTCAATATGGGTGCACTGGTCAATATCTGTCTCAGCTCCTGGAAGCTCTGCTGAGATCTATCTGACCACATGAAGGGTTTCCCCTTCTTCATCAAGGCTGAAAGTGGTGTTGTAACTCTGGAGAAGTCTGGCACAAATCTCTGATAGTACCCAGCTAGACCCAGAAAACTCTGCACCTCCGTCACGCTCCTGGGTGGCTCCCAAGCTAGTACAGCCTCGATCTTCACAGGATCCACCGCAACTCCCTCCTCACAGATGATATGCCCCAAAACGTGGACCTCCAGAATCCAGAACTAAAACTTAGAGAGCTTACCATAAAGCTGGTGCTCTTGGAGTGTGTCCAGTACAACCCGCAAGTGGTAGGTATGCTCCTCCTCAGTAGTCGAGTAAATCAATATGTCATTGATGAAGACTTCGACAAATCGATCGAGGTAAGGCTGGAAGATCCTATTCATGAGACTCATGAACACTGTTGGAGCGTTGGTTATACTTAAAGGCATAACCAAGAACTCATAGTAGCCATACCGACACCTGAAGGCCGTCTTCTTCACATCCTCATCTCGAACTCTGAGATGATGATAGCCTGACCTGAAGTCTATCTTCAAGAACCAACGTGATCCCTTGATCTGATCGAAGAGGTTTTCAATCCTCAGAAGTGGATACTTGTTCTTTACGGTCACCTGGTTCAGGCGATGGTAGTCGACACACAGTCTCAGGCTACTATCCGCCTTCTTGGCGAATAAAATCGGGGAAGCCCAGGGTGAAACACTGGGTCAGATGAATCTCATGCCTTGCAAGTCCTCCAGTTGTACCCGTAGCTCTCGAAGATTAGCGAGAGCCATCTGATATGCTGGAGTAGATATCGAGGTTGTCCCAGGGTATAGTTCAACATAGAAGTCTACCTCTCTTCAAGGAAGTAGTCCGGGAACTTCGTCAGGAAAAACGTCCGCATATTGATCCACCACAATAGGAAAACTCGGACTCCGCACATCAACTACTCCTAGGATGAGACTATCCAACTGATGGGTGATTTGTTTTCCTCTCCTCTGCGTGAGTCCATCCTACTTTGCAAAGGCTCCCTTCTCGCTGGTGAAGGTAAAGATGCTCCCATTGGTGTGGACACACCGCACCTTGCGCCTAATACAGTCGATCTGGGCATGAACTGTAGATAACCAATCCATACCCAAGATGATGTTGTAAGGCCTCGACGCCGCTACAAGAAGATCCCAGCCGAAGCTCTCACCTCCTACAATAAGCTCACACTGCCGGCACCAGTGCGTAATCATTGAGTCTACTCCCATAGAAGTATCTAGCCGTAAGGATCGAGCCAACGGCTTCGTCGGAATCTCTGAAATCTGAACAAGGGCAGCAACAATTAAAGAATGGCTTGTTCCTGTGTCTATAAGAACTGTAGAAAGGGTGGAGTAGACACAGATAGTACCTTGAATCATCTTAGGTGTGCCGTGGTCATAGGCCTCCACTTCCTGAAACTGAGCCTTCCTCTGTCCGCCAGCTCCCTATGGTCGGGGTGGACCTCCTGGTGGTAGTGGTGGTAGAGCCTCAAAGCATCGCCCACCACCTGTTGCTCGGACAACTCCTCTTCCTCGTCTGGCTGCTCCCTACGGACCACCATGGTCGAACCTCTACCTCTGCCTGGGTGGTCCCTCAACAGACTGTTGCTCCTCTGCATGGCGGGTCGGGCAGTCACGATCTATGTGGCCCTGCCCACCGCATGCATAGCACTGTCTGACTCTCGTATGACTGGCTCTGTTGCGTGTGCCCTGCACCTCCGAGCCAATATCCTGAGGTCTCCCACCTGACAATCTAGTCCGCTTGGACCCCTGTGACATTCGTCGACTGCCAGCTGTAGAAGACTCCGCTACGTGCCGCCCTGCGGTAGGTCTCGCTGCTGGTGTAGGCTCAGCAAGAAAGCTCTCTACAAGAAGGGCTCGCTCCAGTACTCCTGCCTGTGTCGGAATACTGAGGGAGATCATCGAAGCCCTGATCTCGTGCCTTAGTCCCTTCTTGAAGGTTCAGGCCCAGAAGAATGGGTCCCATACCATGTCTGTGGAGTAGTGCGAGAGATCAGTAAATCTCACCGAGTAATGGGCTACTGTCATGCTGCCCTACCGCATCTGTAGTAGCTCCTGAATGCACACCACACGGAGGGTGGATAGAATGAACTCCAAGCAGAAGAGGCTCTCGAAGTCCGTCCAAAGAAGAGATGCCTCGTTGTGCACCTGGAGCATCAGGCTCCACCATCTACCTGTCGCCGCGTGTAGGAGACTCGCTGCAAGGATCACCATGAGGTCTGCTGGTGTCCCTACCAACCTGAAGACTCGAACGACAGCCTCCAGCTAATCCTCGGCTGCATGAGGCTCTGTCTCCCCATGGAACCTGGGCGATCTCTGACTCTGAAACTCATGTAGTGCACTCAGGCGACGTGCACTCTCAGCTGTTGGAGCTGGTGTCATTGGTGGCTCAGCGGGTAGAGGTATCGTTAGTGCCTCCGCTATAATGGGGCCCTGCACTGAGGCCTCGTCACTCGGTGGGCTGCCATCTCACACAAATCTCGGAACCCTAGCTGGCTGTTGTCGTGGGGCCTCCCTGAAAAGAAACAGGTGCGCCACGGTCAATACAGTATACCTAGTGAGCTGACAGAAGTAATCACAAATAAAACTTTAAAACACACATGTAATTAATGTTTTCGTGCATTGAGTCGGAAATTAGAAGTCAGGATCCTGGTGTATGGATACGTCAGCCACCGCACCAACACTGGACTCCCTGGACTGATAACCACACTCAATACCCTTAACACTATTACTTCACATAGAATAAAGATAAGAGTCCTGAGTTCTGTTGTAGAACCGAACTCCTCTGATATCAATTTGTCAAGACCCATCCTCGGGGCCCGTGCAGTGACTACCCCAAGCCCGCCTTCCATAGGCCAGGGGCTGGAGACTAGCACCAAAGGCGTAAATCCCGATAAAAGGTAAGACATTACCTTTATAAAGTAAACAAACACCACAGAGTACGCAAGATGAAGTAAACACTAAGTAAATTGAGTACAAAAGTAAGTGCTGGAAAGTAAATGAGCCAAAATACAAACCCAACTAAAAGTAAAGTACAACTGAAAGAAATCACAACATCAGAAAAGTAAAGCAGCAACACCGAGCCGTCCACTGGAATTCCCACCTGAAGGGTGGGTACAGATAGTCTCCTCAGCTCCTCAGGTCTGGTCGTCTGCTCCGCGTACGTCCCGTCCAGTGATCCTCCTCCAGGTACAGTTCAGCTGCACGAGCCTCCACCTCGATCATCGCTGTCTGTCGTATGCATCCAACACAACGTAGTGTGGGCATAGCCCATGCAGGGGTGAGTATACGATACTCAGTAGGGACCCATAGACTCTCGAAGGTCTCCCAGAATCCATGAAGGATAAACCAAAAATGGAAGATACAAACATGAAGTATCAACCAACTCTACTTAGGTATATACCCATACATACACCTAAGTCATCAATTCCAGTTCTTCTCCAACTCACGAGCCCAAGTTCAACCCAGTCCACACAGGATAGTACAACCCAATCCATACAGGAAAGCACAACCCAATCCACACAGGATAGCAAGTCAATCATATCGAAGATAATGATTGAAAGTCAAGACTCAGCTCACATAGGTATACTATTCACAAAGAGGGGTGGACATGATTGATATAGCCTCTGAATCATCTCCCCTACCGAACCCACGTAGGATCCAAGTACAGAAGTCGTCGTTGTCGAACGCACGTAGGATCCAAGTACAGTAACCATCGCTGCCGAACCCACGTAGGATCCAAGTACAGTAACCATCAATGCCAAACCCACGTAGGATCCAAGTACAGTCATCATCGCTGCCGAAACCACGGAGGATCCAAGTACAGCCGTCCTTGTTGCCGAACCCACATAGGATCCTAGTATAGTCGTCATCATTGTCGCAGTCGCAGCCAGCTCTAGGGTTCCCGCACACAGCATGCTCGATTCCGAGAGGGTCCACTCCACGAATCAAGGGGGTCGATACATCAACTGTCACGAAGTCCAGAGTTGATGTATCACAAAGTTCCATCGCGTCAATAGGAACTCAACGCGATAGACGGCGCGTCAATCGGACGCCCGGTCTGAGAGTTATTGGCTTTTTTGTCCGAGGGGCCCGATTGGTTTTTAAGTTAAAACCAACCCGAACGTACTCCAGCTGCATCCAAACCTCAAGCGTAGTAAGCCAAAAGAACCATCTCACTAAGAGGAATTCAACGTGATCGACGTCACATCATTAGGACGTCCGGTCGTTAAGTTATAAGTATTTCCGCTCCAAGGGCCCGGTTGGTTTCGGGTTCGAACCAACCCGGCCATACCCAAACTTTACCAAAATCTAGAGTGTAATATACCGAAACTACTACCTCTATCCAATGACCCCAACGCAACTGACAGTGCGTCGATCAGAGGTCCGTAGCCCATGATATGGGCGTTTGAACAAACCTGGTCCGAAACTAGGGGGTTTGGGCCCGGTCCGACCCAGCCCGATACCCCCTGGGTCGGCCCGAACAGCGCCGACCCGACCCGGGTCCAGGTCCGATTCGATTGGGCGTGGCCCGACCCGGCTGGCTCGGCCCGCGGCTGGGCGCGACCTGCGGCTCGGCTCGGAAGCCAGCCTAGGCTCGGCTCGAGGTAGAGCGGGGTGCGAAGGGGGGCGCTGCCCCCTTGTCTCTGAAACGGCGGACCCTATGGGGTCCGCCCTTATGAGCTGGCCGGGGGTTTCAAGCCCCGGTTTTTTTGGAAAACGGCCGGCCATAATGGTCGGCCGGTGTGGCTATCGCGGTACCCGCCTGTCCTGCCTCCTGGTGTGCCGACGACTGGCCAAGCCCGACCGCCTCCTCTAAAACCGCCGCGGCCACTGTCCGACCGACGCGGCGCGACGGCGCCGCACCCCTCCACCGTGGCCCGCTCCTAGCCTCTCCCTCTTTCGGCCTCACTGGCGCGGCGCGACGGCGCCGCACTCCTCCTTCGCAGTTCTCCTCGTTCTCGCGTGGTGCAACGGCACCGCGTCGCCTCCGTTTTAAGCCACAATGAAGATCAACAACAAAAGGGGAGGAGGATCAGTCGTGTTTGTGCGGTCTGACATCCTCCCGTTATATCGATAACAAGCAGCCAATCATTTAACAACGAAGTTCGTTAAATAATTCTTGAACAAAGAATTAACCCCTACCTCGACACAAGTTGTCGAACGATGATCATCGCGGAAAACGACGTCGCGGGGTGAAGCTCCGTATATGTCGACAGAAAACGTCCGAGGAGGAAACGACGTCTCCCTTCCTTTGACACAGAGAGAAGATTGAAAGGCGACGTCGATGACGAGTTTCCGCGTCGGTGCCTCCTCCTTGGTCGTGGAGGAAGAAGATGACGGAAGAAACCGAGTCGCCGAGTTGATGCTCTCCCTTGGTGAAATAGCGTTCTTCGTTGAAGTGGGGACGTTCTTCGCCGGAGAAGATGAAGTTCTTCCAAGGTACAAGAGCCCTCCCTCTCTCAATATCCTCACACAACCTGCCAACCTAATAAAATAAGGCTTTCCCCTTATTTTATTACGTTTGTCATGCATTTTCAAAAACTCAAATTCAAAAACTAAACCACTTAATTAAATGAGCTTGAGTTTTCAAATTAAAAGGGGTGTTATGTTGGCAAGATTAATGAGGGAGAGAGAGAGAGAGAAGAGTTACTCACATTTAAGGGGAGTTATGGAGTTAAGGAATGTGAAAAGGTGGGGGATTGTGTGGGCCTCACCTCTCCTTTAACCTCTCAAGAGAAGTTACCAACCTAGTGGGTCCCATCCCAACTTCCACACATAGGTTATAACCACTTAGAAAAGAAATAAAATTGTAACACATATTTTATTTCACTCTTCAAGTAAACCACTTTTTTAAACAACTCCTCCCGAGCAAACGCACCTTCGGAAAAGGTCCTCCTAAGCAAAAACCGGCGCTGTGGTTTCATCGGTGCCCTCAGATTTCAATTTTGATCACCGGTTCAAAAGATAGAAAAACACGCTCATTCATTGACCGTACCTAAGATAAACTTCAGAAATTGATTCCAGGCACACCGGGCCTCGGAATCAGGTGCCGTCAGAAACTGCGTACTCGTAAAATCCCAAAGAATTTAAGAAAAAAAAATCCTTGAAATTTATAGGTCTTTACAATTCATGTGTCAAGATTGAGAGAATCTCTCTCCTATGGGAATTTAGAGAGAGTGTCTCTCAAGTGAAGGAAGATCTTCAAGTTCATCCTTCTCGGATTGAAGCTTCTTCCTTTGTGGTGATCGTCGTTGCGCTGAAGTGATCATCAAAGATCCACGCTAGCACCTGGATCTTGATGAACGTTGTGTGAGTAGATTTGAGAGGCGTGTGTGGACGATCTAGAGGGCTTCGACATCGGAGTCTTCGAGCAACGATCACCAGCGTCCTGTGATGGACTTGCACACGCTAATTCTGAACAAGGTACATGCTTAATTTATTTTTTTTTCTGCTTAAATTTTGCATGATCTTCGGACTGAACCAGGACAAGATCATCGGAGTTGACATGGTTATGTCACTCCGACGATGCATAAGAAAACTTAATTCCCGGCCCACCAGCTTCCGCTGCGTCGTCCCTGTACCCAACAGATTATCCCTATTCTTAATCGTTGGCCAAGAATGCTTGCAAACGATTGATAAACCATTGTTTTCTATGAATTCCTCCCTAAATTTCTTTTCTCTCTTCTCCATTGGGGTACGGGGCCATGGGTCGATGTTTCTAGATGGTACCAAGCCCGATCGAACCCCAAGATTCATAGTGGAATCACATGCAGTGAATGGAACATTAAATTGAGGATGAAAACAAAGGATTTGCGGGTTTCAGGTGATAAATTTTTTGAAACAGAATCTAGATCGGAGACAGTGGGTGATGAACAGGGGGCGTGCGATGAACACCCGTGGGTCGACAGAACGTATTTTCGGCCACCAAATGGACAAAAACGATGAATCGAGACTAGATCCTCCAATTGTGGGTGGTTTGGAAGTGAGATATGTGGATTAAAAACCCGATCTAGAAGTCCAAGCATAGATCTATGATTCTTTGAAAAACTCGACTGCTTTTCGTGTAGTTTGATGAACACATGGCGTGTAACCCCTATGTTGTGATGCTTAGGGTTTGGAGAAATATAAGGATAGCATAACGTGTATCCTTCCAATATGCTATGTCCCTCTTCCTTAGGTGGATGAACAATGTGGTGGATCACATGGGTAGGACCTCATGTGGGAAGACACGATCAGGGGCACTCCATGTACCGAAGTACATGGGCACGACCAAGGTGCATGGGCAGGGACCCCGAGTGGCTTGGACCCGCTGTGTGGATGTAAAGACCCTTAAATTTCAAGGAAATTTTTTTCTTAATTTTCTTTGGAATTTTAAAAAAACGCAGTTTCTGACGGCACCTGATTCCGAGGCCCGGTGTGCCCGGAATCATTCTCCGAAGTTTGGATCGGGTACGTTCAGTGAACGGACAAGCGGGTTTTTCTATCTTTTGAACCGGTGCTCGGAATCAAATTTTAAGGGCACTGATGAAATCGCAGCGCTGGTATTTTCTTAGAAACGCCTCTTTCGGAGTTGCGTTTGCTTGGGTGTGGTTTTTAATTTTCGGGATTAAAGTTAAGAAATAAAATAATTGTACGACAAACTTTATTTTATTTCACTTAAGCCACTTGGAAGCCACTTGAAGCCACTTAAAAGCGGCTTAAACTGAGTTGAAACGGATAGGGTACTATCCAAAAATATCCTACCCTCTTGGTAGGATATTTGTGAGGTGATGCCCGCACAAGCCCCACCGTTTCTTTTCGGCTAAGTAACGCACCCGCGAAAACCCGTCATTATGAAAGTCAACTGACGCGTTTTCTTAATTTCTTAACAGACCATTTAATTGGGCAGTTTATTTCGTGAATTAAATGGGCAGTTTCTTTCGTTAAATTAATTCTACGAATTAATGGGTCGTTACTTACCACTTTTTCGTTTGTTGGCATAATAATAAAATAAGACCAACACAACTTTTTGAGGATTACACATTGAGAGGCTTTGACAGAATTCTTGTGCCTTCATCCTCCTTCGCGAAGAACGCGAAGAACGCGAAGAACACGAAGAACTCCGTCACCCTCGGAGTTTGACGACGCTTCATTCGAGACGTTCTTCCCCGCCCTGATCTCCGATCTCCAACTGCTTGAAGTAAGAGATCTCGGGTTTCTTTTTAAATCTACTTTGTGGTTTTTAACAAAACACAGATTTAATTATTTATAATTAAATCTGTTGTTTCTTGGTCCGTTGAGTTCGTCGACGCAACGCCGGATTCCACGACGATGCGACGCCCTTCCGCGACGACGCGACGCCCTTCCGCGACGACACGATGATCCCCTCCTTCCGCGACGAACAATTCCGTGAAGAACGCATGCGACGACTTGGCGAGGTAGGGGTTGTTGTGAATTTTTCATATTCCGGTGAACGTTTCTTTAAAGTTAAAGAACATGGTTTATATGAACAATTTTTTTTTATTAAAATTGTTGGTTCTTGTGTTGAATAATTTTCTCCCGTTGTTTTTATCTAACACGGAGGGTGCAGGCCAAACGAACATGGCCCGACAAACCTCCACCGTTCTTCGTGGTTGTGCGGATTTGGCGGGTGACGGAAAAACGTGGCGCAAGGGCGTTTTGATGATCCCGCAGTGAAGAACGGAACCCGGGAGGAACAACGGCGCAGACGGGAAGGAAAACAGACCACCGGAGCGGGTCGTCGGCGCGGCGGCGCGCCGCCGGACGGGGCCGCCGCGGCTGAAGCCGCGTCCGTTTGTCCAGCGTGGCCCCTTCGAGGGCCGCGACATCTCCAAGCCGCGGGGGCGGCGTCTAGCTGCTCGGCCGCTCGACCGAGCCGAGCCAGGCCGGTCCGACCGGCCGGGCTGCGCCCTGGCCCGGGTCGGGTCGACCCGGTTCGGGTTGACCCGGTTCGGCCGACCCGGTTCGTCCGACCCAGGGGGGGTCGGGTCGGGTCGGCCCGGGCCCGAACCACCCGTCTTCGGACTGTTTTCGGTCTTTTGCCCGTAACATGAGCTACGAGCCTCCAAACGACGTCCCGTCAGCGGAAACGCGATCCTTGGATCGATACGGTCGTTTCAGTATATCGCACTCAAGGTTTCGGAATACTTTGGGTTCGGCCGGATTGGTTCGTACATGAAACCAACCGGGCCCTCGGAGCGGAAATGCTCATATCTTGAGCTACGGACGTCCGATTGACGTGCCATCAGCTTTGGTGGATTCCTCTAAGTGAGACGGATCTTTTGGCATACTCCGCCCAAGGTTTGGACGCAGGTGGAGTACGGTCGGGTTGGTTTTGCCTTAAAAACCAACCGGGCCCCTGGGACGAAAAAGCCAATAACTCTCAGACCGGGCGTCCGATTGACGCGCCGTCTGCGACGTTGAGTTCCTGTTGACGATACAGAACTTTTGGATACATCAACCTCGGACTTTGTGTCAGTTGATGTATCAGCCTCTCGGCTCGTGGAGCGGACCCTCCCGAACGAGCTTGCTGTGTGCGGGAACCCTAGTGCTGGCTGCGACTTCGACGACGACGACTGTGCAGAGATCCTCGGTGGACTGCGACGATGAAGAGTGCTGGTCTTGTATCCTATGTGGGTCCCAGACTAGATGATTCAATACTGGTCTTGTATCCTATGTGGGTCCCAGTATAGATGAATCAATGAAGAGTGCTGGTCTTGTATCCTATGTGGGTCCCAGCTATGCTGGTCTTGTATCCTATGTGGGTCCCAGCTTAGACGATTCAATACTGGTCTTGTATCATATGTGGGTCCCAGTATAGATGAATCAATGAAGAGTGCTGGTCTTGTATCCTATGTGGGTCCCAGCTTAGACGATTCAATACTGGTCTTGTATCCTATGTGGGTCCCAGCTTAGATGATTCAGTGCTGGTCTTGTATCCTATGTGGGTCCCAGCATAGATGAATCAATGAAGACAGCTGGTCTTGTATCCTCAGTGGGTCCCAGCTTAGATGATTCAGTGTCTACATCTGATCATCCCTTTCACCTTTTCGACGATGTATACCCGTGTGAGCTGAATCCTGTGTTACTCTCCTTTGTGGATTGTGTTGAGCTATCCTGTGTGGATTTGTTGTTTACTCTCCTTTGTGGATTATGTTGAGCTATCCTATGTGGATTACTGTTTACTCTCCTTTGTGGATTGTGTTGAGCTATCCTATGTGGATTACTGTTTACTCTCCTTTGTGGATTGTGTTGTGATATCCTGTGTGGGTATACGTTTTGTTTTCCTGTGTGGACTGGGTTGTGCTTGGGCTCGGACGTTGGAGCCGAACGGGAATTGATGACTTAGGTACATGTATGGGCATATACCTAAGCAGTGTCGGTTGTTACTTCGTGATTGTATCTTTCCGTTGTGGTTTATCCTTTGTGGATTTCGGGAGACCTTCGGGGGTCTCGGGGTCCCTATTGAGTAGCTTATACTCACCCCTGCACGAGCTTTGCCCGCACTACGTTGTGTTGGTTGCAGACGACGGACAACGCTGATCGTGGTGGAGGCGTGTGGAGCAGGATGGTACCTGGAGGTGGACCACTGGGCGGGACGTACTCGAAGCGGTCAGGTGGACCCGAGGAGCAGTAGAGGCTATATGTACCCACCCTTCAGGTGGGACTTCCAGAGGACGGCTCGACGCGGCAGCTTTTCTTTTCAGTTGTTGTTTTTCCCTTTCAGTTGTACTTTACAGTTGGGCTTGTATTTCTGGCCCCTTTTACTTTCAGTACAGCTTGTTACAGTTTTTACTTAGTGTTTACTTTTCCGCTTGCTTACTCTGTGGTGCTTGTTTACTTTTCAAAGGCAATGCCTTCCCTTTTGTTGGGATTTACGCCTTGGTGCTAGTCGCCAGCCCCTGGCCTATGGAAGGCGGGCATGGGGTAGTCACGGCACAGGCCCCGAGGATGGGTCGTGACAAATTGGTATCAGAGGTGGTCGGTTCTACCGCAGACTCTGATCTTTCTTCTATGAGAAGCAATAGTGTTTAGCGTATTGAGTGTGGTTATCAGTCCAGGGAGTCCAGTGTTGGTGCGGCGGCCGACGTATCTATACACCAGGACCCTGACTTCTGATTTCTGACTTAATGCACAAAAACATTGATTGCATGTGTGTTTCAAGTTTTCCTTGTGATTAATTGTGTCATCTCACCAGGTATACAGTTCTGACCGTGGCGCACCTGCTTCTTTTCAGGATGGCCCCACGACGGCAGCCAGCTAGGGTTCCGAGAGTGGAGCGTGATGACAGCCCACCGAGCGACGAGGCCTCGGTGCCGGGCTCCTTGTCAGTAGAGGCACCGGCGGTACCTTTACCTGCCGAGCCACCGATGCTACCAGCCCCAGCCGCTGACGATGCACGACACCTTAGCGCACTGCATGAGTTTCAGCGTCAGCGACCGCCCAGGTTCCGTGGGGAGACGGACCCCCAGGTAGCTGAGGACTGGCTGGAGGCGATTGTACGGGTTTTCAGATTAGTGAGGACACCAGCAGACCTCATGGTGATCCTCGCAGCGAGCCTCCTGCACGTGGCAGCAGGCAGATGGTGGAGCTTGATGCTCCAGGTGCACGATGAGGCATCTCTCCTCTGGATGGACTTTGAGAGCATCTTCCGCTCTGAGTTCGTCCCAGCCACCCTCCGTGCGGTGCGCATCCAGGAGCTACTACGGCTGCGGCAGGGCAGCATGACAGTGGCCCAGTACTCGGCGAGATTTACTGATCTCTCGCGCTACTCCACAGATATGGTACGGGACCCATTCTTCCGGGCCCGGACCTTCGAGCAGGGACTGAGGCACGAGATAAGGGCTTCGATGATCTCCCTCAACATTCCGACACAGGCAGAGGTGTTGGAGAGAGCCCTTCTAGTGTAGAGTTTTCTCGCCGAGCAGGCTCTAGTGACAGGGCCCCCCGCAGGACGGCCCGTAGCAGGGTCTTCTGCAGCTGGCAGTAGACAGGTGACGCAGAGGTTCAAACGGGCCAGACCATCAGATGGGCAGTCTCCAGATGAAGATTCGGTTGTGTGGGGCACCCGAAGGAGAGCCAGCTACACGAGGGGCAAGCATTGCTACGCATGCAGCGGGCAAGGTCACATGGCTCGAGACTGCCCGACTCGTCTTACAGATGAGCAGCAGGCGGTAGAGGGACCTCCCAGACAGAGGTTCGGCCACGGTGGTCCGCAGGGTGCAGGCGGACGAGGCAGAGGAGATGGCCGAGTAGCCGATGGTGGGAGACACTTCGAGGTGTTGCCACCACCACCACCAGGAGGTCCACCCCGACCGCAGGGAGTTGGTGGACATGGGAGAGCTCAGCTTCAGGCAGCTGAGGCCTTCGATCATGGAGCTCTGGGAGCAAATGGACAGGAGCAGAACTAGTGGATACGTCCTTTGTACTTCTAGTTCCTTGTTGCTTTGGTGTAGTGTCTTTGTATTATGAGCTTCAATAGTAAAAGACGCTTACCTTTGTGATGTTATCATTCCTGTCCTCTTTTGTGTTGTTACTAAGAGGTTCCAGTTAGACTGTTGACTTGACCCTCACTTGTGAGACATCTACTAGAGGAGACCCAGTTACCACACACTGATGCCGACAGTGTGACTCAACCCTTGGAGGCGAGAGTAACGGTTGGATCTCTTGGTAGTAGCGTTGAGGCCTTACGACATCATCTTTGGTATGGATTAGTAACATCCATATCGGGATTGACTATATTAGGCAAAGGAAGTGGTTCATCCAGGGGATGAGACCAGATTTCTCTTATCGGAAAAGGAGAAATCATAGCAGCTCTTGTGGGACCAGAGATGGTCCAGGCCACGATAGAGAAGGTCCAGGTCATCCAGGAGCGGATGAGGACAGCTCAGAGCCGGCAGGAGTCTTATGCTGACAGGAGGCGGAGGCCACTAGAGTTCGAGGATGGCGACCACGTCTTCCTGCATATCTCACCTCGACGTGGATTACGGAGATTTGGCCAAGGTGGCAAGTTGTCTCCACGCTTAATCGGACCTTTCCAGGTCTTCAGCAGGATTGGTGAGGTGGCTTATCGCCTGACTCTACCACCTCAGTTGCACCGGGTGCACAACGTCTTCCACGTATCTCAGCTGAGGAGATACGTGCACGACCCGACGCAAATCTTTGACCATGGAGAGCTGGTCTTTGATGATGGGGCCACTTTTGCGGAGGTCCCAGTGGAGATCGAGGATCGACAAGAGCGGGTCCTACGTGGACGATTGATTCCTCTAGTGCGCTTCAGATGATAGCTCAGGAGCCTCCAGGAGAGCACTTGGGAGTGGGAGGCTCAGATGCGTGCTCAGTACCGCCTTTGTATCCCTAAGTTTGTAGTGAAGATTTACGGGGACGTAAAGCCCTGTGGTGGGAGTAATGTAAAGACCCTTAAATTTCAAGAATTTTTTTTTCTTAATTTTCTTTGGAATTTTACAAGAACGCAGTTTCTGACGGCACCTGATTCCGAGACCCGGTGTGCCCGGAATCATTCTCCGAAGTTTGGCTCGGGTACGTTCAGTGAACGGACAAGCGAAGTTTTTCTAACTTTTGAACCGGTGCTCGGAATCAAATTCCGAGGGCACCGATGAAATCGCAGCGCCGGATTTGCTTAGAAACGCCTCTTATGGAGTTGAGTTTGCTCGGGTGTGGTTTTTAATTTTCGGGCTTAAAGTTAAGAAATAAAATAATTGTACGACAAACTTTATTTTATTTCACTTAAGCCACTTGGAAGCCACTTGAAGCCACTTAAAAGCGGCTTAAACTGAGTTGAAACAGATAGGGTACTATCCAAAAATATCCTACCCTCTTGGTAGGATATTTGTGAGGTGGGGCCCGCATGAGCCCTGCCGTTTCTTTTCCGCTAAGTAACGCGCCCGCAAAAACCCGTCATTATGAAAGTCAACTGACGCGTTTTCTTAATTTCTTAACAGACCATTTAATTGGGCAGTTTATTTCGTGAATTAAATGGGCAGTTTCTCTCGTTGAATTAATTCTACGAATTAATGGGTTATTACTTACCTCTTTTTCGTTTATTGGTGTAATAATAAAATAAGACCACCACAACTTTTGGAGGATTACACGTTGAGAGGCTTTGACAGAATTCTTGTGCATTCATCCTCCTTCGCGAAGAACGCAAAGAACGTGAAGAACGCGAAGAACGTGAAGAACGCGAAGAACGCGAAGAACGCTGTCACCCTCGGAGTTTGACGACGCTTCATCCGAGACGTTCTTCCCCGCCCCGATCTCCGATCTCCAACTGCTTGAGGTAAGAGATCTTGGGATTCTTTTTAAATCTCCTTTGTGGTTTTTAACAAAACACGGATTTAATTATTTATAATTAAATCTGTTGTTTCTTGGTCCGTTGAGTTCGTCGACGCAACGTCGGATTCCGCGACGACGCGACGCCCTTCCGCGATGACGCGATCCCCTTCCGCGACGACACGACGATCCCCTCCTTCCGCGACGAACAATTCCGTGAAGAACGTGTGTGACGACTTGGCGAGGTAGGGGTTGTTGTGAATTTTTCATATTCCGATGAACGTTTCTTTAAAGCTAAAGAACCTGGTTTATATGAACAATTTTATTTTATTAAAATTGTTGGTACTTGTGTTGAATAATTTTCTCCCGTTGTTTTTATCTAACGCGGAGGGTGCGAGCCAAACGAACACGGCCCGACAACCCCCCGCCGTTCTTCGTGGTTGTGCGGATTTGGCGGGTGACGGCAAAACGTGGCGCAAGGGCATTTTGATGATCCCGCAGTGAAGAACGGAACCCGGGAGGAACAATGGCGTAGACGGGAAGGAAAATGGACCACCGGAGCAACTCCGGTGGCCCGCGGAAGCGGCCGGAGGCAGCGGCGCCCCGGCGCGCCGCCGGACGGGGCCGCCGCGGCTGAAGCCGCGTCCGTTTGTCCAGCGCGGCCCCTTCGAGGGCCGCGGCATCTCCAAGCCGCGGGGGCGGCGCCCCGCAGCGTCCAACTGCTCGGCTGCTCGGCCGAGCCGAGCCCGGCAGGGCCGCGCCCTGGCCGGGCCGGACCTGGTCGGGTCGACCCGGTTCGGCAGACCCAGGGGGGGTCTGGCCGGGTCGGCCCGGGCCTGGACCCCCCATCTTTGGACTGTTTTTGGTCTTTTGTCCGTAACTTGAGCTACGAGCCTCCAAACGACGCTCCATCAGCGGAAACGCGATCCTTGGATCGAGACGCTCGTTTCGGTATATCGCACTCAAGGTTTCAGAATATTTTGGGTTCGGCCGGGTTGGTTCGTACACGAAACCAACCGGGCCCTCGGAGCGGAAACACTCATATCTTGAGCTAAGGACGTCTGATTGATGTGGCGTCAGCTTTGGTGGATTCTTCTAAGTGAGACGGATCTTTTGGCATACTCCGCCTGAGGTTTGGATGTAGGTGGAGTACGGTCGGGTTGGTTTTGTCTTAAAAACCAATCGGGCCCCTAGGACGAAAAAGCCAATAACTCTCAGACCGGGCGTCCGATTGACGCGCCGTATGCGACGTTGAGTTCCTATTGACGATACGGAACTTTTGGATACATCAACCTCGGACTTTGTGTCAGTTGATGTATCAGCCTCTCGGCTCGTGGAGCGGACCCTCTCGAACGAGCTTGCTGTGTGCGAGAACCCTAGTGCTGGCTGCGACTTCGACGACGACGACTGTGCAGAGATCCTCGGTGGACTGCGACGATGAAGAGTGATGGTCTTGTATCCTATGTGGGTCCCAGCCTAGATGATTCAATACTGGTCTTGTATCCTATGTGGGTCCCAGTATAGATGAATCAATGAAGAGTGCTGGTCTTATATCCTATGTGGGTCCCAGCTTAGACGATTCAATACTGGTCTTGTATCCTATGTGGGTCCCAGTATAGATTAATCAATGAAGAGTGCTGGTCTTGTATCCTATGTGGGTCCCAACTTAGACGATTCAATACTAGTCTTGTATCCTATGTGGGTCTCAGTATAGATGAATCAATGAAGAGTGCTGGTCTTGTATCCTATGTGGTCCCGGTTGTGCTGGTCTTGTATCCTATGGGGGTCCCAGATTAGATGATTCGGTGCTGGTATTGTATCCTATGTGGGTCCCAGCATAGATGAATCAATGAAGACAGTTGGTCTTGTATCCTCAGTGGGTTCCAGCTTAGATGATTCAGTGTCTACATCTGATCATCCCTTTCACCTTTTCGACGATGTATACCTGTGTGAGCTGAATCATGTGTTACTCTCCTTTGTGGATTGTGTTGACCTATCCTGTGTGGATTTGTTGTTTACTCTCCTTTGTGGATTATGTTGAGCTATCCTATGTGGATTACTATTTACTCTCCTTTGTGGATTGTGTTGAGCTATCCTATGTGGATTACTGTTTACTCTCCTTTGTGGATTTTGTTGTGATATCCTGTGTGGGTATACATTTTGCTTTCCTGTGTGGACTGGGTTGTGCTTGGGCTCGGACGTTGGAGCCGAACGGGAATTGATGACTTAGGTATATGTATGGGCATATACCTAAGCAGTGTCGGTTGTTACTTCGTGATTGTATCTTTCCGTTGCGGTTTATCCTTTGTGGATTTCTGGAGACCTTCGGGGGTCTCGGGGTCCCTACTGAGTAGCTTATACTCACCCCTGCACGGGATTTGCCCGCACTACGTTGTGCTGGTTGCAGACGACGGACAGCGCTGATCGTGGTGGAGGCGTGTGGAGCAGGACGGTACCTGGAGGTGGACCACTGGGCGGGACGTACTCGGAGCGGTCAGGTGGACCCGAGGAGCAGTAGAGGCTATCTGTACCCACCCTTCAGGTGGGACTTCCAGAGGATGGCTCGACGCTGCGGCTTTTCTTTTCAGTTGTTGTTTTTTCCTTTCAGTTGTACTTTACAGTTGGGCTTGTATTTCCGGCCCCGTTTACTTTCAGTACAGCTTGTTACAGTTTTTACTTAGTGTTTACTTTTCCGCTTGCTTACTTTGTGGTGCTTGTTTACTTTTCAAAGGCAATGTCTTCCCTTTTGTTGGGATTTACGCCTTGGTGCTAGTCGTCAGCCCCTGGCCTATGGAAGGCGAGCTTGGGGTAGTCACGGCACGGGCCCCGAGGACGGGTCGTGACAGTGGACTCCTTGCACGTCGTGTAGTTCCACATGGTTGGTGATATGTGTACCTCTAGGGACACTTCTAGGAGATGGAGTGGGATCACACGCCATGTGGGTCCTCTCACATGTCGTGTACCACTTGGTTCCATTTAAGGAAACTTCAATCCCTCATATCTCTTTCGTTTGGACATGGATTTTGGCCCATGAGTAGTCTATCCTAAGTTTTTTTTCACATAAAACACAATGGTGGACTCCGTAGTAGATTTTGAGATATAATTTGAGATTTTCTGGTCCTGATGCTTATTTAGGTGGTGCTTACTGACAAAAATGATATGGAAGAGGATCACTAGAGACACTAGAGTGGAACCCCCCATCAGCTTGGGTGAGGGTCCTCTACTTATCGAGTGGATCCCCCTATCAGATAGGGCACGAGTCCTTGTGACACTAGAGTGGACCCCCCCCCCCCCCTCGACGCATCAGGGAATAGGTCATCGACCTATAGAGTGAAACCCCCCATCAGCTCGGGAATGAGTCCTCTACCTACCAAGTGGAACCCCCTATCGGATAGGTTGAACGTCCTTATGACACCAGAGTCGACCCCCCCTGACGCACCAGGGTACAGGTCCTCGGCCTACAGAGTGGAACGTCCCTAACACACTAGGGTATGAGTCCTTTACTTGGAGATTATGCCTCCTCAACTTTGCAGTGTAGTGATGAGGAGTGATCCACCACACAGTTACTTCCGGACAAATGCACGAGATAGTGGACATCATTGATGGACTTCAAGAACTGTTGGAGACTCTTTTATTAAGATGGGATGTTATATGGATATCCCCTTCTCTCTCGTTTGAGTTTATTTGGTCTGAGAAAATATATATATATATATATATATCAGTATCCATGTTGTTTTATTTTATTACTCTCTTCATATAGGTGGAAGAAACGTGTCGTGTAGTCCACATACACAATGTGTTGAGCTCCTGTGGTTAGATGAGGCTACCATCTTACTTTGGGTTGAGTTGTTTACTATCTATTCCTAGTGTGTCTCTTACTGCTCCCCCTTTAGCTATCAGGTTATCCTACTAGGTATTTATATACTCACTCTTGCATCTGCTTTGACTATATGTGTCGTGTCTAATGCAGACAACAAACACGTTAGTGGTGAGTTTAGGGGAGCTTAGAGATACTGGGTGCATTGGACCGTGTACGGTGGTTGTAGCTAAGAGATTAGGAGTTGGTCTCTCTTAGAGTTATACTTTCCATTTTTTCAGGTTGGGACATCTTTCTGATTAGGTGTGTATTTTGCCTCTTTACTTTTCGATTTTCAATGTCATACTCTTGTATACCCTAGATGTTTTTCATGCTTGGTTTATATTCTAGCTGATGCATATTATTATTATTATTCCTTCCCACTTCTGCATTTAGATGGTCGGGTGTGTTCGTGCAAGTACTTTAGTTAAAGACCTCCACATGTTAGATATGTCTTTCGACACTTTTCACCAGCCCCTAACCTGTGTAGGCGGGTATGGGGTAGTTGCGACTTGAGCCCCGTTGGATCGGGACATGACATAAATAGGTAATAAAGTACATGCAGTTTCAAATTGAGTATGAACTTCCAAATAATCAAAGTGTTTGGTGGATTTTTTGGGATGCATATTTTTAACAAGGGATTTTGTAGTAGATGGTGATATTGTGTGAAAATTGAACAATGAGATATGGAGATGGAGTTTATCAAAATTGGTAGTCATTATACAAGTCTTTATTCAGTTATATCAGTTGATGATTCTCTCAAGAGACATGAATTTATATGGAGTGACACAAATGTAATTTCCAAGATTTATCAGTTGATGATTCTCTCCCGCATTATCTATTTTGAGACGCCGTTTCAAGAGTGGTCCGCCGCCCAAAATCCGTGGAACCCCATCGGAAAATTCAACCGTCTCGGCACTTCAAACCTCGCCACCACCGCATCGCCCTGCCCAATCCGTCTGGGATTCAACACAACCAGGAAGCACCTTCCCATCGAAACCGCATACTGCAAAAACTCAACCCCAACCAAAATTTGAGCAAAAAACCGACCCATTTTATGAGGGTTATTTTTTTTTTTACATTTTTTCAAAAAAAAATTCTTAAAAATACCACCGGGTTTAAAATAATTTTTTTTTTACATCCTAAAGGCGGCACCTGGTGTGCCGCCTTTGGGGAATTTTCCGGCCAGGGCAAGGCGGCACCGGGTGTGCCGCCTTTGCCCAAAAAATAACCGCAAAGGCGGCACCCCAAGTGCCGCCTTTGCCTAAATAATTTTTTTTAAAATTTTTATTTTTATTTTTTGTTTTGTTTTGTTTTATATATATATATATATATATATATATATATATATATATATATAAAACAAAACTTTTCAGCAGAATTTTTCTGCTATTTAATATCCAGCGGTTCTGCCATTACAGCAGTCTGGATTCTGACTGATACCCTCACCCAGGACTCCCTTTTATAAGGGGGTTTGCCCTGAAAACAATACAGCATTTTCGATGTGGGATTCTGGTTCTCCTTTTCCTGCACAGTACATTCTGCGTTTCCGATGTGTAATTCTGTTTCAAGTACGCGACTTTGAAAGACTATAAAAGTTAAACTATAAGACCAATACAAATGAAACTTTAAACACTGATTAAACATATAAGAAATAGTTGAAAACAAAAATAATTTCATAAAAAATGTTGATACAGATTAATTTATAAGCTTTCAAAACCACCTACTTGAAACTTAAACATATTTGAAGTACGTGACTTTGAAAGCTTATAAAAGATAAATTATAAGACCAATACAAATGAAACTTTAAACATTGATTAAACATATAATAAATAGTTGAAAACAAAAATAATTTCATAAAAAATGTTCACCAAAAACAATTTATAAGCTTTCAAAACCATCAACATGAAACTTAAAAATGTTTCAAGTTCCCGACTTTGAAAGACTATAAAACATAAAATATAAGACCAATATAAATGAAACCTTAAACATTGATTAAAAATATAAGAAATAGTTGAAAACAACAAAAACTTCCTAAAAAATTTCCATAAAAATTAATTTATAATATTTCAGAACAATTTACTTGAATAGGGAATCTGATCCATCAGTTTGAGGGATACTAGGGCTAGGTAGATAGATAATCGGATCATTGTATCTATGGATTTTTTGGATAGGAAGATAGATTCATTTCATTCATTATATCGAGGTATTTCTTTTTTAAGAGAATATAGACTTTCTTATAATTATAAAATAAGGGACACCTTTATTTTTTGGTTATAGAATACGATTCTCTTAAGGTTAAAAGACATTATTCTTTTAATGGATTTGAAAGTCATTATTTGTTTTGTATAAAATTGTATTTCTTTTTTGTAAAAAGTTTTTATATTTCCACCACACATATAATTGAATTCAAAACATCATATTAGTATTTTTATTATGATTTTATCCATATTAATATGATTTTGATAATAACAAAACTTTTGAATTAATAAAATCTATCATGATTATGATTCTTGTACTCTGATTACTCGGATTCATATAGACTCTGATCTTTTACATTCTGATTTAATCAAATTGTTTCTATTTATGATTATTTGATTGGACTGAGAACCATGTCCAATAAAAAATGTAAGAGTTTTTTATTTTTTAGTTTATTTCTTTTAAACTACATTTTTTAATACTAAAATATTCCCACTTTTAACTTATCTATTAGAATAATATTCTTATGATCCTAATAAAAATTATAGGCATAATGATACAACATTGTGTGGTTTTCTCAAGAGAATATTCCAACTCATCTTTTAATATCCATTTATTGTATTTTCTAGCTTTACCATTATCATTACTATATGAATAAATTGAAAATTTCTCAACTTGATTAATGAAACTAAATTCATATTTTTAAGAACTACTAGTTGATGAATTATCTTTTAAATAATTTCTTATCAAATTATTATGTCTATTACTAGAATGATACGTCTTATTCATATCGTTTTTCTATTTTAGAGGATTCTCACTTTTTTTATCAAATTATAAATTATCCATTTTCATTATAAAATTCATGGAAAAGATTCCAATGAAATTATAGATTCATCACCATAGTGGTTTATTTAGTTTTAAATTCATTTACCCTATATAATCCATCTTTAAATAGGTGAATAAATTTCATTAATGTATTCATCAAATTCATCATCATCAGAATCAATTGATTCCCCAATTTCCAATTATTTGAACTTATTTTTACTTATAGCCTCAAAGGATATATAATCTATATCTTCTTTTTGAAACTCATTTCCTTTATCATTTCATAATCTATGAGAATAAAATATAACTCCTCTAATGAAATATATTCCCTATCTTCCATGTCTAAAACCATGGCATCAAATCATATAGGGAAATTTATCAAAAGTGTTTTCAAAATTTTTGAATCTTATATCTTCTAACCAAATCCATAGATATTACATACCATCTCATTGAACCTAATGAAATAGTCATCAATGATTTCATCATCGACCATTTTAATATTCTCAAACTTTATTCTTAGTATTTTCATATTATCTCTCTTAACATTAATATTTCCTTCATAAGTACTTCCTAGTTTGTCTAAAATATCGTTGGTAGTTTCAACACCCATCGCTTTAGTGTATAACATTTTTGATAAATCCATTAGGGTATAATTATGATATTTTCCATCAACTTCAAGATTTATCATTTTAGATTTAGTACAATAATAATACTTAATAATAGGTGGTAATCTAATGGTTGATACGTCTTTCATTTATAAGAAAAGCGATTGAAGGAAAAGAGTATAATATTCCTCTATGTATGGTAGTTATTTCCCTAAAATTAGGCATTCCATGGTTTCTCACTAAATTATGATCCTTCATTTCTCATAATGTTTTCTTATCATGAGAGGGGATCTTTTTATGATACCATTTGATTTAACCAAGGATCAGTTGGGTTCTAATGAGGGGGGGGGGGGGGTGAATCCATAGTACATTGTTTTAAAAATTCACTATTCTGTAATCTAAAATCTATGACTGATTAAACTATCTATCCCTTATCTTAAATTCTGAAAATCCGCCTGAATGAAAAAATAAAATCAATGAAAAACACAGGGATTCTATTAGGTTCATTACAAAGGCCTACTCCTTACTATAACCATTTATTACACCTTGATAAAGGTTATTCACTTTTTTTAGTCGGTTACAACACGGGAAAGTTGTATCCCCATAAAAAATAAGTCCAATAGTGCTTCATATCTAGAGTCCCACTATAAATTACAAGCTCCCACCTTCACTAACAACTCTTAACTCCCATAGGTGGATCTTTATACTATATCCATGGTGATTCTAAAATCTCATAAGCCTACTCGAGAGTCCCACTGGTGACCTCTTCTACATCTGAGTCCCAAAAAAGACTTCAAAATTCCTAAATCACACAATATATGAACTTTTTCCTAAATATATCTATCAAATTTTTATATTTCTGGAAAACCTTCGTATATAGTCTTTCTCAAAAAACAAACCAAAGCACATGATCTACCCATGTACAATATTAATGAAATTAGGCAACTGTTTTTCAATGACCTTATCTTTATCACTATCCATTGAACATAAAATTTCCTGGACTAATCTCAAAAAACTCATAACATGGTTATATATCTTCTGAAACACTACCTAGATCGGTCTCAATATTTATGTATATAAAATTAATGGAATATCAATTCAATTTTATTTAAAAAAGACAAATATAAAATATTCCATGATAATTTTATGTAAGTGTTATTTAATTTTCATGAAAATATTTTATAATTCATGCACACCTACAATGCCTCTTTCCTTCTCACTTTAGTGCTTCCACTGAAGGCCTTTCCTAACCGAGGCACTGGTTTTATGGCACCCAGGATATGATGTTACACTAACTCCTCCTAATCAACTCTAATTTGAACCTTTGGTTTTTTTAGGCTCTCAGTAGATTATTTTGACCACTCTAACCCGTAATATTCTTAGACCAAAGTAACAATGGATGTTATTATTCTTCCTTCGATGTGGATATCTCTTATTGTTGTGGAATCCACCATTATTCTCTACTCTCTATCTTTGAGAGTGAAAAATTCATATGCTGCTGATGGATTGGATCCTTGTTTCGATGGATTGAAATTATAGGGATTTCTCATTGATCTACCTCAACTTTGACTCTCATTGGCATTTATCAACACATGTGATTGATTAATCGTGTGAATAATGGTTTGTGGATACACTATTTTCTTTTTTGGGAAATTCAATTTAGAGTAGATATGGGTGTGGATTTTTAGTTTTTTGGATACCCTATGTGGGGGAATATTGACATGTAAGTAACATCACCATATCCCATTTATTATATGTAGAAAGTAGTTATATGTGTTACATGGAAAGATTCCATGTTGGAATATGGAAAGATTCCATGTTGGAACATTGAAAGATTCCATGTTGGAACATGGAAGGATTCCATGTTGGAACATGGAAAGATTAAATTTTGGTACATGGTAAGGTACCCCATTTGATATGCACGCTATGTATAAGGGAGACATTCCATATAATTTGGATGTACATGTTAGGTTGGGAAGAGTTTTATGAGAAGGTAAGGATTGAGGAGGAACATTCTATATACATGATGAACACACCATTTACTTCTTATGAATTTTAGGTGTGAGGATGAAGTGGTGATATGAGGAAATTATTGATATATTATATATTTATATTTGGTTTTTACAATGGTTTTTGGAGGACCCCTTCATGGTTTTTATTTTAGAATCCTATTAAAGGAAGTGTGGTGTGAGGTCCAAGTGGGGGCTGTAGGATTTCTTCTTGGAATGACTTAGAATTACCATGGTGTATTTTTTTATTCTCTTTTTGATTTTTTCTATAATTAAGGATAGTGTAGTCTCATGGTTGTGTTTTATTAGTCAGTTTCTCAAAGTTTAGTTTTTTTATAGACATTATGATATGGTGACCCTATGGGGATGTCAAGAACAAATGAGTTCTATTAAGTAAAGTTTTAATTAGGTCTGATGGACCTTTTAGTATATTATAATGTGTGAGGTATTGATTGGATATAGGTTTTATTCCAAGAGGATGGATGAGGTCCTATTTATATGGTCTTGAATTAAGGATTTTTACATGTGGTTGAGTAGAACTGTATTGGTTTTTATGTTATTTATGTGGTTCTGAAAACTATTTTGGGTGCCCTATTATTTTCACCCCTATAGGGATAGTACTGGTTTCAATTAAAATGGTGATGGGTTTTAGTTTTCTCAAATCATGTCTTTGTGGCCTCTGAATTGGATTTTATTGGTCATTTCTATTCACGTTCTAGATGTGAGAGGAGTCATTTGGGATATTATTAGATTTGGCATCAATTCTGAGAATTATATAATGAAATCTTCTATTAGTTGGATAGTGTTTTTTAGGTCTGGGGAGCTTATAGTCTACCTATATTAGTGAAAAATTTCTTTCTAGTTTAGTATTATATCCTATCTATGGTTTGGGGATTTATGGATTTTTTTCTTCTCTATGAACTTACATGGAAGTGGACATGTACATGAATAAAGTTCCAACCTAGTTAGGTTGAACATACTGAATATTATGATTAGATTTCCTGGTTGAATCTTCCCAACCATGGGAACATTTATGGGTTCTCTAGTGTCATCCAATATGTTCTTCTTGCCAATTTATAGTCTTTGAAATTCGCGTACTTGAAACATTTTTAAGTTTCAAGTAGACTGTTTTGAAAGATTATAAATTAATTTTTATGGACATTTTTTATGATGTTTTTGTTGTTTTCAACTATTTCTTATATGTTTAATCAATGTTTAAGGTTTCATTTATATTGGTCTTATATTTTATGTTTTATAGTCTTTCAAAGTCGGGAACTTGAAACATTTTTAAGTTTCATGTTGATGGTTTTGAAAGCTTATAAATTGTTTTTGGTGAACATTTTTTATGAAATTATTTTTGTTTTCAACTATTTATTATATGTTTAATCAATGTTTAAAGTTTCATTTGTATTGGTCTTATAATTTATCTTTTATAAGCTTTCAAAGTCACGTACTTCAAATATGTTTAAGTTTCAAGTAGGTGGTTTTGAAAGCTTATAAATTAATCTGTATCAACATTTTTTATGAAATTATTTTTGTTTTCAACTATTTCTTATATGTTTACTCAGTGTTTAATGTTTCATTTGTATTGGTCTTATAGTTTAACTTTTATAGTCTTTCAAAGTCGCGTACTTGAAACAGAATCACAAATCGGAAACGCAGAATGTACTGTGCAGGAAAAGGAGAACCAGAATCCCACATCGGAAATGCAGTATTGTTTTCAGGGCAAACCCCCTTATAAAAGGGAGTCCTGGGTGAGGGTATCAGTCAGAATCCAGACTGCTGTAATGGCAGAACCGCTGGATATTAAATAGCAGAAAAATTCTGCTAAAAAATTTTGTTTTATATATATATATATATATATAAAACAAAACAAAACAAAAAATAAAAATAAAAATAAAAATTTAAAAAAAAAATTTTTAGGCAAAGGCGGCACCTGGTGTGCCGCCTTTGCGGTTATTTTTGGGCAAAGGCGGCACACCATGTGCCGCCTTGCCCTGGGCGGAAAATTCCCCAAAGGCGGCACACCAGGTGCCGCCTTTGGGGGGTAAAAAAATAATTTTTTTTAACCTAGATGTATTTTCAAAATTTTTTTTTTGAAAAAATGTATATTAAAAAAAAACTCCATTTTATGATGTTCATCAACATCTCACCTCCACCACCAGGAGGTACCCGTCATTCTCTTCGGGTCCGACGGGGACGAAAATGGGTTCTCCGACGAACTTTCGGCCGCCGGCGAGCCACTCGGCGGAGGAGTTGTCTGCGGTGTTGAGCTTCACGACGGTGTCGAACGGGAAATGCGGAAGCGTCGGGCGGACGCCGGAGGCCGCCGCGGCGTAGATAAATGAGTTTCGGGCGCCGGAGTAGGCGGGATGGGTGACGGGGAAATCCGACGGGTTGTCCCACCGGCACAAGGGCTCCACGGAACTCTTCTGGCCGTTCCCATTGGCATCCAGCTCTATGGACACCTAATTGCCACAGAATTCTCATTCATTTGAGGTACCTCATCATAAAACACCACAAGTGCATGACCTAGAAACCAGACCTTAACGAGCTGCGGCAAACCCTTCTTCTCACCTTCTTTGCGGTTCATAAATGAAGGGTCCAGCTTTCCATTCTGCCAGTCGTATCCTGTAAACTTATCAATGGTTAGAGCTCTCTACTATTAGAAAACAATGAAATCATAATATTTTAAGTACCAAACATTTTCTCGAAATTGAACCAGCCATAGGAGCATGCCGATGCATGAATCTGAATTTCAAAATTTCCTACGTCATCCTTCCTCTCGAAAGCGTTGCCCACATGAAGAAGCCACAATTGGTCAGGAACTTCTATGGGTACACTCCAATTTCTTTTGCAATTGGAGAAGCGTGGAAGAAGATAAACCGGGGATGTGGGTTTGCTTGGATTTACCGATAATGCGGATATCATTGGAGAATACCCAGACATGGCCATCAATGATCCTGCTCACGAAACAATCCATAACTATAACACGACAACCTTTCTCTTTGTACTTTTCTTTACTTCATACTAATAAATGGTTGTGTCGGGTGTCCAGGAGGTCTTGAACTCGAGTCTCCTCGGGTCCCTGTATGTATGTGTTTGCGTGTTTTTTTGTAACTTTGTAGTTTCATTTCTCAAATCGTTTGTAATAACACTATGAAATCTTACCAGTCAAATCCAACTTCACCCTGTTTGCAAAGAGAATGTAGTGAGAATCAGTGAAAGCCCAATCATGGATCAACATATGGTCCGGGATGCAAAACTCTTGTCTCTCCATCAACTTGAAGTTTGAGTTGAATTCTGAGACAATATATCAAATGCAATTACAAACAAAAGATTTACGGATCAAAATATGATATTTTTGGGATCGAAACTTACCGTAGAAGGTGAAATGACTTTGTGGGATTAGCATGTCCTCTGCAATGCATGAAACCAGGATAAGTCTCCCCCTCTTGGTATCAATCTTAATATGAGAGAGTAATCTGGAAGGTGGCATCTTGAACACCCCTAATAATTATAATAAATGGATTAAAAGTTTTTTTGGCCCCATATAAAAATATTTGTGGATACACACCCATTTGATTGATTGATTTATTTAATTTTGTACGTACCATGCAGAAGTGGCCTCAACATCCCTGCAGCCACATCCCATGCACCGCCGCCATTCCACCTTGAAGCACAGCCGTCAAAGAACTCAAATTTTCCCATGGTATTTAAGGTTCGAGGTTCAATCTCATAAGGCGGCCCGCCCTCCCACAAGCACATCAACCGTTCACCCCATCTCACCACACTCGTATTCGACACATTCTTCATCACCTTCATATTCCCCACCTTATTCCCTCCCTTAAGCACCGAGAACGGGCCCCGGTGCGTGAATCGCCACCGCCCGGTCTCCGGGTCGCGCTCCTCCGCCAGCGCCTCAGTCCTCACGTACCTCGCCGAGTACTTCACGTCGCCGGCGGCTCGGTCGATCCTGAAGGCCCGGAGGTAGCCGTGGCCGTCCAGAGGGTGCACCGTGGAGCCGTGGTCGTCGGAGAAAATCCCCGGCCCGGCGAGATAGTACGTCCCAGTGGGGAAGTCGGCGGGGATGGCGCCGTCGACGACGGGGAGATCCACGGTGTTGGTCGTTTCAGAGCGCTGCGACGAGAAGAGTGTCTGGTAGTCCTGGAACGCCGTCGCTGAGTCGACGTCCTCCTCGACCTGCGGAAGCAGGCCACAGTTTCCGGGACTGGATAGGGTGGCGGCACGCGGAACGATGGGTGTCGCCGGAACCCTAATCTCTGGATGGTGCTTCTGCGCCGGAGAAGCGAGGGCGGGCGGAATGATGTTGCAACTTGTGGCCATCATCTTGGGTGGGCGTGGATGGGCAGGCTGTCCATTGGGACGATTGTACTTATAATCGAGGAAGCTGGCGTTTGTTGGATTTGCATGGATTGGATAGGATGGTGCGTGGTGGGGTCGTCCACGGTCCACCACTCATAGGTGGTGGCAGGGGTCAATTTTGCAGGGGCAGTGGCGGACATGATCCCCTAAAACCGAGCTAATGATGAGTGTCCCTATTGTTGTGGCTGTTACTATCGGTCACAGCAAACATCCACATGCATCTCCTCTGTACAATTTCACTTATTATTTTAAATTTTCCGAACTTGAGAGTTATTCATGAATCGATTCGACCCATGTTGAGAATTTTGTTCACAAAAACAAACTCTCCATTTTTTGGCGGCAAAATTTGAATTGAGGGAGTTTTTTTTATTAAATATATTGAGGTTAGGTTTTGTTTTATTTGAGAAATGGGTGTTTTGAAGCCCCAGATGAAATTCTGTATCTTAGATAAAATCCAAAAACGCCAATTCATCTAAAGGTTTGCAGATGAAATTGGTAAAGCACCACATGAAGTGGTGTTTTGCCAATAAATTCTTAAAGCCCCACTTCATGCAATATTAATCTCCATACAATAAAAAATGGTTAATTTTGATATATAAATATATAACTATATATTTTTAAATATATTAAATATATATTTATATATAAACATATTTAATGAATTGTAAATATGTATTTATAAATATAACTAAAAATATATAATTATAATTATAAATTTGTAATTATAATTGTAAATATGTAATTATAATTATAAACAAATATATTTATAAAATTATAAATATATTTATATAGGTATATATATATATATTTATAAATATAAATGTAAATATAAATAAATATAATTATAAAATTATATTTTAAATCTATTTATAAATTAATATTTATAACTATACAAATATAAATATATTTATAATTATATAATTATTAAAATATATTTACAAATAAATTTAGGATATATATATATATATATACACAAATGTATTCTAATAGTGAATATTTAATAATATAATTACTATAATGTTTAATCCATGTTTTAAATTTCATTTATATCGGTCTTATAGTTTATATTTTATATACTTTTAAAATCACATGATTGAAACATTTTTATGTTTCATGTAAGTGTTTTTGAAAACTTATAAATTATTTTCTATCAACATTTTTTACAAAATTCTTTTTATATTCAACTATTTGTTATATGTTTAATCTATGTATTAAGTTTTATTTATATTGGTCTTGTAATTTATATTTTTTAGCCTTTCAAAGTCACATGAAACATTTTTATGTTTCAAATAGGTGGTTTTGAAAGCTTATAAATTATTTTTTATCATCATTTTTTATAAAATTATTTTTGTTTTAAGCTATTTCTTATATGTTTAATCCATGTTTTATGTTTCATTTATATTGATTTTATAGTTTATATTTTATAATCTTTCAAAGTCACGTACTTGAAACAAAATTTCACATCAGAAATGCAGAATGTTCTGCACGGGAAAGAGAGAACCAGAATCCCACATCGGGAATGCAGAATGATTTTCAGGGTAAGCACTCTTATAAATGTGAGCCCTGAGTGAGAGCTTCGGTCAGAATCCAAACTGTTGTAATGACAGTACCACTGGATTTTAAATAGCAGATAAATTCTGTTGATTTTTTTGTTTTATTTATTTATTTATATATATAAACAAAACAAAATAAAAATAAAAAATAAGAATTTTTAAAATACAAAAAATACTGTTTTTTTTGTTTTGCTCGATGCCTAAAGGCGGCAGCTACGCTGCCGCCTTTAGAGCGTATTTAAAAAAAATTAACCTAAGCGTTTTTAAAAAAATATTTAAAAAAAAACGTATATAAAAAAAACGTATTTAAAACAATCCGCAAAAATTGGATCACGGGAGTTTTTTTATTAAATATAATGAGGTTAGGTTTTGTTTTATTTGAGAAATGGGTGTTTGAAGCCCCAGATGAAATTCTTTATTTGGGATAAAACCCAAAAACGCCAATTCATCTAAAGGTTGGCCGATGAAATTGCTAAAGCACCATATGAAGTGGTGTTTCGCTGATAAATTCTAAAAGCCCCACTTCATGCAATATTAATCTCCCTACAATAAAAAAGGTTAATTTTGATATATAAATATATATCTATATATTTTTAAATATATTAAATATATATTTATATATAAGCATATTTAATGAATTGTAAATATGTTTGTATATATATAATTAAAAATATATAATTATAATTATAAATTTGTAATTATAATTGTAAGTATGTAATTATAATTACAAACAAATATATTTATAAAATTATAAATATATTTACGTATTTATAAATATATTTATATCAGTATATGTATATATATATTATTATATTTTAAATCTATTTATAAATAAATATTTATAACTATATAAATATAAATATATTTATAATTATATAATTATTAAAATATATTTACAAATAAATTTAGGAAATATATATATGTATATATATACAAATGTATTTTAATTTATATAATTAATAATTAATAATATAGTTAATATTTAATAATATAATTACTATAATTAAAAACATAAAATAAAAATATTAAATGTATATAGCTATAAGTAAATATAGATATATATAATTTTAAATCAATATTTATATAATTATAAATCTATATTTATATAATTATAAATATATTTATAGAGTTGTATATATGTATTTATAAATTTAATTATAAATAAATATAAATATATTAGGAATAACGCAAACCATAGATTAAAATGCATGGTCCCAGAAAGTTTATTAATAAAAATGAAAGTACACAACATGAAAAGCGGGGAGATACAATTTTAAAATGTGGCACCAACAACACCACCAAAGACAAAAAAACATATAAGTCACCTTCTTTTATATCTTTCACCCCTTCCTCAGGAGCCACCATAACCTTTCAGGTGTCTGCCTCTCTTCCATTGCTTAGGAGCCTACCAAGTGTCATTATGATCATCCATGCCTGATGATTCATTCTCCACATCATGAGACTCAATGCCTCCAACAAAATCATTTTTAAACATCAAAGCAGTGTCATCTTGATTTGAGGAATTATCCTTCAAATCACAATTGCTCATTTCATCAACATTCCAAATGCCTAAGAATTGTCCATCAGTTTGAAAAGGTCCACCAACAGTGCCAAATTCCTCATGAAAAGCTTCCCTGCTATTAAATCTATTTATGATATCAAGAAGGGAAGCTTTATTTATATTGGGACCAGAATCTAATGGGACAATGGCACCCTCCTTGGATGATGGCTTCCCTTCTAGTGTGCCACCCATAACAATAATGCTCATTGCATCTTCAGGACTAGTCTGCTCCTGTTCATGTGTTTCAATAGGTTTCTCATATAACGCCTCTTCCGGCAGAAGTGGAGGAGCCCTGGACTTCCTAGGAATGACCAAATGAAATCCATCCTCATCCTGAACATCCTTGCATGCTGCACCATGCACCAAGCCACTTTGTGAGGCAAACCTTTCAGGCACCGTGGGCAGAGGTTGAAGTTCCTGATGTCCAGAACTTATTGTTGTCTGAGCCAGTGGTATCTACATATCCATAGAAGCCTTTGCTGGTGTCTTGTACTTGAAAAGAAGTGAATTCCTGCCCTTATTATTTTCATATCACAGGTAAGCATATCTAATTAAACTAACAAAATCATGGTTGTCGTTCCTTTCAAATGATTCATCCTGCTCCATTCCCTCTACACACAAGGCCTTATCAGAAAGGCCGAACTACTTATCATCATGGTACTGCTTGTCCATAACCTTCGCCACAACAGTCCCATAGAGTTGAGAAACAACAAGCTTATCTCCACCCACAATAGCTGAAGTTGAATCTTGGACCATGTCCCTATATGACCTCCCATAGTTCCTTCTCAACGACTCAACCTCTACATAAACATCTGAGCCTTTTCGAGAGACTCCATTGTCTTTGGGATTGTGAGACACAACTTTGTAGACCTGATAATGCCTCATTACTGGACCAGACTAAGAGGCCCCCTTCTCTAGATCAATGGAAAATTTTAATTTTCAACGTTCCACCACATGAAAAACCCTCCCACAATTGATTCATCTCATACGTCAAATAAATATTTTACTAGAATGGCCAATGAAAATTCAAAAATTATAGAAATCAAGCAACTGCTCAATTTCCACTATGAGTTCAAGCGTAAACTCACCAATAACTAAGAAGACAGATTCAATAAGAGTGGAACTAAGGCCCACCTCAATTAAAACTCTAGCAAGGTGACCATACTGAGCACATTTGATTTATTTTTCAATCATGATGGGTGTCCCCATGGTTGATGCAACGTCCCACAATATTTGTGAATGCCAAAAGAACTATTTCAGTCCCTTTATATGAATCCAAGCTTGGGTAATGGAATTTTTCGCACAAGATGGATCAAACAAGGGATCCCACTCTTGGATTTGAAGAAATCCAAGCTTGAGGGAGACTAAGGCAAAGCTCTAGGATTTCAGTTTCAAACCATTAGAGGGAAAGACTAAATGGAAAAACCCTTAATGATGATAGTCATTCTCTAGCCAACGAATCCCCAAAGTTGAAGTAACATTTTCCATAGATTTTCAAGATTATAGGGTTTCTTCACTTGCAAGGAGGAGATGTAACGTCCTCGACGTGGGATCCACTAACCAGTTCCCCAAGCCATGGCACCACATGACCTCAAGAGCGCCTCCCCTTGCGCTAGAGGTTTCTGAATAGTAGCAAGGGTCTGATAAATCACTTGAGGAGACTATATGCTTTTTACCAGAGTAAGCCAAAATAGTCAATATATAAAACAAGGCAAACAATAAACAATAAACTAGAAACATGCATTATAAACCATTTCCCAAATAGAATAAAAACACAACAAAAAATAAATATTCCATGTCAAAATTAACTCTTCCAAAAGTGAAGAAAACCCAAAATAAGGACAAAAAACTGAATCCCCAAAAGGGGTCTTGTCTCCAAGTCCATATCCTCATCCATTCACATCCCAAGTCCAACTCAACTCCCTAGAATATGGGCTTCTCTCTTATCATGAATTGTAATAATGAAGTCTTCTCGGGTACCCAACGACGGTCTGAGCAGGGTGTGAGTACATCTCAGTAAGCCACCACCAATAGTGTCTATAAAATATCCAGTCTAAGAAGATATCATATGCATGTACTAAATAAATGACAATTAAACAAAATACAAAATAGGAGTCATTAGTTAACAATATTTACTTTAACCATTTCTATCATTGTTACTATTTTAATCACTTATACCATCTTCATTACTTAATCCATTTTCATCATGTGTTCTATGGGTTAGGCATTTACATCATTTACATAAGGTTTAGGGAATAAGTCATGTCCATATTGTTGGTTCGGAGAGTAGTAAAAGTGTGCAGTCGTGGGTGATATATTAAAATTTGTTTTAACAATCGTTACCTGAAACGAAGAGCGATGATCTTGAATGTCAAATTTATCATTAATTTATTAAATATTTGAATAAATAAATACCTGGGATTAGGAAATTTCTTCGTTGATGATTGTTGATCATCCGAAAAGGACCTTCTGGAGAGACTTCATTGCACTTGCAAGGATCCAATGTTAGAATCTCTATAGCGGTGATCCACACATGCTTCAATGGTTTCCGAGCAACGCTACTCATTATCTAGGTGCTAGCACGGTGAATCAAATGTCATGCGTTGTTCATTCTTGATCGCTTGTTCTTCGATCTTGAAGAAATTATCTCTTAGGTTTATCATTATTGAGAGGGAGAGAAGTGGAGGAGTCAAGAAAGAATTTGTTGTGTGCAATAATTCGCTATACTCAAACTTGGAATTGGCTTCGAATGAATTACACAATAGACATAATCGTCTATTTATATAGCTGGGATTTCAGTTAAAAAATTTAATTGCATAAAATACATTAAATATAATTATAAACATTAATGAAATATCAAGCCACAACATAATAATAATAGTATTATTATTTGGTGGTGCACCAACTTGCGTAAAATGGATAAATAATATTTACCGACTCGTAAATAATTATTTTATCACCGGACACGATCTTAGTCCATTCGAACTCCTCTTGTATTTACTAAACACCCGAATAAATATTTTATTATCTTAAATAAATATATTATCCAAAAATAGTAAATAAATAGTTATTAAATATTCAATAAAATAAATAAATATATTTTATTCATAATCAGTTGAATAAATATTTATTTAATTTATGCGATCAATATTACTTAAATAAAATTATTCCTCGATATTTAGAATAATATTTATTACATTAATTAAATTAAAATAGAATTTAATCGAGACATACAGAAACACTTAGGGTGTGACCCACTAGGATTCTTTCTTGTTGGCATTAGGTGGGTTTTCCTAAAGTCCGAGATTACTGTATAGCAACGGGTCAAGGCACCTAAGAGAAAGAACTTAAAGTCGCAACAACAACAACTACATACAAGTGATCACTATGTAATATAATCCCTTTTTCACATAATCTCATCAAGAATTTTTCATGACGGTGTCATCAACCTATATTCTTGATACATAATTCTTTGACTATCTGAAATAAACTCGTCGTTACACCATGGTCATGGAATTTAGGGAGACAGTTCTATTTCAAATGGTTGAGATATCAAATTCCATAAATAGGGAAGAGAAAAATATTCTCTCCAACATATGACATGAAATTTTTCGTCAAAAAATCTAAGTGCACGAGTCATGACATGCATTAATTATAATCTTAAAGTTTGAGGACCATTAAAAACGCTCGCAGATAGGAATATCCAATGACACCAAAACATGTGGAATTCCTACTAGCAGGTCTATTCTCATAATATCCTATCTTAGATATTACCAAGTGTAAACTTCATGAGAAGAAGTCTCATCTTCTTATGAGTACTCGCTCATGATGGTCTATATACTATGTGTCCCATCATAGTATGTTATCCAACTATAGAACTATATTAATAATATTGTCATAGCACTTCAAGGTTATAATCATAGCGGGGAACTACTATGAACTTATCAATATGATAAATACTATAGGACATTATTACATTATGGTCATGAATAAAAATGACCAATATGTAATAAGATGTTTAATGTAATATTTCATACATCAAATATTCATGTAATCAAAGTAAAAATTGTTGGTTATAGTAAAACAACTCTAACTCCTATCTCACTAGGGGAAAACACATCACAAAAAACACATCACACTCACCTTGAAGCCTCGGTACAGGTGGTATCATTGAATGAAACCATTAGGGGAATAAATCCTTTGTCCCCTTCCCTAAAAAAATTAATATTACTCCATAACCCATTGACACATTTACAATTTTCATTATATATCCCATATAACCCGTTTCTCTTTTCTCATGCCTAAATCAGTAATCATATTGAATAATTCCCATACATTACTCCATTTAACATATTCATCAATTCCCATGCTTAATCCCATTATAATAATCATTAATTCTCATACTTTGACCTGTTAACAAATTCCTCCATTCCCATATGTTAACCCATTTAGCCCCTTCATCATTTCACATGCATTAACCCTGAAATGCATTTCATGTAAAATTTATAAACCATTTGATACGATAAAAAACTTAAATTTTTTACCAATTCGAAACCATTTACCAATTTAACACGTTCTCCATTACATGTGCTTTAACCCAATTATCCCATTCATTATTAACATGCCTTAGACAATCAAATGAAACCCCTTTTAAAATTCATAACTCAATTAACACATTAATCTTAAGCCAACCAACCCCTTATACCATTCAAAAAACTAGACACAATCATATTTTAGGCCTTTAGTCATTCAACTAACATGTAAACATATTTACCATGGATCTAATTCAACACAAGTCAACTCTATGCTTAACCTTAACATTTTCCATGTTTGGGAATGTCGGTGCACCCCATGGGAGTCCCTAAACGGGTTAAATCAACCTAAACGCATCCCAAGGGGATTATGAGGGGTTAAATTGATCATTTAGCCAACCAACATACCAAATATCACTAATGGAATCAAAAAAACAATAAGAGGGAAGCAATAACACAACCATACATGCACAAATCGACAACGAGACTATGAGATCTAACTTGAAGACCACATACCTCGAATTTGATGATGAACACACTCTTAATCATTACCTTAGATTCGGATTCAAACACCATTTTAAGCCTCAACATAGATTACACCAGAAAAAAAAGAGGGTTTTAGGGATTCAGAATAAGATGGATGAAGCTACAAGCCCAAATCTAGAAAAGATTAGAAAAGGAAGGATTAGACTTACCCAAATCTTCAATCTGCAACCAACAACGCTCCAAACGGCCAAGAATCGAAGGAGAACCACCCATGGGAAATTTGGGTCGCTAGGATTCATCACTAGGGTTGGAGGAAGGAGGAGGAGTAAAATTAGATGACATACTTAAAATCCCAAGGGGGGGGGGGGAATTGGAAAATCACACTTTTAATGAGCCCCACGATTTAGCCGCATAGTTTTCCAAACAATGTGCCTGCCTTTGCCCAAGGTGAGTCCAAATTGCACGGTTACTTGGGGATGTCGAATGGATTAACAAACCATGCACCAACCACACAAAATGCCTCTATCCAAGGTTGCAATGTTTTCTTGGGGAGACCACACGATTTCCTTAACTGTGGGCTAACCATGCACCTTGCACAGGTTGGACCAATTTTCCTTTATTTCATGCCTTGAACCCCCAAAACTCCCCAAATCCCATTATGCTCTTGAAAAACTTTTTATTCAAAAAAAAACAATAGATTAAAACCATAAATTTAACAGATAAATTACTCCATGAGATCTAGGATCTTACAACCTTCCCACTTTATAATAGGTCATTCTCAAGTCGTACTCCCAAGTATCACTAAACTTACAAGGTAAAGAGATCAGGCCACTCGACCCATATATCTATCTCCCTTTCCTAGGTATCCTCTTGAACATTTCCATGCCACCAAAATACTCAACCAACATCATGGTCATGACCCAAAATACTTCTTACTACGATCCACAAAACGAACTGGATTCTCTTCAGAAGAAACATCAACCTCAAACCATACATCAACCACCATAACTCCATAGGGAGGCCTAGAAAACATTGCCTAAATCGTGCATAAGGAAAAGTCATAATTTGCTTACTACCATCATGGGAGAGTCAATAAACACCCCACCGATCTGATACTCTTTGAAACTCATGGCCCAAATCACTTGGCTCCATGATACCTTGTTTTCAAAACTCTAACGATGTCCCAAAGTCAACACTACCCAAAGAAACACATTATCTTTATCAACCACATTTCCCGACATACGTCGATCCACAACTTGAGCCCCAAAAATCCCACTCTATACATGAACATCCAAACACAACCAAAACAATCAAGGAACTCAACCAATCAAACCCAATGTATGCACCATTAACACATGATTCATATGTTAATTAAATACATAAAGAATTCAATTCAGAATTCAGGGGGTTGGGGGGGGTGTTCAGGGGTTTGGGGTGGCCGTCTAAGGGGGGTAGGGGGTGTCCAGGGGGTAGGGGTGTCCGGAGGGATGAGGGTGTCCGGGGGGGGGGGGGGTGTCCTGGGGGGTGTCTAGGGGGTTGGGGGCTTTCTAGGGGTGGAGGTGTCCAGGGGGGTGGGGTGGGGGTGTCTAGGGGGTGGGGGTGTCCAGGGGTGGGGGTGGTGTCTTGGGGGTGGGGTGGGGGTCCAGGGGGTTATCTAAGGGGGGTGGGATGGTGTCTAAGGGGGTGGGGGTGGCTGTCCATGGGGTTGGGGGGTCCAGGTGGTGGGGTGGTGTCTAGGAGGGGTGAGAAGATTTCTAGGGGGTTGGGGGGGGGGGGTTTCAGGGGGTGGGGGTGTCCATGGGGGTTTCGAGGGGGTGGGGTGGTGTCCAGGGGGTTGGGGGGAGGATTTCCAGGGGTGGGGGTGTCCAAGGGGGTGGGGGTGTCTAGGGGTGGGGGGGTGTCCAGGGGGTGGGGGGGGGGGTCCAAGGGGTTGGGGGTTGTCCAAAGGGGGTGGGGTGGTGTCCAGGGGGGTGGGGTGGGTGTCCATGGGGGTGGGATTGTCTAGGGGGTGGGGGGGGGGGTGTCCAGGTGGTGGGGTGGTGTCTAGGAGGGGTGGGGGCCGTCTAGGGGGTTGGGGGTGTCTAGGGGTGGGGGTGGGGTGTCCAAGGGGGTGGGATGGTGTTAGGGGGGGTGGTGTCTAGGAGGTTGGGGGGGGGGGGGCTTTCTAGGTGGTGGGGATGTCCAAGGGGTGGGGGTGTCCAAAAGGGTGGGGGTGTCCAGGGGGTGGAGTGGTGTCCAGGGGGGTGGGGCGGTCTAGGGGGTTGGGGGGATGTCCAAGGGGGGTGGGGTGGTGTCCAGGGGGTGGGGGTGGCTGTCCATGGGCGTGGGGGTGTCCGGGGTTGGGGGTTGGGTGGGGGTGTCCAGGTTGTGGGGTGGGGTCTAGGAGGGGTGGGGAACGTCTAGGGGGTTGGGGGCTATCTAGGGGGTAGGGGGGGCTGTCCATGGTGGCAGGGGTGTCCAGGTGGTGGGGGGGGGGGTCTAGGGGGTTTGGGGGGATATCCAAGGGGGTGGGGTGGTGTCCAAGGGGGTGGGGGGGGGTGTCCGGGGGGTGGGGTGGTGTCCAAGGGGGTGGGGGGTGGGGTGTCCAGGGGGTGGGGGGGTGTCCAGGGGGTGGGGGGGATGCCCATGGGGGTGGGGGGTGTCTAGGGGGTGGGGGTGTCTAGGTGGTGGGGTGGTGTCTAAGAGGGGTGTGATCTATAATGGTTTTAATTGATTTAATTTCATGGGTTTTAATATCATTGTTATTTTTAAAATGGTTTTGGAATAGTGTTTATTTCAATAGTATGTGTTTCATTAGAAAAAAATGAATGATTTTGGTGTGTATGGTAGGAAGGGGGATTTGGTTATTAATAAATGGATTACATTTTTATTGTGGGACAAAAATACTATATTATTTTTGAAATGGAACCTTAAAAGTTATTTTTATAAACCATTGGGGATTTTTAAATAGAAAAAAGTCTCTATTATGTGATTTTGAAATGGTTTTATGAATAATTATTTATGATGTATCTTTATGGGATTTGTGATTTTATGTCCCTTGTTTTAGAACATTAGATTATTTTACTAAAGGTTTTGTTTTTGATAATTATTTAGAATGTTACCACTATAAATGAATCAAAATGTCCATAAGCGGATATCTCATGTAGTCATTCTTATGATCCCGCTATTGTCTTCCTTGTCTTGGTATTTACTCAAACTCTTGTGGAAGTGGAATAACCGTGTTCTTCTCGGATCATTTATTATGCATGGGAGTTTCTAAAACACTATCCACTATTTTTATTGGTGATCAAGGATCCCAGGAGGTGATGAAGTGGGTATCTATGATTAATCGGATCTTCAAGATGTTGAAAACCCTATAATCCACAGGGGTGGGGGCTGTCTAGGGGGTGGGAGGGCTATCCACGGGGGTGGAAGGGCTGTCCAGGGGGTAGGGGGTGTCCAGGGGGTGGGCGGGGGCTGCCGGGGGGGGGGGGGGGGCTATTTAGGGGGGTAGGGGGTGTTTAGGGGGTGGGCGGGGCAGTCCAGGGGGTACAGGGTGTCCAGGGGGTGTGCGGGGTTGTCCTGGGGGGCAGGTGGTATCCAAGGGGGTGGGAGGGCTATCCACAGGGGGTAGGGGTGTTTGGGGGGGGGGGGGGTGTCCATGGGGGTGGGGGGCTGTCCACGGGGGGAGGGGGAGTTCAGAAGGGTGGGTGGGCTGTCCACGAGGGTGGTGGGGCTATCGAGGTGGGTAGGGGTGTCCATGGGGTGGGCAGGATGTCCATGGGTGTGGGGGGGGGGGGGGATGTCTAGGGGGTACGAGGTGTCCAGTGGGGTGGGTGGGCTGTCCACGAGGGTGGTGGGGCTGTCCTGGGGGGGGGGTATGGGGTGTCTAAGGGGGTGAGCGGGCTGTCCACATGGGTGGGGGTGGGGGCTGTCCACGAGGGTGGGGGGGGGGGGTGTCTAGGGGTAGGGGGTGTATATGGGGTGGGGGTGGCTATCCAGGGGGTGGGTGGGGTGTCAGGGGGGGAAGGGATGTTTAGGGGGGTAAGAGGTGTCCAGGGGGTGGGCGGTCTGTCCACGGGGGTGGTGGGTCTATCCTCGGGGGTAGGGGTTGTCCAGGGGGTGGGATGGCTATCCACGGGGGTGGGGTGTGTGTGTGTGTGTGGGGGGGGGGTATCCATAGGAGGAGGAGCTATCAAGGTGGTGGTCGGGCTGTCCACGGGGGTGGTGGGGCTATCCAGGTGGTCAGGGGTGTCCAGGGGGGTGGGTTGGGGGATTTCCAGGGGTGGGGGCTGTTTAGGGGTACGAGGTGTCCAGGGGGGTGAGTAGGGTGTCCAGGGGGTGGGTGGGGCTGTCCAGATGTAGGGGATGTTTAGGGGGGTGGGGGGGCTATCCACGGGGGTCGGGGGCTGTCCATGGGGGTGGTAGGACAATCTATGGGGGTGTGAGGGCTGTCTACAGGGGTGGCAGGGCTGTCTAGGGGGGTACAGGGTTCAGGGGGTTAGGCGGGCTATCCACAGGGGTGGGGGTGGGGGTGGGGGGTGTTCAGGGGAGGGGTGAAATAGTCAAAGAAAATCATCAAGTCAATTTTTATTTTTTATAGATAAAAAATAAATTTTTTTTGACATAACTAATCAGACATATTTAGGAACAACAAATCAATAAACATCAAAGATCAGTAATATCAGTCAAAAATGTAACAGATCAATCTTTCCCTCATCTCCATAACTATCATCACCACCATCATCAGCCTCACCCTCTTCCTCATCTTCATACCCATAATTGTCCTTGACCTCCTCAATTCCCTTCTCCTCACCCTCGTACTCAGCCTTAGCCTCCTCATCTCCCTCCTCCTCTGCCTCGGCCTCCTCCTCGCCCTCCTCCTCCACCTCAACTTCTCTAGGACCTCCTCCTCGGCCTTGGCCTCCTCCTCGCCATCATCTCGACCAATACTAGAAATACCACATGGGGAACCATATATAGAACAAATAGATGAAATATATTCATCCCAAGATGTGCAGGCCTCTGGTGGAAGTGTTGGACGTAAAACTTCCATCAGTTTCATAAATACAGTGTTTTACCTAGCAGATTGTTATGACGTCTCTATGGCCCTTTTGCATCCTATTCCGCTTGTGCCTTAACCTGCTGGAACATGGTGGCACTAAAACTCATACATGAGGAGGGAAAATACCTCATCATAACTATACTCTTCCCATGTCGATAGAACACTCTACCAGGGTGCTCATCTCCCAACACCTGATGCAAGTGATAGTTTGGCCCAAAATTGTTAGGTTCTTGGGAATCAAGGGGAAATTAAACCAAAGCTGACATGAAAATATTAATTAATATAAATATAAAAAATAATATATTTCATTAAATACAACATATTTTTTACCCATATCTCTACCCAAGCTTTATCCTTGACTTCATTTGGAAACTGTCTCCATGAGAGCGGGCGGAGAAGAATGAGTTCAGAGTATTTGGCAAGCGTCGCAAAAAAACTCCGACATTACTACCCTAATTTTTTAATCATTTAACTATCTTCATTGTAGTCCACCATCAACTACGTAAGGAGGTTCCACACCACACGCATGTGTGTACGCCCCCGCCCCAACCTCCAATCATTAGATGTATCTGTTATTAAAGAAAAAAATATTTTATAAATACATGTTATAATTAAAATAAATAATGGTGTAAAAATTTGTTAGGATTATATAAGTATATCTATGGTAGTCTGATCAATGGGTTCCGATGGATCCACAGAAACTGAAGTAACACCCTGTACAGGTGGAGTGGGTCCCAATGTATGCTCTGTAGGGATAGACTCTAGCAGAGTAGGAGTCGAAGAAGATGGAATATAAAATACCAGAGAGAAGGAAGCATAAGTAAAAGAAGATAATAGAGATGGATGTCCAAATGCTGGATGGGGAGTGGGAATCATTATCGGATATGGTACAGATAGGAGAGGAGGCTTAGATGTAAAGGGTGGTGAAAACATGGTAGGCCTAAATATCCTGTGTGTCCCTAATGAAACAATGAGATCAGAATGTGGGATGGATGGTATGTCAGTGGGAGGGGTAGGTTCAAATCAAGTATGCCGATCAGATTGTCTAGATCTCATACCACCCCCTCATACAAACACCCTGAGTATTGAGACCACTACTAGGCTGATCATCAAATAAATTTTACCTAATAGTTGAATCCTGCAAAAATGTTGAAAAAAAAAATTAATCACATGAAATTATATATATATATATATATGAAATAAAATACTCACTACAGGAACTAGTGGTGGAATTCCGATCTCAGTCATGCGACGATGGTTTTCTATCATCTATTTCCATCACCTCTCTTTAATTGGTTGTATTTCCAACATTTGAAAACAAATATGAACATAATTAGAAAAGGATAACTAATGTGTAACCCAAAAAATAAAATAACTAAGAGGGAATAGGGGGATTCATGGATAATTTTACTATATATTGTTTTAGGTGAGCTTGAACATATATATAATGAAGTCAATAAACCATAGAAGATGTAATAAAGAAATTTAATTTTTAGTAGGATGGTTATTTACTAAGTGTCATCAGTCTATTATAATCATGGAACATTGATTCTACTAGATTCATAAGGGGTAAAGCAGTTGCCAAAATTAAGGAAAAATTAAATTTCATTAGCCCATGTAGATGATGCAGGTTTCTATACATGTTTTGTAGAAGAATACAAACCATCATGTTCATTACCTGGTAAAATGTTAAAGAGAGGTCTTAGTGTTATATTAATTTTATACAAATCATAGTTGAAGCATTTAAATGTTTACCAAGTTAGAAATTTTGGTTTCTTAGGTTTGAATACAATTCAATTACAAATTAGAAAATGCAATTCAAATAAAACTGAAAATAATAAACATTGAAAATTCACATAACGGTCAAGTCAGATACAACATATTTGTAATCAATATTAAATCAATTTGAATAGTACCAACCTTAAAAACCCAAGTTGAGGTAAACCAAAATAATTGAGAACATGAATGGATGATATTATATATTTCCCAACACAACTTCAGGTTCATAGTCAACTCTGAAAATTGAGCTATTCAAGGCTTAAGGTAGTCAATGTATATGATCCAAGAATTCCTCTAGTTTGAGGAAGTGATGGAAATATGGGTTCAATTTTCTTATACTATTATTCTTCATTTCTCATTGGTCTTTTCATTCTTATAGTAAGATCAGACTAATACATAGAGTAGAAATCTATACATTCTTGATCCAAGTAACTGTTCATGATAGAACCTTCGGGATGATTCCTGTTACGGACATAAGACTTTAACATGTACATATTTCTTTCAGTTGGATACATCCAATGAAAATAAATAGGTCCTTAGATAAGTATTTTAGTTGTAATATAGACAGTCAGACACAACATGAATGTGAAAAATGATGGAGGAAATATTTTCTCTAAATCACACAAAATTAATGGGGCATTTGCCAACATGTTTTGAAAGAAATAATTGGACAACTTCTTAGCACCAAGATCTCTAAACAAATGGCACCACCAAATAATAGCCACCCTTACATTATTGGAAAAAAGATAATTAATTGCTATTGGAATCAACTCATGCAGAAGGATGTGATAATCACGAGTCTTCAAAATTTTTAGCTTCAACTCTCTTCTGTTGACCCGTTTAGATATTTTTCTTGAATATCCATTAAGAACATTAATAGCTTGTAGTACTTCTAGAAATTTATTTTTTTCTGTAGGTTTAATCACATAATAAGTACATGGAACTTGCCATTCATTTTTACTGATATGCACATGACACAATTTTGGTCTAATGCCCCAATCCACCAAGTCACGCGGAGATTGTAAATCATCTTTTGTCTTTCCCTTAAAATTTAGATGAATCGAAAGAAAAATTTCACATATTTTTTTTCAATGTGCATTACGTCTAAGAAATGACAAAACAAATTGGTTGACCAATAAGGAAAATCAATGAAGATACTTATCTTCTTCCAATTTTAATAAGTTTCAGTGGAAACATTCTTTCTCCTTCCAGATTTAATTTGACCCTTCCTGAATGGAAAAATGAAATATTTCAATTCATTAAGCGTATCAGTTCTAGACATACGTAGAGGTGGATCATCAGTCTCCATGGTATTGTCAGATATTTGATGATTATTTCTATATGGATGGTCCATTGGAAAGAATATTTGATGTCCCATAAAACTGAAAGTACAAAGATGTTTCGGTCTTCTAGATTGTGTATTCTTCATAGAAATAGGACATGACAGTTTTCCCTTCATGATCCATCTAGAAACCATTGCATAAGCAGTAAAATAATTGATCGTAGACATAAGCACAACACGAATCTGAAATATGTCTTTCGAACATGCATCATATGTGCGCACAAACACAACCCAAATTATTTTCAACTCTTTTATTAAAGGTTTCATGTATACTTCTTCACCATTGCTAGGATCAGAAGGGCCAGATATGAGTATACTCATGAAAATAAAAGGTTTTTTCATACACAACCATGGGGGAAGATTATAAATGTGTATAAAAACTGGTCATGTGCTGTGCGACATAAGAATCTACCCAAACAGATAAAAACCGTCACATGAAAGTCCCAACCTCACATTATGCATATCAGCTACTAAATCAAGACATCGAGCATCAAATCTTTTCCATGCAAGTCCATCTTCAGGGTGAACCAACTCATCATTAGTATTTTCTATCTCGATATCATGCCATCACATTTTTATTGATATTTCATCAGACATAAAAAGATTCTGGAGTCTGGGGATCAATGGAAAGTGCCACATTACTTTATGTGGAACACAGGATGGTGTTACATTATCTTTTGGATTCCAGCTGGATGTTCCACATTTTATACAATCATTTCATTCAGTAGTTTCCTCCCAGAATAAACTGCCATCTTTTGGGAAATCATGAATTTTGTTTCTTGAAAATCCAAGTTCCTCAACTAACTTCCATGACATATAGTGGTTTGAGGGAATATATGCATCATCTAGAAGTAATTACCTCAAGAAGGTAATAATTTAATCAATGGCAGTATTAGAAATCCCATACATAGTTTTCCCATGAAACAATCTAATTAAAAATTCTAGCTTTTTCATTTTACTGCATTGTCGATATACTAGAGTCATGGCAGCATCATTCAATTTTTTCACCCTGACAACATCATCATTTTCATTAGACGCATCATGTGTTCTCATATCAAAATCTTATTGGATTGGAATCCTTTCTTTTTCATGATGATGAATAAATAGAAACCATTCATATAACAAATTATTCAATCCAGTCCTCTAATTTGGATCATCATCAATTTGATATTTCATTTTATCCCCATTGTGATACCACACAAAGTAGTTTGCTTGAAAAAAATATTTGGTTATGTGGTAGCTGACTTCTTCACGGATCAACCAAGGTCTTCCAACACAATTTTAACGAGGGTAGTGTATGTGACCACTATCTGAAGCATTGTGAAATGAAAAATCTAAAAATATCTCAAAATTATTTTGAAAATATCTTGAAATCTGATTGGTTACATACATCAAACTTCTATCCATTCTATAATTTTTTTTATAATTCATTTTTTCAAAAGTAATTCAATAATATTGAAGTTTCATAAAAAATATATTTAAGTAAATGAAAATTTATCACTTTATATGAAACCATAACTGACGCACTACTCTATTGAGAATCATAATATAAAACAAAACAAAATACTATATTTCTAACAAAATATCTTTGAAGAACTATATATGAGTGTACAAGATCATGTACACTTGTGGAGGAGAATTATTTAGGAGTTGAGAACATTTTAGATCTAAGAACTTTTATATTTTAGTAGATTATTTGAGTGATCACATACACTGCCCAAGGGGGTGGGGGTGTACAGGGAGGTACGGGGTGTCCAGGGAGTGGAAGGGCTGTCTAGGGGTGTTGGGGGTGTCTAGGGGTGGGTGGATGTCCAGGGGGGTTGGGTTGTCCAGGTGGGAGGGATGTCCATGGGGGGGGGGGGGGGGCTGTCCAGGGGGTACGAGGTATCCGGGAGGGCGGGTGGGCAGGCTATCCACAGGGGTGGCGGGGCTGTCCAGGGGGTCAGGGTGTCTAGGGGGTGGGGGGGCTTTCTAGGGGGGGATTGTCCAGGGGTACGAGGTGTCCAGGGGGTGGGTGGGGTGTCTAGGGGGTGGGCGGGGTGTCCAGGGGGTGGGCGGGGCTATCCAGGGGTGGGCGAGATGCCCACAGGGGTGGCAGGGCTATCTAGGGGGGTACAGGGTGTCCAAGGGGGTGGGCGGGCTGTCCACAGGGGGGGGGGGTGGGAAGGATGTCCACGAGGGTGCAGGGATGTCTAGTGGGGTCGATGGCATCTAGGGGGTGGGGGTGGGGGCTTTACAGGGGTGGGGGTGTCCGGGGTGATGGGGATGCCCGACGGGTGGTGGGCGAGTGTCTGGGGGGGGGGGTGGGCTGTCCATAGGGGTGTGTGTGTGTGTGTGGGGGGGGGGGGGGTGTTCAGGGGGTATGGTGTGTCTAGGTGGGTGGGAGGGATTTCCAAAGGGGTGGCGGGGATGTCCAGGGGGTCGGGGGTGTTCAGGGGGTGGTGGGGGGGGGGGGGGGGGCTTTTCAGGGGGTGGTGGAGCTATCCAGGGTGGTACGAGGTGTCCAGGGGGTGGATGGGTTGTCTAGGGGGTCGCAGGGATATCTAGGGGGTGCGAGGTGGGTGGGAAGGCTGTTCACGGGGTTGGGAGGGCTTCCCATGGGGGTGGGTCGGCTATCCACAGGGGTGGCGGGGCAGTTCAGGGGGTGGGGCTGTCCAGGGGGTGGGGGCTGTCCAAGGGGGTGTGGATGTCCACCCCCAAGCTAGGGTCGTTAAATCCATTCTCTATCCAGTTGTAGCATGATTTCAAGCCTATTATAAATGACTGCAAAGACTGTTGGAGTAAACCATGAATATCATACATATAAATCACAACACACTCAATTGTAAACACACCACCAAATATCATACGTGGATCAGATTTTATGAGCCGTGTTTCGATGGGACACTACTCATAAGAGTATGAGCCTTGTTATATCATTAGGTGACATGGAGTTGTACGAATGTTAAATTTTCATGAGATCAATATGGATAGTGGACAAGAACCTGAGTGATATTTATTTGCCTAGATCAATTCTTCTTGGAAGGGTAAGAGTGAGTGTTGGTATGGAACTTCAAGAAAAGTCTTAACGTGTGAAGGAAACAATACATTAGTTATATGTGATTCCTATTTTTTTGTACAGTATCAGAGTGGACAAACCACCCCCTCCCTAGATAGCCCACACCCCCCTTGATAGGCCACACCCCTCCCCACCAGGATATCCCACCAACCTCCATCTCTGGACAACCAACCCCCTCCCTGGAGGGACCACACCCCCTCCCCTACAGTCCCCTACCCCCCCTACAGACCCCTAGACAACCCACCCCACCCCACCTAGATAGCCCACGCCCCTCACCCCCAACAGACAGCCCCCCTCCTTGGACAACCCATACCCCTCCCCCACCTGGATAGCCCCCTAGACAGTCCACCCCCTCCCTGGACAACCCACACCCCCTCCCCTGCATCCCCTACCCCCCTGGATAGCCCCCCCACCTATACGACCCCCACCTAGACAGCCCACCCCCAACCCAAACAGCCCACCCCAAACCCAAACAGCCCACCCCCACCCCTACCTGGACATCCCCCACCCCACCTGGATAGCCCCCCACCATCCCCACCTGTAAATCCCCCTACCCCACCTGAAAAACCCACCCCCACCCCCACCCCAGACACCCCACACCCCTCCCCCACCTGGAAAACCCACCCCACCCCTAGAAAACCCACCCCCTGGACAGGCCACACCCCCCCCCCCACCTGGACAGCCCACCCCACCCCCCTGGACATCCCACCCCCATGATATCCTACACCCCCTCCCCCACCTGGACACCCCACCCTAACCCCCTTGGATAGCCCACACCCCTCCTTTGGCAGCCCATACCCCTCCCCCACACCCCTTTAGCCCCCTACCCCCTGGACAACCCACCCCCACCAAGACATCCCCCCACACCTAGACAGCTCCCTACCCCTCCTACACCCCCCTTAGGTTAATTTTATTTAAAGTCATTTTATTCATTAAGAAAGGAAAACCATCATGAATTATCCATTTCATTCCAAACAACCCATTTAATTTATCAAAACATGAAAAATTCAATTTATCAAAACATGAAAAATTCAATTAATCAAACACGACAAATTAAATTTATCAAAACATGACAAATTCAATTTATAAGGCTCTATGGGTCACTTAAAAAATGTCATTAGGGAAAGGGGAAATCAATTAAATTGTTAATTCCAATTTAAAAATTGGGCCAAGCACTTAGGAGGTGCGGTGGTGTCTAGGAGGTGTGGTGGTGTCTAGGGGAGGCTGTCTAAGGGGGTGGGGGGGGTGTCCAAGGGGTTGGGGGGGGGGGGGGGGGCTGTCCATGGGGAGTTAGGGGTGTCCAGGGAGGGTGGGGGTGTCCATGGGGTGGGGGTGTCCAGGTGGGGTGGGGGGAGGGGGTTGTCCAAAGGGTGGGTGGGGGGGTGTCCATGGGGGTGGGGGGGGGGGGGGTGTCCAGGGGGTGGGTGGGGGGGGGGGTATCCATGGGGGTGAGGGGTGTTTGGGGGGGGGGTTGGGGTGTCCAAGGGGTGGGGGGGATGTCCAAGGGGTGGGGGTGTCCATGGGGTGTGGGGGTGTAGGGGGGATGGGGGATGTCCAATGGGGGGGGGGGTCTATGGGGTGTGGGGGGGGGTGTCCAGGGGGTGGGAGGTGTCCAGGGGGTATGGGTGGGGGGTATTCACAATTCCAATCCATCACCCAACCAACATCCAATTCATCCCCAATATCATTACCCTTCCCATTATTCCTTGAACAAAAACTATAAATACAAAATCCAAATCCAATTTTCATCTAAAATAAATTCCATAAAACTACCATATCACCTTACTAAACAAACCCTTTACCATGTTTGAAGTGTAGAACAAAAAACAAAAAACAAATCAAAGGGTTCAGTACTCCATAGACCACAAGAACACTAATTTATCCCAAATAAAAACAGAAAACAAAAACAATAGAGGGAGAACATTAAAGCTAAGGTAACACTTACTAATTTTAAGTGTAGAAATAAAACATTGATTGATTGAAGATGGATCTATGTATGGAAGGAGTTTTGCATCCAAGAAAACTTCAGGAGGAGCTTTGTATTAGGGTCTATAATCGGGCTGAGTGGTAGCTGGGGTGTTGCGTATTTTGGGGAAAACATTCCCAACAATTTTTAAAAACTCTTGGGAAATACTCTCTTTACCCACAGTTTATTAAAACCATTGGTATATCTTAGAGTAACTTAATATTTCCCAACTATTTTTTTAAAACTGTTGGGAAATCATAACTATATTAACACATTGCCAACGGTTTGAACAAACCGTTGGAAAATGTTTCCTTTTTTATAGTATACCAACGATTTGAAGAAACCATTGGTATATATCCATTGGGAAAACCTCCATTCCCAGTAGTGCACAAAAAACATCTATATCTAATGACACCACAACTAAGGAACTCATTCTTATATCCAACGTACAACCCACACAATTACAGCCCATAAGGTTTAACACTTTCACATTATTAGGCAACATATCAAAACCTGAAGGTCATAACTTTACTGAAATAATAATAACGAGAAAACGTTTATAAAAACATAGAGACTCATCGATGTCTTTTTACATATAATCAAGGTCTCTTACTAAGGTACTCTCATTTCCCAAACCACCTGTACAATGGTCTATATAATAAACACAAAAAATACTCAATACCATTCTTCACTGAAAGTCCTATCATTACACATTCTCTTATAATTAAATTAAAATTTTTGGAAACCCAAAGGTTCAAAATTTAGAATGATCTATTTAACTAATATTTAAAAAATTCCTACTTATCCAGATTCATATTTAAAAACATTTTCATTAACAAATATCTTGTCACACCCAGTTTTTCATGTCTTGGTTTTGATCTGGTTCATTGTAAATAATGATCATTTTCATGGGTTTTGGGTGAGATAAATGTTTCATTTTGAAGTTCCATCTATTTATAATCATCTTACCATGGGTTCCCCAAATTTTGTTGGGATTCTTTGGAGAAAAGGTTGGTTACTTCAAGATTTGGTCCAAACCATGAGCCCATTTCTAGATTTAAAAACAAAATTTGTTTCTTTTATAAATCCTTCATTTTTCAACATTTTTTACCAATTACACATCCCACTTGGCCTCCCCTAACCTATTAAAACCACCATATCCATTTCTAACCCTTAGGAACTCATAATCATGGTAGAGTTGGATTATTTATTCATGTATTGGGCCAACCTACGATCACATTTCCAGTTTTAAAAAAATATTTTATTTATTTTATATTTTATTCTTTTTTTTAATATGTTTCAGTCATTACACCTCTCAATAGATCCCAAAAACCCTAGGAAAACCCCCATATTTCATTTTACATCTTTTAATCTCATTTTCATTGGGGATTAGGGACAACTTCCTCAAGGTTCCTCAAATCGTCCAAATTTGAAGAGCTAATTTTTTTATTTCATAAATCATTAATTTATTACTATTTCCACCACAAATATTATTTACCTAGTTATTAAATATATAAGGATACTATATATTAATTTCCAATCCATTCACTCTCTTGTAGGGGTTTGGATCTAAGGGAAGATGAAGAGTTCTTTAGTTATATAGGTGAGTTTCCTTTTCCTTTCTCCTACTTCCATTATTTCTTGGATATTTATTCCTCCCTGGTCATTAAATACATAGGGTTATGTTATACCATAATAATTTATTCGTTTTTTTTCATTTGGGGCTGGTATTAAAATTTATAGGGTTTATAAACCCTCAGATGGTGATATCGGGTGTGCGTTTCCATTCTTCCAAGGATTTGAGGTAGGTTTCCCATTGCACTCATCCTTTTTATTTAAGAATAATATTTTTCATGGTATTATAACCATATAAAAATTATTATTATTGTTTTATAAGCCTTAAATAATGATATTTGGGGTGTAAAGTGGTGTTTATGCCGTGTTTTGTGAAAAAAATGTTGTTGTTTTGTTATAAAAGTGAACACCAAGTGTTTGTTTAAATGTTTTGTTATCATTAGAACCTATTTTTTTATTGTTTATAACTTATTTTATCCATTTAAATAAAATTTTTTCATGTAAATTTTTTACAACCTTTTTAGTGTTAAATAGCATTGGTTTTATTAAATGTTGCATGCCAAGTTTTTTGGGGAAGTACCTGGTTGGATTTTGTGTGCTGAAGTTGATATAAAATGGTTGGTTTGGCTTAAAAAAATATTGTAATCATGTGAATCAATGTTTTTGGGTTCATTATGTGGGTTCAAATATGGGTTTGGGTTTTATAATGAAATGAGTATGGGTTTTTTGGGTGTTTTAGCATGTGTTCCAAATAAATATCATGTTTGGAATCTCTATAGAAATGGAAGAGTTTTGAATGTGTAAGCAGAATTTTTAAGGGGTTTATGTAAATTATTTTCTGATTCCAATGGTGTTTTTACACCTATTTATGAATAGAGGGATTGGTTATTTTGATAAATGTTTTTTTGAAGAATGCTTAAAGGCTTGTTTGACATTTTTCTTGTTAAACAGGTTTCCATGTGTATTCCATGTTGTGTCATTTAGGGTCATTTTATGATTCATGAAATTGATATATTAAATGAGTTTGGGACTAAAAAATCTGGATTTATATGGTATTGGCGGGTTCTGGCCTTAAAGGATCATTTTTAAATGGGTTTTATGTGAAAATCCTTATTATACTTCTTGAAATTGTTTTATGAAAATTCTAAGTGGTTTATTGACTCATGAAGGATATATAAAACATGGTTGAGTGATTTTTGGTGTGTGTATGATTTGGAAATGAAAATTTCATGTGAAAAGTGTATGTGATAACATGTGGAACTTTATTGATCACAAAGAGGTAAACTCGAGTATCTAAGTGGGCGGGCGTGTACTAGTATGCTAGTGATCCAGAGTGGTTTCATCCCTATTTTATGTAGAACGTTTGAAGATGAAAACACTAAATAAACTATGATGATGATGTTGGGGACCACTAGTTTATGGGTATTGTTCCCCAATAGTGGATTATTCATGAGAATAAATATTTTTATGGTTACTTTTCACTGAGAAACGTGGTACCTAGGGCCTACATCTAGTTAGTACCTAGGGATGTTCCTATGACTGGTGATCATCAGATATATTATATTCACTGTCGGCATAAGGTGTATTTGGATGGAAAATTTAGTAGAATACATGTTTTTATTTAAAATTTCACTTTCTTTAAAGCATCCCTCTTGAAAATTGCATTCATTTTGAAGTCGCATATCATTGAAAATTTTTCTAACATTCTTTTTTATAAAACTTACAAGCTTTTGTCTCATAACTTCCATAGCATGGAACCTTGTTTAGAAAACATAATTTTATATATATTATTTCAAACATGAAATTGATTATTATTTTATTTTAGGTGGAAGTGCATTGGGAATAGAAAATTGGGCTAACTTACTTTGTTTTAATACTCACATCTATAGTTCTCATATCTTTTTATCCCTTGTGTAGGTTTCAACTTGAGTTTGGTCTCCTTGAGAGACATGGGATCGTTGTGTTGGAGAGTGACCAGAGAGGCCACATGGAGTTAGTTGGTCATCAGGTCTAGTCAGTTTAGTTGTATCATTCAGTTGTACTTTTAGTTTTGTCGTATAAATGATGTCGATTCAATTTTTATCTTAATGTGTATTGGGTTGTCCATTATTTCCAATGTTTTCCTTATCGTTTAGTTATACATTCAGTCGAATAAGTGTATCCTATAAAACCAAGCTAATGATGAGTGTCCATATTATTGTAGCTGTTACTATCGGTTACACCATCCATGATACATCCACATGCATCTCCTCATTACAATTTCAATTATTATTTTATATTTTCAAAAATAAAGAGTTATTCATGAATCGATTCAACCAATGTTGTGAATTTTGTTCACAAAAAAAACTATCCATAATGAAGATGTGAATTTTTTTCACTCTTATATTAAAATTTAAATGACATGTGCCTCAATTATAAGTAATTTTATAATAATTGGAAAATTCAATTGGGTGGATTTATTTTAATATAATTGGTATTTAAATACATGATTATTGTGGAAAGGAATTATTTGTGTTGGACCTTCTACCTTGGTCTATGATCCTTGACCGCACCTTGCCTTTCAAGATCCATGTATTCCTCTGTAGTTATGGATTACATTCATCCCAACACTTATTAAGTGAATAAGTATCCTTATGAGTTTTCCATTATTTTATGTTTTAAAAATCACAAACACATTTTATTAAATTTTTTTTCTTTATCTAAGAATTATTTTCTTAAGGAAAATTTTCTTTCTCTAAGAAAAGTTTTATCCTTACCCTTGGTTTTCATTCTATTATCTAGTGTTTTTCTAAACCTAGACTAACCATCTTTTCCTTAAGTCAAAAAATCAGATCCTAACCTAACTCAGAACCTTACAGTTCCTTATAATTCGATTTCCCTAGAATTTTGACTCCGATTTCTTCTAAAATGAGACTTTGATATCTCTTGAAATGAAACTTTGATCTCTCCTGAAATAAAAATATTATTTATTCTGAAATAAGACTCCAATTTCTCCAAAAATTAGACACCGATTTCTTCTAAAATAACTCTCCAATTTCTTCTGAAATTAGACTCCAATTTCTTCTAAAATCAAACTCTGATTTCTTCTGAAATCAAACCTAGATTTCTCCTGAAATTAGAATTTTATTTCTTCTAAAATTAGATTTCAATTTCTCATAAAATCAGACTTGGATTTCTTCTGAAACTAGGATCCAATTTCCTCAAAAATCAGATTCCAAATTCTCTGGAAATTGGACTCAAAAATATCATTTTTCTAGACTATGAAATCTTTATAAATCAGATTCTGAATTTATCATAAATCAAATTTTTAATTCCTCATAATTTAGTCTCCAAATATCTATTATTTTAGAATCTGATTATTCATATTTTTTAGACTCCAATTCTCAATTACTTAAGAATATGATTAAATTCTTTTCTTAAGGTTACCTCATTTACTTAAAGTAACATTTCATTTTATCATATCCTAAACTTGTTAAATTTTCTTATTATTTTTAATGTTTTTAAGCATGATAAATTTTCCCACATTTTTTCTACATGAAATGATGTCATACAATCTGTTTTTAACTAACCATTTGTTGAGTGACACATGTACAAGTCCCTACAAGATTTACGGAAAAATATAACCCTTGGAGGATAGAGATGACTGTTGGAACCCTTGCCTATAAATACCTGAGCCATTTGAATATTTAGAGAGAGGTCGAGAAGTGCTGGATATGCTGAATTATAGAGAGAGAATTTTCTCTACAAGAGCTATGCTCAACTTGCCTTGTGCGTTTGCTGTGAACAAAATTTTCAAGATGTGAACAACTTGTTCAGATTGCTTAGTGTGATTATGATTATTGCTGATCAATCAAGGGATTTCGGGGATATGAAGATCGAGGTTCCGACTACCTTAAAGTATGAGGTCTTCTAGGGATAGAAATATAGAGGTTCTGAATACCTTAAAGTTTGAGGGATTGCAGGGATAGAAAGATAGACTCTGATACTCTTATCGGGGGATTACCCTGGTGTGGGTAAGACATACTATCTTGAAAGTATAAATCAAGGGACCTTTATCCACGTTTGTTGGATACCCTTCTCTTTGGTTTAAAAGATTTACAATACCTATTTGCTTGTCTTTGTTACAAGTTTTTAATTCCGATGATTTTTTTTAAAGAAAAAAAGTATAACTTTCTTATAATTTCTTATACTTGTATAGTATGATATAAATAAGATTCTATATGATTTAAGGTAGAATCTTTCACTAATTAAACTTGTTTTAAGTTTCTTTTCCAGATCTATATTATCAGATCCTAAGAAAGATAGTTTATGTGTTAAGAACCAAAGAGGGTTTGTGAATTCACCGTGTTTAACTTTGTTAAACATAGATTTTCTTAAGAATAAAAAAAAAAGTTTTTAAACCTACAATTCACCCCTCTTGTAATCATGCATCTATATCTATATTTCGATCCTACACCATTTCCCTTGTCTTAAATGATCTTTCACTACCACAAAACCAGGTCTCCGTAGTGCCAACCCTTTAACAGCGCTAAAAAAATTATTGATAAAGGATACTTTTAACAGTGCTAAAAAAACACTGTTAAAAGTACCCCTTTATCAGGGATTTTTAGCACTGATAAAGGTACCCTAGTTATTAACTCTTTTTTAATGCTATTAAAGAGGTCCCCTTTATCAGCGCTTTTTTATCAGTGCTGATAAAGGGGGTTCATTATTAGTGTTTTTTTTACTAGAACTATTAAAGGGTATATTTCAAAAAAAATAATTAAAAATAATATATTAATATATAAATATATAAATATATAAATATATTTATATTGATGTAAATGTAATATATATTTTTTAAAAATGTTTTAGATAAGTATAAATAGACATTTACATTTAATATATAATTTTTTTAGAGAAAATGGATTAAAAATATTTTAAAAAATATTATTAATTAATAATTTTCTAATTATAAATGACTAATAATCATTTAATAAAAATTTGAAGACACGGTTAATAAAAAAATTAATAAAAGATCTAAAATAAGTTGAAAATGAAACTCAAACTTTGAACGAGCATAATTTTTGGTCTGGGTGTCCATTTTAGCTCTACAATATATCAAATCAAAGCAAGCGATGAGATCTATGCACTGGCGAAAAAAGGGAACCCTCTATCACATTTTTCAATGTCAAAAAGTTCATAAGTCCTTCAAAAATGAATTTTTAGTCGGGATACCCAATTTTTTTTAACATTCGATGGAATTTCATCCGCGTTTTAGGGGGGTATTTTTACCCTTTTTTAGTGGGGACTAAAATTTTTCTGAGGGATTACATTCATATTGATATTATGGTTTTAAAATTTTTTCATTTTTCATAATGTAATTTTATTTATAATCAAATATATAACAATATATACATATTTTTTATATATTCACTCATAAAAATTTAATTTTATAAATAAATAATTAAACATATTTACATATAAAATATATTTCTCAATATATAAGCCTTATAATATCCATTTTATTTAAAATATAGATATATGTATATTTATATACCTATGTAATGTGTGTATATGTGTGTGTGTGTGTATTAGTGGGAGTCTGTATTAACAAACTGATATATATTATCTATATATTCTAACATATGAATATACATATGAATATACATATGAATATACATATGAATATACATATGAATATACATATGAATATACATATTCATATATAATATATCTAAATATATCTAAATATGTATAATTATGCTTACAGATACAGACACACATATTTATAATATATACAAATGTATGTATGTTGTATGTATGTTGTATATAGGTATATATATATTTATTTATAAACACACCCAAAAATATATATTTTATAAATTTATTTAAAACTAATCTTATAAACATATATTAATATACAAATAAATATACATATAAAAAACTATAACTATATATATATAAATAAATAGATATAAATAGATATAAATATATGAATAAATATAAGTAAATATATATGTAAATAAATAGATATATCATTAAATGGAGAAAAAAGAAACATGTGGGAGTGGTAAATGGTCCAGACGTGCAGGGGAGAGGTCTCGAGTTCGAATCCTGAGGGAGGTAGAGGCATGTGGGCGGGTGTAGGGTGGGGGGGTAGCGCTATTAAAGGGGGGGCGGAGGGGGTGTGAGTGGGTATAGGTGGGGGCTAGCACTGTTAAAGTGTGTGTGGGTGGGGGGGGGGTCAAGCACTGTTAAAAGGTTTCTCTGATTCAAAATTATTTTTAAATTTTCTTTTGACTTTTATCTATGATTTTAAAAAAGATGTGATAAATGACCCTTTTATCAACACTTTTTTAGGACTAATAAAAGGGGCATTTATCAGATCATTTTCGAGAACTGATAAAAGGGATCCCCCTTTATCTTCACTAATATTAACAACGCTTTTTTAGCATTGTAAATTCACTTTTCTAGCACTTTTAAAGGCCATATTTTCATTAGTGCGTGTATTCCTAGTTTCCACTTTGTCGTCCTATCATGATGGGTCACGTTCACTACCAAGTTGTCACGTGGCTGGACTTGATATTCTTCCTACTGATCTCATTCATCCATAGGTCCATAAGATTCATGCCCACCTCGTGGGATGTTATAGTGAGCGTTCCTTCCATCATTACCGCAACCCCTCCTCGATTAAGCTGTGTGACACTACATTTCATGGGAGGTTCACCTGGGCAATATAATATTATAATTTTGTTCATAAAATAAATAAATAAATGCTTTTTTTATTGGATCCTCATTTTTCGACTTAGATTGATGAGGTAGATAAACATATGGAATATCACATTGGAAATCGGGGTAGAATTAACTTAAAGGAACTACCTTATAAAAAGGATCATTCACTACCACAAATCCAAACAAGGGATGCAACAGATTTTAACAACGCTAAGCAGAAAGCATTGATAAAAATGGGTTCTTTATCAGCACTAGTTAAAAGTGTTGATAAACCTACCCCTTATCTACACTATTTTTAGCATTGATAAAAGTTTTTAATAAAAAATATTATTAATTTATATAAAATTATTATATTTATATTAAAAAATAATGTTTATTTTTATACATAAAATAAAAAAAGAATGTTTATAATTAATATACTTTTTTTAATAATTCAATATATATATAATAAATTTTATTAAATAATAAATATATTTATATATTTATATATTTATAATTATATATAAATACTTTAAAAAAATATATAAATACTTTTTAAATATGTATTTTTTTAATTATATTAAATATATATTTATAATTATAATTATATGTATATATATATTTATTTATTTAAATAAATATATGTTTTCTAATGAATTTGGTCAATTGATTCATGAATATAATTGACATTCATATATTATGTATTCATCATGAATGTTCATTTATACATTACACTCTCATTACTATTAATGTAGACCATATATATAATGACCTGTTTTTTATGATCTATACTTTACTCATTGTATATGATCCATTCATGTTCCCATGAATCTATTATGTTCTCATAAATACTTAAAATCATGATAAATATATTTACTCAAATGGTTCAAGAGACATGAAAGCCTACTCCTAAAAATTTATTAAAAAGATAAAAGTTATAGGAAAGAGAAAGGACGTGGTCAAACAAAGCAACATGCTATCATCCAAAAGAAAAAATACTAGTCTAGAACACAATCATTCCCATAATCATGATCGACACAATCCACGTTATGACTAGTCTATCACTCCAACTAAGGATTCTATTTATTGAAAAATACATAATACTTATCCCTGAGATTTTTCTTCTCCAATGAGAGCTCTTTGGAGGATGACTTGGTTGATCGACCACACCCTCATGCACTAATCAACTCATCGTGGCCACGTCTGCGACCATGTTTTTTCAGATATCTACCCCGCTGCCAAGTATTGGTATGTTACCAAGCCCCTACCACCTTTTCTAACCCAGAGGGAACCTCAACATCAATACTTCGGGTTTCTTGCATAGACCCTTCATCACTTTGTTTCACCAAACCCTTGCTCTGTGAAGGGGAAACCAACATATCCTTACCCTTCCTTTTAGAGGAAGTCCAATCTTGCTCATGGGACAAGTCCATATATTGTTATAATTATATATAACTATATATATATATATATTTAAATGATTATTAAATTACAATAATTTTTTAAAATGATAAATATATTTACTATATTTATAATTATATATAAATACATTTTAAATATATTTATTTATAATTATAATTATAAATAAATATACATATATTTAAATTAATATATGTATAATGAATACACACACACACACATTAAAGACATATATTTATTTTAATTTTTTTAAATGATAAATATATTTATTATAATCGAAAGTGTTTAGTCAGAAGTAGAAGTCTCTAACCATTTATTAAAATATAATAAAAAGTAACATGTAAGAAAGATAATGGAAAGGATGAAACTACAATCCCTCAACCAAAGTGAAAAAAATGGGGCATCACTCCCCATAACCATATTCCGAAACATCACCCTCATTAGCATATTCCCATTCAGATTGTGAATTTCTCCAATTAAAAATTGTAGAGTACATATTCTTGAGCCTTACTTGCTCTGGCATGAGCTGGGCCTTCGAGGAAGACCTAGTGGACACTCTGCGCCCCATGCATTATTACACCCACATCCACAACCACGGCCCTTTGGATTCCTACCTCATTTCCAAGTCCATTGAGGAAGTTCTTACAAAGGAAGGCTAGGTGTATCTTGCACAAACAAAGTTGCCTAAAATCCTTCATCATGTACCTCATCCAGATTGGAAGACTCCCCCACCAGCTTAGAAGGAGGAGGATCCTACTGCTCCATGTAAATGCAAAGATAAAGGTTCTTTCCATAGAGAGATGATATGGACTTCTTGTAAAAAATGAATTGAAAATCATCTGCATCCACTGGATTGGATGAGGATGACTTCCTACCTTCCTTAGATGAACTATCATGGAAAGATTTGTCAGAATGGGAGGGATGAGTACCTGTTGTTTTCTTAAAGTCCCAACCAGAGGAGGCCATGATCATCCTGGATTTTATCTTTCTAGAGGAACTAAAGACATGTTATTGTAGAAGTTCTTTATCCACATCCTATTGAATGAAGTTTTCAATTTTCGAGTCGTTAGTTCCACAAACACAAAATAGGGTTTTATCAGTGCTAAAAAATTCCTTTATCATCGCTAAAAACGTACTTATAATCGAGACCCTATTAAAAGGGGTTTCTTTTTATCAGCACTAAAAATAGTGCCAATAAAGACCTCTTTTATCAGTGCTAAAAAAATTCTAATAAAATGGTCCTTTATTAGCGTTTTTTTATCACTGATAAAAGACTCTTTTTATCAGCATTTTTTTAGCCCTGATAAAAGTTAAAAAAATTAAAAAAAATTCTGAAAATTAGAGGGGGGATTTAACAGCGCTTGACCCCCCTTCAACAGTGCTATGGAAGACCAGCCCGCATACCCCCCCCCTCCCCACATGCCCCAACACCATCCCCAAACCTTTAACAACACTAGCACCCCCTTCACTAACCCTCGTACGTGCACTTACCTCCCCCGAGATTTAAACTCAAGACCTCTTTCATGTGCACCTGGACACTTTACCACTACACAATGTTGCTTTAATCTCTATTTAGTAATATATTGATTTATATATATATAGTTATATTTATTTGTATATTAATATATATTTATATTAACATATATATATATATATTAATATATATATATATATACATATATATTAATATATATATATATATATACATATATTGTTATATTTATATATTTATTCATATATTAATATATATATTTATATCTATTTATTTATATATATTTAGTTATATTTTTTTATTTGCATATTTATTCATATATTAATATATATTTATAAGATCAGTTTTAAATATATTTATAAAATATGTTTTATTGTGTGTATAAATAAATAAATAAATAAATATATACATATATACAACACACACACACATATTATATTTGTATCTAAAAGTATAGTAATACATATTTATACATATTTATATATATATTATATATTAATATGTATATATATATTAGAATATATAGATAATATATATCAGTTTGTTAATATAGATACACATAAATACACACACACACACACACACATACACACATAATATAGGTATATAAATACTCATATATTTTTATTTTAAATAAAATTGATATTAGTTTTTATTTATATAAGGCTTATATATTGATAAATATATTTTATATGTTAATATATTTAATTAATTATTTATAAAATTAAAATTTTATGAGTGAATATATAAAAAATATGTATATATTGTTAAATATTTGATTATTAATAGCACTAAATTGTGAAAATAATAAAATTTCAAATCCAAAATATCAGTATCAATGTAATCCTTGGGAATAAATTCATTCCCCACTGCTAAAGGGCAAAACACAGCCTAAACGAGGCTAAAAATCCATAGAATGATAAAAAATTAGAGTAGACCGACTAAAAACTCAGTTTGGAGGAATTATGGCCTTTTTTGTCCATGAAAAACATGACGAAGGGTTTATCCTAAGTCATCAAGGCATATAGCTCGTCACAAGATTCGATTTGATATGTGGTAGAGCTCAAACAGACAACCGGATAAAAAGTTATGGTCATTTGAAGTTCGAGTTACGTTTTCAACTTATTTTAGATCTTTTATTAATTTTTTGATTTTTTGTGTCTTCAAATTGTTATTAAATTACTATTAATCGATAATAATTAGAAAATTATTAATTATTAATATTATTTTAATTATTTTAAAATCCATTTTCACTAAATATCTTAGATGTTAAGTGTAAATGTCTATTTATACTTATCTAAAACATATTTTAAAAATATATATTATATTTATGTCGATATAAATATATTATGTTTAATGAAATATAATTTTTTAAATACACCTTTTATCAATGCTAGTAAAAAAGTGATGATAAAGACACCCCCTTTATCAGTGCTACTAAAAAATCACTCATAAAGGGGGCCCCTTTAACAGTGCTAAAAAAAGAACTGATAAAGGGGTACCTTTATCAGTGTTGATAAAATAGTACTTTTAATAGTGATTTTTTAGCACTATTAAATGTACCCATTTATTAGCTTTTTTAGCATAGATAAAGGTACCCTCTTTATTAGTGCTTTTTTTTTGTCCACTGTTAAAGGGTAGCTCTGAGGAAACCCATTTTTGTAGTTGTGTTTCCTGCTGTGTCGCAACAATGTCTGCCCACATTCTCCATGGTAGTATTGGGGAAGAAACATGTCCCTCAACCACTAATTTCACACAAGTTCCTGGCATATCCAAAGTAGGGGATATCAACCAACCTCTGTTGAGATGATCCAAAACCAAATGTCCCATCAATAAGTCCTCTCTCCAAGCCATCAAGTGGTGAAGCACACACTTGCACCTCATCTATCTCTTTCAAATTAGTTCTCTTCACAGAATGACTGGGTTTCCTAGACCTATTATTGCAAGAATGATCCCCATGGCCATGAGTAGAGAAATGATTGCACCCAAGAGATCTCTTCCAGGTTGAGGACTCATGTCCAGGTCCACTTCTACTAAGAAGTGGGTATAATGCCCAAATCTAACCATTTTAGTCTCTTTGTCCAGCTTAATAGGAACACTAATTGCTAACATAATGTCATAGAAGATTTTTGGATGCCATAAGATCCAATTCAGACCAAAAACTTTAACCCATACTTGCATAGAAGAATGTCATACCTCAATGAGATTGAAGTTTCGATCCCACTCACGAATGTGCACGACACCTGGCTTAAGGGAGATCTATCAAAGTCCCCACACATTCATTTTGAAATCCTTCGATGTAAATAGGATTGAAAGAATCATTTTCCCAGAGAAATGCACTTCCAAATGCTGAAACCCCAGACCTCCTTAATCCTGGAAATAAGATCACTCATAATCCACGGTTCGACACATTTTGGAAGAATGACATGACCAATAATAGAATGCTGACCAAGTTACAAACGTTTTGAAATTACATCAAGATCGAACTTGATGTGTGAAAATTTATCTTTGAGATAAATCATACTAGTAGAAGAATATTTTTAGAGGGAGAAGCCACTGAAAGGAATATCCAAACACGAGTCAGACACATTGTGAGGGATAACGGGATCTGCACTGTGAGCCGATGTATAGAAACATGCAACATGACTGTGAGATTCAAATTGACCAGAAACCAAGATTTTATCTGCTATCAGAGGGGGAGACTGGATTTTTGATGGAACGGGTGACCAAGGTAGTGAACCCACAGGCTAGCACCAATAGCCAAACGAAGTGCGATTGTAAAAGATGCGGGTCACCGTGCGATGACAACAGAGGCTGAAAATGAGGAATACAATGATCTCCTCATCTTTCACGTCGCAACGTCAATGATGTCTAGAAAAATGACGACGAAAATCGGTCAGGTCACGATGTCAACAAAATCCAAAATAACGACATGAGTCACCTAAGCAGAGTCATGTGATCTGATGTAAACAGCCACCACAACACCTTGAACGAAAAAGCAACACCAGCCACAAGTAATGACAAACATCAGAAGCTGCGAAGAACGAGACAAAATCACATATCCAAATGAAATCAACGCTAGGAAAACCCTAGCTTCCATGAGAGTTTAGAGAGAGAAGCTCTCATTCAACCCTAGCCTCCATTTTTTGAATATATTTATTATATTTATAACTATATATAAACACTTTTTATAAAATTACAATAAATACATTTATTATAATTTTATAATTTTATATATCTATAGAATTATATATATATACACAAACACATATAAATATATTTATAATTATATACAAATATTTATAAATATATTTATTTATAATTATAATTATAAATAAATAAATATATTCATTTAAATAATTAGAAAATTATAGTAAATATATTTATAATAATTATAATTTTATAAATATATATAATTATAGAAATATATTTATAAATATATAAAAATATATAAATATTTATATTTATAAGTATAAATAATATATATATGTAAATAATTATAATATTATAATAAAAATATTTATTATATTTATAATTATAATTATAAAAAAATATATTAATTATATATAGTAATATATATATATATATATATTTAAATACTTATGAAATTAAAATAAATTTATTAATTATATATTTTTTTTATAATTTCATAATTATTTAAATAAATTTATATTTATATTTAAATAATTATAAAATTTAATAAATATATTTATAATAAACATATTTATAATAAACATATTTATAATAAATATATTTATAATAAATATATCTATAATAAATATATTTATAATAAATATACTTATAATAAATATATTTATAAAAACTCTATTTATAATAATTTTATATTTATTTGTGTGTGTATATATATATATATTATTAATACTTATAAGTATAAATATTTATATATATGTATAAATACTTTTATATATTTATAAATATATTTCTATAATTATAAATATTTATAAGATTATAATTTTTATAAATATATTTATTATAATTTTCTAATTATTTAATTATATATATAATTTTTTTATATTTATGATTATAATTAAAATATATATGTAATAAATATATATTTATAATAAATAAATATTTATTTCATAATTATTTCATAATTATTGAAATAAATAAATATTTATATTTAAATAATTATAAAATTATAATAAATATATTTATTAAATAAATATATATTATTAAATAAATATATTTATAAATATAAACAAATATTTATAAATAAATACAAATATTTATATGTAGAATTATAAATAATACAAATATATTTAAATAATTATCAAATTATAATAAATATATGAATTATATATATTTATAAAATTATAAATGTAATAAATATATCTTTTATAATTTTATAATTATTGAATTAAATAAATATATGAATTATATATATTCACTTTTCCCCATCTTTATTCCAACATTTATAACTTCGATCAATTTCGAAATAGATCAATTGTTCTTCAAACCCCTATGGACTAATTATTCTTGAATAATAATAGCATAAATAGGAATAAAGAATTTGAGAAGGTTTATATGAATGATCTTTTGTAAACTTGATGAACTCTTTAACGCTATCTTCATACTATTTTGTCATTCGATTGGAATCCATCCATTATTTATTCGTATCCATCTTATTTGATTTGGTAATATTAATATTTAAAAAAAAATAAAAAAAATATGTTCAATTTAATATGGATCTCATTAATTTATTAAATGAAAATGGAATGATTGAAAAATGGTTTCTCATCCAACATGATCAAAAACAAAAACTTATTAAAGGAAATTTATAAATATAATGGAGGATATTTCACTTTCAAAAACCATTTTTCAATTTAATTGAATGGTTTAGAAAGAACTAAAATTATAGTGAATAATTTGGAATCAAATGATGTTCTTTTTATTGATGGATTGAGGAACAATCGCTTGAGTATTTCTAAACTTTTTTACAATGGTAAGGAGGATATTTCATGAAACACCTCCAATTTCATATTATAAACTTCTTAATTTCTTCTCATATTTATAATCAACACCCACCATCTATATATTTAACCATCCAAATTCTAAAGGGATATCCATTTATTCAAAACTAGTTGACCAGGAAACCCAAAGGGTTATAAGGAATTACTGCATGAATGAATCCATAGTGAGTTGTTTCATCCTTAGCATGTTTTGGAGTTTGAGATGGTTCATATTATTATTTATTTCTTGAAAAAGTTGAGTAAGTGTTATCATGATATTTTTCAGTCCACATCTCTTCCCATTTAGTTTCCTATTGGGAAAATCACCTTATTATCCATCACAACACCTTTCCCATAGTTGATCAAGCATAAAAACTCATTTCCCATTGCGGATCAAGCATCATAACTTGTTTTCCATAGTAACATCATGATATATTATACTTTACTCAATAAATTAGAGGGATATATAGGTCCCACTCATCATATAATGATAAACCATACATATTTGTTCCATATGAAATTAATTATATATCACATTATAAAAAAACCACATAAAAATGGGATACATAACATTCTCCAACGACATCAATAATGAGATCTTTTGATACAAAAATCACAATTTCTTTGAAGAATTGTATCACATTATAATTTATATTGATAAATCCTGAATCAAAACTCCTTAAGAGATATATTCTTTAGATATATAGGGAAAAAATGAATTTAAATCATAAAAAAAGTTATTATAAAACATTTTGAACATTGTCCTAAAAATAAAATGTTATGAGTAACTTTCAAAAATCATTTTTGAGTTCATGATGAGAAGAAATTTACATAATTTATAAATTTATATATATTTTAAAGAAATATATATAGTTTTTAAATGTAATAAAATAATAAAACTATATAAAAGTATATATATGTTATAAAATTATACATAATTCATAGAAGTTTATAGTTTTATAAATTTATAAAAGTATAAAATTATAATATATAAAAGTAAAATTTATAAAAGTATAAAAGTATAATAATTTATAATGACTAAAACTATATTGTATATTAATTTATAAATCTATGAAACAACAAAATTATATACAATTAATAAATTTTTATATTTAAACTATGTATGTATAATAAGATATACTATAAAATTTATAAAAGTATATAAATTTATAAATGAATAAAACTATAAAACTATAAGTATTTAATAAAATATTATTATTAAATTATATAAGTATAATATGATATAAAATAAAATTTATAAAAGTATATAAATTAAAAAATGTATAAAGTTATAAAATTACAATCGTGAAACACTTTAAATATGTCAAAATGCATTTTCACACCATGCACTTTTAGTGCTTCTTATATTTTTTTAAAATATCTAATAGAGTGTCTATAGACTAATTATTAAAGTTTTTTTCTTATTAAATTCATTTAAAATACTTTAATAGAAAACTGATTGCTATTTAAAATTCTAGGATAAAATTCAATCTCAAAGGCAAGCGTCTCCTCAAACACCATATGACACAGTTGACAAAAAATGGGTAGGGCCATATTTATGAAAAAAACTAGATTTTTAGTGGAGATCGTCCCGCACACCACTGTTGAAGACATGAAACTCTAACCGCAAGAAGAAAATCATCACCCATCGATCTCTGAGAAGAAAAAGAAAGCCCTTCACAACTAAAAATTCAACATGAACCACCAAATACAAAATGAGGTCACACTAGGTGATTGAAAATGAGCAGATGAATGGTGTAAAAAGTAGAAGTGACACTACATTAGGGTTCAACTTGTTGAGGGCTTGGAGTTCAGGTGTGTGGGATGTGATGTTCATAAAATACATGCAAGATCCGACAAGAAAGAGGTGATGATGTTGTATTTCCCTAGTTTATGGTGAGCAACATGCAAATGTATGGAGGATGGATATGTTGTGAGGCACAGATGGTGAAGACTGAAAGAATTGTGTTGTAGGTGATAATAAGATAAATATGTACGCACCTTAGATCAATTCTTTAAGAATTTAGATCATTAGAAATGATGAAAACAACAATATAATTATCATTCAGTTAAATCTTTATGGGTGACAATTGGAAGGGTTATGTTAGGGATTAATTTATAAGAACTCGCATGGATTTTATCAGCACTTTCCAAAAAGTGCTGATAAAGATACCACTTTATCAGTGCTAAAAGAGAACTTATGTATGAGAATATTTATCAATGCTAAAAAAACACTGATAAAGGTATAATCTAAATAATTTATTTATATTATTATATATATTTATATAATTATATATATAATAAATATATTTATAAATATATTTATATATTTAAATATATAAATATTTTATATATTTATATATATAAATATTTGTATATATTTATAAATATATTTACATAATTATATATATTTATAAAATTATAAATATAATAAATACATTTATCATAATTTTATAATTATTTGAATATATATATATAATTATAATTATATCAAGATGAGTTAGTTATGGATTTTGAAACAAACCCATGGCATCAAATTTATTAATAAAATAAAGACATACAAGAAAAGGGAAATGGGTTAAGCAGGATGTATAATGTGCACATAAAAAATTCAATCCCAACAAACCCCTTTGGAACACAAAATTTCTAGGGTTATTTCTTCTACCCTTTGCATGTCGAACTCCCTACCATGTCTTGGCCCTTTGTGGGGGATCTTGTTCTTCATCTAATGACGACATAGAGTGTCCCACTGGATTGAAGCAGACCCTAAATTTCTAGGAAAGATCCCTAAATACCATCTCTTTATTGGACTGGTATAAATCTTCAACATTTATTGATAAAAACTCATGAACCATTAATTAGTCAATAAAACCAAAAACTTCTAGCTCAATCCTAGAAAATATAACTTTAAGTTTCAGAAAAAACCAAATATTCTCCTTTTTGATGAGACCTTCCGCAGGCCTTTCACATTTCTGATCATCTGGAGGTATGATACTCAAGTTTTTGGCCCATGCAATACAACATTCCTCCTCTAAGGAATTTCTAAATGAGGCATATACCTTCTTTATTTGGACAATTGATCATGATGGATACAACCACTCCACATTCTGAGAACCATCATCACTCCTACCCAGATGAGATAAAGGATTATCCTGTATTAGGTTCCTATTAGATGAAACATGCACCTGAAATTAGGGATCATGTGCTTTGGACTTATAAGGGATGAAAAATTTGGAATCCCTATTCATCCACTAATATTTTATCCCCTTTATTCATTAATACTTGATTAACAATTACATGTTAGGTGTTCTCTACCTTGTTACTGACTAGAACCGTATCATGTCCACCTGAACTATGAATCTCATCAGTATAAATGTCACAGACACCGTGTAATTATGAGGATCTATTGAGGTTAGAAAGAATGTATCCATGTGTCCCAAAAACATTAGTAATATCAGATATGCATCTTTTTTATGTGTTCTATAGTAGTTTCCAGACTTACCGTGACAATCGTCCCCTATGAAGAATCCTTCTTATAATTAGAGACTTTACGAGAAGTAAAGATAACTCTTTTATTACCCTAATGAATCTTAGAGTTAACCATTTTTTATAAATACATTAATGTTGATAAAATATACCTTTCACCTCACCTTCATTAAGATCACTTAAATATTTAGTATGTATTTTATCATCCACATTAGTGATAAGAGCATCCCTAAAAGAGATGGGATGATGTACTTCCACTTATAATTTAGAAAACAGTTGTTGAGGAGGTACCAAAATATCAGTATGCTTTTTCAATATTAGTGGTTCCTCATCTTCATGATCTACCCAAGCATTAGAGGGTCCATTTTTTACCCCAACTAGAGACTTATCATTCAACAGAATCCCCTTGAACTTCTCACTAAGCTTATGAGAATTTCATTTCTCAAGGGCCTTCACATAAACCTCATTGAAGAAAGACCTACCAGAAATATTTCCATCACAAGTTGGGGGATTTACTACAGCAAAATATTTCACTTTTGGATTCCTACGATGGTGAGTAGTTGAGTGTCCCTTCATCCCAAACCTCTCACAGGAGACCTTCCTCCAACATAACTCCAAAGATGGGACAAAAACCATACAAGAATCACAAAATAGATGTTTTTCTTATACTCAATATCAATTTGGATGTAATATATGGGAGTGGATAAAGTTACCTTATCAATAATGGTGGAGCTGAGATCAATCTCCACTAAAATCTAGGAAAAATACCCAAACCACACATACTCAGTTTCCTTATCAAGATAGATGGGAGTCCCAATTTCCATACCGATATTGTAAAAAATTCTTAGGCTCCAAAGGACCCAATCGAGTCTATAAAGATGGACCCATAGCTGAGATAAAGCATTTATTTCCCATGATACATTGAAATCCAAAGACAACTCATGTATATGGATCCATCCGGGATCCAAGAACAAAGATCCAACGCTCCATGCATGAATATATTTATTATTTAAATATATTTATTATAATTTTATAATTATTTATGAGAACATAAATAAGTTTATGGGTATAACATGAATAAAAACTATAGATCATAAAAAATGAGTCATCACATACATGGAAGAATGGATAATAAGGGTGTTAATGTATAAATGAACATTTCATGAGTCATGAATACAAAACATATGCATGCGTCATCATAAGAATTTGTAATTTAACATTTAAAACATATATAGAAACTCAATCATGTCCAAAAAAAAACTTGTGGTCTTAGCTAGTGTTAATTATTCTCACACATATCAATATATGAACATAAACATATGCATGAATATCATCATTATCTCATGATATATATAGATATATATATTTAATCAATTAATTAGAGAGAAATATTTATTTAAATATAATAATTATTTATTTATAATTATAATTATAAATAAATATATTTGAAAATTATTTATATATATAATTATAAATATATAATTATAAATAAAATAGATATAACTATTATTTTAAATATTTTTTTTTAATTTCATAATTATTTAAATATATATTTTTTATTTATAATATTATAATTTCTCAAAACATTATATATATATATATTTTAATTATTAAAAAATATATATTAATATATCATATTTATGTTAATTATAAACATGCATTTTTTAATTAATGTATACAAGTAGACATTATTTTGGAATATAAATATAATAATTTTATATACATTAATAATATTTTTATTAGAAACTTTTATGAGTGTTAAGAATAATGCGGATAAAGATAACCTTTATCAACACTTTATTTACTGCTGATAAATGTTACCTTTATGAACACTTTTAGCAATAAATTATAATGATGAGCCATTTATTAGTGCTTTTTGTTTAGCGTAGATAAAAGAAAATGCATCCCTTGCATTGATTTGTGGTAGTGATATTTACAAAATTTCATCCATGTTGAAAGACTTTGGTAAATCACTCATTAAAAAGAGTGGGAATATTTCCTTGGAACAATAGAAAAAGATTCTTCACATTAAAGAAGAATATATATTGAGAGACATGATTATGGATTGAAAATTTGGTAGAAAGGTTAATATAATTGAAGGAAATAAACCACCAAACACTTTATTACATGTCAAGAAGAAATATCAATAGTTCATGAAGAAAGGAAATAATTCCAAGAAGAAAGGAGAATGTTTTGTCTGTAAAGAACCATTGCATTTTTGAAGGAAATGTTGCTATAGAAAGAATGGTGAAAAACCTATAGAAAATAAGCTGACTAAAGAGAATATTGTTGTGAGGATATCCAAAGTCAATATGACTTCAATGAAGAAGGGACGTTGGCTTGATTCTGGAGATATGGTGCATGGCTCAAAGGATCTTTCAATTTTCAAAACATTTGATGATAATGCTATCAAGAAGGAAGTACACCTTGTAAATAATGCACACATCAATGTCATCATACAAGGAAGCATGGAGCTATAATTTACTTTTGGGAAGAAGTTAACTCTTCTAAATGTGTTGTATGTACCCAATATTTGAAAGAATTTAGTTTCTATTGATCTTCTCTGTATGAAGGGATTTTAGGTTTTATTTGAATCCGAAAAGGTTGTCTTGTCAAAGTGAAGCATATGTTTTTGGGTAAGGGGCATTCAAATGATTTCATATACCCACTATATATTAATAATATAATTTAATATTCTGTTTATTTTATTGAATCTTCTAATTTATGGCATGATCATTTGGAACATGTTAATTATAATTCATTAAAAGTAATTATGAAGTTAAAATTAATTGACTTTGGAAATGAATTTAATTAATGTGAAATATGTGTAGAATCTAAAATATTTAAAAAATCATTTCAAAGTGTTGATAGAAATTCTAATATTTTAGAATTAGTACATTCTAATATTTTTGAATTAAATGGTTTGTTAACTCATGGAGGAAAAGGGTATATTAATAATTTTATTTATGATTTTAGTTGATATTTAGATATATATATTTTTAAAATGAAATATGAAGCCTTTAATATGTTTAATAAGTATAAATATGAAATTTATAATCAATTAATTTTTTTTATCAAATTATTAAACTCAGATAGAGTTGGTGAATACTTTATGAACTAATTTAATGAGTTCTATGAATAAAATGGAGTAATTCATCAAAGTACCAATCTTTACACACCTCAAAAAAATTTTTTAGCTAAAAAAAATCATAATTTAGAAGAAATAATAAATTTCATGATTAATAAATCTATGTTACTATTAAATCAATAAGGTAAATCGTTATTTGATACATTTCTTATTCATAATTGAATTGCTTCTAGGAAAACTAAGTTACCCCATATGAAATTTGGAAAGGTTGAATACTTAATCTTTCAAATTTTAAAGTGTGAGAGTGTTTAACTTACTATAGAGGTCCTGATCATAAAAGAAAAAAATTAGTCATAGATAATTAAAGATGTTTTTATTAGATATGTAGAAAATAGAAAATCTTATAGAGTTATGAATATATAATCAAATGTCATTGTTGAATCAAGAGATGTATAATTTCTTAAAAATAAATTTTATAAAGGTTATGTGGAAGAGGTTATTCCCCATACCCCTATTTCTTATACTACATCCAAGTTCAAATAAAATAGTAGAGAATGATGATGATTCCTGAACTGAACATAAATTGAGTACAAGACTTAGGATGGAAAAATATCTATATATAGATTTTATTTCTTAGAATTCCATGGTTTTACTTATTGAAGGATATCATAATTATCATCTTATGAATAAGTATACAATTTTATTGACTATAAAATATGAACTAAAGACTTATAAAGAATTTATTACTTCTAGTGATTCCATTTTCCAGAAAGAAGCAATTAATGATGAAATTAATTCCATTATAGGGAATAATACTTGGGTTATTATAGATTTACCAAGATGTTCAAAACCCATTGGTTATAAGTGGATCTTCAGAAAGAATTATGATTTAAATGGTAATATTTAATCTTTTTAAAGCTAGATTGGTTTCCAAGGGTTTTAATAAAAAATAAGGGATTGATAATTTTGATACTTATACTCATATAACTCATATTAATTTGATAATAATTTTATTTGAATTAACATCAATTAATCATTTTTATATCCATTAAATGGATGTGAAAACTACCTTTTTAAATAGTGGATTAAATGAAAATATTTACATAGAATAACCAAAAGGGTATGTTTTATAAGGTAATAAAAATAAATTAGGTAAACTAGTTAAATCTCTTCATGAATTTAAACAAGTTCCAAAGTAATGGTAGGTTAAATTTGATTCTATTACTTTATTTAATGGATTTACTCATAAAAATGAAGATAAATGTCTTTATTCCAAGTTAATAAATGAATATGGAGTTATTATGTGTTTATATGTTGATGATATGTTATTTTTTGGAACCAATATGATTGGTATAAATGAGGCAAAGAATTATTTATCCTTTATGTTTAAAATGAAGAATCTTAGAATAGTTGATACAATTATTAGTATCCAAGTTAGAAAACATAGTGGTAGTTATTCTTTAAGTTAGTCTCATTACATAGAAAAAATATTAAGTAAATTTGATCATCTTAGTTTCAAGGATTTTGATACTCTATTTGATTCTAGTGTTAAACTGTTTATGAACACATGAAGTGTTGTAACACAACTTGAGTATTCTAGTCAAATTGGTTCTTAATGTATGCAATGTATTTTACAAGTAATTATATTACCTTTTTGGTATGTAAAATGAGTAGATATATGTGTAAGGTTTTTTAGATCACTGAAGATGTATAATAAGAATATATGGATACTTGAGAAAGACCAATGATTTAAGTTTGTACTATAATGGTTATCCATTTATATTAGAAGGATATAATGATGTGAGCTGAATTAATGGTATTGGTGATAATCGATCCACATATGGATGGTTATTTATTCTTGTATTTTGTGTTGTTTCTTGTAGAGGTAGCAGCACTGTAGTGGCATTGGCATTGTAGCAAAGACTGTAGTAGTGGTTGGTACTGTAGTAGTGCATGTACTGTTCACTAAGGGGTCTATTGGGAAAACAAATGGGCTTTCAAGTCTTGTATTTAAGTACATTTGGCCTTGGGAATTCGGGCTATGTAATGCGTCTCCCTCTACCTATAAAAAAAGAGGTCTTTTCTTTAATTATAAGTTGAGGCTTCGGCCCCAACCTTTAAAAAAATGTACAATTAAATGTCTGGGTATATCAATTTGATACATGATTTTGTGAGACAATTGTTACAAGATGATAAAATAAATTTTTTTTATATGAGATAGAGTAAACAAATTATGGATCTATTTACAAAATATCTACATAGAAATATCATTCGTATAAATAATTAAGAAATGGGGTTAAAAACCATAGAATAAATAATATTTTTCAATGCTAACTCATCACTTTCTTTCATTAGATCCTAATCAAATTGTTTAATTGGGTAAAAAAGGTTGTGAATATAATTGTTGATATTTGAAATCATAACCCCAACTAAAAGTCTTCAATATAAACCATTATGAATAGATTTTGAGTTATAAACTCTTAACAAAATTTTAAGACTTGATGATTTATGTGTTATAATAATGGAACACATTGAAATATTTTTCCTCTTTGAACTTAGAAGTGGTAATGCTTTTTACAGGAGTTAATAGGTTTACTCCTTAGATTTTTTATGAAAAGGATTTAAGCACATGATCTTTAAAGTTCAATATAATGATATATTGTATAGAAAGATCTTTTTATGTATGATATCTCTATTTTATCTGAAATATTAACATGTTTAATGTTGAAAAAACTTCTAAACCTGATAATACTTTGATATATTAATACTAAGTAAATGTTTAAATTGAAATAAACCTTTATTATGTATAATGATTCACTTTTGATATGGATAGTTAATATTTATGAATAAAAGTAGGGGATTATTATAATTTTTGTCATAAAATAAATGAAAAAAAGTGTTTTTGATTGGACCAACATTTTTTGGCTTTGATTGATGAGGTGGATCAACATGTGGGATCTCTCATTGGAAATAGGGGTAGAATTATCAAAGATTCCCCCTTATAAAAATGGGCCTTGGTAATTGGTTTTTTCATAAAACAATATATATACAAAAATTCTTTTTAAGTGTTTTAAAAATATTTATTTTTTAGTAAAATGTTTTATTATATATATTAAATGTATTTATATATATAAAACAAATTAAAACAATGAAAAAAATAATATAATATAAAATATTTTATAATAACAACTAATAATGAGATTAGTTATAAAGATTGGATTTTGAAATTTCTCAATCCAATCGGTTGCCTACCTTTAAAGGATTATTTATTTTGACCAAATCAACGTATCCTTTGATAAAAAAGTGATATAAAATTGGTGTGAATCATGATTATTTTGATCAATTAATAAAGGGATGGTGATATCAACTATAATTAATCTCTATAATCCAAAATTATACAGATAAATTCTACCTTCATCAGTGTCACGAGGATGTTGGAATTTGGGGTTTGGTATTCCTAAAATATTAGTTAAATCCTGGAGAGAAATTTCCACTATGAACACTGCACCATAAATTAGGGGTTGATCAAACCCTTTTGGACAATGAATTAAATTTACACATCAATATTTTAAATTCCTACTTTATTCTCCTCTTTATTTCTATTTTCCAACAGATCCTCAGTCCAAGTTGCTATGGTTTTACCAATAGAAGAGAGGGAGGGTTTCCCGGTTCTATATATTTCTTACTAAGAGAGATATGAGGGGGATGTATATAACATGTTTTTTTTCATAAGATGGGAAATGAGAAGAGAGAGAGATAGGGAGAGGGAGTGGTTGTTCATCATCTATAGTGTCTAGAAAAGATATTTAACATACTCTCAGTGATTAATGAGTGACTTATTGTGGGGCCACCATCAAATATTTTTTGATCCCAAAAAAATTGTAGTAGTAGTGGACTTGAGTTTTATTTAGAGAGGAAAGTGTTATGAATGTCTCCTGGGTATGATTTTTGGGTTTAGTGTGTGGAAAAAATGAATGTGATATATTGGTTTAATCAAATAGGTCCAATAATAACTAAAATATCTAATATTAGTTGACATAGTGATTAGATATCTCTAATCACTCTTGGATTTTTACACTACTAACTATTATAGTAGAGTTGAAGATCCAGATGGATGTGTGTGAAAACTAAAGGGATATGTAGAATAATTTCAGTGCATAAAATAAAAGGAATTTTCTTAATATTAAACACTCAAATAATTCTAGATATAATTTTTTTATAGAGGTGTTTTGTCTGTTGTAGTTTGAAAACCAACCTTATGAATAAACTTTGGTGTTTTTCTTCATAAAATCTAAAACAGACATCAAATATGTGTTTTGGTTTATTATATATAAAATAGTAAGAAAAAAATATAAGTTTTAATGAAATTATAAACAATAAGGATAAAATAAAATGAATTACAAATAGTGATCTGAGTCACATGAAGATAGTGGCTAATACAATATAAAAAAAATGTTCAATAAAAAAAGAGTGAAAGTAAAAAATATGGTAGTATAAAAACTTACTTGATAGTTTAAATTACAAAAAACCAAACTTGCACAAATTCTCATTAAAAAACATAATTTATACAAACCGATTCAATGAAATAGAACCATAAACAATAAGAATGATAACCAGATGTACATATGTACAATTCAAAAACTACCAAACAAAAAAGTAAGAAAATAAAAGAATAAGAAATTAATATAATATTGGAAACAAAACTGCCCAAAAATAGATTCTAATATCGATAAACAAATTTAAAACAAAATTTTAATTATAAACAAGAAGTAGGTGAATCCAATCAGTAATTACAGGCCGACAAAAAAAGGAAAGGAAAGTATGAAATGAATATAAGGATTTATATTCTTTTACCATTGGTATTTGTGTATAGGGAAGGATCTTTATAGGGTTTCCACAATGTAAAAGTATGGAAATTATAGAATTTATAAAATACAAGATTTAAGGACCCGACATTAAACATTGAAAATTGTAGTGATTTTAAACATGAATTAAAATTATTATAATAAAAATGATCTTTTTTTGTTTAATTTATTATATAATTAAGAAAAAATGTTACATAGTGAACCTATATATTATAATTTGAAACTTCTATATAGTATCCATTTTTCCCATAAAAAAAAGTCTTTAAAATAAAAACTGATTTATTTTCATGAAAAATATTCCAAACTTTCAACTTGAATTCTTATTTTTTTTACCCATCCATAAAACTTTTGAAATACCTTTTAAAACTTGGGATGATTCCAAGAATATAAGTAAGTGACATAAAAATAAATAAAGAAAACATTAGTCCCTGAATACTTATAAAAACATTCCATTTTAAAATAAACTTTGGGCTCAAAATAAAACCTTTCTTACTCAAGAAATCACATTTTCCCCCAAATATTTCCATAAAAAGTTTTATAAGAAATATAAAAGGTAAAATAAAATCCATATAGGTTTCTTTGAAAAGATGATGTTTTTTTCACAAATTTATAATTTTCAAATTTTAGAAGTAATATATACTTTTCTTTGAATATAAACTTAATAAATTACTTTTTAAAAATATGAAATTTCTAAGAAAACCTAGCAAGTATAAATAAATCATATAGGTAATATTGGAGTATAATTTTCTTATCATAATAACTTATGGAGTAACCATCATGGATACGCGTGAAATAACCCCCACGATTATACTTGAAATAACCCTCACGATTATACTTGGAGTTACCATTACAATTATATTTGGAATAACCATCACTATCAACTTCCAACATAAACATAGAAAATATATTGGGGGGATATAATGGACCCAATTGACTTTGGTTTATAAATAAACCACATGTTATCATAAAAAATTCCTATAAACCATAAGATAATCATTAAACATGAATACTTTTATCATAAAAACATTCCTTCAGAAAAACAACTTATTTAAAAAGAAAAATGTGAACATAAAAATGAAAATATTTTCTTTGAAAATAAACATGTAATAATTTAATGTATGATTTAATTAATATATTATCCATAAAGGCAATAAAATTATCTCATGTTTTATAAGTTAAAAAACATTCCATCCATATTTTTTTTATAAAAGTTATAAAGTACCTCCTTTAGAAAATAATAAAATATTCCCTTTCAAACAATTTTGTAAAATTAAAACATATTAAAAATTAATTCAAATAATAATAGAATAATAGTAAAAAAAGTTTGAAAACATTTTTAGAAAACATGTTCATGGAAGAAAAAATATGTTTTTTAAGGGAAATATTAAATTTGTTTTGAAAGAAATTCCCTTACCTTAAGGCCAACACGTCATGTATGTTAATTTTTTTTCACAAATAATAAAATTATGTTAATTTTTTACTTGTTAAAGAACCTTTTTTCATGTTTACTATTAATTTTTTATTACTTATTACCATGTTATATAAAATTAAAAAATAACTTAAGTTCACATCAGTCATTAAGACGATATTCTGTACTTAAGTCTAAAATGACTTCGGTCAGTTGAGTATGGTTAAAGTGGTTATTATTCCATAATATATAGAATAATAATCATGAAATAATTATAAATTTTATACTTCAATTATGATTTTAATTTAATCCATAAAATATTATTATGAAAAATGAATTATGTTACAATCATGGAGATGGTAGGTCGTACATACGCCTGAGTAACGTTTCCATTATTCAACGATCCTTATAGAAATACGGTTAATATTATTTTATCTTTATAAAATTATAATAATATAATTAATATAATATTACTCTTTTATATATACTTATATATTTCATCCATGTGATGTGGTGATGAAAAATGAATCACATTACTTCAAGGAGCTGATAATCCACACATACGCATGAATGATGCAATCATTTTTTTTGATCATAGAAAGGTAAGAATATAAATGGTATATTATATTTTAATAATGATAAATATATAATTAATATCATATTTAAAAATCAATTCCATCATTATAACAAGTATTTAGAGATCATTATGGAAAACAAATTGCATCGGTTTGTGAGGCGGTAGTCCAATGTACACACAAACGATGAATCCTTTTCCCATTTGATGGAAGTGGAGATCAATATAGGTCATTAAAATAACATAATAAGATATCAGTATATGGAGGACACTATATTTATTATTTTATCAATGTTTAATAAGGTTTTAGGGATGTAGAATAAAAAAATAGAAACCCACAATTAAAAATGATATCTCTTCACCGAACAATCTCCCTTTTTAACACCTTAAGACCATTAAGGTTGATGTTTTTACTAAAAAAAGAACTCTAGAATGTGGGGAGGGATTATAAGAAGGAATTTTCTTATGTATTTTCTGAAAAAGGGTTTTTAGGAGTTAATAAATGAGAATAAGTGGTTCTTTTTTATAAGAGAGGGGAGGGGTACTCTTGGAATTTCTCAAAATATTAAAATATAATATGCATATTCTAGAGAAAAATCATTCCAAATGGCCTATAAATTCACCAGGTAGTAAATTTAATACCATGTGATATCCCCATTGTGAATATTTAATATTTTTATAGTTTTTGAATAATTTAATAAAATATTAATCCCATAAAATATCATTATTACCAATTTTAATACTATTCATTACTTTGACATTAAAAACATTAAAAAACAAGTAAAATTCAAACCAAATATTTTATTATATCATTAAAATGTCATAGTCATATAGAATTTTTTTTATTTTATTAATTATATCATATAGTACTTATTTGAATATTTTTAATATCTTTTATTTGATTTTTCTATTAATTGAATAATTAATGTATCAGCGTTGTGGAAGCATTTAAATTAATAATTTATTCCCTAAAAATTAAAAATAAATTTCCATGAGAAAATAAATATTTTATACTTTAAAATACTATTTATATTATAATATATCCTTTGAATAACATAATATTAAAAATATTACCCTTAACAAGAGTGTGAATTGTTTGACATTTCTTTAAATAAAATACTATAAAGGTCACAATATTATTCAAGTGGCCCAAAAGATCATAAATTTTACATTTAGGTAATTATGGTAATGATATAATAAAAAAATAAGACATATTCAAGTGTCTATGTCATTTTAGGGTTCTTATCATTTTATTTGAAACAAAAATTACCTGATTTACCCTTTGTTGTGGTAACCAAAATTACTAAAGTTACTATTCATATTGAAAAAAATAAAAAGGATAAAATTTAATATATTTGGACCTAATGATTAAAAATATGGAATCCATTTTTTAAAATTTTATAAACAATATTTTAGAAGTTTAATGTAAAATTAAATTGGGAAAACTCAATGAAAAACAGTTTTTTCATAAAAATTCTCTTTTTAAATATAAAATGTTATTATACTAAATTGGATTATAAAATATATTTTAAAAACCATAATTGAATTATTTCAAATGAAAATGAAGTAATTAAAACTTAAAATAAATTAAAAATATAATTTAACCTTTTATAATCTTTAAAATAAAATATAATTTATATAAATTAATATTGTTCACTATTCCATGAAAAATATTTTTTTAGAAAATTGTCAAAAATTAATATAAAGTTAATGTTTACATGATAAATTGAAAAATAATTCATTTTTTAAAATAAATTTTCTATAATTTCTAGAAATTAATTTTAATAATAAATCATAAATAGAAATAAAAATCATTTTTTAAGAAAAAGTATTCTTTGAAAAATAAATTGAAATTACTAAAAATACATTACTTATTTAAAAATCATTCATTAATATATTATAAATTAGTAATAACATAATATATTTCATAAAGTTCTTAATATTATTCATTCCCTCTAATTTAATGACTAGGTTATAATGGTCACATTTAAATAATTATATTCCCTTGTTAGTTTAAGCTTAGTGTTGCATATTTTGTATGATATCTAACATAGGTTTTCCTTTAAAAAATGGTTTATTAAATTATACCCCTTTAGGAAATTTAGTCCTCATAATTTTAACTTGTGATAAAAAACTATAGGTTTGTATTTTCAAAATACCTTCTCTTAAATCCCACATTTTAAAAAGTATTAATAAATATTCCTCTTGAAAAGAGAGAAAAGGGAAGTATGAAGGTAATATAGAGTAACATATATTATTTTTACATGTAGGATAATATAAGTGGGAAGAGAAAACCTTGACATGGAAGAGAAAAATAACTCCCAAGGACTGATAGAGAGTGATATAGATCATTTTCTTGAGAAATTTAACAATCACAAAACCGTAAATCTAAGATGGGTAAAAAGGATATTAATTTATTAGTAATAAAAGTAAACGAATATCATTTTTTTCTTAATAATATTCCATAAATTTAGGAATTATTTTACTACCTAGACTAAAAAAAAAGGAAATATACTTGACAAGTATAATTTCATCCTAGTATCAATTTCAACAATAAACTCATCTTTTTCTCCAAACAATGACTACTCACGGTGAATTTTTCATTCCTGAAGCACTAAAATAAATTTATAATGGATTGAATAATACAAAAAAATAATAAAAATTTATTCCTACTATATTTAGTCATTAAAAAAACTAATTTTTTTATAAAAATATAAGATAATTCCCAAAATTAATAAAAATTCAAATAAACAAAAACTACTTGAATTTCAAAAATTCAACAGAATTATTGAAAGATCAACTTAGATCATTCAATAAATAAATATCCTTAAAATCACATAAAAATATTCTATAATTGGATTTAAACCCAGAAAGTAGAATGATTTTATCACATAGTATTCCAAGATAAATTTAGCATTTATCTCCAAATAACATCAATAACTCTTAGACCTGATGGCCCCTGATGCTTCACCGTCCGTTCTCCCAATGCCTCAACTCCCTCGCGACCCCCTCGCCTTTTAGGTTTTCTTGTTTTATTTCCTTTCGGAGAAGGATCCTTCACATCATTCGTCTTCACCGTTTCTCCTCCCTTCTCGACCTTGGCTTGGATTCCTCTTCTTGGCCCCGCTCGATCTCACCTCTACTCTTCCTACCGGTCCCAACTCGTCGGACCCTAATATTGGTCTTGCGAGTTGGTGATCACGATAGTTTGGGATGGTGATGGTGGTCTCGTCTATGAGATTCCTTCTTCTGTTGGGTTTAGGATCTGGTCTTGTGCATCAACACTCCTCCTCTACCCTTATTGCCCTACCCATCGTGCAATACCCCATTTTTGGTCAAAAACGATGGATTTTTAAGGCTATTTGGGATGGTGATGGTGGTAGGGTTGAAGGAGATTCCTCTCTGGATATGGATGTGTTCTCAAGATGAATGGATTCGATTCGACTCATCACAATTTTTGACAACTTCATTGTTTCTTGGTATTCTGGTTCCGTAAGCTATTTTCTGCTTTGTTTTGTAGTGTTCTGCTTTGTGAATTTTTGGCTGTCATTGGAATCTGTTAGGTGGATCTCACTGGCTATTAGTGTGAATGGTTTGGCTGTTTTTTCCTCGCCGGTGATGGTGCTTTTGGGAAGATGACAATGGACTCTGGTGGTCTTCCTTTCCAGTGATCTGGTGTAATGACCTATCTATCTTTGGTGTCAGTGAGGGTCTTGAGGTGGTTCGATGACCGAGGCGGTGTTGATGATATGACTACCTATCGTTTTGGATTTCAAATTTTGAAATTTATGGACGACGTAGTTATAGAACTGGTAGAGTTTTGATTTTCGTTTTTGTGGAATTTGAATTTCATTTTGAACTTTGAATGTGGTATGGCGGGGTTTGTTTTTTATTCAGTATTGTTGTGGATCTTTATGTACGGTTTCCATTTACCCAAAAAGTGGTTTTTATAAAATAAAAAAATGGATTGACCTCCATTTTAATAAATCACCTGAATCACCATAAAGCCACATTATAATAATATATTCTTCCAAAATATAATTTAACCTTTATTCCTCAAATAAAATCCTATAGTATTCTATTACCTTAATCATATAGGGTTCCCGAAATTATAAACATCTTCCAATATAACATTAATCAATTAACACCAAATAATTTTACAATCACAATATTTATCTATATGATAAAATATATGTTTCCAAAATCAACTTATTCTTCATCCATCAAATTTTTTAAATAAAAATAAAATGTCATATTAATCGAGACTTAATGTTGGCCAGTGGGAGGTGATTCACCATTTGCTCCCTTAAATTGTTGGTTCAAACCTTGTAGCCTTACCAGATGTGATAAGTTTTCACCCGACCGGTGAGTTGTCCTTTTTATGAAACAAAAATTATTATAAAATTATTATAAATGTGAGAAATGTCCTATAGAACAAATTAATATATTCAACATTAAAGAAATATTTTAACCTCAATGGTTATCTCATACCTTTCATTTTATATTCCAAAAAATTTAATAACCCATAATTACCTAAAAAATTAAATGTCTCTAAAAATATCATTAGTCACCATAAAATATCATAAAATAATGCCTCAAATGGGGTTTCTAAGACATTTAACTTATAATAATCCTTAAAATTATAAACCTATGATAGTATCCATCACTCTTAAGATATATTATCATGAAAAAATCATAATCTATAAAGTTTTCTAAACCTTTATCTGATAACATCTATATGGAACCAGCCTTAAACACTATATATTCTTGTGATTTTAAACTATAATTCACATTATTTCAATCCAAAGGATCATTTTTATTAAATTTTTAGATAATTAGGAGAAACTATTACATATTAAACCTATAAATTTTAACTGGACACTTCTATATAGTATCTATTTTTCCCATAAAACAAAAGTCTTTAAAATAAAACATGATTTCATTCCATGAAAAATCATCACAAATTTCAACTTGAATTATTATTTTATCTTAGACATCCTTAAACCTTGTGAAAAAAATTTTAAAACTTGTTTTGAGAATAAAAGGCTTAGTAAGGTATATAAAAATAAATAAAGAAACCATTAGTCTATGAATACTTATAAATGTTTTATTTTTTAAATAAAAATTGGGTTCAAAATAAACATTTAATTACTAAAGACATCACATTTTTTACAAATGATTTCTATAAAACATTTCATAATAAATCTTAATGTAAAAATAAAATCCATCTAGGTTTCTTTGAAATCATGATAACCTTTTCATAAAGCTATACTTTTTACCATTAAGAAGTAATGCATAATTTCCTTTGAATATATACTTAAAAATTCTGGGAAAATAAGAGATTTATGTAAAAACATAGAAAGAATAAATAAATCATATATTTAATATTAGGGAATCATTTTCTTATAATACTTATTTATAGAGTAACCCTCACAATTACACATGAAATAACCCTCACAGTTATACTTGAAATAACCTTTATGGTTATACTTAGAGAAACCATTTTAGTTATATTTGGAATAACCATCATGATCAACTTACAACATAAACATACCTAATAAATTAGAGGTATTTAATGGACCCACCCAACTTTGGTTTATAAATAATCCACTTTTTACAATAAAAAATTCCCAATAACCATAACATAATCATAAAACAAGAATAATTGTATCATAAAAACATTCCTTGAGGAAAATAACTTCTTTTAGAAGAATACTACACTCATAAAAAGGAATTTTTTTTTATTTTAATATAAACATTTAATAATTTAAATTATGATTCAAATAAAATATTATCCATGAATTAAGGGAAATATGATCATGTCGTATAAGTTAAAAAATATCCCTTTCGTATATTTTTTATAAAATTCCCAAAGTACCTCATTTGGAAAACAATAAAAATATTCCTTTCAAACCATTTTGTAAAAATTGAAACATTGTAAAAATGTATTTCAAAAAAAAAATTATAATATTAAAAAAAATTTGAAATCATTTTTATAAAATTTGGACATTTAAAAAATAGAGTTTTAAGGGAAATATTCAAAAATGGGTTTTAAAAGAAAGTCCCTTACCTCGAGTCAGAAACATCATGTATGTTCTTTTTCTTACTGAATAATAAACTTATGTTAATTTTATAATTTATTAAGAATATTTTTAAAGTTTATTAATCGTTTTTTATTACTTATTACCTTGTAATATATGATTACCTAATCACTTAAGTTCACATTAGATGTTAAGATTATATTCGATACTTAATTCCAAAAAAAACATTGGTCAGTTGATTATGGTCTAATATGTTATTATTAAATAATATAAATAATAATAATAAAATATTTATTATTTTATAAATCAATTATTATTTTAATTTTAAAAATTAAAAATGATTTTTAAAGATAAACTATGTTATAATCATGGAGACGATAGACCTTATATACCCATGAGTTACGTGTCCATTTTTCAATAATCATTATGGAAAGAATGTAAGTGTTATTTAAAATTTAAATAATGATTATAATATCATTAATATTATATTAATAATTTATATATACTTATATATATCATACATGTGATGTGGTGATGATAAATGAATCACATCGCTTCGTGGAGGTGATAATTCACACGTACGCACGAATGACATTATCATTTTTCTGTTCATGGAAAGGTAAGAATGTAAAATATATATTATCATTTTTTAATAATAAATATTTAATTAATATCATATATAAATATTAATTATATCATTATAACTAGTCTCAGGAGATGATGAAGGAAAAACAATTACATCTGTTCGTGAGGCGATAGTCCTTCGTACAAACGAATGATGAATTATTTTCTCATTTGATAAAAGTGTTGATGAATATAGGAAATGTGACTAAAATAATAACATATAAGTATATGAAGAATAATGGATTTATTTTTTTATCTTGGTTAAATAAGTTTTGAGTTATGAGGAAGAATAACAAAAACAAAAAAACTTGATTAGAAATGGTACATCTTTTTCGGACAATCTCATTTTCTTAACACCTTAGGATCACTATGGTTGGTTTTATTAATAAAAAATACCTCTAAAATGTTGTGAGGGATTATTTTAATGTATTTGGGTAGGTATTGGCTAAAATAAATTTTTTTTTAAGTGTGAATAAATGAGAATAATAGGTTCCCTTTTATAAGAGTGGGGAGGGGATCTTTTGGAATTTCTCAAAATATTAAAATATAATAAGATTTTTATAGATACAAATGATCAAAAATTCCCTTTAAATTAATAGGGTATAATATTTAAGACCATATATTATCCCCATTATTCTTATTTAATATTTTATAATTTTTAAATAATTTAATAAAATATTAATCCCATAAAATATCATTCTTGACAATTTTGGTATTATTCATTACTTTGAATTTAAAAAAATATAAAAATAATTAAAATTATAACTTAATATTTTATAATATACTAAAAAAGTCATGTTAATATATATAATTATTATATTACATTAATTATCTCAAATAATATTTCTTTTAATATTTTTAATATCACTTATTTGATTTTTTCATTAATTGATTAATTGCCATATCAGTGATGTGGAAGAATTTAAGGTAATCATTTATTCCCTAAAAATTAAAAATAAATTACCATGATAAATATAAATATTTTATATTTCAATAATATTTATAGATTAACATATCATCTGAATAAAACTATATTAAAAGTATTACCCTTATTATAAACAAGAGTGTGTCATGCTTGTAATGTCTTTAAATAAAATAATACAAAGGTCATAATCATATCCATGTGGCCCCAAAAGATTATAAATTTTACTTTTGGATGATTATGGTCATGATATAGTCATCCAATAATATTTTGGAAAGTTTATAGGTCATTTTATGGTTCTTATCATTTTATTTGTAACCTAAATTACTTGATTTTCAATTTATTGTGGTAACTAAAATCACTAAACTAACTATTTATATTGACAACAAATAAAAATTTCATATTTAATAACATTGTACCTAATGATTAAAATAATTTTCCAACACAATAATTTAATTATTATAAATAAAAATGAACTATGTAAAATTTAAAACTAATTCAAAACATAATATTACCGTGTAAAATCATTAAAATAAAACACAGTTGGTAATAAAAATCAGTATTTTTCACTATTCCTTAAAAAATAATTTTCATAAAATCCAAGAAAATTCATCCAAAGATAATTTTGGAATACTAAATTCAAAAACAATTTCATTTTTAAAAATAAATTTTCTAAATTTTCTATAAATTAATTATAATAATAACTCATAAAAGAAATACAAATCATTTTGGAAGAAAAAGTATATTTTGAAGAATAAAATGAATTTAATAAAAATTTGGTACTTATTTAAAAAAATTTATTATTACATTATAAATTAGTAATTAAATTATATATTTCATAATGTGGTTAATACTATTCATTCCCTCCAATTTAACAACTATTTTATAACGATCACATTTAAATAATAATATTTCCCATTTCTTTTAAGCTCAATGTTGTGTATTTTTAGGCTATCAAACATCGTTTTTTCTTAACAAAATTGGGATGTTAAACAAAAAAACATATTAAATGAATAAATAGACAAAAACATATAACCTTGAAATTAAATCACCAAATAAAACCTAACAAGGACTAAGACCCCCTTACTAGGGCTTGATTTAAACATTATTGAAGAAGAAGGTTGAGGAAGGCACTGCAATCATCATCATTGTATTTTCCAGGATCTTATCTACTTTCAATTTTCATCACCATCCAAGATCAAACTACAAGATCCTATAAGGGGTCTTAATAACACTTTTATTTGATTAAAAACACCATGAACCAATCAAAAATAGATTGTATTTCAGTAAGCCATAAATCAGGGGCCACCAGAGCCCTCTATTTGAGTTTTTATCTCTCTTTATCTCAATGAATTTGAGGAGATCTAAAAGAGATGATTCCTATATATTACATTTTTTTACACAATTGGTCTCTAATTTAAAAGATTAAGGGTATAAATTTACAAAACAATCTATGTTTGTTACAATTCTTTAACAAAATTGAGAGAAATGAGAGGCTGTGAATGATTTATCCCAAATAGCCTGATAAATCCATAAAAGGGAATTAAAACCACGTGTAAAATTAATAAACAAATGAGTAAAGGTACCAATGGCTAAAGTCCCACGTGTAAGGGTAACACCCATGCTGGGTACCTACGTAAGGGTAATATCTACGCTAGGGATCCTATATTAGGATACTGAGACACACACATAAAGGCTAAGTCTTATGCATATGGGTAAACCTGAAAGGGCACTAGATGCATTAGGGTAGAAACCCATGACATAAGGGAACCATGTAAGGGTCATAATAATATTTTTAAGGTAACAAGGAATTCACATAAGAGTTAACATCCCAGTATGTAATGGTTGAACCAAAGATGCATAGGGATACACATCAAATATGTAATTGTAAGGTAGACCTCGTGGAAGGGTAACACAATGAACACCGTGGCTATATAAGGGAACAAAATGACTTACATTAGGGTAGAAACCACAAAAAAGGCCACATAAGCATTAACATAGCCTTATGTAATGGTAAACCATAAGAGTCAAAACCACACAAGGGTAAGTTAAACTCACGTAATGGTAAATCAAAACTTACGTAAGGGTAAATGAGAGAAAAAATGGATACATAAGGGTACATGAACCTTATGTAAGGTTAATCCATAACTACCAAAACTCACATAATGGTAACATATAATTTATTTAAAGTTAAGGAGGGCCACATAATGGTAATGTAAGGGAGGCAGAACCCACATAAGGGTAATGACAAAGAATAAGAGACACACATTTGGGTAAAAATAAGTCTATGTAAGGGTCAAATTAAAAATGATAGGATGATGAAAAAAAGGAACAAGCATACTAAAAATTAAAATATTATTTACTATAAAATATTATATTAAAACCACATTTAAAAGGGAAATTAAATACAAATTAGTCATTCCAAATAAATATATTAAACCTTGAATTTTATTAAAAATAGAACAAGTGAATACCAAATTCACAATATTAGTGGTATCAGAGTGTAATTGGGTTTATTTTTATCTTCATTAAAATCCATAATCATTTTTTCATTTCCTTAAATGATTTTCTAGTGGATTTTACCAATTACAACATACTTTTATGTTTTGTTTAGCATGGTTGTGTTCTATATTAGTTTTAATTTTCAATATATTGAAGACATTTTGTTTCCTTTACACTTTATCTATTTTATTTTCCATCTAGAACTTTGGATTAATTTTGTAGGTGAAGACCTTGTGTATCTTTGGTTTTAGGGTAGGAAAGGGTTATGCGTAACATTGTGGACTGGGTGCCTTACACTAGTGCCCTTAGCCAGTCAGTCACATGACCTCAAGTGCACCTCTATATATGCTAGAGGCTGCCGACTAGTAGCAAGGGTCTAATATAATTCATGGAGAGAGTATAAAATATTTTAATCAGAGTAATACACAAATATAAATAATAGAAATAACCAATTGATAAGATATAACAAAATCAATACCAATATATCATGACAACCAAATCATAAAATATAATGTCAAAACTGAACAATAAATACGTCATGCAAATGTACGTGCTATGTGTCAAAATGAAAACACAAAATTAAAGAAACTATCCACTCCCCAGAGGGTCCTGAAACACACCCGGTTCCCTAATCCATGCTCCATACCAAATCATCCATCTAAAATAGGTTCCTTTCCTTTATCCTATCCTATAAACATGAAGTCTATTCAGGTATCGATTAGGCATCCTAAGTAGGGTGTGAGTAAAAATTAGTAGTCCACCACCAACAATATCTAAAATAATTTCCAATCAATAATAGTGTATACCTTTGTATAAATAATGATGTACAATTCATAAATAAACATTTATCACATTAATAAGTTAGTCATTAATTGACCACATAAACTGATGGGTTCCTAAGGACACCCAAAACCCAATACATACTTCATCCTATTCTAGAGTTTGAACCATATTACATCTTCAAGTCACAATTCATTATACTAAATGGTATTTCATTATCTATTTAATTTTAGTTTACAACCTAGATAATTTAAACCATAGTCCATTGTCAATATCATGGGTGTAAAACATCGTGTCTATAACCCTGTGGGTATTTAGAGCCTCTATAACTATCCCACACCTCAATGTGACATGGGTATTTAGAGCGTCAGTCCTTATACCATGCATATTTATCATACCTGGGTATTTGGGTCCTCAGTCCCCATCCCACACAAATTAATCATACATGGGTATTTGGAGCCTCATTCCTTATCCCACACACATTTATCTTACATATATCACAATATCACATCAATCAACATTAACCCTGTTAATAAATTTCACTATAAAAATTTTTCATTAATTAATTAAAAAATTAATTAATCAAATTCTTATCAATTACATCATCATGATAACTCCCATTAATTAATTAGATAATTAATTAATCATATACATTTCATTAATTAATTCAATGATTACTCAATCATATTAATTCCATTAATTAACTCACAATCTCAACATTCCATTAATTAATTTAACAATTAATTATTCCAATTCAATCAATCGAATAATCACAAAAAAATCCATTAATTAATTAAAAAATCAATTAATACAATCCAAAAATCCCAATTTCCCATAAATAATTCAAAAATTAATTATTTCTATTTATAATTAAATATTACAATAATTAACTCAATAATTAATTATTCCTCAAATTCCAAAATTTCTATATTCCAATAAATTATTAAACAACCAATTATCCCTAATTCCACAATCCATTAATTAATTAATTTACCAAATTAATTAATTCAATTAATAAATTAAATTGTTAAACAAACCATATAAATTCTACTATTATATACACATAATGGAAATCATGACTATGAGATTTGAATAATAGACCACCATCCTCAAAATTTATAAAGAATTATTGCCAATGCGAAATCCCAATTGATGTAAGATGGTTAAATCAACAACAAAAGAAGATATATATACCAAATCCTAGGATCTAGATCAACCCCCAAACCCACATCTATCAAAGGTTCCACCATTTCATCATAAGGAGGACCAGAAGGGAACCAAAGAAAAATGAGCTTACCAAGTATCCATAACCAATACGCAATGATCAAAGATGAAGAAAATGATCTAATCCAGCTAGGAGTTTCCCTAGGGTCGGGGTAAAAAGGCTGAACGAAGGAAAAATATAACAAAATTAACTTCATAACACTTTAATTTTCCGCTCAGAGAATTTCACAATGTGTAATTACATTGCAAACCATGTAATTAATTTTAATGGCTTACAATAAAAAACCCACTCCCTTGAGTTATTTTATATCCCATTTAAACTATTAAATGACATGTAATATCATTACATGGAGTGTACATTTTTTATAGATATTTTTTCAGCACAAAATGATTTTTCTTAAAAGACTGGCCACCTACAAAGCCTTCCAAACCAAAATCAAACACTTTCTAAACCTAGAACAGAGGAGAAAAATCAAAAGGGTTGTACCTAGAAAGAGAACAAGATCTTAAAATATTATGAACTTATAAAAGATAATCCTCGATTTGTACCCCCAAGCATGTATAAGACTTCAAGGAAAAAATATTGGGCCACTGATCCCACATATACACTTCTCTCTCCCATGTCTCCTCCTGCACATATCCATGTTTCCATGATACACAAACTATTGACATGTTCTTTCCTTGAAACACTTTCTCATTGTGATCTAACGCACGTATTAGATGATCCTTAAAGGATGCATCTATACCAAGATCAACATCATCCACATTAATCCCATGAGAAGGACTAGGGTGATACCTCCAAATTTGTGATACATGGAAAAAATCATGAATAGCGTTGTGTTTCAATGGAAGAGCCAATTGGTACACCACCAACTTGATTCTCTTCACTACCTCCAACGATATAAAAAACCTAGGCACTAGCTTACCCTATCTTTGTATCCCATGGCGACCTAATCTAGGAAACACCTAAAGGAATACTTGATCCACCTCTTTAAACTCCAGGGGTAATCGACATATATCATCATATGACTTCTAACTACTCTGAGACATAAACATATACTTCTGAATTATTTGAACCTACTCTGATGTCTCCTGTATGAGACTCGGTAACAAAAAATATGAATCACTGGCCTCCATCCAGCATAGAGGTGATATGCATGGCCTACCATAAAGATCCATTTATGGTGTTTTTTGTGTTGTATCTTGATAACTATTATTATAAGAAAACTGCACAAGTTCCATATTCTTCTCCCAAGTTTCATTGAAGTTTAGGACACCTTCCTACAACATATCCTCAAGCACCATAATATAAAACTCTAACTACCCATCTGTTTGTGGGTGGAATTCCATACTCAGTTAGACCTATATACCAAGAACCTTCTATAATACCTTCGAGAAGTATAAAGTAAACCATGATTCATGGTTTGAAACTATAGTTTATGGAGCCCCTTGCAAACCCAATATTTCTCAAATGTACAAATCTCCCAACTGTCTTACTGAGAAGGTCTCTCGTATAGTCAAAAAATGAACTACATTTATCCGTCGGTCCACAATCACCCAAATAGAATCAATATTTAGAGGAATCCTCAGGAGACCCACCAAAAAATTCATGGTCATGTCATCCAACTTCCATTCCATAATGGGAAATGACAGTAGTGAACCATCAGGCCATTCATGCGCATCCCTCACCTGTTGACGGGTGTAGCATTGTGTCATGAAACTTGATATTTATTTTTTTTATGCCTAACCACCAAAACTGTCAATGTAGTAAATGGGACATTTTGGTCACACTTGGATGCACCGCCCACTTCGAGGCATGAAAATTACACATTATCTCCCCCTGCATGCTCGTTGGCACAAATAATTGATTTCTGACATAGATGATCTCATCCTTATCTATGTATAAATCTGAAGGTGACTCCCCACCTTCATGGATTTCACTTAAAATAAAGAATTCTATATTCACATACTCTCTATCCCTAATCCCTATCAAAAGAGTATACTCAAGTAAAACTAATATGAGAGTTATATTCTCCTGACTCTCTTGGACCACTACATGTATCTCATCCAGTAAAGTTATCATTTATCATTCAGCACCAGTCTCTGAAACTACCCGAGTTTGAGTTTTCCTAAATAGAGTGTTAGCAAAACTATTTCCCTTCCTAGGAATATATGCTAGAAAAAATTCAAATTACTTCATATAATCAACCCACCTCTGCTACTAGAGATTCAAATCTCACTACAAAAAGATATACTTTTAGATATTTTGATCAATATAAAAAGTAAAATCATGACCCAACATATAATGTAACCAACACTTTAAATCATAAACCACTACAGCTAAATTGAGGTCATGTGTATGGTATTTCAATTCATGAGGTCTCAACTACCACAACTCATATTCTAAAAATCGATCTCCCTTTATCAACACTACTCAAAGTCTGATCCCAGAAGTGTCATAATACACTATATACTCCTCACCTAGCTCAAGTAGTATCAATACCAATGCTAAGGTGAAATGATTCTTCAGCTCCGGGAAGAAATTCTTGCATGCTTCGGACCATTCAAAATTTATTCCCTTCTTGGTCAATCCTCAATGTGGCGCTTCTAAATAGTAAATGTCCAGGTTGAACCTATGATAATATCAAGATAACCCTAGAAAGATACAAACATCAAAAAAATTATTAGGTTGCTCCTAATAAAAAACTACCTAAACCTTCTATGGGTTTACTGACACACCTTCTTCTGAGATGAGGTGACCCAATAAGTGTACCCAATCAATACAAAACTGACCCTTATATATCTTAGAGTATAACTGATTCTCTCTTAGTGTACTTTTAAAAATGTCAAGATGCTGGGCATGATTGTCATGAGTCTTTGAGTAAACCATGATTTCATCCAAAAACACTACCACAAACTGATCCAGGTATAGATTGAAGAGTCTATTAATTAAGGCCATAAACATTGCTGGTGCATTCATAAACCTAAATAACATAACGATGAACTCACATAATCCATACATGATTCTGAAAATAGTTCTCAGTGTATTAAAATGTTTAACTCTCAATTGATGATACCCTGATCTTAATTCAATCATCATGAATACACAATATTGACCGCGTTGTCGAGCACGTCAAATTATTTGTTTAATTTTGACTAGAATTTCTGCAGTACAACAACAACCTTAGGTCGTCTCTCGACGGAGACTTAGATCATTAATTCTAAAATATGGTTCTGATTATTAAATTAAAAAGAGAAATGGGGTTTTATAATACTTGGGTTTGATGATTAAAGATGACAATAGAAAATAGAAGCTATAAAACAAAGTAGAGATTAACAAAATTAATTAAGCGTGATCAACCCGGGGTACTCGTATGATGTTTATCCTTCATCGCTTCATGATATAAGGTTATGATCTTTAAATACCTGGTTTGTAACACCTAGAAGTATAATGTTACTGAGTTTATACTAGGATACCTCCTAGGGTTCAGTCAAAAACACACAATGATTCACCGGACACCGCCGATGACTGAATGAATTGTGTTTGACTTCATAACCAAAACTCACCAAGGCAACACATGAAAAACTCGATGTACTGTACAGATTTGTGTGTTATTTCTTTGTGATACCATGACATAAATGTACATGGCCTTGACAGTACTTGTGTGAGTTAAATTTACCAATATAAACCACACAAACACTGCAATTGAAAGGGGGAAAGAAAGTGGTGAACGGTGTGTGAAACATCACATGAATGGGTAACCCCAAACATGATCATATGAGTTGAGCATGACATACCAGTACATAAATCAATAAAATAAGAATAGAGGATGATTAAAAACAACACAAAAATCTGGAATTTAAAAGATCATTCAAATATTACAAACATGAAGCTCGGGATGTACATCACATTCCTCCCCGGGTGATCACAAGGGGTTTAGAAACCCATGGGAGAGGAGGAAGAGAAAGATGTTGGGGTAGAACTTCCCATAGCCTTCAGAACCTCTAGGGATGTTGAGAAGAATCCTTGGGGACTCCAAAATGGCAGCACCTTGCCTCTTGTCCGAACTTACAAATGGGGAGCCCAAGGTTCCATTTTATAGGAAAATTGGAAGGTGGTTTTAGGCACACAGATTTCATAAATCCACTTGCATGACAAGTTTCGGCCTTCAGAAAGTCTTATCTCGCTTTGGAGAAAATAGAAAAGTTGTATCCCTGCCTCTTGACTGTATCCACTGAAAGTTTGGCACCGTTTGGACAAATATAGCTCAATATATTGATAAAATACAGAACACATCATTTGACTTGGTCCAAATTCGGTGGCTTGGAGAGATCAGTTCGGATGGGCCCCATATAATCCGAATCAGCATTGGGTTCCTTAATATGAAATGTATCCTATTACATTTTGGACAGGCCCACAACATTTTAGCCCATTTGGAGGAACGGATTTTGTGTAATATGCAAAACAGTGGACAGATGTCCATGGATCCATGCAATTTTGGCCCATTTTTCTTCCACTTCATCAAAGGCCATCCAAATCACCTCCACATACATTGAAACAATAAAAACAAGTAACATTGCCCATTATAATATTGATTAACATTAATTGATTTATTAAAACATGAAGTGAAATTTATAATTATATTTTGAATATTCACTACAAAACTAGTTTAAAACTGCGGTGTAAGGGTCGAAAAAACAGTGAATCGTGGTATGATCACACCCCCACACCTAAACATTTGCACTCCTGGGAAAAGTCACATATCCAAATAAAATGATTCATATATATATATATATATCCAACATACTAAAGATTTATCATTTGAGTAAATTTTATTTAAAGTAAAGTGATCAATGCACGAACCACACCAAGGAGTTCTTCCTAGTGAAAATAGAAAAAGATGTCTCATAAATCATATCATAGTGAAATTCAAAAAGATTCATGATACCCAATTGAGAAAGGAATTCAAAATTAAACCATGACACTAAATCTTCATGTGTGTGTGTGAAAACCATTCCATGCTATTCTTTCCACTTGATATCCAATAAATATATGTTATTTTAACATTTTTCAGCTTAAATGATTTTGTCATCGAACCTGTCCTACATCCTTTGCAATCATATTTCAAGACCCACTCATTTAAGCATTCCCAGAAGTCAAACCATAAGATCCTGACCTAGATATCCCCATATGTTTCACATTTCATCATTCCCCTCATTTATTATTATTTTTTGAAGTTGCAATTGGAAAAAATCTCACACTCATCTCTTAACCTTTTTTTGATCTCCTCACGACACTAATTGCAATAGTTATAACAAGATCAAAGGTTGAGGAGGAGTGGTTTTTGACCTGCCCAAGACACAATTTTTTTTTGAGGGCGTACAACAGTCGGACATTAGGTACACACGCATAGGTCAATCTGGTACAGTAATGAAACAGATCGGATAAGGAACGAATGTATGGAAATATCATTTAAAGCTGAAAAATATTAACCCAACATATATTTACCTTATATTAAGTAAGAAATAATCACACTTTGTGGTTTGGTGCAATTTTGTTTTGAGATATTAGTGACACAGTTTTCCCAAAAACTACTCACACAATGGGCATCAATCATCTCAAAGGTTTCACATAGATACAACCATTTATATCATTGATAGAAAATCAATTCACTAAAAATCACTCCTTGATGGTAAACTCATACACTTTCTCTTTCTAGCCTTCGTTATGGTATTTTTACTTTCCCAACTTTATGGTCGCCACATCATGGAATTTCGAAATTGTTGATGGGGAAAAATAAAAATACCATAAAGAAGGCCAGAAAGAGAAAAAAAAAGGAGAAAAATATGAAAAATCCTAACTAACCCAGGAATGTATCCACCCCCCCACCCCTAGAATGTGCAATGTCCTCACTGAAATAATTGAAAATGTGAGAAGGAAGGATAAAACCTGGTGTGTTTTATTGGTATGATGCGTTGAGAAGGTGGATTTCCCCCACCAGATTCTTTGGAAAATCCTCATAGAAGTGTTTAAGTCGCTGCCCATTGACGGTAAGACTTCGTCCACTCTGCTCATGAAAAACCTGTATTGCACCAAAAGGGTAAACATTAGTAACAGTATAAGGACCGAGCTATCGGGAACGAAGCTTACCTGGGTGGAGATTAATCCTGGAATTGTACATGAGGACCTTCTCACCAATATAGAACTTCCGCTGGTGAATCATGCTATCATGAATAGACTTTGTCTTCTCTTTATAGATTCGGGAGTTTTCATATGCATCACGTCGAATTTCTTCCAACTCTTGAATCTGCAGCTTTCTTTACTCACCTACATATGAAAGGTTCATATTACATTGTTTAACAGCCCAATATGCACGGTGTTCTACCTCCACCGGGAGGTGAAAAGATTTTCCAAACACAATCCTATATGGTGACATTCCGATCGGTGTTTTAAAAGAAGTACGGTACGCCCAAAGTGCATCATCCAAGCGCAAACTCCAATCTTTCCTATTGGGTTGTACCGTTTTCTCCAAAATTCGCTTAACTTCCCGATTTGAAATTTCTGCTTGTCCGTTAGTTTGGGGATGATATGAAGTGGAGACTTTATGAACAACCCCATACTTATGAAGCAAGTTTTTCATGTTACGATTGCAAAAATGTGAACCCTGATCACTAATGATGAATCTTGGTAGACCAAACCTACTGAAAATCTGGGACCTCACAAAATCAACAACCACTCGAGAGTCATCGGTCCTGGTGGACTTTTCTTCCACCAATTTAGATACATAGTCAATAGCCAATAAGATGTATCCAAAGAAAAATGAATTTGGAAAAGGCCCCATGAAGTCAATGCCCCATGCATCGAAGATCTCACAAAATAACATGGGCTGTTGGGGCATTTCATTCCTCTTGGAGATATTCCCTGTGAATTGACATCGAGTACATGATTTACAAAACCTATGGGCATCTCTATACAATGTTGGCCAATATAATCCTGAGTCAAGGACCTTTCGAGCTGTTCGTTGAGAGCCGAAGTGTCCCCCACATGCCAAGGTGTGGCAGAAGGTCAAAACAGAGGTGAACTCATGGTCAGGGACACACCGACGAACTACTTGGTCACTACAAATTCTCCACAAGTATGGGTCATCCCAAATGTACCAACGGGAATCATGCTTAAGTCTCTGGTATTGTGAAGTGCTAAAATCAGGGGGGACCCAAGATGTTGCTAGAAAATTCACAATGTCCACATACCAGGGGGTAAGGTCCACAACATCACAAAGGTTCTCATGAGGGAATAATTCTCCAATGGGTAGGAGTGAGTCAACATGATGGTCCAATGGTGGGGAAATCCTACTAATGTGGTCATATACAACATTCTCCACCCCTCTCTTATCTCTAATCTCAAGGTCAAACTCTTGGAGGAGGAGCATCCACCGAATGAGGCGAGGCTTGGCTTCAGGTTTCTTTAGGAGGAAACGAAGGGCAGCATGGTCAGAAAAAACAATCACTTTTGACCCAAGAAGATATGAACAGAATTTTTCCAAGGAAAACAAAATAGAAAGGATTTATTTTTCTGTGGTTGTGTAGTTTACCTGGGTAGGGTCAAGGGTACGCGAGGCATACACAATGACATGAGGAGCCTTTTCAACCCTTTGTGATAAAACTGCCCCAACTGCAAAGTTAGAGGCATCACACATAAGCTCGAAGGGGAGATCCCACCTAGGTGGTTGGATTATGGGAGGTGATGTGAGACTCTTTTTTAGTGAATTGAATGCATATTCACAATTTTTATCAAACACAAACTCAGAATCCTTTTTTAATAACCGAGATAAAGGAAGTGCGATCTTACTAAAGTCTTTAATGAATCGTCGGTAAAAACCAGCATGAACCAAGAAAGACCACACCTTACGAACACATTTTGGATATGGAAGGGATGAAATCAATTAAATTTTAGATTTATCAACCTGAATTCCCTTATTTGAAATGATATTCCCAAGAACTATCCCCCGCTCAACCATAAAATGGCATTTTCATAATTTAAAACAAGATCTTTTTCAATGCAGCGGCGGAGGACAGAACCTAGGTTTTCCAAACAATCATCAAAATAAGAACCGTAAACCATGAAATCATCCATAAATACTTCCATACAACTCTCAAGGTACTCAGAAAAAATACTCAACATACATCGCTGAAATGTACCAGGAGCATTACATAGACCGAATGGCATCCTTCTGTATGAAAATGTGCCAAATGGACAGGTAAATGTTTTCTTTTCTTGATCCTCAGGGGATATATGGATTTGGAAATAACCCGAATAGCCATCAAGGAAACAATAATGAGACTTACCAGCCAATCGTTCTAACATTTGGTCAATGAAAGGTAAAGTAAAGTGGTCCTTCCGCGTGGCTTGATTCAGTCGACAATAGTCAATACAGACTCGCCAACTGTTTTGCACACGTTTTGGAACCAATTCATTCATTTAATTTGAAACAACTATTACTCCTGTTTTTTAGGCACAATTTGCACTGGGCTAACCCATTTACAGTCAGATATAGGATAAATGATCCCTGCAGTAAGTAATTTACTGACTTCCAATTTTACCACTTCAAGGAGAGTGGGATTCAACCGGCATTGAGATTGCCTTATGGGTTTAGTATCATCATCCAAAAGTATATGGTGCATACAAATAGAAGGTCTAATCCCGGGAATATCATCCAATGTCCATCCTATTGCCTTTTTACACTCTCTCAAAAGTTTGAGCAGTTTCAATTCCTGTTGTGGAGAGAGGTTATTGGCAATAATGACGGGCAATTGGTCAATACCCTCAAGATATGCATATTTTAAATTAGAAGGAAGTTGTTTAAGTTCAAAAACCGGTTGTTTCTGGATTGAGGGAGGGGATTTTGGGGGAGCGAGGTCCATGAAACTATCTATCTGGTCATGTTTATTCTCAAAGGAAAGAGAATCTATTGAAATGAGATTTGCAGAATCATTGATAGTCATGGGTACCTCAGAATAAACACACTCATTAATTAAAGCACAAAATTTACATTTTTCTGAACCCACACAACATTCAAATGAATAACCAAAACTCAAATCATCCAAGGGTGAATAAAACAAAAAAGAATCAGAGTTTGGGTTGAGGAGAGAATTGTGTGTGTGTGCATCGTTTGAGAGCACTTCCATCGAATAGGCAGGAAGAGTGGAGTGCTCTTCAACGGGGTGTTTCATAGCCTCAAGGATGTTAAAACTTACCTTTTCTCCTCCGAATTCCATGGACAATGTACCATTGTGAACATTGATGATCATCTTTTCTGTTTGGAGGAATGGACTCCCAAGTATGAGAGGGGCATGTCCTTGGGTTCGGGTATCTTCCATCTCAAGAATGTAGAAATCAGCGGGGAAGATGAGATTCTTCACTCTAACAAGGACATCCTCAATCACTCCTTTTGGATGTGTTGTACTCCGGTTGGAAAGTTGCACGATAATTCCTATTGGTTGAAGCTCTCCAACCTATAGAGAAGTATATACGGAGTGAGGCATTACATTAATGGAAGAACCTAAATCTAGCATAGCATCAGAAAAGAAGGTCTCCCCTATGGTACAAGGTATGGTGAATGTGCCGGGATCCTTGCATTTGGTTGGCATTGCTGGTTGAATCAAGGCCGATACATTCCTCCCCAGGTTGACTCTTTCATTCCCCATCAACCTCCTTCTATGGGTGCAAATCTCTTTAATAAATTTGGCATAACGGGGAATTTTCTTGACTGCATCCAACAATGGAATATTAACTTGAACTTTTTTAAATGTATCCATTATTTCATTATCAATCTCATTATCAAAGTTTTTCTTAGATTTAGAGAGTCTTTGAGGGAAAGGAAGAGGAATTGATTGTTCATTTGAATCATCAATGATAATTTGATTTCCCTTTTTGTTTTGTTTTTCATTACATGAAATTTTTGAGGGTTGGGAAGGAGTGTTTTCAAGAGGGGGACATACCTGTTTCATAGGATCAGTAGAAGGAGAAGCTTCTTTACCACTACGAAGTGTAATTGCACATACATTACCTTTATCCTTCGGATTGGCAATGGGTTGGGATGGTAGTTGTCCAGAACCTTTCATCTTAAGCTCACCGATGGTGTTCGCCAATTGTCCCACTTGAGTTCGTAGGTCTTGAATTGCCGATTGTGTGGTCTGTTGGAACTGAAGGTTCTGGGTTGCCATTTGTTTCACCATGTCCTTGAGGCTTGGTTCAGATTTGGGAGGAGGAGGAGGATGATTGTTTTGAGAAGTTGAAGGATAAGAAGGTTTCATACCTTTGCCTTGTTGATACCAATTCTGCTTCGGGTAGCTTGACTTTCCTCCTTGTCGGTATTGTGGTTGTGCTTGCCACCCGGGGTTTGGATTTGGCCTGAATGGTTCTTGCTTGAAGGGAGGCTCTTGTTGGAATGGAAGCCCTGGGAACACAGCTGCACAGGACTCAGATGAATCTTAAAGTTGTGGGCACTGGTCAGAAAAATTAGTGTTATCAGAACAAATACCACAATGCAATGGAATAGAATTAGAGTGTGAGTTACCTTGTGGTTGATTTAATTGCCTTATAAGGGTATGCATCTCATCAAGTTTAGTGTCTACCTTTTGTTCTAGGGCTGAATGACTTACCTCATGAACTCCTCGGGTTGGTGCAATAGCTCGTGTACCAAATTGTTGTGCATTTTGAGCCATGTTGGCTATTAAGTCACGAGCGGCAGAAGGAGTTTTGTCAACTAGGGAACCACCAGCTGCAGCATCAATCATTCCACGATCCATGGGGATAATTCCCTCATAGAAGTATTGGATTAATAGTTGTTCACTAATCTGGTGGTGGGGGCAGCTTGAGCAAAATCTCTTAAATCTCTCCCAGTATTCATGAAGGGTCTCTCCTTGTGATTGCCTAATTCCACAGATTTCTTTCCTAATTGATGCAGTTCGGGAGGCAGGGAAGAACTTCTCTAGAAAAAGTCTTTTTAGGTCATTCCAGCCCCCAATTGTGGAAGGCAAATAGTATAGCCAATCTTTGGTTACACCATCAAGGGATAAAGGGAAGGCCCCAAACTTAATGAGGTCCTCAGACACATTTTGGGGTTTCATGGTGGAGCACACTATTTGAAACTCTTTTAGATGTTTGTGAGGGTCCTCTCCGGGAAGACCATGGAATTTTGGAAGAAGGAGGATGAGACCTGATCTAAGCTCAAAGTTGGATGCTTCCTCGGGATATTGGATGTACGCAGGTTGGTACTCCACATCAGGGGTAGTAAGTTCTTTTAAAGTTCGATTATTTGCAGCCATGTTTTCTTGGGTTTGATTGGGTTCAATTTTGGGTTTGTTTAGAACCACTTGAGGTTATAAATGAGGTTCCACAATGTTACTTGATTGACCTTCTCTATATTCCTTGATTTGTGTGTGAATTTACTTTTCAATTTCAGGATCAAATTCAAGTAGTGTTCTTTTACCAGATCTTGTCATGCAACAATGATGTCCAGTTTGATTGATTGATTGTTTGTTGTGTTTTATTATTTGAGATGGATATAAAAAACTTAGTAAGGGTGAAAGAAGAATATAATGTTATAATATAAAATTAGATAGGGACATTGAGAAGAAGAGAGAGAGAGATAGAGAGAGAGAGAGAGATAAAGAACACACCAAAAAAAAAGACAAAACCCAAAACAAAAACAATCAAATGGGGGTGGGGTATTTAGAGGAGTACTAATAAAGAATTAAAATGACCCAATAAAAATAAAATAAAATAAAAAATGATCTTGGCTCCTCGGCAACGGCGCCAAAATTTGACCGCGTTGTCGAGCGCGTCAAATTATTTGTTTAATTTTGACTAGAATTTCTGCAGTACAGCAGCAACCCTAGGTCGTCTCTCGACGGAGCCTTAGATCATTAATTATAAAATGTGGTTCTGATTATGAAATTCAAAATATAAATGGGGTTTTATAATACTTGGGTTTGATGATTAAAGATGACAATAGAAAATAGAAGCTATAAAACAAAGTAGATATTAACAAAATTAATTAAGGGTGATCAACCCGGGGTACTCGTATGATGTTTATGCTTCATCGCTTCATGATATAAGGTTATGATCTTTAAATACCTGGTTTGTAACACCTAGAAGTAGAATGTTACTGAGTTTATACTAGGATACCTCCTAGGGTTCAGTCAAAAACACACAATGATTCACCAGACACCGCCGATGATTGAATGAATTGTGTTTGACTTCATAACCAAAACTCACTAAGGCAACACATGAAAAACTCGATGCACTATCCAGATTTGTATGTTATTTCTTTTTGATACCATGAAATAAATGTACATGGCCTTGACAGTACTTGTGTGAGTTCAATTTACCAATATAAACCACACAAACACTGCAATTGAAAGGGGGAAAGAAAGTGGTGAACGGTGTGTGAAACATCACATGAATGGGTACCCCCAAACATGATCATATGAGTTGAGCATGACATAACAGTACATAAATCAATAAAATAATAATAGAGGATGATGAAAAACAACAAAACAATCTAAAATTTAAAAGATCATTCAAATATTACAAACATGAAGCTCGGGATGTACATCACATTCCTCCCCGGGTGATCACAAGGGGTTTAGAAACCCATGGGAGAGGAGGAAGAGAATGATGTTGGGGTAGAACTTCCCATATCCTCCAGAACCTCTAGGGATGTTGAGAAGACTCCTTGGGGACTCCATAATGGCAGCACCTTGCCTCTTGGCCGAACTTACAAATTGGGAGCCCAAGGTGCCATTTTATAGAAAAATTGGAAGGTGGTTTTAGGCACACAAATTTCATCAATCCACTTGCATGACGAGTTTAGGCCTTCAGACAGTCTTATCTCGCTTTGGAGAAAATAGAAAAGTTGTATCCCTGCCTCTTGAATGTCTCCACCGAATTTTTGGCACTGTTTGGACAACTATAGCTCAAGATATTAATAAAATACAGAACACCGCATTTGACTTGGTCCAAATTCGGTGTCTTGGACAGATCAGTTCGGATGGGCCCCATAGAAGCCGAATCAGCATTGAGTTCCTTAATATGAAATGTATCCTATTAAATTTTGGACAGGTCCAAAAAAGTTCAGCCCATTTGGATGAACGGATGTTGTGTACTATGCAAAACAGTGGACAGATGTCCATGGATCCATGCAATTTTGGCTCATTTTTCTTCCACTTCATCAAAGTCCATCCAAATCACCTCCACCTACATTGAAACAATAAAAAAAAGTAACATTTTCCATTATAATATTGATTAACATTAATTGATTTATTAAAACATGAAGTGCAATTTATTATTATATTTTGAATATTCATTACAAAACTAGTTTAAAACTGCGGTGTAAGGGTGGAATAAAACAGTGAATCGTGGTACAATCACACCCCCACACCTAAACATTTGCACTCCTGGGCAAAGTCACATATCCAAATACAATTATTCATATATATATATATATTTCCAACATACTAAAGATTTATCATTTGAGTAATTTTTATTTAAAGTAAAGTGATCAATGCACGAACCACACCAAGGAGTTCTTCCTAGTGAAAATAGAAAAAGATGTCTCATAAATCATATCATAGTGAAATTCAAAAAGATTCATGATACCCATTTGAGAAAGTAATTCAAAAGTAAACCATGACACTAAATCTTCATGTGTGTGTGTGAAAACCATTCCATGCTATTCTTTCCACTTGATATCCAATAAATATATGTTATTTTAACATTTTTCAGCTTAAATGATTTTGTCACCGAACCTGTCCTACATCCTTTGCAATCATATTTCAAGACCCACTCATTTAAGAATTCCCAGAAGTCAAACCATAATCTCCTGACCTAGATATCCCCATATGTTGCACATTTCATCACTCCCCTCATTTATTTTTTTTTGAAGTTGCAATTGGAACAAATCTCACACTCATCTCTTAACCCTTGTTTGATCTCCTCACGACACTAATTGCAATAGTTATAACAAGATCAAAGGTTGAGGAGGAGTGGTTTTTGACCTGCCTAAGACACAACAATTTTTTTTTGAGGGCGTACAACAGTCGGACATTAGGTACACACGCATAGGTCAATCTGGTACAATAATGAAACAGATCGGATAAGGAACGAACGTATTGAAATATCATTTAAAGCTGAAAAATATTAACCCAACATATATTTACCTTATATTAAGTAAGAAATAATCACACTTTGTGGTTTGGTGCAATTTTTTTTTGGAGATATTAGTGACACAGTTTTCCCAAAAACTACTCACACAATGGGCAGCAATCATCTCAAAGGTTTCACATAGATACAACCATTTATATCATTGACAGAAAACCAATTCACTAAAAATCACTCCTTGATGGTAAACTCATACTCTTTGTCTTTCTAGCCTTCGTTATGGTATTTTTACTTTCCCCACTTTATGGTCGCCACATCATGGAATTTCGAAATTGTTGATGGGGAAAAATAAAAATACCATAAAGAAGGCCAGAAAGAGAAAACAAAAGGATAAAAAGATAAAAAATCCTAACTAACCCAGGAATGTATCCACCCCCCCACACCTAGAATGTGCAATGTCCTCACTGAAATAATTGAAAATGTGAGAAGGAAGGATAAAACCTGGTGTGTTTTATTGGTATGATGCGTTGAGAAGGTGGATTTCCTCCACCAGATTCTTTGGAAAATCCTCATAGAAGTGTTTAAGTCGCTTCCCATTGACGGTATGACTTTGTCCACTCTGCTCATGCAAAACCTGTATTGCACCAAAAGGGTAAACATTAGTAACAGTATAAGGACCGAGCCATCGGGAACGAAGCTTACCTGGGTGGAGCTTAAGCCTGGAATTGTACATGAGGACCTTCTCACCAATATGGAACTTCCGCTGGTGAATCATGCTATCATGGATAGACTTTGTCTTCTCTTTATAGATTCGGGAGTTGTCATATGCATCACGTCGAATTTCTTCCAACTCTTGAATCTGCATCTTTCTTTCCTCACCTGCATCTGAAAGGTTCATATTACATTGTTTAACAGCCCAATATGCACGGTGTTCTACCTCCACCGGGAGGTGACAAGATTTTCCAAACACAATACTATATGGTGACATTCTGATCGGTGTTTTAAAAGAAGTACGGTACGCCCAAAGTGAATCATCCAAGCGCAAACTCCAATCTTTTCTATTGGGTTGTATCGTTTTCTCCAAGATTCGCTTAACTTCCCGATTTGAAATTTCTGCTTGTCCGTTAGTTTGGGGATGATATGAAGTGGAGACTTTATGAACAACCCCATACTTAAGAAGCAAGTTTTTCATGTTACGATTGAAAAAATGTGAACCCTGATCACTAATGATGAATCTTGGTAGACCAAACCTTCTGAAAATCTGGGACCTCACAAAATCAACAACCACTCGAGAGTCATCGTTCCTGGTGGCCTTTGATTCCACCCATTTAGATACATAGTCAATATCCAATAAGATGTATACAAAGAAAAATGAATTTGGAAAAGGCCCCATGAAGTCAATGCCCCATGCATCGAAGATCTCACAAAATAACATGGGCTGTTGGGGCATTTCATTCCTCTTGGAGATATTCCCTGTGAATTGACATCGAGTACATGATTTAAAAAACCTATGGACATCTCTATACAATGTTGGACAATATAATCCTGAGTCAAGGACCTTTCGAGCAGTTCGTTGAGAGCCGAAGTGGCCCCCACATGCCAAGGTGTGGCAGAAGGTCAAAACAGAGGTGAACTCATGGTCAGGGACACATCGACGAACTACTTGGTCACTACAAATTCTCCACAGGTATGGGTCATCCCAAATGTACCAACGAGAATCATGCTTAAGTCTCTAGTATTTTGAAGTGCTAAAATCAGGGGGGACCCTAGATGTTGCTAGAAAATTCACAATGTCCGCATACCAGGGGGTAAGGTCCACAACATCACAAAGGTTCTCATAAGGGAAGAATTCTCCAATGGGTAGGGGTGAGTCAACATGATGGTCCAATGGTGGGGAAATCCTACTAATGTGGTCAGCTACAACATTCTACACCCCTCTCTTATCTCTAATCTCAAGGTCAAACTCTTGGAGGAGGAGCATCCACCGAATGAGGCGAGGCTTGGCTTCAGGTTTCTTTAGGAGGAAACGAAGGGCAGCATGGTCATAAAACACAATCACTTTTGACCCAAGAAGATATGAACGGAATTTTTCCAAGGCAAACACAATAGAAAGGAGTTCTTTTTCTGTGGTTGTGTAGTTTACCTGGGCAGGGTCAAGGGTAAGCGAGGCATACACAATGACATGAGGAGCCTTTTCAACCCTTTGTGATAAAACTGCCCCAACTGCAAAGTTAGAGGCATCACACATAAGCTCGAAGGGGAGATCCCACCTAGGTGGTTGGATTATGGGAGGTGACGTGAGACTCTTTTTTAGTGAATTGAATGCATCTTCACAATTTTTATCAAACACAAACTCAGAATCCTTTTGTAATAACCGAGATAAAGGAAGTGCGATCTTACTAAAGTCTTTAATGAATTGTCGGTAAAAAACAGCATGAACCAAGAAAGACTGAACATCACGAACACATTTTGGATATGGAAGGGATGAAATCAATTCAATTTTAGATTTATCAACCTGAATTCCCTTATTTGAAATGATATTCCCAAGAACTATCCCCCGCTCAACCATAAAATGGCATTTTTCATAATTTAAAACAAGATCTTTTTCAATGCAGCGGCGGAGGACAAAACCTAGGTTTTCCAAACAATCATCAAAATAAGAACCGTAAACCGTGAAATCATCCATAAAGACTTCCATACAACTCTCAAGGTACTCAGAAAAAATACTCAGCATACATCGCTTTAAAGTACCAGGAGCATTACATAGACCGAATGGCATCCTTCTGTATGCAAATGTGCCAAATGGACAGGTAAATGTTGTCTTTTCTTGATCCTCAGGGGATATATGGATTTGGAAATAACCCGAATAGCCATAAAGGAAACAATAATGAGACTTACCAGCCAATCGTTCTAACATTTGGTCAATGAAAGGTAAAGGAAAGTGGTCCTTCCACGTGGCTTGATTCAGTCGACGATAGTCAATACAGACTCGCCAACTGTTTTGCACACGTGTTGGAACAAATTCATTCATTTCATTTGAAACAACTATTACACCTGTTTTTTAGGCACAATTTGCACTGGGCTAACCCATTTACTGTCAGATATAGGATAAATGATCCCTGCAGCAAGTAATTTACTGACTTTCAATTTTACCACTTCAAGGAGAGTGGGATTCAACCGGCGTTGAGATTGTCTTACGGGTTTAGCATCATCATCCAAAAGTATATGGTGCATACAAATAGAAGGGCTAATCCCGGGAATATCAGCCAATGTCCATCCTATTGCCTTTTTACACTCTCTCAAAAGTTTGAGCAGTTTCAATTCCTGTTGTGGAGAGAGGTTATTGGCAATAATGACGGGCAATTGGTCAATACCCTCAAGATATGCATATTTTAAATTAGGAGGAAGTTGTTTAAGTTCAAAAACCGGTTGTTTATGGATTGAGGGAGGGGATTTAGGGGGAGAGAGGTCCATGAAACCATCTATCTGCTCATGTTTATTCTCAAAGGAAAGAGAATCTATTGAAATGAGATTTGCAGAATCATTGATAGTCATGGGTACCTCAGAATAAACACACTCATCAATTAAAGCACAAAATTTACATTTTTCTGAACCCACACAACATTCAAATGAAGAACCAAAACTCAAATCATCCAAGGGTGAAGAAAACAAAAAAGAATCAGAGTTTGGGTTGAGGAGAGAATTGTGTGTGTGTGCATCGTTTGAGAGCACTTCCATCGAATAGACAAGAAGAGTGGAGTGCTCTTCAATGGGGTGTTTCATAGCCTCAAGGATGTTAAAACTTACCTTTTCTCCTCCGAATTCCATGGACAATGTACCATTGTGAACATTGATGATCGTCTTTGCTGTTTTGAGGAATGGCCTCCCAAGTATGAGAGGGGCATGTCCTTGGGTTCGGGTATCTTCCATCTCAAGAATGTAGAAATCAGCGGGGAAGATGAGATTCTTCACTCTAACAAGGACATCCTCAATCACTCCTTTTGGATGTGTTGTACTCTGGTTGGCAAGTTGCACGATAATTCCTGTTGGTTGAAGCTCTCCAACCTGTAGAGAAGTATATACGGAGTGAGGCATTACATTAATGGAAGCACCTAAATCTAGCATAGCATCAGAAAAGAAGGTCTCCCCTATGGTACAAGGTATGGTGAATGTGCCGGGATCCTTGCATTTGGTTGGCATTTCTAGTTGAATCAAGGCCGATACATTCCTCCCCAGGTTGACTCTCTCATTCCCCTTCAACCTCCTTCTATGGGTGCAAAGCTCTTTAAGAAATTTGGCATAACGGGGAATTTGCTTGACTGCATCCAACAATGGAATATTAACTTGAACTTTTTTAAATGTATCCATTATTTCATTATCAATCTCATTATCAAAGTTTTTCTTATATTTAGAGAGTCTTTGAGGGAAAGGAAGAGGAATTTATTGTTCATTTGAATCATCAATGATAATTTGATTTCCCTTTTTGTTTTGTTTTTCATTACATGAAATTTTTGAGGGTTGGGAAGGAGTGTTTTCAAGAGGGGGACATACCTGTTTCATAGGATCAGTAGAAGGAGAAGTTTCTTTACCACTACGAAGTGTAATTGCACATACATTACCTTTATCCTTCGGATTGGAAATGGGTTGGGATGGTAGTTGTCCAGAACCTTGCATCTTAAGATCACCGATGGTGTTCGCCAATTGTCCCACTTGAGTTCGTAGGTCTTGAATTGCCGATTGTGTGGTCTGTTGGAACTGAAGGTTCTGGGTTTCCATTTGTTTCACCATGTCCTCGAGACTTGGTTCAGATTTGGGAGGAGGAGGAGGATGATTGTTTTATGAAGTTGAAGGATAAGAATGTTCCATACCTTGGCCTTGTTGATACCAATTCTGCTTCAGGTAGCTTGAGTTTCCTCCTTGTCGGTATTGTGGTTGTGCTTGCCACCCGGGGTTTGGATTTGGCCTGAATGGTTCTTTATTGAAGGGAGGCGCTTGTTGGAATGGATGCCCTGGGAACACAGCTGCACATGACTCAGATGAATCTTGAAGTTGTGGGCACTGGTCAGAAAAATGAGTGTTATCAGAACAAATACCACAATGCAATGGAATAGAATTAGAGTGTGAGTTACCTTGTGCTTGAGCTAATTGCCTTAGAAGGGTATGAATCTCATCAAGTTTAGTGTCTCCCTTTTGTTCTAGGGCTGAATGAATTACCTCATGAACTCCTCGGGTTGGTGCAATAGCTCGTGTACCAAATTGTTGTGCATTTTGAGCCATGTTGGCTATTAAGTCACGAGCGGCAGAAGGAGTTTTGTCAACTAGGGCACCACCAGCTGCAGCATCAATCATTCCACGATCCATGGGGATAAGTCCCTCATAGAATTATTGGATTAATAGTTGTTCACTAATCTGGTGGTGGGGACAGCTTGATCAAAGTCTCTTAAATCTCTCCCAGTATTCATGAATGGTCTCTCCTTGTGATTGCCTAATTCCACATATTTCTTTCCTAATTGATGTAGTTCGGGAGGCAGAGAAGAACTTCTCTAGAAAGAGTCTTTTTAGGTCATTCCATCCCCCAATTGTGGAAGGCAAATAGTATAGCCAATCTTTGGCTACACCATCAAGGGAGAAAGGGAAGGCCCTACACTTAATGAGGTCCTCAGACACATTTTGGGGTTTCATGGTGGAGCACACTATTTGAAACTCTTTTAGATGTTTTTGAGGGTCCTCTTCGGGAAGACCATGGAATTTTGGAAGAAGGTGGATGAGACCTGATCTAAGATCAAAGTTGGCTTCTTCCTCGGGATATTGGATGTACGCAGGTTGGTACTCCACATCAGTGGTAGTAAGTTCTTTTAAAGTTCGATTATTTGTAGCCATGTTTTCTTGGGTTTGATTGGGTTCAATTTTGGGTTTGTTTAGAACCACTTGAGGTTATAAATGAGGTTCCACAATGTTACTTGATTGACCTTCTCTATATGTCTTGATTTGTTTGTGAAGTGACTTTTCAATTTTAGGATCAAATTCAAGTAGTGTTCCTTTACCAGATCTTGTCATGCAACAATGATGTCCAGTTTGATTGATTGATCGTTTGTTGTGTTTTTTTTATTTGATATGGATATAAAAAACTTAATAAGGGTGAAAGAAGAATATAATGTTATACTATAAAATTATATAGGGAGATTGAGAAGAAGAGAGAGAGAGATAGCGAGAGAGAGAGAGAAAGAACACACCAAAAACAACAAAAAATAAAGACAAAACCCAAAACAAAAACAATCAAATGGGGGTGGGGTATTTAGAGGAGTACTAATAAAGAAGTAAAATTACCCAATAAAAATAAAACAAAATAAAAAATGATCTTGTATCCTTGGCAACAGAGCCAAAATTTGACCGCGTTGTTGAGCGTGTCAAATTATTTGTTTAATTTTGACTAGAATTTCTGCAGTACAACAGCAACCCTAGGTCGTCTCTCGACGGAGCCTTAGATCATTAATTCTAAAATGTGGTTCTGATTATGAAATTAAAAAGATAAATGGGGTTTTATAATACTTGGGTTTGATGATTAAAGATGACAATAGAAAATAGAAGCTATAAAATAAAGTAGAGATTAACAAAATTAATTAAGCGTGATCAACCCGAGGTACTCGTATGATGTTTATCCTTCATCGCTTCATGATATAAGGTTATGATCTTTAAATACCTGGTTTTTAACACCTAGAAGTATAATTTTACTAAGTTTATACTAGGATACCTCCTAGGGTTCAGTCAAAAACACACAATAATTCACCGGACACCGCCGATGATTGAATGAATTGTGTTTGACTTCATAACCAAAACTCACCAAGGCAACACATGAAAAACTCGATGCACTGTCCAGATTTGTATGTTATTTCTTTGTGATACCATGAAATAAATGTACATGGCCTTTACAGTACATGTGTGAGTTCAATTTACCAATATAAACCACACAAACACTGCAATTGAAAGGGGGAAAGAAAGTGGTGAACGGTGTGTGAAACATCACATGAATGGGTACCCCCAAACATGATCATATGAGTTGAGCATGACATAACAGTACATAAATCAATAAAATAAGAATAGAGGATGATGAAAAACAATACAAAAATCTAGAATTTAAAAGATCATTCAAATATTACAAACATGAAGCTCGGGATGTACATCACATTCCTCCCCGGGTGATCACAAGGGGTTTAGAAACCCATGGGAGAGGAGGAAGAGAAAGATGTTGGGGTAGAACTTCCCATAGCCTCCATAACCTCTAGGGATGTTGAGAAGACTCCTTGGGGACTCCAAAATGGCAGCACCTTGCCTCTTGACCGAACTTACAAATGGGGAGCCCAAGGTGCCATTTTATAGGAAAATTGGAAGGTGGTTTTAGGCACACAGATTTCATCAATCCACTTTCACGACGCGTTTAGGCCTTCAGACAGTATTATATCACTTTGGAGAAAATAGAAACGTTGTATCCCTACCTCTTGACTATCTCCACCGAACGTTTGGCAAGGTGTGGACAAATATAGCTCAAGATATTGATAAAATACAGAACACCGCATTTGACTTGGTCCAAATTCGGTGGCTTGGATAGATCAGTTCGGATGGACCCCCTAGAAGCCGAATCAGCATTGGGTTTCTTAATATGAAATGTAGCCTATTAAATTTTGGACAGGACCACAAAATTTCATCCCATTTGGATTCAAGGATGTTGTGTAATATGCAAAACAGTGGACAGATGTCCATGGATCCATGCAATTTTGGCCCATTTTTCTTCCACTTCATCAAAGGCCATCCAAATCACCTCCACCTACATTGAAACAATAAAAACAAGTAACATTGACCATTATAATATTGATTAACATTAATTGATTTATTAAAACATGAAGTGAAATTTATTATTATATTTGGAATATTCATTACAAAACTAGTTTAAAACTACGGTGTAAGGGTGGAATAAAACAGTGAATCGTGGTACGATCACACCCCCACACCTAAACATTTGCACTCCTGGGCAAAGTCACATATCCAAATACAATGATTCATATATATATATATATATTTCCAACATACTAAAGATTTATCATTTGAGTAAATTTTATTTAAAGTAAAGTGATGAATGCACGAACCACACCAAGGAGTTCTTCCTAGTGAAAATAGAAAAAGATGTCTCATAAATCATATCATAGTGAAATTCAAAAAGATTCATGATACCCAATTGAGAATGGAATTCAAAAGTAAACCATGACACTAAATCTTCATGTGTGTGTGTGAAAACCATTCCATTCTATTATTTCCACTTGATATCCAATAAATATATGTTATTTTAACATTTTTCAGCTTAAATGATTTTGTCACCGAACCTGTCCTACATCCTTGGCAACCATATTTCAAGACCCACTCATTTAAGCATTCCCAGAAGTCAAACCATAAGATCCTGACCTAGATATCCCCATATGTTGCACATTTCATCACTCCCCTCATTTTTTTGAAGTTGCAATTGGAACAAATCTCACACTCATCTCTTAACCCTTGTTTGATCTCCTCACGACACTAATTGCAATAGTTATAACAAGATCAAAGGTTGAGGAGGAGTGGTTTTGACCTGCCCAAGGCACAATTTTTTTTTTGAGGGTGTACAACAGTCGGACATTAGGTACACACGCATAGGTCAATCTGGTACAGTAATGAAACAGATCGGATAAGGATCGAACGTATGGAAATATCATTTAAAGCTAAAAAATATTAACCCAACATATATTTACCTTATATTAAGTAAGAAATAATCACACTTTGTGGATTGGTGCAAATTTTTTTTGGAGATATTAGTGAAACAGTTTTCCCAAAAACTACTCACACAATGGGCATCAATCATCTCAAAGGTTTCACATAGATACAACCATTTATATCATTGATAGAAAACCAATTCACTAAAAATCACTCCTTGATGGTAAACTCATACACTTTCTCTTTCTAGCCTTCGTTATGGTATTTTTACTTTCCCCACTTTATGGTCGCCACATCATGGAATTTCAAAATTGTTTATGGGGAAAAATAAAAATACCATAAAGAAGGCCAGAAAGAGAAAACAAAAGGAGAAAAAGATGAAAAATCCTAACTAACCCAAGAATGTATCCACCCCCCACACCTAGAATGTGCAATGTCCTCACTGAAATAATTGAAAATGTGAGAAGGAAGGATAAAACCTGGTGTGTTTTATTGGTATGATGAGTTGAGAAGGTGGATTTCCTCCACCGGATTCTTTGGAAAATCCTCATAGAAGTGTTTAAGTTGCTGCCCATTGACGGTAAGACTTCGTCCACTCTGCTCATGAAAAACCTGTATTGCACCAAAAGGGTAAACATTAGTAACAGTATAAGGACCGAGCCATCGGGAACGAAGCTTACCTGGGTGGAGCTTAAGCCTGGAATTGTACATGAGGACCTTCTCACCAATATGGAACTTCCGCTGGTGAATCATGATATCATGAATAGACTTTGTCTTCTCTTTATAGATTCGGGAGTTGTCATATGCATCACGTCAAATTTCTTCCAACTCTTGAATCTGCAACTTTCTTTCCTCACCTGCATCTGAAAGGTTCATATTACATTGTTTAACAGCCCAATATGCACGGTGTTCTACCTCCACCAGGAGGTGACAAGATTTTCCAAACACAATCCTATATGGTGAAATTCTGATCGGTGTTTTAAAAGCAGTACTGTACGCCCAAAGTGCATCATCCAAGTGCAAACTCCAATATTTCCTATTGGGTTGTACCGTTTTCTCCAAGATTCGCTTAACTTCCCGATTTGAAATTTCTGCTTGTCCGTTAGTTTGGGGACGATATGAAGTGGAGAATTTATGAACAACCCCATACTTACGAAGCAAGTTTTTCATGTTACGATTGCAAAAATGTGAACCCTGATCACTAATGATGAATCTTGGTAGACCAAACCTACTGAAAATCTGGGACCTCACAAAATCAACAACCACTCGAGAGTCATCGGTCCTGGTGGCCTTTTCTTCCACCCATTTAGATACATAGTCAACAGCCCATAAGATGTATACAAAGCCAAATGAATTTGGAAAAGGCCCCATGAAGTCAATTCCCCATGCATCGAAGATCTCACAAAATAACATGGGCTGTTGAGGAATTTCATTCCTCTTGGAGATATTCCCTGTGAATTGACATCGAGTACATGATTTACAAAACCTATGGGCATCTCTATAAAATGTTGGCCAATATAATCCTGAGTCAAGGACCTTTCGAGCTGTTCTTTGAGAGCCGAAGTGGCCCCCACATGCCAATGTGTGGAAGAAGGTCAAAACAGAGGTGAACTCATAGTCAGGGACACACCGACGAACTACTTGGTCACTACAAATTCTCCAGAAGTATGGGTCATCCCAAATGTACCAACGAGAATCATGCTTAAGTCTCTGGGATTGTGAAGTTCTAAAATTAGGGGGGACCCTAGATGTTGCTAGAAAATTCACAATGTCCACATACCAGGGGGTAAGGTCCACAACATCACAAAGGTTCTCATGAGGGAAGAATTCTCCAATGGGTAGGGGTGAGCCAACATGATGGTCCAATGGTGGGGAAATCCTACTAATGTGGTCAGCTACAACATTATCCACCCCTCTCTTATCTCTAATCTCAAGGTCAAACTCTTGGAGGAGGAGCATCCACCGAATGAGGCGAGGCTTGGCTTCAGGTTTCTTTAGGAGGAAACGAAGGGCAATATGGTCAAAAAACCCAATCACTTTTGACCCAAGAAGATATGAACGGAATTTTTCCAAGGAAAACACAATAGAAAGGAGTTCTTTTTCTGTGGTTGTGTAGTTTACCTGGGTAGGGTCAAGGGTACGTGAGGCATACGCAATGACATGAGGATCCTTTTCAACCCTTTGTGATAAAACTGCCCCAACTGCAAAGTTAGAGGCATCACACATAAGCTCGAAGGGGAGATCCCAACTAGGTGGTTGGATTATGGGAGGTGATGTGAGACTCTTTTTTAGTGAATTGAATGCATCTTCACAATTTTTATCAAACACAAACTCAGAATCCTTTTGTAATAACCGAGATAATGGAAGTGCGATCTTACTAAAGTCTTTAATGAATCGTCGGTAAAAACCAGCATGAACCAAGAAAGACCGCACCTCACGAACACATTTTGGATATGGAAGGGATGAAATCAATTCAATTTTAGATTTATCAACCTGAATTCCCTTATTTGAAATGATATTCCCAAGAACTATCCACCGCTCAACCATAAAATGGCATTTTTCATAATTTAAAACAAGATCTTTTTCAATGCAGTGGCGGAGGACAGAACCTAGGTTTTCCAAACAATCATCAAAATAAGAACTGTAAACCATGAAATCGTCCATAAAGACTTCCATACAACTCTCAAGGTACTCAGAAAAAATACTCAACATACATCGCTGAAAAGTACCAGGAGCATTACATAGACCGAATGGCATCCTTCTGTATGCAAATGTGCCAAATGGACAGGTAAATGTTTTCTTTTCTTGATCCTCAGGGGATATATGGATTTGGAAATAACCCGAATAGCCATCAAGGAAACAATAATGAGACTTACCAGCCAATCGTTCTAACATTTGGTCAATGAAAGGTAAATGAAAGTGGTCCTTCCACGTGGTTTGATTCAGTCGACGATAGTCAATACAGACTCGCCAACTGTTTTGCACACGTGTTGGAACCAATTCATTCATTTCATTTGACACAACTGTTACTCCTCTTTTTTTAGGCACAATTTGCACTGGGCTAACCCATTTACTGTCAGATATAGGATAAATGATCCCTGCAGTAAGTAATTTACTGACTTCCAATTTTACCACTTCATGGAGAGTGGGATTCAACCGGCGTTGAGATTGTATTACGGGTTTAGCCTCATCATCCAAAAGTATATGGTGCATAAAAATAGAAGGTCTAATCCCGGGAATATCAGCCAATGTCCATCCTATTGCCCTTTTACACTCTCTCAAAAGTTTGAGCAGTTTCAATTCCTATTGTGGAGAGAGTTTATTGGCAATAATGACGGGAAATTGGTCAATACCCTCAAGATATGCATATTTTAAATTAGAAGGAAGTTGTTTAAGTTCAAAAACCGGTTGTTTCTGGATTGAGGGAGGGGATTTAGGGGGAGGGAGGTCCATGAAACTATCTATCTGCTCATGTTTATTCTCAAAGGAAAGAGAATCTATTGAAATGAGATTTGCAGAATCATCGATAGTCATGGGTACCTCAGAATAAACACACTCATCAATTAAAGCACAAAATTTACATTTTTCTGAACCCACACAACATTCAAATGAAGAACCAAAACTCAAATCATCCAAGGGTGAATAAAACAAAAAAGAATCAGAGTTTGGGTTGAGGAGAGAATTGTGTGTGTGTGCATCGTTTGAGAGCACTTCCATCGAATAGATAGGAAGAGTGGAGTGCTCTTCAACGGGGTGTTTCATAGCCTCAAGGATGTTAAAACTTACCTTTTCTCCTCCTAATTCCATGGACAATGTACCATTGTGAACATTGATGATCGTCTTTGCTGTTTTGAGGAATGGTCTCCCAAGTATGAGAGGGGAATGTCCTTGGGTTCGGGTATCTTCCATCTCAAGAAGGTAGAAATCAGCGGGGAAGATGAGATTCTTCACTCTAACAAGGACATCCTCAATCACTCCTTTTGGATGTGTTGTACTCCGGTTGGCAAGTTGCACGATAATTCCTGTTGGTTGAAGCTCTCCAACCTGTAGAGAAGTATATACGGAGTGAGGCATTACATTAATGGAAGCACCTAAATCTAGCATAGCATCAGAAAAGAAGGTCTCCCCTATGGTACAAGGTATGGTGAATGTGCCGGGATCCTTGCATTTGGTTGGAATTGCTGGTTGAATCAAGGCCGATACATTCCTCCCCAGGTTGACTCTCTCATTCCCCTTCAACCTCCTTCTATGGGTGCAAAGCTCTTTAATAAATTTGGAATAACGGAGAATTTGCTTGACTGCATCCAACAATGGAATATTAACTTGAACTTTTTTAAATGTATCCATTATTTCATTATCAATCTCATTATCAAAGTTTTTCTTAGATTTAGAGAGTCTTTGAGGGAAAGGAAGAGGAATTTATTGTTCATTTGAATCATCAATGATAATTTGATTTCCCTTTTTGTTTTTTTTTCATTACATGAAATTTTTGAGGGTTGGGAAGGAGTGTTTTCAAGAGGGGGACATACCTGTTTCATAGGATCAGTAGAAGGAGAAGCTTCTTTACCACTAAGAAGTGTAATTGCACATACATTACCTTTATCCTTCAGATTGGCAATGGGTTGGGATGGTAGTTGTCCAGAACCTTGCATCTTAAGCTCACCGATGGTGTTCGCCAATTGTCCCACTTGAGTTCGTAGGTCTTGAATTGCCGATTGTGTGGTCTGTTGGAACTGAAGGTTCTGGGTTTCCATTTGTTTCACCATGTCCTCGAGGCTTGGTTCAGATTTTGGAGGAGGAGGAGGATGATTGTTTTGCGAAGTTGAAGGATAATAAGGTTTCATACCTTGGCCTTGTTGATACAAATTCTTCTTCGGGTAGCTTGAGTTTCCTCCTTGTCGGTATTGTGGTTGTGCTTGCCACCCGGGGTTTGGTTTTGGCCTGAATGGTTCTTGCTTGAAGGGAGGCGCTTGTTGGAATGGACGCCCTGGGAACACAGCTGCACAAGACTCAGATGAATCTTGAAGTTGTGGGCACTGGTCAGAAAAATGAGTGTTATCAGAACAAATACCACAATGCAATGGAATAGAATTAGAGTGTGAGTTACCTTGAGCTTGAGCTAATTGCCTTAGAAGGGTATGAATCTCATCAAGTTTAGTGTATACCTTTTGTTCTAGGGCTGAATGACATACCTCATGAACTCCTCAGGTTGGTGCAATAGCTCGTGTACCAAATTGTTGTGCATTTTGAGCCATGTTGGCTATTAAGTCACGAGCGGCAGAAGGAGTTTTGTCAACTAGGGAACCACCAGCTGCAGCATCAATCATTCCACGATCCATGGGGATAAGTCCCTCATAGAAGTATTGGATTAATAGTTGTTCACTAATCTGGTGGTGGGGGAAGCTTGAGCAAAGTCTCTTAAATCTCTCCCAGTATTCATGAAGGGTCTCTCCTTGTGATTGCCTAATTCCACAGATTTCTTTCCTAATTGATGCAGTTCGGGAGGCATGGAAGAACTTCTCTAGAAAAAGTCTTTTTAGGTCATTCTATCCCCCAATTGTGGAAGGAAAATAGTATATCCAATCTTTGGCTACACCATCAAGGGAGAAAGGTAAGGCCCTAAACTTAATGAGGTCCTCAGACACATTTTGGGGTTTCATGGTGGAGCACACTATGTGAAACTCTTTTAGATGTTTGTGAGGGTCCTCTCCGGGAAGACCATGGAATTTTGGAAGAAGGTGGATGAGACCTGATCTAAGCTCAAAGTTGGCTTCTTCCTCGGGATATTGGATGTACGCAGGTTGGTACTCCACATCAGGGGTAGTAAGTTCTTTTAAAGTTCGATTATTTGCAGCCATGTTTTCTTGGGTTTGATTGGGTTCAATTTTGGGTTTGTTTAGAACCACTTGAGGTTCTAAATGAGGTTCCACAATGTTACTTGATTGACCTTCTCTAGATGACTTGATTTGTGTGTGAAGTGACTTTTCAATTTCAGGATCAAATTCAAGTAGTGTTCCTTTACCAGATCTTGTCATGCAACAATGATGTCCAGTTTGATTGATTGATTGTTTGTTGTGTTTTTTTTATTTGAGATGGATATAAAAAAATTAATAAGGGTGAAAGAATAATATAATGTTATACTATAAAATTAGATATGGAGATTGAGAAGAAGAGAGATAGAGATAGAGAGAGAGAGAGAGAAAGAACACACCAAAAACAACAAAAAATAAAGACAAAACCCAAAAAAAAACAATCAAATGGGGGTGGGGTATTTAGAGGAGTACTAATAAAGAAGTAAAATGACCCAATAAAAATAAAATAAAATAAAAAATGATCTTGGATCCTCGGAAACGGTGCCAAAATTTGACCGCGTTGTCGAGCGCGTCAAATTATTTGTTTAATTTTGACTAGAATTTCTGCAGTACAGCAGCAACCCTAGGTCATCTCTCAACAGAGCCTTAGATCATTAATTCTAAAATGTGGTTCTGATTATGAAATTAAAAAGAGAAATGGGGTTTTATAATACTTGGGTTTGATGATTAAAGATGACAATAGAAAATAGAAGCTATAAAACAAAGTAGAGATTAACAAAATTAATTAAGCGTGATCAACCCGGGGTACTCGTATGATGTTTATCCTTCATCGCTTCATGATATAAGGTTATGATATTTAAATCCCTGGTTTGTAACACCTAGAAGTAGAATTTTACTGAGTTTATACTAGGATACCTCCTAGGTTTCAGTCAAAAACACACAATGATTCACCGGACACCGCCGATAATTGAATGAATTGTGTTTGACTTCATAACCAAAACTCACCAAGGAAACACATGAAAAACTCGATGTACTGTCCATATTTGTATGTTATTTCTTTGTGATACCATGACATAAATGTACATGGCCTTGACAGTACTTGTGTGATTTCAATTTACCAATATAAACCACACAAACACTGCAATTGAAAGGGGGAAAGAAAGTGGTGAACGGTGTGTGAAACATCACATGAATGGGTACCCCCAAACATGATCATATGAGTTGAGAATGACATACCCGTACATAAATCAATAAAATAAGAATAGAGGATGATGAAAAACAACACAACAATCTGGAATTTAAAAGATCATTCAAATATTACAAACATGAAGCTCGGGATGTACATCACATTCCTCCCCGGGTGATCACAAGGGGTTTAGAAACCCATGGGAGAGGAGGAAGAGAAATATGTTGGGGTAGAACTTCCCATAGCCTCCAGAACCTCTAGGGATTTTGAGAAGACTCCTTGGGGACTCAAAAATGGCAGCACCTTGCCTCTTGTCCGAACTTACAAATGGGGAGCCTAAGGTGCCATTTTATAGGAAAATTGGAAGGTGGTTTTAGGCATACAGATTTCATCAATCCACTTGCACGATGAGTTTCGGCCTTCAGACAGTCTTATCTCGCTTTGGAGAAAATAGAAAAGTTATATCCCTGCCTCTTGACTATCTCCAACGAAAGTTTGGCACCGTTTGGATAACTATAGATCAAGATATTGATAAAATACAGAACACCGCATTTGACTTGGTCCAAATTCGGTGGCTTGGACAGATCAGTTCGGATGGGCCCCATAGAAGCCGAATCAGCATTGGGTTCCTTAATATTAAATGTATCCTATTAATGTTTGGACATGCCCACAAAATTTCAGCCCATTTGGATGCACGGATTTTGTGTACTATGCAAAACAGTGGACAGATGTCCATGGATCCATGCAATTTTGGCCCATTTTTCTTCCACTTCATCAAAGGCCATCCAAATCACCTCCACCTACATTGAAACAATAAAAACAAGTAACATTGCCCATTATAATATTGATTAACATTAATTGGTTTATTAAAACATGAAGTGAAATTTATTATTATATTTGGAATATTCATTACAAAACTAGTTTAAAACTGCAGTGTAAGGGTGGAATAAAACAGTGAATCGTGGTACGATCAAATATCCACTCAATTGGATTAAAAAATAATCAATCTATAGAAAAGGATACTGGTTTTTCACATTCATCCAGTTCAACTTCTGGTAGTCAACACAAAAATGTAGAGTCCTATAAACCTTCTTACAAAATGACACTAGTGAACCCCATGCAACGTACTCAGATAGATAAATACCTTATCCACCAAATCCTCCAATTGAGTCTTGAGCTCTTGAAGCTCTATCAGTGCTACTATATATGGTGTAATTAAAACTATATTATCCCCAGTAATGATATGAATTGTAAATTACACATATCTATTAGTTACATCATTGATAAGTATTCATGAAACACATCCTAAAACCAATCCACTACTATTAGAAAGAAACTATGATTGACTCTACCGTCATCCAGTAATAGACTTGCAACCTGGGTTGTGAGCTCTCCCAGTTACTAAGTGATTGGCCTTGCTCAGTCCGTCTAGATATCCCAATATCCACTATGGATATAGTTGTTATCCTTAGGAGACATAAATTTCACTCTCCTGTAGTACCAGTCAATGTGGGCTCGATATTCTACTAACCAATCCATACCCAAAATCAAGTAAAAAACTAACATATCAAGAATGTAAATATACCATAGAAAACCGTACTCCTCAAAATTGAGAGAACAACCTTGTCATAAGCATATAGTCTGGATGGACTCAATCCAGAACTCTGTTGCCTTTGGTCCACTTTCTCTGGTAAAATTCAAAGGGTTCTACAACTGGAACTCCCTCATTAGATTAGAAATGCTCTTCATAACCTTTCATAGCTCTCTTTCCATGAATTTCATGAAATTAGACAAGTAATCTCATAACTTCTCACCCACTTCTTCAACTGGTACTATTAGTACCTCAAGTTTCACTACAGGAGGATTATCCTTATCCATATCCTTATGTCATCCTCTCCAAAAGCATCATCATGGAGGCATATATCTATAATTCCAAACACATGTTATAGGAATCATAACAAAACTTTATCACATTTACATAAGTGGAAAATCACAACAATCTGCAATAAGTCTTTTCCCTAAACCTCTCCATTCTGTCAAAACCAATTCCCTATCACTACCCTTAATCATCCTACACATAGGCCTTGGTTAACAAAAAGGGTATTCTCATTCTCATATCAATTTTATCATCATAAAACCATTTATTCTAATATTACATCATTTTCTAATTAGTTTCATGTTATACACATTTTTAATTCAATTTCACAAGAAATGGGAAAAATAGTCCAAGTCCAACAACTTACCCAACCTGTTTTTCGTGCATGTCTAAAAATGATACAGGTCACAAAATAATCCTAACTTCCTAGAATAATGCATTCTAACTCATCTCTCATCCCGAATTGAACCACGGGTCAAATCTCAATTTTTTTTGAAACAATATTCACATCACATAACCTAATAAGTTAATAAAATATCAAAACTAAACAATAAATATATCATGAAAATGTATGCGCTAGGTGTCAAAATGAAAACCCAAAAACAAAGACATTTTCAACTCCCCATCGATTCCCAAACCACATTCGGTTCCCTAATCCATTATCCATACCAAATTCTCCATCTAACACATGGCCATTTCCTTTATCCTATACAGAAAACATGAATTCTATTCAGGTACTAATCAGGCAACCTGAGTATGGTGTGATTACAACTCAGTAGGCCACCACCAGTGACATCAAAAAGAATATCCAGTCAATAATAGTGTATTCATTTGGATAAAGAAGAAATTATAATGGATAAATAAACAATTATCACATTCATCAGTTATTTTTTAACTAACCACATAAACCATTGGGTTCCTATGGACACTCGAAACCCAATACTTGCTTCGGCCTGTGCCGATGTTTGAACCATATTACATCTTCAAGTCACAATTCATTATAACAAATGGGATTTCATTATCCATTTCATTTTAGTTTATAACACAAATAATTTAAACCATAATCCAATTCCCATCTCATGGGCATAGAACATTGTGTCTAGCACCCCATATGTATTTGGATATTCTATCCCTATCCCACACCTCAATGTCACACAGGTATTTAGAGCCTCAGTCCCTTTCCCATACTCACTATCTCATATGAGTATTTAGAGACTCAGTCCCTATCCTATACACATTTATCATACATCGGTATTTGGATCCTCAGTCCATCTTCCACACACATTTATCATACATAGTTTTTTAGAGCCTCATTACCTATCTCACACAAATTTATCACATATGGGGATTTTGAACCTTAGTCCTCATCTCACACACATTTATCATTGATATATAAATATTCAACATCGATCAAGATTAACCAACATTAATCCTCCTATCAAATTTCACTATCAGGGTCTTCTATTAATTAATTCATAAATTAATTAATCAAATTCCCATCAATTAAATCATCATGATAAATTCTATTAATTATTTTGATAATTAATTATTAGAACCCAATCCATTAATTAATTCAAAAATTAATCAATCATATCAATTCCATTAATTAACTAAACAATTAATTAATTCAATTCACATTCTCAACATTCCAATAATTAATTCAATAATTTATTATTCCAATTCAATTAATTTCATAATAAATAAAATCCCCTTAATTAATTAAAAAATCAATTAATACAATTCAACAATCCCAATTTCCCATAATTAATTTAGCAGTTAATTATTCATATTTATAATTCAATATTTCATTAAATAACTCAATAAATAATTATTCCTCAAATCCCACAATTTCAATATTCTGAAAATTAATTCAGCAATTAATTATCCCCAATTCCACAATATCTTAATTAATTAATTTACCGAATTAATTAATTCAATTGAAAAATTAAATTTCTAAACAAACCCTAGAAATTATACCATTATATACATGTATTTGAAATCATGGTAATGGGATTTGAATAATATACCACCTACCTCAAAATTTATATAAAATTCTTTCCAATATAATACCCTAATTGACGTAAGATGGTCAAATCAACATTAACAAAATATATCTAGACCAAAACCTAGTGTCAAGATCAACCCCCAAACCCAAAACTATTAAAGGTTCCACAACTTAATCATAAGGAGGAATGTAAAGGAACCCAAGAAAAAAGGGATTAACAGGTATCTGATACCAATATGCAATGATCATAGATGAATAAAATGCTCCAATTCAGCTAAGAGTCTCCCTTGGGTCAGAGGAGGAAGAATAAACGAAGGAAAAATAAACCAAAATGAACAGAATGACACTTTTTAATCCACTTCTTAGAAAATTTCATGACATGTAATTCCGTTACATGTCCTGTAATTTTTTTTAATGGTTTATGCTGAAAAACTTGTCACCTAGGGTGATTTTATATCTTGTTTAATCAATTACACAACGCATAATATCATTACATGACATGTAACTTTTCTACAGATAGTTTTTCATCCCAAAAATATTTTTTATAAAATATCTGGCCACCTAAAAAGCCTTCCAAAACAAAATCAAATACCTTAAAAACCTATTATAAAAGAGAAAACTCAAAAGAGTCATACCTTGTAACGCCCCGAGTATCAGTAAAAAGAATAATTATAAATAAATTATAATTTAAGTGAATAATGTTATAAAAAAATGTATTTTAAAAATGAAAATTTATGAATACTTTGATTTATAAAAAATGCCATGCTTTTAAATATGCAACGACATCAAATATATTTCAAATATGTTCTTTTATTTAATGATATAATTAAGAATGATTTTTTTATTATAAATAATGTTTTGAATTAATCTATGTTATATATATATGTTTACATAAAACAAATGTATTATTTCACTTAAAAGAAATGCTATTTCCATTATAAACAACATTCATGAATTTCAATTATAAATATTTTGTACCAATTAAGATAATTATTATTAAGTTATTATATTTTCAAATTATTAACTTAATTTATAACATTTTAAATATATATTATGATATTGTTTTATAAAATTTAATGATATGGTACATAAATAAATATTATATAAATTATTTTTATAATATAAGTAATAATATGTAAATATTTTATATTTAATAATAAATACATGTTTGTTTCACATAAATTAGAATATGTTTTTAATTATTCATATAATGGTTATATTATTAAAAACGCATAAAATATTTATGTGTTAAATAAAAATGTGTAATTTTAATTATTTATATAAATAAAACAAATTATATATATGTATATTTATATAAAAACACAAATATGGTATATATATATATGTATAAATTGTTTTATAAATAGTTTAAACGTTTTGAAATATTAATAAAATGAATAAATAAATAATAATAAAAACATTTTATAAGTATTTGTTTTAAAACAATTATATTATGATAATATATGTTTATAAACTTAATAAATAAAATATTATCATCTTTTCTTTTAAAGGAAAAGTGATTATTATATTAAACCTTTACTTTTTAAATTATTATTAAGATAAGTAAACTTTTGAACTTTTTTTGGATATTAAAGAGGTAATAATACCTGATAATAATATAATAATATAAAAAAAGGGGAAATAAAATCGTGAATAGCGGTGTGATTTCACGGGTTGTAAAAAAAAGAAATAATATTATAATAATATAAACAATGTTATAATAGATTGATTATTTAAAAAAAACAAGAGGGGATAATTCTGTAGAAAACCCGATTTAGGGTTAGGTGCAACAGACAAAATAATGATTAAAAAAAACAAAAAAAAAATCCCATAATAGGGATGTCGTGCCAAAGAGGTCCGTGAGGAAGGGATTTTGCGTCGCAAGTACAGGACGCAGATGGGGTGCCGTGCTGGCCGGTACCGTGGTCGTCAGGTGTGGACGAGGTCGAGTCTGGGCATCGTACTGCTGGTATGCACTAGTTCAGATCATAGAAGCCGGAGGAGAGGCTGCGTTTCGACCGGTTGCGAGTCGGGCGAGCCTAGGGTGGAGTCATGTGAGGCCAGAGCAGGGTGTTGGTTCGTGTCATCGAGGCTGTGCGCATCAGCGTGTACATCGGGTGAAGGTCCGAGTGCTATGGTTAGGGGTTCATCTGGTTCGTTTCTAAGGTTATTGTCGGTTCTCCTTTATGGTTGTAGGTTTTTATTTCCATATTCCTTAAGATCCAGTTTGGATCTCTTTCGAAGTACTATTATTTGTTTTTTAATCTTGTTTTGTCAATTTATGAACAATAGACCACTAGTTTTGGTTCTCAATTGTCTTTCTCATCGCAATTGTATTTTAAACATGTCAATTTTATTTATGTTGCATTTTGTATCTACCCAAACTCTGAGGTTTGTTTGCACCTCCGTAATTCAAGGAGTAGGTCCTATGTTTTGGTTGAGTTAAGACCTCTGAATCTTTTAGGATCCCTCTTCTATGCGCATGAACCCAACGAGTTCATTCTCTTATTCTTGATTCACCTCTTCGTATCACTCTCTCAAGTTCAACGGACCTACAGAGAGCTCCTCATCTCCTCTGCCAATTCGACCCACCTCCTCTGTCTAGGTAATAGGCTATTTTAATTATTTTTTTTATGAAAAACCGATTATACTTGTTCTGTGTATAATCGGATATACTGCGTATGTAAATATATATCAACTCCTTCCTGTTTCTAGCCTTCCCAAAAATTGTTGTCACAATTTTTATTTAAGGGTTCAGAAGTAAGGGATTATTTTCATTCGGTATCACATTAAAAAACACATATATATAGGTATAAATTTTTTATATACAGTTTTTTATATGTATATAAATATATATAACCTTGAAACAAATCTGTTTTTAGGGTTTCTAAAATGATTGTGTGTGTTTTACCAGAAGTTAAATATTTATAAAGGGTATTTTGAATCTGTTCATCATTCCAAATCCCTTTTCTAAACTTGATATATGAAATTATATACTTATATATACATATGTAATTCAATACAAATCAAATTATGATTTTTTAAGACTTGAATATCTATCCTTAAATAATATTTTATATACGAATCATGTTTTGGGTTAAATGGAATTGTGTTTCTAAAACCTATATATATATATATATATATACATATTTATGTATCACCACTCAAATCGGTTTTATAATTTCTAAAAGATGATTTCCAAGCCTTAGGTAATGTTTTAGATGCGAAATTTCATTTGGGTTCATTTGGATTTATATTTAGAATATGAAACCCTAATTTTTACATATGAACATACATTTGGTCACACAGGTTATATACCTTACATGGTTTGTATTTCAATCAAAAATTATTAATGATTAATTTTGTTTTGATGTATTTATTACCTATAATAAATTATTTGGTTTTAAAAGTATACACCTTTCTTATATTTGGATATATGTATATATATATAAATATTTGTGTAATTCCCAAACCCTAATTTCAAGATGATGATCATCAAATATAATTGGTGTTTTAATGTAATTTGTATTTAAAGGGTATTTAATAAATGTTAATTTTGGTGTTTTCTAAATTAAAATGTATGTGTCAAACATACATTTATTTAAAATGTTTTAATTATATTAACTTCATATGTTTTGAATTCATGAGATTAGGTTAAAAATAATTTAAAGTAACATGTCCATATGTTCCTTTACCAGAAGCAATGAATGTTTTTGATAAATCAATCTATGTTTGAATCTAATTTCATGGAAATTGAAACTTTTATCATCATAATTAATGACATTTATTTTTAGTAATAATTCATTTCCATGGATAAGGTTATTTAATTGAGAAGCCATTATTTCATGTGGAAAACACTAATCACCAATCATTTTATGTGTTATCTTATGTGGAAAGTATATATATATACATGAGAATATGTATATTCATTACTTATGTATCAATTTTTGTTTACAAGTTTTAATATATGAAAACCCAGTGAAAATGTATACATATTTAATGCAAGATTAATTTTTTTTTTCAGAAATCCCGACTCTCGAGTGTGGTAGACAGGAAGGGATTGGGCGTGGATCCATCATGGCCTGTACATAGTGGAGTAGTCTCAGAATTTGTTATTTTGTTTTCAAAATCCTGCCAAATGTTTTCAGAAAAACACTGGAGTATATTTGGGTAATATCAATTAAAAATTAAATATTCAAAGTGGTATGAGACACTTTGAATATCATACCTTATTGACATATGAGGAATATATTGGACTATTGGGTTGGGGTCCGGTTAAAAGGAATCCCTCCAGGTTGGGGACTGGTTAAAGTAAGCCCTCCAGGTTAGGGACTGGTAAAAGTAATCCCTCCAAGTTACAGACCAGTAAAAGCAAGCTCCTCGATGCATCAATAGTTCTCGAGACAGTCAGAATGGGGTTTTAACCTTAGGTCATGTCATGAGGCCTTGACATTCAGACATGAGTCTGACATTATACGTTTCCTCATTTTTTTCTAGTATATGACCAACCAAGTGATTATTTCGACTAAATAAATATCCTTGGTTATAGAACCATTACTTATGAGTATGATATTAAAGTGCGCATGACATATGATGAGGGAGTGATGATGCATGATCAGTTTACCTTTCCAGAATTTTAATGCAAATGTTAGCATTAAAATAATCAGGTCATAATGTGCATTTTTATAAGTTGTAGTGAAATTGTTTATTTGAAACTCTGATAATGTTCACGCTTAGTAGTACTTGCATACCTTGCATGTTATGCTTAATTTATATGGTATAATTCATGCACCTTTGTACAAACATGCTTACTTGTTTTCAGTTAAATGTTCAAATTCTTGTGTATGAAATGTTTTAATTGTTTTATAGAGACCTTTGAAATGTCATGATGTTTTCTTCAAAGGAAAAATTTTGATGTACGTGAAAGTATTTTCTAAAGAAGTTTTCAAAAGCCCTATTAATTATTTTCAAAATCCCTTACTGAGTATTTCAATGCTCACCCTACGTTTCAAATTAAATTTTTTCAGGTATCAGTCATGTCTTCAAAGAAGTTTTAGAAAGCAGCTGGTTTTCCCAGGACCTAAACCTCCCAATCGTCTATAGCATGAGACATGATGTAATGAATGTAAATGTAATGTAATATTTGTGGTACATCATGTTTCATGGGCACCAGCTCTAGGCACTCGGGGGGGGGGGGGGGGTCAGGTCCTAATAGTTGGTATCATAGGATAGGTTCAGACAATTCTGGAAAAACCAGATAATAGAAATATGTAGCTACGACTGAACCTTACTAAGTGTTTTTATTATAATTTTCACATGTGAGACGAAATATCCCTAACAAATCTTTTGTCTCTTCCCACTGAAATCCTCGATACTATAACTGTTAAGTCATGTATGGAAGACTATGAACCCTTTGGGAACCTCTGACTATCCTGCAAGCTCCTTTACCAAGTTTCTAATACCTCAAATATCCTTCGACTCTTCCGAGGATCGGGTTATGTTTACTATCATATAACTTATGCACAACTTGCATAAAATATGCATAGGGGGAAATATTATGAAGGTATTTTCCTATGTTTTACCCTATCTTCAAACTATCTAGCTAAAAGGGTTTTTCGGGAAGCTGTAGAGGAGGGAAATCTCTGTGCAATATATCTTTTTCAATCCTTGAGTTTCAGTATGTACGGGAGACTCTTTGACATCAAACCCCTCGACTTTGAGGTAGTACGATGAATTAGTAGGGACCAAGTTCATCTGGATATCAATGATCTTTACACCACTCATGCCTCTATCTGGAAGCCCAACTGTTTTATGCAGGATTTTAACTCCAATTGACCAAGGTGTATCTGGGCAAGAGAGATCGAGGAACTGGGAACTACCCTGGGAATAGAGTTGAGGGAATAAGAGAAATGGTTACCAAGGTGGGCTCTATAAAGGTACAACCTAGTTGCTTTTTGTTCTTTTATTTTTAGTTGCTAAATCCTAGAGTGTTTGAGTAGGGACATCACTAAGGATGTTAGGGAGGATGTGTCAGCGAGTCAGCAGAAGTACGCCAATCGAATTATGAGGGCGCAATTCTGTTAAGAGGGGGATATTGTAATACCCCGAGTATCAGTAAAAAGAATAATTATAAATAAATTATAATTTTAGTGAATAATGTTATAAAAAAATGTATTTTCAGAATGAAAATTTATGAATACTTTGATTTATAAAAAATGTCACGTTTTTAAATACGAAACGAAATCAAATATATTTTCAAAGATGTTGTTTTATTGAATGATATAATTAAGAATGATTTTTTTATTATAAATAATGTTTTGAATTATTCTATGTTATATATATATATATGTTTACATAAAACAAATGTATTATTTCGCTTAAAAGAAATGTTATTTCCATTATAAAAAACATTCATGAATTTCAATTATATATATTTTGTACCAATTATGATAATTATTATTAAGTTGTTATATTTTCAAATTATTAACTTAATTTATAACATTTTAAATATTTATTATGATATTATTTTATAAAATTTAATGATATGATACATAAATAAATATTAGATAAATTATTTTTATAATATAAGTAATAATAATAATATGTAAATATTTTATGGTTTATAATAAATACATGTTTGTTTCACATAAATTAGAATATGTTTTTAATTATTCATATAATGGTTATATTATGAAAAACGCATAAAATATTTATGTGTTAAATAAAAATGTGTAATTTGAATTATTTATATAAATAAAAAAGAATATATATATATATATATTTATATAAAAACACAAATATGGTATATATATATATGTATAATTTTTTAATAAATAGTTTAAACGTTTTGAGATATTAATAAAATGAATAAATAAATAATAATAAAAACATTTTATAAGTATTTGTTTTAAAACAATTATATTATGATAATATATGTTTATAGACTTAATAAATAAAATATTATTATCTTTGCTTTTAAAAGAAAAGTGATTATTATATTAAACCTTTAATTTTTAAAGTATTATTAAGATAATTTAACTTTTGACTTTTTTTAAACATTAAATATGTAATAATAAATGATAATAATATAATAATATAAAAAAGGGGAAATAAAATCGTGAATAGAGGTGTGATTTCACGGGTTGGCAAAAAAAAAGAAATAATATAATAATAATATAAACAATGTTATAATAGTTTGATTGTTTTAAAAAAACAAGAGTGGATAATTCCATAGAAAACCTGATTTAGGGTTAGGTGCAACAAACAAAAGAAAGATTAAAAAAACAAAACAATCCCGTAATAGGGATGTCGTGCCGGTGATGTCCATGAGGAAGGAAGTTTGTGTTGCGAGTACAGGCCACAGACGGGGTGCCACGCTGGCCGGTGCCGGGGTCGTTAGGTGTGGACAAGGTTGAGTCTGGGCATCGTGCTGACGGTATGCACCGGTTTGGATCAGAGAAGCCAAAGGTGAGGCCATGTTTCGGCTAGTTGCGAGTCGGGCGAGCCTAGGGTGGAGTCATGTGAGGCCGGAGCAGGGTGCTGGTTCATGTCATCGAGGTCGTGCGCATCAGCGGGTACGTCGGGTGAAGGTCCGAGTGCTGCAGTTAGGGTTTCACCAGGTTCATTTCTAAGGTTATTATCAGTTCTCCGTTAGGGTTGTAGGTATTTATTTCCATGTTCCTTAAGATCGAGTTTGAATCTCTTTCAAAGTACTATTCTTTTTTTTAATCTTTTTTTTTCAATTTATGAACAGCGAACCATTGGTTTTTGTTATCAATTGTCTTTCTCACCGTAATTGTATACTAAATATGTCAATTTTATTTATCTTGCGTGTAACGCCCCGACCCGAGTTACCCAGAGTCGGTGCATTATTACTTAACATTGGCATGATCACAAGAAAGATCAAGTCTCGAAAGACCGATTATCTTAGTAGCCTTAGAATAACTAGATACATTCATAATGTTTACATTACATCATAAAATGAAAAATACAACAATATAGTCTCTATAGTCCACACTCTTATCCCCTCATACTATCCCTACAGGTCATTCATAAAAAACTTCTTCACATCCTAGGAAAAATAAAACATAGAAAGGGGTGAGCTCAAATGCCCAGTAAGGATAACATTATAGCGAAAACTTTCATAAATAAGCATAAACATTTAAGGCAATGTATAACTAAAACAAAAGCCTTTTAAACTTGAACTTTAGTATAATATGGCAGAAATGAAATGAAATAATGCCATATACTTATTCACCTGGATATTCTACTAGTCGAATAATCACATGCAATATCAATAACCACTTTCATAATGATGGAATGCATAATGCCGGACTATCATAACCACATAGTCAAGGCCTCGTGCAAAGACTAAAAATAAGATTTTGTGAAGGCCTTGTGTCAAGACACTAGTTTGTCTTATGAGACCTACCGATGCATCGAGGAGCTATAGCGGGCTCCACCCGTCAAATATTAAGTCCAATGCATTCCTCATATGAACAGGTTTAAACATAACATAAACATTCGTATTAAAACTAGCATATGAAATGTCAATAATTTCTCCATAAACCATGAATGGTATAGAAATAGTACATCCACAGTCAAAAATATCACAAAACCTTAAATACAATATGGATGTTTTTTATCATAATAAATAAACTTCAAATAAGCTTAAAATACATCCAAGGATGTTGACATAGATGAAATAAAAACTATTTGAGAGAAATATCTCTTTTTTTGAAATCATTTAAAAGTCACATGATTATAAAATAAAACATTTACATTGAAAATATTCTTATAAGCTTGTAAGGTAAGCTTCAACGATTTTATAATGGTGGAAAATATCTGCACCCGCCGTATAAGTTAAAAAAAACATTCTTACCTTAATTCTGTCGAAAAAGTTAAAAAGGACCTTGTTTGGAAAATGACAGAAAGATTCCTTCATAAACTTATTATAAAAATTCAACAAGGGTATAAATTAATTTATCCCATAGTCTTCAAAATAGTAAGAGTTATTTTAAATACATTTTTAAGAAACATGTATGTGGATGATAAAGAGGTCCCAGTAGGTAATTACGTATAAACAACCTCGGATAATGAAGAGATTGTGAAATAGACCCTTACCAAGTTGGTAACTTACAAAACATACACCCCATTAAATAGGTATAATGAATATTTAAATACACATAAATTATAGTGTATTACACAAAGAATACAATTATGGGCAGTACATACACCACACAAAAGGTAATAGTGGAAATATGGAACGAATCTCACGAGAATAAGGAGTGAGATGAAAACCCCTTACTTTGTAATTTTCCTTGGTTGAGGGTAGGTTAACCTCCATTATAATGGTGAAATAATTTTTATTAAATTATACAATAATCAAAAACATTAATATGATATCATATATAATCTTTTACCATTGATTTGTTAATAATATCTTAGTATTATCATTGTTTCGGGTGTTAACTTACTAGTTTTCTTTTATATGTTTTGTTACATAAGTCGTGTTTGTTATGGATAAGTTGTATTTTATTCATATCTATAATGATATCAAGTCCTTAAAAATTATTTTTAATCATTAAATGAGAATTAGTCTTGAATGGATACGATGGGGAATGAATCTCATCGCGTTCGTGGAGACGGTAGTCCGTACGTACGCACGAGCGACAATATCATTATTTTGATATTAAAATAATATATAATTGGATGGTATATCATATATAAAGAATAATTATCATGTTATATTTATTATTTAAATTAATTACACATCATTATTATACCCATCCAAATAATAATTTATTGAATAACAATTACACCATGACGTGGAGACGGTAAGCCGTGCGTACGCACGTATGGTGACATGTCATTCAAAGGATGGATAGAATACTGAATATGGTTGTACCATATTTATAATAACATCACAGTATATATAATACATAGGAGTTATTATTTTAGAATGGGAATAACAAAGAAAGAAGAAGTTGAAGAAGAAAGGAATTTGAAAGAGGGTGGTGAAAACATTACCTCTTCTTCGGCTTCTTCCTTTTGATTTGATCAAAATAGATCATTAGGTTGGATCTATGATCAAAAAAAGGCCTCTAGTTGATGTTAGGGAAGTTAAGAGAGTATTTGGGTAGGGTTTGGATGAGCCAAAAGGCTTTGAATGTGTGAATTAGTGAGAAGGGGCAGTGCCCTTTTATAAGAGGGGTGAGGGGCACCTTTGGAAAAGCTAGAAATATTATTTTATAATAAATTCATATTCAGTTTCTAATGGATACAAAGTGGATTATTTAAAGTTTATTATAGGGATAGGTCTAAAACCATTCAACCAATAGGTTTTAGATAGGTTTGGGTCACTATATTAACCTTATCTTTTAGTTTTAACTCTTAGTTAATTAGTTTAACATTTACCATGTCACCTTGTATTTTTATATTATATAGTTAATAAACTTACTATATACATCCAAGAGACCCCCAAGTGGTCCATTAATGATACACCTATCATGATACAAGTCCTTTGGCCGAACCTTAGATTTTTAGGAATATAATATAAATTAATAATATAATATTTGTTTCAAAAACTCTTTTATGTCAATTTTGACACTATCAGATATTTTGTTTTTGATAATTTTATAAAAACATTATTACTTCAAAAACAATTTATATAACCAATAATGATATGTCATATTAACCTATAAAATTAGTGTAATTCATAAAAATCCTCAAATTATATTTATTTTGATATTTATAATATCAATTATTTTAATATTTCATTAATTAGGTAATTACTCCATCACCATTTTGTCCTAAATAAATTAAATTATTTAATGTATAAAAATTATAAATAAAATACCATTATATAGGAAATATTTTTATATTTTTAATGAATATTTACAATTGAATTTATCTTATAGATAACCCAATATTAATTTTTTTTAGTTATTAAACATTGATTTTAACTCTTTTAACTCTTCTTTGAATTAAATAATAATTAATGTCCTAATCTAATCCAAGTGGAACTAAATGTTAATATTTTATTCCTAAGGTTGTTTTTGGTCGATATACACTTGTCCAATAGAATTAGGACATGTGTTAGGGTAATATTAATATCATTTTTACCGTTAATTACGCTATTTACTTTTAACCGTGGTAAATAAAAGTTAAAAGTTACTATTCACCAAAAATTATTTTCATCTCATTGAAGCAAATTTTACTCCTTGATACTAACCGTGTCTCTTGGATTTTCAAAATTCCACTCACAGAAGCGGTAAAATTATGTTTTATGTGAATTTCCAAATTCTCCTCGGAGGTGGGTAAAAGACTATGAAAAGTTCAATAACATTTTTATATATCTAAAATTATTCTAAACTAACTCCAATGAATTAAATTGAACTTATATAGGTATTATATATCTATTTAGACCTTAATTAAATTTAAATAAATAATTATTTAAATAAAAATTCGTTTTTAAACTATAACTCAATGTTTTTTCACTATTCATCAAAAATTGAAAGTTTTTAGAAAAATACCAAAATTTCACCCTAGTCTACTTTCGATATTCTGAATCCAAAAAAGAAGTCCATTATAAAAGATAAAATTTATAAAATTTCAAAAAGCGGGTATTAATATTCATAACGGCTAGTTTGATTGGTTGTGGTGTGTGTGTTAGAACTCGAAGTTGCGTACAACACACGCTACTGTATTATTCAAAGGGAAGCGTACCGTGGAAGCTTGGGGTGTTACATTCTCCCCTCCTTCAAATAATTTCGTCCTAAAAATTTCTAGAATACTACCACATGAAAAGACTCGGGTGGTTCTTCATCATAAGTTCCTCAGGTTCCCACGTTGCCTCTTCCATCTTATGGTTTCTCCACAAAACTTTTACCAGACGAGTTGTCCGGTTTCTCAGTACTTGTTCTCTCGTATCAAGAATTATGAAGGGCTCTTCGCAATAAGACATATCGGGTTCCAGTTCTAATTTCTCATAGGTGAGTACATGGATTGGGTCAGGCATGTATTTCCTCAACAGTGATACGTGGAACACATCATGAACTTTGGAGAGACTTGGCGGCATTGCCAAACGGTAAGCTACATCCCCAATTCGCTCTAGAATTTCGAAAGGTCTGATATACCTGGGACTCAATTTACCTTTCTTGTCGAAACATATAGCTCCCTTCCATGGAGATACCTTCAAGAAAACATGATCTCCTACCTGAAATTCCAAATCCTTCATTCAGTTGTCAACATAGCTCTTCTGCCTACTTTGAGCTGCTTTGATGTGGTTTTGGATTACCTTTACCTTCTCCATCATTTCCTCCACCATTTCTGGGCCTACAAGTTTTCTTTCACCAACATCATCCCAATAGGTTGGTGTGCGACATCTCTTTCCGTATAATGCTTCATATGGTGCCATTTGAATACTCGAATGGAAGCTATTGTTATTGGAAAATTATACCAGAGGTAAATATTGATCCCACATACCCTGAAAGTCAAGTGAGAAGGATCTAAACATGTCTTCTAAGGTTTGAATAGTCCGTTCTAATTGTCCATATATTTGAGGGTGGTTGGCAGTGTTTAAATGAAGTTCAGTATCCAAGGCCTTCTGAAGACTCTTCCAGAATCTTGAAGTAAAACGGGGATCACGACCAGAAATAATCAATAGGGGTACTCCATGAAGTCTCACAACTTCATTAATATATATTCTTTCTAGAAGTTCCAGTGGTAGATCTTCTCTTATAGAAAGAAAATGTGCTGACTTGGTAAGACGATCAACAATAACCCATATTGCATCATTCCTTCTAAGAGTCTTTGGTAGTCCCATGACAAAGTACATCCTGATATTATCCAATTTCCACTCCGGTATGGGAAGAGGTTGCATGACTCCTCCTGGCTGTTGCCTTCCATATTTCACTTGTTGACAAACCATACATCTTGACACAAAATCGGAAATCTCCCTCTTCATGTTGTCCCACCAAAAATATTCCTTCAAATCTCTATACATTTTGGTGCTCCCAAGTTGTATAGAGAAATTGGATCTTTGAGAATCATCTAAAAATTACCTATTCAGATCAGGTATATCGGGAACACAAAGTCTCTTCCCAATTTTCAGAATTCCATCTTCATACACAAAGTCTTTCAATCTTCCATCATTCACAACTTTAATATTCTTTTGAAACTCTTCATCAACGATCTGAGAACTCTTTATCCTTTCTAGTAAAGATAGTCTGATGACCATTTGAAAAAGTATCGATGTCTCACCTTCCATGGTAATTACTATATCCATCTTCACTAGATCCATGAAAATATGATCCCTTTCAATTCTCATTATGTTCAAAACTCCATGATCTTTTCTGATCAAAGCATCTGCCACCTTATTTTCCTTCCCCGGGTGGTAGTGTATTGTGCAATCATAATCCTTGGGTAGTTCAAGCCATCTCCTTTGCCTCATGTTGAGTTCTTTCTGTGAGAAAATATACTTTAAACTCTTTTGATCAGTATAAATCTCACATTTTTTACCATAGAGATATTGTCTCCATATCTTCAAAGAAAATATTACAACAACTAACTCAAGATCATGAGTAGGTAAGTTTTGCTCATGAATTTTTAGCTGTCTTGATGCATATGAAATGACCCTTTTATCTTTCATAAGGACACAACCAATTCCTTTCATTGATACATCACTATAAATAACGAACCCATCATTCCCCGATGGTAGAGTCAGTATATGAGCATTGACTATTCTTCTCTTCAGTTCTTCAAAACATTATTCACATTATTTTGTACAAAAAAATTTAACCCCTTTACGTGTGAGCTTTGTTAATGGGTTAGCCAATCGGGCAAAGTTCTGGATGAAACGTCGATAATAACCTGCTAAACCAATAAAACCGCGTACCTCGGTTATACTCGTTGGTGCTGGACATTCTTGGATTGCTCTTGTCTTTGAAGGATCAACAGGGATTCCATCCTTGGAGAAAATATGGCCAAGAAAAGAGATCTCCTGAATCCAGAATTCAAACTTGCTAAAATTCCCATATAATTCATGTCTTTTAAGAGTCTTTAGGATAATGTGTAAGTGATTTTCATGATTTTCATAGCTTTTGGATTATACCAAGATATCATCAATAAATACCACCAAAAAATCATCAAGATATTCTTAGAAAAATCTATTCATTAGATCCATGAATACTGAGGGTGAATTAGTCAATCCAAAAGGCATTACTGTAAACTCGTAATGCCCATACCTTGTTCGAAATGCTGTCTTCGGAATGTCTTCCTTCTTCACACACAACTGATGGTATCCAGATAGAAGGTAAATCTTTGAAAAGTATTGAGCTCCATGAAGTTGGACAAATAAATCATCAATGAGAGGTAGGGGATACTTGTTCTTTATTTTTATAGCATAGATTTCCCTTTAGTCGATACATAACATCAAATATCTATCTTTATTTTTAACAAAACAAATAGGGGCTCCCCATAGAGAAACACTAGGGAGAATAAATCCCTTATTACTCAATTACTCTAGTTGTTTCTTTAGTTCAACTAATTCCACAGTGGCCATTCTATAAGGGGTCTTCGATATAGGCCTTGATCCAAGAATTAAATCAATGGAAAACTCAACTTCTCATTCTGGAGGATGTCCAGGTAAATCTTCCGGAAACACATCTACATATTCTTTCACAATAGGTACATCCTATATTTGAACATTCCTTTCCTCATCCACAGTCATTTCATTCTCTTCCTCCCCAATAATTGAATTCAGTTGAGCTACTAGGGGTGGGTCTAGGTAAGAATTAGGTGGTGATGAGTCCGCTCTAAAGATAAGGTGTTCCTTATCATAATCATCAAAAATAGTAACGTCCTTCTTCTTACAATAAATTTTTTCATCATGGTCTGAAATCCAATCCATACCAAGGATTATATAAAATTCAATCATAGGTATGACGATGAGATCAGCGGATAAAGAACATTTATGTGCTCTAATGGGGACTGATTCACAAAACTTTGTTACAATGATACTTCCCTTCAAAGTTTTAACTGACAACTCCCTTGTTAAATCAAATTGGAAATATATAATTTTCTTAGAAAATTGGGAAGATATGAAACAATGCGATGATCCAGAATCAAATAATGCATTTTCTAAACTTGAGGAAACCATTAAATTACCTGCCACCACATATTTCGGAGATTCTACCTCAGCAGTAGTGATAGAATAAGCTTGGACTTGATCCCTTGTCCTTTTCTGAGGTAATTTACCCTAATGCTTAGGATATTCATTTTCATAATGTCCCATCTCCATGCAATTATAGCATTGGACATCGGTATCTTCCTTCTTCCCCTTACAATCACGAGCTTGGTGGCCTTTTTCACCACACTTGTAACAGCCATTCCTTTTAAGCAAGTACCAGGGTGTTTCTTCCCACATTTACTGCAGGATGGATATTCAACTTTTCCCTTCTTCCCCTTATTTCCATTCCCAGATTTATTAGAAGATCTCTTCTTCTCTTGCTTTTCTTTAAAGTTATAAGACATAGAGAATTCCTTCTATGTCTTGATAGCACATGAGACAATGTATTCATACGGCGGGAAGGATTATAAGACTAATGATCGATGGATAAATGGTTTTAACCCATAAAAGAAACGATCAATATTACTTCTTGGGTTATGTATATAATCTTCAGCATACCATGCTAACCTTGTAAAGTTAGCCTCATAATTTGCGACATTATCATCCTCCTTTTGTCTTAGACTTAGAAATTGTCTTTCCATATCTGCTCGATGGTCATGAGGAAAGTATTTTTCTAAAAACAGATCTTTGAACTCCCTCTATTCCATATTTGATACTTCATCATCTTCCTTCTTGTTTTGAATCAATGACCACCATTGATCAGCATCTCCAGTGAGGTGATAGACTGCCATGATAACTTTTTCCCTTTCACTACTCCCCAAAGCCTGAAATATTTTCTCTAGGGAATTTATCCATTGCTCAGCTACTAAGGGATTTGTACTCCCATTGAACGTTGGTGGTTGTTGCCTCATGAAGCGATCTAACATTGATCCTCCACGCTGTGGATCAGGGTTCTTCATACGGGTAAGGTTATTATTAATAACCTGATTGAGTTGTCCTAGTATAGTGATTAACTGATTAGCACCATTTGCATTACCAGCTCCACTATAATTATCTTGAGCAGGAGGGAAATCTCTAAATAGAGTGTGTGCATTGATATAGTTTCCATTTATTCCACTAGGCACCATTTCTAAACAATGGAATAAACTAGATCAGTTTATGAATCAAAATACATAATTCCATACTTATAAAAACACTTAACATAAATTGAACTATTTATGGATATAATCCATACTCATAAAAATGTTTTCTTCGAGGAAGTATATACTCATAAACCCTTCATAATTATTTGTAAAGAAAATGAGAGTTATCCTAAGCATATCCCCCAGGAGTGTCGTAACCAAAAGTGCAGCGAGGCCCGTTGTCGTGCACCGGTTCCTATTCGAGTCTAGCTCAAAGCGGTGTTTTCAGGTTTTACCCCTAGGTACATATCTGCCAGAGCTGCCTCTACCTGCTCGTATCTATACATAGATGTATTCTCGGAAAACTCACAAAATCTATATAATACCAAAATTCTAGGAAGTTATTCTATACTGATCCTCAAAGTCTATCTTTGGTATATGTGCTCTAATCAGAGTTTAACTAAATCTAGCTTCTAGGGTTTTTACTAAATAGCCTCTGATACCAACTATAACGCCCCGACCCGAGTTACCCAGAGTCGGTGCATTATTACATAACATTGGCATGATCACATGAAAGATCAAGTCTTGAAAGACCGATTAGTTTAGTAGCCTTGGAATAACTAGATACATTCATAAAGTTTACATTACATCATAAAATGAAAACTACAACAATATAGTCTCCAAATTCCACACTCTTATCCCCTCATACTATCCGTAAAAGTCATTCATAAAATAATTCTTCACATCCTGGAAAAAATAAAACATAGAAAGGGGTGAGCTCAAATGCCCAGTAAGGATAACATTATAACAGAAACTTTAAAAAATAAGCATAAGCATTTAAGGCAATGTATAACTAAAACAAAAGCCTTTTAAACTTGAACTTCAACATAATATGGAAGAAATAAAATGAAATAATGCCATATACTTATTCACATTGATATTCTACTAGTCGAATAATCACATGAAATATCAATAACCACTTTCATAATTATGGAATGCATAATGCCAGACTATCATAACCACATAGTCAAGGCCTCGTTCCAAGACTACAAATAAGATTTTGTCAAGTCCTTGTGCCAAGACACTAGTTTGTCTCTTGAGTCCTACCGATGCATAGAGTAGTTATAGTGGGCTCCACCCATCACATATTAAGTGCAATGCATTCCTCATATGAACAGGTTTAAACATAACATAAACATTCGTATTAAAAATAGCATACGAAATGTCAATACTTTCTCCATAAACCATGAATGGTATAAAAATAGCACATCCAGAGTCAAAAATATCACAAAACCTTCAATACAATATGGAAGTTTTGTATCATAATAAATAATCTTCAAATAATCTTAAAATCCTTCAAAGGATGTTGACATAGATGAAATCAAAACTATTTGAGAGAAATATCTCTATTTTTTTGAAATAATTTAAAAGTCACATGATTATAAAATAAAAAATTTACTTAGAAAATATTATTATAAGATTCTAAGGTAAGCTTTAACGATTTTATAATGGCGGAAAATAGCCGCACCCACCGTATAAGTTAAAAAAACATTCTTACCTTAATTCTGTCGAAAAGGTTAAAAAGGACCTTGTTTGGAAAATGACAGGAGCATTCCTTTATAAACATCTTATAAAAAGTCAACAAGGGTATAAATGACTTTATCCCATAGTCTTTAAAATAGTAAGAGTGATTTGAAATACATTTTTAAGAAACATGGATGTGGATGATAAAGAGGTCCCAGTAGGTAATTATGTATAAACAACCTCAAATAATGAAGAGATTGTGAAATAAACCCTTACTAAGTAGGTAACCTATGAAAAATACACCCCATTAAAGAGGTATAATGAATATGTAAATACACATAAATTATAGTGTATTACACAAATAATACAATTATGGGCAGTACATACACCACACAAAAGCTAATAGTGGAAATATGGTACGAATCTCACGGGAATAAGGAGTGAGATGAAAACCCCTTACCTTGTACTTATCCTTGGTTGAGGGTAGTTTAAAATCCTGTATAATGGTGAAATAATTTTTATTAAATTATACAATAATCATAAAAATTAATATGATATCATATATGATCTTTTACCATTGATTTGTTAATAATATCTTAGTATTATCATTGTTTCAGGTGTTAACTTATTCGTTTTCTTTTATATGTTTTGTTACGTAAGTCGTGTTTGTTATGGATAGGTTGTATCATATTCATATCCAGAATGATATCAAGTCCCTAAACATTATTTTTAATATTTAAATGAGAATTAGTCTTTAATGGATACGATGGGGAATGAATCTCATCACGTTCGTGGAGACGGTAGTCCGTACGTACGCACGAGCAGCAATATCATTCTTTTGATATTAAAATAATATATAATTGGATGGTATATCATATATAAAGAAATATTATCATGTTATATTTGTTATTTACATGAATTACACATCATTATTCTACCCATCCAAATAATAATTTATTGAATAACAATTACACCACGACGTGGAGACGGTAAGCCGTACGTACGCACGTATGGTGACATGTCATTCAAAGGATGGATATAATACTGAATATGGTTGTACCATATTTATAATAACATCACAGTAGATATAAGATACTGGAGTTATTATTTTAGAATGGTAATAACAAAGAAATAAGAAGTTGAAGAAGAATGTAATTTGAAAGAGGGTGGTGAAAACATTACCTCTTCTTCAGGTTCTTCCTTTTGATTTGATCAAAAGAGCTCCTTAGGTTGCCTTTATGATCAAACTAAGGCATATAGGTTGAAGTGAGGAAAGTTGAGAGAGTATTTGGTCAGGGTTTGGCCGAGCCATATGGCTTTGAATGTGTGAATTAGTGAGAAGGGGGAGTGCCCTTTTATAAGAGGGGTGAGGGGCACCTTTGGAAAAGCTAGAAATATTATTTTATAATAAATTCATATTTGTTTTCTAATGTCTCAAAAGTGGATTATTTAAAGGTTAAGGTAGGGATAGGTCGAAAACCACTCAAAAAATAGGTTTTATACAGGTTTGGGTCACTATATTAACCTTATCTTTTAGTTTTAACTCTTAGTTAATTAGTTTAACATTTACCATGTCACTTTGTATTTTTATATTATATAGTTAAACAAACATACTATATACTAACAGGAGACCCCCCAAGTGGTCCGTTAATGATACAACTATCATTATACAAGTTATTTGGATGAACCATAGATTTTTAGGAATATAATATAAATTAATAATATAATATTTGTTTTAAAAACTCTTTTATGTCAATTTTGACACTATTGGGTATTTTATTTTTGATAATTTCATAATAGCATTATTACTTCGAAAAAAATTTATATAACCAATAATAATATGTAATATTAATCTATAAAATTAGTGTAATTCATAAAAAGTCTCAAATTACATTTATTTTGATATTTATAATATCAATTATTTTAATATTTCATTAATTAGGTAATTACTGCATCACCATTGTGTCATAAATAAATTAAATTATTTAATGTCTAAAAATTATATATAAACTACCATTATATAGGAATTCTTTTTATCATTCTAATGAATATTTACAATCAAATTTATCTTATGAATAACCCTATATTAAAATTTTTTAGTTATTAAACATTTATTTTAACTCTTTTAACTCTTCTTTGAATTAAATAATAATTAATGTACTAATCTAATCCAAGTGGACCTAAATGATAATATTTTATTCCTAAGGTTGTTTTTGGTTGATATAAACTTTTACAATAGAATTATTACATGTGTTAGGGTAATATTAATATCATTTTTACCCTTAATTACCCTATTTACTTTTAACCGTGGTAAATAAAAGTAAAAAGCTACTATTCACCAAAAAATATTTTCATCTCATTGAACCACATTTTACTCATTGATATTAACCATGTCTCTCTGATTTTCAAAAGTCCACTCAAAGAAGTGGTAAAATTAAGTTATCTGTGAATTTCCAAATTCTCCTAGGAGGTGGGTAAAAGACGGTGAAAAGTTCAATAAACTTTTTATATATATAAAATTATTCTAAACTAACTCCAATGAATTAAATTGAACTTATATAGGTATTATTTATCTATTTTGACCTTAATTAAATTTAAATAAATAATTGTTTAAATAAAAATTCGGTTTTAAACTATAACTCAGTGTTTTTTCACTATTCATCAAAAATTGAAAGTTTTCAGAAAAATACCAAAATTTTACCCCAGGCTAATTTTGATATTTTGAATCCAAAAATGAAGTCCATTTTGAAAGATAAAATTTATAAAATTTCAAAAAGGGGTAACGACTAGTTTGATTGGTTGTGGTGTGTGTGTTAGAACTCGAAGTTGCGTACAACACACGCTACTGTATTATTCAAAGGGAAGCGTACCGTGGAAGCTTGAGGTGTTACATTGCATTTTTTCTCTACCCAAACTCAGAGGTTTGTTTTCACCTCCATAAGTTAAGCAGTAGGCCATCTATTTTGGTTGAGCTGAGTCCTATGGATCTTTTAAGATCCCTCTTCCATGCGCATGAACCCCACAGGTTCATTCTCTTATTCTTGCTCCACCTCTTTGTCTCACTCTCTCATGTTCTACGGACCTCCAGAGAGCTCCTCCACTCCTCTGCCAATCCGACCCACCTCCTCAATCTAGGTATGGGGCTATTTTACTTATTTTTGTTATGAAAAACTGATTATACGTGTTCTGTTTATAATCTAATATACTGTGTATGTAAATATATATCAACTCCTTCCTGTTTCGAGCCTTCCCAAAAGTTGTTGCCACAATTTTTATTTAAGGATTCAGAAGTAAGGGATTATTTTCATTTGGTATTATGTCACAAAACACATATATATTGGTATATATGTTGTATATACAGTTTTTTATATGTATATAAATATATATAACCTCGAAACCAATCCATTTTTAGGGTTTCTAAAATGATTGTGTGTGTTTTACCATATGTTTAATATTTATAAAGGGTATTTTGAATCTGTTAATCATGACAAATCCCTTTTCTAAACTTGGTATATGAAATTATATACTTATATATACGTATGTAATTCAATAAAAATCAAATTATGATTTTTTAAGACATGAATATCCATCCTTAAATAATATTTTATGTGCAAACCAAGTTTTGGGTTAAATGGAATTTTGTTTCTAAAACCTATATATATATATACATTTTTATGTATCACCACTCAAATCCATTTTATAATTTCTAAAAGATGATTTCCAAGCCTTAGGTAATGTTTTAGATGCGAAATGTCATTTGGGTTCATTTGGATTTATATTTAGAATGCGAAACCCTAATTTTTATATATGAACTTACATTCGGTCACACAGGTTATATACCTTACATGGTTTGGCTTTCAATCAAGAAGTATTAATGATTAATTATGTTCTGAGGTATTTATTACATATAATAAATTATTTGGTTTTAAAAGTATACACCTTGTGTATATTCGGATATATGTATATATATATAAATATTTGTGTAATTCCCAAATCCTAATTTCAATATGATGATCATCAAATATAATTGGTGTTTTTAATGCAATTAGTATTTAAAGGGTATTTAATAAATGTTAATTTTGTTGTTTTCTGAATTAAAATGTATGTATCAAACATACATTAATTTAATTTTTTTTAATTATATTAACTTCATATGTTTTTAATTCATGATATTAGGTTAAAAATGATTTAAAGTAACATGTCTATATGGCCCTTTACCAGAAGCAGTGAATGTTTTTGATAAATCAAGCTATGTTTGAATCTAATTTCATGTACATTGGAACTTTTATCATCATAATGAATGACATGTATTTTTATTAAGAATTCATTTCCATGGATAATGTTCTTTAATTAAGAAGCCATAATTTCATGTGGCAATCCCTAATCACCCGTAATTTTATGTGTTATCTTATGTGGAAAGTATATATATATACGTGCGAATATGTATATTCATTACTTATGTATCAAATTTTGTTTACATGTTTTAATATATGAAAACCCAGTGCAAATGTATACATATTTAATGAAAGCTTAAAAACGTTTTTAGAAAACCCGACTCTCGAGTGTGGTTGACAGGAAGGGATTGGGCATGGATCCATCATGGCCTTTACTTAGTCGAACAGTCTAAGAATTAGTTATTTTGTTTTCAGAAGCTTGCCAAATGTTTTCAGAAAAACACTGGAGTATATTTGGGTAATATCAATTAAAAATTAAATATTCAAAGTGGTATGGGACACTTTAAATATCAGACCTTATTGACACATGAAGAATGTATTGGACTGCCGGGTTGGGGTCCGGTTAAAAGGAAGCCCTCCAGGTTGGGTACTGGTTAAAGTAAGCCCTCCAGGTTAGGGACTGGTAAAAGTAAGCCCTCTGGGTTGGATATCGGTAATAGTAAGCTCCTCAATGCATCAATAGTTCTCGATATAGTCAGATTGGGTTTTTACCCATAGGTCATGGAACAAGGCCTTGACATTCAGACATGAGTCCAACATTATACGTTTCCTTATTTTGTTTTAGTATATGACCAACTAAGTGATTATTTAGACTAGAGAAATATCCTTGGTTATAAAACCATTACCTATGAGTATGAGATTAAAGTGCACATGACGTATGATGAGACAGTGATGATGCATGATCAGTTTACCTTTCCAGAATTTTAATGCAAATGTTAGCATTACATTAATCATGTCATAATGTGCATTTTTATAAGTTGTAGTGAAATTGTTTATGCGCAACTATGATAATGTTCATTATTAGTAGTAATTACATACCTTGCATGTTATACTTAATTTACAAGGTAGAATTCATGCACCTTTGTACAAAAATTCTTACTAGTTTTCAGTTAAATTTTCAAATTCTTGTGTATGAAATGTTTTTATTGTTTTATAGAGACCTTTGAAATGTCATGATGTTTTCTTAAAAGGAATAATTTTTATTTATGTGAAAGTATTTTCTAAGGAAGTTTTAAAAATACCTATTAAGTATTTTCAAAACCCCTTACTGAGTATTTCAATGTTCACCCTACGTTTCAAATTAAAAATTTTCAGGTATCAGCCATGTCCTCAAAGAAGTTTCAGAATGCAGCTGGTTTTCCCAGGACCTGAACTTCACGTTTTTCTGTACCATGAGACATGATGTAATGAATTTAAATGTAATGTAATATTTGTGGTACATCGTGTTTCATGGGCACCGGCTCCGGGCACTCGGAGGTCTGGGTCCTTACATACCTCATAGGATAACTAGATCTTAAATTTTGTATGAGGTTGGATTATTATTGAGAGATGGTTAGAAGTGAGGTATGTTGGAATGGTCTTGTGCCTCTAGTGTCTATCATTTTCCTAGTATTTGATCTTATGTCAACTTCAATGATTTTCCCCATTTCTTTTAGGCCCGGTTTCTCTAAGTATAGACCTGAAGAAAGTTTAGTGTTCAAGCTTGGCTAGTTTGTGGGTGCAATTATTTTCTTGTTACTTATCTCATCATAAATATTTTTTTCTTTTCTATTTGACCCTTTTAGAATATTTTTTATTTTTTTTCCTAGTTTTAGGAACCTTGTGACGTTAGTAATTCTAGACAATGATGTGTGTCCCTTTAGTGGCTTATTTTATCTACATATTTAGATGGATCACCCACCTTTGTTCTCATGTTTTAGATTTTCCCTAGGATGTTTGGTATTCATGTATGTGTTCCTAAAATTTCACTTTTTTAAGGATATCTCATTTTGGATTTTGTTTCGGAAGTCATCTCCATAGGTGGAGATTCTGAAACCTTTATTTATTTATATTCTTACTCATTCCATTAAGAGTCTTTCTATTGAGTTTTTAGGAAGCATGTCTCAGGTTAATTCTGATGGTGATTATAGATTTATTAGTTTTCTTAGGTTTTAAAGGTTTAGGTAGATACCCTTTTATTATTTTCCTTTACTATGAATTCTCTCTCTATTCCTTTCAATTTCTGTTATTTTTCATGATTAAACGTTTTTTACCGAGTCACATTCTTTGTGAATTAGCTGAGTTTTTCTTATCCATTTTTTTGTCGATGGATACTGATATGCTTTTTTATTTCCCATAGGAACTGGTGGGCTATTTTAGGTAACACTCATATCATGTGATCTTATGGCCTTGAATTCCTCATTGGAATCATCTCATCGAGTGACTTAGGTAAGTGTAGGTATTCCCTTTTATCATACATGTGTTTAAATTTTTTTAATTACAAGCATGTTAAGTAGGTTTAGAATATCATTAAATTTTGGGTAGCATGGTCCACTATTGATATATTTTAGGGATAGTTTGACTGATATCATGAATAATTTAATATATATAGCAACCCCAGAATTTTATATATAAAATTACATGATTTTAACCATAATTATAAATTTTAGTACAGGCCAAGGATTGTTAAGTCTTGTGTCTGGGAAGACTAGGTAGATAAAACTTAAAACATGGGGCTAAAAAACACTTATTTATTTAATCTCTGCAAAGAGATACTAACTTACTTTGAGCACTTACATCTTCATAAGGTACCCTAGGAAACACATGAACAAAAGGATGAGCTAAAAATCCTAGTAAGGTAATGAACATAAGGATACATCTTAAGTACATTAGTTAGGAGGCCTGACATAATGATAACAAAGCATGGAACATAGGAAATAATATCATATAAGCATGAGATCATATAAAAATGGGATCATATATATGTGGTAGAATAATAAAACATTTTTTTAGTATGAATCAAGGCTAACCGCCAATCCCGTTTCCCATTTTAGTATAGGTCAAGGCTAACCGCCAATCCCGTTTCACATCACATCTCATGAGACTTAACTTTACCCAATGCATTGGAGCACTATCTGGGTGCAACCATCTCAACCTTTTCATGAATATTTTTCCACATAAACATTCTCACCACATAAATATTCTTTCCATATAAATAATCATACATAATCAACCATACAAAAACATAATGGCACCCATGGAATGAATTGGGTACTACAATCATGATATAAAGCATAACCAATGAGCGTATCATGAAAGTGTCCAAAAAAGAAAGGTATTAGAACATACATGGACGTTCATAGGGTAAAATAGGCTTATAAAATGGTATGTGATGTCAAGAAGAAGTGAAAAAATATAAAGAATGTATTTGAGAAACATTAGCATCAAATCATTTTTGTACGGTTTTAAGGAAAATATTATAGAGATTTTAAAATAGAAAGGAGGACAATATTTTATATAAAAACAGGATTTAACCAAGAAGGTTTTCATAATAAAAATACTAATTTTCTAAATACAATGGTTGCTTAAAACATAGGATATAGTGAACTTGAAATCGGGTAAAAATTTGGGAAGTTTCTTTAAAACGAGCGTGCTTATTGGGAAGTATCGAGGAAGGATTCACTTAAAAGCATGTATATCCATGAAAGATAATGAGAGATGAATCTTGGAACATGATTTTGGATCATATAAATATAATTTATAATTTCTAAATAAAAAATTAAACTATATCTTGGTAAAAAGAAAGATAGAGAAACCCGAAGGAATAAATGAAGTTATGGTAGAATTCATTACTGTTTATCAGCATGGTATCGGGTGTAACTAAGATGGCTTGATGAGGGAGAAAAGAGATTTCTCATCACTTATAAATAAAGAAGGAAGTATGGGGGAGGTGCATAAATATAACCCATCATTTTCTATTGCACATAAAAAGTCATAACATAGAGGAAAATCTTGATTAAGAGTGAAATAGAGAGGATCCCTTACCTTAAATCCGTTGGTGTTCTCCACTTTTTATTAAAGACTCAAATAAAAAAATTAGGTTTATTAATTAATAATTACATAACCCCTTACATATTTAATTGGTTTATTATTATCATTTTATGTTCATTCAAAAGTATTTTTATTGGTTATGAGGTTCAATTTCATTGTTCAGGATCTTTTGTTTACTTGATTTTAATGACCGGTTCACTTATATTTATGTTCGGATAAACATGAAAGATGAAAGTGGTTGTACAGAATTAAATTTATATTATATTAGTGAAAATCTAGGAGATTAAATGGTTTTAAATTTAATTTGGTTACTTTGATTGAAGTCAAACTATTATATAAAACCAAAGTGACAACTGTTTTTGTTAATTGGGGGGTTTGTTACAAAGAAAATGTTTTGATTTATAAATTAATACCATGAGTAAAAAAGATTTCATAATAAAAATAGGATATATTACATAAATATAATCTATTTCAACCATAAAAAAATGGTTTCATGACCAGATTAAAAGATGATAAAAGAAATTTATAAACAGTTGTCCTTAAATGTGCTAAATTAACACATCTCAAACGGTGCTTTCATTCCTTTAAAATAAAAGGTGGGGAAAGAACATAAGATAATGAAATATCCCATTATAATAAAAAAATTCCAGTACATATATGTTACTGGAGTTACCATAATATTTGGGTGAAGGGAGGTTAGGAAAGAAACAAAAAGAAAAGAACATAAAAGAAAAGAAGGAATTGGAAAGAGGAATTTACCTCTTGAAACTTCCTCCTTTGAGAAAGTCTTAAGGGGAGAGGTTTTGGTATTTTGAAGAGGAAAGGGGATTTTGGACATGGGGTAGGAGATTGGGGAGATATTTGGGAATAATATTGGAAAGGAACAAGGTTTGAGAGGAATGAAGAGGAGAGGTAAGAATGGGCAGTATCTATAGTGGAGGGGAGGAGGGTTTTCACAATTTTTTAATCATTACTTTATTATTTCTTTAGAAGACAAGGAATAGTAAGTATTCCATGAACAAGAACAGTAATAAATGCATGTGAATTTGAACCAATTGTTCTTAAATAAGAATATCATCATCAATGACTCAATTAATCCATTATTTAGCATTTATTGTGAATTATTGGATTTTACTATCCATAAATAATTTCAGTATTTTAGAAAAATACCAAAAAAACAACCTAACCATTTTTTGACATATAGAATCCAAAAATGAATCCCATTTTTCAAAAATAATTCTATAAATATGATTAATTTAATATTTAATTAAAATCATAATTTATTATTAAAACCTAATTTTAAAACATTCATTTACTTATTATAAAATACAGGTACATCATAATTTCACTTGAATATTAGTTTAATACTATCATATGTAATGACTCAAATCCAGAAGCCCAGAGTCAGTGCATTATTACATATCATTGGCATAATAACAAAATATCAGGTCTCGAAAGACCGATTAGTTTAGTATCCTTGGAAGTACTAGATACATTCATAAGGTTTATATTACATCATAAAATGGAAAACTAAAACAAAATTGTTTCCATAGACAACACTGAGATCCCATAGACTATCCCTGTAGGTTAGTCATAATATACTTCTTCACAACCAGGGAAAAATAAAACATAGAAAGGGGTGATATCAGATGCTCAGTAAGGATAACAATAAAGCGGAAACTTTCATAAATAATCACACACATTTAAGGCAATGTATAAGACTAAAACCAAAGGCTTTTAAACTTGAACTTCAGCATAATATGGAAAAGATAAAATCAAATAATTCCATTTAATTCTTCACATAAATACTATACTAGTCGAGTAATCACATGAAATATCAATAGCCACTTTCATAAAGATGGACTGCATAATGCCAGACTTCATAATCACATAGTCAAGGCTTTATGATAAGACTACAAATACAATTTTGTCAAGGTCTTGTGCCAAGACACTAGTTTGTCTCATGAGACATACCGATGAATCGAGGAGCTATAGAAGGCTACACCTATCACTTACTAAGTCCAATGCATTCCTCATATGAAAAACTTAAAACAAAACATAAACATTCGTATTAAAACTAGCATACGGAATGCCAATACTTTATCCACAAACCATGAATGGTATAAAAATAGCACATCCATAGTAAAAAAAAACTCATTTAATACAATATGGAAGATTGTATTGTAACAGATTAACCTCAATTGAGAATAATGAAGGATTTTGACATAGATGAAAATAATCATCAAAACTATTTGAGAGAAATATCCCACTTTTTCTTGAAAACATTTAAAAGTCACACAATTTGGCAAGAATCCATTTAAAAATTGATTTTTGAATCAAAGTGTCCCATACAACTTTGGAACTTTTAAAAGGAATTTTAATTTTACAACATTAATATCCATATAAATAAAACCTTAAAACCAATTTTAAAACATGGACATTAATGAGAAAGATTTAGAAGAATAAAATTTTAAAACATTTAATATGGTATTTTTGTTAGAGTTACTATCCAAATGAGAGACTCTTGAATACAAAAAATTGAGGTAATAAAATCTTTATAATACCATGAGAATAAAGGATTTAATTATATACTATGTCAAAGGACAATATATACACCATGTAAAAGTGAATTGGTGCATAAAAACAAAGAAGTCTCAAAGAAATGTAAATTGATAAGAAATCCCTTATAAAGACAATATCCTTAGGTAAAGGATAAATCAATGAAATAATTATGTGTGACAAATATAAATACACTCAATATAATTGGATATTCTATGTAAATCAATCAAAGGACATTCACACATATTCTTGTAAAAACAACACCAATGAGTTGTATGTTTAACTCAATGAATGGAAATTGAGTTAAGATCAAGTTTATATCAATGACTTGAGAAATTATCAATAGAGTGATTATGTGTATCAAAAGTATATCCAAAAAAAGGAGTGTAAATTACTATATAAATAATAAATAGTGATTCCTCACATAATCTTGGAGTAAAATAATCAATGAAGTATGCGTAAAGCCCACTGAGTGGAAATTGAAATTTGAAATTCCCTTAACAATTTGGTAACTTATGAAACATACAACCCATGAAAGAGGGATCATACAATAAAGATGTAAATACTCACAAATTAAATTATATTACACCAATAATACAATCATAGACAGTACATATGATTAACCACTGAAAGTGGCTAATATTCATTGTCAATATCTTAATAATAATATGTCCCAAAGTTCATAAATATCATTTTTAGTGTATTATAGAAATTGAACTTCATTTCTCATATTAAATTCTATTCAAGTTTAAAATAAAAATTTGGGCCCATTCATTCATCTGTTTGTGGACAACATTATATTCATTTTTTGAATTTAATACTTTGGTATATAATTTATCACTTTGTTTGGAACATTTTTTCTTTTAGGAATGATGAATTAATCCCAAGAGATGATGGATATTTTTTCTCATGAATGAAGAAATTTTTCGGACAAAGCGTAATGACCCTAAGGCGCATCAAACAAAAGTGGGTCCCACAAACAAAGCTCAATGAAGCTCAAATTTTTACAGTAAAAAGAGAAAAATATGGATAAAATTTTATTCAACTGTGTCTAGAGATAATTCTGAGATTTTCATGGAGATATATGGATCCAAAGTTAACATTTAAATGGTGGGCCCGACCTAAATGCCCATAATGTCTTTCCACCATTTCGATCATAACTTTCAAATGGATAAAACAAATTTCCTGAACTTTTTATAGCTAATAGAGGATAGATGGAAGAACATATTTAAATTATATGACCCCTCTATATTCGACCTCCTTCAATTAAAAATTAAAACGTCAAAACGGTGGAAGAATCTGGATGAATTTCCAGGTCAACTTCAAAACGTCAAATTCCCTTGATTTTCTAACCCTCCTTTTAATGCTCCCATTTAATGAAGATGTAATTTATATTTGGGGGGTGTATCTAAGGCACAAAATATGACTATATAAGGATCTAGTGGTGAAGGTAATTTGAATCTAATATTTTTCTTTCAATCCGAGTTTTTCGTTCATCCATTGTATTTCTTTCAATTGTAATTTCCTGCTTTCAATTTGCAATCGCATTGTAAAGTTTTCCCATGTAAGTTTTTCTTTCACATTTATTATTTTAATAAAATTTATTATTCTTATTCACTTATTATTTTCCTTTTATTCACACGTTGATACCATTGAATCAAGGTGTGAATTTATTTACACCAGCACTTGTGAATTCAATCACATAATGGTGGAGTGTTCGTTCTTTTAATAATTTTATTTTTATTCAATTCTGCCCCATAAGTCTACATCCTTCTTCCATTGGTAGAATATCATCAATGTAGGGATAAACACTTAAGGGTTGATCCAAGGGAGTAGCGAGGTCAGGGATTGGATTTTATTTTATATACTTAATATTTAAATCTTTTCATTTTTTTAGCATTTCCATTTGACGAGTTACATTCTTTTTCATCTTCAACAACCTTAATGAGGAAAAATTTTGAGTGCTAGTATGATCTATTTCCTTTGAGTTCTCAGGTAATTGATCCTCAAAGTGAATTGGTGATTGGCCTTGGAATTGTGTAGGGATTAAATTGGTAAATGATTTGGGAGAATTATCTCATTGTTTAGATACGTCTTCAATTAATGACATGAAATTTTTAAGAAAATAAATTAATCCAATCCACCCCAAGAGAAACCCTAAGATCAACCCATCATCAATAATTGTTTCATTCATATCATTTTTCTTGTCTGTTATTTAAATTATATCATTAATTCTCCAATTAAAATCTACCTCAAAGTTGGACACTTCATAGCCAATCCATCAAAAACCTTGAGTGTCTCAAGGTTTCTTCTTCAGTCTCTGTGGATTCGATACCTAGTTGTACTTCAATGACCACTTTTACCGGTAGGGTAAATTTGGGCGCAACCAACGTATGCCATAAAAAAGGAAATAGTGGCCAATATAGCATGAATCTCATAGGAATAAAAAGTGAGATAAAAAACCTTACTTCATTGTAATAAATCGAGTTTTATGACAAAAAGTTAATAACCACCAAATGAATCACAAAATACCATGAATATAAAGAGAATCATGATAATATATATGAAATGGAAGTATACAATACACCACATGTAATAAATAAGTGGCGAGCAATGGAAATCTCACTGAATTAAATGTGAGATAAGAAACCACTTACCTTGTAATTTTCCTTGGTCGATGGTATGTTAATCTCCTGTATAATGGTGAAATAAATGTTATTAAATTATACAATAACCATATACATTAACATTATATCATATATGATCTTCTAATATTGATATTTTAGTATTATCGTTGTTTCGTGTGTTAACTGATTCGTTCCCCTTTATATGCTTGGTTACGTAAGACATTTTTGTTATGGATGGGATGTATCATATTAATATTAATAATGATATTAAGTATTTTAAAATTATTTTTAATCATCAAATGAAAATTATTATTGAATGGATACGATAGAGAATGAATCTCATCGCATTCGTGGAGACGGTAATCCGTACGTACGCACGAGCTACAATATCATTCTTTTGATATTAAAATCATATATCATTGGATGATATATCATATATACAGAATAATTATCATGTTATATTTATTATTTAAACCAATTATACATCATTATTATACCCATCCAAATAATAATGTATTAAATAACAACTACACCACGACGTGGAGACGGTAAGCTGTACATATGCTCGTATGGTTACATGTCATTCAAAGGATGGATAGAATAATGAATATGGTTGTACCATATTTATAATAATATCATAGTATATAGAAGATACTAGAGTTATTATTTTATAATGGAAACAAAAAAGAAAGAGGAAGTGGAAGACGAAAGGAATTTGAAAGAGGGGATGAAATATTTACCTCTTCTTCGGGTTCTTCCTTTTGATTTGATCAAAAGGGCTCTTTAAGTTGAATTTATGACTAAAGTAAGGACTCTAGGATTAAGGGAGGATAGTTGGGAGGATATTTGGGTAGGGTTTGGCCGAGCCTAATGGATTTGAAGTTGTGAATTAGAGAGAAGGGGAAGTTCCAATTTATAAGAGGGGTGAGGGGCACCTTAAGAAAATCTATAAATATTATTTTATAATAAAATCATTTTCGGTTTATAATGTCTCCAAAATGAATTATTTAAAGGATAAGGTGGTAATGGGTCAAACAAAAACTCATCAAATAGGTTTTAGACAGGTTTGGGTCACTATATTAACTTTATATTTTAGATTTAACTCTTAGTTAAATAGTTTGACATTTACCATGTCTCTTTGTATTTTTATATTATATGGTTAATAAACATACTATAAACTTCCAAGAGAACCCCAAGTGGTTTATTATTGATACAAATATCATTATATAAGTGTTTTTGCTGAGCCTTATATTTTTAGGAATATAATACAATTAATAATATAATATTTGTTTTAAAAACTCTTTTATGTCAATTTTGAAACTATTTGGTATTTTGTTTTTTATAAATTTATAACATCATTATTAATTAGAAAACAATTCATCTAACCAACCCTAACATGTCATATTAACCTATAAAATTAGTGTAATTCATAAAAAGTCTCAAATCACATTTATTTGGATATTTATAATATCAATTATTTTAATATTTCATTAATTAGGTTATTACTACAACATCATTTTGTCATAAATAAATTTAATTATTTAATGTATAAAAATTATAAATAAAATAAAATTATGTAGGAAATATTTTTATATTTCTAATGAATATTTATAGTTAAATTTATCTTACGTGTAACCCTATATTAAATTTTTTTTAGTTATTAAACTTAGAAGTTAACACTTTTAACTCTTCTTTGAATTAAATAATAATAAGTGTACTAATATAATATAAGTGGACCTAAAGGATAATATTTTATTCATAAGGTTGTTTTTGGTAGAATTACACTTATCCAATAGAATTAGGACATGTGTTAGAGTAATAATAATATCATTTTTACCCTTAATTACCCTATTTATTTTTAACCGTGGTAAATAAAAGTAAAAAGTTACTATTCACCAAAAAATATTTTCATCTTATTAAACCACATTTTACTTACTGATATCAACTGTGTTTCTAGGATTTTTAAAATTTAACTCACAGAAGTGGTAAAATTAAGTTTTATGTAAATTCGCAAATGCTCTTAGGAGGTGGGTAAAAGACGGTAAAAAGTTCAATAAACTTTTATACATCTAATTTTATTATAAAATGAATCCAATTAATTATATTTAACATATATAGGTATTATATATAAATTTTTACATAAAATAAATTTAAATAAAATAAACAATTATTTAAATAAAAAGTCGATTTTAAACTCTAAAGTAGTGTTTTTCACTATTCCTAAAAAATTGAATGTTTTCAGAAAAATACCAAATATTTACCCTAAGATAATTTTGATATTATGAATTCATAAATTAATTCTATTTTTACAAATTCAAAACATATAAGTCACATTAATTAATTTAAAATTAATTCCCATTGTCAAAACTGAAAAGTAGGTTTTTAAAAAGCAAAAACAATCAAAAGATTGACATGTGTTTATGTCAAATTTTAATATGAAATTACTTATAATCACCTACATTATATTAAATGATGAAAATATAATCTAATTATACTTCCAAACCATCCAAATACATTATTTAACACTATAATTTATTTCAATTAAAAAAGTTATTTTCAACTAAAATTTAGTTTTTTTTCAGTATTCATCAAAATATAAAAGTTATTAGAAAAGTACCAAAAATTTATCCAAAATAAATTTTTATGTCCAGATTATAAATAAGAATTTAATTTCATTAAATTGAATATATAAAAGTGTCAAATACTAGTTTTAAAAATGGTTTTCCATTAAAAGGTGGTAAAATTTCATTTTTTTGAAAAATACTTCTTTTATCCGAAAAAATTAATTTATTCTTATACTATGTCTAAGAAACACATAATATGGATTCTAAAATTATATAGAGTATATAAAATTCAAAATTCAGTTAATACTATTCATAACTACTTTTGAACATCTAGTTTGGTAAGTCATGGTGCACTCGAACTCAGTGTTGCATGTAGCACAAGCTATTGAATTAAAGAAAGTAACATACTATGAAATATTGGGGTGTTACATCATCATTAAGGTTACTATTCATTAGAGTATATCACTATTCAGAAGGGTAAGTAACTGTTCACCAAAAATTATATTTTTCTTATTGGACTCCAAATAACTTACTCGTCACAACTGTGTATGTCAGATTTTTGAAATTCCAAACATAGAAGTGAAAAACTATGTTTAAAGGTCACTTAGCACTTAGTAGTTCATTATGTTGTGTTTTTATTCGATTTTATGACATACTTATGAGAAGGAAATTTCCATTGAAAAACATTGTGTCATTACATTCTTTCCCCCTTATGAAATTTCTCCCTCGAAATTTCATTTTACATTCTATGCTGTAAATAGGTGAGGGTACTTCTACTTCATTGCCTACTCTGGTTCCCAAGTAGATTCTTCAAAATTTTGGTTCTTACAGAACACTTTCAGAAGGTGGGTTGTCTTGTTGCGTAGAAACTTATCTCTTCGGTCCAAGATCTTCATTGGATTCTCCTCATAAGACAAATCATCTTCCAGCTGCACCACCTCTGAGTTCAGTACATGTGAGGGATCTGGTATGTACTTCCTCAGGAGTGATACATGGAACACATAATGAACTCAAGCCATATTCAGTGGAAGTGCAAGCTGATAGGCCATGGATCCTATGCAGTCAAGGATCTCAAAGGGACCACCGTACCTTGGGCTTAGCTTCCCTTTCTTTCCAAACTTCATGACTCTCTTCCATGATGATGTTTGAAGGAATAATTTATCTCTAATGTCGAACTCCAAGTCCCTTCGACGGTTGTCAGCATAGCTCTTTTTCCAACTCTGAGAAACTTTGATGTTTTTTTGGATGACTTGAAACTTCTCCGACATCTACTGCACAAGATCGGGTCTAAGTAACTTTCTTTCTCCAACATCATTCCAACAGGTTGGAGTTCTACATCACTTTCCATATAGAGATTTTTAAGGCGCCATCTGAATACTTGAGTGGAAGCTATTTTTGTATGAGAACTCAACCAATGGGAGATACTGATCCCATCCACCTTTGAATTCTAGAGAGCAAGATCTTAGCATATCTTCAAGTGTCTGAATAGTCCTTTCAAATTGTCCATCAGTTGATGGATGATAGGACATGTTGAAATTTATTTTAGTACTCAAAGCATGTTAAATACTTCTCTAGAATTTAGATGTGAACCTTGGATCACAATCAGAGACTATTGAGAGTAGAGCAATATAAAGTCTCACCACATCCTTCACATATATTTCGGCAAGTTGTTCAAGTGATAGCTCTTCCCGAATAACGATAAAATGGGAAGTATTGTTGAGTCGGTCAACCACAACCCATATTGAATTATTTCCCCTCGACGTCTTTGGGAGACCCATGACAAAGTCGGTAGTGACATTCTCCAATTTCCACATGGGTATAGGCAATGGTTGCATAATCCCTTTGGACTTTTTTTCTCTTCTTTAACTTGCTTTCATAACAACCACCTTGATATATATTCTGCAATATCCTTCCTCATGTTATCCCACCAGAAGTGTTCTCACAGATCACGACACATCTTGATACTCCTAGTATGGATAGAGAATGTTGATCTATGGGCATTGTCTAATAGATCCTACTTTATCCCAGGTGATGAAGGCACACAAAGCTGTGTTCCAAACCAAATCACACCATCATCGTTGATATTGAAATATTTCATCTTCCCTTCCTTTACTGCATTCACGCTCTTTTGTAACTCCACATCATCCCTTTGTGCTTCCTTATTCTTCTCTTGAATGGATGGTTGCGTAATCATTTGGGTAAGGTAGGATGTATCCCCTACCCTTATGATTTCTAAATCCATCCTTTACATATCCAAGAAGATATGGTCTTTCTCAATCTATAACATGGATAGAGTAGAAGGTTATTTTCTGCTTAGAGCATCATCTACCTTGTTCACCTTTCAAGGATGATAGTGAATAGATCAATCAAATCACTGATTAGCTCTAAAAATCTCTTTTGATGCATGTTGAGATCATTTTGGGTGAATATATACTTTAGGATCCTGTGGTTGGTGTATATGTCACACTTCTCACCATAAAGGTAGTTCCACCAGATCTTCATGGAAAAAATCATAGCTTCCAGCTCTAGATCATGCAAAGGGTAGTTCTGCTCATGGATCTTCAACTATCGTGAGGCATAGGCTATCACATTATCATTTTTCATGAGTAAAAAACCCAATCCTTTCATTGATGAATCACTATATATTACAAAACGTTCTCCACTTTTCGGTAATGTGAGTACAGGTTCAGTGATCAACCTTATCTTTAGCTCCTTGAATCTTACCTCAAATTCTTCCGTCCAGACAAACTTTACCCCCTTCCAGGTCAGCTTGTTCATTGGGTTAGACAATTGAGAAACTTTCTTCACAAATTTTCGATAATACCCAGATAGACCCAAAAATCTATGGATCTCGATTACAGAATTTGTCCTGGGAAACTCTTCAATTGACTTCATCTTTGAAGGGTCCACAGATATTCTTTTGCAGGTGATAAAATTCCCCAGGAATGAAACTTCCCCCATCCAAAACTCACATTTACTGTACTTTTAATACAACTTATCCCTTATCAAAGTATTTAACACAATATTCAAATTATCCTTATTTTCCTTGTTGGTCTTAGAGTATATCAAAATATCATCAATAAAGTCTACCAAAAATTTTTCAAGGTAATCTCTAAAGACTATATTCATTAAATCCAAGAAAAATTGCTGGAGATTTAGTGAGTCCGAAGGGCATCACTATGAACTCATAGTGTCCTTACCTCGTTCAAAAGGCAGTCTTGGGAATATCTTCCTTCCTCACCTTTAATTGATGATATCCCTACTGAAGGTCCACCTTAGAGAAATAACTGGCCCCACGAATCTGATCAAACAAGTCATCTATCCATGGTAGGGGATACTTGTTCTTTATCGTGATTTTATTGAGATCACGATAATCAATGCAGAGGCGCATTGATCCATCCTTATTCTTGATAAAGAGGACTGGCTCACCCCTAGGTGAGGCACTCATGCATATAAAACCCTTATCCATATAATCCTGTATCTGCTTTTTCAGTTCTTCCAGCTCTACGGCGGCCATTCTGTATGGTGTCTTTGATATAGGCAAATATCCAGAAATAAGTTCAATTGAGAAGTAAACCTCTAGGTTAGGAGGAAGACCACCGAACTCTTCAGGGAATACATCAGTGTAATCCCTCACGATGGGCATGTATTAAAGCATGATTATCTCCTTTGTCTCAATCATTTGAGCTAGAAATTCTAGCTCATAAGGCAACCATATACACACTTGAGATGAAAATTTTAAAGGATACTCATTTTCCTCCTTACACTTGTAAAGAATCAGTGGATGCTTTGAGATTTGAAGAGTAATCTCCATATCCCGACATTTGATGTTGGAATTATACAAAGATAGCCAATCCATTACCAAGATAGCGTCGAACTCCACTAAAAGAATTATGAATAGATTTTTCAGGGAGGTTCAGTCCATAAATGTTAACCAAGGAGGAGTTATAAACCATGGACGCAACGATTGACCCATTCACTATTCTCACAGATAACTTTTCCTTCAAATTTTGAGGTTGTGTTTTAATAGTTCTGCTAAACTTGCAAGATATAAAAGAATGCGTAGAAACAGAATCAAATAGTACATCACTATTCTTGAATGAATAACTAGCGTACCAGTCACCACATCATTGTTCGGCTCCACCTCAGCAGTAGTGATTTCATTAGCCCTTCCTTTTTTCCTTGGAGGTTATTGTTGATTACCTCTGACAACCCTAGGCTTAGAGAAATTGTTCACCTAATGGCCATGCTTCTTACAGTTGTAACACTACAATGTTGGCTGAGTTTTGATATGAACCTTCCTTTATTCTTCAACATTAGCAGGATTTTTCATATCCCTTTAGCAGTTCTTGGCCAGATGACCAAACTTTCCACATTTGAAGCAATTCTGGGTTCCCTTCAGACAGTTACCAAGATGCTTCTTCCCACAATTATTTTGAGGGGAAAAGTCATGCTTCTTTCCATCATAGGATTTGTTTGATGAACCAACAATGTAGTTATTAATTTTCCTCTTATTTTCACTGGTCCCATGAGACCACTGAGAGTCTCCAATCTCTATTTAAACAATGAGGGCACAAAATACAATACCCTCATAACTGTCAATGTCTAAAATCACCAATGATTTTTGTAGAATCAACTTTAGTCTGCTAAATAAGCGATCCACCTTGCTTTCAGTGTTCATTAGAAATCCAAAGGCATACCTTTCAATCCGTGTAATGTTTTCTTCATATGCCTCAATGGAATCATCTTCCTTCTACTTGATTCTGAGGAACTCTCTTTCCATCTTGAGATGGGGGGTTTGATGAAAAATATTTTTGGACGAAAATCCTCTTGAATTCCTCTAAATACATGGAATCAATTTACTCTTGGGACTTTGTATTCTTGATCAATGTCCACCACTGATCAGCTTACCCATCAAAATGATAGACCACCAGTAAAAACTTCTCTTCTTCTAAGTACTGGAGGAAGAATAATATATTTTCAATGGAGTTAATCCATTGTTCTTCAAGGTGGGGATTAGATGATCCACTAAATAGGGGAGCCCTTTTCTTCATGAAGGATGCTACGACAACTTGGTATTTCCTTATAGAAGGAGGGAATTACGCCTGATTCAAGATATTATTCATAACTCGAGTGAACTGAGAAAGTACTATCATGAAGTTTTGAGCACCTTCTCCTTTCATATCAAGAATATCATTAGAGAAATATTCACATTAATTATCACATTGGTTGTTGGAATGTGTTCTTCTATTCCCCACCATTAACTAAGAAAAAGAACGTATAATTAGAGGTCTTTAGTGACAGAGAGGGATTTTAGAACAGAGATGAATGCCAAAATATTGGAGACAATTCTTAATAGGGATATGATTGTGCACCAAGTGACAAATAAGATTAAGCCTAGAATATTTAATCCAAGGTTTTTTTAAAAAACTTCAAACAAGAAAAGTCATATTCCGAGTTCGAGAGAAAATGATTGTAAAACTTTTTTGAGTCAAGGATACCATTGTGAGCCGGTTCCCAAACCAGAAAGTCATCATCATTGGAGAAAGGGTAACTATCAACTACCTACATGATAGAGTCAGGGATCTCTAAGGTTTTAGATTGCATCAAATACTTTATAGTGCAGTTAATGTTATCAGGGGAAGTATTAGGGGGAAGCATGGAGATAAGAGGGGAGCTAGTCCAGTTATCCAGCCAAAAACGAAAGGTGGAGTCCAAGATAACCAACCATCTAGAGTTATTCATGATATGGAAAAACAATTTTCTTAAGAAGTGCCAAAGAGAAGATTGGACATAGTTTAGATTCACATTTTTTAACCTCATAAGAAATTTATTTCTAAGGAAAGTGAAGGAGTCATAGGTATTATTGATCATTCTCCAAGTGAGCCTAGCTTGGGGGGCCTCATTGAACAATTTTAGATTTTTAATATCAAGGACACACTTCTCAAGAGGGGTGCAGTAGGCCGACCATGGAATGGTAACAAATTTCTGCTCAACGATGCTACTAGTCTGGATTTTTTTTAATATATGTATTGATTCTATTGAGAAGACCAAGAGGCCATTTGTAGATCATGAGGGAATAAACCAATTTGGAGATAATGGTTGATTGCAAAAGGCAAATCCTGCCAGCCGTGGACATGGATTTACCTCTCCAGATAGTAAGTTGGTTAATCACCTGATTAACAACATCATTAAAATAATCAGATTTAGGCCTACCCCAAAAAATGGGAACTCCTAGATAAGTGAAAGGAAAAGAACCTTCCTTGATGCCAAGATTTTCTATAATGTGACCTTCCTGAGAGAGGGGGAAGAATTTCCCAAAGAAAATAAAGGATTTATTCCAAATGATGGATTGACCTAAAACCTCTTCATAGTGGGATAAGGCTTTTTTATGGTTAAGGACATTCTGTTTACTTCCATTGAGGAAAAGGATTATGTCATCAGCATAAAGAAGATGGGTCAGGACAACTAACTTGTGATTCCTTATGTTTATATCTAGTTTATGCTCTATCTATTTCTTAACTTATATTCTTATGGGATTTTTTTGTCCCTTAATAATGGTTTGTAATAATCTCGTAAATCTTCCAAAACATATCCTCGAGGAGTGTCGTAACCAAGACTATAGAAAGGCCCATTGTCATGTACCAGGATACCCTAGGTTAAGCCCAAAACTCCTTGTTGGGGTTTTCACTCCTAGGTACATCTGTGACAGAGCCACCTCTACCTACTCATATCCATATAGGGATGTATTTTATTGATAAACCACTTACTCAATACTCACCAAAATTTAGGGATGTTTTATTATACTTAATCTCATCCTTACGGTTCTCACTAAGGTTATATATTCCTAATATCCAAAAATAACTTGAACAACCTATAATACCAACTATAGAACCCAATAATTTTATATATAACATTATATGATTTTAAGAATAATAATACATAATATTACATTCCATATATTGTTAAATCTAGTGTCTTGGAAGACTAGGTACATAAAACATAAAACATAGGGCTAAAAAAAACTTCTTTATTTAATCTCTAAAAAGTGCTCCTAAATCTCTTTGATCCCTTACATCTACATAGGGTACCCTAGGGAACACATGAACTAAGGGATGAGCTAAAAATCCCAGTAAGGGAATGAACATAAGGATACATATTAATCACATGAGTTAGGAGGCATGTCATAATGATTACAAAGCATGGAATATATGAAATCATATCATATAAGCATGGGGTCATATAAACATGTGATCATATATTTGGGGTAGAATAATTAGAAATTTATTTAGTATGGGTAAATGCTTACCACTAATCCCATTTCCCATTTTAGTACTGGTAAAGGCAAACCGCCAATCCTGTTTCACATCGCATCTCATGAGACTTAACTTTACCCAATGCATTAGAGCGCTATCTGGGTGCACCCATCTCAACATTTTCATGAATATTATTTCCACATAAATATTCTCACCACATAAATATACTTTCCACATAAATAATCATACACAAGCAACCATACATAAACACAAGGGCACCCATAGAAATAATTGGGTACCACAATCATGAATTAAAGCATAACCAATGAGAATATCATGAAAGTGTCCATTAAAGAAAGGTATTAGAACATAAATGTACGTTCATAGGTTAAAATAGGATTATAACATGGCGTGTGATGTCAGAAAGAAGTGAAAACATATAAATAATGTATTTGAGACACATTCACATCAAAACATTTTTGTGCGGTTTTAAGGAAAATACTACAGAGATTTTAAAATAGAAAATAGGAAAATTTTTATATAAAACCAGGATTTAACCAAAAAGGTTTTCATAATAAAAATACTTATTTTATAAATACAATGGTGGATTAAAACATTGGATATAGTGCACTTGAAATTAGGTAAAAATTTAGGAAGTTCCCTTAAAATGAGTGTGCTTATTGGGAAGTATCGAGGAGGGATTCACTTAAAAGAATGTATATCCCCGAAAGAGAATGAGATATGGATCTTGGAATATGATTTTGGAGAATATAAAAAGAATGAATAATTTTTACATAACAATAAAAGACAACTACATCTTGGTAAAAAGAAAGATAGATCAACCCAGAGGAATAAAGGAAGTTCGGGTAGAATTCACTATGGTTTATCGACATGGTATCAGGTGTAACTAAGAGGGATTGATGAGAGAGAAAATTAGTTAATCATCACTTATAAATCAATATGGAAGTATGGGGGAGGTTAATAAACATACAACATAATTTTATATTACACATACAAAGGCATAGCATAAGGGACAATCTTGATTAGGAGTGAAATAGAGAGGATCCCTTTCTTTAAATCCATGGGTGTTATCCACTTTTTATTAAAGACATGAATAAAAAAATTAGGTTTATTAATTAACAATTAAATAACCCCTTCTATATTTAATTGGTTTCTTATAATCATTTAAGTTCATTCATAACCGTTTTTATTGGTTATGAGGTTCAATTTCATTGTTCAGGCTCGTTTGTTTACTTGATTTTAATGATTGATTAACTTATATATATGATTGGATAAACATGTTAGATTAATGTGTTTGTATATAATTGAAGTTATATTATATTATTTAACATACTAGATATTACATGGTTTTGAATTTAATTTTTTTACTTAGAGTGAAGTTGAACTATTATATAAAACCGAAGTGACGACCGTTTTGGTTAATTGGTGGGTTTGATTACAAAGAACATGTTTTGATTTATAACTTAATAAAATTTGTTCAAAAAGATTTCATAATAAAAATAGGATATATTAAATATATATAATATGGTTCAACCATAAGAAAAATGTATTCATGGCCAGATTTAAAGTTGATAATAGAAATTGAGAAACCGTTGTTATTGAATGTGCTAAATTAACACATCTCAAATGGTGCTTTGATTCCTTTCAAATAAAAGGTGGGGAAAGGAGAGAAGATAATGAAATATACCATTAGAATAAAAACATTACAATACATGTATGTTACTAGATCTATCATACTATTTGGGTGAATGAAGGTGAGGAAAGAAACAAAAAGAAAAGAATATAAAAGAAAAGAAGGAATTGGAAAGACGAATTTACCTCTTGAAACGTCCTCCTTTGAGAACCTCTTAAGGGGAGAGGTTATATTATTTTGAATTGGATAGGGGATTTTGGACATGGGGGAGGATATTTGGGAGATATTTGGCAAGAATATTGGCAAAGAACAAGGCTTAGGAGGAGTGAATAGAAGAGGTAAGAATGGGTGGTATTTATAGTGCAGGGGAAGAGGGTTTTCATAATTTTTTAATTATTAGTTTATTATTTTTTTCACAAGACAAGGAATAGTAAGTATTCCATGACCAAGAATAGTAATAAATTCATGTGACTTCGAGCCAATTGGGATTACATCATCAAATCATCATCAATTAATCAATTAATCCATTATTTAGCATTGATTGTGAATTATCAGATTTTACTATTCCTAAAAAATTCCTGTATTTCAGAAAAATACCAAAAATTCACCCTAACCATTTTTTTGATGTGTAGAATTCAAAAATGAAGTCAATTTTTCAAAAATAATGTTCTAAATATGATTAATTTAATATTTAATTAAAATCATAATTTATTATTAAAACCCAGTTTTAAAACATTCATTTACTTATTCTAAAATAAAGGTACATCATAATTTCACTTGAATATTATTTTAATACTATCATAGGTAAGGTTACTATTCATTAGGTTATATCACTATTCACAAGGGTAGGTTTATATTCACCAAAACAAAGTTTTTCTTATTGGAATCCAAATAATTTATTGGTTATGACCGTGTGTGTCAGATTTATGAAATTCTAGACACAGAAATGACAAACCTATTTTTAAAGGTCACTTGGCACTTATTAGTTAATTATGTTGTGTTTTAATTGGATTTTAAGACATACTTATGATAAGGGAATTGCCATTGAAAAATACTAGGTCATTACAATATAATTTTTTTACCACTTTTGTTAGTTATTTTTTATGAGGTCTTTCTAAAGTTAATGATAGTTTAGGTGGTGAAGAATTATCATGTAGTTTAAGATTTTAATTTTCAAAGTGGAGAGTTATGATGTAGCATATTAAATCCCTTATCGGTATTTAATTTCCAAGTTGGATAAATGTGAATTTTTTATTCACTTACTTTGTTCTTAATTAAATTTTTGATTTAATATGCATGTTTATAATGATTGATTTTCATTTAATTTGAATTTAAAATGTGTTTTTAACATTATATTTTATATTGCATCATATTTTCATTTATAAAATGCTTGATCCATTATTTCTTCATCCTATTGATTTTACTTTTATCCTTAAAAACCTTGGTTTTATCCCCATGTGAGTCTCCTATTCTTTTCATTTACCATTATGTGGCTTTTGGCTCCATTATTTTACCATTACGCGGACCTCCTTACCTTTATTTAAGTTCTAAATTACCCTTATGTGGGTTTTGGTAGTTATGGGTTAACATTATGTGAGGTTATTTTACCCTTATCTATCCATTTTTATATCTTCTTTACCCTTAAGTAAGTCCCAATTTACTTATACATGAGTTTAACTTCCCCTTAAATGGTTTTTGGCCCTTATGGTTTACCTTTATGTAAGGATTTACTGACTCTTCTATGGGATTTGGTTTGTATGTTCTACCCTTATGTAAGTGGATATGTACCCTTACACACCCACAATGTTGGTGGTGTTACCCTTATGTGATGTATACTTTACCCCTATGTATGTGTTGTGTACCATTACATTACTTGGGTTCAACCTTTATACATTTGGGTACATAACCTTATGCAAGCACCCAATACCCTTACATAGAAACTTATGATCCTTACGTGGAAACCTTATGTCATGGGTCCCTACCCTTACATGTTCAGTACCCTTGCAGGTTTACCCTTCCGCATTGGACCTAACCTTTATGTGTGGGTCTTGTTACCCTTATGTATATACCCTGGTGTGAGTGTAAACGTTAAGTAGGTACCCTAGTGTGGGTGTTACCCTTACACATGATCCTTTACGTACAAATAATTTTACATGTTTGTTTTTATTACCTTTATGTGTGGTTTTAATCCCCTTTCACATATTTATCCTGCTGTTAGGGATAAATTACTTTCAAAATCTCATTTCTATGAAGTTTTTTATGATCTTATAATAATATTGTATTAATAAGTGTATTTCTACCATTATTCTTCTAAATCATAGATCAATTAAATAAATCAATATAATTGATAAGAATTATCCTATAGAGAGCTCCTCGGCTTCACTGAGAGAAAGTGAGAGGGAGAGAATCTTGATTAGAGAGCTCTAGTGCCCCCTGATTCCTAGATTTCTAGGGAGGAATCCATTTTTTTGCTGGTTTATGGTGTTTTCCATTAGATCCAAATGTTATCATGACCCCTAGAGGCTCATAGTGTAAAATATTTGATTATAAAGAACATATATCATAGATAAGATCCTATAAAACTCAATGATGATGACTATGATGACTGCCACATACTTCTTCTTTGATAAAGGTTAAACCAAGTCCTGATAGGGGGTATTAATCCTTCATTGGGGTTCTTTATCTATTTTTTTGAAGGTTTTATATTTTATATCTATTTTTATTAATCACATATAAATGTTATTTGTTCTAGTTCCTTTTTTACTTTACCTTCTTTTACGTAGTGTAAAAATAATGATGATCCTGCCCCTTGCACATATGATAGTGGATGAAGCATGTAAATACTCGTGTTCATTTCCTACTTTACTTTCAAATCTTTCATCAACCTGTAATTTTTTATATGATCATCCGGATTATTTGTTTTTGGAAGACCATGACCTTTTTTAAAGGAATTTCACTGTCAAAAAAATGTTGAAAAACCAATAGAAAATATGCTAACTGAAGAGAATCGATTTGAAATGATATCCAAAGTCAATATGAATTTGATGAATGTGGTATGGGGGATTGATTATAGAGAAAAAACACATGTTGTCAAGTATCATTAAATGTTAAAAAAAATTTATGATAAAATGATCATGATGTAATTACACCTCGAAAATAATACATGCATCAATGTCATTGAAAAAGGAAGCACAAAACTAGAAATTACTTTTGTGAAGAAGTCAAATATTCTAAATGTGTTGTATGTACCCAAGATTCAGAAGAATTTTGGTTGTTTTGATATTTTTTGTATGAAAGTATTACAAGTATCATTCGAATTTAACAATGTAATCTAGTTGATGTGAGTCATGATTATAGGGAAGGGATACTCAAATGATGTCTTATATCAACTATCTATTAACAACATTATTGAATATTCTCTGTACTTAATTGATTCTTCTAATTTATGGCTTGATAATTTGACACATGTTAATTATATTTCATTAAAAGTAATAAAAAATTTTAACTTAATTAACTTTGGAAAATATTTTAAAAAATGAAAAATATGTGTGGAATATTACACAGTTGAAAAACCATTTCAAAGTGTAGAGAGAAATTATTATATATTAGAATTTGTACATTATAAAATTTGTGAATTAAATGGTTTTTTAACATGTGGAGGAAAAAATATTTTGTTTTTAATTTTATTGATGATTATTGCAGATATTTACATATATATCTTTTTATAACAAAATATAAAGCCTTTAATATATTTAAGAAGTCAAAAGATGAATTTGAAAACCAATTAAACAATTGGAATGTACTTTGATCAGATATAGGTGGTTAATACTTTATGAATGAATTAAATAAGTTATCGAAGAAAATGATATAATTAATCAAAATAATTCTCCTTACACACATATGAAAAAATGGATTAGCTAAAAGTAAAAATCATAATTTAGTAGAAATGGTAAATTTCATGATTAATAAATCTATTTTACCATTAAATTTATGGGGAAAAGATTTATTGGCTACATGACATATTCATAATTGGATTTATTCTAGGAAAATTAAGTTATCCTCTTATGAAATTTGGAATGGTATAAGACCTAATATTTTATATTTTAAATTTTGGGGGTGTTTATCTTAATATAGATGTATTAATCCTAATAGAACTAAAATATGTCCTAGAGAAGTTAATGAGGGTTTTCTGGATATATAGAAAATAGAAAATCTTATAGAGTTTTGGATTTGGAAGATAATGTCATTGTTGAATCAAGAGATGTAGAGTTTTTTGAAAATAAATTTTGTAAAGATATTTTAGAGGAGGTTATTACTCATAGCCCTTTCTATTGTACTTCATATGATTTCAAGTAAAATAGTAGAGAATAATAATGAATCTCAAGATGAAAAGAATGAAGTACAAGTCTTATGAAGGAAAACAATATACATCCCAATTTTATTTCTTTAGATTCCATAGTTTTCCTTTTTGAGGGAGATAAAAAATAATCATCTTATGAATAAGTATCCTATAAAATTAACTATAAAATATCACCCAACTACATATAAAGAATCAACTAATTATAGAGACATATTTTTCTATAAATAAGTAATTAATGATAAAATATATTCCATTATAGGGAATAAAACTTGGGTTATTATGGATTTATAAATACAATCAAGACCCATTGGTTGTAAATTGATTTTTAGAAAAAAAATTATTCCAATGGTATCATTCATTCTTTTTTAAGCAGGATTGGTTTTCAAAGGTTTTAGATAAAAATAAAGGATTGATTATTTAGATACCTATGCTCTTATAGCTTAGATGTTATATTGAAATTTTAATGATATGTTCAATTTTATGTAATTTTTGACTATTTTTTACATTTAATTGGATTTATTAATTTGAATTTAATTGGTATTTTAAATTCTAGATTATTACGATAAGGATTTATTTTTGTTAGCCCTTCTACCTTGGTCTACACTGCTGGATCACTCATTTCCTTACAAGAACTGTGTATTCCACTATCGTACTATAAGATATGGATTACATTTATCCCATTTATATCATTTCCCCACATTGATTTTCCCTATCATGTTGATTCACACTGTTCATTTTTCAAGGATTCTAGTTTCCTTTTTTCCGACCTATCGTGATTGGTTGCTTGTGATTTCAAGTGGTCACATGGATTGACTTGAGATTATTCCTATTGATATCATTCATACACATGTCTCTGATATTAATGCCTTCCTCATGTCATTTTAAAGTTAAGATTCCTTCTATCATTATCACAACAGTTCCTCGATTGAGGAGCGTGATGTTTAATTTCAAGGGAGGTTCACTTGGGTGATATTTTATTATAAATTTATTCATAAAATAAATGAATAAAAGTTTATTTTATTGGATAGTCATATTTTTTGGCTTGGATTGATTAGGTGGATAAACATGTGGAATCTCAACTTGGAAATGGTGGTATAATTATCAAAGATCCTCCCTTATTAAAAGGAACATTGGGAAATTAGTTATTTAATTAAAAACTACACATTCTAAAATGTTTTTATGTATTTTAAAAATATATTTTCATATTTAAATATTTATATATATATAATAATAATAATAACAAAATATTTTATAAAAATTATTAATGATGAGATTAGTCATAATTATTGGTCATGTGAGGGTCAATATTGACTATTTCTATGATAACTTCTCTTGGGGGCAGGACAATGTTTGATTTCTTCTTAAAATGTTGAAGATTTTTTACATCAGGGAACCAAAACATCCTCCAATACCAGATGATCCTGATCCAAATCCCGATGGCACACACATTAACATGAATAAAGTAAAACACATTTGAACAATGAGGTATAAACATGAAGACTATTAGGATTTGTGTCGAGGAAATACACTTTATCAAATAAACTGTATGTTTTTTCAAAATGAAGTATGCTAGAGAGATATGAGATGAACAATAATTTAAGTGCAATGTTAAGGAAGAAATTACCAATAATTGTTTTATTAAAAAGTATTATAAATTCAATATGTTTGATAAAAATCCTATGTTTGATCAAGTTCATATGCTCCAAGTTATATAAACAATTCTTTCCATTAAAATTTACACACCTAAAAATTTTCAAGGTGGTGAAATTATTACTAAATTTCCACCTATGTGGAAATAATTAGGTACATATTTCATGAAAAAGAGTGAAGTTATTTCCTTGGAACAATTGTAATAACATATTTTCATTCAAGAAAAAATCATCTTGAGAGTCATGGGTATGACTTCACAATTTGATACCAAGGTAAATATCAGGGAGGGAAAGACACTATAGAATATCTCCTTACATGTCAAGAAGAAAGTTCAATAGTTCAATAAGAAAGAAAATAATTCCAAGAATAGAGGATAATACATTGTATATGGAAAACCAGGATATTATACAAGGGAATATCACTATCAAAATAAAGTTAAAAAACCCGAAGAAAATATACCAAATGAAGATAATCTAGTTGCGATGACATCCAAAGTCAATATCCCTTTAACAAAGATGGTATGATGGATTGATTACGGGGAAAATGGTGCATATGTTCAAGGATAATTCAATGTTAATTTGTTTTTGATGATAGTACCATCACAAAAGAAGTACACCATGGAAATAATGCATTCACCAATGTCATCAGAAAAGAAGAATGAAACTAGGATTTGCTTTTGGGAAGAAGTTAACTCTTTTGAATGTGTTGTATATAACAAAGATTTGAAATAAATTTTTTTCTATCAATATTCTATGTAATAAGGTATTTCTAGTTTCATTTGAACATGAGAAGTTTATCTTGTTTAAGTGAGAAATGTTTATGGGTAAGGGACACTCAAATGAAGTCATATATCATATATCTATTAATAATATGATTGGATATTTTTCTTAGTGGATAGATTACTCTAATTTATCTCATGTTTATTTGTAACATGTTAATTATTATTCATTAAAAATAATGAATAATTTAATCTTAATTAACTTTGGAAATGATTTTAATAAATGTGAAACATGTGTAGAATCTAAAATAGTTAAAAAAACATTTCAAAGTATTGATAGAAATTATGATATATTAGAATTATTACATTCAAATATTATTTAATTAAAAGGTTGGTTAACTCATAGAGGAAAAGGTATTTTGTTAATTGTTTTATGACTTAAGTTTTTTTTTACATATATATCTATTTAAAATAAAAGATGAAGCCTTTAATATGTTTAATAAGTATAAATATGAATTTAAAAAGAAATTAAAGAAAAGTATGGAAGTATTGTGCTGAAATAATGGTGATGAATACTTTATGAATGAATTTAATGAGTTATGTAAAGAAATTGTATAATTAATCAAAGGAATTCTCTTTAAAAACCTCAAAAAATGACCAAGTTAAAAAAAATAATAATACTTTAGTAGAAATAGTAAATTTTATGTTTAATAAATCTTATTTACCATTAAATTTATGGTGAGAAGCATTATTTTCTGTATATCATATTCATAATTGGATTACTTCTAAGAAAAATAAGCCACCCCTTTATGATATTTGGAAAGGTATAAGACCTAATATTTTATATTTTAAAGTGTGGGGGTATTTAGCTTACTGTGGAGGTCATGATCCTCAAAGAACTAAAATTGGTCCCAGAGAAATTTAAGTTGTTTTTTTGGATAAGGAGAAAATAGAAAATATTATAGATTTATGGATTTGGAAGCTAATGTCATTGTTGAATAAAGAGATGTTGATTTTTTAAAAAATAAATTTTATAAAGATGATGTGGAGGATGTTATTTATCATACCCCAATCTATTTAACTCCATCCACTTTCAAGTATAATAGTAGAGAATAACGATGATACCTAAACTGAACATAAATAGATTATAAGACTTATGACAAAAAAACACATACATCCATATTCTATTTCTCTTGATTCCATAGTTTTGTTTGTCTAGGGAGATCAAAATAATCATATTTTGAATAAGTACCTTGTGGTATTGACTATAAAATATTTCCCAAAGACATATAAATAATCTATGACTTCTAGATATATCTATTTCTTGAAATAAGTAATTAATGATGAGATGTATTAAATTTTATGGAATAATAATTGTGTTATTATGGATCTACCAAAATTTTCAAGACCTATTGGTTGTATATGGGTTTTCATAAAGAACTACGATTCCAATGGTAGTATTCAATATTTTAAAGCTATATTGGTTTCCATAGGGTTTAGAGAAAAATAAGGGATTTATTATTTTGATACTTATACTATTATATCTTAGTTTACTTTGATAAGTATTTTATTTGAATTAAATTAAACTAATTATTTTTATGTCTATAAAATGGATGTAAAAAAATACCTTTTAAATGAGGACTTATGAAAAGATTTATATAGAATAACCCAAAGGGTTTTTAGAAGGTAATTAAAATAATGTATGTAAACTAGTTAAATCTATTTATGGCCTTAAAAAATATCCAAATAAATGGAATGAGAAATTAGATTAGATTATTTTATTTAGTTTATTTACTCATTTTTTAGATAAATGTGTTTATTGTTTATAAAGAATATATATTAATTATGTTTTTATATGTAGAAGATATGTTAATTTTTGGAACCAATATGATTAGAGTAAATGAGACAAATAATTTTTTATCCTCAAAGTTTAAAATGAAGTATCTTAGAATAGTTGATATTATTCTTATAATTAAATTCAAAAAACATAGTGGGGGTTATTATTTAAGTCAGTCTCATTATATATAAAAAATTATAAGTAAGTCTGAACATATTTTTTTTAAGGATTCTAATACTCTATTTGATTATAGTGTTAAAATATTTATGAATATAGGAAGAGTTGTGGCACAACTTGAGTATTCTAGTGAACTTTGTTATTTAATATATGAAATTAATTACACTAGATATAAAATTAATTTTGTGGTATATAAAATGAGTGTATATTTGAGTAATGATATTTGGATCATTGGAGATGTATAATGATAAAATTTGGATACTTTAGAAAGACTATATATTTATGTTTATACAACAATAATTATCTAGATGTATTAAAAGGATATGATGATGCGAGTTGGATTATTGGTATTGGTGAATATAATTCCCCATTTGGATGGTTATTTATTATTGGAGTTTGTGTTATTTCTTAGTTGAGAAAGAAAAAAATGTATTTCACATTCTACCATATAACTGGGGTTTCATTACCTTAGCAACATGCATAAATAAAGATGAATAGATTAGGAATCTATCATTGTATATTAGATTGTGGACTAGTATGATGCCTACTATCTCTATCAATTATGATAGTGAAGTAAATTTATCAAAATAATAGAGTTTTAGGTATAATATAAAGTATAGGAATATAATTTTAAGACACGATTATATGAAAAAATTGATAGAAGATGGTACAATAACAATTTTCTATGTGAGATAATATAAAAACCTTATAGACTCGTTTACAAAATCTCTACAAAGATAGACCATTAATACAACTAATTAAGATATGTGGTTAAAAAAATTAGAATAAATCAAATTTTCAATGAAAGACCAATACTTTCTTTAGGTGTATCTTAATAAATGTGTTTAAATGGGTGAAAAAAAGTTCCAAAGATAATTGTTGATATTGAAAATCATAAACCCAACTACTAAGTATCAATATCATCCATTATGAATAGAGGTTGAGTTATAAGATCTTAAAAAAGTATTAATACATTATGAATTATGTGTTCTAATAATGGAAATACATTTTAATATTTTTCCTCTATGAAATTAGAAGTGGTACCGCTTCTTACCATAGTTAAAGGGTTTAATCCTTTGAGAGTACATGAAAAGGATATAAGCACATGATAATAAAAGTGAAACAAAATTGAGATATTGGTTGAAAAAATCATTTTATGTATGATATATCTATTTTATCTTAATTATAAAAAAGCTTAATGTTTAAAAAAATGTGAATATGATAATACTTTGAGATATTGATACTAAGTAAATGTTTAAATTTAAAGATAACTTTATTATGTATAATTATTCACTTGTGATCTGGACAGTTACTATTTATGAATAAAAGTCGGGTATTGTTATAATTTTATTCATAAAATAAATGAATAAAAGCGTTTTTTGATTGGACCCACATTTTTCTGGATTAGACTGATTAGGTGGAAAAACATGTGGAATATCACATTGTAAATAGGGGTATAATTCTAAAAACTACTCCCTTACGAAACGGGGCCTTGGGAATTGTTTTTTTCATAAAAAATAAATAGGGAAAGATTTAATTTTTTGTGTTTTAGAAATATACATTTTTACGAAAATGTATATATATATATTATATATATATAACAAAATAATAAAAATAAAACATTTTATAATAATAACTAATAATGAGATTCTTCATAATAATTAGATTTATAGATTTCCAAATACAATTAGTTGCCTCCCTCTAAAGGATTCCTTATTTTGATCAAATAAAAGTATCCTTTAATTAAAATGGTGAGATAAAATTGATGTGTATCAAACTGATTTTGGTATATAGATAAATGGATGGTGATATATGCTATAATTAATCTCTTCAATTTGAATGTTTTAAGATAAATTCTCCCAACATCGGTGTTTCAGGTCTGTTGGAATTTGGTGTTCAACATTCCAAAAATCCTAGTCCGATCCTTAAGAGAAAGATCCACTGATATCTCTACACCAACAAGTGGGGGTTGATCAGAATCTTTTGGAAAGTGAATTAAATTCATGTATGAAGATTCAAAATTACCTCTTTATTTATTGTATGCCTTTATATTTTCCAACAGATCCTTGGTCTAGGGTGATCTAGATTCACCAATTAAAGTGAGGGAGTGTTTTATAGTTCTACATATTTATTTCATAGATATGTGTGAGGTGGAATGACTCTGAAATAGTTCCTATTAAACAGAAAGGAAATAAGAAGAGATATAGAAAGAAATAGGTTGTTCTTTATACATGGTTCCTGGTGAAGATATTCGTCATGCAATTGGTGATTAATGAGAATCCAATAATGGGGCCCTTATCAAATTTTTTTTAAATCCAAACAAAATTTAACGGTATTGGAATTGAGTTTTATTTGGATTGAAAAGTGTTATGCATGTCTTATAATTATGTTTTATGGGTTTAGTGTGTAGAAACAATGAATGTGAAATATTGGTTTTATCAAATAGGTCCAATAATAACTACAAGACATGATCTCACATATCCATGTGATTAGATATCTCTAATCACTTTTAGTTCTCCACACTGCTAACTATCATAGAAGTGTGAAAGATCCAGGTGGCCCATGTATGAAAAATATAGGGATATAAAGAATAATTTTAATGCATCGAATAAAAGGAAATTTTCTAAAATTAAACCATCCTAGAGAGAAATTATTGTGCAGAGGTGAGCTTCCCAAGGTAGTCTAAAAACCAACCCCATGAAATGACATAGTTTTTTTATTTTTAAAATACGAAACCAAAACAAAAATTTATTTTTAGTTTTTAATATATAAAATAATAAAAATAAAATAAATGTTTAAATGCAATTCCAAAAAATAAAGAAAAAATTCAAATGAATTACAAACTATGACAAGAGTGACATGAAGATAGTGTCTAAAACAACACTTGACAGTGGTAAATAAAATATCTAAATGTAAACATAATAAACATGTAAGTAAACAAAATCAGATGATAGTGGTCATTAGAACAAACTAAAATTGTAAAAAATATCATTAAAAAAGACAATATGTACACACTAATTCAATGAAATAAAACTAGAAATAATTAGAATAATTTCTATATATACATACATAAAATTCCATAACTACCAAATAATAATTAAGGAAAGAAAAAAAGAAGAAAATAATATAATATAAGAAAAAAATACCCCAAAATAGCTTCTAATATAAAAAAATTAATTCAAAACAAAATTTAATTACAAATAAGAAGTTTGTGAATCCGATTAGAAATTATAGGTTGAAAAATAGGAATATAAGTTAGGAAATGAACATAAGGATTTATGTGATTCGACCATTGGTCTATGCGCATGGGGAAGGATCATCATAGGTTTTTCACTATAAAAAATATTGGGAAATTAAAAAATATATTAAATACCGAAACACACATAAGTGATGAATAAAGAGACAAAAAACATATAACCATGAAAATAAATTGACAAATAAAACCTTATAAGGATCCAGACCCCCATACCAAGGATCGATTTAACCTTTGTCAAAGAAAAAGGTCAAGGTAGCCACTGCAATCATCATCGTCGAGTTTTTCAAGTTCTTATCTTCCACCAATGTTTATCACCATCCAAGATTTCATGACACAAACCTCAAGGTGGTCACAAGAACACCAATATCCTATGAAAAATACCACAAACCAGACAAAAAATATATTCTCCTCCATCAATTCATAAATTAGGGGCTATTAGAGCTCTCTGTTTTAGTTTCTCTCTCCCTCTCTCTCTTAGTGAAGCTGAAGATATCTCCACAAATCGATTCCCATTGATTCTATTGATTTATTCAATTGGTCCTTGATTTGGAAGAAGAAAGATATAAATACCATAAGGAATAAAAATTTTCTACAATGAAATAAAAACGTGATATAAATAAGAATTTGTAAACAAGTTATCCCTAATAGCATGATAAATCCATAAAAGGGAATTAAATCGATGTGTTAATTTAATAGAAAAAATGTGTAAAGGTGTTGCTATGTAAAGGTCCATGTGTAATGGTAACACCCATGACTAGGTACCTATGTAAGGGTAACAAGATCCACATGTAAAGGTTAGGTCCGGTGTGTGAAGGTAAACCCACAAGGGTACTGGCCCTGTAAGGGTAGGAACCTATGGCATAAGGGAACTATGTAAGGTTTATGAGAATATAAATATGGTTTCTAGGTGCTATTGTAAGGGTTAACACCCAGGTCTGTAAATTTTGAACATGATAATTGTAAGGACACACCTCACATATATAAATGTAATGTTGACCACATGTAAGTGTAACATGTCTAACACCGTGGCTACATAAGGCTACACAACCACTTACACAAGGGTAGAATCGACAAAAAAAGCCACATAAGTGTCGGTAAGGAATTACATAGAGGAAAACCATAAGAGACAAAGATCACATAAGTTAACGTCAAACATTATTAAGGGTAAATATGGACTTACATAAGGGTAAATGATAGAAACCAAATGACATGTAAGGGTACATGAACCTCATTAAAGGTTAAACTATAATAAACCAAACCGATATAGGGGTAAGAAAAAACTTATATAATGGTAAGGATGGCCACATAATAACAAATAAATGGATCCAAAAACCCATGTAAGGGTAAAGGAAAAGAATAGGAGACTCACATAGGGGTAAAATTAAGGCTATATAAGGGTCAAGGAAAAGACATAGGATGATGAAAAAAAGAATATACATATTAAACATTCAAATATTATACAATATAAAAGAGAATATTAAAAACAAATTTAAAAGGAAAATTAAATTAAAATTAATCATTCCAGGAATATATATTAAAATAGGAATTTAATTAGAAGAAAAACAAGTGAATTACAAATTCAAAATGTAAGTGGTATAGGATTATAATTGGGTTTAAATTTTTACCTCATAAAAATTTAGAATGATTTGTTCATTGAATTAAATAATTTTCTACTGGATTTTACTTTTTGTAGTATGATTTGAGGTTTTGTTCATCTTTGTTATGTTCTCTCTTAGTTTTAATTTTCAATATGTTGATGACAGTTTGTTTACTTTCCACTTTCTCTATTTTATTATCCATAAGAACATTTAGATTCTTTTTTTGTTGCTACCTATCTATGTATTTAATTTTGGGGTTGGAGAGGGGTTTGTGAGGTTGTACTATGTTTGAGATATGGTTATTGGTGAGTTATGTTGGCATGGTATTGTTCCTATAGTGTATACCATTTTCCTAGTAGTTGAGATTAGGTTAGCTTCTATGTGTTCTTCCACTTCCTTTAGGGATGTTGGCACTAGGTATAAACTTGTAGCAAGTTCATGTTCAAGCTTGGGTAGTTTGTGGGTGAAATTGTTTTCTAGTTACTTGGTTGATCATTATGTTTTTTCCTTATATTTTACCCTTTTTTCATCTTTTCTATTTTTTATTCATAGTTTTAGGAACCGTGTATCATTAGTATGTCTAAACTAGGGTGTGTGTCCCTTTAGTGGCTTATTTTCCCCCAGGTATTTAATTGGATTCCTGGCCTTTATTCTCAAATTTTAGAGCCCATCTAGGATATTAGGGATTTTTTTTATGTATTCTTGAAATTTACATATGTTTGAGGATATCTCCTTTTAGCTTTTGTTTATACAGTCGTCTCCTCAGGTAGAGATTTTGAATCCTTCCTTTAAATATATTTGTTCTCTATGTGTCAAGTGTCTTTTTGTTGAGTTTTCAGGAAGTGTGTCCAATATTGACACTGATGGTGATTTTTAATTCATTACTTTTACACTTTTATGTGTTTAGGTGGGGAATCTTTTAGTGTTTCACTTTACTATGCACCCTCTCTTTTTTCCTTTGAATTTCTTTTATTTTTCATGATTTCAATTTATTTACTAAGTCACATTCTTTGTGAATTATCTGAGTTTTTTCTTTTCCAAATTTTTATTTGGATGGATATTGATATATTTTTTATTCTCCTATAGGAATTAATGAGATATTCTAGGGACCTATCGTAGCGTGTGATTTATTGTTCAAGACTTCCTTATTGGAATCATCTCAAAGAGTTACTCAGGTAACGTCAAGCCTGAAATTGTATCATAAAGGTATTTATAATTATTTAATTATGATAATGTTAAGTATCCTTATAATATCATTTAATTTTGGGACTCATGTGTCACATTTGATTCATGTTAGGGATAGTTTTATCGAGTGTATGAATAATGTCCTATAACTATTTTAACACCTTGGGTTGTTTCTTTTTTTAAGAGGATACACCAATGTCGATGATAGTTTAGGTGGTGAATAATTATCTAGTGGTTTAGGGTATTAATTTTAATGTCGTAGAGTGTGATGAAATTTCATATTAAATCCCTTTTCTGTATTTAATTTACAGGTTTGAGAAATATGAATTAGGTATTCACTTGTTTTTTATTAATTAAATTCATAATTTAATAAGCATGTTTAACATGACTAATTTTCATTTAATTTTCCTTTAAAATGTTATTTTAATTTTATATTTTATATTTCATTATATTGGATTGTTTAATATTCTTATTACTTTGTTTCATCATCACATGGCCTTATCTTTAACCCTTATTTAGACTAGATTTTACCCCTATACATATCTCATATTCTTTACCTTTACAGTTATATGGATTTTGGCTCCCTTGATTTAGCATTTTGTGGCCCTTCTTACCTTTACCTAAGTTCTGAACTACCCTTATGTAGGTTTTTGGTAGTTATGGTTTACCATTATGAGAGGTTATAATACCCTTAAATATCACCTTTTTTCTCTTCTTTAACCTTATATAAGTCCTAATTTACCCTTAATTGTGTTTTCACTACCCTTACATGTTTTTTGGATCTTCTTGTTTTCCTTTATACAAGTCTCTAATAACTCTTCTATGACCTTTGGTTTGGGGGTTCAACCCTTATATAAATATTCATGTACCCATATGTACCCAAGGTGTTAGCTGCGTTACCCTTATTTTAGGCATACCTCAACCTTATGTATGTGTTGTGTACCTTTTCACTTCTTGGGTACAAGATTTACACTACTAGGTACTTACCATTACATGAGAACCTGGTACCCTTATATTGTAGCCTATGACCCTTATGCTGTACCCTTAAGTTGTGGGTTCCTACCCTTACATGGTTAGTACACTTGAGGATTTACCATTAAATATTAGACATAAAATTTATGTGTTGGTCTTGTTACCCTTATTTTTGTACGGGTGTTACCCTTATGCATGAACCTTTACATATAAAAATCTTTATACCTTTTTTTTATTACCTTTACATGTGGTTTTTTTTCCCGTTCACATATTTACCCGGATATTTGGGTTATGTTGATCTCAACCACTCATTCATCTCAATTTTACTATAACGTTGTAACAACCATTGATTCCCAAGTGTATTTCTACCCTTATTTTTCTAGAAGATATATCATTTTAATTAATCAAGATAATTAAGAGAAATTGGCTAATGGAAAGAACCTTATCTTCACCAAGAGAAATATAGAGAGATCATACCGATTGGAGAGCTTTGGTGGACCCTGATTTATAGTTTACTAGAGGATAAAACATTTTTTCATTTGGTTCATGGTGTTTTCTATTAGATACTAGTGTTCTAAAAACCCCCTTGAGGCTTGTGGCATACAATCTTGGATGAAGATGAACCTGACTAGTAGAGAAGAACCTAGAAAACTTGATTATGATTATTATAGCGACTTCCAAATATTTTTTATTTTACAAAAGTTAAACGAAGACTCGATAAGGGCGTATCAATCCATATTTGGTTTTATTTATCTATTTATTTTAAAGGTTTTATGTTTCCTGTATCTTAATTCATTACGTATGTATTTTCCAGTCTATACTTTTGTATTTTCCCATTTTTATATAGTGGAAAACCCATTATTTCCCCGATGATCAAACTTAATAGAGTTAATCTCTTCCTCGATATCATTATCATCTTTGATTGAAAACAGATTATAGTTTCACATTCAATTTTTTTGAGATTTGGAAGCTCCATTAGTTTCAATGGTGAATTAATATTCTTTTACTTTGGTTAAATATTCTATCTTCAATTCATTAGACACAAATTTTTCTTGAATTATAGTAAAAATTGATTAATTATTTTGATATTGACATCCCTGCATTTTGGTGTGATCGGTCTCATTTGAGTCATCCCTAGATTCGGTTGACTGTGAGTGCAGTAGTAGAGAGGCTTATAGTCACATGAAGTGATGGCTATAATTGATTATGAAAGGTGGATCACACTGTTAGTTGAAAATTATTATTATTGAATCCTTTCACTTCGTGTAGTAATTTCAGTTTTTTATGGTAGCTTGATTGGTCCTATGATATATTTTCATGATTTATATAGTAGATCAATGGTTCTTTGAAGTAGGTTCTAGGAATTGACCATGGTGTGGATGTGGAGGCTTACAGTCGACCGTGAGAGAGATGATGCAAATTGGGTGAACATTCAGTTGTTTGAATTTCCTTCATGAGGTTAGCACATCCCTTCGTAAATTTTTCATGCATGGTAGGTTGACCAACCACATGAAGGAAGTGTCATGGACACTTGAAGTTTTCAAAATGTGGTCACTCGATGCCTTTCGCAATTTTTTTGAACCTATAAAATTAACAAGTGATTTTAGTATAGGCTTATACCTTGATTAATTATAGAATGTATCCAAAACAATTTGAAAGATTAAAATTGGATGTCCTTAATCAATTAAACTCTATAAATAAATAAATAAAAAATGTTTGGAATTATTAGGATTCAAGATTCAATCAGTTTGAGAATTTTAGTTCCATATTTTATTTTGAAAATTCAAAATCAACAATGAAATTATAAATTTAAGAAATTTACTTAAAACTTTTAATCAATTCAATATGAATAAAACAATAAAATAACATAGATTCGAGCCATTTAAAAATTTATTTCCAAAAAATTTTAAAAAGTGAAAGATTAATTTCCAAAAGCATTTATTAGTTTTATTAATAAATTATATATTTTTGAATTAAATAAAAATAATAAAAAATCCTATTAAATAACAACAATTTAAGTCAATTTTAAATTATGTTCTAAAGTTTTATAAATTAACAAAAATAAAACAATTACACAGGTTGAGATTAATTATAGGGGTTAATTACTATGGAAAAAAAGATTTTTTTTAAAATCTCAACTCTAATCACTCACCTACAATTGAACTATTGAGATCCCAATAAATACCATGAATTTTATCATTCAAAAATAATTTTCCATTCCAGACTTAAATATATAATCTTGAGAAAAAAAATCATAGGTTCCTCTAGTGTTTGAATTATTATGCCAGTTCTATGATTTTAATTCACTGCCTTAGTTTAATTCAAGTAAAAGTTCCATGTTTATAAGTGGACCAAAATATATTTAAGTGGAATCAAAATTTTAACAAGAAACACTTCCATTTATCCCTCTCTCATATTTTTTTTAAAATCGGGATCTAATTTGAACTTCATTGATATAACAATTTTTTTATAAGTTAATTTCCAAATTCTTCATTTGGGTTTAATATTCATCTCACCTAAATGAATACATTTTTGTCTATTAGTAAATTTATTAAATTATTCTTTTTTAAATTTCATTTCTAGCCATATATGTGTAAAAAACTATGAAATAAAACTTATTGGATATGTAAAAATGGAATTTAAAAACACACTATTCGTGCCTACTATATCAGAGATTCATTATGGGATTTGAATTTCCCATTTTACTATATTTTCAAATAAATATATCAAATTTATTTTGATTTGGCTACCTAAGGTGTTCTTTTTTATAGAGGCCATGTTACCTTGGATTAATTTAAAAAATCTTGATACCTTAAGTTATAATTATAATCCCACAGACATAATTTCACTCATAATCCCTTTCTAAGATCTAAGACCAATTTTCTATGAAATCAGTGAAAAAATCACTCATTAATCATTAAATTATTAAAATTTTAAAACAAATGGAATCCTTCCTCTCTAAGATGATATTAAAACTAAATACAATAATATTTATCTCAATGATAATGTAAAAACAAATATTTACAAATATCTGTGCATAATATTTACAAAAGGATAACTTCTATTTTTTAATATATATATATATATATAGTATTTTTTATTTACACTATAAATACAATTTGGAAATATTTTTTTCCTCATTTTATTTTATTTTAGTTAAGGATAAAATCACATAAAATAATAATGAAGGAAACATAAAAAGTACTTATATTCCCAGCTGTTTAGTCTCTATCCCCCCCATGCTTAGTCCACACACACTTCCATGTAATTATAGATTGTATTTATCATGAACCAAAGATTAAAAATAATAAGAATCTAAACTAGTTTGAAAGAAATAGATAACATGGTAGTTCCTTATTCAATGGTATTATAAAGGAGTTTTGACACCTATATTGGTTATTTCTATAAATATTAATAGTAATGCTTCACTTATTAGCCCTTAAATTTTATGGGGTTCCATGATTCAACTCCCTTGATCTCAATTTCACTAAATAGAGAACTGTTAGTTACTATGTATGCTATAGTTCATTTGGAATAAAGTTGACCTAACATTAGTTTCCTACTTGAAGACAATAGTAAAACTTTATCTCAAATTTAATTTTCACTTTTCTGGATGAGTCTATCATGTAAAGATATGTATGTTCTCTTGTAAAGTAATAATTTTTCATAATATTCTCTTCTTAGCTCTCTATTCCCCATAAACTACTGATTCATTTGATCTCTAGATTTTCCATACTCTAGGTTAACCCTCTTAACAACCCAATAGGCATTTTGTTTCCACTAAAAAGGCATGTGAAAATATTTTCCATAGACTATTCTATAATGGAACGCACCTAAGAGAGTTTTGGAGGTAGTTATATATAAACATAGTGCATCTTCTAGATTTTTTTAATCTTATCCTTATTGGTGGGTTGTAATATCTCCTCTAGAATCCTTTTTATCTCTCTATTGGAAACTTTAACCCTACCAATTTTATGGGTGAAAAGAAATTTAATTATTATATTATAATTTATACTTCATCACTATGGATTATGTATTCTTATTGTAGATATTCTTTATTTGGTCACTTATTATTTCTTTATGAAATCTAAATTCCCCAAAAATATTTTATTTAAGAAACTTAATCATGGTTTTGGAATCATCTGTTTATGTGGATCTTTCTTTAATACACTAAGAAACATAACCCACTACTAATAAGATATATGTCAAACCAAATTAGATAGGAAATGGGTACAAGAAATATAATAACTATACATCAAAAATTTCATATAGAATCAATGTTTTTGGGGAATCTCATGTATTTTGGAAATTCTGCTAGTAAACTGACAGTTTGGACACTTTATAAAAATCATACGAGTCTTTGAAAATTGATGGAACAAATAAACTAGATTTTAAAACCGTTTTGACTATTCTTTGATTCCTAAAATGTATTCCACATGAAATTGTTTAAAAAATGAAATAAAATATTAAATTTCATTTTCAGGGATGCACTTTATAATTACTTGATGACTATATATTTTAAATAATTATGGATATTCATAGACATAAAATTTTGATCAGATTTCGACTTAAGTGATTTATGTTTAGAATAAAAGTAGAGTACCTTTGATGTTACTGTAAAATTCACTATGTTAGCATACCATGATACTTGTTTGAATTTATACAACTTCTCACTAGGAGAAGATTCATTTGAGTTTATTTTATATGGTGGTTATACCTCATTAGTGTGGGGTAGTCTACTCATCTCATCCTTAACCATATTCTCATATAATTTATTTTCCTTGATCTATTATTCAAATTATTTTTCTACCAACATCCATCTCAATAGTCTTAAATTTCTTGATTAAATACCTGAGTGAATCATGTTTAAAGAAATTTTTTTCTTTACCAAAACAAAATAAGTTAAAAAATTTTCCAAGTAAACAATAATTCAAAAATCATCTTTTCTATTATGGTATAAATTATCTGAGCAGTATTCAGGGTCTGCGAATTATAGGCTAGAACTTATGTTTTTCCATCAATCTTTTAGGAAATTAAAGTTTGTATATCTCATTTTAGAGTGTCACATAGTACCTCAAAGGGATGATCCTGGTTTGGTGGGTATGCTATGGGGGATTTAGTCAATATTTATTTTATATTATCAAATGATATATTTCATGAATCATCAAAACAAAAATTAGTTTCATTATTGGATAGGTTAGTCATTGGTAAAAAAATTATTTTAATATACCTAATAAATTTTATGTAAAATATATCATGTCCCAAAAATGACAAAATTTGTCACACAGTGGTCGGATAAGGTAGTTTAGTTATAAAATCAATTTTGGAATTATCAAATTGAATCCCATATTTAGAATTTATGTGTCCCAAAACCTTTCCTTTTATTCCCATGAAATGGAACTTTTAAAAATTTAAGAACAAGTTTTTATCAATATATATTTTAAAACAATTATTTATAAATTCAATAAAATTTTAAAAAATAATTTTCCTAGATAGTAAAATAATTAAAAAATACCTCCAAAAAGATCTTGATCAGGTCTGAGAAGATTATTAACATGTAGCCTTGAAAGGTACCTATATAATTTAAAAGATCAAAAGGAATAATTTCATTAGAAAACACACTTAAGGTACATGTGAATGTAGTCTTGTATTTATCCTATAGAATAATTAGATAATTAAATTACCTAGTAAATCCATGATGAAAACCTAATAAACCTTCCCAGAAATCCTCTCTTACATTTTGTTTACTGTTGGGGAAGTGGTATTTAAAGGTTACATGGTTTAATATCTTGAAGTCAATGTAAACTCTTTGACTATTATGAATTATTATGGGCACCAATTCATTATTCTCATTCTATACAATTGTGTATACATTTTTATTTGGAAAAATTTTAATGGGGTAACCCATTAAGATTAAAAGGAGGGGTAAATTGTTATAGATCATAAAAATCATTCTACATCCTTCTTAAAACATATAGAAGGATTGGGATAAGAATTATTTAGGGATGTCTCATTGGTTTAGACTTACATTCAAATAAAATACTAGCACAAGATCCACAACCCTGTTAGTGAGGGCTCAACAAGTTCATCCAAGATACCTAAGATCAAATCTAAGTGGAGACATATTTTTGGGTTATTATAGAAGTACTGTAGAAGGTAATGTGTTATACTATAGCAGTTTTAACTATTTATCTGTTTGCGATTTCAGGAAACAGGTTTTGTCCTCAGGTCCTTCAAGGCCTTTCGACCACCTAAGGCCTTCAAGAAAGTTTGTCCTACAGGCCACCTCAAGGCCTTTGGGCAACCTAAAATCCTTTAGGCCACATGAAAATTATTCTTAAATGGACCTGGAAGACTCTATAATAAATAATCTCCAGATGAGGATTCAGAGTAAGATAATTTAATAGAGCAGAGATAATGAATATGGAAGAATGATAGGGTTTGAAAATTGACATCAGGACTTTCTTTTGCATGCATGGGAAGCCTATCTGAATAGCCATGCAAAGGTGGAGAGTTTACATCATGATGCAGATGCTGGGGAGGTGCAGTTTCAAGTAGTTATAGTCTTGATGAATTCCTCTAATACCTTCGGTTCATGTAATGTCACAATGCCTAAAGGCCATGTAAGGGTTCCCCTTAAACCCTTAAAAGGGGGATTATAAAAAATGAATAAAAAGAAGGCCAATAAAAACCTATGCATGCAGGAAGTAGGGATAATCCCTAGAATGTGTCATATTTTCCAACCTATTACTTTGGAATTTTATTTCAAAATTTATAGAAGTTTTTACTCATTTTTGAGTTTTAAATTATTTTAAATAATTATTATTAGTTTTTATTTTATTTTAAATAAAAATATTTTAAATTTGATGGTAGTAGTTTTGATTCCAACCAAGGGGGTTTTCAAGTAATGTTTCTAGCTTAGTTCTCTCCATGTTGGAAGCATGCTCATGTAAACTATATGAGACAGTGATTTTTTTTATCAAAATATAAAAATAACTATCATAAAAATTTATTTAATTACTTTATATCAAAATTTCCATATTTAAATCATTTTCAAAAATAGATTCATTAGTAAAATTAAGTATTTTTTAATATTACCCTACTTATATTATGTCATTAAACATTTCAATTTTTTTACATAGATAAACATGGAAATTCAAAATGGTTCAAAGTAAAAACAAATTTCACTTCACGGGGGATATTTCATTGAATCAATTAAGTTAAAATTCAAATTTCATTCACTAAAAGTCATTAAAAGAGTTACTTTATTAAAATTTATAATTTTTGGGAAGTCTTGATAAATGGAACACCTAAGATGATAAATGAGAGATCTTTACCTTTTCCTTATTCCATTTTTAGAATTTAGACATCACTGGGGTACATAAATACTTGTACGTTTACCAGAACATATTCTAGAACACTTACTGGGTTGGAAATGGCTTAATTAATAAGTTTCCCAACTACTTGGGTGGGTTTTAGTTATAAAATATTAATATATTAGAAAAATAATTAATGAATTATAGTAATTTATTATCCTAAATCACATAATTCAATGGAAAAATTAATCTCGTCAATAGTGCAAGGGATAGTGAAGGTACCTGGATCTTAGAATTTTTGGGGTATTTGTGGGGTTTAAAGTGAACAAATATTTTTACCCAAACATACCTTTTCAATACATTGAGGTATTATATTATCAAATTGAATGTATTTAATGAATTTCAAAAAAATTTGGATTTTATTAATGACTTCCAAAAAATGGATATTAATCTCCACCTTCTTAAAAATATTAAGATTCTCCTATTATATTGTTTCCTCATTAGTTTTATTTCCTGGTTTAGCTCTAGATGGTAAGGTAGGTTGGGGATGATGAAATTACTCCATTTCATCTATCCCTTTATATTTCTTCATAGGGGGTGTTTCCATAGGTTCTTTATACTCTTTATCATGGGAATATTCATTAGGTATAGTAGGCTTCTCACTTATAGATCCTTCTCCAGATAGTGATTCTTTACTACTTCCCAACTCCCTACCACTCCTTAATGAAATTGAATTGTCATTTCCATTTGGGTTAGGAATTGAATAAACAAGTAGATTACCTAATCCTTGATTATTTAATTCATTTATGACATTCATAATTTGGCCATACTGTCCTTAAAACTGCTTTAGGGTTGATCCATGAGTGTTGAGGGTAGTTTTCTAAGTGGTGTGAGATTCTAAAATTTGTTTCAATAATTCCTTCATAGATATTTATTGGTTCTTTCCTTATTGGTATCTTATAGAGGGATTATAACTACCTCTTTGAAAGGGTGGAGTCTATAATTAAGGCTTAAAACCTTTCAAGAAATTTGATCTTTTCTATCGTTGGTTCCTCGATGCAAACTATTTATTAAAAAACTCCCAATATCCTTGATTGTTTGCTGGTAATACATCTAGAACATATCATCAAATATTTTAATCCCTTTAAATTGATGTAATCCATTAGTGTAGTGGTTATAATAGTATTAAATATGTTATACTATAGGGGTTGTGGTAGGTTATGTCTCACACACCTTGTTAAAAGTTTAATTTCTCAGAAGTGAGGTTTGTTCATCCATTCATTTTTCTCACAAAGGATAGTTGGAACCATTTACCTCATGTAGTCCACTTGTTTTGGATTTTATATTGAATTAATAAGAATTTTGGATGCTCCTATCGATCATCCTATATCTTTAGAATGTATTTTTTCTGTTAATTACCCACTTTATTAAGTACTTAGTAAATTCAGTTCATTGTTCATCAACCCCTGGTAAAAGAATACTAATAAATTACAGTCATTGAAAAGTTTATATGAGAAGGAGGTTATCAAATGAAGAACTTATTTCAAAACCTGTATTGAGTTTCTATACAAATTTTCTTGATACTATATAATTATTTCCTTATATGAGTTCTTCTTGATATAGTGATGTACTTCTGGAGGAATTCCTTATATCCCAGACCATGTAGTGACTTCCCTAGGAAAGAGGTTGAAGAGGCATTCCCTGACTACTCCTTTAAGAGACAAGGGAAAGAAATTCTACCTTACCTTATCTTTTAATAAACCTATGAAATCATAATTACTACAAAAATTATAAAATTAAATTAGACGTCGGTTAAGGTACTCTCTTTCCAAGCCATAAAACATTGGAACAAGTTGGACCATCCCAATTTTCATTTGAAAGTCATGTTGATTACTAGTTTGTTCAAGTTTATTAACATGATCAAAATTGGGTTCATTTTCTTATATAAATGTTCTATTTAGTTATTCCATGTGACTTTTAAAGATTTCACTCCATTAATTCACTTTGGTGGAAGTTGAAGTCAATGATAGGGAACTTGACTATGGAACTAAGAGAAATTCACTTTCCTCTTATTATGTGATTTTTAATGTTCTTAGTATTTCCAGAATAGTTTATTCTACCTCTAAATTTAAACCAATGAGGCGATATAGACAAAATATGGTCATTTTTTGAAAAACAAAATTAAACTAAAAATACTGGCCTCCTTAAAAATAGCATTTATTTGATAAGAGACATGTTGTGGGGATTCTAGTAAATTACTTTTCAACCCATGAAAAATGTAGTAGTAGGGTAATCAGGTTTTATTTCAAGAGTAAAGTGTTATCGATGTGTTATTATATTTTATGGGTTTTGTGTGTTGAAATAGTGAATAAGAGGATTGGTTTTAAATTCAATTTTATATGAAGCGTCATAATATTAGACCTCCATTTTCTTACCTATTGAATAATTAACAATTATTTTATCTCCAATATTTTCTACCTAGTAAAAAAACATCTTAATACCCATGCCTAGTTATTCTAGTTTAATCATAGTGGTGAAATAATCATTGCAATCTATAATATCACCCAATCCAGTGATTAGATATGTCAAATCAATACTGGTTTTTCCCATTGCTAACTATAATAGTAGAGTATAAGATCTATGTGGCCTATGTTTCCAATGTAGACAGAGAGGAAATAGAATTAAAATGCATCAAATAAATGTAAATTTATTAAAATTAAATATAATTTCAAAAATCCATATAGAAATAAAAAGGAGTTATCAATTATCTATTGAATTTATCTATAAGGGGAGGGGGTTTCCTTGACATAGCCATTAATTGTTTAGTGTTCCATCACCAGAGTTATTATAATAATATAAATGGAAGAAAAAATTAGCAGTATCATCCCATCTTAATCATGTTATTGTAGAATACCTCTCAACAACATTTAATAGTTCCTTATTTATAAAATAAGTGGTGGTTCTTTGAGTGCTTCAAAAATATTTCCATGTGAGAAGCATATTGTTTTTATACCAAAATGCCATTATTTATGAATTATTCCTCAAATTATGAGCCTAAAACACTCTCTTTATATTTCTAACAAATTCACAACTTGACAATCAATATTTCTCTATATTAGTGAATTAAAATATTTTTTGTTAAAACATTTTACTCTAAAAATTGGGCTCTATACTTCCTCACGAAGGATTAGAGAAAAAAAAAGAATTTATGCTTTTTAGATCCACTGGAAGATGAATTATTCTTAAAGGATGAATATGATGCATGTGATGTGATTATTTTCATTTGAACAACGAATTATTTGAATATATTTGGGCCTACACTAGTACATGGGACTAGATTTCACCATTTTCTTTGAACACCAATTTTTTACCGGTCCAGTGGCATGTGATTGGATTTAAAGTTAAGAAGTAATGAAACGATTTGGATTTATCTCATTGTATTCAATTTTAAACAACAATTTCTAATCCTAGGTATGAAATTTTAGTGCTTCAGCCCTCAAGAATGTAGAATTGGGCTCAGTGATGCATGGATTTTTGACATGTGTGGTGATTTATATTATTTGGTTTGAGGAGGTACTAGATAGCATTGAAGTTTGGCTATTTGAGTGTCAATAATAAATAATTTTCAATCATGTTTGGGTGGCCTTGTGCATATGGATTCAAGTGGATGGGTGGTGTGAACTTATTGGGGATGTATACAAACAAATTATGTGAAATTTTCTTCAAAATAGTAGTCATAACATTTGGATTAATTGAGGTCCACTTTGTGTTCATATCTATACATGGAAAAAAATGTGAAATAATAATATATTCCCTTTGGTATGCATGATGATCGAACATAGTGAAATTTATGTCTTCCTCCATATCCTATTTATCTTTGATTAAACATAGATTATGGTTTTGGTTTCTATTGTTTGATATTTAGATCCTTCAAGAGATTCAATAGAGAATCCATATTATTTGACTTTGGTTTGATATTCTATTTTCAATTCATTGAACAAAAATTTATTTTGGATCATGGTCCCCATCAATAAATGGTTTTGAGTTCATTATCCTAGTGGTCCGGTGAGCTCAATCTCAATTGATTCTTCCCTTACTTCAATTAACTATGAGTTTAGTAGGGGTGATGCTTAAGATCTATTGATATAATGGATGCAATTAACGTTGAATTATGGAGATCAAATCCAGTTGAAATTTACTCTTGTGATATCCATTCACATCGTGTGGTATCCTATGTTTTTCATGGAATCTTGAGTGGTCCTGTAGTATCTCTTCAAGATACTTATGGAAGAATGATGATGCTAGGTGGTATGTTATAGAAACTGACCATGGAGAGGAGGTGGAGGATTATGGTTTATTATTAAGGAGATGCTATAAATTATGTGAATATAGATGTGGTAGGATGACTAGCCATTGGGTGATATTACGATCAGTTTCTGGGGAGAATACGAACTCATGGTTGATCGTTATATGGGGAATGAACAATTGAATTTTTCTTTTGCATTCAATATACTAACCATGATTTTTCCATGTGGTCGGTTAGACCCATTTCCAAATTTGAATCATGGTTAGTTGAGTATGGTCACTTTGAATATGTGTCCTCTTGAAGTTCTTTAATGTGGTCAGTACATTCCTGTGTATTTTTTACTCACAGTACGCTGAATAACCACAAAAAGAAAGTTAAACAATCACTATAAATTCCCAACATGAGGTCATTTGATGCCTTTGACTATTTTTCCAACATTCAAAACAAAAAAACAAATTCAACATATAATTTTACCTAATTAATTACAAAACAAATTAAAATAATTTAAAAGATTAAATTTAAAAATACTTAATTAGTTTATTTTTATAAATAAGTGAATATTTTTTTTGAACAAATATAAATCAAGATTCAATTTATTTGAAAATATTAATTATAAATTTAATATTCAAAATTCCAATCCACAAGGACATTCAAAATTTCTAAAAAATTCAGCTTTTGATATTCAATAAATTCAAAATGAATAAATAAATAAATAAAAAAATTCATTAAATTTAATAATTTAATTCCAAAATGTTTTAAATAGTGAATGATTAATTTTGAAAACCAGTTATCAGATTAATTCATGAAGTATGGATTATTCAATTTAATATAAAGAATAAAAAATTCAATTAAAATTAGGATTTAATAAAATTATTAATTATTTTAAATATTTTAATAAATTTTAAAAAACCCATTAATTACTTGGTGTCAGATTAATTATAGAGGTTAATTACTTTGAATAACATTTTTTTCTTGCAATTTTAATCTCTCATTAGCACTTCTAATATATCACTCATCAGAGACTTATTTTTTTGGGTCATGAAAAAGATGTTATTTATTTATAATATACATATAGGTTGTTGGTAATGAGGATATAAAATGAAATTGAGCTTCACCCATGAAAAAAGATCAATCAATTGAAGATGGTAAGAATGGGCCTTGATCAACAGGTCTATGACAATATATGATGTTTGTGATAGGGTGCATTACGAGAGTCTATCAAAGGTGTGTTTCATACATTGAAACCTCAATATTGATTTGAACATGATCTTACGATTGAGTCTTTAATAATTTTTATAAAGATTTATCTATGTATAGTGAAACCCATAATGTATCTCCCCCATACACAATGATCAACTAACTAAAGTATAAAAATTATGCTATGTTTTCATTTATTTCTTTACTACTTTTCAGGAATTGAGAATTTTGTATTTTTACTTATATTTTATCTTTATTATATTAAATAGACTCACGTTGATTTTTTAGTTTTCTTTATTGGGAATTTTAAGTTGTTGTGTGCATATATTGATTCGTTTACCATAGATATTTTCATAAAATTGATTCAATGTTTCACATTCAATGTTCAAATCATTTTTTATTCTAGAATAAGAATATGGTATCAAATCATGTAATGTTTATTTTATTTAATAAACATTTATATTTTTTTTTATTTTTTTGGTTTTTAGAACCAACATTAAAATTAGAAGTCTTGATTTGGACATTACTTATAGACTACCCCACAATATAGCCCACAATAATTGGTATCAATTATAATATAAATTTAATATTATGTTACAAAAGTTGAAACTATATATTAAATTCAAGAAATATTTCTAGTGTATTTATTATAATTTGATTTATATGTTTTGTTCACCCAGGTTGTTTTATTTCAATGTGTCCTTTAAGTATATGTTTTTTTATATCAATATAAAGAGTTTTATTCTTTCGTCAATTACATGTAGTGCTCTAATTTATGTTATGGGGTTGTATTGCACAAATTTTTAATTTTATTAGTATGTTTCTCAATTATATTTTGTGAATTTTCATTAATTCTTATATATTAATTAGCATTTTTTTCAACATTTCTAGATTTGGAAATATTATCTGAATTGTATAAATCCATGCATAGATTTTTATTCATTAAATACATAATTTATATTTTTATGTTTTAAAGGTAAATATATTTTTTGGATTATTTTAATGTGGTGGAAGGAGCTATGTAAGAGATAATAAGAGTAGAAGGGTGTTGTAAAAGAGTCTAAGATCATTAAATAAGAGTATAAGTGCACTGTATAGTAATAAATGATCGCCACATGAGAATATATAAGAGAAGGGATTCACTATGATATAATTAATGCATGAGAAAATTCTTTGTGTAGGAGTTTATTTGAGCATCCATCAAAATCAATGCAACCCTATGTTTGAGAATGAGAGCATGCTGGTGGTTTAATTAAATCCTGGATCTATCACTATAAGGTTATATATTCTCATCAATGAATGTTATGTCAATTTACCAGTATTAATCTAGTTCCAACATAGCATGGGGAATTATTTTAGGTATCGTCTCTTATAACTATGTCTTATATAATCCTATACAGATTACATACGATAAGAAACATAGAATGGAGGTCCAATTCAAGATGAAAGCTCTAGGAAACACCCTTCTCATTCTAATGGTCTATTTTTTTTGGAATTTGAAATAATTGAGACACTATTATTACATTTCCAAGACAAAACTATAAGAATCAAATCCCATTGATACACCCATACCAATGAAACTTGTGTCAATACCCAAGGATACATTCCACTCCCAATGTGACATAAAGTAACCAATGTTGGATATACAAATATTTCAATAGTTCACCATGAATAAATATAAGATTACATTAATGATAAAGAAAAAAATGTAAGTCTTCTTTAAATATCCATTTCACTACACTCATCTTGGTTAGTGTTGCATTATTTTAAGTCTAGAATATTTTTATTATCTATCACCTAGTTTTCAACATATTTTTCTTTGTTGAAAATAATTGACATTTTACATATTGTTTCTATCTTGGCAGAGTTAGTTTCAATTTCATGTATTAAAAAACCTACAAAAATGTAATCTTCTTTCACACAAGAACATAAAATTTAAATTAAATTAAATTGAATTTTGAATGAATGATGATATCCCATTGGTATATTGATGTATGTTGTTTGAAAGTGTGAAGGTAACATTACCGAGATCATGAGAGAAATAGTTTTTATGTGTGAATCACTTTAGTGATAGATGATGTTGGAATATCATGTATGGACACTATAAGATTAGGAGATGCATCTTGGGTTTTTGTTTTTAATAGGTTGAGTTTTTTTTGAATGTACATCTTGAAGTAATGCTTGAGTTTTTATTTTTTTGTGCTGTTTTGATTATAATTTAGTGAAATACTAATTTTCTATAGAATTATTACTGAATTAGGTTAATTTAGAAAGACCATGGATGTATTCTAGAGGAGTATGAAAATCAGCACTGGCCTTTCAGGAAGGTGGTGGATCACGACGTGAATGAGGCTATACTAAAACCTCAATTTCTAGTAAAAGTTAGACTACATTTTATCTGGAGATGGTCTCTTAATCTGGAGGTGACTAAATGGTATGTATGCGTCACTAGAATGGTTGGGGAACTGAAGATGGAGAAAACTAGATGACCTGGATGGGTCACTGACATGGTTGGGGGCACTGGAGTTGGAGCTGACTAGATGGCATGAATGGGTCACTGGCATGATTGGGGTGCTGAAGCTGAATAGATGATATGGATGGGTTTCTTGGAAAGGATGTGTCTCTTGGAGGGGATTCAACCCTATTGGGGGATTCAGCATGGGAGGGGGAGGGGATTGGGGGATCCAAAATTTTGTATAAAATATTTCATTATTAATATATTTTTTTTCAAGTTTGTGCATGTGTTAAAATCATATTTATGTATTATATATGATAAAAAAATATATATAATATGAAATTTTTATAGCAATAAAAATTTATAATATTTATTCAAATGTAATTTATAAACAAATATATATTATATTTTTATAATATAATTACCAACAGATACATTTTTCATCATGAATTTCTACTAAACACTTTAACCAACATATATATTATCCATTGGTATAATTATTATTAAAATAGTACCATTTTATCTGTCGTAAAAATATTTAGTGATAGAGTTTTTACCAACTATTTAGTAATAGAGAGAAATATGTTGTTAAAACGTTTTACCAACATAAAATGCACTTTTACCAATAGATATGTCCCTATTGGAAAAAGTTTAATATTTTTTAGTGATCCCATAATTCCTTTATTTTTTAACAGATTAACCCAATTCCCAAATATTACTATTTTGTAACCACATTCCATTTAATAGCCATTCAATTTCATACTTAATGAAAAAACAACATCAATAAAACCCAATTTTTAGTTTATCTAATTCCCAATCATTTAATTCCATTAAATATCAATAAACTCATTAATAAAAAATTCACACCTTAAATTTCATCACATAGTTATTTAGTTCCATCCCATGCCATTTACATTTCATCATTTCTAACCTCATCCCATACCTAGCAGGAAACAATAAGAAATTCCATACCAAGTAACAACCCAACTATCTCATATCATTACAAACCTCATATTAGTCCAATTTCATCATAGTACCTCAACCATCACACATTAATAACTATTAACCATCCACCATGACCAGCCTATAACATATCCCATTCCCAACAACCACAACCACACAACCTCAACATATTCCACATTTGATATGGTAACCAATATCTCTATAAAATCCCCATAATTTCCCACACCAAAATCATTATAGTAAGCAGAAAAACTCATATACAAAATATCTTTCATCCCCCACCAATTCTATAATTTCCTTTTAAATTGTAATTTTAGACCATTTCATTATCTCTTTCATTGGTATTTTCACACTATTTTAGATTAAAACAAAACCATTAATTTATCCATTTATAAGTGATTAAACTTTTGTCCAAGGTGATTTCAAAAATCAATCATGATAAGGGTTCTGAATTCCCTGTTTCCACATCACACATAAGGATCTACAATAAGAGTGATTTTTCAACATGGAATCAATGAGACAAAATCTCATAATAAACATCAAAAAAGAATGTAAATACATGAAGGTTATTCCCTTACTATTCTATTTCATTTAAATAGGTTAATTATTATATTTATTTAGTCCTTACCATCCACCTAATGGAAGAAAGGCATGCTAAACCCTCAGATGCACTAAATATTGATAAAACAAGGTCCCCTAACTCAAACAAGTCTTTTTATTTTCTCTAAAAGATCCTAAAAATAATACCATGATCATTAGGATGTAAGTACTCAATAGAACACAAATAAGGTATCTGAAACCTAGGACACAATGTTCCCCATCAATATATAGCCACAATTTCACACAAACCATCCATTACAACAACCATGGCCTTCTTTGAATAGAGAAAGAGGAGGAAAAAAATAGAGGGAAGAAGAGGAACTCACATTATATCTCCATGACACAATTCATTTAGTTTGAGGATATAATCAACTAAAAAGTGGGTTAAATACCTCTAAAGTATGCATATAGGTCACCCAATAGTTGAGAATTTTTTTAGGAATTATGTGTTTCGAATGGGTACCCGAATTTTTACCCATCAGTTTTTAAATATACCATAATGTAACACCCCCATCAATGATGTAATAAGTAGTGTTTTCACCATAACTATGATATAATATCCTATCCTACACTATAAAGGGAATCATCAAAACTAGCTTCTAGAGTCAACATCCTAGTTCCTAATCAAATCCTAGAAGCCTAGGTAATAGATATAGTGCATCCTACACACCATGCTGTAGAAACCCCAAAATATTCAGATCCACTATAATTGACCTATGTATGTCCTCATTTTATAGTTTGTTTCCCTATTATAGACACATCTTAGGAAAAATAGGTAAGGGAAACCTGGATCCTTTGTATTCTATACTGAAAGGACTCAACTGTACTACAAGTGCCTCTACCATGCTATAAGATCCTACTCTATCTAAAATCTCGTCTCTATATCCACCAGTTCCTCCCCAAATATACTTTATAAACCTCTAGTACCTCATGTATCACCATGTAATGGATTTAGAAGGTTCATAAAATTACATGGGTTCTTTGTGAAACATGTTTAGATAAATAAATTTAGAAAAATCTATTACTCAAGAGTGGGGTAATGTGCATTTATTTAATTTTTTATTGTTTTCAGATTATTTTCCATTTATATTTTATGTGATTATTTTTATTTTGATATATGAAATTATAGTTTTTGAAATTATTTAGTTTTTTAAATAAGATATTAATTGTTTACAAATATTACTATATTTTTATTCATTCAAGCTATAATTTAAATTTTGATGTTTTAATGTGAAAAAATAATTTTTGGAAGTATTTTGATGTGAGGAAAGGAGTTGAAGAAGATAAATTAATAGTAGAAGGGTGTTTATGAAGATTATAATGGAAATTTAAAGGAATAAACAATAAATATGTTAAATTTAACTAAATAAGGAATGTAATATATTATAATAAATCCATGGTAAACTTTACTATGTAGGAGAGAAAAGGAGAATCCATTAGAAAAAATTAAACCCCAGGTTGGATCATGAGACTATGATGGCACTCTAATGTAATCTCTAATCAATCAAAATGATAATATGTCTTATTGTCAATATATATTTAATTTACTTACTTGGACTATGAAAGTTCCAATATAGCATGGGTGAAACAATTAATATGTCATCACTGCCAAAACTATAATAAAAATACATTGAATATTACATCCAATAAGTGACAAAGAAAAGAGAGAAACACATGATAAAAACTCAAGGATACACCCTCCTTGTTACAATTCACTATTTTTGGAAATCCAAAAAGTTCGAAGGATAATATTATGTTTCCAATACAACATTACAAGAGTAAAATCCCAAGTATATTCCCACAGCAATGAAACTAGTTTCACTGCCTGATGATATTTTCACTTCCCATGTAATGTTATGAATCTAGTAGAATATAACCTAGCATTACAATGTTTCCCTTGGAATAAATTTCATATTAAATGGATTAGAAAATAAAATTATACGATCTTATGTAAGCTATGTTGACTATATTTCACTCTTAGATATTTAATTTTAGAATTTTATGCAAGTAAATTGGTGAAGTATAATAAGTTCACTTGAAGTTTTTATGTGAAAATATTTCAATAAAAAAATACTCCAAATAATTAATATGGAAGGAAAGAAGGGGGATAAAGTAATGAGGGATATTGATCACTAGATATTACATTTATAGCCAAAGTATTTGGGGGACCAAAATAATTTTTTTATTAGTATATCTAACCAATTTTGGTAATCCTTGTCGAAACTAAAAAATAAAGCCTAATCCAATAAATAGAACATGATACACACATGGTAATGGAGATTAGATATTCCTTAATGAGAATGAAAGTAGTTATTGATTAAGATATATATCGTCACTCACTATCCATGTGGTATAACAATATCTAGTGGGAAGAGGTATATACTAAAAATACCATGCACAATAGAGAAGATCAGAGGTTGAACTTGAGAGTTTATTATCTTTTTTAAGGAGAGTAGACTGGTGAGTTAGAGAGTCAGACATTGGAGAATGTTACACTAATTATCATTAGATAAGTATCTTCTTATATATTATATTTTTAGTATTATATTATGAGTATTAATGGATAAAAACCTTATTAGGAAGGAAGAGGTATTTTTAGGTATTATTTCTAAATACTTGATGGAATGAAACTATAAAAATATTATAATTTTGTATGTAATTATTTTTAGCCTAATCATTTATTAAATGATTATTGGGGAGTGGATTAAATAATGAGAGTTGAAATATAATACCATAAACTTGGAGTAGGGATATAGTTCTCTAAAGAACGAGAGTTTCTAATGAGGACAATTCACACATTAATCATATTAAACAAGAGTTAAATTCTCTTTCTATATTTATCATAGGTATCCTTAAGATTAATTTTTATTGCACTATAAATATGAAAAGTTATTTGAGAGAGTACTTGTAATGAAAGAGTGAGTGTGAAAGTAAAGAACCAATGAACTCACACATAATCAATATAAAGAAATAAATTCAATCCAATAATCCCATTATTTACTCACGTGACTTATAAAACATTTTATTCTTGAGATTGGGATCTTTAACTCATCAATATGGATTTATTTCTTCTGTATGTTTCACACCACTTATTTCTTGTCCTTTTTACTCCACAAAAACACTAGCACTTATCCTTAAATGATCATACTAGTGGATTTAATTAGTGAATTGAACAATATTTCCTAAATTATATATCATGGGTAACTTCATAGTTAATGTGTTACATAGTACTATATACTTTTAGGGAGGACGTGTAACTTCAATACATAGTTTATCACTAATAAGGGGTTTATGTTTTTTATGTTTGAGTTGGAAGAGTTTGAGTGAATTGTGGTGTAAGTTTGATGTGATAGTCTTTGAGATGTTCCCATGTTTTATCTTCTATATCCACTGTTAGGATTTGAAATAACAATGAGATCATTATGTTATTTCATTGGGTATGTGATTGTCGGTGGAATGTAATTTTTCATTAGTTTTGGTAGTGTGGTCTCTTTAGGTGGATTTGTTTTCTAGATTATACTAAATAAGTTTTCTTTGTCTAAACCAGACTCACTATGGATTCAAGTTTTCCTCTTTAGGTGAAGTGGTCTACAAACCCTTATATTTGGATAAATATGGTTTATGTTTTCTTCTTTGGAGAGAGGGTGCTATATAAATTGGACTCATAGATGATTTATGATGATGAATTGGCCTATGTGGATTTAAGTTGATTGTATAATTTCTTTAGTTCACTCAGATCGATGTTGACTTAGTTGTTTTAGTTTTCTTTTTTTCTTTATAGGGTGTTTTTATTTAACAGTACTGGTTAAATTTGAATTATTTCATAGATGAGTTTATTAATAAATTTTTATTTCTATTATTCCATGTTATTTGTGTGAGGAACCAAGCATTGATTTATTTTATTATGTTATAAAAAAACTTTTGAGTTTCATTAGGACCCCTATTTTCATGTTATTAGTCAGAATTAGAGGCATACATTTTTGAATATTTAGTTATGGGAATGGTAAGTTCAGTTAATTCATTGATTAGATTATGTTTTTTTAAAGGCCCAAATTTTTCATACATAAAAATTACATCTTTTTAGATGAATAGTCATTACATTGCACAAAAACATGCTTGATGATCATAAATATATAATTCCTTTTGATAATAGACACAAAATATTTTTATTTCTTGAAATATATCTAATATCATACAAAAAGATCTTCCCATATAGTACTGTTTTTAGACATACCATACATAAAACCGTTCTTAATAACCTAGGGAAAGGAAACATAAGAAAGGTTGATCTCAGATTCTCAGTAATTGTAAATAAGGGAGATACTTAAGAATAATACGAGTATAAGGGTATGATAATATGATCATGACATGTGAAAACCATTCCATGAATATCAAATATCATAATCTTAAGTCATGGAATAAATATTAGAAGTTCATAAGAGATGAATCATAAGGAAATAAAAGAACATAAACTATGAGAACATAATAGTAAAGTAATACATATAATTATGGAATAAATATAATAATTAATCATCATTTCCTTAGTAGTTAAATATAATTTAAAACGATATCATAGTTCAATTGAATAACTCCTTAATCAATTGCAGTAATCAAGGTTCACTCTCAAGACTATCATAGTGGAAAAAGTCCCTTACTAAATAGGGTTCACTCCCTATTACAATCCTATTTATCTCCTGAGATTTTAATATTTACCGAATTCATTTAAGTGAGATATAGGCCCCACACATCAAATAATGAAAACAATACATTGGTGTTCTAAAATATCATAAAAAATACATAATATTTTAATACATTAAAAGAAATGATTTTTATAATCACTAAATCATATCATAACCAATGTAAATTAAATGGGGTTCATATAAATTTTATCATTTCATCATAGCATAACCCATATAAAATAAATAGGTTTTATAATAATTTTATCATGGTATAACTTGTGGAAAATAAATTAGTTTTATAAACTTATTTACATCATAAACAAAAACCATTCACAGAAAGATTAAGAATGGTTTAGATAAATCATATCCCCATTAAATAAAAAGTAATAGTAAAGGATTTCATCCTAGATGGAATTTTTTTTTAAAATAAATATGGAAAATTTGTTGAGGAAAAAAAATTTTATTTGAAAATCACTTTTTAAAACAAAAATCATTATTTATTTGAAAATCAATTCATTTTAAAATAAACTTTGAAACTTATAAAGTATGTTTTAAAAATCATTTGAAACATTTCTTGAGTAAAATATACTCTCCCCTTTGAAACCAATTTTTAAAGAATAAAACATTTATAAAATTATTTTATTTTAAAATAAAATTATAAACTTATAAAGCAATATTTAAAAAAATGAGTGGTCAAGAAGACTGAAAATACTATTCATGCCATACAGTTTAAAACAAATATTCATTCCACATTTTTAGTAAAATCCAAATGGGAATTTTTTGGAAAATGAAATTAATATTCCTTTCAAAATATTTTTTTAAAATTCAAACATGGGTAGAAATATAATTAATAAATCATTTGATTAATTTTCAAATTATTTTCAAAAACTTTTTTTAGAAAACTTGGTTTTAAAATAAAAATTATTTTTTGACCAAAGTGAGAAATAAAGATGATTTTTATTAAAAAATACCTTTGAATTCTTTTATACATAAAGTGATTAAAAATAAGGGAAATAATCTATTCTAATGAAAAAAACAAATAAAAAAATTCTTGAGTTTATTGAGATATGAATTTTAATATTTTTTAATTATAATCATAATCGTAAAAAATCCTGAAAATTAATGAGACTGTATCATAAAACCATTACTAATTTGGTAACATTGAATAGTATGTCAAATGATAGAATAAAATTTTAAAAAACTTAATATATATCATAAATATAAGAATATTCATGATATAAAATTTTTAATAGTTAGTATATATACCTCATAAAATAAGATATGTGCATAACACAACATTTGTGTCAAAGAAAGAAAATTAAAATGAAAATCACTTTTCTATTTGGTAACATTTGGACTATAAACTCCATGAAAGTGTGATCCTAAAATGGATATGTAAATCCCCATAATTTTAGGGTAATTATCATAACATATATTCATAGTATGTATATACACTATATAAAATAAATAGGTGGTAAATATTGCGTGTACCTCGTGGATATAAAAGGGAGACGGAAATCCATTACTTTAAGTCTCAATTTCCTTCATACACATTAGCAAAAACAATATAATAATAATTATTTTATTTTAAATATATTTCAGAAGCATAATCATATCTATGATAACATATATTATTTACTTATGACCTTTTATTATCTGTTTATCAACAATTCCTTGTTAAGATCACGTTTTAGGTTATAAATAGTTAATTTTGGAAGTACGTTTTAATTTTTTATTTTATTGGTTTTATTAATTTTATCATTGTTAAATAATCACCATAATTTTTAATATTAAAAAAATATAATATATATATTCATTATATTTATATTTAGATTAGTCCATAAAATTTAGAGATATAAAACGAAATACATCATTCATAGAGATGGTAGGCCATATATACGCATGAAAGTTGTTTAAATTTTCTAAAAATATTGAAATAAATAATTAAAAATAATATATTATAACCCCATAATCATTTTTATATCATATATATATCACATATTTTCATTTAACACATCTTTATTAGCTTCCAAGTAAAGCATCAATGAATTAAATTGCTTTGCAAGGCAGTAGTCTACCATACACATGAGCGACATTATCATATTCCTACAGAATGGAATGTAAGAAGGTTTATGTGATAAAATAATTCCTTAATTATAAAGTTTTTTTACTAATATCATATATATTGATTAAAATTATCCTCATTACCATCCATGTAAAATATAAATTAAAACACATCACATCGGTTCGTGAGGCGGTAGTCTATCGTACACACGAGCGACATTTTTATTTTCTAATGGGTTTGGTGATAAAAAGGTAGAAGTGCTATTATAATTATCAACGTTTAATAAAACCATAAATATAACATATAATAATTAAAACCATTATTATAACCATCTGTGAGTGGTGCGGCTGGAAAATGAATAACATCAGTTCGCGAGGTGGTAGTCCGACATACATACAAATGATGATTTCGTATCCCATTTAATAGAATTGGAGAAAGATTTAGGTTATTAAATTATCATAATAATATATAAATAAATTTGATATATTGGTAATATTATAACATATTTATTTAATAATAATTGAAGGAGGTGGAGAGAGAAAAAAAAATAAATGCTCGTTCAAGGACGTTACTTTTTTCTTTAGATAATTTTTTTGGTGTGCAGAAAAAGGATTGTTAGGATGGATTTATGACCAAAATAACAATTCTAGGATGATATGGGGGAATTAAGGAAGTTATTTGAGTAGGTATTTAATTAATCAATGGGGTTTTTATGTGTTAATAGAAGAGGAGAGGGGGTGGCCTTTTATAAGTGAGGTGAGTGACACACTGGTGATGTTTGAAAAGAAAAAGGTGTACCAATGTTTTTCACTTTAAAAAAGTCTAAAAAATATAATATTAATTAAAAAAATAAATAAGGTCTAAATATGTCAAAATAATGGCAGATAGAATTTTTTTAGGTCATTTTTAACACTTCTCTTTTTAGTTTATCCCGCTGGGTAAACCCATTTTACCATAATTTTAGAAAATAGTTTTTACTACTTTTACTATTTATTATGGTAAAAACATAAGTTGAAATTGTTATATAATATAAATTACGATGATTACAAATATTTAACCCATTTTTTCAAATTATATTCACAGAATTGATAAAATTTAATTTAAAATTAATCCCATAGATGCGATGAGAAAGTGGTGTTTCAAAGAGAAAATGATTAAAATCTTACAAAGTTTTTATATAAAAGTTAAATATGAAATTGATTAAAATTAAATAAATTTGATTAATATATTCTTAATTGAACTAATTTTACTTTTAAAACCATACAAAAACAATTTATAGGTTTTTAAATGCTTTAAAATGAATGACATCTCTTATTAAAACCAGTATTTTTCACTATTCACTGAGAAATTTATAGTTTCAAAAAATTATAAAAAAATTACTCCAATATAATTTTGAGAATTATTTTTCAAAACTGAAGTTTATTTTTTCAATAAATTTTCTAAAATTGGTAAAAATTAATTTTAAAATAAGTGCGTAAAATATGACAAAACTGTTTTTTAGAAAAATAAAATTTTCAAGCATAAAATTGGATTTATTTTGTCTCATGTCTAGGAGACACATAAAAAAATGATAAAAATTAGATTTGATATATATTATATAATTTAAATTATTTTAATTCACCAATATTTACAATTAATTTATTAATAAAAACAGTTTTTAAGAAAAATATTTCCTTTATTTTCAAGTGTTTTTGTTTTCATTTATAATAAATTAGTCACCAGGGAATTAATTTTATATACATGTGTAAATAATATATTTTAATAATTTATTTAATATTATTCATACATTCCATTCCAAGAAATAGGTGATAACTTTCATATTAACTAAAAATATTTTAAAAGTATTTCAAGTTTTATTTAAACTTGGTGTTGTATGTAATGAAAGATAAACTCTGTATTACTTGTAATGCAATCCAAATTTAGTGATGTGGGTAATTAAAGATAAAAGTAGTGTTGATTGTAACAAAAAATATATAAAAGATTAAATTTATTTCTAAACAAAAAATATTTCACAAAATATTATGGTGTAACATTTAACCCCATTTAATAAATTGTATCCTCATAATTTGAGCTTTTGATCGATAAACAATAGTTTAAAATTTTAAAAATCTTTTTTAAGAAACCCATATCATAAAAAAAGATTAATTGAACTTCCTCTTGAAAAGATAGAAAGTGATGTGATAAGGTCATCTAGAAATACATATACTAGGTTTCCAAATAGGAGAATATAACTACTAAGTGAATATTAAGACACATAAGAAAAACATAAGGTCTAAATAATGAAGAAGTGTGAAAGATATCATTGATCCCAAGAAACCAAATGATCAAGTGAAAATCAATAACAAAAAAACCATAAACCAAATAGGAGTGAAAAAGGTCATTGATATCATTAGAAATGATAGCAATAAGAAAATATTTTATTTCAAGATCGTTTTCCTAAAGTTGGGGATTCTTCATGAAAAGATATACATACATTATTTCATTGCATTTCATAAGAATCATCTAATCATTTGGTTGTTCTTAGATCAATTTCCACTTCATCTCTTACTCAAGTAAATGAAGATGATTTTCATTCCTGAATCAATAGTGGATCACATGATCTATAAAAACAATGATAAGTCGTTCCTTATTTCTCTAAATATTAAAAAAAATATAAATTTTTATCACATGTTATCTATTAACAACCTTTTTTAACTTAATACATTACATGAATAGTTAAACTTAAGGCTCCTATATGTTTTTACAAATTTGAAATCCAAAAATATAGAATTAAGGTCACAAAATTTCAAAAAATCAACGTATCAGTAATACCCCAAACAATAGTATATATTAATGTCACATACCAAATATTTGAATACATTGATCATATAGTTTCTTAAAAAATAGTAATATCATTAATTACCATAAAACCATAATGAAAACATACCTGATTTCAAAAAATAACTCTTTCCTCATTCCTTAAATAAAATAACAGATTACTGAATATATTACATAAATCCAAAAATGTTGTGAAGTCCATCGACGATAACATAAAACACTGTCATAAAATAATTAATAATTTCAAAGTTAGTTAATACTATCTAATTTACTTTATCCATATCAATAATCTCTTTTTCCAAAATAAAAACAATTTTCTCAACATCAGGAACATATTAATCATATGTTCCCTTAAGAAAAACATCACCTTTCTATTAAATCAATTTTCGAGGCCATCAATACCATTTACCATATTCTTACAAATACTTAATAAAAAACTAGTGTAGAACAATGCATTGATGTTTCATGATTCTAATAACCAATATACAACTGATAAGAATATTATTACTTGAACCCCAATACATAAACACGTCAATTTATTCATACATCATTAACCAGGATATGTTTTCTTATTCCTTAACACTACTTTATATTCATATTTCATTTGAATTATATTCATCATTTTTAATAAAACGATTACTCATACAACCTTGATGATTCTATTCATGAGATTTCCCTTTAGGAAATCTATTTTCATAATTCCCATAATTTCCATATTTGAAACATTCAACCATCAATGATTTCTTAGGGATACCATTATTCTTATCCTTTGTGTTAACCAAACATTTCATTTTTCCTATGTAATTACATTCTTTGTGTCCTTCTTTTCCACACTCATAAAAAATTCTTATTCCTATAGGACATCCACTTCGGTTCATTTTCACAACTTTCGACACATAATTAAATGAATATGCTTTCCTCCTTGATTTCCACCACCCAAACTCTCAAATAACTCCCTCATTCACTTCTTTGGTGAGTTCAATTGTTGGAATAGGTGCAAGTTGTTAATACTATATCATGATAAATGATTAGGAATAATCACAATATCCTTCATTATAGTTATCATCCCATTTGGTTACTCATAAAAATATTTTTTTATCAAAATAAACATTAATATATTTCCTTATATTTCCTTCCATTGACTAAAACCAAAAATCATAATGCGAGTAACAATATTCATAGTGGGAAATGAAATAATTATGAAAAAATCACCTATAGGATGTCTAAATAATGTTAACTTTTCATTATATGACACCTTAGAATCTATCTAGGACATTAAATGTCACCATATATTTAAATAATTTATGATTTTTTGAAAAGATTTTGTGAATTTCCAAATCATATCCCCCAAGATTGTAAAATTTGGTGTGTAGCATGGCCCGTTCTCATACCCCAGGTGATTGCCAAATTCAGATCAATGTTCCCTTTTTAGAGTTATTACCGCTAGGTGAATATATACCATATCCACATCCAATTTTATTATCCATACATGGATGTAATTTCTTGGAAACCACTCGTTCTATCCTTTACCCAATTTCTTGGACATTTTCCTATACTTTGACTCATCCTTGGACTTATCCTTAGGCATATCCCTAGAAATATCATTATAAATATCCATAGGGATCTTACTAATGTTTTCTTATCATACTTTCCAATGGTGAACTAATATATCATATAATAACAACTATAAAGACCCAAAATTATCATACATAGATATTAGATCTTTTTAGATGAATATTCATTAAATTACAAAAACAAATGCAGGAGGATCATAAAGTTATATTTCCTTTGGAAAATAGAACCAAAATATTTTTATTTCTCGAATGATCTTCAACATGTATCCTAAACATCTTACTACATAGTACTATTTTTAGATATACCATACTTCAAAAATTTCTTTACAACCCATGGAAAATCAACATATGAAAGGGTAGGCTTATATGCTCAGTAAGGGTAAACAAGGGAGATACGTAAGCATAACATGAGAAAAAGGATATGATAATATGTGCATAATATTTGAAAACCATACTCTGCATATCAAAGATCATAATATTGAGTCATGGAATAAATATTGGTAGTTTATAAGACATTAATCAAAAGTAAATCAATGAACATGAACCATGAGAACATAACATTGCAAAAATACATAGATTTTTGGCATACAAATATGTATAAAACATCATTTCAATAGTAGTTGAGGATCATTTTCAATGCTATCATAGTGGAATGGGTTCATTCCCCAAAACATCATAGTAGTTAAGGTTAACTCCTAAGACTAAAAAAGTGGAAATATTCCCTTACTGAACTGGGTTCAGTCACCATTCCAGTCCTAAGTATCAAAAAATATTTTAATCTTTACCTAAGGTGTTGGAGGGAGATATTGGTCCCAACCTTTAAATAATTAAAATCATAAATATGTGTTCCAAAATATTATAAAACATTCATCATATCCCCATGGAAACAAATGGGTTTAAAAATCATTAAATTATAGAATAACACATTGAAATGAATTGGGTTTCATATACATTTTCTCATTTCATCATTGCATAACCCGTAGATAAAGAAGCAGATTTTATAAGCATTTTATCATGGTATAAAACATGGAAAAGAAATAAGGCTCATAAACTTATTTTCATCATAAAAATAAACCATTCATAGAAATAATAAGAATGGTATCCTTGTATCATATCCCCAAAAAATCAGAAGTTACATCAAAGGATGTCATCTTATATAGAAAATTATTTTAAAAAGAAACATGAAACATTTTTAAGGAAAATAAAATTTATTTGAAAATAAAATTTTCAAACTAAAAACTCATTAAAAATTTTGGAAATCATTTCATTAAAAACAAACTTTTAAACTTATAAAGTAATATTTAAAAATCATTTATAAAATTTCTTGAGAAAGATGTCTTTTTTACTTTGAAAACATTTTTTTAAAACATAAAACATTTTAAAAATTATTTTCTTTGAAAGTAACCTTGGTAAATTATAAAGGAATTTTTAAAATAATGGTTGGACATGATGATGGAAATATAAAAGTCATTATATACATTTTAAATCAAATATTCCTTTTATATTTTTGATAAGATCAAAATGGGAATTATTTGGAAAAAGAAATGAAGAATAATTTTGAAAACTTTTGTTAAAATTAATGCATGGGTAAAAATTTATTTAATAAAACATTTAGATAATGATACAGAAAGTTTTTAGAACATTTTTTAAAGACATTTTTTTAGAAGAAAAATGGGATTTCAATTGAATAGAGAAATAAAAAGAATTTTTTTAAAACAGTACTTTGTATTTTTGAGAACATAAAGATATTAAAATTATGTTAAAAAATGTATTCTCATGAAATAAAAATAATATAATAAAATTCAGTATTTTATTGAGATATTTATCATAACATTTTATCATCCTAATCATAAACATAATAATTTCCAATAAACTACGAGAATGCATTATAAAACCATTACTACATTGGTAAAATTGAAACACAAGAACCATTAAAGAAAAATATTAAAAAAACACAATATATATAATTAAAAATATAATATTAGTGATATAACATGTCAAATGGGTAGTATATACACCTCATCCATTAATATAGGTGAATAACACAACATATGTCTCAAAGAAGGAAAATTGAGATGAAAATCCTTTACCCCTTTGGTAGATTTTAAATAATAAACCCAATGAAAGAGAGATACTCAAATTAATATTAAAATTACCATAATTATTAATATAATAATAAAAAATAAATTAATGGTAATTATATATACCATATAACATAAATTGGTGGTGAATATGTATCTAATAGATTTAAAAGTGAGACAGAAATCCCTTAACTTATGTATCAACTTCCTTCATAAATTTTCAAAACTACAGTATAATAAATAAAACTTTATTATACATATATTACATAAAAATAATCAGATTATTAATTTCATATATGATTTAATTATTACCTTTTATTACCATTTTATCAAAAATTCTTTGTTAAAATCATGTTTTTAGTAATAACTACTTTCTTTTTCATAACTGTTTTGATTTATTATTTTTTGGTTCTATTAAAATGATCATGGTCATATAATCCATATAATTTTAAAAAATGTATGTATATCATATATCTTCATTATATATGTATTTATAGTAGTTAATAAAATTTAGATATAAGAAATAAAATACACCATTCATGGAGACAGTAGACTTTATGCATGCATGAACATTGTTTACATTTTCACATTGGATTGAAAGAAAGAAAGGTAAATAATATATTTCCATTACTTAATAATTTTTATTTAACACAAATACACACAAAAAACACAGATATATAACATATTTTGGTTAAAACCATACTTATTACTTTCCATGTAATGTGTGAATGAATCACATTGCTTTGTGAAGTGATAATTCATCATACACACGAGCAACATTATCTTATTCCCACAGAATTGAAAGTAAGGAGGTATATGTGATATAATAATTAAAGAAGTAAAAATATTACCAATATAATATATATTTATTTAATATATACTTACTACCATCCATGTAAAATAGAAATGAAAAATAAATCAGGTTGGTCTAGGAGGCGGTAGTCCTCTGTACACATGAGCGATGTTGTTATTTTCCAATGAGTTTGGTGGTAAGAAGTTAGATGTGTTATTATAATTATAGAGTATCAATAATATCATAAATATCTTATATAAATATTAAATACATCATTATTTCTATCCATGATAGGTGAGGATGAAATTCAAATAACATCTATTTGGGAGGCAGGTGTCCACCATACACACGAATGATGATTTCATATCCTATTTTATAGAAGAGTAGATATATTTTGGTTATGAAATTAATATAATAAAATATAATTATATTTAATATACTGAGGTTTTTATATTATCACAGTTTAATAATAATTTAATTACATAAAGGGAAAAATAATATAAAATGCTTGGTTAGGGGCGTTACATCTTCTTCGAAAAAATTCTTTTAGTTTTCACCAAAATGAATCTTTGGATGGGTTTATTACAAAAATAAAACTTCAAGGATAAGAGTATGGAATTAATTAAGTGATTTGGGTAGGTATATTTTGAATTAATGGGCTTTTTAAGTGCGAGGAAGAGATTAGAGGGGGTGGCCATTTAAAAGTGAGGTGAGTGACACACTTGTACTTTTTGAAAATGAAAAGGCATACCCCCATTTTCCACATTAAATAAGGAAAAAAATGGAAATTATAGAAACTATAGGAAATAATACTGTAATATTTCCATCTAATGGGTGTTGTAAAAGTTTCAGGTCATTTTTAACCCTTATCATTTTAGTTTAACCCTTGATAAACCCATTTTTACCATAACCATGGTAAAAAATTGTTTATATTTTAACTATTTATAATGGTGAAAAAATAATATGGAACTATTAGATAATATAAATTAGGATGATTAAAAATATGGAATCTAATTTTAAAATTCCACTCATACAAGTGAAAAATTTTAATTTTAATTTAATCCCATTGACGCGATGAGAAAAATGGTTTTAAAAAAAGTTTTCAAATGTTATAATGTCTTTATTTCCAAATTCATTATTAAATTGATTAAAATTTACTAAATTATACTAACAGGTATATAATTAACTAATTTTAAATTTTAAACCATCTTAAATCAATATTTAAGTTTCTAAAAGCATTAAAATAAATGAAAATTCAAAATAAAAACCAATATTCTATATTATTCACTCAAACATTTATCTTTTTAGAAAATTCTAAAAATACCAATACAAGATAATTTTGAAATATAAATCTAGAAAATGAAATTTATTTTTCCAATAAATTTTATTAATGTTTTAAAATTAATTTTATAATATGTGTGAAAAATGCAACAAACCTATTTTTAGAAAAATATAGTTTAAAGCATAAAATTTGATTTATTTTATCTCATGCTTAGGAGGAAACATAATATTATTTTTAAATATTATATTTAATTTATAGTATATAAATTTTATTAATATAGTTCAAAAAAAATAAAAATTTTAATTAATTTATAGATTATTTTTGAAAATGATTTCCTTTATACCCAAATGGTTTTTATTTTCATTTGTAAATAATTTTTCACCAAATGATTCATTTTATATACATGTGTAAAAAATATAATTTCATAATTTACTTAATATTATTCAAACCCACCATTTTAATGTCTAGGTGATAAATTTCATATTAAATAATAGTATTTTAATAGTATTCTTGGTTTTGGTTAAACTTGGTGTTACATGCTACACAAGCTAAATTTGATATTGCGTGTAACAAAATCCAAACTCAATGTTGTGTGTAATGAAAGATAAAAATAGTGTTATGTGTAACATAAAATATTGAAATGATTAAATTTATTTATAAAAACATATTTCAAAAAATCAAAGGGTGTTATAGTTTTGATGCTAAACTCGATTGCATAATATTAAAAAAATTACTGTGGGTAATTATTTATAACATTGATATATAGTGAGGATAATGTGGAAAATTACTTGATTGGGTTTTAACTATCAAGAAAAAAAATTTATTTTGTGAAGAATATGTCTTTGATGTCTTTGATGATATTTTTTAAGATATTATAAAACATGATGCAAATGAAGTTTCTCTAGAACGTGGTTTGAATCTTGAGAAGAAAGATTAGAGAAGGTAGAAGTAGATGTGAATATTTTATTGTATTTTGGTTTCATCACATAAATCATGTTCAAAATAAATTTATTATTGGCAATTTACTTATGGTGATGGTCAACCAAATATTTCTTAGTGTTCAAAGTTCATTGGAATCAATTTTGAGGAAGTTGGAATATATCAAGAAGTTTAACAAAGTCGTATGGATTTATTAGTAGCTGTGTAATGGTCACTTAGAATTTAAAATGGACACTTAAATGTTTTATGAATCAAATTTAAAGGAAAATTATAATTTTAATGACTTAAATTATTGTAAATTCACACTGCTTACAGATCATAACCCCATAATGTAATACCCTGAGATTTTATGAATTATTATTTTTCGAATTAATTTTTATTTTGGATATTTTACATTTCATATGAACTTGGAAATAATTATATATATATATATATGAATATATATTAAAAAAAATTCAGACATTCCTTTCACACAACACCGACTTGGTTTGTGCTACACACAATACCGACTTGTCTTTCACTACACACAATACCGACTTGTCTTGCGCAACACGCAATACCGACCTAGCTTGTGCTACATGCAATACTAACTTCTATTTCACTACTCACAATACCAACTTGGATTAGACTACATAAAATACTGAATTATCTTTCACTACATGAAATACTGACTTGGTTTGCGCTACATGCAATACTGAGTTGGCTTGCGCTACCTGCAACACCGACTTGGCGTATGTTACACGCAACATCGAGTTTCTGTGAAGCTTCATTTTGTTGTTGTTTTTTCAAAATGATATAATTATAACCTAACCATTAAATTTAGTTATTTAAATATTAATAACTACAATTAGAATATTTTTTATTATGGTTTTATAGAAATAAAATATATTTATAATGAAAGATATAATTTTTGGTAAAGTCCTTTTATGTTTAAAAAAATAATTTTTTTCTAAATAAAAAACTTTTAATAATAAAACTAATTTTAGAAATATTTAGAAATTTAATTTTATAAATAACATAATTTTTTTAATTTATAATTTCGAAATTAGATTTGGGTGAGTTTTTTGAATTTTTTCGAGAAACATCATTTTTAATGAATAGTGAAAAATAATACTTTTTTTTTAAAATTAAAATTTTCCAATTATTTTAGTGGAATTTGGAAAAATGGATTCCATATTTGGAATCATCTTAATTAACATTATGCAATGAGTTCATCTTATTTTTTAACCATGATGAATCATAAAAATTATTAAAATTAATTATCATAGTTAAGGTTAAAATAGGTTTATCGAGGGTTAAAGTAAAATGATAAGTTGTTAAATGTTCTATTAAATTTTTTCACTCCCATTTACTAGAAATATTTTGACCTTATTAACTCTAAGGTTCTATAATGATCCATTTCGGAGCCTATTTTCTTGTGAAAAACATAGGTACAATTAATTCTTTAAAAAAAAATCCATGTGTGTCCTCTCCCCCACTTATTAAAGTCCACCCTTCTAATTTCTTATTCATACATCCAAAACCTTTTGGTTTGAATAATTTTTATAGAAATAACTTTCCCACTAACCTACCTTTATATCAGAGGCATTATTTTTGTTAGGAACCCATCATAGGAAGGCTTTAGGTATAAATCTTATAGAGCCCTAGACCAGAGACATCTATGGGGGTGAATCAGTGGTCACTTTTTATGAATTATATTTATTAATAAAATCTATTTTTATTGTTAAAGAATAAATATATCATTATTTGAAGTTTCAATTATCTCATATAAAAACAAATAAAAGTAATGAAAATCACAAAATGATTTTGGAAGTTTCAGAAAAAGCCTACTTCTTATTGTGATCAACCTATGGCTATTTCATGGATTCTTTTATCACTATAATTTTTCAATTATTAGAGACACATAGAATTTAAGTATAATGTTTAGGTATGAAAAAATAAATCTACCCGAGTTAGTGTAATTCATTATACTGGGTCCCCTCGTCTTCAATGGCATTGTTTATACTGGCACCATTAGTTCTTAAAATATAAAGGATAAAAGCACTGAATAAGATCTCTTTACTTGACAAGATAACTTTTCACCAACTGAAGAACTTGTTTCTAAATTGAGGACTTCAAATAATTCTTGTATCTATAATATTCTAGGCACTTTTGTCATGTACTATTCAATAAAATTAGTCAAAAAATCCCTTATAAATTTTCACTTTTTCATACAAAGCACATGACCTATCTAAGGTAATGTGAAGAGAATAACCACTAAATGAAATATTGTGTGTATCCTAAATTTTATTTGCATAATAATAAATCTAATTAGAGTGTTCTAAGAAAACTATCTATATTTCCTTAATTTTACTAAGATATTTGTTCATAGGTTATTCTCGTGTACCTTCACATAATCAAGAGGTTTTATGCTGGAATCCCTTCACATAAAAAGAGATGTGTCCACATGTTATCATTCCAAAGACACAAGATGTCCATTGAACTATCTCAAGAACCTTCACTATATTGGTATGTCTCATGGGTTTCTCCTTTATAGGAAAATTGATTTTTCTCCAGTTCCTTCACAAAATAAGGGATATGTATGTAGGTGTCACCTTCACGTAAGCAGGTAGTGCTTCGTGAGATGGCTTCACATGATTGAATCACATGGAACTCATCTTACTTTGTATTAATAATTCACATAAATTTTCTCTATTCTTTTCATCTATGGTTTATATTATTTCTCTATTTCGAGGAATCTTGTAATATTATTAGTAACAACACATGTTCCCTCATCCATGCTTTGATTTCTATAGAGGATAATCCCTCCTCTTTTTATGCTTAATCGAGCACATATTCAAATGTTAGAGGATATTGGGATATCATGAATCCCAAAACTACTATATTATCTATGGAACATTGGAATAATCACACGATCCACATGATTAATTCACATGATAACTTTATTGATCATGCTATGCCTTAGTGGAATTTATGCATTTCCAAGGTGATTTTTCACAGGCCTTCATGTGATGAAATCTTGTGACTTCACTAGTTCTTGTGATGCCTTATTACAACATTAATTCCCTTTAAATATTCATAATTCATGTAGGAAAAAGTTTTATTCCTTGCTTCAGTTCGATCTACCTTGTCTCAATCCTTCAGTTTGACAAGTGAAGATTGCCGTCATGTGAGGGAGTCTTGAACTATGATCCATGTTTATAAAAAATATGCGTATAGAGCCTTCAAAGGACAATGGTTAAAGATGGTGAGGTCATTTGAATACATTAATCACATGATCTATTAGACAAAAAATATCAAAATAATCATTTATCCCTAATTCTATATAACATTTAAATGATGGAGGAAAATTATCATCCACACTCTTTTCCCATGTCAGTTCTACAGAAAATATTCTCTATGATTTATTAACAATCGCATGCTGCAACAATCCCGATATGGATTTGGGTGATTATAACACATAACATTAGAACACACACCTCATGAGCCACACCTCCCTATTTCAGTCTCACCGGCACCATGCGGTCCCTACACATGGGCCCATATATGCCTCCGAGTGCACGCTCTTACATGCCTTATACATGGTCCTATCGAAAAATATGCCTCTATGTAGGCTATGTGGACCAATTCCCCCATGTGTTCAAGGTTCTCATCCCACATGTGTTGAGGTAGAGTTAGACCATGTGGCTCACATGGCTGCCAAATTTTTTATGTAAGGGAAACAATAATATAATTCAATAAATCCCTCATTATCCAAAATTTCATACAAGAAGTTTTATATGAATTTACAAGGACTACTTCCAATTATTATTATGAAAAAATATAGTAAACAATAATTCCTTATTAACACATATCTTTGACACTATAACCAGTACAATTAATCTTCAGAGTTAACTTGTAAAATTTCTTGATCATGACATCTAAATGAAATCAAGTGATTCCATAACAATTTCTTAAGCATCACCAATTCATCCAAACTCACCAAACAAATATTTACACATTATTGAAAACAAATGAAATAATGGGACAAAAAATCATCCAATTTTACTTTTTTTATTTATTATATCTTACATATTCAAAAGTCAATATGTGTGCTCAAACTTTCTCCCCCTTATTGGAAATAAAATTCAAAGGGTAATTAGGGTACATCTAATTTCATTTTTCTTTTAAAAACATTCTCTTATCCCTTATATGAAAAATATTATTCACTTTAAGAGAGGGAATAATTCACCTGATTTTCATAGAAAAGTTCATTTTGTTAACAAAATTTAAGTCTACACAGGATAACCTAGTATAGAAAACAAGATAGATAAAAAAGGATTTCTATGCTACTAATAAACAACAAATCTTGTGAAACCATGATTATAAATTCTAAAAAATAATTCAATGGATTAACAAAGGAACTTCCGCTTTGTCTCATCACATTGAAACACCCATTTTATAATAGAAACCAAAGTCTCATGGGGGTCTCAACTAAGGATTTTTATTGACATAGAAGGTGATGGACACCCATGTTAAGAATTAGTGTCTCAAATCTACCTTAGGAATCAACTTGATGAAGATATCATCCAATTTATCTTGATTTGGAATAAATTTATACCTATTGTATCCATTTTCAACCTTCTCCTTGATGAAATGAAATCAATTATAAATATACATTGATCTTAAATGATTCAATGTATTTTCATATTGATCATTTAAACTTTGATTATCACGGTGGATTTTGAGAGTTTGTTCAATTTTATCCCTTAAATCATATTATTATTCCTTTATCCAAATCATTTGTGTGAAATAACTAGTTGCAACAACATATTTGGAATCTTTAGTACTCAGTGTTAATGAGTTCTATTTCTTTCAGTGGAAACTCATAGAACTATATCCCAATAAGAAAATTTCACTTGAGGTGGACCTTCTATCATCAAATTCACCTTCCCAATAAGTATATACAAAATTGTATAGATATTTCCTACTTACATTCTTATAAAAAACCTCATAATTTATATTCCCTTTGATATATCTAATAATTATCTTAGAATACATAAGGTGTGAATACTTTGGATCACTATGATATTGGGAAAAGAGATTGAAAACATATATAATATATGGTTTAGAATTTGTGGGATAAATTAGACTCCCAATAATCCTTATAAATTATCTTTGATCAACAATTTCTCAATATGTATATTTTGATAGCTTTAGAATCACTTGAATGGGTATAGACACTAGCTTTAATTATTCTATTTAAAATTTCTTCAGTGATTCTTTGTAATACTTTTCATGGTTAAGAAAGTAAAACTTTATTTTTGAATTTTTTTATTCTCATGAAGTATCTCAGCTCACAAATAATGGACATCTAAAATAGATGTTTCATTTGTTATGTAATATCTTGAATTTTTTTTTCATGATCAACTGTGAAAATGATATCATCAACATATACAATTATAATAGGTGTAACTTTCTTATGTTTTTTGATATATAAGTTTCTATCCACTTTTCCTTTAATTTTTTTATCTCTTTCAATAGGTTTTTCAACTTTAAATACCATAACATTGGGACCAGTTTCAAGAAATAAACATCCTTCTTCAATTTATATACTCTCATGTCATAATTTTAAAGGAAAAAACCATTAGTTTTCTCAATATAAACTTCTTATTCAATATTACCATTTAATAAAGATGATTTTACATCCATTTCGTAAAGGTTATATTGATTGTAGGCCATAAAAACAATAAACATTTTAATAGATTATTACCTTGAAACTAGGGAAAATGTTTCTTTAAAATCAAAACCTTCTATTTGTGAGTGACCCTTCTATAAATTTTTTTTTATTCCAAAAAACCTTATATTGAACATTCAACTTGTCTTTGTAGACCGAATTGGTTCTAATGATATATTTATCATTAGCTACAGGAACCAGATCCTATATGGAATTTGTTTCAATTTAAATTATCTATTCATTCATAGTGTCAATCCATTATTTAAGTTCTAAGGATTGTATTATTAACTTAGTATCTAGTTTATAGATAATTGATGTTTTATTTTTAAACCAAAATCTTCTTCTTGTTATATCTACTATGTTCTCATTGTATTTAAAACTTCTTCTAGTAACCACATGTATAAAAATTTATCTAATGATATTGTCTATTTCCACAGGTTTCTTCAATCAAGGGTACTTTGGTATTTTAGTTTCAATAATATATTCATCATCTTATGTCGGATTTGAAACAGTACTTCCTAGATGGGGTTTAATTTGAGGTTATTTTTCACTAACCTATTCAGGAACCTACTTGTTATTAATATCATCTTCTTAAAATGTTGTTACAACTAAATTGTTCTTTAAGGATTAGTTTTAAATGATTTTCAATGATTTTGAAATCATAATTCTCCACCAATTTATTAAGTTTCTTATTCAAGTATCTATATCCATTCCCATTATATATATATATCCAGGAAATAAACCTTCCAATTATTTCTCATCAAATTCCCCCAAATTTTAGTCTTTTATTTTGATAATTCAAGGACTTCTAAAGACATATTTTTTAATAATAGTCATTTTATTTTTCCAAATTTCATGTGAAGTCTAAATTTAATTTATTCTAAGAAAACATCAGTTTTTAATATGTATAGAAGTACACAATGCTTCCTTCTAAAATAATTTTAATCTTCAAAAATTAGGAAGCATTGTTCTCCCCATTTCCATAATGATTTGATTCATTATTTTAGAAACACTATTCTGTTTTGGTGTATAGGGGGTTCTATATTGATTTATTTTTCAATATTTTTCAAGATAAGATTCAAAATCATTTCTATTGTATTCCTTCACATTTTTAGATATCAATTTCTTGATGTGAATAACATGTTCTCTTTTAACTTGTATCTTGTACATCTTAAACGTATCAAATTCCTATGAATTTTCCTTTAAAAATAACACTCATATCATTCTTGTGAAATAATCAATGAATGTGATGAAATAAAACTATCCTTTTGTAGATTGATGTCTCATAGGTCCACAAAAATCTAAATTATTTAACTCTAGAGGCATTGTTGATTATGTGCCAACTCTCTTGTGTTTACCTTGAACCATTTTACATTTCTATCAGGTTATGAAAACCTAATAATTATCTTTAATTAAATGATGAAAATACCTAACAATATTTTTTAGAAATATTGGTCATTTTTTTGACCCATACGGCTGATCCTTCTATGCTATAGTTGGTTTTTTTCTATTGCACTATGATAATAGTAATTACTAGGGTCTCCCATCAGAGATACATTTCCATTATTTCTTTATCCTCTTATAACAATTTTTATATTAACAATTCTCTGGATAAGATGATTGTTCTTATTGAAGACAACATCATTCCCTTCATCAAATAATTGATTAAAACTTAATAAGTTATGTTTAAGAACAATAATAAATAAAACATCCTATCAATTTAGTCTGGATGGTTCAAATTTCACTGAACCAACACCCTTAATTTTAAACGAGCTCTCATTTCTAGAGGTCACAACACCTCTATCATGTTCCTCAATATTATCCAAAATCATTGTGTCTCCTATCATACGTGAAGAAAAACCACTATCAGAATTCATGTGGTTTCCCCTTTTGAAGGTCTTTAAATAAACTTTCACAACTAATGATTATTTGGTCTTGATTTTATATTTAATCTTATTATATTTAATTTTTTTTTGTTGTTGATCAAGAATAACAGTAAGAAAATCTTCATCACAAGGACCTTACTAGTCAGATCTTCAATACGTTTACTCATGTCCTTCAAACCTATTTTTTTTTTCAGAAACCACATAAGAGTATTCATTATTTTTTTGTTTTCTAATAAGTATATTAATACTACTATCTAATAGACTCCCCCTAAATATCGAACCTTTTTGATTCATGGGAATAGACATGTTATACCAGTACCTAAGAGATTTGTGTCCCTAAGTCCCACAACACTAATAGTAGCGCCTAAATTTTGATCTTAAAAAAAACTCCTTATTTTATCATTTAAAGTTAGATTGTGATTTTAAAAAAGGATGAAATTTGGAATGGATATCGACTTCGGTCGAGATCTCTCAACGATTTGAGTTTCAATCCCTTGGGGTTCACACTTTGGCTTCTTCGGCTGGTGATAGGCGGTGTCTGCCTTAGTGGAGTCACAACGGGGCTCTAAGATACGATGAAGGCATGGGCTTATCTCTGTCAGCAGCATTGTGGGTGGAATGGGATATCATCGGTGGATTCAGGCGCGGACTCGGGTAGTGACGGTCAGCCTTACAGCTTCAGATCTGATCCTAATCTGGCGATCTGGTGCATTGGCAGTCCAGTTACTTCCAGATCTCTGGCACATGGCTCTTGCGCAGTCAAGTTCCTTCGGTGGGGGGTCTGGGTTTGAGACATAAGGAGGAGGGGGAGGCTTCTCGACTGGTGTCTTGAAGGTGGTCCGATGGCGGCATGATGGTGGCCAATGGTGGCACGATTGGCGGTAGGGTGGTGTGGTCAGGCAGAAGGCCAGACGTACTATGTTGTGTTTCCACTGTTTTGGTCATGATGTCATGTCCCCTCAAATGACTGAAACTCACTATTAAGGTGAAGGTGCTGATGCGAACGCTTAAGACGAAAAAAAGTCCATTCTGAAGAAGCTTCGTTTTCAGATCTGATGAATCCCGAACCGAGGTCCCGTCAAAGCCAGTGGCATGGGTGGAATCACATTGTTTTCCGGTCTTCGTGGACTCAACTCACAAATCTGAATTTGATTCTAGCTATTTTATTTCAAAACTTTTGCAGCGATGACCTTGTTCGGGTTTGTGGCAGCGACGATAGACCTAGCTGATGGAAAATTTAAGGCAGTGTTTTTTAGAGTTTCCTAGGTTTTCCTATGTGACCATTGGAACAAAGACTTGTATTGGGTTCTATACCTCTTGGGTCTTAGATCATTGACTTATCTATGGCCTTTGAGCATATAATGATTTATCACTCTCTGATTTCAGGGGATAATCCCTTTGGCCCCATGGGCATGTAATGGGTTTACGCTTACCCAGTTTAAAATGGGTTTCTGTTGTCTTTTTCTTTTTTTAATAATGGGGCCTGACCCCAATCCTTATGGTAAAAATGGAAATATATTATTTTGAATAGTTTTTAACTAACCATTCCTATTATAGTCATTCTCTATCTCCCTAACCAAGAAACATTTCCTTTGATTGTTTTTCAGTACCCATGAATTCCCGGAAATTGTCACGAAACCTGCGCTATGATGCTGAATAGATTTAAAAATTTAAAATTTAATAGGATGAGAGTGTACCTGATAATTTTTAATTTTTTTTTGAGAATTATGAGATGATTCCACATTTTATTCAATATATTTGACATAATCAATCCTCATTTTTCCAATATTCTTATCAAACATAGGTAATTTTATCCCATATTTCTTAAGATCTTCCTCAAGAGCAGTAATCTAATTTTCAGATTCCCTTATAATTCTTTATTTCTCATAAATTTTTAACTTGAGATGTTTAATATCATCAGTGTACTCATATTCCTTATTATGAAAGTCATTTTCAACTATTTTGTAGTTGAAAAAAAATCCTTATTAGATGTTTCAACTTCTTTCTTGACCCCAACATTTCTTTCAAGAAATACTTCTAGTTTTTTTTTTCAGCATATGAATCTTATAAGCCTCATTTCTTTATTCTTCACTACTAGAACTATCATATTATCTTTCAATATATTCCATAAAGTTAATGTATTTTATAAGATATTCATAATCTTAATCAACATTTGTGGATGATAGTTCTTTAACCTCTTTTCTCAATATTCTTCTCATTTTCTTTTCAAAAGACTTTTTTTATTTCATTAAATTTATTATAGATTTTACCATATTTTATTTTTGGAATTCACTATTAATTTTCTTCTTCTTATTCATCATATAATTCTATATATATATTTTTTTTGGAAAATCAGTAGAAAAATGTACAATACCACATCAACTAAAAAACTTAATTGGGATCTTTACGTTATTACCCTTTTCCCCTTTTATATTTTTAGATACGAGAGTTAACATTTTCTTGTGATTTCCATAACTCTAATAATATTCATCTAAGTAACATTAGGGTTTAATAATTTCATTATCCTTGATCTATATATTATTAATATATTTGGAATCTATTTATTATTTTTCCTTTTTCTTGAAAATTAGATCTTTTCTCATATCATAATTTTGGAGATTATTGTGTAATTCATCGAGTGAGTTGTCTTAGATTTATTCAAAGGATTAAATAATTGGGTAAATTCTATAAGGACAATTTACCATTAATTGTTTTACCATAATTGAATCATATAGTTGGTCACCAAATCCTTTGATATGACTAACAATATAATTTACCATTCTGAAATAGTTACAAACATTTTCATCCTTAGCTATTATTACATATTCAAATTTGGCCCTCCAGATTTTTATTTTTTTCTTATTTGATTTTAATTTTTCCTTCATACATATTTTCTAGTTTGTCCCACATTTACTTGTCTATCTAAAGTCTCATCACCTTGTTAAATATTTTTTCTGATAAAGATGATAGTATATCATTTCTTAATTTCCCATTAACCTCAATATTTCTCTAATATTCAAATGTTATTTCACTGTATATTGTATTTGGTGGATAGCCAATAGTGACAACATCAGTAACTTCCACCCGTTGGGATAATAGATATAACATCATCCAATTCTTCCACTTATAAAAATTATTTCCAGAAAAATATGGATATACTATGATATTTAATGAATTATGAATCCTCAAGGTATAATTTAAAAAGGTGAAACTTAGGGAAATCTAGTTTACTCTGATACCACTTGGAGAGGCCTAGGATAGATCCATGGGGGGGGGGGTGAATTAGTAATAACTTTTTATGAATTCTATTTATTAATTCATCCTTTGTGGATGGTTAAATACTCGATATCACATTTTATTAAGTTTGAATTCTACTTTATACAATCAAATTAGTGAAATGAAAAGAACCAATGGATTTTTAAATGGTTTGGAAAGATCTTACACATTATCATGATCAACTTATGGTTGTTTCACAAACTCTATTTTCACTATAACATTGTAATGATTAAAAATTCCTAGAATTGAAGTACAATGTTTTGGTATGAAATAATCAATCTTCTTGAGTTAGTGTCATTCTTTATACTAGTACGACCAGTATTTAATGGTATTTTTTAAAGGAACCACCTGTTCTTAAATGATAAATGATAAAATATATAAAAAAAGATCACTATACTCAACATGATGTCTTTAAATCAACTGAAGAACATGTTCCTCAATTGAGGTCTTCGACCACTACTTGAATGAACAATATTTTTTGCACATCAGCAAAGTAATATTCAATAAATGAAGTTAAAACATCCATTATACAAAATCATTGTTTCAAGTGAATTTCATGACCTATCCAAGGTTATGTGAATTGAATGACCGATTCATATAATCACATGTGTCTCCTAAAATATATTTTCATAAACAACAATGTGCTTCAAAATATCTCAAAACACTATATGTGGGTCCTTCTTATAACCAAGATGTTTTTTCATAGGTTCTTCTTAAGTTATTTAATGTAATAAAGAGGTGTTATGGGAGAATTCCTTCATGTGATAGGAGATGTGTCTACATGCTATCTTTCCCGAGACATAAGATGTTCACGGGTCTATCTCAAACACCTTTATAGAAAGACAGATTCATGTGATTGAATAATGTGAACCTATTCTTTATTAACATGAATAATTATTGCGGATACTCACTCTCCTCTATATTTATGGTTCATGTGATTGATCAGTTTCAAGAGTTATCATAGTATTCTCAGTTAAAACACATGTTATCTCATCCATGTCTCAGTTTTTATAAAGGGAAATTCCTCATCATTTCATGTAATGTAAAGGACCTATTCAAATTATTGAGGATCTAAAGATCCCATGAATTCTATAACGCTTGTACTATCCATGTAACACTATAATGATCATGATATCCATGCGATTACTTCCCATTTTCACTTTTGTTGATCTTGTAATGCCTTTTTTGACTTCTAGTGTTAATGTGGTGATTTTTGACATGCCTTCATGTGAAAAAACTGGAAACATCACTGGTTATTATGATGAATTCTTATGAAATAACCCTCATTCAAATATTTAGTATGCATAAAAGATTAATTTATATTCCTAGATTCAATTTGATTTACATTGTCTCAATATTTCATCATGACAAGTGAAGATGGTCTTCATGAAAATGAGTCATGATTAATGATTGATGATTGAGAAAAACATGCACATACATCCTTCAAAGGTTAAAGGTTGAAGATGGTAATCTCATTTGAATATGTGCAACATAGGATCCATTGGATGTTAGATATTGAAAGAATCATGCATCTCTCTTTCTAACCAACATTTAAATAATAAAGGAACAACATTGACTATATTTTTATCCCACATCAGTACACTAGAATGACTTTTGCTCACATTATTTACAATACCATGGTACAAAAATCCCAATATGGTTATGTGGGATCAACACCCATCACACTTGGATCCCACGCCTGATGGGCCACACCTCACCCACACAGGCCCACTAGCACCTTGTGGGAACTATACATGGGCCCATCCATTCTTTTGGGTGTGTGCTTCTATGGGCCTTATACACAGGACCACTCACACATATGCATACATTCAGACTATGTGGACCAATTCCCCCATGAGGTAAAGGTACTCATCCCACATGTGTGGGGTAGAGTTGGACCATGTATCTCAAATAGTTTTCCATATTTTTTATCTAAGGCCAACAATTAAATAAAACAATAAATATATACTTAGAAAAAATTTAATATAATAAGTTTACGATGAATTTTTATGGAATACGAATAATTCTTATTCCCCATTTCTTTTTGAAAAAATGTGTCTTTTTTGACATATTTCTTTGACACTAATACTAGTGTAGTCAATCATCTAAATTAACATGGAAAATTCCTAAGCATGACATCAAATTCCATCAAGTAAACCTATAAAAATTTACCAACCATCACCACTTAATCCAAAATCACCAAACACATATTGAAACATTATTAAAAACACATTAAATATTGATCCCAAAAAACCTAAATAGGTTCTCTAAAGAATAGGAGGTTTTAATGCGTACAAAAAAAATGATACTCAAGGTAAGGAATTTTTTGTGTCAATTTTTATTCTTTGGGACATACATTATGTTATGATCCTTTATTATTTTATGAAGTGTATATGAATCCCCTTTTAAATTTAATATCATGAATTTATTTAATATAATGTTATTTTATGTTTCCTTTAATGTTATACTTTCATGGGTCTTATGATTCAAAATTACCAAATTGGTAAGGGTTTCATGATACCATCTCATCATTTATTTGTATTTTTTATGTTTATACTTATAATGATGAAATATTATGATCTATCTATCAATAAACACTTTAATTTTCTTATCCTATGGTTATTTATCAATAATAAATCCATTCCATTAATTTTCTAATCATTATGTACTCAATATTCTAAAAGAATGTTTTTAACGAAAACCAACTTTATTTTAATTTTTGATTGAAAATGATTTTTCTTAAATATCCATGTTTCCAAAAAATGTTTATTTTTTTTAAAATATAAAATGATTTATTAAATATATTCTTACCAATGTTTAACTTTTTTCAAAGTTTTTTAAATTGAATATTCATGTCATTTTCTAAACAATGGCCATTTCCATTTTACTGAAAACGTGAGAAGAATATTTGTTTTAATGTGTATGTCATAAATGAAATTTACCACCATCATGAAAATTATTTTCTATGAAGATTATTTTATATTTTTCAAGGTTCTATTCAAAATAGAATTATTCCTATAATATTTTATGAATTTTTAATTTAAAAAAGGTGATTTTCAAAGAATGTTTATTTTCCTAAAGAAATGTTCCAAATGATTTTTCTTTCAAAATAAAATTCCATCTAGGATGAAATAATTTTTTGTTTCTTAATATTTTTAAAGACCCGGAAATTTCAAGGGAAATTTTTTCTTAATTTTCTTTGGGATTTTACAAGAACGCAGGTTCTGACGGCGCCTGATTCTGAGGCCCGGTGTGCCCAGAATCATTTTCCAAAGTTTGGATCTGGTACGTTCAGTGAACAAACGAGTGGGAATTTCTATCTTTTGAACCGGTGCTAGGAATCAAATCCTATGGGCATCGATGGAACCGCAACGCCGTTTTTTTGCTTAGGAACACCTATTCTGCAGTTGCATTTTATCGAGTTTGGAAGTTAGTTTTTGGGGGTTTTTAATTAAACTGAATAAAAATATGTGTTTGCCATATTTTTATTTGATGTGGTAGTTAGAACCTCCAAGGGGAGGTTAGTGGAGGGGCCCACCCGCACATAACCTCCCTTGGGTGGATGTTATAAGGTGGGGCCCAAATGAGTATGAAACCCCCTTAACCCCCTTAACTCTTGAACTCTCCATTTATGTGGATGAAACTCTCTCTCATTAAATGAGTATCTCCACCTCCCTCTCATTAAATTTGAAAACTTGAGATATTTAATTATGTGAGTTAATTTAAATTTCAAACTCTTTAAATTCATAAGCTTTGTTGTGTTAATAAAATATGTTAAGAACTTATTTTATTTGGGTTGGAGTTTAGTTGATTGGGAGCCTTTGGAGAAAAAGCTTAGGAAGTCTGGAGTTTCTTCTTTCTCTACGATGAAGAACATGAAGAACGTCTCTTCCACCACTGAAGCATGACGATGCCATCTTCTTCATCGTTCTTCAATCGAGGCAAGGAAAGGGAAGTGACGCCCACGGCATCTCCAACGACCTTCATACGCATCAAAGGAGAAGACGTCACCCGCGAAGAACATCGTCAATGACGACGTCACCTCCGAACGCTCGTCCACCAACGACGAGTACCCTTCTTCCTTTCCGACGCATGATCATGAGAATTGGGAGTGTGTGACGAACACGACAATCGAGGAATCGATATCCGCCCTTTTTCCGAGATCGTCAACGAACGACAATTACGAGGTAGGGAATTTAAATTGTGATTGTTGGTGAACCCTCGTTTACTCCCTTGATTTTTATTCTTCGTGAATATGTCCAACTGCTATCGTTTAACGAGAGCGGGCCGGTCCGCACAAACACGCCCGACCCACCTCCTTTTTCCATGTTGGATTTCTTTGTGGTTTGGTACGAGAAGGCATGGTGCCGTCGCACCACGCGGAATCATGCGACAAGGAAATGCGCAGTGCCGTCGCGCCTCGTCGTGAAAAACAAACAAAGGCGCGATACCGTCGCGCCGCGTCGGAGAAACCCGAAGACATCCGCGGACGGAGTCGGGCCACGTCGAAGGGGTGCGGCGCCAACGCGTCGCGCCGGAGAACCACGAAGATGGCGCGTTTTGTTAATTGATGTGTGGATTGACGAGCGACGACATAACGATGTCGCAAAGTATTTTTGAAGCTTGCACAGTAAAGTACGAGACCCGAGGTGAACACTAGCTCAGACGGTTTTGAAAACGGACCACCAGAGCAACTCCGGTGGCCCGCGGAAACCCACAGAGGCGCGGGTCACCGGCGCGACGTCGCCGGCGACCGGAGGCGGTGGCGGCGCCCGAGCACGCCGCCAGAAGAATTGGCAGCGGCGATTGCGCCGCCGCCCTCAATTAATGGCGAGGGGCGGGCTGCGCGCACCCCCCGCTCCCCGACTTCGGCTCGGCCACACCGAGCCATGGCTGGCCATTCGGGCCGGACCGAGCCGGCCGGGCTGGGCCGTGCCGGCCGGGCCGGGATGGGTCCAGTCGGGTCGGACCCGGTGCGGGCCGACCCAGGGGGGTCAGGCCGGGTCGGTCCGGGCCCATACCCCCCGATTTCGAACCACTTTTAGTCAAATGCCCATATCTTGGGCTACGGACCTCCGATCGACGCACCGTCAGTTTCTTAGAGATCCTTGGAACGAGACGGTCGTTTCGGTATATCGAACTCAAGGTTTCAGAATACTTTGGGTTCGGCCGGGTTGGTTCGGATACGAAACCAACCGGGCCCTCGGAGCGGAAACGCTTATATCTTGAGCTCCGGACGTCCGATTGACGTGACGTCAACTTTGTTTGATAACTCTAAGTGTGATGGAACTTTTGGCATACTTCGCTCGAGATTTGGATATAGTTGGATTGTTGCCGGGTTGGATTGCACCCGAAATCCAACCGAGCCCCTGGAACGGAAAAGCTGATATCTTTCAGACCAGACGTCCGTTTGACGAACCGTTAACGACGTTGGTGATCTCGTTGAGAAAAGGTCCCTATGAGTATACCCTATGAGAGTTCGGGGTACAGTTGAGATACGGCCGGGTTGGTTCGCTCACGAAACCAACCGGGCCCCTGGGACAAAAAGGCTAATAACTCACAGACCGGGCGTCCGATTGACGCACCGTCTGTTGCGTTGAGACCCCTATGACGAGATGGTCCTTTGAGATACTTTTTTCGTGGGACTTTGAGATACTCGGAGTATCGACCTGTAGCTCGTGGAGCGGACCCTCCCAGAGACGAGCGTGCGGAGTACGGAGACCGAGTAGCCGACTGAGACCTGACGACTGCTTGACCGACTCGACTTGGAGTGAGTCGACTAGCCCAGTGGACAGAGCACTACTTTGTGAGGTGCATACCCATGGAAGACGGAGCGCTACCTGTGTGACAGTGCAGACCCGTGGTACTCGTCCGGAGAGTACCTCAGCAGGCTACTAGGGGGTGTGCGCTACTGTGTTTGGGTGACATACCTCGGCGGCAAGCACTACTGTGTCTGGGTGGCTGACCCGCAAAACTCGATAGGAGAAGTACCTTAGCAGTCTTAGGTTAGTGAGCAGTACCTCGGAGTCGTTACAGGACCACTGTACACTCCAGAGACGGAGCTCTTCAGCAGTTACGGTTTCGATAATGAAAATCCTGGTTTGAGATGAGACTTTTGACCTTTGTGTTTACCTCATGATTGAGATGGGTCACTTGATAACTTAGGTATATGTATGGGCATATACCTGGGTAGTGGTTATCTGTTGATTTCATGATCTTGGTTTTTTCCTCATGATTGAGATGGGTTACTTGATAACTTAGGTATATGCATGGGCATATACCTAAGTAGAGGTTATCTGTTAAGATATTATTTGTGGTTATCCATGTTGGTTTTAGTGAGAACTTGAGGGTCTCGGGGTCCCTAATGAATATAGTTATACTCACCCCTGCACGGGCTATGCCCACACCTCGTTGTGTTGGTTGCAGATGACAGGCAGTGCTGACGGAGGCCGAGTGTTTGAGGGCTGGACGGTACTCGGAGGTGGACTACACGACAAGCCAGAATCCGGAGGTGGACTTCACTGTGAGACAACACTCAGAGGAGGATTACGGGTGAGAGCGTTGTGGAGGCTATCTTTACCTACCCTTCAGGTAGGATCTGTGGTGGACGATCTTGGAGCTGCGCCATCTGTACCTACCCTTCAGGTAGGATCCAAGGAGGACGACCCATGAGCCGCTTCCGTCCCTCCAGCTATTGTCTATTTCTGTTGTACTTTGTTCAGTTGTAGTTGTACTTTTTTTGGGTTTGTATTCTGGACCATTTACCTTTCAACACTTCTCTTTTTTACTTAGTGTTTTACTTCCACTTGTACACTGTAGTGTTTTTTTTACCATTATAAAGGCAATGCCTTCCCAGTTATCGGGATTTATGCCTTTGGTGCTAGTCGCCAGCCCCTGGCCTATGGAAGGCGGGCTTGGGGTAGTCACGACACGGGCCCCGAGGACAGGTCGTGACAAATTGGTATCAGAGGAGTCGGTTCTACCATAGAACTTATAACTTTGATATTTTTATTTCTGTGAAGCAATAGTGTTAAGAGTACCGAGTGTGGTATTCAGTTCAGGGAGTCTAGTGTTGGTGCGGGCGGCCGACGTATCCATACACCATGACCCTGAAAACTGATTTCCGACTTTGTGCATGAAAACACTGATTGTGTGTGTGTTTCCAGAAGTTTTATTTAAATATCATCTCAAACCGAGTCAGCTCAACAGGTATAATCGTTTGACCGTGTCATGTTGTTTCCTTCAGGATGCCTTTTCTCAAACAACCAGCTAGAGCCCAGAGGGATGTGCGTACTGACAGCCTGTCGAGCGACGAGGCTTCGGTACAGGGCCCTCTTGCAGTTGAGGCACCAGTGGAGGAACCAACAGTACTACCATATGTTGGGCCACCGATGCCACCAGCCGCAGCAGTAGGCGATGCACGCTACTTGAGTGCGCTACACGAGTTCCAGTGCCAGAGGCCACCCAGGTTCCGGGGAGAGACGGACCCGCAGGCGGCTGAGGTTTGGCTGGAGGATGTGGTGAGAGTCTTCAGGCTAGTGGGGACGCCGACAGACTTCATGGTGATCTTTGCTGCCAGCCTTTTTCAGGCAGCAGCAGGCAGGTAGTGGAGACACTTGTTTCAGTTTTGCGACGGGATGACCTTCGTATGAGAAGACTTTGAGACCTTCTTCAGGGTGGAGTTTGTGCCAGTAGCTCTACACCCCGAGCATGTACAGGAGCTTCTGCCTTTCTGCATGTTTTTCGATCAGTAGGCGAGTCATCTGTGGGCAGTAGACAGATGATGCAGAGGTCCAGGAGGACCAGTCCAGCAGTTGGACGATCTCGGGTTTTAGGACCGGTGGTGCGGGGCACCCGGGGTTGGGTCAGAGCTAGGCGTTCCAGAAACAGACAGTGTTACTCATGCGGTGGGAAGGGTCACCTGGCACGTGACTGTCCGACTCCTCGTACAGTTGATCCACATGCGTTGGAGGAGCCACCGAGGCAGAAGCAGCGACGAGTGCTTGAGCAATAGCCGAGCAGTGGACAAGGCAGTAGAGCTCCGGGAGCAGGTGGACAGGAGCGGAACTATTGGATACGTCTCTTGTACTTCTAGTTCCATGTTGCTGTTGTATTCATGTCTTTGTACTATGAGCTGCAATAATAAAAAGACACTTATCTTTGTTTGCTTTACTGTCATTTTGTTTGGTTGATACTGAGTGGTCCTGGTTAAACTGTTGACTTGACCCTCACTTTCGATATTTCTACTGGAGGAGACCCAGTGACCTCACACTGATGCCGACAGTGTGAATCGACCCTTGGAGGCAAGAGTGACAGTTGGATCTCTTAGTAGTTACGTCGAGGCCTTACGACGTCATCCATGGCATGAATGCATCATTCATGTTATGATTGACTGTATTAGGCAATGGGCGTGGTTCATCCAGGGGATGATACTGAGTTTCTCTTTTCGGCAAAGGAGAAATTTTAGCAGCTCTTTCAGATCTTATGCAAAGAAGGTACAGATCATCCAGGAGCGGATGAAGACTGCACAGTGCAGTAAGAAACAGGAAACCGGCTCCAGTCTTAGGGACTCAAGCGTGTTAAATGTTAAAGAAGAGGAAGCTTAAAGGAGAGATGAGTCTGCGAAGCAGAAGACGTGGAGGCAAAGCTAGGAGGGCAGCATGAGGTGGTGTACATCTTAACATGCTACAACCACCCACCTTAGTTATCCCCGCCAGGCTCAGGGAGCTGGAGAGAGGAGGAAGAGTGCGGCTGCATGCGGTCAAGGAGTGTGACCCAATGGCTCTAAAAAAATGATTCAAGGGACAGTCTGTGTCCAATACTAGCTGCTGTAGTAACAGACGTCGATATGAATCAATCCTCACTTTCACAAATCTTGTCCCAGACCTAGAGTTTCCGGTAAGCCGTGGACTTGACCCTCACGTCTGAAGATACCTTGGGAGGAGACTCGATAACCAAACTTACACCGACAGTGTGGTCAAACCCTTGAGGTGAGAGTTTTGGATGGAATCTCTTGGTGGTAGCGTCGAGGCCTTACGACGTTAGTTTGAGTATGGAATGGGCTATAACTGTTCATACTCAAATTGATGGTTTTAGGCAAACGTCGGGAAAGGTTTTCCTTGGTCGGAAAAAAGGAAACCCCATGCAGCACAAGACAAACTCTTTCACAGGAGGGTGCGACCGATCACTCTTGAGTCGGTCAACCTTACCCTCGTGGTAGCAGTCGTTTTGATTTCCAGTTCTAACAGGAGTTGGAGACCTCTAGAGTTCGATGATGATGATCGCGTCCTTATACGGGTCTCACCTCGACGAGGTTTACGAAGATGTGGCCAAGGCGGAAAGTTAACTCTGAGGTTCAATAGACCTTTCTAGGTCCAGAGCTGGGTAGGCGAGGTGGTTTACCGCTTGACCCATCCACCTCAGTTGCACCAGGTACATGATGATTTCCACGTATCTCAACTGAAGAGATACGTGCTTGACCCTTCACATATCATCGACCATGAGGAGATGGACGATGGCGATGAGGTGTTTTTCATGGAGGTTCCAGTGGGGATCGAGGATCGACAGGAGCGGATCCTACGAGGACAATCGATTCCTCAGGTGTGCTTTCTTTGGCAGTACGAAACCTACAGGTAAGCACATGGGAGCGGAAGGCTCAGGTGCGTGTTCAATACCTCTTTTGTGACCCTAGTTTGTGTTGAAGCTTTACGGGGACGTAAAGCCCTGAGGTGGGAGTAATGTAAAGACCCAGAAGTTTCAAGGAAATTTTTTTCTTAATTTTCTTTGGGATTTTACAAGAATGCAGTTTCTGATGGTGCCTGATTCCGAGGCCCGGTGTGCCCGGAATCATTTTCCGAAGTTTGGCTCAGGTACATTCAGTGAACCAACGAGCGGGAATTTCTATCTTTTGAACCGGTGCTCGCAATCAAATTCTGAGGGCACCGATGGAACCGCAGCGCCTGTTTTTGCTTAGGAACACCTATTTCGCAGTTGCGTTTTATCGATTTTGGAAGTTAGTTTTTGGGGGTTTTTAATTAAACTGAATAAAAATATGTGTTTTCCATATTTTTATTTGAAGTGGTAGTTAGAACCTCCAAGGGGAGGTTAGTGGAGGGGCCCACCCACACATAACCTCCCTTGGGTGGATGTTATAAGGTGGGGCCCACATGAGTATCAAACCCCCTTAACCCTTTTAACTCTTGAACTCTCCATTTATGTGGATGAAACTCTCTCTCATTAAATGAGTCTCTCCACCTCCCTCTCATTAAATTTGACAACTTGAGATATTTAATTATGTAAGTTAATTTAAATTTCAAACTCTTGAAATTCATAAGCTTTGTTGTGTGAATAAAACAAGTTAAGAACTTATTTTATTTGGGTTGGAGTTTAGTTGATTGGGAGACTTTGGAGAAAAAGCTTAGGAAGTCTTGAGTTTCTTCTTTCTCTACGAAGAAGAATATGAAGAACGTCTCTTCTGCCACTGAAGCACGACGACACCATCTTCTTCATCGTTCTTCAACCGAGGCAAGGAAAGGGAAGCGACGCCCATGACATCTCCAATGACCTTCACCCACGTCAAAGGAGAAGATGTTGCCCACGGAGAACATCGTCAACGACGACGTCACCTCTGAACGCTCGTCCACCAACGACGAGTACCCTTCTTCCTTTCCGACGCATGAGCATGAGAATTGGGAGTGTGTGACGAACACGAAAATCGAGGAATCGATATCCGCCCTTTTTTGATATTGTCAATGAACGACAATTACGAGGTAGGGAATTTAAATTGTGATTGTTGGTGAACCCTCGTTTACTCCCTTGATTTTTATTCTTCGTGAATATGTCCAACTGCTATCGTTTAACGAGAGGGGGCCGGTCTGCACAAACACGGCCGGCCCACCTCCTTTTTCCATGTTGGATTTCTTTGTGGTTTGGTACGGGAAGGCGTGGTACCGTCGCACCACGCGGAATCATGCGACAAGGAAATGCGCGGCGCCGTCGCGCCGTGTCGTGAAAAACAAACAAAGGTGCGATACCGTCGCGCCGTGTCGGGGAAACCCGAAGACATCCGCGGACGGAGTCGGGCCATGGCGAAGGGGCGCGGCGCCAACACGTCGCGCCGGAGAACCACAAAGACGGCGCGTTTTGTTAATTGACGTGCGGATTGAAGAGCGACGACATAACGAGGCCGCAAATTATTTTTGAAGCTTGCATAGTAAAGTACGATACCCGAGGTGAACACCGGCTCAGACGATTTTGAAAACGAACCACCAGAGCAACTTCGGTGGCCCGTCAAAACACCCGGAGGCGCGGGTCGCCGGCGCGGCATCGCCGGCGACCAGAGGCGGCGACCGGAGGCGTCCGGCCACTAGGCGGTGGCAGCGCCTGAGCGCGCCGCCGAAAGAATTGGCAGTGACGATTGCGCCGCCACCCTTAATTAACGACGAGGGGCGGGCCGCGCGCACCCCCCACTCCCTGACATCGGCTCGGCCACGCCGAGTCGCAGCGGGCCGGTCGGGCCGGACCGAGCCGGCCGGGCGGGGCCGCGCCAGGCGGGGCCGGGCCGGGTCCTGTCGGGTCAGACCTGGTTCGGGCTGACCCAGGGGTGATCTGGCCGGGTCGGTCCGGGCCCAGACCCCCCGATTTCGGACCACTTTCAGTCAAATGCCCATATCTTGGTCTACGGAGCTCCGATCGACACACCGTCAGTTGCGTATCGATCCTTGGAACGAGGTGGTCGTTTTGGTATATCGCACTCAAGGTTTCAGAATACTTTGGGTTCGGTCGGGTTGGTTCGGATACGAAACCAACCGGGCCCTCGGAACGGAAACACTTATATCTTGAGCTCCAGACGTCCGATTGACATGCCGTCGACTTTGTTGGATTAATCTAAGTGAGACAGAACTTTTGGCATACTTCTCTAGAGATTTGGATATAGTTGGATAGTGGCCGGGTTGGATTGCACCCAAAATCCAACTGAGCCCCTAGAACAGAAAAGCTGATATCTTTCAGACCAGACGTCCTTTTGACGAACTGTCTGCGGAGTTAGTGATCTCATTGAGAAACGGTCCCTATGAGTATACCCTATGAGAGTTCGGGGTACAGTTGAGATATGGCTGGGTTGGTTCGCTCACGAAACCAACCGGGCCCCTCGGACGAAAAGGCTAATAACTCACAGACCGGGCGTCCGATTGACGCGCCGTCTGTTGCGTTGAGACCCCTATGACGAGGAGGTCCTTTGAGATACTTCTTCGTGGGACTTTGAGATACTTGGATTATCAACCTGTAGCTCGTGGAGCGGACCCTCCCGGAGACGAGCGTGCGGAGTACGGAGACCGTGTAGCCGACTGAGACCTGAAGACTGCTTGACCGACTCGACTTGGAGTGAGTTGACTAGCCCAGTGGACGGAGCACTACTTTGTGAGGTGCAGACCCATGGCGGATGGAGCACTACCTGTGTGATAGTGCAGACCTGCGATACTCTTCCGGAGAGTACCTCAGCAGGCTACTAGGGGGTGTGCACTACTGTGTTTGGGTGACATACCTCGGCGGGAAGCACTACTGTGTCTGGGTGACTGACCCGCGGTACTCGACAGGAGAAGTACCTCAGTAGTCTTAGGTTAGTGAGAAGTACCTCGGAGTTGTGACAGGACCACTGTACACTCCAGAGACGGAACTCTTCAGAAGTTACAGTTTCGATAATGAAAATCCTGGTTTGAGCTGAGACTTTTGACCTTTGTGTTTACCTCATGATTGAGATGGGTCACTTGATAACTTAGGTATATGAATGGGCATATACCTGGGTAGTGGTTATCCGTTGATTTCATGATCTTGGTGTTTTCCTCATGATTGAGATGGGTTACTTGATAACTTAGGTATATGCATGGGCATATACCTAAGTAGAGGTTATCTGTTGAGATCTTCTTTGTGGTTATCCATGTTGGTTTTAGTGAGACCTTGAGGGTCTCGGGGTCCCTACTGAGTATCGTTATACTCACCCTTGCACGGGGTATGCCCGCACCTCGTTGTGTTGGTTGCAGACGATGGGCATTGCTGACGGAGGCCGAGTGTTCGAGGGCTGGACGGTACCCGGAGGTGGACTACACGACGAGCCAGTATCCGGAGGTGGACTTCACGGAGAGACGACACTCGGAGGAGGTTGACGGGCAAGAGAATTGTGGAGGCTATCTGTACCTACCCTTCAGGTAGGATCCGTGGTGGATGATCCAGGAGCTGCGCCATCTATACCTACCCTTCAGGTAGGATCCGAGGAAGACGACCCATCAGTCACTTCCGTCCCTCCAGCTGTTGTCTTTTTCTGTTGTACTTTGTTTAGTTGTAGTTGTAATTTCTTTTGGGTTTGTATTCTGGCCCATTTACCTTTCATCACTTCTCTTTGTACTTAGTTTTTTACTTATTCTTGTACTCTGTAGTGTTTTTTTACCTTTATAAAGGCAATGCCTTCCCAGTTATCATGATTTACGCCTTTGGTGCTAGTCGCCAGCCCCTGGCCTATGGAAGGCGGGCTTGGGGTAGTCACGGCACGGGCCCCGAGGACGGGGCGTGACAATATTTACCAGTGATATTCTCTAATAAGACCATATTTATTCTTTCTCTATATGTTTTATGTGTATTATGATATGATATTTATGAAACCCATTTCTTTTCTACGAGTTATGCTATGATGAAATGTTTATGAAACCCATTTATTTTCAAATATTATGATATGATGAATATTTTATGATCTTGTGTCACATATATATATGGTATTAATCATGTGGTGGTGGTTAAATTATAACTAAGGATATTGGTCATGTTTTAATAAAGGATGATGGTCACATTATAACAAAGGATGGGTGGGACCTAAATCTTTCTACAATGCATTGGGTAAAGCTTTATATCACATTAGATAATAATGAGAAAAAAGTTAAAATGCTTTTATAAACAATGGTAAATTGAATTATATGATTGATCCTCAATGGTTAATCGACTAATGGTACTAAACCACAATATAAAATAGTTGATGAAGATTGATCCACTATGTTTGATGTTTTTAGTAGTTAACCTTCAAAAATTAAATGGTTTCTATACATATGTTTGTGCTACAATATAATGACATGAGGTTATGGTTCATAAATTATATATATTTCACACTCGTATGAATCATGTCTTTTGGAATGATAATTATTTCTTCCATGACTCATGTTTATGATCTATGACAGGTTGGGTTTGAACTTTGTAAGTTATGTTCCTGATATACTACCCTTATATTTATCTTATGCTTTCATATGATCGTAGAGTGATATCTACCATGTTTAACCTAACTGAGCATTTGAGATCAAACTTATTTATGTTTCCTTTCCATTGTTTATGAATAAATGTTTTAAGTATGGTATGTTTATGAAGAGTGAAAAATGGAAAGATATTTATGGGATACATTGATGATCAATAATTAAATAAGAAGATTGTGTACCTAGACACCAAATAAACTATACCATTATTGTCCTTGGGAATTTTTTTGTGAAATGTATTAAATATTCATATAAAAATATATGATATTTATATATGAAAATCCAAAGTCACTATACTAGATGACCTGAGTATGGTGTGAGTACAACTTAGTAGGTCACCACCGATAGTGTCAAGCAATATCCTATAAAAACATAAGTTTTTTAAAAAGTGTAATACAATAATAATGATAAGATATAAAATAAAATATTTTTTTAGTTTAAAAAATTACTAATTATACTCATATGACTTAGATTTCGATAGTCTAGGTCATGTACTCTAAGGTTCAACACTTTGAATAAAAATAAAGGGGGTATTTATTTAATATTTAATTCTTGATACAAATGAGTTCCTTCCAAGTGCCCATAAGATGTCAAACCATTTGTTCTCGATTCATTTTATCGACATGAAAATAAATAGTATGAGGTTCCATTCTCATAACCTTATTCCACCGTTGCAAAATAATAGTTATAACCATCCCAAACCAGGAAGGAACTCTAGGTACAACATCTCTAACCAAAAAGAATAAACTCCATGTCAAACCATCCTAAACAAGGATAAGGAACACCATGTACTACATCCTTAACCAAGGAGAAGTAAATATATTCCTGAAATCCTTACCCATGGGTTAGGGGCACCATGTGCCACATATCAACCATTGATCCACAACTATTTCCATGGTGCAACATGTTTCTTTTTAATACATGATTTCAAAAAGGATGTCTATTATTCTCAAATGCTCATTAATCGAATGATCTAAAATATTTAACCCCATTTAACAAATTATCAAATTATACAATTTCAACATTTCATTTTTCCACCTTAATAATGAATCTCTCATTAAAATAATTTATTAATTCACATATATGCCTTTTTCAACATTTTTCATCATTTCCCTTTCCCATGTCATTTCACACTTTAATTCAAGTCATGACACACAATCTATTAGGCACTATTATCATAACTTGTAACCCAATATTTGGTTTATTCCCATAAATCCTACATTTCCCATTTTCATATTTCACATTTAGCATTTTCAATAGATTATAACACCCCTTGGGTGTCCACTAATCCTAGTTTTTTATCTCCAAAAAACCTAATGATATCATTGAAGGGTATCACACAACACTATTATCCCTAATTTATCATTCATATCTAATAACTAAATTTTTGGTATGTTGGAGTGCTATAACACATCAAAAGATCCTGAAAAAATGACAAGAATATTGATGATAGTGTGATACAACTTACTTCAAGCCCATAGACAATAAATCACCCATCCTTGGTCCTTAACTTATGTTAATCAAACAATAGTACCAAAACTAAGTTCCCCTAGAAATATTAGATTTTATGATCTTTGTAGGAAGATAATAAAACCACCAAGGTTCTTATAGAAAATAGAAATAAAGGAATCAAATACTTACTAATATATTTGATTGACACTAAACTGTACTACAAAAACGTAACAATCAATGGAGAATCACCCTTGATGGAGGATGGAGATTTTGGTTTATCACTTTTGTTGATAGAAAATAATGGGATAGAAATAGGGTGAAAATTGTATAAATTTCAAGAAGGGAAAGAAATATTTTCACACTTTTTAAGTGGTGCATAGTTTGGTCATGTGGTTTTCTAAACCATTCACCAAAAATATGGTTCCCTTAGTATAAAAGGAAACTGTGTTGTGTGGTTTGTCTAGTCACCTCCATGGTTTAAAAAAAATGTGTAGTAGCCTCATGGTTGCCTTTATTTGAGGGGGTTAATGGTTTATGGTTTCCTAGGCCACCATGCATGGTTTTCTAACCACACCACCTCCACAATACCACATGGTTATATAACATGATTATAACTAACCATGTTATAACTTTGAAATATGCACTGTATGGCCTCTTTTCCCATATTTTTATGTACCAAACCCATGAGACACTACTGAGACATTTCCTACTCCCTTGAGGTTTTGTATTGAACAATTTAAAAGCGTCTAGAAAAAAATTTTAAAAAAAAAATACCTCATCATGGATTGGGATCTTATAGTTATGGGTTTTTGTCGCCTATCTCATCTTGTCATTGGATATTATTTTCAAAGGGGTTGAAAATTAAAAGATAACTTAAATATTACATTATATTTATTTTCCAAGATTTTTTTAAAGTGATACTTTATAATATAAGAGGATTATACATTGATATGTGTTACATTTAGGGGGAGTAATATATTAAGGGTAGAATATATTTAGGGATAGCAATCAAAATTGGTAATCAGTGTATTCAACCATGTCCATGTATAAAATTTTAAACAATTTATTGAAGCCTATTATGTAATATATTTTTATTAAATGTTTCAAGGAGGTTTGATGTTTTTTAATATTAATCCATATTTTTATAGAAAAAATAATATAATTATTCAATTATATTTTTTCCTAAACAAATATTTACCACAGAGGATTAGAATTGTTGAATGAAGATTCGTTACTAAGATGTATGGGCATGATAGTGATTTTTATTTTTGGGATGAAAAAAATAAAAATGGGGAGATTGTTGAGACCAAACATTGATTTTGTGCAGAATATTTATTTGAGGTATTTGAGGATATTTTTTAAGATCTAATAAAAATTTATGTCAAATAACTTCCTCTATAATGTGGTTTGAATATAGAGAAGAACTACTAGATAAGGTTCAAGTGAATGAAAATTTTGTGTTGTATTTTGTTGTTGACACACAAATCATGTTAATACTCAAGACGTACTTGATAATTAACTGAAGGTAAAGGTCACTCTAATGTGTTTTAGTGTTTAATGTTAATTTTAATTGGTTCTATGAGGTCTAAACATATATAAATGTTTTTAAATGTGGTCGGGAGCTATTTTTAGCTGCATGAAGGTCACTTGGAATTACAAATGGAGATATAAAGGTAAACCAATTCATGCATAAAGGAAACTAAAAGTTTTGATGACAAGTGTAAATGAAACTTCACAATATATAAAGATAATACCCTCACTATATAAAGTAATGTTTGATTCTATGAAAATGTAACTCTAGCGATCTACTTAATTTGTAAGGGTAGCTGTGAAATCCAGGAGCTGCATAAAAGTTTTCAGAAGTTATATAAATGAAATTTGGGTGACATACTACCTACGTAAGGGGCATTGAGAACTAAATAATGGTAATCCAAGATATTCATAAATGAATTTTTTAATATCATGATATACATAATGGTTATTTAAAAAATAAATTTGCTAAAAATTAGTTAATTAGGAAACCAAAGACCAGAAGATGATATGTAGGAAGTTATTCAATAGAAAAAATATATTTTGATTCTATTAACTATGAATCAGGTAGTAATAAAATAAGTGTAATTGGTTATTTATCATATGAATTTGGAAAAAATACATCTTCTAAAGGAATCATATGAATTTCACTAAGTCTTATGATCTTTATATGACTAATTCATTATAGTAGTATGATTTATATTATATGTATTTTATAGTGTGACATTAATATCATATGAATTTCTGTGTACATATTTTAATATGGGTAGTTTGAGATACATTATGTTATTACAATTTTGTTTTTATTACTAGTGGATTTAATTTTTTTCCTAATAAAATCATTATATTAGATAATATGATGCTATTAAAGAGATCTTCTTTACAAAAATAGGTTCTTCAATGTTAGTATTTATAAACATATTTTCACAAAATAATGGAGATATATAATCAAATTTTATTTTTAATATATTAATATATATTTCTATTAAATTTATTTTATACTGTTATTTTAGTGGTTATAAAGATGGGTAATACGTATTTTGAAGATAAATATATAATTATTATATAGAATTAAAATTTAAATATTTTAAGCTATTTTTTATTACATGTGGTCGATTAAAAATATATAAAAAATTATGGAAATATTATTTCACATGGATCTTGTGAATAATATTTATATGAAGAAGAAGAAGATTTCTGTATTAAGGGTATTGTTCATGTAAATTCAAAAAAATAAGAAGAAGTGTGGAAGATCAAGAATTATTTTATGAGAATTTTGTGAACATGTCCACTGGTTGAGTTATTTTTGAAATTCATATAATATTAAGAGAAAGTATAAATCAATACATCTATTAATATATCTTTGATAAATCCTCTCATTTGAACATGTAGTTAGCAATTGAAATTTTTTTATATAGTGTTGTGTATAAAAATATAATAGGTTTCTTATTACCAATCCATATTAAAATATAAAGGATATTTCATTATTAGAATAACTTTATATAAGCTATTAGTATAATATTGTTTATTTTTTACCCATTTTACACCATTATAGTAGTACGATATGCGCTAACTATTAAGGATACCCAAAAATAGTTGGGATACTTATAAATAGAATTCTAGGGATTTTCCTTTCTCATAGTGGTTTGTATGGTTCTACCAATGAATCATGTGATCACGATTTTTATTATATCATTCTAAGGGTTAAATGATCACATTGAGTATTAAACATTATAAATAAAATTTTTCTTTTTCTATTTGTGCTTGTGTTTTGTATGTGTGAAGACCCAAACCCACACTCCTAAATCAAGTTCCATAAACACATACTTTACATATTCACTTTGTTATTAATGGTAAAAGACTATATTAACCATCCTTAATTACAAAATAAATAAATATAAATATATATATTATATACCAAGTATATTTTCTAGTTTAAATATTTATAGAATTTGTTCAAACCAATAACTAGTAGAGTCTATGTTATTTTTAAGAAAAATACATTTTTTCCATTATATATGAAACTACTTAGTCCATAATGAGTTTTCAATATAATCGATAAATTCTGTCACACATTATATTATTTTAATCATGTCACATATACTAATTTTATTCATAACCTAGGGAATATAAATATAATAAAGGGGTGTGATTAAATTCCCATTACGGTAAACATAAAACCAAATCTATATAAAAAATTATCATGATACACATAATATGGAAGGAATAAATAATCTGAATAATTCCACAATGAACTGAAATTGAGAGTATACTATATCCATGAAAATAAATAAAAACACAGATATCAACAATGTAACACCTGAGACTTTTATGAGAAATATTTTGTTTTTATGTTATATAAATCATCAAAGGAATCTTTCGCTACACGCAATCGCGACCTTCCTCGATAGCGTGTGTAGTACGCAATACCGAGTTCCACTAAACAACGATATATTATTATAATATTATAAACTATCTGTTATGAATAGTATTAACTGAATTTTAAATTTTACAACATTATTATTCATCTTACACATTTTCTAGAACATGGTAAGAGAACAAAATAATTTTTTTTGGGTAAAATAAGTATTTATCAAAAAAATGCAGTTTCCCCACCTTTTGATGGCGCACCCACATTAAATCCGGTTTTTGACATGTTTATAAGTTCAATGTGACAAAATAAAATTCTTCTTTTGATTCAGGATATAAAAATTTACTTTGGATAATTTTTTTATATTTTTCTGATAACTTTCATATTTTGATGAATAGTAAAAATACGCTAATTTTTAAATAAAAACAACTTTTTTCATTTAGATAATTTATATGGTTAATTTATAATATTGAATGGTTTTAATGTATATATAGAATATATTTTTACCATTTAATATAATGTATATCATTAGCATTAATTTCACATTGAATTCATAGGTAAAAACATTTTAATCTTTGGCAATGTTTTAACTTCTAAAACCCATTTTCTTAACAATGGGATTTATTTTAAATTAATTACTGCAACTTATATGTTTTGAATTTTGAAAAATGGATTCCATATTCAGAATCAGTGGGTTCAAATTATGTTAATAGGCTACTTTTTATTTTTGGGCATTATGAATAGTAACTACGGTAAATTTTATTTACCATAGTTAAAGGTAAATCGGGTAATTAAGGGTAAATATAAGATTATAAAATTACCATAACACCTTCCAAAATCCTATTGGATGACTAAAAGTCGACCCATATCACCTAAGCGTCGGATTATATTCATTTAATAGACTTTTTTCCATGAAAATAATTTAATTATTATTAAAACCAAAGAATGTGACAACATGTCACTTTCTTAAATCTTATAAGTATAATAATTTTAATTTGGTGATAAACTTAATGAAACTTCAAAAATGAATAGTCTACAGAAATATAATAAAATTATATACATCATAGAAATTTATTTATAATTTTTAGGGATTAAATAATTATCATTAATTATGACACAATAGTGATGTTGAAATTATTTTATTAATTAAAATATCAAATAAATTGTTTTAAAAATATTAAAATAAATATTATATGAACTATTTAATGTGCTAAAATAATTTTCTAGATACATATGAAATTTTATTAATCTATTAAAGATTTTAGTTAGAACATATCTTTTGTATATATTTTATTTAAATTCAAATAAATGAATAGTGTCAAAATTGACACTATTGTTATTTTATAAAAATAACATATTATAAAATTGTTTAAAAATCACAAAAATATTTAAAAATTATAAATTAAAATTTATATGGTCTAAAATGTCATAAAGTGTCAAATTATGGAAAATTCACAACACATGTGTAATTATTTATAATAATTTAAAATTTAGAATATTATTACCACAAATAAAATTAAATTGATAAATAAGGATAAATAAAGTTGATAATGTTTAAAATAAATTCCTAACATGTTTAAATTTTATTGTTTGATGAGATTAAAACCCTATCTCATCTAAGCTTCGGATATGAGTCATTTTGGAAGTTTTTAAGTGGGGTTGGGATTTAATATAAACTAATATTTCTTATATTTCCAAAGGTGCCCCTCTCCTCCTTTATAAAAGGGCACCTCCTCCCTCTACTCCTCACAATAATTTGAGCCTTCAAGCTCGCCCAATCCCTGCCACTTTCTCCTCTACACTTCCCTAGAATCATCCTATAGGTTCTGGTCTTCTTCAAAGACCAACCCTAGTGCCCTAAGAGGAGGTTAAGAAGAGGCGTGTAAAAAAGAGGTAATATCCATTACCGATCCTTTCCAAATTCTTTCTTCTTCAACTTCTTCTTCTTTAGTTGTTTCATTATGAAGTAATAACATAAGTATCACTCATATACTGATATGTAATTATAAGTATGAAACAAACCTATTTCACCATCTATCCATCCTACGGAAAACGAAATCACCACGCGTGCGTACGTACGGAATACCGTCTCCACGCCGTGGTGTAATCTATTTTCCCCCACCACCTTACTTGGATGGGTATAATGGTGTAAATAATTACTATATATGATTATTTTAAAGTGATATTGATTCTTAAATAGTATACATAGACTCCAATACAATTCCACGATCATGGGAATGATATCATCGCTCGTGCGTACGTACGGAATACCGTCTCCATGATGTGATGCGATTCGTTCTACATGATCTTCATTGCATAATGATTATATAAATGAATTTAATGAATAAATATGATATATAGTACATTAATACCATTATTTAAATGATGTATCTATAACCTAAAGAGAAGAATAATAATTTATTCGACAAAACACGCATAAGAACAAAAAAGTTATAAACACCCGAATAACAAGTAGCAATGAAATATTACTACTAAGAAGCTAATAATATGACCATATATGATATCATAACAATAATTATGATTCTGGAATAAGTTAATAACATAATTTAAATCATTATACAGGAGGTTCGGACACTGACAAAGCAAATCAGACCTAAGGTAAGGGAAATATCACAATCTCATTTTTGTCCGATATTATTTATACTTTGGTATTTACTGGGGTGTATTTTATCATCCACATCCATGTTTCCTCAATATGTAATATTTTTCCATCCAACTACAATTGTTTAAATCCAATTTTACCCTTCGGTGAGTTTTTAGTAAAAGATATGAAAGGAATCTTTTGTCGTTTTTCATACGAGGTACTTTTTGACTTTTCCGACAAAAGTACGAGAAGAATGTTTTTTAACTTATACGGCATGAATGGATTTTTAAAACATTATTTACAAGAAGATTACTTTACAAGTTTTCAAGTTTATTTTTAATCAACTTCTTTTAGTTTAATATTGTGTGACATGTTAAAGAAAGGAAAATGTTTTTGAAGTAGAAAATATATTCTCTTCAAGAATGGGGTTCAAGTGCTTTATCAAAATTATTTTCCATCTAAGATAATATAGGGTTCTGTTTCTATCCCTATTATTACATTGATTTGATTATGTTGTGATGGAATTATTTTTATTAATTCCTTTATTTTATATGAATTGTTTTATGATGTCATGTTGTTTAAGAATCCCATTTTGACTACTTGGGTTATGCGATGATGTATGATTTATGATTTTGTGGCACACATAAGAATGGTATCATTATGAGATGGGTGGGACCTATATCTCCCTCCAATGCATTGGGTAAAGATTTTATATCTCATGAGATAGAAATGGCTGGAACGACAGGTTATATCGGTTCATTGAAACAGGACTGAAACGAGGAGTGAACTCGGTTCAGAAATGGACTTTGTCCACTAAGATAGTCTTGGCAATGAGTATTGACTAATAAGAAATGATTCTCTATGATTATGTATGTATGCCACAAAGTTTCGTGTTTTAAGTTATGATTATTGGGATTACATTTCACTACTATGATTTATCCCATGTTATGATATTATGATCTCTTTTGCAGGTTAAGATTTCCAAAATGTTATGTTCTTATGAATATGATGTGATTGATATTTCTTTTGTTTACCCTTACTGATCATTTGAGCTCAACCTTTTGTATGTTTTCTTTCCCCAGGCCAGGAAGAAGGTTATTAAGTAAGATATTCCAAAAGGGACTATAGATATGATGAAATAAATGAGAGACAGTGTAGACGCTTTATGAACCAGTTGTTTATGTTTCCCAGTTTCTAAAGACACTAAACCTATACGGTCCTTTCCTGGTTTTGTTATATGTTGTAATAAGTGTGCTTCAATTTTGAAGTAATAACAATGTATGTAAAGTATGGGTCGTTATAGTTGGTATCAGAGGAAAGGTATAGTCAACCTTTGGAAACTAGGATGTGAAAGCCTTAGTAAGAACCCTAAGGAAAAGTCTAAGCATAGAACACAATCTTAGTGTTTTATAAATGACCATGAATAACCTAGGATAAGACCTTAAGTGTGAAATTTTATTCTTGATTATGTGGTTTTCCTATTATAATTAGTGTTGCTCACACTATTCTTCTTAGTTTTAGTCAATGGCTGGAACCCGAAGGAACCGTGTTAATGCAGAATGCGACGGGCAATGCAATGATTGTCCCCCTGAGCAACCAAATGTTATGGGAGCTGGAATGCAAAATCTTGTAGCCATGCTCACATAACTTTCTCAAGATATGAATCATGAAGGACTTCCAAACGAGCAAAGTAAGGGGTAACATTCTGTTGAATCCTTCATGAGGCAGCGTCCACCATCTTTCAGCGGGTCTACTGATCCATTAGTTGCTGAACAATGGATTAGTACTACTAAAAAGATATTTTCAGTTCTTCAATATTCTGAACATGATAAATTCATCCTAGCAGTGTATCATTTAGAAGGAGATGCTGATCAATGGTGGAATATTATTAAGAATACGAGGAAAAGGGATGAAATTGAGTCCATGCAATGGGATGAGTTCAAGAACTTATTTTTCAATAAGTTATTCCCTCATATTCTCCGAACAAAGATGGAGAAAGAGATTCTTGAACTGAAGCAAAAGGATGATGAATCTGTTGGTACCTATGAAGCAGATTTTACAAGACTTTCAAGGTACGCTTTTGGTATTATTATCCAACCTGAGAGTAAGATCGATCTATTCTTTAGTGGCTTAAAACCAAGTCTTCAAAGGGCGTTAGCCATAAGGGACTTCAATAGCTACAAGGAAATCGTTCGATGTGCTCTCAAAGTTGAGATGGAGATTGGAGTAACCCATCAGTCATATGGGTTTGATAAGAAGAGGAAAATGGAATTCAAAGGAAAATCTAAAGAGCACACTGAAAAGAAGATGAACTTTCCCTTATTCTCAAAGTGTGGAAAGAAACATGGAGGGAGTTGTATTAAAGGGACAAGTAAATGTTTCAAATGTGGAAAGGAAGGTCACCGGGCATTTGAATGCTGCAATGATGGGAAAAAGATGTCTAATGATGCAAACAAAGGAAGGGACACACAGAATGAACCTACTACACTTCAATGATTCAAGTGCAAGGAGATGGGGAATTATGCCAATCAATTCCCAAATCCAAGGGTTGATGATGATGGCCGACGTCAACAAACTCTTAAGGCTAAAGACAAAGGAAAGTCACATGCAATTTCTATCAGCGATGAGGAGTATGATAACGACATGGTGAAAGGTACACTTACCATCCACTCTAAAGTAGCAAATGTTTTATTTGATTCTGGATCCACCCACTCCTTTATTTTTGAAGATTTTTCTACGGGTATCATCATATTACCTCAACAATTAGATGTTGAGTTAGCTATGACAACACCTAATGGCACAACAGTCGCATCAAAAGTTTATAATTCTTCCCCGATTGAAGTTTGTGGGAAAGTGCTTCCTGAAAATCTTGTGATCCTTCCTATAGTGGAATTTTATGTGATTCTTGGCATGGATTGAATTTCTTTATATGGAGCTCATATCAATTTCCAAAGAAGGGAAGTCACATTTCATATTCCAGATCAATCTATGACCATCTATCGATGCTAGGATGAACATAACCTTCCAGTGGAAATTTCTTCCATCTTATGGGTCTTGATTCCATTGAATGAAGGTTATTTATCTCAAATGGTTGGTGAGATTATCAAGATTAATAATATGCCCATTGTACGGGAGTTTGATGATGTCTTTCCGGAGGAATTTCCGGGTCTTCCACCAAATCGTGAAGTTGAGTTTTCAATAGAGCTCCTACCGGGTGCTTTACCTATTTCAAAGTCACCTTATAGAATGGACCCAATTGAGTTGCAGTAATTGAAGAAGCAACTCCAAGAGAATCTTGATAAGGGATTCATATGCCCTAGTGCATCACCTTGGGGAGCACCTGTTCTATTTGTTAAGAAGAAAGATGGATCAATGAGACTCTGCATTGATTATCGATAACTTAACAAGATCACTATCAAGAACAAATATCCTCTCCCACGCATTGATGACTTATTTGACCAACTACGCGGAGCTAAATACTTTTCCAAGATTGATCTTCGTTCAGGGTATCATCAATTAAGGGTCAAAAGGGAGGATATACCAAAGACGGATTTCCATACAAGGTATGGACACTATGAATTTATAGTGATTCCAATTGGTCTTACTAATGCCCCTACTATCTTCATGGATCTGATGAATATAGTCTTTAGAGACTATCTTGATCAGTTTGTGGTAGTCTTTATAGATTATATTCTTGTATATTCAAAGAGCAAGGAAGAACATGAAGATCACTTGAGAATTATATTGAAGACCCTGAGAAAGGAGAATCTTTATGCCAAATTTACCAAGTGTGAATTTTGGCTTCAAAAAGTTGCATTTTTGGGTCACATAATCTCAAAAGAGGGGATATATGTGGATCCAGAAAAAACATAGGTTATTGAAAGATGGTCGAGACCAACAACAGTAACTGAGATCCGAAATTATCTTGGTTTGGATGGATATTATCGACTTTTTGTGAAATATTTTTCACGATTATCTAATCCACTCACCAAGTTGACTCGGAAAAGAGTTAAGTTTGTTTGGACGGAGGAATTTGAAGAGAATTTCAAGGAGTTGAAAAGAAGGTTATCCAGTGCACCTGTGCTCACACTGCCTTGTAGTATAGAAAGGTTTGTGATCTACAGTGATGCATCCAAGAAGGGATTAGGGTTTGTTCTTATGCAAAATGATATGGTGATAGCTTATGCCTCACGATAGTTGAAAATACATGAGAAAAATTACCCAACTCATGATTTGGAGTTAGCTGCCGTAATCTTTGCATTAAATATTTGGGGGAATTACCTTTATGGTGAAAGGTGTGATATTTATACTGATCATAAAAGTTTAAAGTATATTTTCACACAAAAGGAGCTGAATATGTGCCAAAGAAGATGGTTGGAGCTGATTAAGGATTACGACTGCTCAATCCATTACCACCCTGGGAAAGTAAACAAGGTGGCAGATGCATTAAGTCGACAAGACCATGCCAGTTTATCCATGATGAGGATCACAAAAGATCCAATATTTATGGATTTACAAAGGATGGATCTTGGAATTATAATGGAAATGGAAAAATATTATCTTTCTCAAATGAATGTTCAAACATCTATACATATGAAGATTAAAGAGGAACAGAAAGAAGATGTAGAGTTACAAAAAAAGGTGAGAAATATTCCTGAATTCAACCTTGATTGTGATGGGATAATAAAGTTCAAGAATCAGGTTTGTGTTCCTCCCATCCCAGAATTAAAGAAGGATCTGCTGGATGAGGCTCATAGTTCTTCATTCTCTATTCATCCTAGAAGCACGAAGATGTATAGGGACCTGAAAGAGTACTTCTGGTGGGATGGCATGAAAAGAGATGTTGCTGAATATGTCTCTCGATGCTTGGTTTTTCAGCAAGTTTAAGCTGAGAGACATAAGTCTAAGGGGATGTTACAACCATTACCCATACCCGAATGGAAATGGGAAAACATCACTATGGACTTTGTCACAGGACTTCCTAAAACATCCAAAGGCAATAATACTATCTGGGTCATAGTTGATCATCTTACAAAGTCTGCACGCTTCATTGCTATTAGAGAGGATTTCTCTCTGGATCAGCTTGACAGGATATATGTAAAGGAAGTGGTAAGATTGCATGGAGTACCACTTTCTATTATATCTGATCGGGATCCGAGGTTTACCTCGAAGTTCTGGTGAAGTCTTCAGCATACTCTAGATATAGAGTTGAGTTTCAGCACTGCTTATCATCCTCAGACAGATGGTCAGTCTGAGAGGACAATTAAAACTCTAGAAGATATGTTGAGAGCTTTCTCTATAGATTTCAAAGGTGGTTGGGATCAACACCTACCTTTGGTGAAATTGTCTTATAATAATATCTTTCACTCCAATATTCAGATGGATCCTTATGAAGCTCTCTATGGAAAGAAATGCAGGACTCCAACTTGCTGGGATGAAGTTGGGGAAAGAAAGCTATTAGGACCTGATCTTGTTGATGAGATGGTAGAAAAGGTCCGGTCTATTCAACAACACATAAGAGCAGCTCAGCGTTGACAGAAAAGTTATGCCAACAACCGAAGAAAAGACCTAGAGTTTGAAGTGGGTGATAAAGTGTTCTTACGAATATCTCCCTGGAAGAGGGTCATGAGATTTGGAAAGAAGGGGAAGTTGATCCCTAGATATATCGGTCCTTTCTAAATACTGGATCCTATTGGAAAGGTAGCTTACCGATTGGTGCTTCCACCGAATCTCTCTCAAGTTCATGTTGTGTTCCATTTATCTCTCCTGAGAAAGTACATACCTGATCCTTCACATGTACTCAGCTCAGAAGTTGTACCACTGGAGCAAGATCTTTCTTATGAAGAACAACCGATAGATATTATGGATCGTAGCGAAAAAGTCCTACGAAACAAGACCACTCGCTTGGTGAAAGTTTTATGGAGGAACCACCAATTAGAAGAAGCTACATGGGAGCTTGAGGATATGATGAGGGAGAGGTATCCTCCTCTGTTTGTTACAAAGTGACGAATTTTGAGGGCGAAATTCATTTTAAGGGGGGTAGAATATAACACCCGAGACTTTTATGAGAAATATTTTGTTTTTATGTTATATAAATTATCAAAGGAATCTTTCGCTACACGCAATCACGACCTTCCTCGATAGCGTGTGTAATACGCAATACCGAGTTCCACTAAACAACAATATATTATTATAATATTATAAACTAGTCGTTATGAACAGTGTTAACTTAATTTTAAATTTTACAACATTATTATTCAGCTTACACGTTTTCTAGAACGTGGTAAGAGAACCAAATAATTTTTTTTGGGTAAAATAAGTATTTATAAAAAAAATGCAGTTTTGCCACCTTTTGATGGAGCACCCACATTGAATCTAGTTTTTGACATGTTTATAAGTTCAATTTGAAAAAATAAAAATCTTCTTTTGAATCAGGATCTAAAAATTTACTTTGGATAAATTTTTTATATTTTTCTGATAACTTTCATATTTTGATGAATAGTAAAAATACGCTAATTTTTAATTAAAAACAACTTTTTTCATTGAGATAATTTATATGGTTAAATTATAATATTGAATGGTTTTAAACTATAGAAAGAATATATTTTTACCATTTAATATAATGTATATCATTAGCATTAATTTCACATTGAATTCATAGGTAAAAACATTTTAATCTTTGGTAATGTTTTAACTTCTAAAACCCGTTTTCTTAACAACGGGATTTATTTTAAATTAATTACTACAACTTATATGTTTTGAATTTTGAAAAATGGATTCCATATTCCGAATCAGTGGGTCCAAATTATGTTAATAGGATACTTTTTAATTTTGGGCATTATGAATAGTAACTACGGTAAATTTTATTTACCATAGTTAAAGGTAAATCGGGTAATTAAGGGTAAATATAAGATTATAAAATTACCCTAACACCTGACAAAATCCTATTGGATGACTAAACTTAGACCCATATCACCTAAGGGTTTGATTAGATTCATTTAATAGACTATTTTTCAAGAAAATAATTTAATTATTATTAAAACCAAAGAATGCGACACCATGTCACTTTCTTAAATGTTATAAGTATAATAATTTTAATTTGGTGATAAACTTAATGAAACATCAAACATGAATAGTATCCAGAAATATAATACAATTATCTACATCATAGAAATTTATTTAGAATTTTTAGGGATTAAATAATTATCATTAATTATGACACAATAGTGATGTTGAAATTATTTTATTAATTAAAATATCAAATAATTTTTTTTAAAAATTTTAAAATTAATATTATATGAACTATTTAATGTGATAAGCTAATTTTATAGATATATATGACATTTTATTAATATATTAAAGATTTTATTTCGAACATATCTTCTGTATATATTTTATTTAAATTCAAATAAACGAATAGTGTCAAAATTGACACTTGTTATTTTATAAAAATAACATATTATAAAATTGTTTAAAAATCACAAAAATATTTAAAAATTATAAATTAAAATTTATATGGTCTAAAATGTCATAAAGTGTCAAATTATGGAAAATTCACAACACATATGTAATTATTTATAATAATTTAAAATTTAGAATATTATTACAACAAATTAAATTAAATTGTTAAATAAGGATAAATAAATTTGATAATGTTTAAAATAAATTCCTAACATGTATAAATTTTATTGTTTGATGATATTACAACCCTATCTCATCTAATTTTAGGATATGAGTCATTTTGGACGTTTTTAATTGGGGTTGGGATTTAATATAAACTAATATTTCTTATATTTCCAAAGGTGCCCCTATCCTCCCTTATAAAAGGGAACCTCCTCCCTCTCCTCCCCACACCAATTTGAGCCTTCAAGCTCGGCCGACCCCTGAAAATCTCTCCTCTCCACTTCCCTAGAATCATCCTAGAGGTTTTTGTCTTCTTCAAAGACCAACCCTAGTACCCTAAGAGGAGTTTAAGAAGAGGCGCGTCAAAAAAAGAGGTAATATGCATTACCGATACTTTCCAAATTCTTTCTTCTTAAAATTATTCTTCTTTAGTTGTTTCATTATGAAGTAATAACATAAGTATAACTCATATAATTATATGTTAATATAAGTATGAAACAAACCTATTTCACCATCCATTCATCCTACGGAAAACGAAATCACCGCGCATGCGTACGTACGGAATACCGTTTCCACGCCGTGGTGTAATCTATTTTCCCCCAAATCCTTACTTGGATGGGTATAATGGTGTAAATAATTAATATATATGATTATTGTAAAGTGATATTGATTCTGAAATAGTATACATACACTCCAAGACAATTCCACGTTCATGGGAATGATATCATCGCTCGTGCGTACGTACGGAATACCGTCTCCACGTTGTGATGCGATTAGTTCTACATGATCTTAATTGCATAATGATTATATAAATGAATTTAATGAATAAATATGATATATAGTACATTAATTCCATTCTGGAAATGATGTATATATAACCTAAAGAGAAGAATAAGAATTTATTTGACAAAACACGCATAAGAACAAAAAAGTTATAAACACCCGAATAACAAGTAGCAATGAAATATTACTACTAAGAAGCTAAGAATATGACCATATATGATATCATAACAATAATTATGATTCTGGAATAAGTCAATAACATTATTTAAATCACTATACAAGAGGTTCAGACACTTATGAAGCAAATCAGACCTAAGGTAAGGGAAATATCACAATCTTATTTTTATCTGAGATTGTTTATACTTTGGTATTTACTGGGGTGTATTTTATCATCCACATTCATGTTTCCTCAATATGTAATATTATTCCATCCACCTAAAATTGTTTAAATCCAATTTTACCTTTCGGTGAGTTTTTAGTAAAAGATATGAAAGGAATATTTTTTCGTTTTTCGTACGAGGTAATTTTTGACTTTTCTGACAAAAGAATGAGAAGAATGTTTTTTTAACTTATACGAAATGAATGGATTTTTAAAACATTATTTCCAAGAAGATTCCTTTACAAGTTTTCAAGTTTATTTTTAATTAACTTCTTTTAGTTTAAAATTGTATGACATGTTAAAGAAAGGAAAATGGTTTTGAAGTAGAAAGGATATTTTCCTCAAGAATGGAGTTCAAGTGCTTTATCAAAATTATTTTCCATATAAGATAATATACGGTTCTGTTTCTATCCCTATTTTTACATTGATTTGATTATTTTGTGATGAAATTATTTTTATGAATTCCTTTATTTTATACGAATTGTTTTATGATGTCATGTTGTTTAAGAATCCCATTTTTACTACATGGGTTATGCGATGATGTATGATTTATGATTTTGTGGCACACATAAGAATGTTATCATTATGAGATGGGTGATACCTATATCTACCTCCAATTCATTGGGTAAATATTTTATATCTCATGAGATAGACATGGCTGGAACGACCGGTTATACCGATTCAGTGAAATAGGACTGAAACGAGGAGTGAACTCGGTTCAGAAATGGAATTTTTCCACTAAGATAGTCTTGGCAATGATTCTTGACTAATAAGAAATGATTCTCTATGATTATGTGTGTATGCCACAAAGTTTCATGTTTTAAGTTATGATTATTGGGATTACATTTCACTACTATGATTTATCCCATGTTATGATATTATGATCTCTTTTGCAGGTTAAGTTTTCCAAAATGTTATGTTCTTATGAATATGATGTGATTGATATTTCTTTTGTTTACCCTTACTGAGCATTTGAGCTCACCCTTTTGTATTTTTTCTTTCCCCATGTCAGGAAGAAGGTTATTAAGTAAGATATGCCAAAAGGGACTATAGATATGATGAAATAAATGGTAGACAGTGTAGACGCTTTATGAACCAGTTGTTTATGTTTCTTAGTTTCTAAAGACACTATACCTATATGGTCCTTTCCTAGTTTTGTTATATGTTGTAATAAGTGTGCTTAAATTTTGAAGTAATAACAATGTATGTAAAGTATGGGTCGTTATAAACAATACTAATATCATACTGATGGAATACATAATGGAGGACATCAAAAACATTATATCAAGTCTATTTCCCAATAAACTATACTGATATGAGGATAGGTATACACCAAAACCCAAGATTTATTTATCTCTTGCGACTTGTTAATGAATCAAAGGGCTTTATAATGTTTTACCTGTCACTTGTTTAATTTTAATTCTTTCACCATAGGTTTTAACAAAACATTTCATACCATTCCCTAAGTAATATCTAACTGAATACAAACATGGATATTTATATAATTAAAAATATGGAATGTAAATATGTAATCAATCTGTATTAGAAGTCAATAATCATCATGAATATCAAAGAAATTCACCAAGTAAATAAAAGGGATAAAATGAACATAATCTATATATAGGAATGAAGTTGTTGGTAAAACATTACACAGTCAACTTTCCAATAATAATATGTATTGGAATAACATTATTTAGTACACCAATTTATTTCCCAATGTCAATAAAAGGGATAACATGATCATAACTTATTTGGAGGAAGGAGGTGGATTGTTAGAAAAATATATAGTCAAATTTATAATAATGATCCATATTGGAATAAAAATATAGGAAACACCAATACATTTCTACATGTTAATATAATTTCATTAATTCTAGGTGGACATCATCCAATATGAATTATGTCATGTATGATGGTATGGGATGAGTGGGAAGGTCCTCCTCAAATATAGAGTTCCTTGCAAACCCTAGATCTGGGGTCTTAGTGATTTGTCATCGCCTTTTTCATTCTGGCATGCGAGTTCACTACGACCCCTATCAAGGATTTGGATGGGGTTTCCTAGGTCAAAGTGTAATTAGATCATGCTCTGTAAGCTAAAGGATTCACTATTTCTAATGCTTTGTGAGGTTCCTCTCATAGTGTTGATGTGAATTTAATGCCATCGATCACTCCGATTAGGTTGGTGGATAGTATTTTTTTCTTTTTTTACTGATTGAGATGCAATAAAGTTGAGACATGAAGTCTATAATTTCTTTTGCACTGGGACGCATCTCCCTAGTAAAGGGAGACAAAACATTGAGAAATCATGATATAAAGGAGGAGCTTTCTCAATGTTGTAACTTGAGAAAACTCAAGAAAATATCAATTGGGAGATGACTTTTTCATATCATTTTCAATACCAAGGATGATTTCTGAGAAGCCAGTATCAAAGGGGCTATTATACCAATGTCATATTTTTTCTAATTTTTTAAATGCGATATGAACTTCAATACTTTCACTCAATGTTAAACATAAGCACAATTTTGGATACGATTTCTTGGGCTTTACTAGTTTCACTGGAATCCTAAAATCCTTTTTGATATGTTTTCTTGTGTGGGGAATATTTTGAAGATGGATTAACACACTATAGATGGTGATATTGGATTTTATGCCTATATTCTATTTGAAGTATACATGGAATCTAAATTTCATGAATTAGTTCAATTATTTGAGAATGACTGAATATTTGAAATTAGAGTTGAATAAGAATAGTAACCACCATTTTTGGATTACTGTAAGATTTTTGGTCATTCAGTTTCTAACTATAGAAACATTCAAAAATAGGTGGAGAACTCTGCTATTGACAAAGAAAAATTCCTGGAATGAGGTTGGTGGGAAGAATAATGGGATGGATCTGTTACTTAAGAAGGGTGAATATTCAGGTGAGGATCTCTAGGAGAGAAATAAAAATGAGGTAAAAATTATGCTGATTATATTGGTAAAATAAAATTCCAACATTGATGTAACAACTCAGGTTGTTCCCTCACCTGGTTCTAAGTAGGTTTCCTTCATTGAGAGGGTATCTAATGGGGTTTATACTCTCCCAAATAGCGATGATAACTCTAGAATTAATTTTATCATATCTAATTTGATTTATCTTATTGATGGTGGTGGTTCAAAGGATGATTTTGAGGTGGAGAATACTTTCTTGAGTACTCTTGTTGCAACATTAAATTATCATTATGATGCTCAAGGTGACTCACTAATTGAACAAAAGGACTTCATGAATGCTACTATCTTAAACTCGGATGTTCTTATTAATGGTGGTGGATCAAAGTCTGAGGTTGAGAAAATTAATCTTGACTCAATATTTCCTATTAATATTGTAAATCATCAAATTGAAGATGAAGGTGATTCTCTAGTTAAACATAAGAAATGAAATGAATCCTATGGTAAAGATTCCTCCACTATTTCCTCCACTGAAATACTTATTACCTCTAATAGTGTTATATAGGCTCATCCACCCTTAGTTACAAGGGATTCTTCCATGTAACCTACATCAGTTGACAAGTAGATCACTCCAAAGAAAAAATGGTATAACATGGTGGAAGAGGAGGGAGCTTTGGAGGTTTATTATCAAATTTCACAAAGTGCACCTCCATGAACTTTAGAGGTAAGTGATCCTTATTTTGGGAGAAATGAAACAATATTGGGAACTCCCTATACAGTAGGTCTTGATGAAGTAACTTTAAAAAGAACAAAAACTAGAAGCCTCTCCAAATTGATGAATGAATCAAAGAAATCTTCAGGATAGAAGAAGAAAAAAAAAAGAAAAATCAAAATTAAAGTTTATTTCAAAATCAGGTTCTAAATGAATGTCCATTATTGGAACTGTCATAGAATTGCTAATTCAAAAACTGTTAATAATTGGCATAGGAATATTTCGGTTGAAAAACCTAGGTTTATTGGAATTTCGGAACCCAAATCATCATTCTCTATAGGTTTTGTAGGTCTTAATGCATTTTGTTATCAATTAGTTTGGGATAATGTTTCCTCTAGACAGATAGATCTTTTATGGGATTTTTCACATTTTTTTTGGGGGATGTTGATGTTATTACCATCAATGATTAGACTATTTATTACTCTTTTTAGATTGATTTTGTGAATATATATGGATATTTCATTTATTATAGAAATAGATATCAAGATAGAAGAAGTTTTTGGTATAATATTGAGAGACTAAGGGGATGTATCTCTTATTTTTGGTTTCTTGTTAGAGACTTTGACACAATATTCTCTCCTAGTGAGAAAATGGGTTCCCTTCAGTATTAGATTTCTATTAGGGAATTAAAATCATGTGTTGATGATAACGAGTTGATTGCATTCATCTTGGTTAGTGATAAATACACCTAGTATAGGAGATATCTTAATCGAATGGTTGTTAGTAAACTTGATCATGATTTTGTTAATGAAGTTTCACTTGAAAAATAGGATTCAATTTCTAGCATCTCACTTACCAAATTCTCATTTGATCATCATCCAATTCTTTTCAACTTCAAGAGTAAGGAAAAAAGAATGTCCTTACCTTTTTTTTCAATAATGCTTAGTGTCTTCAATGTTATTATGATAGTCTCGTTAATAATTTATGGAGAATCATGTATTAGGGATGGGGGGAGACTTCATTCTTTATTAAATTGAATCTTCTCATAGAAAAGATAAAACTTTGGATCAAGGAAACCAATAGTGGGATAAACAAAGAGATTACCACTCATGAATCTTATCTCCACCAACATAAAGATGAGGCTTCCAAAGTTGAATTTAATATGGACTTTTCCAAGGAATCTATATTATTTCAAATATTAATACTCTCTTAGTAATGGAAGAAAATTTTATTAAAGAAACATTAAGAATTAAGTGGATTTAGGAAGTGGACATGAACACAACATTTTTATACTCTCTAAAAATACTTCAGAGAGCTAACTGACATTTATCTTTTCTTAAAGTCTGAGAAAAAATCATTCATAACAAGGAATGTTTTTCTAATAAAATTATTTATTATTAATCAAATATCTCCAATAGGCCCAGTTTGGAGGGGAATTTTATGGATGGAATTATCCATTTTATGGTCGCTACTGAGGAAGAAAATTTTATTACTAGCATCCCCCTAGATTTTGAGATAAAAGACACTATTTTCAGCCTCAATGCTAGTAGTTCCCACAATCTATATGGATTCAACAACTAATTTTTTCATAAGTATTGGGAGGTTATTAAAGAAAATGTATGCAAGTTGGTCACTTCTTTTTTCATTTTTGGAGTGCTCCTTTAGGGTCTTAATGACCAATTAATCACCTTGATTCCCAAAATTGAGAATACATGTGAAATCCATCACTTAATGCTCATTTCCTAGGTCAACACAATTTATAATGTTATTAAAAAGATTATTTCTAATAGGATTTCAATAATTTATTAAAAAATAATCTATTGGAATTAATTTGGATTTATCAAAGGAATATCTATCCAAGAATTCATTTTGTTTTCTTTAGAATGTATTAATGAAGTTAGAAAACAATAAGAGGAGGAATAATTTCATTAAAGGTGGACATTAAAAAAGGCCTTTAACACTCGGTATTGGAACTCTTTATACAATATGATTAGATACTTAAAATTTAATTGAACCTTTATTAATTGGGTTTCTTCCCTATTTGAATATTCTCATGTTTCTGTTCTTATTAATGGATCCCATAAAGTCCATTTTAAATTCCCTAGATGTATTCTTCAAGGTTAACCCCTCTAAGATTTAATATTTTCTATTATCGAGGATTATCTTAGTAGGCTCATCACTCACAAGGTCTCACAAATAAATCTAAAAGGAATTCAAGAATCCAAGTATCTCACTACCACAACACACCTCTTTTATACTGATCATATCATTATTTTCTTATAAGGAGGTAAAAATAATATTTGTGTTCTGAATTTTTTTTACATCACATTGAAAATGTTTCTGGGTAATGTTTTAGTTGGAAAAAATCTATCATTTTTTGGGGAGATGTTTTCTATTGTTAGGAAAAATTACATACTTTCCGAGATATTAATCAGAGAGGGGTCTATTCAATTTAATTACCTTGGAGTTCCACTATTATTTTGGAGTTCAAGAGTAAGATATTTTGGTAAAATAGTTGATAAGGTCACCAAGTAACTCCCAAATTATAAGGGGAAGAGTTTATCCATGGTTATGGGGATTAGTTTGGTGAAGGATGTTATTGTTTCCAAATTGGTCTACTCTTTTATGGTCTATAAATGGATTAGAGGGCCTATCATGCACATAAATGTGTGAATCAAGAATTTTATTTGTACTGGAAATATTTATGAAAGAATTTTTGTTAATATACCTTGTAATTATTGTTTTAAGACCTTATCCAATGGTGGTATGGGTATATATTGGGATTTTAAATGATTCTCTTCAAGCTAAACTCACATGGAGCCTTATTATAAGTATTTTGGATTATTTGGGGTTCTTCAAAGAACATTTTTTCGATTCTCCCTAACCAGTATTGCAGGTTGAAATTTGGGTAATTGTTGAGAATTATGATTCAGTTTCTTGCATAGATTTTTGTTGGTCTAGGAGCCGTCTAGAAATGTAATTCTCAAAAACAAACTCTTTTATCAAAATACCACCATGGACTAAAATATGGAATTTAATTGGATATATGTTTTTAAAAAATATTGGATCAGACCCTCTTGATTAAAACTTATCCAATGGCTTTCTCATAATGGAATACCCACTAATTATGTTTTATTGAAATTTGGTATTTATCTTTGCTCTCAGTGTGCCCTATGTCATTAGTAAAGGGAGGATATGAAGCACAACATTCCAAAATTCGAAGCATCCTTGAACATCTGAAATGAGATCCTAAATGTCTTCAGATTGCATGGGTTAATGTTTTTGGGTCTACATGCTCTTCTTCACTGCTGTAATTACATACAATGATATGCTCAGTTGGATTATCTTTTTAGTGTTTTTTTCCGAATGATTTCATTCCATTTGGTTGTGTCTCAATGTCATGATATGTGTTGGGAAGGCCTTATATTTGAAGCTAATTTGTAGCAAATATTTTCTTCCATAAATGATAAAAGCGTGGTTTAGATGGGATAATATGAAAATAGTATGCTAGAATTTAACATTTTTAGAAAATTGAGTGTTCCCGAGAACTTTAAGCATATTATGTGTAAAATTGAGGTATTTTGGTTTCCTCATCTTCTTCATTGGATCAATATTAACACAAAAGGTTCCCTTTTAAGAAACCCATGACCCTCGTAGTGTGTTGAAATTTTTTCGAGACCATGAGGATAATGTCATGGGTAGTATTTATGGATCTTGTGCAATGAATTATTCTCTTAAAGTAGAGATTCTTGGAATAATTAATAATATATCATTTGAAAAAATGATAGGTTTGAATAACCAGTGGTTGGAAAGTGAAATTTTTCTCATGTACAGTCTATTAGAAATGGTGATTTTCAGATTTCATGGAGACTGATAGATAAATGGATGGATTTCATGAATACACTTATGAGTCTCAACTTTATTGTCACAAGAGTATTTCGGTAGACCAACATGGTTTCAGATGAGCTTGCTAACATGTGAATTGGTGTGACTCTCATATGGTTAGACGCACTCCCAAATTATTTCATTTATTTTTTAAAAATTATTGTAATACGATCCTTTGCTTTATACTTGTGTGGTTTCTTTTTATAAATAAATACCTTGGCCTATTGGTTAGTGGAGTTTTTAAATAAAATCATCCAATATGAATTTTTTCAAATTTGATGTTTATACTATATAGAGACATGAGTATAATACTAAGTCAATAATAGAATAACATGATCATAATCCATCCAAATAAATAAGGTTGATGGTTTTAAAAGAACATAACCCTAGTTTAAAAAATTGAACATAGAAGGATGTTTTCAAAGATAAAAAACATCGTCACAAAAGAAATCTTTAATGATGCTACCCAAGAAAGGATTAGGAATTGGATTGTTTTGTTTTATGAGTTAATTCCATCAAAATAAAAATATATATTAGATTATAAATAGTGAAACATAAAACCCATGATGAAAAATCCTTTTGTAAATGAAAAGGAAAATGTAAGTGAAAATGTAAAATAAATTTTATATTTTTTTAACAGTAATATAAAAGAGGAAGTTAGAGGAAAATTCCAGAAGACTTTTTTATAATTTAAAGTGAAAAATATTGGAAAATAATTACTTCTAAATATAATCATCAATAATAGGGCCTTGAAAATACATAAGGTTTATCGTGGAGAAATGTGGAGTGGAATAAAAAACATATAAAAGTGAAAAGAAACCTCTTTTTAGTATTTTTAAAAATACCATTATTCAAAACTCACATTGTAAAAATATAAATATAACAATTTTTTATTAAATAATTATTTTTCATGAATATTATTAATAAATAACTAAAAAATATTACAATGGTATAACCGAAGTATTTAAGAACAATATTAAAGATAAAACATCATAACAAAAAAAGGATATTTGAGTTACCAACATTTATTGCAGAACCATATACAAAGGAGTGAGAAATACTTGTCAAAGTATTTATGTAGTTGTAATGTATATGTATAAAATGGAAAAAAAATAATAAAACATAGTAATATAAAATGGAATAATTTAACAAACTAATATGAAATAAGGTCAAGAGAACGATCCTAAGTTAGTGAATAAATATTGAGTTCCAAAAATCCTTAATATTTAATAAATAGACACCTGAATAAGGGAATTTAATTTAGATATAAAATCCCATGAAATATAATGAGTTTAAAAATAATATATATCTATGGGTAGTAAATATACCATACAAAGGAAACATGTTGCACAAAATTTATTATGTTTCAAAGAATCAGAATTGAAATCAAAAAAAGAATTTCAAATTTAGAATTATTTGAATAAAAACCCCTCAAAAGAAGGAAGTTTTAATTAAGCTTAATATAAAATTACTAAATGATTATTCATGATATTATATTTCAAATAAAAATTATATACACTACATGAATGTAATTCGGTGCATAATGATGAACATGTTTCATAGAGAGGAATTTGAGATCAAAACACTTATCGTATGTTCCTACTTACTCGACCATGATCTAACATCCTTCATAATGAAAATAAATATCTTAATAAATTATATCAGAACCTTAACATTACATAATTCCATTTTTATATTTTTTATAACAATATTTAGAAATATATTAAATGATTATATTTTATTTTCATTGCTGGATGTTAAAACATTTAATTACTTAATTTATATAAAATTAATGAAGAAGGAAAAAATTTTTTCTAAAAGGATTAAAGTTTATAATTAATATATAATTTAGGATATGAATATAATTATTTATCAATGATAACTTAAAAGTCTTATTTTCATTAGGAGAAATATGTGAATACAACTTGGGAAAATGCTAATCACGATGAACCTGTTTTCAACGATTTTAATTATCAAAATGTGATATATTAATAAATATTTTAAATATTAAAAACACCATTATAAAATATTTAAAACATATTAAATATATTATTATCACATTATATTATTATTAAATTATATACCATAATCATTTATTATATAATTTTTATGACATCATTTACATTGGTAGTTAATTCAACCCATATGGTAATATGTTAAAATTATTTAATGACTGAGGGTATGTATTTTAATAATGATAATGTAATATATGAAAAATCTTAAAATTTTAATTAACATCATATATCTTGATTAATTATATTTTAGGAAGCATCTACGATGAATGGTGTAAGATCCTATTTCCATTCAAGTAGATTTTTTTTATATAATTTGATTTTTTTCATTTACTGGATGAGTCAAATTTTGATTTTAGATATAGAATGGAATTCAAAGAGTTAGAATTTATTATATTTTTTTAGATGAGGATTGAGTCTCGGGAGTTATCTTCGGTGATCAGGTGAGTTTCAGAGGCCTTTAGTAATGTTTTAGTATGTTTTGGTTTGTTTTTACCAGCTGCATGTTTTGGTGTGCATAGTTTAAAAGAAACCACATGACACCTTAATTCTAAGGAAGTTTTTAGTTAAATTTTTAATTGAACTAATAATAAGATGAAAATTACAAAAATATAAATAATATTGAAAAATCATCAACAAAAATAGATTAAAAATTGTAGAATTTGATATCAGTTAGGTGTAGAGGATGTTGTACAGTTTGAATATAATTTAGGGTAAAAGACGTGATCCCATGGTGAAACTGTATGGGGTGGTGGGAGTCCAATAAATAACTCATGGTCTACACATGATTTTAGACAATCCTTGCACCTTTTTTATCGGGGATTAGTGAAGTGTTATAAGGTTGGTACAGGTTATAAAACCTGGTGGAGAAACCATGTTGGTGGTTTCTCTATTAGATAATTCTAACCACATGCTTAGAACATGGTTTTGAAAATTTTTCTTTCAAACCATGCAGCTTCTCAAAACATCATTAATAGGTATATTGTAATAAAATTCCCCATCAAATAATTTGGTTTCACCCACCCCCAATGTACATGAAAAAACTAGTAGGTTCTCCTCCTTCCCCCATTAAATTATGGGTGGTTCAAGCTCATTACTTCATCATTTTTGGGGAGAACATATCCTTGTGTAGTTTTATTACCACTATTTCTTCCTTATAAATAATTTCTATGTCACCCCATTCAGTTTTTTGGTTATTTTACTAGAGCATGGTTTAATCTTATATTTCTCATGGTGATTTTGGTAATATTAAATATAAAATATCTCAATATGACTTATGAACATAATTTTCTGTGTTTTATTAAGGTATAAGACATTATGAAATTTTTAAAGGGTTTTTATATTGAATTAGATTAATTAATATTTTAATGGTGTTGTATCTTAGTAATATTCCCTAGAATGGTGTCGAGAGTCTATTGTGGACAACCCGTGGCTGTTGCACATAATTTCAATAAGTAGGGATCACTTAGTGGGATAAGTGAATTTTATGCCATATTAATTTAAATGGTTAATTTAAATATTAAATGATGAAATTAAATATTTTTGATTTATTCATATGGGGTTATTTATTGGGTGGTTATTGAGTGATTGTTTGGATGTTGGGATATTTGGAAAAGGCTTGGAAGGTATTTAGAAATGACGCCATTCCTTGGGAATGTTTAGTAAATATTTTCTAATGCAGTAGGCTGTCTAAGATACTTTCTAAAAATTTTTATGTTTTATTTTCATTTGTATTTAGTATGTGAAATAGTTATATTTCATGGGTTTTTATTCCCTTGGATTAAATGGTAGTTTCATACTTTATATTGATGCCTTAATCCTTCCACGGATCCCATCAGGTCCATTGGTGATTATGAGACCAGACCTATGACCACCCATTGGGTATGATGACTCTTGAAAATGGAAGGTTTTTGTGATCTAAGTTTTGTGAAATACCCGTATGGATTTGGAAATGATTTAAATCACATAAGTTTTATTTTTTATCTTATTTTGGGTTTGAATGGGTGAAAAATATATTTTAACATGAATATTATTTTAAAAGGATCTTTGGACTATAAGTGATTTTAAAAGGTATTTTTAATGAATTTAAAATTTATATTTCAAATTGTTGGGTTTTTTCCCAATTGGTAAAAATTCATTTATGGATATTTTGAAGATTTTTATGGATATTAAATCTTTGGACATGTCTTGGATTTTAAAGAGGAAAATACATGTTTTAAGGGTGGTTAGGAAATGTTTTAAAAAAATGTGCATGACATCTATCATTTTCTAAAGAGTGTTTTAAATTATAATTTTTTTATGATATGGATTGATATCCTAAGAAATATTTTGGTTTAAAGGAATATTGGGACTTTGGTAAGTAATGAAGGATGAAATATTCTTTCATGGTTTTTGAAATGTTTTAAAAAAAATGAGCTGGACCTTGGAAGTTGGTAAATTATAGAATGGTTTAAAATCTAGATTGAGGTCCTCAGAACCAAAATAATTTTATATGGGTGAGGATGTAGGACATGGTTTTTAACTTCCATGTTTTAGGTTCTTGACTAGAATTCTTGGATCCAATAACATACAATATAGATTCAGATTATGAACATGGATCTCCATATTCCTAGTTAGGTTGTGAGACATAATGTTCCACATCCTTGGTTTAGGGTATGGGGAATGGTTCTACATATCCCTTATTGAGTACATGGTTCATTGTATCCATAGTATATGGAAATGAACATGACATACTGTGTTCATGATCAAGGTATTGGACTGAGGCTGTGAGAAAATTTATTTTTGATGAATGAGTTCGATATTTGACTGGAACCTTGGTACATGCAGTATTTAAACATGGTTTATATACCTGGTAAAAATGATTCTAGGTACAAATAATGGGATGGATATTGAAAATCCCTCTTTACCTGAATCATGTATCGTGCTATGATCTATGACTCAGATGATATATATTGGTTGAAGCAGGTGGGTTGTCCAAGGTGTCACATTATAAACCAAGAGCTAATAGGTTAATTAAAAAACAGATATTTTGAAACATATATTCCATTTTTATATTTTTTATTCCATTTTATATTAATATACACCAGTATCATATTTTATATTACTTTAGACGCCATTTTTGGTGGCCTACTAAGTTGTACTCACACCTTGAATTGGCTATCATTTAAAATTGGTAGCTAAGAAATTCTCACATGTTTATTATAGGCATATGTTTCGGGATAAGGCCCAAGTTGAGTTTTATATGATTGGACATGATAAATAAAATTGTATTTGAATACTAGATGAGGTTTCGATCTATGATTAGTGGAGCCTTTGATGAGTTTATTAAATTTTGGTATGCTTATGTAATTGTAAAAATGGTTGGTTAGTAGTATGGATGGGATGGCTATTCAATCCCCTTATGTGTTTCATTAGTTGTTAAACCATGTTTATAATTATCAGCTTCTATTTCCAATTTATTTTGACATATTGGTATTTATTTATTCTTGGATACTATAATGGTTATTGTTGGTATAATATACTTGGTTATTTTATCTATTATTGCACACTCTCATCAAGAGGTATTGTCTCCCCACAGTACTACCGTATTCACCTACTGCTAATTGAAATCCTATGTTATATGGGGTGGAGTGTTTGAAGTCATTTATAGAATCATCCTAGTTACTATTATATAGTAATCCATTGAATGATATTATAAATTGGAATCCTAGTATTTCCTTTCCTTTCATCTTATGGTTTTGGGATATGGTAAAATAGATATTTAGGAATGTTTTGGTGCTTATAAAAGATATCATGATGGTGTTTCATGAACACACATTTAATTAGGATGTGTAAGTTAACAGAGATATGGGATTATAGTTCTTAGAATTTTATTCTATAGTTGTATTTGGTTTTCAACTCGGGCGATGCACATTTGGTTTGGTTTTTTGATTTTTGATAGATTTTTGGATCTTTTACCATTGGTAAGATACTAGTGATTTGGTTTTTACTTTTTTAAAGTATAGGAAATAGGCATCTATTACTTTATATCAGGCATGTAGGATTCACATGACATATAGTACTTCTAGAGTGTGAGTTTAAAGATGACCGAGGTATGTTGTTTAAAGATTAAAAAACTAATAATATATAGTTTTACAGTATAAGTACTTAGTTTAATTCTATTAATTATGTATTAGTTCTATATGGATATCTTTCTGAGGGAAAGTTATATGGATCTATGGAGAGACACTTAAAAATTAGTATGATGACGTGTTCATCACGCAATAGAGGTGTAATGACACTCATGGACCAGCTTGGAATAGATGAATATCCATTTCACATCTTGTGGGTGGTTATTATTTATGTTTGGGGACTTTTATATGTTCTGATGTATGTGTCATGGTCCTTTAGTGACTGGTCAGATGTGTATATTCTCAGAGAGGATGGTTCCATAGTTTTGGGTGGTTGGTTTGGCATATAGTGCCTATTGTTTATGAAAATCTATAGATGGGTGTTTGGCATGTTTATGTCATGTGATGTTGGGATGAGATCATGATTTATTACCCATGAGATTTATCCTTTTGTGAGTTTTCCTAGATCTATTTCATTGGACCCAGTGAATTGTTGTGAGAATTGACCAGTTGAGCTACCTAGGAGATCTCATTGACCTTCTTTGACAAGACTCTAATTTAGGGAGATGGTGCCATGTGAACTCTGATGATGAAATTTGAGATGGGTTGGCCTCTTTTTGAGTGCCTTTGGGTGTATAATGTAAAAGTAGATGATTTGGGATCATGAAAATGGTGCACAATGTTTGTATCCCAGAGAGGGTTTTAGGTGCTCAGGGTGCCTATTGTTTTTGAGAAGGATCACTTAGGTTCTAATGTTTTAGATTTTTTTTTGGAATCCAAAGGGGTGGGGTTTTTTTCATGCCTAGCCAATGATATTTATAAACAAGCATGATGTTTATGGAGGTTATGAGATGGATCAAGATCATAAGAGGTGCTCAAGGATATATGGTTTAATGCATGCAAGTTATATCTGGGTAGATACCGCACGTGTGAGGTATAGATAGGGTGTTCAAGGATGGGTAAATATGTGATATTTCTGGATGAGGACATACTTAAAGATGTTTTTTCATGTGATACATGTGGGAATTCTTGGTTTCATTGAGATATACACTTAGAGTGAAGATTATTTGGTAGCACATGTGGTTTTTGGAGGGAAGGACCAGTTTGGTTCCAAGACTAGTTAGCTCAGGGTGAATATTCAAAAATGAGGTGAGAGCGTAAGTCAACCCAATAGAACTTTTTAATGGCACTCAGGTATTGAGAGGTCATGAAAGTTATTTTTTTATGGTGATTTATTTCTAGTTTTGGGAAGAACCAAGTGTTTTATATGCTGGGTGAGACTGATATGCATGAAAGGAATTGCTTGTGGCTAGGGATTATTAGCCTAGTTTTCATGGGATGTGACTTTCTAGAGTTGGAAATGAGTTTTTGGGGTTGTATTACCCATGTTCACATAACATTTAATCATTAATTGGATATTTGAGGAACAAACACATGGTGATGTCACTATATCATTTGAGTTGTGCATTGGGTGCTATGGAAGCATATTTCAATGATGCTTGGATTAATTATGTAGTTGTGAGTAGGTTAAGAAAATATGTGGGGGTGATGATAGGATTTTAGGTTTGGTGGATGAAGTATCTCTGGTGAGAATCATTATGCACTAGAAATTGTAATAAGAACATGAAAGGATTAGCTGCGAAGGCATGACCGATCTAGGTAGAACCTCATTGAGAGTGTAAGAGTTTGATTTATTAGGAAAGGAAGCATGGATCAGAAAGAGAAATTCATGTGTGGTTCCAGTGATACCCATCAAGGTTAGTGATCTAGGAAGTAGTTAAGGATGAAATAGTTGGCATGATGTACACCATATTCTATTTATAAGCATGAACCTCATTTTTAGAGAGTTTTATGATAGGAATTGAGAGTGATTTTCCCATGAGATGTGAGCATGAGTAAGTTTCATTTTTTAGAGAGATGATCAGGGGTGAGTGTTCTAAACCCAAATTTGACATCGTGTTTACTGATGTATAGTGCATTTCCTATAAGGATGTGGAAATAGTTCGAAGGAGTGATGACACGAATGATTCTATGGTGGGGAGAGGGATTCTGATGGTGGTAATATGTCCCTAGTGTGAGGGAAATAAAAAATGTGTGACACTAATCAATAAATTATCATTGTGTAATTATGTTAGTGATGAATAACTATAGCTAAGTATGTTTGTATTCCTCAATGAATTCTAGGGTATGAGTCAGACGTATAGTAGATGGGGTCTAAGTTTCATCCTCAGGTAGGATGGTTTGATGAGACACAAGAATGATAGAGTTGATTTAGTATCAATATTCATAGTGTCGTGAAATGGTATAAATGGATAGTTGGTGGACCAACTATTAAAATGAAAAACCAGGTACTAAATTCATTGGGTGTTTTTTCGGTGATCATAAGATGCATTCAGGTGAGAAGACACCGTAAACTAAAAAAATTATGAGGCAATGCTAGTGGGAGATGAAAATTTTTGGGATGATTTGATTGATGATGGTTCAACATGGTTTAGAATATGAGATGGATGTGGTATGTTGTGATCCACATCCAATTTATTCTTTTGGAAACAACATATGCGCATCAAAAAACGAAATGCTCTTTTGAGGAAAAGTCAGTTCATTCTTATTTTTTGTATGGATGATAAGTATGCATCCTTTCCAGTTAGTTTAAGATGATGTGAATGGGTGGTGATGATTTATTGTTGTTCTCATGTATTTGTGGTCATGGTAAGTTGAGAACTATTCTTGGCGCATTGTGGGAGTGAGAGTTTGATTTTCCAATGAGATTTTATGATGGAGGAGGTGCTAAAAATCAAGAGTTATTAGTGGTATGTTGAAACCTATGTGGGGAGGACCATAGATTTTATTTGTGATGACATGATCAGTGTTTTAGGAATTATAGAATCATTGAAGACCCCTCTTTGTGTTTTAGTTTATAAAACGAATATTGGATCGAGTTTTGGAGGTTGATAATCTTGAGTTAGAGGTTGTTCCTTAGATTTGTTTCAGATATTATAGAATTGTATAATGAAATTTTACTCTGAATCAAAGTAACATATCTTGGTAGATATAGATGGTTGACCACCATTACTTCTATGGGTAGATAAAATGAATTATGGAGATTTTATAAGATCCTATGTACATACTATTTGTATGTTTTTGAATGAATTTGAATTTTTCATTTACTAGATGGGTCTAATTTTAATCGATACCTAGGATGATATTTTTAGAGTTTTATTTCCACAAAGTTTTTTTCTTAGATGAATACTGAGGCTCAAGTGGTATCTTGGGTGCTCTGGTGAGCTTCAGAGGCTTTAGGTTAAGTTCTAGGATATTTTGGTCTATTTTACTGAGGTGCATGGATTTTTTGCACACAGTTTAGAATAAACTGTGTGCCACATTGATGATAAAGTTGTTTTAAGTTTAGTTTGAACTAAAAATGGTTATGTTTCAGGTTTGATTTTTATTTTAGGGAAAACCATACAAGACCAAAGGGAAAACTTGTGAGATAGTGGGAGTCTTAGGCAGAACATATGGTTTTTGCACAGTTTCAAACAAATCACATGCCTTACTATAGATGGGTTCAATGTGGTGTTTTATTGTTAGAGAACATTTAGTAAGCTATGTGACCAAATCATGTAGGTGGTGTTGGTCTTTGGTAATGCCAATCACATGGTTTGCATATGGTTTGAAAACCATGAATTTACCTAAAAATTCATCAAAAGAGGGATTTTATCAAATTTCCCCTTACGATATTTGTCTTCACCCATCACACTTCTTCCATTATACATGAGAATCCCAGGAGGGCCTCATTTTGTCTATTTATCCTTCACTCATTCAATTATGGGTGGTTCTATCTTGTTTCCTCGTAATTTTCTGTGAGTCTTTCTTCTATGGAAATTTACTTCCCTCCCCTTCTTCTTTATCTCTAATTTCTAAGTTCTATAGATTATGTCTTTTTTTATTCCATTAGGGCATGGTGGAATCACCTATTTCTCATTGGGATATTGGTTTTCACGCATAATGAAGATACCAAGATGGCTTCCACATGTCATTTCACTATTTTTCATTAAGGTATGGGGCTGTAGTGAGTTTTCATAGGATTTTCATAGTGAATTACATTAATTAATTTTTTTGATGGTGTAAAATATAACGAAATTCTTGTAGAATGGTGGTGGGATTCTTTTGTATACCACCCATGGCTATTGTGTGAAATTTCAATAAGAGATGATCACCCGATGAAATTAGTGACCTTTATTCCATTTTATTTTAAATGGTTAAGTTAAATATAAAATATAGAGATTAAATTATTTTGATTTCTTGGGGTTTTGTTAGGGATTCGTTGGTTATAGAGAGAAAATTTTAATTTTAGGGAGTTGGGATGAGTCTTGGATAGGCCATTGAAAAGATATCAAGCCTTGGTATTTCTTTGTAAAGCTTCATTAATGAGGTAGGTGGTCTAAGAGATTTTACCACAGTATTTATGATTTATTTTCTTGTGTATGTAGTATGTGTAATAATTCCATTATGTGGTGGATTGTTTTCCTTGGTTAAGAAAATAGTTTCAGGATTTAGGTTGTTTCCTAGGATTTGCATGGATCCCATCAGGTCTATTAGGTATTATTATAATGAACCTATAATCACCCTTGGGGTGTGACCACTATTGAAAATGAAATGTTTTTATGTTCCTATTTTTGTGTAGTCATTATGAGTATTTTTAAATGTTTAAAAGCATTTAAGTTTGATTTTGATCTAGTTTTGGGTTTAATGGTTGAAAAATATTTTTTAAAGTGAATATTTTTTAAAAGGAGGAATTGACTTCAAGTTTTTTTTTTAAAAATTAAATGAATTTCCAATGTTCATTTGAAATTGGTGGGTGGTTTACAATTTTGTGAAAATTCCTTTAAAGATATTTTAAGGATATTATTGGAAATGAAGGATTGGGAAAAATTTGGGATGTTAAAGAGGATGAATTGTGTTTTAAGGATGCCTTCAAATTGTTTTAAAATTGATGTGTGTGATATCCATCATTTTCCAAAAAGTTTTTAGAATCGTTTTTTTGTTATGAGAAAGGGATCGATATCCTGATCCATGTTATGGTGTTAGTGGCCCATTAGGACCTTGTTATGTATTGAAGGTTGGAATGGTTCCTTTATGATTTTTTAAATGTTTTGAAAGGTAAATGTGATGAAACATGGAAATTGGTAAATAATGGGATGGTTTATATGCCAGGATGAGGTGAAGTGAACCAGGGGTATTTTATGTGGGTTAGGATGTTGGATATGGAACTCAACATCCATGTTTTAGGTTTCAGACATGTGTTTTGGGAACCTATAATATGCTATATGGACTGGGATATTGTAAATGGTGCTCCAAATTTATGGTTTATGGAATGGGATATGGAGCTCTACATCTCTAATTTAGGGTATGGGATATAGTTATAAGAATCCCTATTTTAGAACATGGTTCTATGCATCATTGGTTTAGGGTCATGGACATGATTCTCTACATTTTTGGTATAGGTGCTATACTGAGGTTCGGAGAACATTTTTTTGAAGTATGGGTAAGATGTTAGACTAAAACCAAGGAGAAAATAGTAATTATATTTTTTTAGTATGTGGGAATATTACGTCTAGGTACTAATAAAGAGGTAGATAATGAAAACCAATCATTACTTAAAGCAATTGTCACCCTATGATATATGGTTCTGATGACCCTCGTTAGCAAAAATAAGCTGGGTTGGCCTGAGTTTCACTTTACGACCCATGCGAGAATAAATTAATTAACAAATGGTTATTTGAAAATCTATCATCTATATGTATTGTTTATTATGACATTGTATATCTACATACACTGTGCTCAGACATCATATTTATTTAGAAAACATTATTTGTGGAATATTGGGTTGTACTCACACCCTTCTCGGTCCACTACCTCAGAAGAGTACCTAAGAGGATCTCAAATGTTTATTGAGGTAACATGTTTAGGGATGATGCCTCAGATGATTTTTTCATGATCAGGAAGGATATAATAGATGGTATCCAAAGACTGGATGAGTTTTGGCTCAAAGATATAGTGGATCCTTTGATGGGTTTATTTTATTTTGATATGTTTATATAACCATCCCATTGGGTCGTTAGTAATATGGATTACATTGATATTTAGTCCCATACAATAATTTATTTATTATACAGTCTTTTTTATAATCATCATCTTCTATTTATAGTTTATTTTTAGATGTTAGTATTTATTTATTCCTATATAATTTGATGCTTATCATAGGTATAAGATATATGGTAATTTTATCTGTTATTATATTGTCTAATTAGGGGGTATAGTCTCCCCATGGTACTAACATAAAATTTTGATATATTTTCCTTGGAATATGGGGAGATCCACCTAAGGTTATGTGTTGAACAAGTAATGTTACTATTATAGAGTGGATGGGGATGGGATTTGAAATGTGGTGATGAAAATTGAAATTCTTCATTCTTGGAGGTGGTAGTTCATATGTACACATTATTAATAATTCTATTTATAAATTAATGGATGGAAGGATGGTATATGAAAAATGATCTGATTTTTTTATTTGTGGCATCGAAAAAATATATATTCAAAAAATACACCCTTGATTCCATTCTTGAGAGGCAGTGATGAAAATCAAACCACATTGTGTCATGGAGGAAGTAGTACTCATGTACTCACGATCAATGTTTTTTGTTTTTATTAGTGGATGTAATGGAATTAATAATATTTATTTAATTAATATAATTAAATTTTAGTATACTAATTAAACATAAATTATTATATTTTTAAGGTTATAGAATTTTAGTATATTAAAAATTAAGAAGTAAATACTAAGAAGAAGTGGATATGCATGTCATGGACAATATTATTTTTCTGGGAGTTCTCCTTTAAAATGAAGGACTTATTAAAAAAATAGTTAACTGAGTCGTTTAATTATGGGATAAATTTTTAGGAGGACAAATCAGTTAGTTTTTAAAAGGTGAATTTGAAGGGAAGGTGAGTCTTCAGGAGAAAGTGTTACCTTTTTATAAGTGAAGAGAAGGGAACTATGCGAACCACCCTTAGCATTTTCAATAAGGTAATGCTAATATTTTAGGTAAATGGGTCAAAACAGAAAAAATAGGATTTAAAATGATTATGGGTTAAAAATCACCAGAATCACTCATTTAGGAGAAAACTTTGTGTGTTTTAGTTCCTTTAATTTTAGCTTTTTAACTTTTACCCCACATTAATTTTACCTTGGTAATTAATTTTCATCCTTATTAATTAATATTAATGAAAAAATATCATTGAAAACATAAATTAATTTTAATGTTATAATTTTGATATTTATAAATCATTTTATCAACTATTATTTATAAGTTTTTGAAAATACATTTTATGATTTGCATACATAATGAGTAAAACAGTTGTTAGAAAAAAGTAAGTTTTTAACTTTTAAATTTAAATTCCACCTATAGTTATTAAAATTATCAATTCCCATGTATTTTTTAATTTATTATAAATAAAAAAAATCACGATGCTTTCATGGAAATCCAAAACTGAATTTAAACTTGAAAATAATTGATTCAAAGAAAATATTAAAAATAATTTTATATTAAACTAACAATTTTAGTTAATGAAAAAATTGCCAAATAATATTTTAAATATCAAAGAATATATTAAATATAATTATTTATTCTTTAAATAAATATTTTATTAATTTAAATGGTTTGTAAACTTCTAGGATATGATTATATAATGATAAAATCGCAAAATTTCTAATTTTATCAAAAACCATAATTTGGACAAAAAATTAGTTTTTTAGAAAAAAACCCAAGAATTAATCCTAATATAATATTTTTATTCTAAATCTGAAATATATTTTCATCTTTTAAACTTTAATCTATACAATTTAAAATTCCAATTTTTGAATAAAACCAGAAAATACAATGAAAACCCATTTTTATTGGAAAATGAACTTTTCTAATATTAACTTTTATTATTATTATTTCATGTCATTTACCGAATAAATTGATGCTAAGGAATTATTAATATCACACATAATTTATAATCATAAATCATATATTTGTTGAAATTTAATTTCATATCATATAAAAGAAAATTATTTATAAAAAACTTTTCAGAACAACAAATGATATTATAAGTAATTTTAGGTAAATTAATTGAATTTCATTCATATTAAAAGTATAATTTATTTTATTCATACATATATTTCATAATTGCATTACTACTATTTATTCCAAACAATTCAATGGCTATATTTTAATGGTCATAATTGAATATTTATACTTTGTCTAAATATTTCTTGGTTTCATATATGTTCAGTGTTGCGTGTGGAGAAATTTATCAAACAAATTGTCTTATTTAATGGAATTCATATAATATGATCTTGGGGGGTTAAATTATCCCACAAATAAATTTTATCCTTATAATTTTTATTATTACTCAATGAAGAAATTATGTGAGGGTATTTTTAACATATTCATCAATCGAGGTATAACCTATAACATGACATTTACCATACTCTCTTTAGCTATATCCAATTACTTATCATTCTTCAAACAGTATTATAAATTCATACAATAATATTCCAAATTAAAAATACACACTAATCATATATTCTCCATAACATACCTTTCTCAAAACCATTTGAACCTCTATGTCAATAAATCATAGTTTATTTCTATATTCCTCCCAAAATGACTTTATCTTTTACCTATAAATGCAATTAACAACTTTTTCATAATTTCACACACATGAAAATTTATATTATAATCCAAAAAATTAGATAAAAATTACAAGAGATATCACAAATTACCATCAATCCTAAGGATATCGATATTATATAACATATATTTTCAAAATCACCCAACCCTTTATTATCTCCACATCAAATATATACTACACCCAAAACATTTCCATCCCCCAAACATGTGTTCTTCAAAAGCTATATCCAAAAATATAACCAATATATAAAATAATTTCTCAAGGTTATTGATACCATTTAATATGTTATTTATAACCATTATTGAAAAAATACTGAATAAAAATCATTATATATTTTAAAAAAACATCAATAACTTTTTTAATATACCAAAATTTAATTAAGAAATATCACTTCAAAAATTAAAATAGCTAATTTCATCAAGTGTTAATTTATTTTAGTAAATTAATTTCATTAACATAAGAAATAATTGAAAAATAACCTTCTCTATCATAATAGAAAAATAATAATATTTTAAACCATTTAAGTATGCACCATGATTTGGTTATAAGAAATAGTGGTTTCTAAATACGTACTATTCTCAGCATCAATTTCATGATCATGTTTCAATGAAAAACTAAAAACCAAAATGGTTATTAGTTTTTTTTGAATAAATGATCATATTAATATGAAAAATAAATTTTAATATATCTTCCCTACCGACACATTAATCTCAACCTTTGATACTTCCAGTTCAATATAATTTGATTTTCGTTAGGCTCTCTTGTAATTATTAACCTAATACCATAATGTAATTAAGAAATTAATCATTTAAAAAGGTTTATTAAGAGAATGTTCTAGAAAAAAAAAATATTTCCAGGGAGTGTCTAGCCAGGTGTTTAATCTTAGGCCTATTCACCATGCACAAGTGTGGTAATCGAGTCAATGATTAATCAACCTTATTTGGTGTGATTAGCACTAGATTCATGAATAACATATCCACATAAACTATACAGTATCCAAAAAAGGATGTAATTATTTGTAAAATAATATACTAAATAATTTACCAAATCTTTAAGATATCATCATATAATTAGACTTAATATTTGGTATTTTACAAATTTTATCTCATCCTTATCCCCAAATGAAATGTGAATTATTACCATTAAATTGAATTATATACTATTTAAAAGGGTTATCTATTATGATAATCTTAACTTCTCAACCCTTAAATTATCCTCAACATAAATCATAATATACAAATTTATCTAAATATTTCCTTTAATAAAAAATGTTACTCCCCAGACTTGAACTCTTGGATCTGGTTCTATAAAAAAATACTTTACATAATAAATTTTATACCATCTATAATGCAATGAATATGAAAATACCTAATTAAAAAATCAATAATTATTAGTTCATATCTTATATCCCAGGGGTCTGTTTAGGTTTGGAACTTTAGAGAATTAAGAAAAAATAATAACTATCAAATCCCATGTTCTTTTCACAAAAGAATTTTTTTTCACTATATATTAAAGTACAAAATCTTGAATGATTCTTCAACATATCCTATAAATTCATTCAAAAATTATATCCTTATAAAAATTTCATGTGTGCTTAATCTATTCATAACTTGAGAAATCGAAAAAATAAAGGTGTGATCTTAAATGCTTAGTAAGGGAAACATATAATAGAAGCTTTCCAAAAAAAAATTTATACATTATATGAATGGAATAAATAATATGAATAATTCCATAAGGAATTAACACTAAGATAATTCTATTCCCATGAAAGTGAATTTAATCATGGATATAAATAATAATGATCTCATAATGATGGAATTCATAATATCGTACATCAAAAGCATGATGTCAAGGCCATGTAGCAAGACACTATACAAATATAGGGAGAGGAATACAAAAAAACCCAAGTGAGTTTTCTCATCATACATGTCAATGCATTGAGGGGATATATAATGCTGAACATTGATAGCCTTCACAACCATAATGTCATTATTCTTGAAATATTGGATTGTCTGATGCTATAGATTCCTTGGTTCCTATTGTAAGTGGTGCCAATGTCTCCACTATTTTGGTGGATGAACAGAAGAAACCCCTTGAATCCCATGACACTCAAGACAAACTCTATGATTCTATGGAATCTCGATATGATGATGTAGAAAAATCCATTCAAATGGAGGAATCCTTTCATAAATCAAGTTCTAGGAAGAAAAAAAACAAATGATAGATTCTGAGGGTTTCATTACCCCAAATTCTAAAAAAATGTAGAAGCATAGGGACTACTCTAAAATTGAAAGAATAATTGCCAAAGATATTTAGACACCTCTAGGAAGGTCAAAATTGAACCTTCAACAACCCAAACTATGTAAGACCATTCCAATGTTGTCATGTAGAGTGAGGAGGAAGTTGATGAAAGAAATAAGTACCATGTTTCCAGAGAATCTTACTTTAATGAAGAGACTTTTTGGAAAGTAGTTGATGCTCGTATGGATGATAAAGATAAAATTACACACCTGAAGTATTGTAATAAATACATTTCTAAGGAAAAATAACTTGAAATCAGAAAGTGAATATTCATGAGAACGGTGGAAGAATATAAGAGAAATCATGATTTCAATTTTAAGGACATTCCCTGGGAATGATTTTTTTGTTAGTTGATTTCTTTATTTGGTCTTTTTAGTGGTACATGTTTTTGTTCTTTGAGTTTCTATTTGCTGTGGTAATGGTGATTCTGCTATGTGAAGAATCTAGATGTGAGTTCTCTAGGGATGGATTCACAGCTGATGGTTGGATGATATTTATTAGATGTTGTTGGAGAATGATGAAGAGGTTTATGGTGGTTGTATGATTGGGTTACTTCAATGTGCGCCACTTAGTGATTTTTTTAGGTTGTTATCAAATTACTTTTTTGTTAAGAGTTTGATTCTTTGGATATTTTTCTACTGGATATAAGGAAATGCAATGTAGATTTTTACACAGATGTTTTCTTCTGATCGACTACATAAATTCTATCTTGCATGGGTACTTGATTTAGTGGGTTTTTGGCAGTGCCACACCTATTTCTCATGGAAGATTAATCAATGTTTGAGTGACTCAGTTCTATCTCTCAGAATTTATTCTTTTTTTAGTTTAATATTTGACATTAAGGACTCCTTTCCCCCCAATCCCTTATTTGTGTAGATTTTTCACACCCCATTCTTGTACTGTTTTTACTACTTTTAATAAATTCCTTTTTTTAGAATGAATTGGGTGACCAATTCATGCTACCGTTCTTCTTAAAAAAAATATATGGTACAACAATACTTTTCTTAAAATCAATAAAATGGATAACATTATCATAGACCATATAGTGGATGAAGGTGGATGGTTAACAAATACATATTCAACTTTCCAATAATCATTCATATTTTAATAAAAATGTAAAAAAAACAATATATTTTCCCATACTAATATAAAAATACACATTCTAGGTTAAAATCAACCAATATGAATTATGTAAAATTTTATTTTAACACTATTTATAGAAATGAGTACATAAATAAGTTTATAATTAATAATATGATCATAATATATCCATATAATTAATAAATATTATTTCAAAAGAACACAACCCGATTTTAGTAATAAAAATATAGAAGGATGTTGATGTAGATGAAAAATATCATTGTAAAAGAATTATTGAACGATAACACATAAGAAGGGATTTAGAATTGGAATGTTTAGTACATTGATTTCATTCAACCAAAATATAAATATATATTTGATTAAAAATAGGAAAAAATAATCATAATTTGGGTAAGTACTTTTATAAATGTAATGTTAAATGGAAGTGAAAACTTAAATAAGCTTTTAGAAAACATTTTTATAATTATGTTAAAGTGGAAGTTATGAATCACTTCAAAAATTACTTTTCAAAAGGATAAGTAAAAATTATTTGAAAGACCTTACTTTTAAAAATAATATACATTAAAAGGGGCTTGAAAATATATAATTTTCATCTTGGAGAAATGTGGAGTGGAAGACAAAACATATTAAAGTGAAAGGAAAAACAAATTTTAATATTTTTAAAAATAATTCTGAAAAAAATCACATTATAAAAGACAAAGAAAACCTTATTTATATTAAAACTATATTTTCCCCAAATATTATTATAAAATACATTATAAAATATTTGTGAAACATGAAAGAATAATGTTCAAGATAAAAATTTATAACTCGATGAAGGATATTTGAGTAACCAATATCCATTGTGGGTAACATATCCCAAGGAGTGAAAAATATTTCTGAAATGGTTTATGTGGTTAGAATATACATATAAAAAAATAGTAATATAATAACACATATTATAGTCAAATTGAAATATTTATGCAACTTATATGAAATAAATTTAGAATAATGAATATAGCTCAATGAATGAATGTTGAGTTAAGAAAAATCCTTACTATCGGGGAAAAAATGATTCAATAAAAAATTTTATGAGTGAAAATGATTTGGATTTTAACTAAAATAATTAAAAAATATTATGATAAAAATATATCCATTTATGTTTAATAAACTATAAAAATAAATCATAGTTAACAAAATTTATTATGTCCCAAGGAATCAAAATTTAGACCAAGAAAATCCCTACAAATTTATAAATATTCAAATCAATACAATTTGAAAGAGATGGATTTTAATTTATCTTAAAATAACATGGTTAAAATGTAATTCATGATATAATATCTCAAATAGGTAATTTATACGCCATATAAATGAAAAATGGTGCATAATGCCAAACATGTTTCAAAGGGAGTAATATGAAATGGAAATAATTACCTTATAATCCTTCTTACTTGAACATGATCAAAACTCCTATATATAAACATAAATATCCTTAGAAATAATACAATATAATTAATATAATATAATTACCCTTTTAAAATTATTTTATAACCATATATTACAAACATATTAACTGATTACATTTTATTTTCATTATTGGATGTTAGAACATTTAGTTTCTTGTATTGTATAAACTACATGAAGACGAGATAAATTACCACTGAATGGTTTAAATTTAATCATTCATAGATAATTAAGTATAGTTTAATTATTATTTTTAATTTATTAATTAATTCATAATTTCATTAGGTGAAATACATGAATATGGATCGAGAAAATGTAAATCATGTTGTACTCATTTTCGACATTTTAACAATCAAAGGAGATATATTAATACATATTTTTAATATTAAAAAATAATTTATAAAATAATTAAAACATATTAAATTTGTAATTGTTACATGATATTTTATTATATTACATCTCCTAATCATTTATGACATAATTTTTATATTATCATTTACATGGGTGATTAAGTCCACACATATTGTAACGTGTTATAATGATTTAATGAACAAAGAGATGTATTTAGAAAATTATATTATGAAATATAATTAAGAATATTTAAAAAAAGAATATATACACATTAAATCTATTGTATATAACATCAATTATGGGTAGTTATGACAAATTATATTCATTGTTCATGTGCGCGGTAGTCCACACACATGTATGATTAATGATCCCATTTCTCAATGAATGGAAAAAAAGATGGTATATTAAAAATGATCCCTTTATATCAATATTTATGATTTATAAAAAGTATTTGTTCCTAAAATACATCTTTTACACCATACTATAGATAAATTATTAAAATTGAACCATATCGCGTTATGGAGACGATAGTCCTCGCCTACGCACAATCGATGTTTTGGTTTTTCTTAGTGGATGGAATTGATTGAATAATTATTTTTTACTTAATATAATAAAATTTAAGCATAGTAATTATACTTATTTAATTATATTAATAATGTTATAGAATTTTATGTTAGTAAAAATTAATAAGGAAACAATAAGAAAAAGTATATGCTCACATCGAGGACTTAAATTTTCGCTAGGAATTATCCTTTGAAATGGATAATTTTTTCAAAATAACACTGACCAAAGGATATTTAACATGGGATATATTTCTATCAAAAGAAATTTGTAATATTTTCAATAAAAAATTCAAAGGAATGGTGATTCTTGAAGTGGAGGTAGTGTTACCTTTTTATAAGTGAAAATATGGACACTTTTGGAAGCACTCTTAACATTTTCAATAATATGATGTTAATATTTCAAGTAAAATGGTTACAAAATGGGAAAAAGAGGAGGTTAAAGTGGGTTTGGGTGGAAACTTATCTCAATCACTCATTTGGGAGAAATATTTTAGTGTTTTAAGGCCTTTTATTTTATCTTTTTAACTTTTACCCCACTTTGCATTTACACTTGTAATTAATTTTTAACATTATCAATTAATATTAATGAAGAAATTAACATTTAACCATTCAAATATTTTCTTTTAAAAATTCTTATATCATTTTAACAACTCATAATTTTATGGTTTTAAAAAGTAAATTCTAAGATTAGAAATCATAACACATGGGAACAATTTTTAGAGAAACTGTATTTTGAAGCTTAAAATTTATGTACAAGATATAGTTATTAAAATAATAAATTACCATTAAATATTTATATTATTACAATTCAAATAAAATCTATTTGGATTTCATGACAAGCCAAAAGTGATTAGCAACTTGAAAATTCTTGATTCAATGAAAATATCGAAATTTTTTTTTATCAAACTAATATTTTAATTAAGTTCAAAAAATATTGGACAAAGGATTTATGAGCATAAAAAATAAATTAATAATCATATTATATTACTTAAATACACATTTTATTATGTAAATTATTTTTCAAATTCTATTATATTCTTAAATAATTATTAAATTATAAAATTATAATTTTTGAAAAATGAGATATTATTTGACTAGAAATCAATATTTTTAGGGTAAAAACCAAAAATATTATTATGAGATAATATTCTTATTCAATATACAAAAATTATTTCTACATTTTTAAATTAAAATTATAAAATTTATAAATTCAATTTATGAATAAAATCAGGAAGAATAGTGAAAAGAAAATTTATTGGAAAATTAACCTTTTCAAATTTTAACTAATATTATTCTTATTTAATATCATTGACCCTATAAATTCATTTTAAAAAATTATCAATATCAAGAATTATTTATCATCATAAATCAGTTTTTAAGTAGATATTGTTCTTTTATAAAAGAATTTTTTTTATAAAAAAACTTTCTTAAATAATAAATGATCTTATTATTAATTTTAATTAAAGTAATTGAATTTAATTCATATTAAAATATCCATTATTTTTTCTATACTTATATTTCATAAAGTTTTACTCATATCAAATCCTTATAATTCAAATATATCTTTTAAGGATCATACTAAAATATTTATACTTTGTCTAAATATATCACGATTTCGTTTAAGTTCCATATTGCGTGTAAGGAAAGTTATTGAACATGTTGAATTATTTAAATTAAGACCTATGTTAACATATTGGAGTATTAAATTCCTTGTAAATAAATTTCTTCCTCATTATTTTAATTATTTCTCATTGAATAAAGAAGGTAAGGTTATTTTTATTATACTAATAATTTGGGGTATAATCTTTAATATGACATCTACCATACCCTCTTAGTCTATATTATAGTACATATCTTTATTTAATTTTTTTAATTAATAAAATCATAAACCAAGTATGTATAAAACATAATAATATATTCTATATATCATAATATTTCTAAACCCATTTGAATCTTCATGTCATTAAATCACAATAAAGTTATATATACCTCCCAAAATTAACTCTATAATTAACCCTAATATGTTATTAACCACTATCTCATAAGGTCTCACACTAGTAAATTTATATAATAATCCCAAAATTTAGATAAAAATTACAAAAAGGATTATTAATTATCAGTAATACCAAGGATATTGATACTATATAAATTACATTTTAATAATCACCCAACCCTTTATTATCTCGACATAAAACATATACTAATACTAAAAATGTTTATCAATAAAATCAAAGAAAATGACCTTATGAATATGAAAAATAAATCATAATATATATCCTCTAATGATACCTTTATTTTATCCTTTGATACTTCCAGTTCCATCTACTTTTCATTAAGTTAGGTTCTCTTATTCTTATTAACATAATCCCTTAAATTAATTTGAAAATAAATATTTTATAATGAATCATAAAGAGAATGTGATAGAAAAAATCACACCATTGGGATTTTCTATATAGGTTTATAATATCAGGTCCATTAACTATGCACTAGAGTGAAGATCAAATAAATCCAAAACCAACCTTTTTTGGTGTGATTACCCTTAGATGCATATGTACCATAACTTAATATACTTTCTCATGTCCAAAAAGTATGTAATATCTAGGAAAACAACATACTCAATAATTTACCGATGGTTTATAATTTCATAATATACTTAGAATTATTCATAATATTTTCACTAAATTACTCTCATTCTAATTCCCAAATAAAATGTGAATTATTAACTTAACATTAACTCATATACTATCACAAAGATTTATCTATTATGATTAAAAAAACTTATAAAGTCTTAAAATATCCAAAAAATCATACAATTAAATTTTATATAAACATTTACAACCAACTATGACACCCTAGACTCGTACTCCTAGATCAGGTGCCCTAAACACACACATTATATACACACTTTGATACCATATCTAAAATACTATATATAAATATATTTATCTAAAATATAAATAAATATTATTTTTTCACTTACATATCATGGTTAATTTCAGGTTGTTATCTTTTGATAATTATTACAATATTAAAACTAGAAAAGTTTACATTATTTGTATCAAATAAACATTTTTTGTTGTATAAAAATTATTTAATCTATAATGAGACTACAATATCTCCAATAAATTCATTCACACATGCTATCCTTTAAAACTTTAAATGTGTAATACGTATATTTATAACACGGGAAATGGAAACATAATAAAGTGGTGAGCTTAAATGATCATCAAGGAAAAAATATAACTAAAAATGTGAAAAAATAAGCATGATATAAATAATTTCCTAGGAAAAAATAATCTGAATAATTCCATAATCAACTAAAAGTGTACAAATGATATATCCATGGAAATAAATTAAAACATGGATATCAATAATATTTATCTCATAGTAATTAAATTCATAATTTTGGATATAAAAAACATGTTATCATGGCCTTATTCCTAGACACTACACTGAAATATGGAGAGGCATAAACAAAAACACAAGATACTTTATTTCATGAAATATTTTGATGTATCAGGGTGAAATATAATTTTGGCCCCACCTGACACTTTTTTAAGTCAAATAAATTCAACATAATAGTAAAAAAGACATTTCATACTATTACTTAAGGAACCTTTTGGTGAATTAAAATATGGAAATATGTATAATAAAAAACAGAATTTCAATATATAATCTACCTTTTTTGGTGGTCAATAAAAATCAATAATATTAATACATCTCCCTATATAAATAAAAGTGTTAGAAATATCATAATACATCTAGAATATGAAGGTGAATTTTTAAAAAATACATAAATTTTAGATAACCATTTATATTGTAAAAATAATATATAGTATGCCAATACTCATCCCCCTGTCAATAAAAGAGACAACATAATCATAACTCATACAGAGGAAGAGGATATATGGTTAAAAATATATAGTGTAATTTATAATAATAATAATAATAATAATTTTAATAAAAGAAAACCAAATACTAACAAATTTCATCATTTCAATATAATAAAAAACTTTATAGGTGAACATCATCCAATATGAATTATGTAAAATGTGATGTTTAAACTGTAGAGAGAAATGAGTATACAGCTAAGTAAATAATAAAATAACATGATCATAATCCATAAAAATAAATAATGTGGATGGTTTAAAAATATAATAACCCTAATTTAATAATGTAAACATATATGGATGCTGATATAGATTAAATACATCCTTTAAAAATAATTCTTGAATTATACCACCTATAAAGGGATTATGATTTTGAATGTTTAGTATTGTGGGTTCAATACCCCAAAATATAAATACATATTAGAATATAATATAGAAACCGAAAACCTATTAGTATAAACATTTTTTGAAAATGATAAGGGAAATATAAGTGATGAATTTATAGATATTTTAGAAACCATTTTTGATATTATTATAAAAGGGGAAGTTACATGTCACTTACAATATTTTTTTTCAAAAGGGGAAGTGAAAATTCATCAAAATACATTAATTTTAATAATTTTATTAAATAAAAGGGCCTTTATAATTCCTAATTCTTATCATTGATAAATTTATGCAGGAAGAAAAAACATATGAAAATGAAAGGAAACACCCTTTTTTAATTCTTTGAAAAATATATTTTCTCCAAAACCACATAGATTGAAGGGAAACAAAACTTTATTTTTATATTAAAATATTAATTTCCACAAAATCATTATAAAATAACATATAGAATAATATTTTGGGATAACCCAACCATGAAAAAAATATTCAAGATAAAACTTTATAACTCAAAGATGGATATTTGAGTTACCAATATCCCCTGCCGGAAATATATCCCAGGAGTGAGAAATATTTTTTAAATTTGTTTTGGTAGGAATGTATATATATAGAAAACTATGATATAATACCACATAATATAATTACATTGTAAAATGTTCCCAAATTATATGATATAATTTCAAGAAAATTACCATAAATTAAAGAATGAATGTTGAGTTACCAAAAATCTCTACTGTTGGGGAAAAAACAAAATCAATAACCAATTGAATAAGAGTATGCTATTTGGATATAAATACCATGAAATAAAAATATTATGATAAAATTATATCCACAAGAATTTAATAAACCATACAAATAAAATATGGATCACTAAATATATTATGTATTAGAGAATCACAATTACGACCATGAAAAGCCTTATGGATTTTAAAAAATACAAATTTAAACCCTTTTAAAGAAATGAATTATAATTGAACATAAAATAACATGAATAAAAGATAACTTGGGATATGATATCTCAAATTGGTTTTATATCCACCACATAAAGTATTACATAATACCAAACATGTAATTGAGAGAGAAATTTAAGATGAAAACCATACCTTGTATGTCTACTTACTCAAATATGCTCTGTATTTTAAAATAATGAACAAATTTTTTTTAATAACTTATCTTATAACATTAATATAAACATGATACATTTTTATACTAATTTTATCACCATATATTATACTTATATTAACCAATTATAGTTTATTTTCATTATCAGATGTTATAAATTTCTGTTTCTTTTTTCATATAAACCTCACAAAGGTGGGATCAATTATCACAAAGAAGAATAAAGTTATTAATTTAGATATAATTAAATAGAGAATAATTATTTTTTAAATTATTAATTATATATCATTTTCATTATGTTAAATAAATAAATAAGACTTGGGAAAATGGAAGTTGTGATGAACTTGTTTCCGATGCTTTTAACGATCAAAAGGCGATACATTAATAAATATTTAAAATATTAACAAAAAAATTCCATAATAATAAAAAATATTAAATATATAATTATTACATGATATTATAATTATATTACATTACATAATTATTTATAACATTATATTTATATCATCGTTTATATAAGTTGTTAAGACGACATACATGGTAACGTGTTAAAAAGATTCAATGAGTTAAGAGATGTATTTAGATATTCATAATGTGACATATAATGAATATTAAAATTTTTAAAAACATAATATATCCTCATAAAATATATTTTAGAAACCATAAATAATGGGAGATGATGGAAAATGATATTTTTCATTCGTGGAGGCAATAATCCTCATGTACACCTCATTAACGATCACATTTCTCAATGAATGGATGAAACGATGGTATATGAAAACTGATACTTTAAACAAAAAATTTATAAAAAATATTTATTACTCAAATATATTTTTGATACCATCTTTGAGACGGGGTGATGAAAATAAAACCACATTATATCATGGAGTTAGTTGTCCGAACACACCCACGATCGATTTTTTTTGTTTTTCTTAGTGAATTGAATGGAATGAATAATTATTGAATAATTAATATAATAAAATTTTAGTATAAGAAGTATAATTATATAGTTATCTTCATAAGTTAATAGATGTTTAAGATATTAAAAATAAATAAGTAAATACTAAGAATAAGTGGATCCTCACATTGGGTACACAAATTTTATATAGGTATTATTTTTTGAAATGAAGGCATTATGAGAAGTAACAAAGACCAGAAGATTTTTTAAATTGAAGAGGGTTCAATTAGTAGAGATGTGGTTTAGTTTAAAATATATATTCAAATTTAAGATGAGTAGTTAATTGGATGAAGTTTTACCATTTATAATTGATGATAAGGGAATGTCTGGAAGCACCCTTAACATTTTCAACAATGTGATGCTATTATTTCAAGGTCAATGGATCCAAAATTAAAAAAATAGAATATTAAAGTAATTGTTTGGGTATGAACTAAACTCATACACTAATTTTTGAGACAACTATGACTGATTTAATTATTTTTATTTTAACTTTTAACTTTGACCCCACTTTGATTTTTACTTGGTAATTAATTTTTATCTTTAGTAATTAATAGTAATGAAAAAAATAACATTTAACCACTTAAATAATATTAAAAATTTTATTTTCAAATTAATAAATCATTTTAGCTAATAAAATTTCAAAGGGATTGAGAAATATATTTTATGATTAACACACATTATTCTTAAAAGTAGTTCTTAGAAACAATTGTGTTTTAAGATTGAAATTCATGTCCAAGATATATTTATTAAAATAAAAAATTCCACTGAAATATTTAGTTAATAATAACTCAAATAATAGTTCATAGGATTTCTTGGAAATCCAAAACCTAATCTTACCTTGATAATAATTGATTTTAAGAAAATATATATACAATTTTAGTTATTAAAAAACATTTTAATTTAGTCATAAAAATATTGGATGTATTATTCAGAATCTCAAAGAATATATTAAATTAAATAATATTATTCTTTAAATAAATATTTTATTACTTAAATGGGTTTTTAAACTTCTAGGATATTATTACATAATGATAAATACCTCAAAATTATAACTTTATAAAAAATTGTATTTTGAAATCAAAATTAATCCTTTTGAAAAAAACCAAAAATAAATATTATGATAATATTGTAATTTTAAATAAAAAAACTCTTTATATATTTTCAAATTAAAAATGTAAAATTTATAAATTTAATTTTTAAATAAAATGATAAAATAAAATTATTTTTTTATTATAAAGTATCCTTTCAAAATATTAACTATTATTATTCTTATTTGATATCATTTATGTCATAATTCACTATTTACCAATTATTAATATAAAAAATAATTTATCATCGTTAGTCATATGTTTCGTGAAATAGAAATTCACATTGTATAAAAAGAAATTTCATTAAATAATAAATGATCTTATTAGTCATTTTAGTTAAACTAATTGAATTTTAGTCATATTAAATGCATAATTTTTTATATTTACTCATATATTTCAAAAATAACTCACTCATATTCATTCCTTCAAATGCAATGATTATGTTTCAGAGGCTATACTTAAATATTAACAATGTATCAAAATATATAATGGTTTCATTCATGTTCAGTGTTGCATGTGGAGAAAACCGCTGAACACATTAAATTGTTTAAAAGAGGAAATATATTAATATATAATGGATTTTTTTAGTAATATATCAAAGAAATTCACTCTAACATGTAAAGAAGGTTTTTATTATCATATTATTTTGACTAAAGTTACCCCATTTGATGTTTTTTTATTAAATTAACGTTAAAAATATTTCTAACATGTTATTTAATCAATGAAGTGGTAGAAAAATGGTTTGTCTATCTCATAATGTATTAAAAATATGAAATATAATAGGATTCTTCACTCAATGAATAAGGCTTATAAAATTTATATTCACAGATCTCATTCTTTATATTCTAAATATTTACATTTTAGAAAAAAATCTTTATATTTCACTTCTCTCCATTTGACATTGAGGTGGATATGATAAAACACACTTATGGTGAAGATATATTTTTGATCATTGAATGGATTTAGTGGCTGGAGGATATAACCAGATTAAATAACCAATTGGTTTTTGATGATATAAATTAATCAAACTCACATACAATGAATATCCAAATCATAGACTATGTGGTGTGATTATATTATTTATTTAACATAGATTTAATATTTTTATGTGTTTAGTTTTTTTGTTATATATTTATGTGAATATATATTTCCTATGAAACACATTATTGGTATAAGATCTAAGGATAGTGAAAAATAAATAGGAAGAATATTGACTTAAAAAAACTAGTTTTGGAAATTTTTCTAAAATAAAAAAACACTTTTATATCACCATGAAATAGTCAACAAAGTTATTCAAAAAACAACATGGTTATCTGATTAACCCGTTATAATATATCAATGTATATAGGAAAATGGCATGGTTATGGTAAAAAAATATTGTCTCTTCTAAATAGAAGAAAAAGTATCATTTTATAACATCACCATGATAAAATTTTCTAACCTATATGTAAAAATAAAGATAATGACATGATAAATCGTTTTCAGGTATTTTCAGTGTTCATTAATTAGATTTTAGTGAGTCATATTAGGTAATTTTTCAGTCAAAAAGAAAATGATTTATTTCTAATCAAATTGGGTTTTCATGCATTTTATGGATTTATTAATGTTTTATATCAAAATTATAGAATTTTAATTTCAAAAACAAATTAATATTTTTATTAGGAATTTCAAAATTATATTAGGATAAATTTTTGAAAACTATCTGAAATGATTGATATTTCAATGAATAATGAAATATACTAAATTTTTTTATTGAAAAAAATATTTTCTTTTAAAATATTTATAAATTTAATTATATATTTTTTTATTAGTTTTAAAAAATTATTAGTTCCTCATGAAAATTTATTATCCAATTATTGTTTTTATAATGAATTTTATACTTAAATTTGGGATAAAACTTTTTTATACAAAAAAGGAATTTTTTTGAATAACTATTTTCATCACATTTTATGGGATTAATTTTATATTAAATTATTCCAAATATTTGAATTAAATTTTAAAAAATGGTTTATATATTTAGAATCAGTGGGTCCAAATTTTGAAGATATGTCCCTTTTACTTTTGTTCATTTCTAATAAAAACATTAGTAAAAAATTATCATCACCATATGGGTAAATTTGGTAATTAAGAATAACAATAATAAAACAAGGACACAAAAATAACCGTAAAATATTATTTTAACCTATTATATGAGTGGAGTCAGATCATGAACATCAAAGTTTCAAATAAATTTCAATTTTGTGCCATATTTCCTTTATTATGACCTTTATATTAATATAAGAAAAGATAAAGTCCAAGATGTCACTCCCATGACTTCAATGTCCCTAAAATAATTTTATAATAAAAAAGTGGGTAGTTTTAGTTCTAAATATTTATATTTAAGATTAATTATTTTTTTGTTTTTTAATTTTTGGTGATGAAATAATCACCTTAAGTGCCTACGCAACACTGACATAGTAACCATTCAATTAATAGAAAAACGAAAAAAAAAATAATTTTAAAAATATTAAATGTAATATAAATTGAGAGAATTATTTTTTTCTATGATTTTTTAGATAAATATAATATTATAAGTATTTTTTAATGGATTATATATGAATTGTATTTCAGTCATTTTGTTTTTAAGGTCATATTAAATGAATAGTTAAAAAAATTGACATTAACGTCATTTTATAATAAATAATAAGTTATTAAATGATTTTAAACTCAAAAAATACTATTTTTTCTATGTTATTGAGATATAAGTGAGAATATAAACCATGTTCTATTAATGGTACATTTTTTCTTTTTTATAGTAACTATTATTACCCTTAAAGAGATAAAATCATTGTTACCACTTTAATCGTCAAAAGGGTTAATAGGTGTTAAAACAAAAATATAATGGTGAAATAATCAGCGAAAATTTTAAAAAGTTTATTTACTGAGAGTATATTTTACCATAAACATCCAATATAAGAAATAAATCACTTCGGAACCATTTTTGTAGGAAAAGTAAATTTTAATAATTTAATATTCTAAGCAATTCCAAGAGTACTCTTCCCCTTTATTATAAAAGGGCACATCATATCATCTTTTCTTCATACTCCAAAATCCATTGGGTTAAAAAAATACCAACCCAAATACCTTTCTTAAATCACTTGTAAAATCATATAATCCTTTTTTTGATTATATAAAAAACATAGAGAAGCTTCTGGTGTAAATCTTAAGAGGTTGTGTGAAGAAGATGTATAGTTCTTAACGAAGTGTTTTTGTTTTATTTCATATTATAACTAGTTAAAATATTCTTAAATCATGGAAAAATAAAAATAAAAACATATTATATATACTTATAAGTTATTATGTAAATGTAATAACCTATTTCGATGTCCCTTTACATCAAATGGGAAACAAAACTGTCATTCGTATGTGCAGAAGACTATTGCCTTGTGGATCGAGGTAATTCATTTTCCACAACTGCATGTCATAGATGGTTATAGAGATATATTTAATAAATATTTATTATATTCATTAAATATCTACCATTATAAAATATAATATGTCATACACTTTCTTACCATCCCATTCACTGAGTCATCATATTATCATTCATGCACACCCGTGGACTACCCCCACGAAGTGATGGAAATTGATTTTCAACACCACAACACATGGATGAAATATATATAAGTATATATTAAAAAAATATGGTATTTATTATATAATGGTAATTTTGTAAGGATAAAATAATACTTATCTTCATTTCATAATGATTGTTAAAAATTGGAAATGTTACTCATGCATACGTACAACATACCATCTTCATGATTGCAACATATTTAATTTTTCATAATAATATATTATAGTTGGTTTTAAAATTATTATTTATTTATAAAAATGATAACTATTTCATGATTATTATTCTAGGGATGATGGTTTAATTACTAATTTGACCATAGTCATCTTCTTGAAGTCATTGTGGACATATATACGAAATATTGTCAAATCACCCGAAAAAAACTTAATTGATTATGTAATTGATCATAATATAGTAAAATGAATAATAAAATTTAAAATAATTCAAAATAAAGTAAACAATTATCATAATTTTATTATTAATGAATATAAATAATATATGTGATGATTCTGAATCAAGATAAAGGACACTTTAAAAACCTCATTTTATATATTTTAATGATTTATTTTAAAAATATTTTTCTTCAATGTACATGTTTTTAGAATTATTTTATGGATGTATTTATATAGAAATAAATAAATTATAAATTACATTTTATTTATATTTTTTACATTATTTAAGTGGTTTCAAAATCTATATTTTTTCCAAGTGTTTTGAATTTCATTACAAAATGCAAACAAATGTTGTATTTTAACATATACGGTTACAAAAACATTTCCCACCGACATGAAAACTATTGGAAATTTAAAATCCTTATAATATTCCATGTTTTTTACAAATAAAAACCATAATTCCCATTATTCTATGAATTTTATTTTTGAAAATTGGTGTTTAAAAAAGGATACACCAGTATCCAAAAATTCCTTATTTTGGATGAAAAGAATATTTTTATGATGAATGATTTTATGTGTTATTATTATGTTATAGTTCATAGAAATTGTTTTGATGATGGTTGGTTCCATTATAAACCATATAATGCGGGTTAAACTATAAACAAAGGGTAGTTGATTCCATTATAAACTAAGTATGGGTTAGTCTGTGAGAGTCTTCCAATGAATTGGGTATGGAAGTTAACCATATTGGTTATTATAATTGTAATAGGTATATAGATTTTTTTTACCAAGTAACCTATATGGTTTATCTACAATTTTTATTGGTTTTTGAAAAACAATTATATATTTTCATGGGAATATAATTATATTTTTTTTAACAGAGAGTATATACTATTCCTTGAGGGTGAGAAGTATAATTGTGAAAAAATTTTCATAATACTTTCAAGATTGAAAATAATCATTTATGGGTATTATTTTCCCTATTAAATTATTATTAAATGTTTTATAAAAATAGATTTTAAGATAATTTGATTTATTTGGAAATAAAATGTTTATTTTGAACATAAAAGTTATTTTTAAAAGGAAAATTTATATTAGTATTCATGGAACAATAATTTATTTATATTTTTTTATATATCCCTTATTGAAATTTTTTATCCCACAAATTAATTTTTTAAAATGATTTTATGGATGATCATGAACAAGAATGTGGTCAAGATGAAATTTTTTAAGATGTTTCATAAAAAATAAAACTTATTATATCTAAAAAGGTTTATATTATGGAAAAATGGTTATTGAGTAGAAGTGTTCACTTTGTTATTTATGAGTTTACAATGTGTAAGAGTTATATCATAATTATCTAAAACACTAAACTAGAAAATATCTTTAGGAATTTAATAAAATGAATTTTCATCTAAAGTTACTATAATATTTATTGTTTAAGGAAATGTCCTTATATTTGGTATCAAGGAAAAGGTTTAGAAAATTTTAGGGGTTTGGATAATGAAAGTAAATAACCATAAGAAATTTTAATTTATGATTATCATGTTTATAATTTTATTGATTTATTTAAATAATTTCTCTTTAGAAAGTTTTTTTAGAAGAAATAATAAAATTAAATGGGAAGGCATCAAGAGGAAAATATCATTCCAAATCAGTAACCTTTAATGGTTGGAATTAAATTAAAGAAATTGGTAGTAGTGATGAATCAGTTTAAAAAATGTATAAGTTGTGGTGGTGTCCATGTAAGTGGAAAACCATGTTCAATATAGAGGAACATGTATATAAAATATTATTTCATTAGATTACACCCTCTATAATTAAATATATCTTCTGTCCCAGTGTTAAATGAAATATAGATAAATGATTTGGAAATGATATACAAATTCATTGGTTTTTTGGACCATCAAAAGTAACTCTTTATTTTTACTATTTTGGAGGTGAAACCAACCATTAGTGGACAATGGTTAATAATAGTTGGTAATGATAATAGATTGATACCTTGGAATGATATGAATTTAAGAATATTTTCTTTGATAAATATTTCTCTAAGGTTGTTCACCATAGGATGGATGAAGAATTATTGGAATTAATATAGAAGAGGGAATATTCAATGGCCACATATAAATAAAACATCATATAATTAGAAAGGTAGGAATGAAATTTTATCCAATATATTAATAGTAAAATTAATCAATTTGACATTGGATTGAATAAAATATAGAAACTATAATTGGACTTAGATGAATTTAAAAGTTGTGAGAAACTTGATCGAGTTGTTGATATGGTGGAAATAGAGTTAACTGGTTACCTAGTGTTCTCTGGAAACAACTATAAAAATATATCCAAGTGGTTAGAAAATGGGAATAATTGATCCAAGAAACCTGATGATAAGAAAATTAGGTTTTCAGTTTGTGATAGTTTTTGTAGAAATTAAAATGGGGAATGCATTATAATTTATATTAAGTGATACTGATATGGTAAATTTGGGAATATATCTCACGACTGAAAATAAAAAGTTCTAGGTAGTGGTAATAATAATTTTGATATGAAGAAAATAAAGGGTTTTTAATGTGATAAAATGGTCCACTATGAGGATTCATGTCTGAAGAATAAAATGAATAATGATAAACAAACATAATATAAATATAAGGGTATGGTGAAATCTTTTTCAATGACTTCAACTAATTTTGGTCCATAAATGTAGTGGTAACAAATACATTTGTTATTTAGTAAAATTATGTAGATATCTTTTTTTTATTTGGGTTATAAAAATTATTTCAATTTTGAGAAGTTTTTTGGTAAATCATAAATTAAACCTCATGTAATGAATCTATAAATAATGGAAAAAGATAACTCGAGGAAGTAATAAGGTGAAAATAAATTATATGAATATTCCTATTATTGTATGTGGAATGAATTTACCCAAAATATTTTTGTATTTTTTCTAATAGAGTTTGATTTTATTTTGGGTATGGAATGGATCTTTATTTACCATAATAAGATAAATTGAAGAGCTAAATAAGTTGTTTTTAGAATGTGTTTTAGTTTGTATACAATAATTAATTGATACCTTTAAGAACATATAAAGAAGCTAAGAAAATTTTAAAAGTGGGAAATGAAATTTATACATTACATATTATTGAAAATAAGAGAATATTTCATATTAATGATATAATGATAGTAAAATAATACTTTTATTTTCATCTAGATGAGATTCTATGTATTATAACATATTAAGAAGTTTATTTTAATACTAATGTAGTGCTAGATGATAAGTATATTTCAATAACCCATCATAATGTTTCTAAATTAAATATTTTAGAATTGATAAATCTCTTATAGGAGTTTCTTAATAAAGGTTTCTTTTTTCCAGGTACTTCACCATAGGGTGATTGAATTTTGTTTATTAAAAGGAATGATGAAACCATCAGTATTTTCATTGATTATAGAGCTTTTAATAACATTAATATGAAGAATATATATCTTCCTTTTCATATCAGTTGTTTTTTTATTAACCCCAGGTAGCTTAGTATTTTTCAATGGTTGAACTAAGGTCCATGTACCCTCTATTGAAGGTGAAGGAGGATAGAATTCCAAAAACTGTGTTTTAGACTAGATAAGATAATTATGAGTTTATATTTTTTTCCCTTTGGGTTGTTTAATGCACCAATTATCCTTATAGAACCAATGAATAATGTTTTCCATGAGTTTTTGGATAACGATTTGGTTCTATTTGTTGAAGTTATATTAGTATATTTTAAAATTTATGTGAATAATGAAAGAAATCTATGATTTATTTTTCAAACCCTTAAAGAAAAGAAGTGATATGGTAAATTTATTTAATGTGAATTTTGGTTATAAAAAATTTATTTAATTAGAAATATTATTTCTAATGATGGAATAACAATTGAACCTATTAAAACCAAATTTTTTGATAAATGTTCAAGTCTTAAAAATTTCATAAAAAATAAAAGTTTTGTTGTATTTGGAGGTTACTATGGATGGTTTATTGAAAACATAAATCGATTATCAGGAAAATTAGTTATGTTAACTAAAAAATGTGTTAAATTAATTTGGGTAAAACAATGTGATGATTTTTTAGGAACTAAAAAGAAGATTAGCGAATGATCGAATTTTTGACTTTCCATCTAGAAATGGTGAATTTTTTATCTACAATGATTCTTATTTAAAGGGATATGGTTCTATTTTATTGGAAAATGATAAAATAATATATTTTGATTAATTTTGAATAAAACCTGATGTGTTAAATTATCCTACACATGATTTGGAATTATATTCTACAATTTTTGATTTATAAAATTTTTGGCATAATTTATATTTATTGGAGTGTGAAATATATATTGATCATAAAAGTTTAAAGTATATATTCACCTAGAAAGTGTTGAACACTTGAATAAGAGGTGGATAAAACTAATTAAGGATAATTATTTTATGACTCATTAGTATTGATAAAAATAAAACAACGTAGATGATTCTTAAAATCAAAAAATAATTAAAAATTTACTATTTTACATTTGAAACATGACTTATTTATTAATGATTTGATAAATTTTTTTCTAAAAGTTTTCGGTGAAGTAACTTTCTCTATTTTACTTCAGGTGTCAATATAATAATCTCTGTTAAAAATAATTAAGAAAGATTATAAGAATGAAAGTGATTTATGGGAAAATTTAGAATATATTAACAAGGGAATGTTATTATAGTTTAATGTTGATGAATATGGTGTTATAAAATTTTGAAAGAGATTATGTGTGACTTTTGACTAGCAATTGAAAAGATAATTGGTGAATTAAACTCATTTTCCTTTTTTTCTATTCATATTGGTAGGATTAGTAATTAAAAATATCTTCATGTGTATTATTGGTTAGATTTAATGAAAATATATATTGTTTAATTTACCACAAAATGTTTAACTTGTGTATAAGTTAAAGCAGAATTAAAACTACTTAAGGTAATTCTTCATCCTTTCTAGTACTAGAGTGGAAATTGGAAAATATATCCATGAATTTAATGGAATGATTAAAATATATATCATGATGTTATAATTTCATTTGGGACTTTATTGATCGACTAACTAAGTATTAACATTTCCTTCCAATTTGAGTTATTTTTTTCTTTTGTTCAACTTTCTAAACTATACCTTAAAAAGATATTTAAGTCACATAGAGTTCCTCTATCCATTTTATCTAACCATGATCCAATATTCAATTTTATTTTTTGGAAATGAATTTATAATTCATTGGGTACTGAAATTATCTTAGTGATCTTTTATTGTAAACCTTAAGAGATTTTCTGAAGAAGAGGTTTAGTTCTTAACCAAACATTTTTATTTTATTTCTTATTCTACCTCCTTCAAATATTATTTGACCATGATAAAATAATAACAACAATATATTAAATATACTTAGATGTTATTATATTAATGGTATAACATATATCCATCTCATATTTTATTAAATTGGAAACAAATATATCATTCATGTGTATAGAAGACTACTACCCCACATACCGATGTCATTATTTTTCCACCACAGTCTCTCTAATATGGTTATAATGATAGATTATATATATATATATATATATATATATTCTATCAATGACATATCCATCATTATGAAATGATAATATATCCTACATTTTCTTACCTTTTCATTCATTGAAAAATTATAATGTTGTTCGTGTGTATGTGTGGACTGATACCTCTATGAAGTGATGTGATTATTTTTTTATCACCAAATCAGATAAATGAAAAATATATTTAAATAATTAATATTATATTTATTATATAATTTATATTTGTAAGAATAAAATAATACTTACATTATTTCCATAACGATCGTTGAAATATGGAATACGTTACCCATGTGTAAGTATGTCCTACCGAATCCAGGATTGTAACATATTTCATTTTTCAAAGGTGTATTTTATGGTTGGATTAAAAATTATAATTTATGTGAAAAAATTATATTTGTTCAATAATTTTTATTTTAGGTATAATGGATTAATGAACACTAAAACCATATTCAACTAACCAAAGTCATTTTGGACATATATACCAAGCATCATAAAAATATTCAATGTGAAATTTATTGTATAAGTAATATATTATAACTAGGTAAAATGAATAATTAACATGAAAAATGTTCTTAAGAAATTAAATAATTAACATAATTTTAATATTTGTGGGACATTTTACTTTTAAAACCTCATTTTAAATGCTTTAAAATTTTATTTTCTAAATATTTTTATTCTGTTTCCATGTATTTAGAATTATTTTAGTAATATATTAATATGTAAACAAATGAATTATAATGAAAATTTTATGTATTTTTTACTATATTTTGATTTTTTTACAAAATTAAACTTTTTTACGTAATCTTTTGATTTTGTTTTTAAAAGAAAAATACAACGTTTTATTTTAATTTATATGTCGACACATAATTTTCCCACAACTGTTACTGTTATTTGAGATTTTAATTCCTTAATAATATTCCATTTTTCTTAAAAAACCCTATTTTTCATTATTCTAGGAATTTTAGTTTCGAAAAAATGGTTTAAAAGAAAAGGGATATATCAACATCATAATATTCTTTCTAATAAGTGAAAATAATATTTTAATGATGAAAATTTTTATATATTATGATAATTTTATGGTTTTTGGAAATTTTTATGATGATTATGGGTTTTTTTATAAATCAAGGATGGGTGGTTCTGTTATAAAATAAGGACTAGTGGTCTCTTTAAAAATTAATTAAGGGTTGGTATGTGATGGCACTCTAATGAATTGTGTATGTAGTTGATGGTATTGGTTATTCCAATTGTATGAGTGATATGGAAAATGTTGTTCTAATTTACATGTTTTATTTATATATTATTTATATGGGTTTCTATATAAATATTATTTTTTTTTCATTGTAAGATCCTGATCTTATGTTTTAATGGAAAGTTTATGCTACTTATTTAGGGTAAAATGTATAACCTTATGAAAAAGTTTTTAATATATTTTAATGATTGAAAAGAAACATTTTGAAGTTTTTTTTTCATTTTAAATTATTATTAAATGTTTTATGAAAATAGTTTTTGAGATAAGTTGATTTCTTGGGTAAAAATATATTTATTTTGAACATAAATTTTACTTTCGAAAAGGAAATGTTTTATATGTATTCATGGACGAACAATTTATTTATCTTATTTTTATGTCCCTTACTGAGATTGTTATACTAATCACCCATTTTAAAATATTTTTTATAGGGTTTTAAGGATGTGTTGGGATAAGGATGAGGTTAAGACAAAAATTGTAAAGATGTATCATGAAATTAAATCTTTTTATATATTATATGTTTTATATTTTTGAAAAAATGTATACTGAGTAGAAGTTTCCACTTTGTTATGTTTGATTTTATTATATAAGAGTTATAAAATAATTATTAGAAACTCCAAACTGGAAAAAATGTTTAGGAATGAAATAAAATGAATTCATTTCTTGGAATAATAGAATATGTTTTGTTTAAGAAGACACCTTATACACTATGTCTTGGAAGGGTCCAATAAGAAGAGAAACCATGTCATAGTGAATGTCAGCATTCCAAGGTTCTTGGTGAGACCATATAAACAAAATTTTATGTGCATATGAAATATTACAATGTATATTATAGGTATGCACTTTGAAAAATTATTTTTAATAATTCAACCATTTCATAGTTGTAATATGTGTTCCATAGAAAACATTCTACAATTTATTTTTCTCAAAAACCTACACCGATGAAGACAAAAATGGGTTGTGTTACATCTACATGACTTTAGACCATAAAATTTTATTTATTATTATTTTTATCTAATGTTATTATATATCATGATAAATATTTTAATTTTTCATTTATTTAAGAAATCCATATTTGAATATTCATTAATATTATTTTTTATATTATGAATATTTTTTTTGGTTTAGTTTAAATAATTTACACCAATTCTTATAAATATTTCATTCCATCTATATAAGAAATATATGATAGGTATAAAACCATAATATTTAGTTTTTTATAACATGATTTTTTGTTATACTATTATAATATTGAATTTATACATATATTATAGATTACATATATTAGATGCAAGAATTACAATAAAATTGAAATATATCTTGATTATTGAACCATGGGAAGTGGGAATTGGGTTTAGACTACTCACTTTCATGAGATATTATGCTCTATGTAGAAAAGTGAGGGTTGGATAGTTATCACACCATCCTCACTTGTGTGGATTTTTTTTTGTTTTTTATAATTATAACAATTTACATGGAAGTGAATTATATTCCTTATTCATATGATTGATTTGGATATCTGTATATATATATTTTTTTTTATTTTTAGGTTTGTACCTGAAAATGTGAGTTTTGTACAAAGTTAAACATTAATATAGTTTGAACATATTAATTTTGTGGAAGGAACAAAGATTCCAAAAATAAGTTATTGAAAAGCATATATACATACTGGTACTACATGAGAAGCAATTATTTCATAGTATATAATAGTTATGTGTGATATGAAAAAGATATATATAAGAGTGCTGAGACTATTAAAACCTCTCAAATACTATGTAAAATATTACTTTAAAAGGGAAACGATGTCAAGACCTTTATTATCTAACTGGGGATGAGATGCTAAATCATGGTGTCCCTAGATTATCATATATAACATATATGAGGTATATGTGACCATAATATAATTAAGTTACCTTATTCAATTGTATGCTTTGTATTAAACTTATATGGGATACATTAATAGTATTATTTCCCCAGAGACAAGGAGTTGGGATAATAATTATAATGAATTGGGTAAGGAGTTTTCCATCTAACTATCCTAGAGTCTTATGTGATATGATTTACATGGTAGCCTACCTAAATTAGTAAATATTGGATGAAATGACAATTCAACCTAATATTTAGTGTAATATAGATCTTAGAACACTAAATAGACATAATTTATGGGGTTATATTTTTTAATATAAGTGATTTCATTAAATTTCATTGATGAAGATATATAAAACATGATACACAATCATAGATATTACTTTTTTTATAGACTATATAATGCATCATGATTATAATTTTAAGATATCTTATTTGTAAGTAAAAGAATATATTTATATATATATTTTCAAATATTGATAAGTGTTATCAAATATAAACATGTTTATTATATCAATGTGAATGTTATAGAAATCAATTTATCTAATTTTGACTCATGTTTATCGGAATTGGGTTTGCATCAAACATTTTTTCTAAACAAATCTCAAACTACAATAAAAATAGTTTTTAATGACTCAAATTTAAAAACATGATCGTAATGTATATAGTAAAATATTATTTATTAAAACATTAATAAATTATATATTTTTAAATACTTTTTTTTAATAATAAACCTATATTGAATATAATAAAATATTAAATCTAATACATATATTTTTTGATCTAATAAAATATTAAATTAATGAATGATAGAAAGTCCAAAAATATAGTGTGTTCTGACTTTGAGGGATCATTTCTTTCTTTTTGTGTTCCTTTCTCGCATAATGAGATCCTTTTAAAAATGAATCCTTTTAGAAATTTAATTGTCACATTCTCATGATGTCAAAAAATCTATGATATTCCCCAATTTAGCATTTTATTAATGATAAAACCCTTATTTAAATTTACACAAAATTACATTTTCCCCATTATATGATTAGAAATCTGGTATTCTTCATATATCATCCCTTCAAAGCTCCTTGGTCCCCCTTTTCATGATATAGATGAACCTCGACCTTTCCTGTTTTTTCCTTCTCAATTTCAATAATGTGAAAAAAAATCTTCCCCATCTTCCTAAATTAGGTATTTAGCCTTATTTTTTTATATATATTTTCATTATTATTTATTTAGTAGCAATGTAAAAAAAATATTATAAGTATTTTTGATCAATTAAAAGGATCTCTAGGTATATCATTATTGTATCATTAATTATGTACATCCCAATGGATGACTCGGCTGAAGCTACAGAATGGTTAAGTAGTGAGTATGGGATAATAAGGTTGTAATGGGTCCTCTAATATTCAGATATTGTATGACAGGCTAATATAAGATCACTATAGGTGTTAATCACTTCATGAAAACATATCATAGTTGGAAAAATATTATTAGTGACTCATATTTGTTTGATATCTTTGAAACTCAATGTGATCTATTTTTAGTTCTATTTTTTAGGGAGATTGTAATATTTTTAGGGTTTCCTTGTAGGTAACAATTTTATAGTTAACTTGATAGTGTGATTTAGTGAATTCTGAATTTTATGTGAACAATTAGTTACCATATTTGGATTATTTATCATTTTGGATGTATCTATTGGTTTTATTCTGGTTATTTTTTTGGGTTCTCAATATGAATGATTCAAACTTCAAATGGAAAGGTCTCAGTGAGTATTTGTTTGAGATAATGAAAATTTATGATTTAATTCTTGGATTGTTCTAGTATAAAAGGGCCTGGGTTATTTTAAGGTAATATAATAAATCTATATAGTCTCTATTACTAATATTAATGGTTTTATATATTATTTATAGTTTTTATTAGACATAATGGAATCATTTTTGGGGTATGTGTGATGTATTTTGGATTGGAATGACATAAATACTAAAACCGTGCATCCATCAACACAATATTTTTTTCATGATATAGATAGAGATTATTTTACTTGAATCATCCCTATCACCACAATTAATAGATCATATATATTAATTTATCATTTTCTCTAAACCCCAAACCATGAATCATAACTTCTACAATTGTTTTTATATAGAATTGATATCCTATACTTTTTTAGAGGTATTTCATTTTTTAACTCCCTAAAATATTTGTTTTTATGTTTTTTGAATACATAATTACATGTTTATATTGATATTATATTTTATGTAAGTCATGTAACTAATTTAATAATTGGTTTTTCATTGTTTTTTTCTTTATTATTATATATATCATCATTTCTTTTAATTGTTATCCAGATATTTCATCACTTCCAATTGATGTTCTATGTGATTTTAATTGATTTTATCTTTACACCACACTTTCATGTCTGTGTTAATGAATTTTTATGTTATGGATTATCAAATCCTAAAAATTTCTATGTTATATAAAAACCATCTTGCAGTTATCCCTATATATGAGACAAAAGAAGTTATTGTCTCACTTTACTATATCTGGAGTTTTTTATAAAAACAAATATTGAATTGAATTCAAACATTATATCTTATATGGTCTATCTGACTACGAAAATAATTATCTTTATAATAGATCATTTTACCATATAGTTATCTATGATATCAAGTATATTGTGTTTTTTTACCTTATTGAAGTTTTATTTTTTTATATTTTTTTTCATGTTTTTATTATGAATTAACTAACCAAATGATGCATGCTATTTTTTAGTGGTGATACCAAGTTGAAGATTCCTTTGATTTAACTGTATCTCCCTCTTAATTTATATCTTTCATGAAATATTTTTTGTACCAAATATTTTATATCTTCTTATATAGAAAAAACATAAAAATTTATCTTTTAAATATGAAGAGAAATACATATTTTTATTTTGAATAAGTGCATCAAAAAAATATCTCAACAAAAAAATATATCAGAAAACAGTGGTGGATCCTTAAAACCCCACATATACTTCTTAAAAGTTATAAAATCTAACCATGTATTTATTCTTTACTTTCTACGTAGGAAAATATAATTTTAACTTAAGTTATGAATTTTAATGAAAATTAATTATAGCACCACCTTCCAATTATTGAATCTATAATTTATTGTCATGGTATAGACATATCTAGGGAAAATATATAAAAAAGTACTACAAAATACTACCTTTTTATTCATGAATTTATTAAAATGTAAATTGTTGTTATTAAGTTTTTAAAGATAGTTTGATTTATGGAACATCATGGTGAATGTAAGTTTTTGTGAGAAATAGATTAAATTGATTTTGATTTATTCAAGTGAATTCATAATAAATGTTAACACTCATTATTATCTTTTAAAATTTTAGTTTTATTTTATTTTATGGGGTTTAGTTTGAGTTGATGTCATAACTAAAAAATTATCCATTATATATATTATCTTAGAATCATAAAATGGTTAATTAATTATAAATAATTGTTAATATATCTAGTGATATACTATCATCATGGTTTTTTATAAATATTTATACAACTTAATGAAAAGTTTATTTATATTCATTTTGAATGTATTTTTTTAGAAATATATCCTGATACTTTGAATATTACTTGTTAAATCAATTTAATATAGTTAAAAATTAATTTTTATAGTTATGTTAATGTGATTAAATTTAAATAATTTTTTTATAAAATAAAAAATATCAGTATTAAGTATTTATTTTTCTTTTATAAAGAAGGGAAAATTGATTGGTTAATTATTAATTATTTCTTCTAGTAAATATGTAAGTAATGTAAACAAATCAAACTATAATATTTAAAATTGTCACATTTTTTTGGTTAGGGATTTCACTGGTTGAATCAATCCATTTAGTTAAAGGTTATTTGAAAAAATCCAACGAAAATAAAAATTATTTTAACTAAAAATATTTCAATATTGATTTCCATTATTGTGATTAGTGTTTAAATTGGTTTAGGTTTAATTAATTTAGTAAAAAAAATAGTTTAAATTACTAAATGGTAGCTTTTTCGCCTTGGTGAGGTGAAATAGTATCCTCCTATTATCTATTTATTTAAAAGACTAATTACTTCTTGTGCATTTGAAATTTTTTTGGTTATTTTATACCATTTTCCAAAAATATTAACCCAAGTAGTTTTGTAAAAAATATATATTATTTTTTAAATATTTATGAACATAAACATTAATTTTGGTGATATAGTTTATTTATTTATCATTTTTTTATCAATAGTGAAAATTATAATGAAAATTTATATATGAATAATAAATTTGATTACATTTTTTATATAAAGATCACACACAATTTGATTACTTCCCTAAGTTCATGAGTGTCACTAAGTAATTTTGGATAGGAAAAATACAACCAAATTATAATGTGATGGAGAGGTTTATCATACCTAGTCCATGGATAATGCTATCATCATGGGGTTATCCTTAAATATTTCCTATAATTTTATTCCATTATACATATTTAAATATCCATTTTCGATGACAAAGGGATAACATCATTAATGACATAAGGAATAAATAAAATCTATCTAGATACCCCTTGTTTATGTTACTTAATATTTATCATGGAATGTGATCCATTATGGATATATTCAATATCATTATTATCAAAAAGATTCTCAAATAGTTACTTAAGGACATGTAATCCATACAAATCATTCATTTAAAGATTTCTATCACATATATTTCCAATGAATTAATTACTTCCAAAATCCCCGTATACATGAAGACTTAATATCTTCTTAGAAGTTCATACTAGAGTATCTTTATAGGTATATATGTATAGTTTATTTTTAGGAGTTTCATTATGGTAGATATAAGATATTATTAGTCAATATGGATTTTCATATTATTATATTTATCTTCTATAGATATTATTTTCTATTTAACTTTAATAATAAAAAGACCCTAACTTACCATTATTGGTTGATCACATAATTTATATAATGAAATTTTCTTTTTAAAATATTAGAAATTAATATTTTTAGTAATATAAAGGAAATTTTATACTATATCTCTATAACTTGTATGTTGAATTTATTTTTAAAATTGTAGAATTTCTTTAAATATAATAATTAAAATTCCTTATTTTCTAATTCTGATTGAAAAGATTATATTTATCTCAAAGTTATCTTAGTAATAATTATTCCATTCCATCTCATCTTTGGAGTTATCTTAATTATATTATTTTTATGAAATGAATTCTATCTAAACGTGAAAAGTTGAAAAATTTAAAATCATATATATAATGATTACAGATTTTCCTATATGTTTAATAAAATTCTCATTTATTTAGTATAATATTTTATTTTTTTGACATTATTTTTGATATGGACAGTGGAATTCCAAATATTATGCATGTAAAATTTTTTAAAAATCATTTTAAGAACAATGTAATTAAATGGTTATATTTTAAAAAACAACATCTATTTATTTCTTGATTAAAAGTTTTGTTTTTTGAGAAAATAAAAAAATATTCCATTCCTATTTTTTTCCTTTAGATTATTATGTTTCATTTTGATTGTGAATGTATCACTATAATTTCAGTTGTTTGGTTTTGTGGTATTTCATCGTTGATGGTCAAATGGGATGGATGGATAAAGATGGTTACTAATATGATATGTAATGGGGTGTATTTAATATTATTATTTCTATAGAAATATTTGATTAACTAAAATTACGACATTTAATACTTCTCAATATACGAGTAAATATGTTTTGTATGATATAAATACCCCAAATTAAGGCGTTCTAAATTATGTATTTTTATTTTGAGGTTTTATATATAATACACACAAAATTATTTCAATCACACATATTAATATTCTGGGATAAAAGTTATTAACTTTTAAAAACACATGGGATTTTTATTTTAATTTTAACAACAATAAAAAATGTATGTTGTAATAAATTATGTGTTCGTGAAAATAAATGATATTTTTTATAAAAAATATAAAATGACACAAAAAATTATGCCTGTTAAATGGTCTTCAATTTTAATCACACATTTTCACACTACACTTAAGAAAGCATTTGGGATTATGTCTAATAACATAAAATGTGTAATAATAAAAGTAAATTTTATCATAATATAATAAATTAGAGGGAACTAATTAAAGGGGAAACTGATCTATGTGTCCTGAATTGGGAAACCGTTAATGCATTATATATAATATTTAATGATATATCTAAGGCATATTTATTAGTTTTCAAATTATAAAACTATTAATATGTTACGACCATAAAAATAAATTTTATTTCTATATCATATTTGTAAAAGAAAGGATTTTAATTCATTATTAAGAAAAAGAGATTATATATATATATATATTTATATATATGTATATATATATAAATGAAATGTTTCTTTTAGAATTTGGAATATGGTAAATATATTTTTATAGTTTATACACAGAAATTCTAATCTATAACTTTCAATATTAGAATGTTAATGTTTATTTTGAAACCACTTATATTTGGAATTTTTACCATAGACATATAAATGAGAAATGTATCCTGAGACTCCATATAGAGTGATTGTTGGACTCGTTTAATTTCTGCGTCATTTGGGAATTATGATTCTTTATTAATAATAAAATTAACTAAATAAAATTTTAATAGAAAATGTGTGAGGGCAAAATAGATTATTGAATCTTATACATAGTAATATATGTGGAACAATGAATAATAAAAAAAATTAATGGTTTTAAGTACTTTATATCCTTTAATGATGATTTTAATTGGTGGGATTACATGTTTCTAATGAGACAGAAGTTTTAAACCTTGGAAAAGATAAATAATTTCAAATGCGATGTACATAATCAATTTGGAAAAAATATTAAAATTCTCTAACCAGGACATGGTGGTGAATGATATATCCATGAATTAAATGATCATATGAGAGATAATGGAATTTTTTAATAACAAACCGCCATATAACAAAATAATGGAATGGTTTTTTATATTAGGTATCATTCCTTCATAGACATGGTTTGATCAATGTTGAGTTATTAAAACCTCCCATATATCATTCTTCAGATATGGTCAAGTAACCAATACATTCATACTTAAACACATTCCATATAAATATCCCACAAAGACTCAATATGAGGTATGGACTTAGAATCATCTCAATTTCTATTTTATGAGGATTTCAGGTTCTTATGCATGTGTATGAAATTTTTGAATAACAACACTATATAGTATAAAAATTCTTATATAATGTTTAAGAAAAGGAAAATAAGGTTTATTACTTCTATTATATTTCTAAAAAGTCATTATGTAAAGAAATTGTAAAATCCATGAGAAGTAACATATAAAGAAATGTATTAATGGGATTAAACTTAAACTATAGTAAGTTAAAAACAAAAAATAGTAATTTTTATAGATATATAAATTATGATGGTTCCATTAGTGTTTTTAGAATTATAACCAACTAAAGATACCCAAAAAAATTTAAGTTATCATTATATTATCTATGATCCCAAGAGATATATATTTTTATGGAAAATGATGATGAAATAATACCCATTGATAATTAATCTATTTAAAATTATTAATTCATTATGATTTCTTATTCTGAGAATTTTTTAAAATATATGAAATTTTATATAGATTCCAGGTGTAAAGGAATATACCTTCCTTAGTCCTCTACCGTTATAAAAAAATATATAATTTTTGGAAGTTTCATAGAATTGGTTATTGAAATCACTACTATACCTTTTGATAATTTTTCCATATATTTTAGTGACACTTTACAAAAGTGTCAAAAATAATTAAATTAGTGGTATTTTAATTTAAAACCACCCCTAAATATTATTTAATGGTGGTTTTAGTTATGACCCCCAGTAAGTGTTTAAAAAAAATGTATGGATCCTTTTTAAGAATTACATATTCTAGTGTTTTTGATCTAGAATACTTTTTCTTACAATCCCAATGATCTTTTCAGTTGAGATATTTAAATAATCAAGAAAAACTCTCACATAGTGAACCCATACATTAATAGTGAACACTTATACTCAATATCCATTTTCCCACAAAATAAAATTCTTTCAAATAAAACATGATTTTTTTTCATGATAAATCTTCACCATTTTCATGTTGACCACATCCTTGTCTAAAATATTTATTAAAACCTATGAAAAAGATTTCAAAACATGGAATTAGAATAAAACATTTAGTAAAGAACATAAAAATAATTAAAGAAACCATTAGTCCATGGGTAGTTATAAAAATTTTCTTTTTTCAAAATATACATTGGGTTTAAAATAAACCCTTTTTCTTACCCAAGAAATCATCTTCTCTTCCCAACAATTTTAATAAAACATTTGATTAATAAACTTTAAGGTAAAATGAACTCATAAATTTTTATTTTCTAACATGAAAATAAATTTATTTTTTTTCACAAAGTTATAAATGTCACTCATAAAAATTGAATAACCATTATGGTTATAAATAGAGTAACCATAATTATTACACTTGTATTAACCATAACAGTTAAATTTGTTGTAACCATCACAAATAATCATATAAGACCATAATATTTAACTTTCTAATGTTACTTTAGATTAATCTTCACCATTACTCCTGGATTAACAATAATAGGTAATCATGGAATAACCATCACGGTGATCATTGAAACATTACCCAATACATTTGAGGGCTAAAATGTGTATAACCCTTTATATAAGATATATTGGGATCAGAAATGAGATATATTGGTGCTAAAACCATGATAAATAATTTTCAAGAACTATATAATGAATAAGACCCTTAAAAATGCTTTCAATACTATGTGTAAAACACATTCGAATATAAAAAAACATTTAAAATTTAATATCGGTGGAAAAAATATAGAAAAAATTTTAATTAAAAGAAAAAATTTAAACAAAAAAGGAAACTTAAAATAATTGAGGAATCATAATGGTGATAAATTATGTTCATTCTTTATATGTTAAAAAACATTCATTTTTTACATTCGTAATTTTTTTAATAGAGAACTTTTTAAAGAGGTTTTAAATGAAAGTCCTCTACCTTGAGTATGATTCATCACATATGTACTTTATCATCCAGAATAATAAAAATATGTAAATTTTAAACTTCAATAAGAAATTATTTATCATGTTCTTTTTATCACTTATTTCCATGTTATATATAATTACTTAATTATTTATGTTCATATTGGAGATTTTGATGATATTCGGTACGTAAGTCCACAATGACATTGGTATGTTGACTATGATCATTGTTGTCATTATTAAATTATTTATAAAATAATAATCATGAAAGAATTATCATTTTTGTACATAATTTATAATTTTAAACCTATCATTAAATATGGGTAGGAAAAATGAACTACATTACAATCATGGAGACAATAGGCCATACGTATGCATGAGTAATGTTTCAATTTTTGGAATATCATTATAGAAATATGGTAAGTATTATTATATATTTCAATACTGATAATAATATCATATAATTAATATTAATTATTTAAAATATATATATATATATATATGTAATTTATGTTATGTAGTGATGAAAAACGAATCACATTGCTTCATGGAGGTGGTAGTCCACACGAACGCACGAATGATGTAATCATTTTTTTGTTTAAGTGAAGATAATAAAATAAATAATATATTATCTTTTAATAATGATAAATATTTCATTAATATAATATATAAACATTAATTCCATCATTATAACCATTCATGAGATACAATTGTGGAAAATGAATTACATTAGTTTGCGAGGTTGTTGTCCGTTATTCACACGTATGATGAATTATTTTCCAATTTTATTGAAGTGGAAATGGATATATATCATTAAAATAAAATAATAAAATATAATTATATGGATGATATTTTATTTATTATTTTATCATGGTTGAATATTTTTTAGTTATGTAGAAGAATATATAAAATAGAAACACTCAATTAAAAACAATACATTTTCTTCATACAATCTCCTTTTCTTAACACCTTAAGACCACTAAAGTTGGTATTATGACAAGAATAATACATCTAAAATTGTATTTCAGATTCTAGTAAAGTATTTGGATAGAAATCTTTGGGAACAATGGTTTATAAATGTGAATTAATGAGAATAAGAGGTTCACATTTATAAGAGAGGGGAGGGGTACTCTTAGAACTTCTCAAAATAATAAATGAATATAAAATAATAATAATATTTAATACCGAATGGATACAAACTTATTAATTTAGAATATAATATTAATATTGGTATAAATATTCAGTAAAATTAAAATAAGGTAATTTTTGACTATACGTCTACCCTTATCTTTTTGGTTTAAACTAGTATTTAAACCCTTTAACTCTTTCCATGACAACATGTACTTTTACACTTTCAGGGTTAATATAGTTACAATAAAATGAAAAAGAACAAATAAATAGTTTATTTTTGATATTTTAAACCTTATAATACCCATTTCATCTGATTTAATATTTTTAAGAATTTTATATCATTTATTAAAATATTAGTCATTATAGAATATCAACAATGTCGATTTTAGAATTATTCATTACATTGACATTAATAATATCTAGATAACGCTTATAATTTGGAAAAAATATATTTTATTATGTATATAACATGTCAAGGTCATATATAAATTTTTTGATCACATTAATTATCTTAAATTATATTTATTTTAATATTTTTAATACTATTTATTTCATTTTAGATTAATTAATTAATTACTAAATCTACATTGTTAAAGAATTTAGGATAACTTTTTATTCACTATAAATTAAAAATAACTTACCACAATTAATATAAATTTATTATATTTCGAAATTCTATTTATAGTCTATCCTATCCTTTGGATAACACCTTATTAAAAATATTACACTCATTAAAAAAATGAGTTTGATATGTTTGAATTGTCTTTAAATAAAATAGTTTAAAGTTCATAATCTTATCCCAATGACCCCAAAAGTACAAATTATACCCTTTTACAATTATGTTCAAGATAAAATAATAAAATATTATTTATTTAAGGGTTTGTATCATTTTTATTTTTATTTTATTTGTAACCTAAATTACATGTTTTACCCTTTACCATGGTAAACAAAATTACAAAAATTACTATTCAAAGTAGAAAAAAAGAAAGAGTGGTATATCTAATAAATTTTTAACCAATGATTTAAAATATTGATTTTTTTTTAAAATTCAAAACACATAATTTTAAAATTTTAATTTAAATATAAACTGAAAAAATGAAATTAATGTTAGTTTTCTTCAGAACTATTCCCTTTAAAAATGAAAATGTCTCTATACTAAAATAAAGTTTAAAATTCATTTAAAAAACAATAATTGGATTATTTTAAATCAAAATGAACTAATAAAAATTTATAATTAATTCAAAATTTTTATACTATATAAATATTTTAATCAAAATAATCTTTTTCATTAAAAATCTATATTTTTCACTATTCCCTGAAAAATAAATATTTTCAAAAAATTATCAAAATTTCATATTAAGATAATTTTTACACTCTCAATTCCAAAATTAGATTCATTTTTAAAATAAATTCTATAAAATATTCATTAATTATTCATAATAATTACTAATAAAAATCAATAAAAAAATTATTGAAGAAAAAGTATATTTTTAAGAATAAAATGACTTTACTAAAAATATAGTAATTATTTTAAAAGAATTAAATAATATATTATAAATGAGTAATAATATTTTATATTTCAGTATTTCATTAATATTATTCATTCACTAAAATTTATCAGCTCAATTATAACAGTCACATTTATATAATAATATTTACTTGTTCATTTATGTTTAGTGTTTCATATTTTTTTTGATATTGAACACAATTATTTTTTAAAAAAACTCAAGATGTTACATCCCCCACCCTTAATAAATTTCATCCTCTCAACAAATATATCAATATCAGGGATAGTATTCTGAAAACAATACAATATATATTTAATTTTCTTATTGAGAAATAAATGGCCTTTTACCCTTCTTAGATTTATGATTTTTTGATGATTAAAACTCAAGATGTTACATCCCCCACCCTTAATAAATTTCACCCTGTCAATTTGGACATGGGATCAGTAATAAAGTTTGTGACTTTACCAAATATCTCTGTTGAACTCCGACATAGAAAAAAAGGATTAATAAATATTCCTTTTGAATAGAGAGAAACTAGAAGTATGAAGGTCATCAGTAGTAACATATAATTGGTTTAAAAGTAGTAGGACATTAGTGGGAAGTGAAAACATGGATATAGAAGATAAAAAATCTCCCAAGGACTGATTGATATTGATAGAGAATATGGTCATGAGAAATTTAACCATCATAAAATCATAAATCTTAGAAGGGTTAAAAGGCCATTGATTTATTAACAAGAAAATTAAACATATAATGTTTTTTTTAAAATACTATCCCTGATGTTGATATATTGTTTTACTACCTTGACTAATAACATAATAAAATTAAATTACTTGGAAATTATTATCTGGTCTTTTAATTATTTTCCACCACATTATCATATTTTCCCCAAACAACGAGTCTTCAAGATAAAGTTTTCATACCCAAAGAACAAGAATAAACTTATATGGATCAAAAAATACAGTAAATAATAACTATATATTCTACCTATTTTTATAAATTAACTAAATAAAAATATTGTATACATGATAATATAAATTTCCAAAAAAATAATCCTTTATATGATAAAAAACCTTTACTCTCTAAAATTGAATAGTAATTCTTAAAGTTCAACAAAGATCATTAAAAAAATAACTATCATTAAAATTACTAAAAAAAATTATAGAATAAAATTGAAACCACAAAAAACAAAAGTATTTAATCACATTGTCTTCTGAGATTATATTAATATTTTTCTTCAAATTACATTATTGACCCTTAAATTTTCTTGCTAAAATGTAATTTCTCTAATCAGATAATCCCAATGATATGGTAATCATTTCTATAAATAAACTAAATCACTATAAATCCTTAATAAAATCACATATTCTTCTAAAATATAATACTACATTTATTCCTCAAATTAAATCCCATTTTTTTCTATTTACCTTAATCATATAGGGTTCCAAAAATAGTGAATGTATTCTAAAATAACATTAAACAATTACTTACCAAATAATTTTCTAATACTTTGGTTATATATTTGATAAAAAATCTGTCCCCAAAATGAACTTAACCTTTATCCTTCAGATAGTTTAAATAATAAAGAACAATTTTATACTAATCAGGACATCAAGTAGGCTAGTAATAGGCGATGCACCCTTTTCGCCCTTTGATTATGAATTCAATACCCATGACCTTATCATATGAAAATGGATTTCACCCATCGTGTGGTTTGTAATTTTGTAAAACTATATTAATATAATTCGTATAAAATTATAGATTTTTTATACAAAACCTCAAAAAATAACCTTAATATATTGAACATTAAAGAAAGGGTTTAACCTTAATTTTTATCTCATACCTTTACTTTTTTATCCCAAAATGTAAGAACCCATAATTACCTAAAAATTATATATCATATAAATAATATAGACAAAAATACCTTTAAACTTATGTATAACAAAAGTAAAGGAATTTTTTCTCCAATTACCTTTTTTCATATCATAAAATTAAGATTTACATGCACCTTAATCATTTATAAAAACTCAATAAATGTCTCCCAAAGTATTTAAATTAATTAAAAAATTAAAATAGCGGTGCCTAAGACTTTTACCATACGATTAGACTTTAACAAATAATGAGCTCCCTGGAGTAATCATCACTTCACCAAATGAACCAAGATCAACTGTAGTGGTATTAGATGGCTTCACCACACCCTTATATTTGTTTTCTTGTTTCTTTCCATCATTTTAATAATTCTCTAAACACTCATATAAATAATGATTCATCTCACTACATCTAAAACACTTTACTTGTTTATTATATATATTCTATTTTCCCCTACCATGATTTTTATTATACGCATGAGACATATTCCCTAATTTACCACTTTAGTAACACTTTCCAAAAGCTATCCAAAATTCATTAAAATATCATTTACCAAACATGGAACATGTTGGGGGATTACCTCAAGACTTTTTGGTCACTTTATTTTCTATTTCCTACCACGTTGAATATTTATTACCCTTTTCATCTTAAGGATCATAAGTTTCATAAAAATCTATCTCAAATTTATAAACACAATGAACAAATTTCTGACAACTTTTAAATTCATATATGGACAAATCTCTTCATAAGATTCATTTAATTCAAGAATAAAATACATTAATTTTATTATCATGGTCTTGGATAGAAATTTTATATGTACATGGTTAACCTTGTAAAATTTAATTCATATATATCCACTGAATCATCATACTTTACCTAAATTATATTAATTATTTCTTTATCCTAATTCAAAAAACCTTAGGGAAATATTTATTAAAAAAAATATTCCTAATGTTTCCCATTCCATAACATCAAGATCATATTTTTATATGAAATTATTACCCAAATACCACAATAGATTAAATTCTCCTTCAAAATAATAAATTGAAAGAGTTACCTTTTGACATTTCGAACATCTTAGGACTTCAAATATATTTTTTCTGAGAATTGATTCATCCTTCAGCTACCATAAGGTCTAATAAACCACTGAATAATGGGTGATATTGTCCAATGAAATGATCCAAAATTGAAATACTAATCCATGATGTATCAATATTATCACTAGCATATATGGGACCACCATTTATATCTTGTGTCAATAAATCCATTACTATAAAAAACTGCTCAGTTATGATTAAAACCATTCTGAGTTGCTGACTTGGAATGATATTTTCCTCTTTGTTCATTACTACTATAACATCCCTATTTACTATATGGAAATAAATCTCTCAAACCATAGTTTAGATATAAAAAAATGACAATATTTAAATTCTATATCATTTGAACTTAACCATAAGGTAAAATATTTAAATAGAATACTATTATGATTCCCTTCACCTCAAAATCTACATAAACCTAACTATGATACCAAATATAAGGACCCAACCTTAATAATTACATATTCTTGTATCTTTGAGCTCAAATTCACATTTATAAAATCAGGAGGATCTTTTCAGTTTAGAGTTTTGGAGAGTTAGGTAAAACCATTACGTAATAAACCAATACATTACAAGTGAACACTTATACTTAGTATCCATTTCCCCCCCAAACCAAACCCTTTTAAATAAAAAATGATTTATTTTCATGATAAATATTTAAATTTTTTATCTTCAACTCATCTTTGCCCCTATTCTTATATAAACACTATGAAAACATCATAAAATGTAGTATGAGATCAAAATGCTCATAAAAATAATGAAATAATCCATTAGTCTACAAGTACTTATAAAAATTTATGTTTTAAAAATAAAAATTCAACTAAAAATAAACCCTTATTTAAAACTATGAAACAAAATTCGGTGCCAAAATATTTTATAAATATTTTCATTAGAAAGTTTTAAGCTAAAATAATCCCACAAATTTTTCTTTATAAACCTGAAAATCACATGAATTTTTTTTCACAATGTAATAATTTTTTGTCTTAAAAATGGAATAAACATCATGGTTATAAATACGGAAACCACAACAGTTACACTTTTATTAACCATATAATATATATTTAAAGAAATAATCCCCTATACAAAAGTCATACCTTCATGGTCAACTTTGTAACATTACTTGAGAGTAACCATCACAATTACTGGATTAACCATTACTGTTAATCTTAGAATAACCATTTTGGTCAACTTCGAAATATTACTGAATGAATTAGAGAACTATAATAGGGTTAAAAAATTGTATAATCTATATCAAGATCACCCATAGTATATAATGGGAATAAACCCTTCATAAAAAATTTACAAGAACCATATCAGGAATAAAACCCTTGAAAAATATTTTAAACCCATGTGCAAAAAACTTTCAAAAAATAAAAAAAACATTAAAATTCTAAAAACTACACACATAATATAAAAACCATTTTCTTTTAAAAGAATATTGAAAAATTAAAAATAAAACAATAAATAATTTAGTTTTTATGGTGGAGGTAAATTAAAATCATAACTTATATGTTAAAAAAATTCCTCTTGACTTTGATAAAAAGAGTTGAAAGGGAAACTTTTTAATGAGGATTTAAAATAATATCCCTTACCTCATGTATGATTCATAATGTATGTCATTAATCTTCCTAAATAATAAACTTATGTTAATTTCATAATTCCTTATGAACTATTTTTTATTTTCGTTATATCATTTATTACCATGTTATATAAAATTACTTAATCATTTTTGTCCACATCAGACGTTTTGACGATATTCGGTACTTAAGCCCAAAATGAATTTGTTATATTGAAGATGGTTGAAGTGGTATTTATTCCATCATATCTAGAATAATATTAATTAAATTTTCATCATTTTTATACATCAATTAAACTTTTAAATGTATTAATTAAATATTGTTATGATAAATGAACTATTTTATAACTGTAGAGATGATAAATCGTATGTACACACAAGTAACATTTCTATTTTTCGATGATTGTTAAAAAAGGTAAGTATTATTTTATATTTAAAAAATCATAATAGTAATATATATAATATTAATTCTTTAAATATACTTATATATATGATCTATTTTGATTTGGTGATGCAAAAATAATTATATCACTTCGTGGTGGTGGTAGTCGACACGTACACATAAATGATGTTATCATTTTTCTAGGAATTGAAAGGTAAGAAATTAAATGATATATTATATTTTAAGGATAATAAATATTTCATTAATATCATATATAAACACTAATTCCATCATTATAACCATTCTTTAGAGGCTGTGATGGTAAAATAATAACATAAGTTTGCAAGGCGGTAGTCGGCCGTACACACGAATGATAAATTCTTTTCCCATATAATGGAATTGGAGAATGATATAGGTTATTTCACTAACAGAATAATATATAATAATATGATTTTTACTGAATGAAATATTTTATAATTGTTGAATCATGTTTGAGGGATGTGGAATAATAAATAAAAAAAATGAACAATTAAAAATTATACATCCTCATCATAAATCTCTTTTTTTCATAAAAACTCAAGGCCACTAAGGTTAGTATTATGCCTAAAATAATACCTAAAAAATGATGGAATAGATTATATGATGTTATTTTGGTATTTTTAGGAAATATAAGTTTTTTATGTGTGAATAAATGAGATGAAGAGGTCCCCTTTGATAAGAGAGAGGGGATCTCTCAGAAATTCTCAAAATAATAAATTAATTTAAAATAATATTTAATACCAAAGGAATCCAAACACATTAATTTATATGATAATATGATTATGGGTCTAAATATACTCAAAAAATAAAAATAATATTTGATTTGACTATATTTATACACTTATCTTTTTTGTTTTAACGCTTATTTAACCATTTAAACTCTTACCATAACAACATTGAGTTTAACACTTGGATAGTTAATATAGTTACTATAATATTGAAAATGACCAATAAATTGACAATTTATGATATTATAATCCTTATTATAATTAATTTTTATAATTGAATATTTTTATGAATTTTATATCAATTAATGAAATATAATTTATTACAAAATATCAATCATGTCAATTTTAATAACTTTCCATTACATCAACATTAATATTATCAATATATAACATATAATTAGAAAAAATTAGTTTATTATTTTAATAATATCTCCTGGTATTATATAAATGTAATTTATCGCATTAATTATCTCAAATTGTATTTATTTTAATATTTTTAATATAATTTTTACTATTTTTTAATTAATTTATTAATTAGTGTATCAAAGTTTTGAAATCATTTAGTGTAATTATTTAATTACAAAAAATAATATTTTTTTTATCAAAATCAAGATAAAACAATTAGATTTTAAAATACCATTTATAGTTTAATAGTTTCTATGGATAAAACCTCAGTAGAAATATTACTCTTATTAAAAACAAGAGTGGGGCATGTTTTGCTTTTATTTAGATTTAATTCTATAAAGGTAATAATCATAAAAAGTGTCCCAAAAATAACATAAATTATACCCTTGGATGATTATGGTAGATATTAACTCATAAAATAAGATTTAGGTAAGTATTTTGATCATTTAATGGTTATTATCATTTTATTTGTAACATAAATTACTTGATTTACCCTTATAGTGGTTACCAAACTTACTAAAGCTACAATTCATATTGGAAAAAAATAAAAGTGTACTATTTAATAAATTTAGAACCACTAATTAAAAAAGTATGGAATCCATTTTTTAATAATAATAAAAATTTGTTTCATAATTTAATGTAAATATAAATTGAAAAAATGCAATAAAAAAATAGTTTTTTTTGAAAAATTCCCTTTTTAAATATAAAACGTTTTTTTTAAAATCAAGTATTAAATACATTTAAAAAACAATTATTAGGTTATTATAAATTAAAATTAACTAATAAAAATTAAAAACTAATCCAAAAAAATAATTTTATAATGTAAATGTTTGTCGGAGTGGACACTCAAGAGTGGGGGGGGGGGGTGAATTGTGTTCCAATTATAATTTATGTTAAAAAATATTTCTATTAAAATTACCAAAATTGAAAAATAAGTTAAACTGTAGTGAATTTATACAGAATTTAAATGTTCAATTAGTTTCTCAAAGATTGATTACGTCTCTGTTAATTAAATCAGGGGATTAAATTAACTTTTGAAACTAACTTACTGGTTCACAATAAGTATAAGCACTTGCTAGTTTAGCTATTAAAGTAACTTTAAAAAAATATTATTTCAAATTAATTTTCCGCAGAATATTCAATATAGTTTACAATCAAAATAGATAAGCACAACAGTTTTTGAAGCAATAGGTTCAGTCTCAAGACAGGACTTAGTCCTCTTAAACAATTTATATAAATTTGATCCACACCCTAGATTGAGTTAAACAATAGTACAAGAGACTATCCAGGTCCTAAGACCTCTACCACAATTATACGTGGGAAAAAATGATAGAAACAACACACAGGATGTCTAGGTCCTACTTGACCTCTACCACTATCCTTAGTGGGATACAAGAAAGTGTGGAAAGATTGGTGTGAGGATTTAGTATCCTACAGTTCAGCACATGAGTCAGTGTGTAAATACACTGCTCAAAAAGTAAATGAATAAAACAAAATAGAGGTAAATAGAGTGAGATGAGTTTAGAGTGCTCTATGTGTTGTGAGTGAAGATCTGGACTCCTTGTATTGATGTTAATGAAGCTCTGAGTGCTTCTATGGTTTTTGTTTGAAAAAGAGAGGGTCGTTTTCTTCAAGTTCAGTTTGACCAGATTGAGTGCATGAAGAGCTTTCGTTGTAGTTCTTCACTCCTTTACTAAGGTGCAGCTTGTGTTCTTATTCAGGAAGAATGGCTTCGTGTATGTTTAGTGGTCTTCGAGTATGGAAGTAGTCTTTCTGTATGCACAACTTTTCAGCATTGTTTTTCCCATTGTATGTACTCTTCATGCAACTATTTTTCTACCCTTTTGACTTCTCTTTTTTGTGCCTGGTCTTTGTCCTTTCTTTTATAGCTTTTAGATCTGGCAATGGGAAAGATTAAATTTTCATGGGTACTAGGTATAGTTCCCTGACTTTCCAACAATTATCATTAAATAACATTAATTGCATTAAAAACATCAAAAATTACCGTTGCTTAATAAATAAATAATATTGAGAGTATAGAGTTTGACTGGCCAGTCTTTCATTAGTAGCCTTCTATCGGTATGTGTAACGGTGGACTTTGTATAGCAGTGAGCTCCTATCGGTAACTCTTTGATCTTGTACCGATAGCTCCTTGTATCGATAGCTGTTAGTCTGTGTATCAGTAGCTCTATATACCAGTGACTCCTTCTATTGGTAGCTCTTGGTCTATCGGTAGCTCACTTTTATTGGTGGATCTTTTTGTATCGGTGACTTTGTATCGATAAACTTTGTATCAGTAGCTTGTGCATACTGGTAGCTCCGTTCTGTACCAGTGATGTGTGTATTAGTAGAATTATTCTATCAGTAGCTCAGATTCTATCGGTAGCTGTCAGTATCAATGACTTCATCTATCAGTGACATGTGCTTACCGGTGGACTTAAATATACCGGTAGCTCTGTATATCGGTGACCATTTCTTATCGGTGACTATGTATATTGGTAGACTAAGTACCGATAGATCTGTATCAGTAGCTATAGGAATATCAGTGACTTAACACTTGTCTGTTTTATGCAAAACCACATCCGATTGAGTTAAAATTATTTCAAAAGTCATATAAATATAAATAAACATTGACTAACATATTTCAAATATTATTTTAATACAATTATCAAATTTATCATAGATTTAAATAATTAATATATAGATACACATTATTTGGGATATCAAAGTATGTAAAAGCATAATTGGGATTATCAAAACAGTTGAGGACAACAATCTCCCCCTTTTTGATAATCACAACTTATGATATTATAATCCCAATATAATTAAAAATGTATTAGAGGATAGTGCATTAGATCCAATTGTATCAGAGAAAACAATGTATTAGAAAACGCATATATCAAAGATAAAATAGGAAACAAATGTATCAGAGAGAAATGAATTAAACTCATAAAAGATAGTATTTCTCCCCCTTTATCATAAAATTTATTATTCCGAGATATTTTTCCCTTAGAAAATATTTATCCCCCTTTTTTATAATAAAAAAGGTGGGACAAGAAGGAAAAAAACATGAAAAGAGAAGTAACAGATGGTAAAATAAAGTAAGATTACATATATTCCTTGGATCAAACATATTACAAAGAGAAATAGAAATGAAACAAAAAGAAATATAGGTGATTCCTATAAAAAAATCTATACACTGATCAATACACATCCTCAACATGAGATTTTCCCTTGGGATCAGAAGAAGATTCAGGTGAGGTGGATGCAGGTGCAGGCTTAGGAATTCCAGAGATGATCAGAGGTGGCTGAGCTTCTGAAACTGATCCTAGTATTTATTGTGTAGATCTATGAGTGATCATAGGAGTAAGGCTTCTGATAGATTGGACTGGATTCATCTGAGTAGGACAAGTAGTATAGGCAGAGGCTGGTAAAGCTACAGGTAAAATCACTGTCCTAGCATCAACATGAGAGAAAGAAAACAAAAGATTTCTGAAATCCATAATGATTCCTCCTCCTATCTCCATAGAAGATATGAAATCATCCTTGTTATCCAAAAATTTGTCCAGTGCAGGGGTCAACTCTCTATGCTTGATGAATTATTCTCTGAAATCTTGATTGACAAGATGGAGCTCCATGTTCTCTAACATAAGCTTTAAATTATTATTGAGTTGATTCTTGGTGTACACCCTTTGGAAATAATAGTCTAACTTGTCTTTCACCTCTTTATGAGAGGCAGAAGCTTCTCTCATATAGTCTTGGACTATCTTCATTATTTCTCTAGCTGAATCTCTAGTAGAAGTCACCACTTTGGTCAGATCGGATGAGTCCATAGAGCCGCTGGTTGATGCTGAACCAAGATCCTCCTTCATCACAGCTCTAATATGACCAAAATCCACTGAAATTATGGAGGAAAGTGAACCAATAGAAAAGGTTACTGTTTTCTTGATGTTTTTGGTCAACCCACTGATAAGATTTTTCGCTTGAGAATCCTGGGTGCTGACATGATCTTTCATAGAGGTTTTATATCCTTAAAAGGCTGATACCATCTGGCTCACAACACTTTTGACATAAGCTAAATCGTTGTCAGCTTCAGATCTAGAACTCATATAATATTCTAAAGAGATCACAGATTTCTTTAGAACTTCAACATCTTCTGCCAGTCTTGATACTTGAGTGTGGCAAGCTGTAACTTCATCCACTATTTCTACCACAAAGGTAGTGACATTATAGCCAAGAGAGAGTTCAAAAGAATTTTAAAAATTGATCATCTCTTCAATAAAGCAGTGCTTTAATTCAGTAACAAAAGCACTAAAAGACTATTTCGGCTCATTCTTTAAGGATTCAAGATTAGCTCTGGTGATCATATTTTCAGGCACAACATCAGGTGGAACTATAACAGGTGCTCTTTCAGATACTATACTGGTCACTGATTCATTCATAATCCATTGAATGGATGACTCCAGTGGGGCTTCCATTTTCCTTATTTCTTCCACAAAATTGATTTTGAAATCAGACTTTAGCTTTTCCAGATCATGCATTCGGACCACATCTTGAGGTAATAACTCATTCTAAATATCATAATTGATTTTTGGTCTATTGAGGGATGCATCATTATCAGAATCTGAATAGTCTAAACCACAAAATACATAACCTAGGTCATCTTCCCAATCCTAAATTTCAACTACCACTAAAACACTGCCAAACCTGATTGGATTCTCCCCCTCAACTGCTACATTCTCTTGTATAACAACAAAATTCTCAGGAGGTCTTTCTTCCTTAGTAAAAATCTGAACAATCAACTCCATCTCTACAATAGCAGGAGGCTCCTCTAGATTAGGTAAAGGTCCTTCCATCTCACCCACAACTTCCTTAGCATGCACAACTGAGCTTCCAATCAATGGAATCAGACTTAAACAGACAAAATCAGAGGCTTCAGATTCATTCTCTCTTTATTCTTCATTCTCAGGAGCTAGCTAGTCTTCCACATCAACATGTGTTTCCTCTTCTAATAAAGTTTCCTTTCCTGATGATATAATTTCAGTAACAGAACTTGGGGGAAAGTCCAGATCCCTTCCATCATCCATAGAAGTCTTCTCTTCATCAGAATCATCATTGTACTCAGGTTTTTCTTCATCAGGTCCTACACCTAGATCCCTCACATCCTTAGGCCTTGAAGGATGATCCATAGGATTGAACTTATCATATAGATTATTGTCTTCATTAACCCACTCTGTTCTCCATGGATTCCAGTTTATTTTCATGGATTTGAAAACAGTGCTTGTGATACAAAAATTATTCTTTACTACCACATTCTCATCCTGAGACTCACCTACCCCTTTCACTTTGATCATCACTGAGATCATCTTAGAAAAGTATAAGGCATTTTTTTTTTGATTTTGGTTTAATAATATCCTCTATTTAACTCATTAGAAGCCTGCACATATTCACTTTCACACCATGTCTCAAAATACGTAACAAATAGTTATCCTGATATCTTAAATTTGCAAAGTCCCCTCTCCTTGGAATTAAAACATGCTGAACAAACTTGAACAAAAATCTGTTCTCTGCATCCATTTCAGTAGCCACCACCTGTCTTTGCTTTCCACTACCAGTGAGATCCTCTAAAGCAGTCTCATAGTCAAATATGTCACTTGTAGGTGGTACTAATCGTGAGAAATATCTAGGAACACCTTAGTGTGGAACCTCAGGCATTCATCCTACTCAACGGATGAAAAAGATATCTCCATTCCATTCACAAAGGAAATCATTCAGTTCTCATCTTCTCATTTCTCAAATCTTACAAACTCATAGAATTATTTCACTAGATTTGGATAGTAGGGGCCATTGTTGTTCGAAAATCAATCTTCCAACTTCTGATATTCCAGCACCTCTAGAACTAATGATCTACTGGACACCAGCCATTCCACGCATAGCACTTTTTCGATCATAATAACTCTATTCTGCAAATACAAGTTCACTGGTCACCTTTCTGACCTTGTTCTACCAATACTGCCACTTGCTTCTTGCTCGGTCTTCTGCTTCTTCTCATTTGGCTCATTAATGTCTTCTATGACAGTGGAGAATTTGGTTTTTTCCATCTCTAGTTCAAGGAACTTAGGGTTTTCGAGAAATTCGGGAGCTAAGACTTGAGGGTAAAGGAATGTTTCGGTGGATTGAGAAGTAACTAGGGCTTAGTTTTATCATTTAGGAATCATAAAATAAATAATTAAATTATTATAAGTATAAAAGATTCAGATTATGGCAGTAGACAGAAGTTTAAAACAGATCATACTTCTCGGTCGGGTATATCGATGAGAATTCCTAACAGGGAGGTTTATCTATCAGTAGGTCCATCGGTGAGGTGTCACATCGGTGAGGTAAATTGATGAGGTTTATCATTCCTAACTCATGTCTAATGTAACTTAACTAATCTGAACTTAAAGGTTTGGTGAAAATTTCTGCTAATTTATGTTAAGTACCTATAAATTCAAGAGTAATATCAGCTTTTTGGTAGTGATATCTCAAGAAATAGTGCCTTACAACAATGTGTTTGGTCCTAGAATGAGACACATGGTTCTTTGAAATGTTAATTGCACTAGTATTATCACAGTTAATAGAAACATCCTTAAAATCATATCCATTTCCAAAAGAGTGTGTTTTATCCATAGAATTTGTGCATAGTAGCTACCAGCAGCTATATACTCTACTTAAACAGTAGATAGATCAATAAAATTCTGTTTCTTACTACACCATTACTAATGATTTTCCCAATAAATGACATGTTCCAGATGTTCTTTTTCCATCTAACTTGCAACCAGCAAAGTCAACATCTGAATAACTCATTAATTCAAAATATTGTCCTTTTGGATAAAACAAACCAAAATTTACAGTATGTTTAAGATACTTAAAAATTATTTTAACAGCAAGTAAATGAGATTATTTTAGATTAGCTTGAAATCTTTCACACATATATACACTAAACATAATATCTGGTCGACTAGTAGTATGGTAAAGTAAGCTTCCAATAAAACCTTAGTAATTGGTTTGATCAACTGGTTTCCCAGTTTCGTCTGCATCCAATTTACAGACATTACTCATAGGAGTATCAGTTTCCTTAATACTATCAAAACCAGAACGTTTTAAAAGATCCCTGTTATATTTACCTTGATTCAAAATAACACCATTATCATTTTGAAAAACTTGAAATCCAAGAAAATATTTGAGTTTTCCCATTAAACTCATTTCAAATTCATTTTGCATACTCTTTGAAAAATCAGTACATAAATAATGTTTGGAAGATCCAAAAATAATATCATAATCATAGATTTGTACTATCAAAACATATTTATATTTTTTTTAATAAAATGAGTTGGATCAGAAATCCCTTTAGTAAAACCTTTTGAAATAATAAAATTACTAATTCTATCATACCAAGATCTTGGATCTTGTTTTAAACCATATAATGCTTTAGAATGTTTATAAACATGATTTTGAAAATGGGGATTAGTAAATCCAGGTGGTTGTTCAACAAAAACATCTTCAATTATAAAACCATTTAGAAAGGCACTTTTGACATCCATTTGATATAACTTGAAATTCAGATGAGCAGCATAGGCAAGTAGAATCCTAATAACATATAATCTAGCTACAGGGGAAAAGGTTTCCTCATAGTCTATACCTTCCTATTGACTATATCCTTGTGAAACTAGCCTATATTTTTTTCCAACTATATTTCCAGATTCATCATCTTTGTTTCTATAAACCCATTTAGTGCTTATTGTCAAAGTGTACATAGGTTTGTCAACTAATTCGTAGAATTTGTTTCTTTCAAATTGATTTAATTATTATTGCATATCCATTACCAAAAATTCATCATTGATTGTATCATTGACATTTTTAGGTTCTAACTTTGAAGGAAAATCTTGATGTTCAACCTGGTTTTTTAGAGAAGCTCTAGTCTGTTTCCCTTTATCAAGATTACCAAAAACAGCATCTAAAGGATGATTCTTTAGAATCTCAGTTGATCTAGTAAATGTAGGACTTTAAATTTCAGGTTCTTCTCTATTTTCGGGTTCTATAGAAGATGATTCGAGAATATGTCCAGAACTGGATGTTTTTACAGCAGTTTCATTGATTTTATCATTAAGGTCCAGAACAGTCAAATATTCTTCATGATTTTCAAGAGATGACTTAGGTTCATGTGGATCAGTTTCATCAAACATGATGTGAACAGATTCCTACACACATTTGGTTCTTTTATTAAAGACTCTATAGTCTTTTCTAGTTATAGAATATCCTAAAAATATTCCTTCATCACTTTTATATGCAAACTTGTCAATATTATCCTTGGTATTAAGAATAAAAACGTTGCATCCAAAGACTCTGAAGTAACTAACTTTAGGTTTCCTATTATTCCACAAATCATAAGGGGTATTCTTATGAAAAGGTCTAATTATGAATCTATTGATAATATAACAAGATGTATTAACAACTTCAGCCCAAAAATAAATTGGCAGGTCATACTCATTAAGAATTGTTCTTGCAATTTCTTGAAGGGTTTAATTTCTTCTTTCTACTACACCATTCTGCTGAGGTGCTCTAGGGGTAGAAAAGTTGTCACTATATCCATTGTGTGAGAAATAAGACTCAAACTCATGATTTTCAAACTCACAGCCATGATCACTTCTTAGGGTATTAATCTTAAGTCCGCTAAGGTTTTCTACAGACTTGGAGTATTTAATAAAGTAAGAACAAGCTTCACTTTTGTGAACTAAGAAGTATACCCAAGTATATCTAGAAAATTCATATACTATGACATAGACATAGTGATTCCCATTTAATCTAGAAACTCTAGAAGGTCCAAAAAAATCCATATGAACCAACTCGAGAGGTTGAGCAGTTGAAACTTCTTTCTTTGATTTAAAATGAACTTTATGTTGATTTACCTTTTGAAATCAATTACAAACTTTGTCTGATGGGAATTCAAGTTTAGGCAGGTCTCTAACTAAGTTCTTCCTAGTAAATTTTCTAAGTGAATACATATTTCAGTGTCCTAATCTTCTGTTCCATAGCCAAGATTCTTTATAAAAATCATTTAAGCAAGTAACATTTTTTTAGCTAAATAATTCAAATCAACAGCATAAATATTTTCATTTCTCAAAGAAGAAAATACTAAAAAAAATTTGGAATTAAAAACATTAAAATAATTATTTTAAAATTTAACTTTATAACAATGATCACATAACTAAGAAATAATTAGCAAATTATATTTAAGTCCATCAACAAATAAAACTTTGGAAATTAAAACTGAGTCAGTGTTTCTAATTTGTCCTAGTCTGATGATATTTCCTTTAGAATTATCACCAAAGGTGAAATAACCTCCATCAACTTTGATTAAACTCTTAAAGCATGAGTAGTCTCCAGAAACGTTCCTGGAACATCCACTGTCCAAGTACCATACCTTCTTATGATAACTCTTCCAACAGGTTTCCTACAAAACTGGTTTAGATGAAAAATGATTTTGGTACCCAGATCTTCTTGGGTTAGAAAGGTTTGCAAGAAAAGCTTTAGGTACCCAAATTTTTCTTATGGGTTTCATATAATTTACAGAATCAATATATTTTGAAAGATAAACTTTATTTGGTCTATAATTATATAAATAACTATTTGAAACATACAGATTTCTAGAATTAGAACTTGCATCATTCTGTTCAGAATTAGAAATAAATCTAGTTTTACTAAATTGTCTATGTCCATGCTGATATCCTATTCCAGTAGTATACTTTGTTGCAATTTTTTTTCCTAGAATTTGAGTGAGAGTATCTTTTCTATTTGTGAATTTTTCTTAGTCCTTCCTTAATTGCTCATTAGACAATTTTAGTTCAATATTTCTTTAAGCAATTGAGCAATTGTTTTCCTTTTCAATATCAAGTGAAGATTTTACAGACTTGTTTAGAGGATACTATTTATTCATGGTCTTATACTTGTCCTTAAATTCATTACATGTCTCTTCTAGCATATTACAGTATTCGAACAATTCTTCACTAGACATATTTTCAGATTCAGAATCAAAATCAGAATCAACTCCAAAATAGTATGAATTTAAAATAGGAGGGTCCAGTGTTACCTCAGATGTGTTTGTAATAAAACTTGTGTTAGCTCGATTCTTTTTAGAGTCAGAAACTTTAGATTCACTTGTGATGACTTCTGAAGCACTCTAAGTAGCTTTCATAGATTTTGTGTACTTATTGTCCTTCTAGTCATATTTCTTCTTGAACTTTAATTTTGGGCAGTGAGCTTTAATGTGACCTTTTCTTTTACATTCATAGAAAATAACCTCATCACTCTTTTCAGTATTCTTCCAATCCTTTTTCCAATGACCTTTGTTGTCATATTTACCTTTCTAGTTTGATTTTATGAATAATTGATTCTTCCTATATAATTTATTAAACCTCCTAGATATTTGATCCATCTCAGCATCACTATCAGATTCTGAACTTTCACTTGTTGAACTTTCAGTAATTGTGTGAACTTTCTCCTTATCCTTGCTCTTTGTAGCAGTAGATTTAAAATCCACCGAATTCTTTTTAGATTCATCATCTTCTTCCCTTTTCACCTTGAGTTCTTCCTCATACATCATAATCTTACCAATTAATTCTTTAACAGGAAGTGTGATGATGTCGCACCATTCTCTAATGGGAACAAATGTGCCTCTCCATATTTCTCACAGAAATCTTAATATCCTCATGATCTTTTCTTTTAAAGGAACAACTTTACCAAGATAGCTCATATTGTTGACAATCTCATTGAACCTGAGTTACATATTAGAAATGGGTTCATCAGGCTTCATTTTAAAATTATCATATTTAATAGTATAGGTGTTCAATCTCACTTCTTTAACATTGGATGTTCCCTCATGGGAAATAGCCAAAGTGTCCCAAATTTCATAAGCAGTTTTGCTAGCAGATATTCTATTAAACTCTTCATCTCCTAGAGCACAATACAAGGCATTAATAGCTTTAAAATTATTATTGTAAGTAGTTTTAGTAGGTTCATCCCAACTAGTTCTTTCAGTGTCTGGAATCTTATATTGAGCATCTATGGCGGTCCAGATATCAAACCCCATACATTCCAAATGAATTTTCATTTTTAGCTTCCACTGGGAATAATTTGTACCATTAAAGAAAGTTGGTCTTTTGGAAGCAGAACCTTCTAATCAATTACCCATAACTAGATGTTAGAAAATATATTTAAAGAGATAAAATTTAGAAATAATAGAAATTTAAGATCTTTAAAGATGAAACTAAAATCACAGTTGAAAAATAGATTGTTTTGAAAACCCTTGACAAACAAAACAACATCTAATACCAAAAGTTGGTTGGAGTGGAGGGGGGGGGGGTGAATTGAGTTCCAATTAAAATTTCTGTTAAAAAATATATCTATTAAAATCAACCAAATTGAAAAATAAGTTAAAAAATAGTGAATTTATACAGAATGTAAATGTTGAATTAGTTTATCAAAGATTTATTAGGTATCAGTTAATTTAATCAGGGGATTAAATTAACTTTTGAAACTAACTTACTGGTTCACAATAAATATAAACACTTGCTAGTTTAGCTATCAAAGTAACTTTAAAGAAAATAGTATTTCAAAGTAATTAGTAGCGGAATATTCAATATAGTTTATAATCAAAATAGATAAGCAAAATAGTTTTTGAAGAAATAGGTTCAGTCTCAAGCCAAGACTTCGTCCTCTTAAACAATTTATTTAAATTTGATCCACAATCTAGATTGGGGTAAACAACAGTACAAGAGACGGTCCAGGTCCTAAGACCTCTAACACAGTTATATGTGGGAGAAAAAATGATAGCAATAACACACAGGCTGTCTAGGTCCTACTTGACCTCAACCACTATCCTTAGTGGGATACAAGAAAGTGTGGAAAGATTAGTGAGAGGATTTAGTATCCTCTAGTTCAGCACAAGAGTCAGTGCATAAATACACTGCTCAAAAATTAAATGAATAAAATACAATAGAGGTAAATAGAGTGAGATGAGTTTAGAGTGCTCTATGTGTTGTGAGTGAAGCTCTAGACTCCTTGGATTGATGTAAATGAAGCTCTGAGTCCTTCTCTGGTTTTTTTTTCTAAAAAAAAGAGGGTCATTTTTTCAAGTTCAGTTTGATTATCTTGAGTGCATGAAGAGATTTCGTTGTAGTTCTTCACTCCTTGACTAAGGTGCATCTTGTGTTATTCTTTAGGAAGAATGGATTCGTGTATGTTCAATGATATTTGAGTATGGAAGTATTCTTTCTGTATGCACCACTTTTCAGCATTCTTTTTTCTGTTGTATATACTCTTTGTGCAACTACTTTTCTACACTTTTCACTTCTATTTTTTGTGCCCGGTCTTTGTCCTTCCTTTTATAGATTTCAGCTCTAGAAATGGGAATGATTACATTTTCATGGGTACTATGTATGATTCCCTGACATTCCAACAACCATCATTAAATAACATTAATTGCATTAAAAAAATAAAATATTACCGTTTATTAATAAATAAATAATATTGAGAGTATAGAGTTTGACTGGTCAGTCGTTCATTAGTAGCCTTCTGTCGGTAAGTGTAACAGTGGACTTTGTATAATATTGAGGTCCTATCGGTATCTCTTTGATCTTGTACCCATAGCTCCTTGACTCGGTATTTGTTAGTCTGTGTATCAGTAGCTCTATATACCTATGACTCCTTCTATTGGTAGCTCTTGGTCTATTGGTAGCTCGCTTGTATTGGTGGCTCTTTTAGTATCGGTGACTCTGTATCGATAAACATTGTATCAGTAGCTTGTGCATACCGGTAGCTCCGTTCTTTACCATTGAAGTGTATATCAGTAGACTTATTCTATCAGTAGCTCAACTTCTATCAGTAGCTATCTGTATCAGTGGATTGATCTATCGGTGATATGTGCTTACTAGTGGACTTACACATACTGGTAGCTCTGCGTATTGGTCACCTTTTCTTATCGGTGAATATGTATATTGGTAGAATAAGTACCGGTAGATCTGTATCAGTAGCTATAGGCATATCAGTGACTTAACACTTGTCTATTTTATACAAAACCATATCGTATTGATTTAGAATTATTTCAAAAGTCATATAAACATAGATAAACATTGATTAACATATTTCAAAGAGTATTTTAATATAATTATAAACTCGATCATTGATTGAACTAATTAGTATATAGATACACATTAATTGTGATATCAACGTATGTAAAAGCATAACCGGGACCATCAAAACAGGTGAGGTCAACAGTAAATATTTTAATATAAAATCCAGTTTTCAATAAAAATTAGTATTTTTCTTTCTTCCCCGAAAAATCAATATTTTCAGAAATTTTGAAAAATGAAAACTAATATAATTTTTACATGTTAAATTATAACATGGAATTAATTTTATAATTTTTTTAAATTTATAGGAATCAATTATTTTTATAATTTATAACAACCAATAAAAATCATTTTTGATGAATTTTTTTTCAAAAATAAAATGATATTACTAAAATTTCCTACTTATTTAAAAAGAGTTAAATAATAAATTAGAAATGACTAAGACCAATATATATTTAAAAATTTCATTAATAATATCCATTCCCTCTAATTTAATGGCTTAGTTTTAATGATCGCATTTAAATAATAATATTTCGTTGTTCTTTTAGCTCACTATTGTGTATTTGGTACACTATCAAATACAGTTTTTACTTTTTTTTAAAAACACAAGATGTTAAAAATAACCATAATCAATAACTTGATTACTTAATACATCTATGGATAATATTTTTAACACCCCAAGCGTTCATAGTATGTTTTCTCTTCAATGTAATTCAATAACTTGCGCTGCACGCAACCCTGAGTTCGAGCGCACCACGACATACCAAACTAGTGGTTCAGAAAGAAGTTATGAATAGTATTAAATAAAATTTTTATTTTATATACTCCATATAATTTTGGAATCCATATTATGTATTTCTTAGAAATAGTATAAGAACAAATTCATTTTTTTTTCAGATAAAAGAAGTATTTTCCAAAAAATGCAATTTTACCGCATTTTAATGGAGAACCCTTTTTAAAACCAATATTTGACACTTTTATATATTAAATTTAATTTAATTAAATGATTCTATATAATCAGGAACTAAAAATTTAGTTTGGATAAATTTTTGTTACTTTTCTAATAAATTTCATATTTTGATGACTAATGAAAAATACTAAATTTTAATTGAAAACAACTTTTTTAATCGAAATAATTTAGAGTGTTAAATTATAAATTTGGGTGGTTTTATAGTATCTTAAGATTATATTTTTATCATTAAATATAATTTAGGGCATTGGATGTAATTTCACATTTAAAATGGACGTAAACAAGTGCCAATCTTTTGATAGTTATTATTTCTTAAAAACCCGCCTTTTGGTTTCGACAACAGAAATTACTTTTAAATTAATTAATGCAACTTATATGTTTTTAATTTTGTAGAATAGAATTCATTTATGAATTAGTAATACCAAAATTATCTTAGGGTGAAATTTTGGTATTTTTCTGAAAACTTTCAATATTTGGGGAATTGTGAAAAACACTATGTTATTGTTTAAAACTGACTTTTTATTTAAATAATTATTTATTTTATTTATATTTATTTTAATTCAAAATAGATATATAATTCCTTTATATGTTCAATGTAATTCATTGGAGTCATTTTATAATAAAATTTGATGTAGAAAATTTTATTGAACTTTTTAACGTCTTTTACTCACCTTCTAGGCACATTTGCAAATTTGCATAAAACGTTAGTTTACCACTTCTGTTTATTGAATTAAAAAAATTATAGAGACATGGTTGATATCATTAAGTAAAATTTGGTTCAATAAGATAATTTTTTGGTAAATAGTATCTTTTGAATTTTATTTACGTCGGTTAAAAGTAAATAGGGTAATTAAAGGTAAAAATGATATTATAATTACCCTAAAATATGTATTAAGTCTATTGGATAAGTTTATTTCGACCAAAACCGACCTTAGAAATAAAATTTATTCCATTTGTTCCACTTAGATTAGATTATTACATTTATTATTATTTTATTTAAAGAAGAGTTAAAAGTGTTAAATTCAAATTTTCATAACTAAAACATTTTTAATATAGGGTTATAGAAAAGATCAATTTGACCATAAATATTCATTAGAAATCTAAAAATATTTGCTACAAAACTATATTTTATTTATTAATTTTTGACATTATATAATTAAATTTATTTATGACATAATTATTATACAGTAATTACATTATTAATGAATGATTAAAATAATTGATATGAGAAATTTCAAAAAAAATGTAAATTGAGAATTTAAATGCATTACAATAATTTTATTGGTTAATATGACATGTTAGGGTTGATTCAATGAATTTTTTGTGAAGTAATCATGCTGTTATGACTTTTAGAAATACAAAATACCAAATATTGTCAAAATGGACATAAATGAGTTTTTAAAACAAACACTATATTAATATATTATATATTAGTCTTAAAAATCTATATTTTGGAAAAAGGAATATTATAATGATATATTTGTAATTAATGAACCAGTTGGGGTTTTCTTGTCATTTTATAGTTAGTTTATTAACCATTTAATATAAAAATACTAGAAGACATTTTAAAACATAAACTATTTAACTAAGAGTTAAATATAAAATATAAGGTTAAAATGGTAACCTAAACTTGAATAAAACCTATTGGATGAGATTATGTAGACCCATAAACACATAAGGCTCTAAATAAATTCATTTAGATCCATTATAAACTGAATATTATTTTATAATAAAATAATATTTCAAACATTTCCTGAAGTTACCCTCACCTCTCTTTTAAAAGGGTACTTCCCATTCTCTCAAAATCACACCTACAAATCTATTTGGATCAGCCACCCCTACAAAAATATCCTACCAACATCCCTCCTTTAAACCTAGAGGCCTTACTTTGAGAATAAATCCAACCTATGGAGACCTTTTGTTCACATCATAAGAAAACACCCAAAGAAGAGGTAATTATTTTATCACCTCTTTCATTGTTCATTTCTTCTTCCACTTTATCTTTATTTGTTATTTCTATACCAAAATAATAACTCTAGTACCTTATACATAATTTGATGTTATTATAAATATGGTACAACCATACTAATTATTCTATTCATCCTATGAATGATAATGTCACCATGTGTGCGTATGTACTGATTAGCATCTCCATGCCGTGGTGTAATTTTTTATTCAACACTATGATATTTAGATGTATATAATGTTGAGTAATATGTATATAAATGATGAAAATAACATGATAATTTATCTATAAAATTAATATACCATCCAATTACACAACTTTTAGTCATTAAGGAAATGATATCGTCACTCGTGTGTACGTACGGGTTACCATCTCCATGATGCGATAAGATTCATTTCCAGGTTCACCATTCAATGATGATTATAAAATTATATATTATTAATATGTATGTAATATATGAAATAATAATCCTACTGGATATATATATATGTATGTATGTATGTGTATATGTATTTATGCATGCATGCATGCATGTATGTATGTATGTATGTATGTATGTTTGTATGTATGTACTTACATATATCTTATTCACTTTCTTCCGTTCAATATTATATGAAAGCAAAAACAACGTTTATTCGTTCGTACAACCTACTGTCTCGATAAATAGTGTTTTCCATTTCCTATATATCTATCTATTATAAATTTTTATATTCTAAATATATATTATATATAAATCATGTTTTATATTCTGTAAGTATTTAAATCATGATCTAAATGATACGACCATGAATAACAAGTTAAAACACGTACAATAAAGAATGAGATTATTACCTAAAATGTTAATTTAATGTGGAAATAATTATTAAAAGGGTAGTATAAAGTCATGAATGAATCAAGTATGATATAATAAATATGAATATGGTCCTTCTATAATTTAATAACATACTATGATCATTATACATGAGGTTAAACGTACCCTCGACCAAAGTAAAGTGCATGGTAAGGCTTATTTCCTTAATCTCATTATTATCCGAGATTGTTTTTGTATAAGTATTTACTGGGATTTATTTATCATCAATAACCATATTTCATAAAAATGTTTTCAAAAGGAATATTTTATGGTTTTATGGGAGGTTATATTTAACTATATCATCTTTTTAATTGGTTTAAAGATTTATCTTTCCAAATCCTTTTAATTAATGTCCATGTTTTCAAAATGATTTTAAGGATTTATTTATATGGACATGAATGTTTTGAAATGATAATTCTTTTCAAAAGTTTCAAAGTGGTACATGAAAATTTGATCAAAAAATATCTTTTAAATTAATTATTTTATAAATGTGTGACTTTTAAATGATTTCACAAATGGTATATTTCTCTCAAAGAGTTTTACTGATCATTTTCAACAATGTCAACATCCATTACTAGATATTATTCTTGATTGAGGCTGATTTACTATAATAAAATATTATTTATAATATTGAATGAGTTATGATATGTTTGACTGTGGATGTGCTATTTTTATACCATTAATGGTTTATGGTTAAAGTATTGACATTTTATATGCTAGTTTTAGTAAGAATTTTTATATAATGTTTCACCCTTTTTTATATGAGGAATTATGGGGACATAGTAAGTGATTGGTGGGGAATAGTGTATCCCCTCGATGCATCAGTAGGTCTCATGAGACAAACTATTGACTTGGCACAAGGCCTTGAAATTTTTTTATCTGTAGTCTTGGAAGGAGGTCTTGACTCTTTGGTTATGATGTCCAGCGTTAGGCATTCCCTCATTATGGAATTAATTATTACATGGGAATATTTGACTAGTATAATTTCCACGTGCATGATTATATGGTAATGTTTGATTTATTTTCTCCATACTATTTTCAAGTTTATGTTTAAAAGGATATTTATTTTATTATACATCTTGCCTCAAAAGTTTATTGCTTCTGCGAAATTATTTACCCTTACTGAGCATCTGATCTCACCCCTTTATTATGTTTCTTTTTCCCATGATTCTAAGAAGTGTATTATTTTTGATTTGTAGGGTTAAGCTAGAATAATAATGGTGTTATCAATAGACTATTTATGTTGTGTTTTATGTTTTAATGTGTAATGTATATTTTGTGTATGTAATCTATTTTCCATGACTGTTAAACTGATTGGTCTTTTGGGACTTGATTCCTTATAATCATGAGAATGTATTAGAATAATGCATTGGCTCCGGGCTTCTGGGTTTGGGGCGTTATAGTTGGTATCATAGGAATTTTAGTAACATCCTTGTAAATAGATTTAGATAAACTCTACTTTTGAAACATTACCCTAAGATAGACTTTGAGGATTAGTATATTAGAAATTATTAAAATTTTGGTAAAGTAGAGAGTTTGTGAATTTTAAAAGAAATACATCCTTGTCTGGATACGAGCAGGTTGATGTGGCTCTAGCACAGATGTACCTAGGTGTGAAAACTCTGACAAGGAGTTTCAGGTTTGACTAGGGGTATCCCGGTACATGACAATAGGCCTTGCTACACTCTTGGTTACGACACTCCCGTGGGATATTCTTAGGATAATTCACATTTTCTTGAAAATCCATTATCAAGGATTTAGGAGTAAATAATTCATTACAGAATTTTTTTATGATTATAAATTACATTCATAATATTTTCAATTTACGTTAGTAATTTTGAAGGTTTGGAATTATGAATTGAAATTCATAAACTTACCTAGAGTAAGAAGGATCATATATTTCATGGTCCAATAATACACATGATCCAAAGAGTAAGAAGGATCATATATTTCATGGTATTAAGACAACATTTAGAAGGGAAATGGTCTCCCACATATTCTCATCACATGAAGAAATAGTATCATGTCTTAATGAGATAACTAAATAATTCTCTGAGTCCTATGGATTTGAAGGGGAGAAAGATAAGAAAAGGATGGTAAAGAGAAAGATGGATAAAGGGAAGAAGGAAAAGAAGAATTTTCCAACATGTGATAACTGTGGAAAGAATAACCATGGTAAATTCTTGAAGGTAATGGGATTATGTTATATCTGTGGATAAAAAGGACACCACATTCATGATCACGAGGGTAAGAAAAAGGTTTCCAATGTACAATGCTTCATCTACAAGGAGTTGGGACACTATGCGAATCAATGTACAAATCATTGTAGTATGCCCCAAATGATGCTATTGGATAATAATCCTGTTATGATACTACCACCGGTGAAGAGGAATGAATAGTGTTCTTATGTTGTTATTATTTTTTAGTTTTTTATCAACGATGTACTGGTTATGTAAATTATGGAAATAAAAAAGGATTGTACTATAGTACCATTTCATTGAGGATTTGAGATTATAAGGTTCTAAGAAAAGTTACTCAATAGCAAGATAAATGTTTTGGAAACTACATGGTTGAAGGAAAGATAAACCTTAATATGGTTCTGATACTGAGGTAGTGATTTTGGAATAATATATGATTTATTTGGATAAAATATATTCAATATTCTTAACTACTTTGAAACTAATTATTTGTTTATTTATTCCATTATTGATGGAGTTCACAACAATTTTAGATATATAGAATATATCTAGTATTCTATAAGGAATAAGGTATAATGACTATAATCAATAATGTTTTATGATAATTCAGAGGGTTAATGTGTTTTAAAATAATACATTACGAATGTATTCACATGTTATTACGTGGGAAAAAAAGATCTTCATTATGTTTACCTTACTTATAAATTAGGGATTGTGAGTTTGGACAGAAGTATTTCGGATAAGTATAAAGGTTGGAATGAATTAAGTTGGACATTGGATACTATTCATTAATGTTAAAAAATTTCTTAAGATTATTTTTATGTTTTTATAAAAAGGACAACCCAGAGGTCAGGCGATAACCCGTCACGTCTAGTAAGGCTCCGAGACTTGAACCCACAACCGGAGGGCGACAAGGGTGCATCACCTACCACTGGCCTACATGATGTCATGGTTTTAATAATTTAGTTTTTTTAAATTGTCTGAAAGATAAATTATAAATTCCTTTTTGGAACCCTAAACCATTAGGAGAAATATAATATTTTTTAGTTCTATAATCTTTTGGAGTGAAAGATGAGTTTGTTGTAAGAATTAGTTGAAAGAAGAAACTCTACTTGTCATGTATATTTTTTTACTCTCATTCTATGAATAAATCAATTCTTAGACTTTAGTGAAGGGATCTTAAAACCAAAAATGGGTTTTCCTAATACATTATTTTTTGTTGAACTGATGACATTTTAAATCATAATAGATTGATGGCATTGAGGCCCTCAATTTTACTCTTATTTTTGATTGATGACTTCAATCACTAACTATAAATATTTATATTTTCATCTAATTATGTGTATCTAATTTCCACCAATTTTTTCCTAATCGAGATCATAATTTGGTGGTAACTTTTTGATTTCCCTTTCCCTCTTATTAAGACTAAATTTTGTTAACCCAATTTTCAATGTGGGTTTTCCACAAAGGTATTTTTCTATTTCTAACCTTTTATTTTTGAATAAAAATTTCAAATTACGAGGACACAATTTGTTGAAGGATGGGATAATTTAACACCCTAAGATTTCATATTAAGTTATCTTTTCAAAGTAATTTAATATCTTGCGCTACACGCAACACCAAGTTCGAGTGCACCACGAGTTACCTAAGAAGCTATTCAAAAAGCAGTTATGAATAGTATTAATTGAATTTTGAATTTTATATACTCCATATAATTTTAGAATCCATATTATGTATTTCTTAGACATAATATAAGAACTAATTCATTTTTCAGATAAAATAAGTATTTTTCAAAAAATGTAATTTTTATGCCTTTTAATGGAGAATCCTTTTTAAAACCAATATTTGAAACTTTTATATATTAAATTAAATGAAATTAAATTCTTTTTTAGAAGAGGCATATAAAAATTTAGTTTGGATAAATTTTTGGTACTTTTCTGATAACTTTCATATTTTGATGAATAGTAAAAAATAGTAAATTTTAATTGAAAATAATTTTTTTAATCGAAATAATTTAGTGTTAAATTATTAATTTAAATTGTTTGTAAGTAAAATTATATTATATTGTTATAATTTAATACAATTTAGGTCATTAAAATTAATTTCACATTTAAATATGACATAAACACATATCAATCTTTTGATAGTTTTTTACTTTTTAAAAACCCACTTTTTGGTTTTGACAACAGAAATTAATTTTAAATTAATTTATGAAACTTATTTGTTCTGAATTTGGAAAAATAGAATTCATTTTTGAATTCATAATATCTAAATTATATTTGGGTAATGTTTTGGTATTTTTCTGAAAACATTCAAATTTTGATGAATAGTGAAAACACATCGTTATTGTTTAAAACTGACTTTTTATTTAAATAATTATTTATTTTATTTAAATTTATTTTACGTAAAAATAGATATATAATACCTATATAAGTTTAATTTAATTCATTGGAGTCATTTTATAAAAAAATTATATGTATAAAATTTTATTGAACTTTTTATCAGCTTTTACCCACCTTTCAGGCATATTTGCAAATTTGCATAAAACATAATTTTACCACTTCTGTTAATCGAATTTCAAAAATATGAGAGACATGGTTGACATCAGTATGTAAAATTTGGTTCAATAAGATGAAAATAATTTTTAGTGAATAGTAACTTTTGACTTTTATTTACCATAATTAAAAGTAAATAGGGTAATCAAAGGTAAATATGATATTATAATTACCCTAACACATGTACAAATTCTATTGGATAAGTGTATTTCGACAATAACCAAAATTATGAATAAAATAGGATACTTTTGTTCCACTTGGATTAGATTAGGTCATTTATTATTATTTTATTTAAAGAAGAGTTAAAAGTGTTAAATTCAAATTTTCATAACTAAAACATTATTAATATAAGGTTATACATAATATAAATTTGACTATAAATATTCATTATAATGATAAAAATAATTTCTACAAAATGGTATTTTATTTATTATTTTTAGACATTATATAATTAAATATATTTATGATACAATGATGATACAATAATTACCTTATTAATGAAAGGATAAAATAATTGATATTATAAATATCTAAATATATGTAAATTGAAAATTTTGAAGCATTACACTAATTTTATAAGTTAATATGACATGTTAGGGTTTATTAAATTATTTTTTTGTAAAGTAATCATCATGTTATAACTTTCACAAAAAAAATACCAGATAGTGTCAAAATTGACATAAATGAGTTTTTAAAACAAATACTATATTATTAAATTATATAATAGTCCTAAAAATATAATTTTTTTCCAAAGGACTCTTATAATGATATATATGTAATTAATGAACCACTTGTGATTTTCTTGGCATTTATTGTTAGTTTATTAACCATGCAATAAAAAAATACAAGAAGACATTTTAAAGGTTAATCTATTTAACAAAGAGATAAATCTAAAAGATAAATTTAAAATGGTAACAAAAACTTTTCTAAAACCTATAGGTTGATATTATTTAGACCCATTACCACATAAGGACCTAAATAAATTCATTTTTATCGATTATAAACCGAAAATTAAATTATAATAAAATAATATTTCAAACTTTTACTAAAGTGACCCCCACCTCTCTTATAAAAGGGTACATCCACTTATCTCAAAATCACACCACCAAAGCCATTTGGCTCGGACAAAACCTACCCAAATCTCCTCCAAAATTCCATAAATTCAACTTAGATACCTTAACTTGATCATAAAGCCAACCTAAGGAGCCCTTTTGTTCAAATCAAAATGAAGCACCCAAAGAAGAGGTAATTCATTTATCACATCTTTCAAAGTTCTGTTCTTCTTCCATTTTTTATTTCTTTATTATTTCCACACCAATATAATAACTCATGTACCATATAAATAATGTGATTATATTATAAATATGGTAAAACCATACTCATTATTCTATATATCATATGAATGATAATGTCACCATGCGTGCGTACGTACGACTTACTGTCTCTACGCTGTGGTGTAATTTATTATTCAACACTATGATATTTGGATGGATATAATAACGAGTAATATGTAAATAAATAGTGAAAATAACATGATAATTTCACTGTAAAATTAATATACCATCCAATTTCAAAACTTTTAATCATCAAGGAAATGATATCATCGCTCATGTGTACATACGACTTACCGTATCCACGATATGATGAGATTCATTTCTAGGTTTACCATTCAACGATGACTATAAAAATATATATTATTAATAAGTATGTAATATACGAAATAATAATGATACTGGATATATATATATATATTTAAGTATTTACATACATATATCTTATTCACTTACTTCCGTTCAATATGATATGAAAACGGAAACAACGTGTATGGGTACGTAAGACCTACCATCTCCATAAATGGGGTTTCCAATTTCCTATATATCTATCTATTATACATATTAACATTCTAAATATATATTATATAAAATAATTTTATATATTCTATAAGTATTTAAATAATTATCTAAATGATACGATAAAAAATAACAAGTTAAAACACGTATGATAAAGAAAAAGATTATTAACGAAAAAGTTAATTTAACAAGGAAATCATTATTAAATGGGTAGTATAAAGTCATAAATAAATAATGTATGATATAATAAACACGAATATGGTTCTGATATAATTTAATTACATATTATGGTCATTATAAATGAGGTTAAACGTACCCTTGACCAAAGGAAAGTGTAGAGTAAGGGTTATTTCCTCAATCTTATTATTATCCGATATTGTTTATGTGTAACTATTTACTAGGAAATATTTATCATCAATACCCATATATCATAAAAATGTTTTCTGAAGGAATATATTAAGGTTTTATGAGATATAATATTAAACTATATCATCATTGTAAATGATTTAATGATTTTTCTTTCTAAATCCATTTAATTAATGTCCATGTTTTCAAAGTGATTTTAATGATTTATTTTTATGGACATGAATGTTTTTAAATGATAATTATTTTCAAAAGTTTCAAAGTGTTTTGGGACACTTTGATTCAAAAAAATATTTTAAAATAATTCTTTATACATGTGCGACTTTTAAGTGATTTCAAAAAAAGTGATATTTCTCTCAAATACTTTTACTAGTTTTCAACTATATCAACATCCATTACTGGATATTATTCTTGATTGAGGTTGATATAATGTAATAAAATCTTCCATATTTTATTTAACGAGTTATGATATGTTTGACTATTGATATGATATTTTTATACCATTCATGGTTTATGGTTAAAGTATTGACATTTTGTATACTAGTTTTAGTAAAACTGTTTATGTTATGTCTCACCCTTTTTATCCAAGGAATGAAGTTGAATTTGTAAGTGATGGGTGAGGCCCGCTATAGCCTCTCGATGCATCGGTAGGTCTCATAAGACAACAAATTTTCTTGGCATAAGGCCTTGAATTTTTTTATCTGTAGTCTTGGCATGAGGTCTTGACTATGTGGTTATGATGTTTGGCGTTAGGCATTCCCTCATTATGAAATTAATTATTACATGTGATTATTCGACTAGTATAATATCCATGTGCATGTTTATATGATAATTTTGGATTTATTTTCTCCGTATTATGTTCAAGTTTATGTTTAAATGGAGATTGATTTTATTACACATCTTGCCTTAAAAGTTTATAGCTGACGCTAAATTATTTACCCTTACTGAGAATCTGAGCTCACCCCTTTATTTTGTTTTGTTTTCCTAGGATTACAAGAAGTGTATTTTGTTTGATATGAAGGGTTAAGCAAGGGTAATAATAGAGTTCTTCAATGAATTATTTATGTTGTGTTTTATGATGGAATGTTTAATGTAACGTTCATGCATGTAATCTATTTTCAAAGACTAATAAACCGATTGGTATTTTGGGACTTGATTCCTTGTAAACATGCCAATGTATTAAAATAATGCCCCAGCACTGGGATTTTGGGCTCGAGGAATTACAATATTAATGAAATAATTTCATGAATAATAATAACGAAATTTTAAATCAAGGAATTGATTAATATTAGACATCATGATCTCATACATTACGATGTCTATACCATTAATACCTTTCACTATATGGTTTAAAAATAAGTTTCAAAACCCATTTAATTTGGAAGTTCATTTTTATCATAAGACTTTCTCAATAATGAGGGGTTATATAATTCTAGTCCCCAAACATCAATATATTCCCAATGCATTACTCATATATAAAATTATCAATTTAATTCAAAAATAAATATGCATTATCAAAAAATATCTTTATTGTAAAAAAGATATATATTTATCAATATTTCCCTAGTTAACCAAATAACATTCAAAGTAAACTCCGTATGAAAATATTGGTATAATATTTAGGAAATAATCATATAAATCATACACGAATATGTATATTTAATAATAACATACTTTCCAATAAAAAATTATCATAATAATGTTATTTTATCCTAATAAATTTAACAATCACAAATTTAATCATGATCTAAGAGGTGGCAATAAGTTTATAGCGGATATAGGTTTTTATAATGAAAATTATTCCATTTGGAAGAGTAAAGGGATTGGAATTGTAATATTAAAATAATATTTCAATAAAAATTCATTGTAAAATCATAGAAATTTTTTATAAGAATCTAAATTTTGTAGAACAATTATAGTGGTGGGAAAGTATTTTATTATCATATATGTCAAAAAATATTCCATTTGAATTTTCAATTTAAATATCAATTTTGAAAAATAGTAGAAATATTACTTTAAAAAAAGATTTAAAAGTCTAAGATAAACTAAAATAACCTTAATAAATCATCAGAGTAATTGAAATTATTTTTCTAAAACTATTTTTAAAAAAAAATACCCATTGAAGAGAAATATATCTGATTTAAGGAGAAATGGAATCTGTTTTTTTATTTTAAAAATTTCTTTTCTTGATTTACATACCAAAGAGATTAATAGTTGAAATAAAAAATATAAAATTCTCAAATATCTAGTGGATAAGAAAATTATTGGACTTTATGAAGGATACTTGATAATATTCCTTCAATGAAAGTGAAAGAAATCCCAAAATATATTAAGATTGTAAAATAGCTTCTTACGACATTGTTAATTTTTAAATTTTAACCCCCTGAAATAATAAAACTGAGTTTAAACATGAACCAAAATTAGTAAATATTTATTAATTTTAAATACATATAAGGGGATGTATATACACCTCATAATGGTGAACATATGCATATTAATAAATATATTTTAAAAAAATGGAAATTGAGACGAAATCCCTTACCACTTAATAACATTAATATCAAATACCGTTGAATTAAATAATAAATATAAAAACATAAAATACCATTAATTATTAAGAATTAATGATTTTACATGTAAAAGGGATAGCATATACACCATATAAAATAAATTGGTTTATAGCCTTAAAATGTTCCTCAATATAAGAAAATTGAGATAGAATCCATTATGTAACTCTTAATCCTAGATAAGAAAAAAATTAAACTCTTGAAAATGGATCTAATCATGGAAATAATTCATATCATAACCATATTTATTTCTATAATATCATATATGACCCTATTATAACACCTTACTCCCTGTTCGTTAATAATCTTTTAGTGTTATTTCTATTTTGGGTGTTAACTGCCTTGTTTTCGCATACATGTTTTTTCATGAATATTCTGGTTTTTCTATATATGATATATTTACATAATATATATAATGATATTAATTTTATAAATATTATATTTTGATATTTTATTCATTTTTGAAACCATACTTAAAATTTCTACATGGAAAATGAGTCGTATTGCTTCATGGGGACAGTAGGTCGTACGCTCACACAAGTGACATCATCATTCCATTAATGGGTGAAAGGGTAAGAAAGAGGATGGTAAATTAAATTTATAGAATAAATATCAGGTCATATTTATTATATATATTCATTATTCCAATCATTATTACTATCCTTATTAGTCAGTGATGGAAAACAAATTACATTGGTTCGCGTGGTGGTTGTCCGCTATATACCCAAGTAATGACTTTGTTTCCCATTTAATTTAGGAGAATATGGGTAAATATTATGAAATAAACATTATAAAATAAAATTATATGTCATATACTATTTTTATTATATTTTAATTGTTAATTCATAATTTATTGTGTAAAAAGATGAATTAAAATTAAAGAGTTTAATGAAGACAATTTTCTTCGCTTAGAAGAACCTCCTTTGTGTATCTTATTAAGGACCCAAGGGTTGGTCTTTTGGGAATACCAGAACTACTATAATGGGTATATGGATTTTTTAGAGATGTCTTCATCGGTTGTTTTGAGGAAAATGTCTTGATAAGTATGAAGAATTTATGGGTTGGAGTGATCTTTTATAATTGGGGAGGAGTGGAAATTTTGTAAATACCCAAAACTATTCAATAATGTGAAGTCGTTCTCACCCAAAGTGCCCCCCAAATGATAAAAAATAGATAAGATAGAAGTTAATTTCTATAAAAATATCCACCATATAAAAATAAACATGTTTTTCATTATTCTCTAAGTTTCTTTACTTTTATCCTTTTATTTTTCAGAGCGACAATTAGTTAATTTTATGTAGTTAGATTATACATTAAACCTAAATTAAATTGAGAATTATTAGATAATTTATACCCCCTGATCATAAATATTAATCCCAATTTATCGAATAAAAATTTTATGTGCGTTTAATATTAATTTTAACAAAAGTGAATGTAATGCGCAAAACCATTTTTAACATTAACTACAGTAAATAAACATTATCATCTTTAATAATCATTATGAACAAAAATAAAGTTTAACATATTATATAATATTAATTATTATTATTATAAATATTTAAACCATTTTTCTAAATCCAAATCATAAGAGTGGAAAATTTTAATTTAATATAAAACTCACAAACGTGTCGAAAAATTTGTTTTCATGAAATACATTTTCAAGCATAAAATGATCTTATATTAACTATATGAATAATAATCATAGTGAGATGGATTAAAATTAATATAAATAGATATATAATATAAAAATTTCATCTAAATCATTCATTATTAAATAGTATTTTAATTAATTAAACGGATGAATAGTATGCATTTAAAAATAGCTTTGAGAAAATTGTGATTTTAAGACAAAAAAATAATCTTATATAAAAATTGGGGATAAAGATGAATAAAAAAATTAATGATTTAAAATATTATTAAATAATACTTTTTTAAATTTTAATTCAATTTTTAATCATAAAGGTACTTTAAAATTACTTAATTTAATGAAAACACGTAACATGATTTGAAAAATCAGTATTTTCACAATTTACTGAAAAATCATTCTTTTTAGAAAAAACACATAATTTCAAGCTAAGTTAATTATGATATTTTTATTTAGAAAATGATTTTATTTTTCATAAAATAATAACTCTCAAAGTGGTAATTGTTTTTTATAATTCCAAACATAAAATGAAGAAAAAACCAATTTTTAGCGAATACATATTTTTAAGCCTAAATTGAATTTTTTGAAAATTTGAGTGATTAATTACTAATAATTTTTAAATAAATTTGTATTTATATGAACCTGTATATATATATATATATATTATTATATTAATCATATTCATACCTTCTAATTCAACTACAATTTTATAATAGTGAAATTTAAATTGTATCATATGATTCTTTTTGGATTGGTCTTTTATATCATATATGCTATCTAACATAATGTTCTTCTTTTAAAATATTGGGATTTATTCTTCCATAATATATCAAAAAGATTAAATTTATTTAAAATAAATATACATATAAATCTTAGGGTGTTACATGTTTCATATTTAGTAAAAGAATATAATATGAAACACATGAAACACATAATTTTTTATTTATCTTATTAAGAAAAAATTATTTATATAATGAATATATCTATACCAATTGAAAATATCAAAATTGATATATAAATAGATAAAAATTAAATTACTAAAGTAGTAAATTTGGATCATTTTGATCACCTTAAATTATTGATACCATGAAAAAACTATAAAATGGAGAAACACATAAATAATAGAATCGATATTTTCTATGGGTAAATTTATAAAACTAAGTGGAATTAAAGTGAATGATGAATGGGGGAATTTATAGATATTTATAAGTAGTAATATGAATAATGGAATAGTAAAATGTCTATTGAAATAGTAATCTAACTATTAAGAAAAGTAACCTGATCATTAGAATAAAAATCACACCAATGAAATAGAAAATCTATAATCAGAAAACCAATGAAAGAAAAATATAAAGTAATTATAACACAATTCAAGTAAATAAAAGTATTAAAAATGAATAAATAAAATTATGAAAAAAAGAAAACATAAATTTATATTTTTTTGAAAAATATACATGTTTTTAATATGCATTTTTATAATAAATTTTAAATTCTAAAATAAATATTATTTCTATGAAATGGTACAACAAAATAATATCAATTTGTATATAAATTATAATATAATATCATGAAATACATTGTAATTAAAATTTTGAATATGTCTTAAAAAATAGTATTTTTTTTAAAAAAATAAGATTTTTTATTTTTAAATTAAATATATTTTATTTATAAACTTATTTTTTATAATGGTTGTAATTTTTGAAATTATAATGGAAATTTTTTTATGGTGAGATTTTGAAAATTTTCTAAAATACATAAAATTTAATTAAAAGTAAAAAAATATAGTTTTAGGTTTTTATAAAATTTAATAACATTATAAATATATAATACTGATGTGATAACTAATTAAAGAGAAGCCAAGAACAAAAATAAGTCATTTTATCAGTATAATGTTTTTTAATGAATTAAAATTAATTCCCAAACCCATAAATAACTTTTGAAAGTATAAAATGAAAATTAATGGTTTAATAAATCTATTTTATTGAGAAGTTACATTTCCAAGCCCAAAGTAATACAAAAATTTTAATTTTGATTCTAAAAGTGAAATATGTACAAAAATTACTAACATCATAAAACCTGATAAAAAACCATGGATTATTCGATAGTTTTTTTATTTTCCAAAACCTAGATTTCAAAGTTATATATTTAAAAATAAATAAAAAATTCTTGCACAATTATTATAATCACCCACACATTTTATGATTCTTCTCCACTGTCAATAAATCGAGCATGATGTTCCCCTCATTTCCCTCTCTAGATCCTTTAAAGGGAGTTTCTAAGGCTCTAAGGAGTCTCTCCTCTATTTTTATAAAGTGATACTCATGGTAAGGGATTCTATTCCTCTCCATTTTTATCCAAGTACATAATTTGTAATTAGTATTCTAATTTCTATGTTATTATCTACTCATGCACATATAATCTTTCCATTACTGCCCGAATGTTTATCTATAAATGATAGACTTCCATTCTCTCTCATTAACCCACTTCTATAAACTATTTTGATTACTCATTATGCTATCAAAATCATTCTTTTATTCTTGACGCATCACATTTTATATTTTTATTTCCCCATCATTTTTTTATTAAATAGTATTTATATAGATAAAAGTAGGCTTCATTTATTTGGTATTAAATTTTTTGAAACCCATATTCCCTTCCTGTAGTATAAAAGTTAGGAAATTCTCACAACTTTAAACTCTTATATACCCAATGATTTTATATTGAAACTAATTTTTATCATTCATAGGTTATTGATGAAAATATTTAATATGATTTTTGTAGTACACATGAATTAATACATATGAATTGTGTTCTATGATATTGATGTAATGAATTAGTTAAACAATAAATCTATAGATATTTTATGTTTTATGATAATTTGGTGAATAAAATTGTAATATTTTATATTAAATATTGGTAAATAACCTTGGTGATTTTATTTTTAATGTCTAATTTTTTATACAACCACATTTCTAGGTTATGTATCATATACATAAGATTATTATCTCCCAAAATTCCTCATTTCTTATCTATAATGATCGTTCATGTTCCATTTCCTTTTTTATCTGTTACCAAGAATTATTTTTACCCTTTTTTGTTTATTTATTTCTATGGGAAATAAACTGTAGTGTTGTGAACTTGGATGGAATAATAAAAGCTTATTTCAAGGGGATTATATAAAGTATATATTTTTGTTTTTCTTATGTAATTAATAGCTAAAATGTTTATTTGAACTTATTAATATAGTATTTGGTTATGTAATTATGTCAAAAATAATGAATGTAAAAGGTGGAATGCCATACTCACCTCTTTAACCACTATTCCTTCTCTATCCTCTACTATAATTCCCACCCCTCAACAATGGTCCCAATCCCCAAGAAATATAACTACCGACACACAACTTCTCTTTATCAAACCTCTTATCATATACTCTTATATTGTCTCCCTTGCCTCACTAGACTCTATGATTTCACCATCCTACACTTCCATTTCCATCCCTATCAGGCTTGACCCCAGGCCTTAATAATCACCTTGAGTTCAAGTTTCAACTTTATAATTGGTTTGGGTTTCCTACTTATTTTCTAGACATTAATTCAATAATTTGTAATTCTTCAATTTTCATGATTGATAATACTTAATAAAACTTTTATATGTCACTAAATACTTATGATAACCAATTTTATAAAATAATTAGTTTTGGTTATGTCTTTGAAAGACACTTAAATTTATATTCTAGATGTTTTTTCAAACATACAAGTTTTCTAAATTGATAAATAAATAATCATTATTATTTTTTTATTTATGTTAATAATATATTTTGGAAGATTTTTCCAATACGAATGAAGTAAAAAATATTCTTTTTAATATTTTTTAAATTGTGTCAGTGTAGTCATGTTTCGACATAATTTATTGAAAAATTCTTATAACACTGATAAATTTTGATTATTTATTTTTTATAAACATTTCAATTTGGTAGGGAAGTTATTAAAAAATAATTTTTACACCTACCAGAGGAAGGTTAAAAATAATATATTGTTCTTGTCCTTTTTCTGATATAAAAATTTTATTCAGATTTATTTGGAACCACCTCTTTATTTTTTAGACAATTTATCACTTTTTGTCTAATAATTTAAAAAATAATTTTATCTCCCTTTTTTAAAACACACATAGATAATAAGTTACATAATAAATTTTCCATCTATAATGTTAAATAGTGTCTCCATCTATGCTAATGATAACAACTAACATAGATATTTTGAGGGATAAATATATTTTTTCACATTCTAAATAATTATTATAAATTTGGATTTTAAAATGAATTTAATTTTTAATTTTATATTTTTAGTTTAAAATAAAACAATAAATTATATTTTAGTTTTTCTAATTAATGTTCAATTATAATATTTCTATATTTTTATAATTTATAAACTTAAGGTTGTCTTAAAATTTTAAATGAAATGTATTATTTTATCAAAATATATTTCTAAAAGTTTTTTTTATTTTAATGTGTATAAAATAAATAATATATGGATAAAAGTTGGATTTCATTTCCTTTAAACACATCTCAATATGTTAATGGTTTTATGGGGTTTGTATAGTTTTTTAATTCAAAATTAATTCATGCACCGATGAATACAAAATCCATTTTCTAAATGTAAATTGAAATGTTGGTTAAAGGGATATAGATAATTTGAGTGATTGATATAGAAATAATTTCCTCTTTAACATATATGATTTATTTTTCAGTGACAATCAAATATTATAGAGAGTTAGGAATGTTTTTCCACCATAATAATGAAAATTTTAATTCCCTGATGTTGGATAATGAATGTATGAACTTAAAAAATGATGTTTTTGAAAAAGTATAGAAACATCATTGAGTGAGTAACACATAAATTGATCTATATATTTATGTTAAAAATTTTAATTATCCTTCAAAACGTCAAGAGAAACTGATAAAGATGATTACATGTTAATATTTGATGTTGTGGTGACTAATATAATAGAAAAATTAACAAAAAAAACAACTTCTATTTCCAAATTAGTCGAGGATGGAAATAAAAAAGTATATAATGAATTTTTTGAGTATTAAAAATGTATTTCAATCTAAATTAAGACCACATTAATTTAATGTGGGTAATTATATATAAATAAATATCCATTATAATTTAAATTTCGAAATATGCATTTACTGAAGCTATGATCCTTTCAAAATTTTATGAGATGAAGAAGGTTATAATAAATTTTGAACTCAGTTATATAAATATGCATGTAATATGTTTTTAATTTATAATGGGGTGAAGATTATAATAGATAATATTTAAAAATATATTTCACTTCTTGATGGTAGTCAAATAATTATGATTCTAGTTGAAATTTGACACCCTCCGGGTCACATGTATGCTTTAATTTGAGACATGGTATTTATCTTTTGAGGATTGGGAGGTTTCCCTGGTTTAAAGGTTGAAAACATGGATTTTTTGATAGAATAGATGAGGTGAACATTGTTGGATCATGGTTAGTAAAAACAATGTCGTAACAGTGTGTTATGACATTATGAATATCTAGTGGAATTTTGTATGATTTGAGAATTGTAAGTGAAATCACGAATCCTGCTAAAGAAACCATTATATTGTCATAGTGGTTATCTAGTGGTGCTTCATGGCTTGAGAATTATTATTCTAAACCTTTTTTATCTTCTTAGGTAACCGTTCACCTATTATTTAAAAGGGATAGTGTCCATGCACAGTTGAGTCAAAGTTTTTTAAACTATGTGGTATAAATGTGTTCCTCGATCGGAACCTATAAAAATATGGAATTTAATTATTTTACCTTGGTATTTTTATATCTAATACCATCCTAACATATCTTATACTTGAACTAAAAAATCCCCAATTCTATTGGTGTTTCTTCTATGGTATTATTGATGATCATCCTTTGTTCTTGGTGGATCACTTCAGTGTATGTTTCATTTTTATACTAGTTTTATCACATCTTCTTAGATATTTACTCGATCTATTCCCTCCTCATCTCGTTGGAACCTTATTTGGTTATGATTTCCCAATATAAGGTGTTTTTTGAATAATTTTTAGTATTTCTTATAGATCTAGGTTTTTGAGGGAAATATCTTCTGATTTCTAACCTTAATTTTATAATGTTATTTGTTTTACCTATATTGGTGAAATAGGTGTCTCAATAAAATGGTTCTGACCCCTAATTTTCTTAATATTATTTTAAATTTCATTTTTTTCTTTTTAGGAAGTGATTTTTTTTATTATCATAACATTAAAATGGGGTTAAAGGGGGTTTTCTTTAAAAAAAAGGTTTATACACTGTATTTGTTTGATGGAATGCCTCTATAGTGGTTTAGAATCCAAAAATGGATTTTCAAGAATAGATGTGGTGCATAATTTATTTGAATTTTTTTGAAAATTATGATCATGGTTTTGAAATTGTTTTGGATGACATAGCACATAGGGAACATTGGGCACATTGGGAAATTGACTTATGTCACCATAGTGTGTGTAATACCACTTGAGGTTATTTTTTTGATATTGATAAACTATGGTAGGAATCAATGTCAATCGTATTGATGTTATTCCTAACTTAGTATTCATTTATATTAATGAGTATTTTTTTACATATTATATAGCCTAGTTTAATATTAGTTTTACACATGATTGTATTGTTTCACAGTTTATTTATCATATGTTTATTTTTTTTTATCAAATATGGTTTTCAAAATTCTTTCATTATATATTATATGTACTTATCATATTTCTAATTTATGTGAATATAAATTTTTTTAATAAAGGTAAATTTTTCTTAAAAAATGATTTATCTTTTGAAAATACATTATAAACAGGATTCGTTTTAAATATAAAACTAACAATTGCATGGTGTATGAATTTTTATATATTTATGTTTTTATCCAACTATGATTTGTTTCCAAACCCTACATTTTTTCTTTGGGATTTTATATATTTTGATTTTTGGGACTCAGGTAAAGGAAATTTCATCATATAGAGTTCCAAATTCTCCTGGTTTTCATCGCCTTCTCTACGAGACAGATTGGTGGAGATAGATGGTCACATAGAGACTTGGTTTTTTCTTTGTCAGATATTTTTTTTCCAGATTTTCCCTTTTCCTTGATGTTTTTTGTCTCATGGATGTTTACAATTCTTCTACACTATACTATGTTGGTTTATCTCTTCTTGGTTATTTATGAGACAAGATGGTTTTTTTAGTTTCTCTCTAAAATGTGGTGGGACATCTTGGGTGATGTGTTAGGTTAAAAAATTATGGTTCATTATAATAAATCAATTTAATACCCTTAAAAATTAAAAAAAAACAATATTTTGGTTTTATAGTAATTTACTTTAAAAACCTGATTGAAATTATTATTTATGTCAGACACAACTGTTGAACATATATAGTCTCATGAATTAAATAACGAGTTCATGTTATATCTAAGATATTTTAAATCATAAAAAACCTTTGATTCATTACATCTAGATTTTCCTCATGATCCTAGAAATGTGTGTCTGAGATTTTATTTTATTGTGTTAAATCCCTATACGACTTCAAGTAGCAACTATAATATTTGGATAGTTGTTTTGATCCTTAACAATCTACATCCATGGATGTATATAAAACAAACTATATTCATCTAATTGAGGATAATTGATGAAAATATACACAAAAATAACATCAATATCATTCTTCATTCTCTTATCCAAGAATTGTAGGAGTTATGGATTAATAATGTAGAAACATAAGGCATACCTATCATTAAAATGTTTTAAATACACAATTTTATATTGTGTAAAATAAACTAATTTATTTTATTAGGGAATTAATATATTTGAAATAAAAAAACCAGTTTTCATTATTCTATTTTTTACATTGATTTTGAGCCTTAATGACTGAATTATTACATAAAGTAGTGCTTCATGTGTAATCATCAATTCCTGGAAATATAACATAAAATTATTTTTAACATGACATGGTTCAATGGGAAAAATATTTTCATATTCAATTAATGTTATTATCTAAATAAAATTTCTTATAATAATTATGAAATAACATTATAGAGTTTGGAAATGAATTTTAGTTAAATGAAGGGGAAAAATATTTTGAACATCATTAGATTGAATTGGAACAAAATAATGGAAGGAAAAGAGAATATTTTTTGATCAATCATATAGGGAATTTAATTTATTACATCATAATACTAGCTATATTCAAATTGAGAATAATATTCATGAAAATGTTTTTATAAAATTCTTAATGTGCATAGGAAATTAGAGGATTAAGTAAATGATCGCAAGGATATAGAATCATTGAGCATCAATATTGAGCTTTTTCCAAATGATAATGATAATTATCCAAAAATAATTTTTCAATGAAAAATTATATTAATTATTTTGTCCTTTGAATATTATAAAATATGAATGTTCTTGGTGGATATTAAAGTAACATTCCAAGATGTGTTGATTCGAGTCATCAAATATTACATGGAAAGAAATTCCATCACTCTACTAAGAGAAACGTAGACTAACACATGCCTCTATATGCATGGTTTGTTGTAACTATTAGAATAGAGGTCCATATGAAAATGGTTTGGGGAAATCATTAGTATAGTTTCAAAACCAATAACATATACCAATGGTTTTAAAAAAATCTTTAGCATAAGTTTGGATATACAAATATCTTTTTAAAACCATTGGTATAGAGTCACTATAAATGTAGGATGTAACGCCCCGACCCTAGTTACCCAGAGTCGATGCATTATTACATAACATTGGCATGATCACAAATGATCAAGTCTCGAAAGAACGATTAGTTTAGTAACCTTGGAAACACTAGATATATTCAAAAGTCTTTTATTACATCATAATGTAAAAAAATCTACAACAACATATTGTATTCATATCACCTCATACTATCCCTGCAGGTCATTCATAAATTACTTCTTAACATTTTGGGAAAAATAAAACTTTGAAAGGGGTGAGCTCAGATGCTCAGTAAGGATAACAATATAGTGGAAACATTCATAAATAAGAATAAACATTTAAGGCAACGTATAACTAAAACAAAAGCCTTTTAAACATGAACTTCATCATAATATTATAAAGATAAAATGAAATAATTCCATTTAATTATTCTCATGGATATTCTACTAGTCGAATAACCACATGCAATATCAATAACAACTTTCATAATTATGGAATGCATAATGCCAGACTATCATAACCACATAGTCAAGGCCTTGTGTGAAGACTACAAATAAGATTTTGTCAAGGCCTCATTCTAAGACACTAGTTTGTCTCATGAGACATATCGATGTAATCTTTTTCGTAGATACTAACGTTTAAAATTGCTCAAATATACTCCAATGTTTTTCTGAAAACATTATGAAAGCTTCTGAAAAAAATAACTAATTCTGAGACTACTCGACTAATTACAGGCCATGATGAGTCCACGCCCAATCCCTTCCTGTCTACCACACTCTAGAGTCGGGTTTTCTGAAAACAATTTTAAGGTTCCATTAAATACATATACATTTGCACTGGATTTTCAAATATTTGAGAGAAATGTCTCTTTTTCATGAAACATTTAAAAGTCACACTATTTGTCAAGAATCCATTTAAAATAGATTTTTGAATCAAAGTGTCACATACCACATTGAAACTTTTAAAAGGAGTTTTAATTTTAAAAACTTAATGTCCATATAAATAAATCTTGAAAACAATTTTTAAAACATGGACATTAATGAGAATGATTTAGAATAATAAATCTTCAAAAAAGTTTAAAATGATATTTTAGTTAGAGTTCATAACCAAAAGAGAGAAACATTAATACAAATAATTGAGGTAATCAAAACATTGTAATATCATAGGAATAAAGGGATTCATGATATACTATGTCAAAGTACATTATATACAATATATAAAAGTGATTTGGTGTATAACAACAAAGGAGTCTCAATGGAATGTAATTTGAGATGAAATATCTCATAGAGGTCGTATCCTTAAGTTAAGGATAATTCAACGACATAATTATGTGTGAAAAATATAAATACACTCAATATGATTGGATATTCAGTGTAAAACAATCAAAGGACATTCACACATATTCTTGTAAAAACAACACCAATGAATTGGATGTTTAACTCAACAAATCGAGATTTAGTAAAAATTACTTTTATCAAGTTCATACCGATGACTTTAGAATTTATCAATGGAGTGATTATGTGTATCAATTTTATATCCACAGAAAGGGGAGTTAAAATTATAACATAATCAAATTAATAGTGATTCCACACATAATCTTGGAGTAAAATAATCAATGAAGTATGTGTAGAGCCGAATGAGTGGAAATTGAAATTTCAAATTCCCTTATAGATTAGGTAACATACGAAACATACACCCATGAGAGAAGGATCATACAATGATGATGTAAATATCCATAAATTAAAGAATATTATTCAATGAATACAATCATGGGCAGTACACACACCACATGCAATAAATAAGTGGTGCACAATGGAAATCTCATGGAATTAAAAGTGAGATAAGAAAACCCTTACTTTGTAATTTTTTCTTGGTCGAGGGTAGGTTATCCTCTTGTATAATGGTAAAATAATTGTTATTGAATTATACAAGGATCATATATGATATTTTAACAATGCTTTGTTAATAATATCTTAGTATTATCATCATTTCGGGTGTTAACTTACTCGTTTCCTTTTATATGTTTTGTAACATAAGTCATGTTTGTTATGGGTAGGTTGTATATTATTCATATACAGAATTATATCAAGTATTTAAACATTATTTTTAATCATCAAATGAGAATTAGACTTGAATGGATACGATGGGGAATGAATCTCATCGCGTTCGTGGACACGGTAGTCCGTACGTACGCGCGAGCGATACTATCATTATTTTGATATTAAAATAATATATAATTTTATGGTATATCATATATAAAGAATCATTATCATGTTATATGTATTATTTAAATTAATTACACATCATTATTATACCCATGCAAATAATAATATATTGAATAAAAATTACACCACGACGTGGAGACGGTAGGCCGTACATACACACGTATGGTGACATGTCATTCAAAGGATGGATAGAGTACTGAATATGGTTTTACCATATTTGTAATAACATCAAAGTATATAGAAGATACTAGAGTTATTATTTTATAATTGAAATAACAAAGAAAGAATAAGTTTAAGAAGAAAGTAACTTGAAAGAGGATGGTGAAAACATTACCTCTTCTTCGGGTTCTTCCTTTTGATTTGACCAAAAGGGATTCTTAGGATGGATTTCTGATCAAACTAAGGCCTATATGTTGAATTTAGGGAAGGTTAGAGAGTATTTGGGAAGGTTTTGGCCAAACCAAAAGGCTTTTAAAGTGTGAAGAATTGGTTTTAAGTGGTGTCCTTTTATAAGGGGGAGGAGGGGCTCTTTAGAAAAAACTTAAAGTATTAATTTATAATAAATACATATTCAGTTTATAAAGGCTCAAAAGTGAATTATTCAAAGTCTAAGGTGGGAATGGGTCTAAAATAATTCAACCAATAGATTTTAGACAGGTTTGGGTAATTATATTAACCTTATCTTTTATTTTTAACTCTTAGTTTATTAGATTGACATTTACCATGTCAATTTTTATTTTTATATTATATAGCTAATAAACATAATATATACATCCAATAGACCCCTAAGTGGTCCATTAATGATAAAAATATCATTATATAGGTCCTTCTGATGAACTTTAGATTTTTAGGAATAGAATATCAATTAATAATATAAAACTTGTTTTAAAAACTCATTTATGTCAATTTTGACACTATTCAATAATTGATTTTTGTTAAAGTCTTAAAAACTTTATTAACTCAAAACAAATTCATTTAATCAATAATATAATGTCATATTAACCAATAAAATTCATGTATGTCATGAAAACTTTTCAATTATATTTATTTTAACATTTATAATACAAATTATTTGATTCTTTCATTGATAAGGAAAATAATGCATCATTATTGTGTCAAAAATAATATTAACTATTAAATGTATAAAAATTATAAATAAAATAACATTATTTAGGAAGTATTTTTATCTTTATAATGAATATTTATAGTCAAAATTCCAACATATATAACCCTATTTAAATGTTTTTTTCTAAAAGATATATGCTTATGTTATTTTTGTAATTATTTTAACTTAATTAATATAAAGTGTCCTTATCACTTAAAAGTGGATCCATGGGGTCCCAAAATAGACCCAAATATGACCATGGTCAGACATGTATCAACCAATAAGGTTAGGACACGTTTTAGGGTAATTTATTATTATTATAATATTATTTTTTACCCTTATTTACCCGAAGTAATTATTCAAAATGTCTAAAAATAAAAGGTACATATTAACACAATTTTTATATCCTGATTCCAAATATGGAATCCATTTTTCCAAATTCAAAACACATAAGTGGAAGAAATTAATTTAAAATTAATTCTTGTTGTTAAAACAAAAAGCGTTTTTTAAGAGATAATAACTATCAAAAGATTGACACTTGTTTATGTCCGGTTTAATTGTGAAATTATGTCCAATGACCGACATTGTATTAAATGGTATAAAGATATTCTAAATATAATTTAAAACCACTCAAATTCATAATTTATCACTATTAATTACTTTGATTAAAAAATTTTCTTTTAAATAAAATTTAGTAATTTTCACTATTAATCAAAATATAAATGTTATCCGAAATGTACCAAAATTTTACCCTAGGTTAATTTTGATATTCCAAATCCAAAAATGAATTCCATTTTGAGAGATAAAATTTATTAAATTTCAAAAAGTGGGTATTACTATTCATAACGGCTACTTTGATTTGTCGTGGTGTGTTAGAATCTCGAAGTTGCGTAAAATGCAAGCTATTGCATTATTCAAAGGGAAACGTACTATGGAAGATTGGGGTGTTACATTCTCCCCTCCTTAAATAAATTGCATCTTCGCAATTTTTAAAATTGGGCTTGGGAATATAATGGAAAGTCATACATCGGAAAAATTGTCAATAAAACTGTCCCTTTAAAAGAAAGAAAGAGAAGTACAAAGGTCACTTGAGATAACCTATACTAGTATTCCATGTAGAAAAACATGGATATAGATGATAGAATATGTGTCAAGTTCTGATGGAGGGGGATAGAAAACATGATTAGGATAAAGTTAACAACAAGAAAACCACAAACTTGTGATGGGAAAAACGGTCATTAGTTTCCCAGTTGGAAAAGTAAATGGACAACATTTTTTTTAAGTTACATTACATAAAGATGAGGAATTAATTTCTGAGACTGACTAAGGACATAAAGAGATATACTTACTTTTTATGTAAAGTTTCATTCATTAAAAAATTTCTACTACTAACTCGTTTTTAAACAATGAGTATTATAGAGGACTTGGTCACACTAGAAGATCTAGAATAAACTTCTAGAGAATAACATGATCCACAAAGGATAAACTATATAATTACATTTTCTTTAGAGAATAATCAAAACCAAAATGGTTAGTACAAGATTTGATGATCCCCCAAAAGGATATTCCATTAGAGAAAGAAACACTAATATTAATTTCTAAAATTAAAACAACAATAACCCAAAGTTAAATAAATACCATTCAACAAACAATTTCCCTTAAAATCATTCAATATAATACAAACTAATATTGAAACCCAAAATTTAGAAGAATTTAGTAATGTAGTCTTCCACGTTAAATTGTATCTCAAAATGACATCAACTACTCTTAAAGTCACATACTTAAAAGTAATTAACCTAATCAAATTTTTTCTATTATAGGTTAATCATTTCCATAAATAAACCAAATCACTATAAATCCCCAATAAAAACATAGATAAAAATCCACCATTACTCCTCAAATAAAATACAATAGTATTATATTTTCATTGGGCATATAGTGTTCCCAACAAAGTGGACGTCTTCCAAAATAACATTTATCACTTAATCACCAAATCATTTTCCTATACTAAGGGTATTCATTTGATAAGACATAAGATCCCAAATAAACTTATTTTTGATCAATAAAATAATTTAACTAAAAATAATTAGTCACAGTAACCAGGGACTTCACGTAGTCTAGTTGTATGCGATAAATCCCAATCACACTTTTGTTGTGGGTTCGATTCCCAAAGCTTTGTCCGACGCGACGGGTTGTCACACGGTCTGCGTGTTGTCCTTTTACAAAAAACTATATTTTATAACATTACCAAAATGAGATAAATTCCTCAAAATAACCATAACATAATTTAACCACAAATGTTATCTCATACCTTTCATTTTTATACAAAAATACAATAACTTGTAGTTGCCTCAAATTCAAGGATCATATAAAATAAAATGGTTATTTATAACTATATCCACAAGTGAAAAGATAATTCTTCCTCAAATATCATTTTCACGTGACAAATAGTAGGGTTACACATATAAGATAAAATTCACCCAAAGTAATCTCAACAACAAAGAGCGCTAATACCTTTAAACATTTTTCCATCCATTTATTTCCACATAGGTTCTTCCTTGACAAAGATGTTATATTATAGAATAGGGCATTGACTTGGGCGATTCCAAGTTCCCTTACATTTACGAAAAATGACCGTAATTGGAATCCTAGGATCATTTTTATTTTCTTCCATAGTATTCTTCAATTTTCCTCAACAATTTTATACATTATGCCCTTTTTTCCCACACATAAAGAATTTCTTTTTTCTATTGAGACACTTTCTTGGGTGTCTCCTTCCACATTTCTGGCACGATGGAAATTGAGCTTTCTTCTATCTATGGTCTCCATAGATGGAGCTCTTATCATTCACTGCCTTTCTCTTCATTGTTGAGTCTGGGAGTTGGTTAATATATATGTTGTTGATCATATTTTTGGAAAACTGATTGGGCATGAAGAAAATATCTTTTATGCCTATCAACATTCCATTTCGTTGCTCATTTCCACCACCATTCCAACCTTGTACATCATTCTCAAAGTTACTATGACTTCATTGGAATCTAGACATTGACTAAAACTAGAAAGCATTGTCTAAGTAACAACAGTCATAAAATCATATAAGGAATATCATGACACCATATTATTAATTTTTAACACATTAGGATTAACTAAGGTCATTTATTATTATCTTATATTAAAATACTTCAAATCGGTTTGTAAAGAAAATGTAAATTATCCTAAGCATATCCCCGGGGAGTGTCGTAACCAAGAGTGCAGCAAGGCCCGTTGTCGTGCACCCGTTCCCGTTCAAGTCTAGCTCAAAGATATTTTTTCGTGTTTTACCCCTAGCTTCATCTGTGCCAGAGCTGCCTCTACCTGCTCGTATCCAAACAAGGATGTATTGCTTGGAAAACTCACAAAATCTACACAATACCAAAATTCTAGGAAGTTATTCTATACTAATCCTCAAAGTATATCTTAGGGCTATGTGCTCTAATCAGATTTTATCTAAATCTAGTTTCCAAGGTTTGTACTAAACTTCCTCTGATACCAACAGTAACGCCCCGACCCTAGTTACCCAGAGTCGGTGCCTTATTACATAACATTAGCATGATCACAAAAGATCAAGTCTCGAAAGACCGATTAGTTTAGTAGTCTTGGAAACACTAGATATGTTCATAAGTCTTATATTACATAATAATCTAAAAAAACTAAAACAACACCTTGTCTTCATATACCCTCATACTATCCCTGCAGGCCATTCATAAATTACTTCTTCACATCCTGGAAAAAATAAAACATGGAAAGGGGTGAGCTCAGATGCTCAGTAAGGATAAAAATATAGAGGAAACATTCAAAAATAAGAAAAAAATTTAAGGTAATGTATAAATAAAACAAAATCCTTTTAAATATGAACATTAGCATAATATGACAAAGATAAAATGAAATAATTCCATTTACTTATTCACATGGATATTTTACTAGTGGAATAACCACATGCAATATCAATAACCACTTTCATAAGGAAGGAGTGCATAATGCCAAAATATCATAACCACATAGTCAAGGCCTCATGCCAAGACTACAAATAAGATTTTGTCAAGGCCTCATGCCAAGACACTAGTTTGTCTCATGAGACCTACCGATGTAATTTTTTTAGAAGATATTGACATTTAAAATTTCTCAAATATACTCCAGTGTTTTTCTGAAAACATTATGCAAGCTTCTGAAAACAAAATAACTAATTATGAGACTACTCGACTAATTACAGGCCATGATGGGTCCACGACCAATCCATTCCTGTCTACCACACTCGAGAGTCAGGTTTTCTGAAAACATTTTTATGCCTGAGTTAAATACGTATACATTTGCACTGTATTTTCATATATTTGAGAGAAATGTCTCTTTTTCATGAAACATTTAAAAGTCACACTATTTTTCAAGAATCCATTTAAAATAGATTTTTGAATTAAAGTGTCACATACCACTTTGAAACATTTAAAAGGAGTTTTAATTTTAAAAATTTATGGTCCATATAAATAAATCTTTAAAATCATTTTTAGAACATGGACATTAATTAGAAAGATTTAGAATAATAAATCTTTAAAAAAATTTAAAATGATATTTTAGTTAGAGTTCCTAACCAAAATAGAGACACTTGAATACAAATAATTGAGGTAATAATTTTTTTTAATATAATGAGAATAAATGGATTCGTGATATACTATGTCAAAGTACATTATAGAAACCATATAAAAGTGATTTGGTGTATAACAAAAAAAGAATCTCAATGGAATGTAAATTGAGTTGAAATCTATCATAAAGGCCATATCCTTAGGTTTAGGATAAATATACGACATAATTATGTGTGAAAAATATAAATACACTCAATATTATTGGATATTCAGTGTAAAACAATCAGAGGACATTCACACAAATTCTTGTAAAAAAAACACAAATGAATTGGATGTTTAACTCAACAAATAGAGATTGAGTAAAAATCACTTTTATCAAGTTCATACCGATGACTTGAGAGTTTATAAATGGAGTAATTATGTGTATCAAAAGTATATCCAAAGAAAAGGGAGTTTAAATTATTACATAATCAAATTAATTGTGATTCCACACATAATCTTGGAGTAAAATAATCAATGAAGTATTTATAAAGCCAAATGAGTGGAAATTGAAATTTAAAATTTTCTTATCGATTTGGTAAGATAAGAAACATACACCCATGAAAGAAGGATCATAAAATGATGATCTAAATATTCATAAATTAATGTATATTACACAATGAATACAATCATGGGCAGTACACACACCACATGCAATAAATACGTGGTGCACAATCGAAATCTCACAGAATCAAAAGTGAGATAAGAAACCCCTTACTTTGTACTTTTTACTTGGTCGAGGGTAGGTTAGCCTCTTGTATAATGGTGAAATAATTTTTATTTAATTATAAAAGGATCATATACATTAATATCATATATTATCTTTTAACATTGCTTTGTTAATAATTTCTTAGTATTATCGTCGTTTCGGGTGTTAACTTACTCGTTTCCTTTTATATGTTTTGTTACATAAGTCATGTTTGTTATGGGTAGGTTGTATATTATTCATATAAAGAAGGATATCAAGTCCTTAAACATTATATTTAATCATCAAATAAGAATTAGACTTGAATGGATACGATGGGGAATGAATCTCATCGCGTTCGTGGACACGGTAGTCCGTACGTATGCACGGGCGATAATATCATTTTTTTGATATTATAATAATATATAATTGGATGGTATATCATATATACAGAATCATTATCATGTTATATTTATTATTTACATGAATTACACATCATTATTATACCCTTACAAATAATAATATATTGAATAAAAATTACACCACGACCTGGAGACGGTAGGCCGTACGTACGCACGTATGGTGACATGTCATTCAATGGATGGATAAAGTACTGAATATGGTTATAACATATTTATAATAACATCATAGTATATATAAGAAACAGTATTTATTATTTTATAATGGAAATAACAAAGAAATAAGAAGTTGAAGAGGAAAGGAACATGAAAGAGTGCGGTGAAAACATCACCTCTTCTTCAGGTTCTTCCTTTTGATTTGACCAAAAGGGCTCCATAGGATGGATTTCTGATCAAACTAAAGCCTCTAGGTTGAAGTGAGGGAAGTTGAGAGAGTATTTGGGAAGGTTTTGGCCGAACCAAAAGTCTTTGAAAGTGTGAATAATTGGTTATATGTGGTGTCCTTTTATAAGGTGGAGGAGGGGCTCTTTAGAAAAAACTTATAGTATTAATTTATAATAAATACATATTCGGTTTCTAATGGCTCAAAAGTGAATTTTGAAAAGTATAAGGTGGGTATGGGTCGAAAACCATTAAACCAATAGATTTTATACAGGTTTGGGTGATTATATTAACCTTATCTTTTAGTTTTAACTCTTAGTTAATTAGATTGACATTTACCATGTCACTTTTTATTTTTATATTATATAGTTAATAAACTTACTATATACATCGAAGTGACCCCTAAGTGGTCCATTAATTATAAACCTAGCGTGATATATGTCTTTTTTATGAACTTTAGATATTTAGGAATAGAATATCAATTAATAATATAATACTTGTTTTAAAAACTCATTTATGTCAATTTTGACACTATTCAATAATTGATTTTTTTTAAAGTCTTAAAAACATTATTAATTCGAACCAAATTCATTTAAGAAACACTATAATGTCATATTAACCAATAATATTCATGTATGTCATAAAAACTTTCAAATTATTTTTATTTTAACATTTATAATACCAATTATTTGATTCTTTCATTGATAAGGAAAATACTACACCATTATTGTGTCATAAATAATATTAACTATTAAATGTATAAATATTATAAATAAAATACCATTATGTAGGAATGTTTTTTAAATTTATAATGAATATTAATAGTCGAAATTCCAACATATATAACCCTATGTAAAAATTGTTTTTCTAAAAGATATATGCTTTTGTCATTTTTGTATTTATTTTAACTTAATTAATATAAAGTGTCCTTATCACTTAAAGTGGATCCATGGGGTCCCAAAATTGACCCAAAGATGCCCATGGTCGGCAATTTATCAGCCAATAATATTAGGACACGTTTTAGGGTAATTTATTATTATTATAATATTATTTGTTTACCCTTATTTATCGGATTTACCCTTTAACCATGGTAATTAAAATATTTACCGAAGTAATTATTCAAAATTTCTAAAAATAAATGTTACATATTTACAAAATTTGGACATCTTGATTCCAAATATGGAATCCATTTTTCCAAATTCAAAACACATAAGTGGCAGAAATTAATTTAAAATTAATTCTCGTTGTTAAAACAAAAAGCGTGTTTTTAAGAGATAATAAGTATCAAAAGATTGACACTTGTTTATGTCATGTTTAATTGTGAAATTATGTCCAATGAAAAAAATTGTATTAAATGGAAAAAATATTTCCTAAATATACTTTAAACACACTCAAATTCATAATTTATCAATACTAACTACTTTGATTAAAAAAGTTGTTTTTAAATAAAATTTAGTAATTTTCACTATTCATCAAAATCTAAAAGTTATCCGAAAAGTACAAAAATTTTACCCTAGGATAATTTTGATATTCCGAATCCAAAAATGAATTCCATTTTTAGAGATAAAATTTATAAAATTTCAAAAATTGGGTATTACTATTCATAACGGCTACAACGATTGGTCGTGATGTGTTAGAATCTCGAAGTTACGTACAATACAAGCTATTGCATTATTCATAGGGAAACATACCATGGAATCTTGGGGTGTTACATAGGATATGACCTCCCCTTACCTAGAACTCCTAATTTATACCCATTAAGCTTGAGATATCCCTTTATTCTACCTAGGTGAATCTCCTCTCATTCATCAGTTTATTGATTATATTATTATTCAATATCAAATTAATGGGTTTTGGGTCAATTATATATATTCTTTTAAGCATTTTTTTCAATTTTTTCTTAGTGTAAAATAGTAACCAAGATCTTTTTAGGTCACAATTCATCCATATTAATTAAATTTAGGATCATTTATATTATATTATATTATATTATTTCATAATAAATGTGATCATTGTTGATGTATTTCTTTTAATTTCATCAATGATTACCTCTATGTAAATACAATGTAATTTTTTTATGTAGTATATAATATGGGATTATATAATTAATCAATATAGTATTTTGATGTTTTGTTACTGTATTAGGGTATTATGAAATTATTCATATAATAGGTCTAGTTTAATTAATGGATGATAATTTTTCTAGTAAAATAAATTTCAATATAATGTGGAGTGAAATGTATGATTAAGAATGTTGATAATTTTAAAGATATTATATGAATGTAAGTGAAATTAAAAATGTTTATATTTGTAGATGATTTCAATACCGATTTAAAAATAATTTTCTTTTCTTATGAATTATGATAATGAGTTTGATAATTTGAATATTTTTTTAAAAACTACAATTTAATGGAATATAAAGTATGTGGCAGCATTATAAGGTAATAATATGGCTTATTTTAAAATATTTTCTTATACAGATTCATTTTCAACTTTTTTAATCAAAATTTTGATGTCTTGGAAATTAATTTTATCTCTAAAAAATAATTTTAAAAGTTAATAATAGGTTTATTGGTTTTATAAATGTTAATTTATGAAGTTAATGTTAAAAGAGTTATTTGAAAATGTTGAATAAAATGATTTATATTATTTTTATTCGTATGAGGTGTTGAAAGAGTTTATTTTAGAAAATAGAATTATTATAGATGTATATTTTTAAAAGGAAATTATTACTCTGTAATGTATATTGGTTTTTAATTATGGTTATAAAGGAATTTATTTTTTTTTTAAAAGAAATTTTTAATGATTAATGCTGTTAATTTTTATGTCATATATATTAAGGGATTACATAGGTATGGGTTAGTTATTAAATGACACTTAAATTATAGAAATACTATTCTATAAAAAAATATCCTTCAACATGTTTTATTATTTTTTAGGAATTAAATAAAATTTCATTATTCTAACCTATAATTAGGTCCTTAGGTAACTATTCAGTGATAACTATATTTTTTATAAATGAAATAGTTAGTATGTTGAAATGGGTAAATGGGTAAATTTTTTCTTTAGATGTTATCAATTTTCTTCAATATATGTTTTTTATTTTATGTTTTTAAACATTGAAATCCTATTTAGATGAGAAACATCCATTTTTTCAATTATAATGTGTTTCTTGATTCTTAATCCAAGACTTGTTCTTTAATTTTCAAGCTTCCATTATTTATTATTTATTCCCTATTGTATGTATTACACTTTGTTTGGTTCGCTATTAGTATACATTGATTTTAAAATATTCCATATCATATATTTTTTTGGCTAGATATTATTAATCTTTGAGGATAACCATATTAAAATTGGTATTTTTAATTTCTAATTGGATACGTTCTACAAACCTGTGATATTGAATTATGTCATGCTTGGTATTATTAAAGAAATGTATAAGTGATTATTTTATATAAATAGTGGAATTGATTTTTTTTCATTATAGTTATGCCACTTTGTTACTTAGATAATGTATGAAACAAGTTTTTTTAAATTTGGTTTTAGGTTATAATACGAATATAAGATGTTTCATTCATTTTATTCAATTATAAATACATTATATAAGAATTAATTGGGGTTTTAGTAAAAATATTAACTATATTTATATTAGTTAAATTTACTTTGATAAAGTGAAGAGTATAAAACTTGTCTTTGAAGAAAAGTTAAATTTTATAACGACAAGTTGTGTTTGTTTTAAAAACATCTTGTGTACGATTTTTTTGAAACCAATAATTAAATTGAACAAAAAATTACTGCACTCTCTTCAGTAAAGTGTTTAGTTATGGTTTAGTAATTGAGACACACTTGAATTGTATAATCTCTTAATTTTTTATAAAATATAGTCTTGTAGATTTTATTTATTTTTTTAATAATTATATCACATTTCTCTATTCTAACTCACAACTGGGTCCTTTGGTATTTTTTAAGAGGTAACCATCTTTAGTATAGATGAAACAACAATTATGTTGAAATGGTTTGTTGTGTGAATTGTTTATTCTTATAAGCTATATATTTTCCAAAATATATTAATTCATAAATTATACCATATGTAATATATTATTCTTTGTTTGGATATATGATAGCATGATTTGAGGACTTTAACATTATAATTACTACCTGGATTCTCTTATTGGATATATTCCATAGACATTTATTATTTAACTATTTCAGGATTAGGTTTATTAAAAAAGATCCTAATTTGATATATTTTATGAAGAGGGGGAATTAATTTATTTTATTTTGTTTCAGGCCTATATATTACTTGAATAAAGTATAAAATTTTCTTTTTGATTTTGGTAATAGGTTAGGAAAGAAAGTTATGTTTTTTCATTTATTGTTTTCCATCATTAATATATTATGTAGGAATAGATATGCATGAAAAAAACCATTTATTTATTGAGTATACTTATATATGGTTTTTATGAACATGTTATTGATATAGATGTGTACTTGAAAACTTTCATAAAATGGTTAAAGAATATTTAGAATATGGGTTGTGCATATACAATGATTCTATGAAATATATATTTTAGAATTATGCAATGATTATGTGGGTGATAAATGATTTTATTGTCTATGAAATTAAATCTGGATAGAGTAATATTTGTAAACTATCATATCATATTTTTATAAATAATAAACAAACCCATTAGGTAAAATATCTTTTTAGTATCATTTTCATGGGGGTTATCAATGATTCTTTCCAATCAATCATCTTTATTGGAAAAATAATTGAATTTTTTATAATACCATTTAGACCGAGAATCCATGAGGATAAAAGATATATATACCCTAACTTTTCAAAACATTAACATTAAATAACTTTTTCAGAGCACTTAAAAATTATACAAACATACACCCAATTACCCTAAATGGTATAATGACTTTGGAAACATTTAAACATAAACAATGGTATATATGTGAGATACAACATCTCCCACTAGGTTCTTCTTGACTAGAACCCTTCTTAGAAATATAAAACATAGTACATATCATCATAACCTGGTTGAAAGGAAACATAAAAGGGGTGATCTCAAAATAACAGCAAGGGTAAACAAGGGAGACATGTAAGAATAAAAATGAGTATAATGATATGAGACGTGACCATTAAAATTGGATATCAAACCCTGTATATAAAATATCAGAACAGAGATCATTGAATAAATATTGAAAGTTCATAAGACATGAATTATAATAATATAGAGAGCATTATCCATGAAATCATAACTTAGGAATAAATATTTTAATAGTAGAAAACATGTAAGCATATAATTATTTCCATTTTATCTAAGTTATCACTGCCAATACCATCTTAGAAGTCATGGTTCACTACCATGGCTATCTTAGTAACATGAGTTAACTCTTTATACCATCTTACTTGTCATGGTTCACTCCCATGGCTGTACTTGTAGTCAAGGTTCATTCCTAATACCATATTTGTAGCATGAGTTCACTCTTTATACCATCTTAGTATATCTCATGATATATAAAACTTTACCCAATGTATTTGAGAGAGATATTGGTCCCACCTGTCACATAAATAAATCATACATAAATGTTCCATAAGATCATAAATAATCATATCATAACCCATGAAATGAAATGAAATGGATATGATAAGAATGTAAAGATATCATAAAATTAGGAAATATATATAATTCATAATCATTTCATCATAAGTTCAACACATTAAAAGAATTGTGTTTCAAAAGAATATAACCTGTGAACTAGATACAAGTTTCATAAGCATTATGAACTCAAAAAAAGAATCCATTTAAAAAACTAATATGAATAGAAATATTGAATAATTTCCCTATAAAGGCATGAGTAGCCCTAATAAATGTTATCTTAGATGGAAAATTATTTTGAATGATATTTTAAAAAAAATTCTTGTGGAAAATATCCCTTTTTTTTGGAAAAATTATTTTTAATACATTAAACCAATTGAAAATATTTTTCTTTGAAAACAGCTTGAAAAATTATAAAGAATTCTTGAAATAAATTTTAAAACCTTTTCCTTGAAAACATATAAAATAAACTTCAATTTTTTTAATAATACCTTACATTAAAAAAATGGAAAACCTTTGAAGAAATATTGAAATCATTTTGAAAACCATTTCTTTGAAAATACCATGAAAACTTATAAAGAAATCGTGAAAATGTTTAAAATTCCTTTTTTAACATATTTTTTTGAACCAATTTTTACTTGAAACTTAGAAAATAATATTGAAAACATTTATGAAACCATTTACATGAAAACTTATTAAATTATCTTGAAAGGTTTTTTGAAAACATTTTTGAAAACATTTTTTTTGAAATAAAATAGGTTTCCGACCGAAGAGAGTGATATTGTCAGTTTTTTCTTAATTTTTTTCTTAGTTACCATAAGTAAAAAATACTTAAAATTTTTAATAATACATGAATATAACTTAAATAAAAAGATAATAAGGAAACTCATGGGTTTTAATGAGATATATATCATAATATTTAATCAAATAAGCATAATCATAAACAATATTGAAAAGCGATGATATAGTTTTAATAAATTATTACCACTTGGTTACTGGGATCATATTATCCATGTAATAAAATGAAGATAAATGAAGCTTAAAATATCCTAAAAATAATTATTTTTATGATATAACATGTAAAATGGATGTATATACATCTTGAAAAAAATTAGGTGCATGATAAAACATTCGTCTCAAAGAATTAAAACTGAGACAGAACTATTTTACTTATTTGGTAACTTGTGAAACGTAAACTCCAAAATATATTGGTTTTATAATTGATATTTAAATACCAACAAATTTAATTATAATACACATATAAAAAAATTAATAGCATTATATATACCAAAAAAATGGAAAGAGTGGCAAACATAACATGTATCTCACAGAAAAAAACTGAGATGGAATCCACTTACATTTTGTTATAAATCTAGTTCATACTCGTTAAAACCACATGTATAATAAATATAATTTTATTATAATTATTTATAGAATAATAATATTAAATACAATACCATATATTATTTGATTATGACCATATTACCCACTTGTTAATGATCCTATATCAAGGTTTCAATTCAGGTAATATTCACTTTGTTTTTTAGACTTGTCTTAATTTGTAATATCTTTGGTACTTTTACTTATATCATGATTAAAGAATATAAAAATTAATATAAATATTATTTACATAAATTATATTAAAATTATAATAATTCATAGCATAAATAAGTACTAAATTGAAAACACTGTTCTTGGAGATTGTATGTCGTACATACGCATGAATGTTGTTTCCATTTTTGTTATCACATTGAATGAAAGTATGTAAATGAAATATATATATATGTATTTATATATATGTATATAATTATTAAAGTATTAATACTATATAATATATATTATATAAGTTCACTAAACCCATCTTTAATAAATTTCATGTGGTTTGTGAATGAATCACATCGCTTTGAGGGGGCGGCAGTCTACACTTCCTCAAACGAGATTATCATATTAAAAAAAATGGAAAGTAAAGAGATGTGTGTTAAAAAAGGAATATATAAGCTTTCATACATAATATATATAATTTATGACTTATATAAATATATTTTCCCTCATAATGGCTACCATGATAGTTGGTAACTAAAAAATGAAAAATCATCTTTTCGTGAGACAATAGTTTGTTATACATAGAGATAGTAAGTTCAATATCCATTAGATGGAGGAGTTTGTAAGTTTAGGTAAAAATATTTGTATAAAAAGTCATAGTATATTTATTATAATGGTGTTTTCACACAAAAATGTAATAAAGAGAGTGGAGGGGGTGAAGAAAAAAAATAAAGGAAAATAGTTTGAGAGAAGACCTTACCTCTTGTTTGGGTAACTCCATTTAATTTATACCAAAATTACTCCTTGAGATTATTTTTGACAAAAGGAGGGTTTAAGGTTGAAGTAATAATTTTTGGGAGGCTACATAGGAATATATTGTCCTAACATAAAAGGTTTAAGAGGTGTGATGTTAAGGTAGAGTATGTAACCTTTTATAGTGGAGGAGGTGTGATACTCTTGTAAATATTTGAAGAGAGAATTCCACCCAAATTTTTGATGTTGAAAGTGGATCCAATAATGAAACAAGGTCTATAAAATTTATTATAGGGTATAAATATGGATAAAAAATGGGTTTCAGTAAATTTTATGTATCATTTTGTTTCTTAAATTTTAGGTTTAGTACTTTATTAAATTTATTTGTCTCTTAACTGATGTAATTAATTTTAACTATTTTCATTAATTTTTTTTTTGAAAAGAACCAAGTGGATATTATTAGATATTATAAATTATTCTTATTCCAAAAATAGAATCTATGCTTCCAAATTATAGTAACAGAAGTGGAAAAAATTAATTTAAAATTCGACCCGCTATTGGGACTACGCTACATGTTTTTAAAGTAAAAATGATCAGAAGTTTTCTAGATATTGTATATCTATTTTAAATGTGAAATTGGTTAAAATGACCTAAATTGTATTAATTGGAAAAATTATTATCTGAATAAACTATTAATCCACTTAAAAATATAATTTATCCTTATAAATAAATTATATGAAAATTTTGTTTTGAAATGAAATCCAGTATTTTGTACTATTCATTAAAAGATGAAACCTTTTTAAAAAATTCCAAAAATTTATCCTAACAAATTTTTTATGTTTCTACTAAAAATATAAAGTTTATTTTGATATATTCAATCTATAAAGGTTCTAAAAATTGGATTTTAAATGGGTTCTCTATTAAAAGGCTGTAAAAAATGCCTTAATAAAAATAAAGGTTTTGAAGCATAAAATTTGGTTTGTTATTATCTTTTGTTTATCAAATATATTAGATAAATATAAAAAATATTTGATTGAATATATAACATAAGTATTAAATTAATATCAATTACCTATTTTAATTAGTTTAATTTTACTTTGTTAAAATACCATTGTGACTATAATAATATTTTCCTATATATTCTATGAGCTATACTAGAATTCTGGACAGTTGCGCGCGTCAGTTTTAGTGGCTGCCATTTGGCGGTCGCTAAAAGGGGTATTAGCGGCCACCATTTGGCGGCCGCTAATATTGATTAGCAGGATTTTTCCAGCCTTTTGGTTGCATGTATTAGAGGCCACCATTTGGCGGCTGCTAAAGGGTGTATTAGCGTCTACCAAATGGTGGCCGCTAATACTAAAGTAAAAAATCCGCAGGATTTTCCATCGTCTTATTCAACAAGACATGCAACATCGCCACTTCACCGCCCACCACCGTGTCACCCCCTGCCACCCCACCCCCGCCTCACTTGCAGCCATCCCGAACACATCAGTGCACCTCCAGTGACCCTATGGTCTCCCCCCGACATCACCCCTACAAAACGACTCCCCCTAACCGAACCATACCCTCCCCGGCCGCCGTGTATCCGCTATGGCTGGTGAGCCAAGTCGGTGGACCACATCCGTGTTTCCTACTACATCACGGCCTGAAAATCGCAGTTTTTTGGGGTTGATCTTTAGAGGCAGCCAAATGTCGATCGCTAAAGGCTTTAGCGACATGATAAAAACAACTGCCGTTTGGTGGACGCTGAAGGGCTTGAGAGGCCACCAAATGGCGGCCGCTGAAGCCCTTATTTATAGTAGTGCACTTTTCATATTAATTAATTGGTTACTTATGAATTAATATTATATTTGTATAGAACACATATTTTCATAATTTAGTTTACTTTATTTCATATCTATCAAAATAACTTCTACTTTATTTTCCAGTATAATAATATTTGTAATAATATATTATAGTTATGTAACACTTGGTCTTGCATGTTATGCAAGCCATCAAGGAAAGTCAATATTGTGTGTAATGTACGCTATCCTTGTTTATATGTGTAATGAAATCCAGTTGGGATTGTGTGTAACATATTCCATTTTGGGTTTGTGTATAAGTAATTTTTAACATAGTGAAAATATATTTTTAGAGTTTCATGAATGCAATAATATCAAAAAATTAAATTATTTCGAAATTTTTTTCACCAAAATCTTAGGGAATTACATTCTACCCCCCTTAAAATGAATTTCTCCCTTGAAATTTATCTAGGTTATCAAAGTTTTATTACATTAAAGATTAATTTATATAAACCAACATCATAAAAATGGATACTAAATATTCCCATAAAAAGGGAAATTTGGAACCATAATTGTTCCCCAAGGTAACATATAACTAGGTTTCTACATAGGATAACATAGGTTGGGAGTAAAAATTGGACCTGTAGGAAAAGATTAAATATTTATTCGGATAGATTGATGTCATCCATAACAAATATGTGAATGATCAAATAAATGTTGAAGTCCTCAAAGTCATAAATCTATGATGATTTAAAAGGCTATCATCTAAATTAAAATTAATGTATTTGGACAACAATTTCTTTTGATCTCATTTAGAATATTTAGTAATTATTGATAAATTTGTATAAAAAAATATATTATTTGGTTTTTCATTGTAAAATTTATAATACATCCATTACCTCATGGAATAAATGTCCATAAATTACCTTTGTTGAATAAATCACTAAAATACACTTTTAACATATCTTAAGGCCCATAAATGAATAGAATGTCAAACTATTTATCTCTTAAAATAATCAACCTGCATTAATATATAAAACTAAAACTAAAAGTATTGGTTCATCATAATTATTTATTCAAAAAAAAAATTCTACATTATCCCAGACATCATGTAGGCTAGTGGTAGGCATGAAACCCTTATCATCCTTCAGTCATGGGTTCAAGACCTATGACCATACCAGACTTCATTGGTTTTCACCTGACATACCTGATGTCGTTTTTTTAAAAACACACTAATATAATATATAATATGGAAATTTTAAATAAGGATAATCACGAATTAGCCTTTTATCCAAGGTTTTTAGTAGAAAATCTATGAAAAAATACTTCCTCTAAAGTTTAACTTAAACTTTTTATGAATGATTTACCTTATAACACTAATCAAAGATGAAAAATTCAAAACATAATAAATAGAGCCACAAAATAGGTTTACCATTGATTAAACTATATATCACAATGTATTTCGTGGTTTTAACATTCCACACATCTGAATACCTTTATAATAAATTCTCTTGAAACATGGTAACAACCTAAATTTACATAAATCCATTTCCAAAACATGCATGCTTCCTCATTCCAAAGTATATTGGATTTACTCCTTAAATCTAAAAAATGTTGTTATATGCATTAGTGTAATCATAAACCACATATAAAAAGTCCTTACTTTGTTCTAATGTAATCAATACTGTCTGATTTACTTATTCATATCCAATATATCTTTATCCATAATACATTATTTTATCATAAAGAACATATTGAGGGTTACCTTTCCTTAGTCAAAAAATCATCTTCCCATTAAATCACTTCACCAGTACAATATAAACTTGTAAATACTAAACAAAAAAACATAATTAGAATAATCCTTGTATATTTCATCATTCATAAATTTTTAATCCATATATATAAATACATATATTACTTCATCCTTATTCCATTAACAATAATACTTTTTTATTTCACATTTCATTGTAGTGTCATAATTATCCAATATTTAACTATTACTCACACCACCTTGTTGATTCTCTTCAGGAATTTTCTTCTTAGGATATTGGGTTTCATAATGACCATTTTCTCTATATTAAAACACATAACCTTGGATGAAAACTTTGGGAGGCCAAAATCACTATCAATTTCGTTAACTGAACTCTTCATTTTCCTCTTCTAGTCACTTTCTTTGTGTCCTTATTTTCCACAGTCAAAACACCTTATTGTTACTATAAGATATTCACTTAAGTGATTCCTTCTACATTCCTGAAACAAAGTAAATAGAATCTTATTTCCTAAATGGTATCCATTATCTAAACTCTCAGTGAACTCCTTCTTTCTATTCCTTGGTGAGTTTGAGGGTTGGTTAAGGTAAACATTTTTAACCGTGTTCTGTGAAAACTGATTACGGATGATCATGGAATCTTTCACTCCAGTGATTATCCCACTTAACCGATCATCATAAGATCTTCCATTACATTCAACATTAGTCCAGTTCCATCAAATTACTTCCATTAACAAAAACCATAAGCATAGTGCAAGTATTACTTATCATAGCAGAAAACCACATATCCATGAAAATAATTACTTATAGGATTTCAAAATCATAAAACCTTCCATAATCTATGAAACCTTGGGTTTATACTATGAAATTTATAGATAACTTATTTATAAATCCTTCATGATCGTTTATGACAAGTTTGTAAATTGAAAAAGATATCCCTTAGGAGTGTCAAACCAGGTGTGCAGTAAGGCCCGTTTTCATGTATATGATTACCTCAATTCAAGACCGGATCATCTTGTCCTAGATTTTACCCCTTGTTAAATTTATTCAAGATCCACATCCACATGTACCATATGACGCACGCCTATCATTGGGCGTGGCAAAAGAAATTTATTTTCCTAATGCAGCACAGAGGCTAACTAGGGTCGTCTCACTTGAGGAGCTTTCTCAGTTGTTTACCCACTTAATCTAGTTCAAATTAACTAATTCTTTTTGGTTATTTTTATTTAATCTAGGAATAAATGAAATTCAATTTAAATAAATGATAAAACTAACATTCAATGATAAAATGCAATGAAGAAATAACTTGGTCCTAGGGTTGGATAACACGGGTTCATTCATTATTTATTTATTGTTTAAATTCAATTTGATAATTCATTTTATCAAACCTCATTATTGAATTAATTTCACTTGATTTATTTATTGTGTGATTTTAGTATGCGTCTGGCACACCAAACCACACCTCCTTCAATAGTCAAATAGGGTAACATCTCAACTGAGAATGTTATTCCTAAAGGACCGGGCTCCACCGTATGCCGTTTCATCCCTTATCGCAACCCCAACTCCACTGTATAAAGGGTTTCCTTAAGATAAGCGAGGGGAAACAGATGAATCAATGGAAAGGAATGGATTTGGAAATATTATCGTGGTGGAAGACCGCCGCACTCGTGAAATTTTCCTGCCTCCACCACAAATGGAATTAAAACATTTTGAATTTGAAGCCTAGTAATAAATAACACTGTGAAACCTCCCCTAGGGCCAAGCCTCATGTTAGTCACATTCCATGGAAAAGTGCATAGAGATCACGATGGAAATATGGAAGAGAGTGAACGAGATTTTCATTGGAGGAGAAAAGTGATGTAAGAAGAAAAAGGGGGAACACTTTAATATAAAAATAAATGTGTTACATTTAAAAGAAAACTAAAATAAAAGAAAAGAAAAGAAAAATCCAAAGTTAGAAGCATATACCTAGGACTCCACTCCAATTTCAGTGTCGAACTCCATTCTTCAGCATGGATTAACTCCTCCTTATATAAGCCAAATAATTCCATCATTCGGTATTCAAATTTAAGATCGTCAAAGTCTCTCTTTATGATTTGCTTCAGATTCTATCCACTGAAAGTTTGACCATGTTCGGCCCATTTAATGGAAGAATTTTGTAATGATGTATTCTGACAATATCTTCAAAAATATGTTTTACGTTTCATCACAAAATTTCTGATTTATTCTCCTGGTATATAATTAGATATGGATAATTTAATTAGATCATTAATTCTGGAGGAATGTTTCCTTTTTTCATTCCACACAATTGAAGCATCCGTGGTCTGCCTTAATGAACGTAAATATTCATAATCTTCAACAATAGAACTTCACATAATATTATCTTTACATTAAAATTGTAATCATTTTAATTGTATGTATGTAGACCGATTTATGATCAATTTATTGAGGTGGGGTCCATGCTGTCGTCTAGAGTAACTTTTTAACTTGACTGAATTTTTTGGACCCTCAAAAACAAAAGATAAAGAAAATAAATATATGAAATGAATAAAAAAAGAATCACATCCATTAGATTTATATTTTAAATGATATTCATGAATTACTAAAGAGAGTAAAATCTGTCAATATTTCCAAATTAAGCAGTTTTCCAATTTTAGCCCAAAACACATCATAAATCCAAAATTAATGAAATTAACTCAACTTTTTCAATTTTTGGGGATTAAATAATTGAATTAAATATAAAAAATAATGAAAATATTATCTCTATCAATTCCCCCACACTTAAACTATGCTTTTCCTCAAGAATAAAATCTCAACATGGAATTAAAAGGGCACCAATGTTACTAATATTTAAATTTCAATGAAATAAAATGAAATGATTATTAATATCCAATCAAAGTTCCACAAAAAATATCTATTTAATTTCCAATTTTCAATGAAAAAATCCATTAATGCATCTTACTTTTCTCCTTTTAAAAATGATGGAGCTTCTCCTTTCATTCATTCACCCTTATCAATTTATTATTATTAAACATGCCAAATCATGATCTACCTCTCTTTTGAATCCTTTATCTTATCACTCATGATACAATTAATTGTGTAGTTATACTCATATCATGAGAACATGATCCTTATCCACAAGCTTGTAAAGGAACTTATTTCCCCACTTTGTAACTACATAACACAAATAAAATCACGAGGACTTGCAATAATGGTTTAAATGACTCGGTGGATTTGGGTTGGTGGGTAAATGATTGAAATAATTTAAGGCTAGAAGTAGGAGGTTTGACTCTAAAGTACAATGCATGATTAATCAAGTGAAAACACAGGATGAACCTCACTCAAATCCCTTTTGATAATGTGAAACACAACACAACCCCCCTTTAATGACATGGGTCATGATTCAATAAATGATTAAAAATAATGATATAATCCAGGTTCTCCTCTTTTTTTTATTTTAAATCTATAGAAAGGCCCAACATTATTTTGATTTTTTTAAAATCTCCAGACAGGTACATCTTCAATTTGATTTTTTTATGTAGAACCAGATGAAATGAAAGAAGCATAATGAAATGATGAATCATGCTCAATTTTCTAATAATACACTACCCAAAATGATGATACACACCTCACACGACCCACAAACAATACACATCCCAAAGAACACACGTGAAAGTCCCTTCCCCCACACTCAAACTTGAAATATCCATGCAAAAATACTAAAAGAGTGGGAAGGTAAGGAAAAATCAGCGTGAAACGTGTCTAAAAACTTTAAGGCAATTCATGGATTCTATGGGCTAAAGAAGGATAAATGTAATGGTGGGTCCCAGGTAAATATGTCTCTAGCCAAAGTAGTGCCTCAATCATTTTAAATGTGTTTTTGTATAGTCATATCTTTGACAAGTTTAAATACAAGTTATAGTTGGTGGAACCCCCCAAGATCACTCAAGAAATATGCTCAAGATAAAATAGGAAATATTTAGTCTATAACTCCTCTCAAGTATAGGAATATGATATTAGACAATCAGTCATGGCATGATTAATAATAATAAATTTATTTACTTGAATTTCAGAAATTCAAAGCATGAAAAATGGAAAGGAAATTTCATTTACATGAATCAATTAATTTCCTCAAATCATGAGTCCTTATATTAATATACATGCTTTACTTCAATCACCCAATTATAAATTTTACTAATTCAATATTATTAACATTAAAATCTAAAACATGGCATAAATAGATTCCTAAAAAACTCATGTCTCCTAGATATGTTAAGTAAAACATAATTCAAGTGTGGGAATTCAATTCTAGTTTAAAGAACAAAAGAATGTAAGGAGTTGCAAAGTTAAACATTAAAAGTGAACTACCTTTTGAAAAAAAGAATCTTACTTATATTTGGGGGTTCCATTTTTCCATTATTAACCTAAAAAAGATAATTACTTGATTAAGTGAAAGGATTATGCAATTAAAGCTCAAAAATATAGGAGTGATTGGGCTGCATGCTAAGCTACTTTAATCAAAATAAAATGGAATCTAAATTCCTAGAAAGAAAGTAAAGATAAGCCTTTTTACGATCCCTCAAGTGGTCCCTGGATTATTTAACTGCCTCCAGAGGGCTGTACCATCTATTATCCATAATATGATGGTGGGAGGATCTTCTTGGACATGAACCACCACATGTTTCTCTTCCCAGATTGTAGTTATTTGTTATTATTGAGGAGAATTACATTAATAGAGTACAGCAAATCCACCCCTTCACAATTTGGTATAGCTTGCATGGCAGGGGTAATAAGAAGTATGGATCCTCCTCCTCTTCATTTTCTACTTGTGAAACATCTTCTTCAAAATCCAATTGTTGCTCCATATGTGCTTCATGAAAAGAATAATCAAAGGGATATTCAAAATTTAAATTTGATGTATTAATTTCAAAATCTTCCCTTTTAAGGTAGTAAGCTTATATATTTGGTTCATCAGGCATAACCACATGTATTTCTTCATTGTCTTCCTCAAGTAGATGATCAATATTCTCAGGGAGCTCCAGGTGTTCCTCAACAGGTGCAATGTCTCATTCTTCATCATCCTCAAAGGTGATACAACGATTGACCGAATCTGAAAATTCAAAGTCTTAAGAAGTGATACTCAAATCATATTGAATAAAATAAGAAAAGTTAGAGATTAAGAAAGGATAATCTCCCTGAGCTACTTCTGATGCAATCACTTTTTTTCTATGATAAGTTCCTCTTGGAGTCGATCTTCCCTTGATAAAGGTAGGTAGTCAGGATCTTCCATTATTTTTTCAAATTCTCCTACTTGGGTGGTTTGTTCATCTTCTAAGGCTAGAGAGAGTTATAAAGGTGGTTTTTATTATACTTTGTATGGAATTAAGAGATCATGTTGCATTTCAATTTCTGCCCATGTACTCTAAAATTTATCCAAATTCACATGATCGCTCTATTATAAATTAGTAGAATATGATCTTTCATCTGTCTCATCTAGCAATGGTTGAGAGAGGTGGAATTGATCTTTAAGAACACACTCTTTTACCCCCTCAGGTTCTTCAATATAAAAAACTAGTGGGGAAATTTCTTCTATAGCTTGCTCAAGCTCTTGCTCTGGTTTAGGATCCGGTTTCTCACTTTGTGCTCAAACAAAGTCAAAAACTATTTACATTTTTCTCCCCAAGCCATCAAGTGCATTTCTAATCCTATACACCTAGGCATTTAGATCTCTTTAATCCACTTCAGGTTCTTAATATTGCACCTACGAGTAATCATCCCATGCATAGTAATTGGAATTTGAATACATCATGGAAAAGTAATTTATTTTATTTTATTTTTTTTAAATGAAAAATATCTAAAATTTGAAAATAGAAAAAGTAAATTAAACAACCGATTAGATCCCCGGAAACAGTGCCAGTTTTGATGCATGCCTATTGTAGGGCATGGAAATGCAATTTATTTTCATAATGAAGCACAGAGGCTGACCGGGGTCGTCTCACTTGAGGAGCTTTCTTAGTTGTTTACCCACTTAATCTAGTTTAAATAAACTAATTCTTTTTGGTAATTTTTATTTAATCTAGGAATAAATGAAATGAAATTTAAATAAATGATAAAACTGACATGAAATGACAAAAAGAAATGAATAAAGAACTTGGTCCTAGGGTTGGATTACACGGTTTCATTCATTATTTATTTATTGTTTAAATTGAATTTGATAATTCATTTAATGAAACCTCATTAATGAATTAAATTAAATCAATTTATTTAGTGTCTGATTTTAGTATGAATCCGGAACACCAAACCACACCTCCTCCAATAGTCAAATATGTTAACATCTCAACTGAGAATGTTATTCCTAAAGGACCCGACTCCACTATATGTCGTTTCATCCCTTATGGAAACCCAAACTCCAACGTATGAAGGGTTTTCCTAAGAGAAGGTAGGTTAAATGGATGATTCAATGGAAAGGAATGGATTTGGATATAGTGTCATGGTGGACGATCGCCGCACCCATGAAATATTACCGCCTCCACCACAAATAGAATAAAAAATTTTGAATTTGAAGCCTAATAATAAAGAACACCGTGAAACCTCTCCCAGGGCCAAGCCTCGGGTTAGTCACTTTCCATGGAGAAGTTCATAGAGATCACGATGGAAATATGGAAGAGAGAGAATGTGATTGTAATTGGAAGAGAAAAGTGGTGTAAGAATAAAAAGGGGGAACACTTTAATATAAAAATTAATGTGTTACATGTAAAGGAAAAATAAAATAAAATAAATGAAAAAAAATCCTAAGTACGTATCATGTCCTTAAGAATCAACTCCAATGTCGGTGTTGAACTCCCCTCTTCATCACGGATTAACTTCTCCTTATATAGAAGAATGCATTCCGTCCTTCAGTCTTCAAATTTAAGATCTTCAAAGTCTCTCTTTAAGATTTTCTACTGATTGTCTCCACTGAATATTGACCATGTTCGGCCTATTTAATGGATGAATTGTGGAATGGTGTATTCTAACAATATCTTCAAAAATATTTATTACATTTTATCACAAAATTTAGGATTTATCCTCCCTGTATATCATGAGATATGGCCAATTTAATATGAGCATTAATTCTGGATGAATGTTTCGTTTTTTCCTTCCCCACAATTTAAGCATCCATGGTCCGCCTTAATGAATGTAAATCTTCATAATAATAAACAACCAAACTCCCCATTTAATTATATTTCCATTACAGTTGGAATCATCGCAATTGGATGTATGTAGACCGATTTATGATCAATTTACTGAGGTGGGATCCACATAGTCATCCAGAGTAACGTTCCTACTTGACTGAATTTTTCATAACCTTTAATGGCCAAATTAAATCCTGGTCCAAAAACAAAAATGATGAAAATAAATATATGAACCGAATAAAAAAATAATCACATCAATTTGATTTATATTTTAAATGATATGCATGAATTACCAAAGAGAGTAAAATCTGTAAATATTTCCAAATTAAGCAGTTTTCCAATTTTTGCCCAAAACACATCATAAATCCAAAATTAATGAAATTAACTCAACCTGTTCAATTTTTAGGGATTAAATCATTGAATTAAATATAAAAAATGATGAAAATTTTATCTCTATCACCATACAATGATGTATTTCATTGAAACCACTCACTCTATCTTTTACAAAAATTCTAGGACATTTGTATAAAAATTACTTCATTCTTATACTTATCCATAAATACATCACTAGAAATATTCATATAAATATACCTAAGGATATAACTAAGGTTTTATCATCATAAAATCAAAATTTTAACTATACCCCTGCTCTAATACCATCTATAATGATCCTTTCTTTTCCAAACATTAACATTAAATAAATTCATCAGAACACTTAAACATTATACAAACAGAAGCCCAAAGACCTTGATTGGTATAGTGCATTTGGAAACATGGAAGCATAAAAATTGGTATATATGTGAGCTACATCATCTCCCACTAGGTTCTTCTTAAATAGTACCATTTTCAACATATAAAACACAGTAAATATAATCATATCCTGGGAAAAAAGAAACATAAAAGGGATGATCTCAAATGAACATTAAGGGTAAAAAAGGGAGATATATAAGCATAAACATGAGCATAAGGGATAGAAAATGTGATCATTAAAATTTGAGATAATACCTTGTATATTGAAGATCATCCTAGAGATCATGGTATAAATATTGAATGTTCATAATACATGAATGATAATGAAATATAGAACATAAGACATGAAATCATAACTTAGGAATAAATCATATAATTTTAGAAAACACATATACATATAATGATTTCTATAGTAGAAAAGGAATCACTGGAAAGAACATCTTAGTAGTCATGGTTCACTCCCATGGCCATCATAGTAGTCAAGGTTCATTCCCAAAAACATTTTATTTGCACGATTTCACTACTCATACCAATTTAGTCTATCTCATGATATATAAAACTTTACCCAATGCACTGGTGGGAGATATAGGTCCCACCCATCACATAAACAAATCATACATATATGATCCACAAGATTATAAATAATCATATCATAAACCATGAAATAAATTGGATACCATAAACATGTAAACATATCATAACCTGTGTAAAGATATAGGTTTCATAATCATTTTGTCATAAGAAGCATGTTTCAAAATAATATAACCCGTGAAAGCGATACAAGATTCATAAGCATCATGTCATAAAAAATCCATTTAAAAAAATAATATGAATGGGAACATTGAAGAATTTACCTATAAAGTAATGAGAAAAACCAATGGATAATATATTATGTGGGAAAAAAATTTAAAAGATCAATTAAAAACATTTGCTGAGTCAAATATCATTTCTTATTTGAAAAATTATATTTAAAACATAAAACCATTTGAATGTCTTTTTCTTTGTAAATACCTTTAAAATTTATAAAGAACACTGGAAATCATTTTGAAAACATTTTTTCTTTTAAAAAATATAAAATAAGCTTCAAAAAATTTTAAAAACGTTTTTCTTTGAAAAAAAATTGAAAATTTTTAATGAAATATTGATTTTATTTTGAAACCATGTCTTTTAGAATACCTTGAAAACTTATAAATAAATCTTGACAATGTTTAAAATGACTTTTTAAACATATTTTTTTTAAATAAAATTTTACTTGAAAATTTTAAAAATAATAATGAAAAAATTTATAAAACAATTTTACTTGAAAACCTATTAATGGATATTGAAAAAACATATGAAAATGTTTTCCATTTTTTTGTAAAACCATTTTTTTGAAAAAAAAAGGATTCGGACCGAAGAGAAATATTCAATTATATTTTTCTTATTTTTTTTCTTGATTATCATAATTACTAAAGTGTTAAAAAATGGTACAAATACGTTGTTATATCTGGAATAAATAGTTGATAAAAAAACTCTTGGGTTTTCTTGAGATACATATCACAATATATCATTAACAAAGCATAATCATTTACAATCTCGAAATGTGATGAGATTATTTCAATAAACTCTTACCACTTGGTTACATGGGATTATAATATCCATGTATGAAAAGGAAGTTACATGACACTTAAAATATAATTAAAATAATTATTTTCATGATATAAACTATAAAATAGAACTATATACACCTCGATAAATAGTTTAGGAGCATGAAAAAACATTTTTCGGAAAGAAGGAAAATTGAGATAGAACTATTTTATTGATTTGGTAACTTTTGCAACATAAAACCCACAATATATGGATGATATAATGAATATGTAGGGACTCATAAATTTGATTATAAAACATAGATAATACAATCATGATCAATACATACACCACAAAAAAGGAAAGAGTGGTGAACATTGCAAGTATCTCATTGAAGTAAAAAGTGAGATGGAATACCCTTACCTTGTGTCATAACTCTCATTCTTACTCACTCAAACCATAAGAAGAATACATATAAGGTTATTATAAATATTTTAATTAATAATATTATTATACCTAATACCATATATGGATTTATTATTACCATATATTACCCTCTTATTAATAATCCCATGTTAAGGTTTCACTTTGGGTAATATTCACTTTGTTTTTTGCATGTGTCTTAATTTTTTATAGATTTGGTACTCATAATTATATAATGATTTAAGAATGTAAAAAATTATATAAATATAAGTTATATATATTATATTTAAATATTAATAATTTAAATCATAAAGAATTATGAAATGAAATACACCGTTCATGGAGGTGGTAAGCCGTATATACGCATGGATGTTGTTTATGTTTTTTATCATATTGAAAGAAAGTATGTAAATTAAATATGTATATATGTATATATATATATATATAATTATTCTATAAGAATTAATATATCATATATATCACATAATTTCACTAAATACATCCTTAATACATTCCATGTGGTGTGTGATGGAATCACATCGCTTTGATGGGGAGGTAGTCCACATTTCCTCAAACGAGATTATCGTATTAACACCAAATGAAAAGTAGAGAGATGTGTGTTGAAAAAGGAATAAGGAAGAATGAGTATATACTAAATTTAATATACACATTATATAAATATATTTTCCATCATAATGTCCTCCATGATAGGTGGTAAATGAAACACAAACAATCATCATTTTGTGAAGAAGTATTTCACCATACACAGATACAATATGTTCAATATCTATTAGATGGAGGTGTGTGTAAGTTTAGGTAGAAATATTGGAATAAAAACATCCTAGTATATGTCCTATATTAGTTTTATTACACAATAATGGAATAAATATTGTGGAGTGGGTGAAAAAGGAAAACAAAGGAATGGAACTTAAGAGAAGGCATTACATCTTGATGAGGTAACTCCTTTTTGTTTAAAATAAAATGCTTCATTGAGAGGATTTATGCCTAAAATTTTGATTCAAGGTTTATGTTAGGATTTTTTGGAGGATACTTGGGTAGATCTTGGCATAACTTAAAAGTCTTGAGAGGTGTGAGGAATGGGTAGAGGTGGTGGCCTTTTATAGTGGAGGAGTGTCACTCTTCTAAATATTATAAGAGAGAATTCCACCCACGTTTTTCATGTTTCAAGTGGATCCAATAATGGAAAAATGTTGATCCCATTTATTATATTGTCCAAATAGAAACCTCCAGTGGGTTTTGGAAGTGTCTAGGTCGTTTTGGGTCTTATATTTAACATTTAGTACTTTATTAACCTAATGGTTCTCTTAACCGATGTAAGTAATTTTAATTACATTCACTAATATTTTTTGTTAAATTTATTTTAAAATATAATAAATACTAAATTATTATTATTATAAATAAGGAATAAATTATTTAAAATTATAATCACATAAGTTATAAAAATTAATCAAAAATTAATACTGGTGACGGGACGACACTACAGTCTTTTAATGTAAAACTGATCCAACATGTGCTAAGTTTTTATATCCTATTTCAATGTAAAATTGTTTCTAATTTAATAAATTGGAATATTTGGTAAAAATAGTATCTAAATATACTATTAAAACATTTAAAAATATAATTTAACCTTATAAATAAATTATATGAAAAATATGTTTTGAAATAAAATGTTATACTTTTATTTATTATTTAAAAGATGAAACTTTTTTAAAAATAAAAAAATTATTCTAACATAATTTTTATGTTTCTCTTCCAAATATAAAGATTATTTTGACATATTAAATCTATAAATGTTCCAAAAATTGGATCTAAAATGGGTTCTCCATTAATAAGCGGTAAACAATATCCTAATAAAAATACAGGGTTTTGGGAAACAATTGTGTGTGTTCTAATCTTAAATATATCAAATCTGTTGGATAAATATAAAAAATATTTTATTGAATATATAAGATAATTATTACATTAATATCACTTAATTTTTTTAATTATTTTAATTTGAATTGGTTAAAATAACTTCATGACTGTAATAATATTTTCCATTATATTTAATAAATTTTTATATTCATTATTTGGAAACCTATGAATTCATTTTATATTTGTTTATACCCCATATTTTTATAATTTAGTTAACACTATTTAATATCTATCAAATTAATGGATAACTTATATTGCATTATAATAATATTTTTAATAATATAGTACAGTTAGGTAACACTCGGTCTTTCGTGTTATGCAAGCCATTGAGGAAGGTCAATCTTTAATGCAACATATGCTATTTTTGTTTTTCCATGTAACATATGACAATTTGGGATTATGTGTAAAATAATCTATGTTGGATAAATGAGAAATGGATATTTTACTTAGTGAAAGTATATTTTTAGTGTTGTGTGAAATGAATAATATTAAAAGATTAAATTAATTAGAAAAAAAATTCACCAAAATCTTGAGGTGTTACACCAGAGTATTATATATAAATATTAAATCAGTTTTTAAATATTCTACACACTTAATAATAATATAATCCCAATAAACATATAGGTTTAGTATTCTTGAAGACCAAATATATAATATGATTATGTAATGAAAGATTTTCAACACATCCCATGAATAACTTCTCTCATTGTACCCTTCTTAGTTATTTCATGATTAATAAATTTCTTCATAACTAGAGGAAAATAGAAACATAAGAATGATTGATTTTAGATTCTTATTAGGGTAAAACATGGAGATATCAATTTATGAATATATGCATACAAAATTTATGAATATGAGTTTGAGAGAAATATCATAACTTATTATGTTTATATATAATAAATCTAAGATCATAAATCATGATTCATAGAATAAAGAATTACCATTTCAAAATACATGAGTCATCATAGTAATGAATGATAATTAATTAATCATGATCCATGAGAGTATATCATAATCATTAGAAAATTTAATTTTAATTTTGGAAAAATAATAAGTATAGAAAATCATTTCTTTAGTCACGTATCACCGCCAATACCATTATCACTGAGTAGAAAACGTCCCATAAGGTATTGGGTTCACTTGATAACCTCTTTTCATCCTTAGAATGGATTCACTCCACATACTTTTTCAAATTATCTCAAGAGATTTCACTCATTACCAAATTAATTTGAAAGATATATAATTCTATTCCCACCCACTATATAATGAATACTATACATATGTGTGATGTGATATCATATAAACAATTATTATTCCATCATAGCATAACCTATAGAAAATAAATAAGTTTAATAATTATCTCATCATCATATAATCATAATCAATCCTAAGAAAGAAAATTGATGTTATCATTAGATAATATCCCCATTGAAGCATAAAAAACATCAAAGTATGTTGACATATTAAAAAAACATTTATAAGATAATATAATGTTTTTAAAATATGGGAAAATGTCATTTTCCTATTTTATCTATAAAAAAATACTATAGAATATTAAGAAATATATATATTTTTTTAAAACAAACACGAAAAAATTTAAAATAATCTTTATAAGAAATAAATTTCATGACATCAGAAAATGTCATTCATGTCGTAACTATAAAAATAAATAATCTTTTCATCCTTTTTTTTTATAAAAAATCATAAATTACAAGTTCATAAACACAATGTAAATCTTCCTTTGTAATAATTTCAAAATGAAATTTAATTATGGATGAAAATTAATTGTAAATAATTACTGGAATATATAAAATAAAATTCTTGAAAACACTTAAGGTAAATGGGTATGGAAGAAAAATTTCATCTATCAAAGAGAAAATACGATCAACTAATCATGAAAACATTTCCTAGATCATTTTAAGTACCGAAGAGAGGATAATTAATGGAAAACATTAAAAACCAAGAAGTAAATATATGATAATTAAATATATTTAAATTAATAGATAAATATCATTAAATTTCCAAAGATGATATTCATCATAAACAATCCCGATTAAAAATGAGACTCTAACATAAACCCTTATCTTTAGTTAGGAAATTCTTTTTATGTGATCTTAATGTCCTATATAATAAATTTATAATTATTATAATTCTTTAAAAAACTATATTAATACCTATATTTTAGTATATCAATTCCATATAATTTTAAAATACCCATTTATTAAAACATCTTCATTAAAATCATTATCAGGGTGAAAACTAGTCTATTTTCCATGCATGTTTGGGTTTGTTGGTTCTCGTCATTACACCAAGGTCATGTTTTCATTATATATAAAATTTTAATCATTTATATAATTATTATATTTATTAATTATAATTTTTTTTAAGAATTATTATATGGTTTTGATGAAAAATGTAGTACATCACTTCGTTGAGACGACATTCTATACATACACACCAGTAATGTTTTCATTTTCCAATGAATGGAAATAAAGAGAGACTGAGAATAATATATCTTTCCAAAATCATAATAATATCCTAAATATTTTATATATTCATTAAATCCATTTATATTAACACCAATTTATATAATACATGATAAATGATTCACATCACTTCATGGATGTGGAAGTTAAGACGTACACAGACAATGTTATCAGTTCTCATAGGATAGAAATGTGGTAGAAAAAGGGATGTACAATTAACATAAAAACATTTTATAATATTAAATATACTAATTTAAACATTTTAATATGGTTATAGTGAATTTAGAGGAGTTCAGGGAATAATTAAACTAAAAATAGATTGTAATGATAATTGCTACATCTTCGATAAAGCTCCTTTAGATTACCCATAAAGAATTTAGAAGTTCATCTTTTAAGATGGGAAAAATATTTCGGATTTTGGGAGATAATTTGAAAAGATATTTTAGTATGTCTCAGATAAACTATATGTCTCAAACTATGTTAATAAGTGAGGGTATTGGCACTATTGTAAATACTTAAAACATCAAAATATAATAAAGTAATAATCAGGAGAAAGTGGCAACAAATAAGCCCAAATTAAATGATGTGATAAGGGTGGGTTAAAAACCAAAAATCCAATTGGATTTATAAAATGTTTTAAGTCATTTTAACCCTTATTAAACCATTTTAAAAACTATTATAATAGTAATGTTTTACCCTGATTAATATTCATTAATACCGAAATTGAAAGTGTAATCCCCACCAAATTTGGAAGTACAAGTTCCAAATATTGATACTATTTTATCAAATTAAAATCCTATAAATTAAATTTAAAATAATGATGAAAAATGTAATGGAAATTATTTATTTAAAAATTCATTCTTAAGAATAAAATAGAATTTAATAAAATTCCTTTCCTATTAAAAAATTAAATGACTATAATTTCTTTATAAAATATATCATTTAAAAGTTTTGTTAAAATTATTCATAAATAGTGAACATTTTTATTTTTTAAGATAAAGACACATTTCTTGTATATTTTTTTTACAAAAAATATATCTTCTTATTTTGGAATGATTTAATTTTTACTTCTATCCAATTGATAACCTATAAATTCATTTTATAAATGTTTTAAAAATAAAATTTCATAAGTTTAATACTCTTTATAAATTTTATAATATTTAATAAATGAGAAAACAAATATCAAAAAGAAAATATTTCATAAAAATTATTTAAGATCAATAATATTTTATCAGTGAATTTAATTTTTTTGATATTATATTTAATTTAAATGCCATATAATGTACTTAATTTTGAAATTTATGAGAATTATTCACATAATTTCATGGTGTTTTTCTTCCAATGATGTTAAACAGATAGAATTTATTAATGAAAATTATATTCTAAAATCTCATGGAGTAAAATCTTACCCCCTTATGAGAAATTATCCTTCAAAATTATATACCTATAATATTAAAACTAAGGGTACCTATTCCTTATCACCTACCTGGGTTCTCCTATTTATTCCAAAAAATTTTATGATTCCTACATAGATGCATATCCGGCTGTGTAGTCATGTTTCATATAACTTTATCCTTATGACACAATATTTCAACTAGTAGTTCTTCATAAGAAAGATCATGTAAGAATGGTCTAACGTCCCAATTTTGTAACTATGAATAACCTAATATATAATTTCTCAAAATTGAAACATAGAACACATCATGTACTTAGGAGAGATTTCAAGTATGTTCTAAGTGAGAATCCACCATCCTAATATGATCATGTGTCTCATAGGGAATAATATACCTAGGGCTTAGATTGAACTTATTTCCAAATATAATAACAATCTTCCACAAATATATTCATATGAAAATGTAATCAATGACTTTCCAGATATCAATGATGATTTTAAACAAAACTTTCTTATTGGATCTGAACTTCCCTGATTAATTTTTGGATGGATCTGACCTTATATATCATTTCCACAGAAATATCGGGTCCCAATATCATTTTTCTCCAAATTAATCCCAACTTGTTGAAGTTCTATATTTTTTTATTGATGGATTTATATGGATTCATATGATGAATTGAGTGAAATTTATTATTATATTAAAATTAAACTACGGGAAGGTATAGATCCCAATACCCATTTAAATACACATATAAATATATAAACATATGTTCTAGGGTTTTAATAGTCCTCTAAAGCTGACCATCACTCCAAGTATGACATGAACTGCTAACGCTCAACTCCTTATTCAAGTCTTGTTGAACACTTCTCAAAAAAATCAAGGAAAACATTAGATCCCAATCAAATATGATTGAGAGTTGAAATCCTAGAAACATTACCACATCTTTATTATATAACCTCGTGTAATGACCCCAAATAGAGTAATTCAGATCCATTTTATTACTTTATTAAAATTATATTATATAAAACTAATCACATATAAAATGATAGTATTGTTTAGTAGTCTTAGTAAATGAAATGAAATCATTATTCCGATATTTAATTTGAAATCACAAATGATATTTTTTTTAAAATATCATTGTTCCATATAGCATATAATTGAATATCATTCTTATTAATATTCACAAATTCCTAGGAAAGGAATAAATAAATGTGAGGTAAAATTCTTAGTAAGTGTAAGTACATCATAATATATTATGAATCAATTAGCACAACCAACCTGAAAAGGTAAATAACTGAACACACATTCCGTTTAAATAATTTTACTAGTATAATCAATATGGAAAGACAGATAACTGAACAGATGTTATATTTAAATAATTTGATTAGTAATTCAAATATATAAAGGTAAATAAATTAAAACACATTCTATTTATTCAATAACATGACTATCATAAATAGATAATGTTTAATCTATATAGAAATTTAAATATCTGAAAACACATTCCATTTTATCATTAAACTTATAATGAAATTCATATAGGGATATTATCATTGTTAAATTATGAGGGATAATAATAATAAATTGTTAATAAAGAAAATTATAAATTATTGGTTGTTATCATCTATGGAATCATGATATCTCTGCTATAAGTACCTTTCTCAAGATAGTTTAAAACTAATGCATAAGTATACCCTGAAAACCCATTCAAGTAATGCTAGTCAACTAATTCATCTAATGATACTACTAATTCATCACATGGATTTATATTATTGGCCCCCACAAATATCTATATGTCCAAAAAATTATTCATATATCAAACAATCATTTGAATTAATGTATCTATTTTCCATATAATCCAATATCTGTATAGATTGAAGAATAAATTTTTTTCAATATTTTCCTAGTCAATAAAATAACATTCAAAGTAAACCCCCATATGTTGTAATGATATAAATTTTATGAAATAATCATATCCATGATAAAATAAAATATATATTTAGGGGGAAATTAAATGTCCAATGATCTTTGAAAAGTGAATATTTCAAGGGAATGTTAATGACTATAAAAATGAATGAAGGATGTTATTTTTAATAAGATAATTGGTAAAAATAATCAGAAACATTTAGAGAAATAATAAGGATTGTTTTAACATAAAATATCCATATTTCAGTATATATAATATAAATAGTTTTTTATTGATTAATAGAAATACCATAAAAATATTATTAAAAAAATTCATGAGGAAAATATCATTTTCATTTAAAAAACCACCTTTTAAATTATAGAAGCTAAAAAAAATTGGAAATAGTTTTATTTGAAAATATACTTTGAAACTTATAAAGATATAATTTTAACATTGACTTTTCATGATGATGGGAAATTTTGGACATGTCGTACATGTGTAAAAAATATTATATTCATATATTTGATAAAAGACAAACATGCCATATTTGGATAATTCCACGAAGATTAAATTCAAAAAAAAATTAAAAAATTTAAACATGGGAAAAAATTTATTTTATAATTAATTATAATAATTTTATAACATTTTTCAAAACCTTTTTTGATAACACTGGTATATAAGAAAAGGGATTTTTTAGTGAAGAGATAAAAAATAAGATTTTATTTAAAACATTTTATAAATAATTTTAAGTGAAAAATAGTGATAAAATAGTAATATTACATGAAAATTTAGTGGGGTTAATTATCCAATGAATAAATAATTTCCTTAAATGTAAATTAAATCATAAAAAATCCCTATAAAAATGAGATTGTGAGATAAATCATCACAAATATCATAATATTGAAATGAGAATTAATCAATAAATATATTATTTGTACAAAAATTAAACACAAATAAAATATTTGTAATTGAAACATAATATATTCAAATGTTATTACAATTATAATATAAGAATATGAATGGCAAAAAAGAAGTAATATAACCTACTAAAAAGAAATTGAGTAATGAAATTATTTTACCAATTTTTTATTTTATACTCAAATCCCCTTGGATGAAATAATTAAAATGGAATATTAAATTAAAATGATATATAAATTATTCATGATATTACATGTAATTTTTTTGTCTTCCATATAAAATAAATTATGTGTATAACACTATAATATTGCATGATGATGGGAAATTCTGATGAAATCCATTATATCATGATTCCTTTTGGTTGAACATGATTTAATATTAGATATAATTGTTTTAAGCTTGTTATTAATTTATAACACAACCATATTAACATTTATAATTTCATATAGGATCCTATTATAACATTTTAGCACCATTTTATTAATAATATTTCATTATTTACAATGTTTTAGGTGTTATTTACCTTATTTTCTAAAGTCTGTTTTGGCATGAATGTTCTTATTCTTGTGCATATGTTATAGATCCATCATCTATAGAATTATCTTGATGTTATAAATATCATACCGAATCATTATAAATTTTCTCAATCATTAATAATGTTGGAAATGGAAAATGAATCACATTGCTTTGTTGACACAGTAGGCTATACATACACACGAGTGGTGATATAAATCCATTAATGAGCTAAAGGATAAGTAATTTAGTGATATATTAATATAAAATAAGAAATATAATCTATTAAATTTAAAATATATTAAATAATTTTTTTATTACTTTCCATGTAAATTTTAATTAAAAAATGAAACACATCGCTTCGTGAGGTGGTAGTGGCCGCAAAAAAACGACAATATTGTATTTAAATGGAATAGAAAGTAAGAATGTATATATGATATTATAATTAAATAAGTTTAATAATATCCTAAATATAATATATGTGTTTTACATCCATACTTATATCTATCCTTCAATGGTGGTGATAGAAAACGAAGTGCATATGTTTATAAGGGTGTAGTCTTCCATACAATCTATAGATAGATTCATTTCCCATTTGATTGGATATGAGATGGATATAGGTCATTACCTTTACATAATAACATAACAGTATATTAAAGATACTTATTTTATTATATAATAATGGTTTAATAAAATTTTAAGGAGTTAGAAGACGAAGTAAAATAAAAATACATGTTTAAGAAAAATACCTCTTCTTTTAAAAAATTATTTAGGTTTGAACCAAAAGACTCCCTAGGTTTTATTTATAATAAAAAAAAGATTATTGGAAGATTAAAGGTGAGTAAGAAAGTGATTTTGGTTTTTTGGATGAACCAAATGGATTTCTAATTAAGAAGAGAGGAGTAGAGGGGCAACATTTTATTAGTGTGGGAGATGAAACACATGGAATTTTTAAAAAGAATAAATTAAACCCCCTTGTTTATCATTCCAAAATCCAAAATAATGGGTCATTATTGACCATAATATTATATAATATCCCAATAAGGACATACAACGGGGTTTAGATAGGTTTTTTTGTTATTTTATCCCTTGTTTTTATGTTTAATCCCCAGTAAATCAGTTTTTACCTTAACAATGGTAAATACTTTCTACAGCTTTTATTATTAATAATTGTTGAAATTTAAGTTGAAATTAATATATATTATAAATTATTTTAAGTCAAAATATGAAATACAATTTTCAAAATTTAATTCAGTTATGTGGAAGAATCCAATTTAAAATTATACCCATAGATGCGAAGAAAAAGTGTGTTTTCAAAGGGAAAATTATCATAAATATAAAAGGTTTTAATATCAAAATTCAATATGAGATATATTATAATAACCTAAAATAGTTAAATTTTAATATTATTTCAATAATTATACTTTAAAACTAATTTAAAATGTAATTTATCCTTTCGAATTATTTATACAAAAGGAAAGTCTTCAATAAAAATTTATAAATTCACTATTTATAAAAATATTAATCATTTCAGAAAATTAAAAAATTTACCTTTATATAATTCTAGTATTATGATTTAAAAATTGAATTGAATTTTATCAAATAAATTTTATAAAAGTGGTAAGATTAATTTTAAATTATTTATGAAATGTGTGACTAAACCCTCTTTTAGAAAAAATATATTTTTTCCCAAAATCATTTCTTTCTTTATTTAAAATGATTCTTACTATATTTATAATCAATTTATAAGCATAATTTTCATAATTTGGTTACAAATATTCATAAATAACAATTTAACAACTTGGTTATAATGGTATTCTATTTTACGGTTCATTTATACTTGGAGTTTCTTATTTCATAATCTATCAAAGGGATTAAATTGAAAGAAATATATTTCATGGGTTTTTTAAGCTCTGTGTTGTGTATTTTATAAGATATCAAATATAATTTTATAATTTTATATTTATTGGGTCTTAAATTATCCCTATATTTTATAAATTTCATCCCCACAATTTAATATTGCGCTCATAAATCAAGGGTTTTATATTTTAAAATTCTTTTCAGGAAAATCTACATTGTAAAAATGGTTAATAAAATATCCTCTTAATTAGAGAGAAAGGTAAGTATAAATATCATATGTAATAACACATAACATGGTTTATATTAATATAATATTAGTGTTAAGTGAACATATATACATTTAATAAAAGTTTAAATAATTATAGATAGTGATAGAGGTCATTGATCACAAGAAAGTGATTGATCAATGGAAAGTTAAAGACCTAAAAACCATAAATATTAAATGAATTAAAAGACCATATGATTCATCATATATGAAGGAAATATGAGAATGTTTTTATTTCAATACCCCTATCATAAATTTGAGTAAATATTTATAATTTAAGAATATAAGTCAATATAATCACTTGATATGTTTCTATTTCATAAGAACAATTTCACCCTTTGGTTTTTATTAGATCTATTTCAAATTCATAACTAACTCCATGAAATGAATATAAAAAATGAATTTTTTGTTCCTAAATCATTGAAATTCAATTTAAATTTATCATAAGATCCATAAAATAGTGAAAAATCTTCCCACAAATCTCAAAATATTTTTTAAAGAAAATATTGTTAGATAAATTTATCTAATATAATATATTAATATATACACCTCAATAGTAAAATTAATAATTCAATATTAATTTATTTCTGTCAAATAATTAAAAAAACAACTACATATTAACTAGGAAATAATGTAGGCCAGTGGTAGGTGCTAAACCCTTATTATTGTTTTGTTGTTTGTTCCAGCCCCACAACACTGCAGGATGTGATAGGTTATCACCCATCATATGGGTAGTATTTTTTCTAAAACAATATCAATATAATACATATAATGTTCCATAATCTTAATAACCCATAATTACCCAAAAAATATAAGATATACACTAAAGTTTACTGATACCTTTAGATGTATTACCTCAAAATGTTAGATCATTATTCCTTAAATAACCCTTTCCCTAAATATATACTAAACCAATGAGATGTATTTCCAAAAATGTTTCTCAAAATATCTTTAATCATGGTATGATCCCATCACATAAAACCTAAAAAGGGGCCTTTATGAATTTTAACTTATGATCAATCTTAAAATCATAAATCTATGATGATATCTATAGCTCCAAAGTTAATAAAGACATATATTCTCCTAAAATTTTACATAACCATTACATGATTCATGATTCTTATAAATGAAACATGATTGGTAAAAGAACTTTTACATTTTAATTGTTGAAACCCAATAAATAAATAATTCATCCAATTTATTTCAACATTGTTCATTCCTTGGTTTAGGGTTTAACCTTCAAGAGTAATCATTGACTCAGATAATTCATAGGTTCTACACATTTGAAACAACAAACTATAAATGGTTCCCAATGGGGAGATCTGTTTCCTTCCATCACACTCTTCAATTTCACCATCAATTCATTGCCTTATTCCTTTCTTTTATATAGATAAAACATTTTCTCATTCCTTTTAGAAACTTTCTTAGGTGTATCTTTCTTTATTTCGGATATTAAAGAAATTGATCCTTCTTTCCTCTCTGGTATGCATCAATTTATCTCTTTGAGAACTCCATCATTCTCTTCTTTGGTGAGTTTGAGAGAGGGATTAGATATTTGTTAATCATATTTTAAGATAATAATTATGTATAATAACCATATATTTCACTCCTCTAATCCTCTAATTTTGTTTCCCATAGTCACCACATTATCCTTCATACAAAATGTTAATAAAATTCCTTTGGGTTCTAGGGATTTCCTAAAAAAAGAATAGTGTGAGAAATAAAAATCTTATTGATACACCAAATTATATTTTATAGGATGTCTTAATCATAAAACCTTTTCTTTCAATGTAAGACACATTTGGTTTTTCCTAAGTTATTCATTGTCATCATCAATTCAAATAATTCAAAATGGCTAGTAGGGAAAATTTTAATTATCCAAAGCATATCTCCCGGGAGCATCAAACCATGTGCATAGTAAGGCCCATAGTCATGTACCAAATGATGACCGAGTTAAGACCAATATACTATTTTAAGTGTTATTACCCCTAGGTAAAACAATTACCAGAACACATCCAATTTTAATATCCATAAAAATATGTATTTCTAGAAAAAACATATATTCTCTTCCATAAAAAAACATTTGGGTGTACTTCTATACTTCTCCTAAAATTTAATCCAAGGTTTTTGTTCCCTACTCTATAGTTTTCTAAATACAGTTCCCATGGATTATACTAAAATTCTTCTGATATCATATATAATGACCCCAAATCCAATAACTTGGAGATAGTGTGTTACTTTATTACATTATAATAAGATATAAGGAATTACATCCTAAAAGACCGAATATTTTAGTAGTACTGGTAGACTAGATATATAAATGATTCCCATATTACATTTAAAAAAAATTACATCTTTTCCCCAAGAATATAATTATTACCTCTAGAACATCCTTCCATATCATTCTTAGTATATATCATGAATTCTTGGGAACAAAAAAAATGGATGAACTCAAATTCTTAGTAAGGTCTAAGTATGATAAATGCTATCCTGAATGAATAAGAATAATCAACATGTCAAAGTAAATAACTAAACCGACATGCCATTTGAATAAATTTACTATTATAAACAATATGTAATGTTAAATAACTGAACACACATTCGATTAAAAAAATTTTAATAGAATAATCAGTATGACAAGGTAAATAATTGAAAAAACATTCTATTTATTAAATAACATGGATTTTATGACTAGATAATGAATAATATATATTAAAATTTAAATAACTGAAAAAACATTCCATTTAATCAATAAAATGAGAATGAAATTCATCTAGAGATAAAATTATAATGAAAATATCATGAATAATAATAATTGAATTCTCAATCAATGAAATTCATAACTATGAAAAATAATTATCATAGGAATTATGATACCTAAACTGTAATGTCATGGATTTTTCCGTGTTTTATTTTTAAATAGTATATGGAATTATAATGAGACCAGGAATAGAGACGACAGATCATTCTGGGGCTCGGTGATCCTGGAATGGTGTCTTGAACGTCTTTTAGGTTAAGTGAGTTGAAATATGTGTGCTGTTGTGGAACTTTCCAAATAGATGCCCAGATTAAAAATATAAGGGCACCGTTGTGTCCGGGAAGATGAATTTACCTAAGAATGAGTATAACCTTGACCGGTGCTAGTCGAGGGAAAAAGTTACATTTCAGACATTTTTAGGAAAATAAAATAAAATAAATTCACCATGATTATTTTATTTTATTTGGAAACATCCACTGCAGCGCAACAATGGGGAAACTGTTCCTTAAATTAATTCCATGCCATAATCACTATGAAACAGAATCGCTGAATCATTAATACCACATCATGATGGAATCCCGAAACACATTTCAAATTTTTAATAGGTCAATCGAATGATTCTCATTGGAAAAGGTGGAAAAATCTCTGGAGAATCCGTGGATCTTTGGAGAGAACTCTCAGGGACAAACGACGACAGATGAAAGCAGTGAATCACTGCGCCAATGAAGTTGAAGGATCCTAGTGATGATGGAATCACGAACCCTTCATCAACTACCGATCCCTTCTTGAGTTAGGGGTTTTTATTTCAATTCCTTTTCCCCATTCATGGATTAAACGTTGAAAGCAGACCAACCCATGAACAGGTTGATCTGCAGATCATGCATTCTAGAGGGAGGGTTTTTATTTGGATGTTTCTAGGGATTAATCCATGATTATTGTTTATTGTGTTGATCCTTCTCCATTTGATCCTACCAAGGAGAGCAGATCAATTCCGTAATGAATGACAGCAGAGGTTCGTTCCTCACATTTTTTTTTGATTTCCTCCCCCTTTCTTTTCATGCGTTCTTCGCGTTCTTCATGGGGTGATGAACAACGGATCATTACACCTTAATTCTTTTTTTGACAAAATGATCCCAATTTTAAGATCCGATGTCATGACGACCTAGCGGAGGTGCAACGAATATAGGGGATGAAGAATCAGACCAGATCAAGAAAGACTTGTATTCGAGTGTTCTTCACGCGAGTGGATCATTACATGTTTTCAGGACCAATTGAAGACCCAAAAATAGTAGAATCAACATCGCGGTGTCGGGGCGACCAAAACCCATGAGTTTCATGGAGATGGGATAACCAAATTGATGTACGAGGTAGCATAGAAGACGTGACAATGGAAGTCATCAATTCTAGAAAATTTCGGAATACACGGTGTGTACTTCCAAAGAACACGCAATGTAGTACTGGTGGTGACAGCTAGGATTTATTGGGTTGATAGGTATCAAACGACACATGACCCTGGTCACACAACATGTTGGACCTTTCACAAAGCTCGGAATGTATTCTGGGAAATACACGAACATGGGATGGACTACATGGATTCGGAACATGGAATGTAGACCCCATGTGGCATGTAAGAGGAAACTACGCAGGACTCGGCATGTATCTTGGGGATACATAGACACGGGATGCAGTACAAGACCATGTAATCCACCACACGACCCGGTGAGTCTAGTAACACAGGTCACCCGTGTACTGTTTACACGGGTTGGCACACATGGGTTGAGGTCATGTATGAGCACATGGCCAGCATACATGGAGCTGACCCCAGTCACTCGGACACGGAGTGTACTCCTTACCACATGCCGTGTACTATTCTTTTTATACATGACCATCCTTACGACACATGCCATTGTACACGAGCAGTACTCGGGGTCAAAAGACACAATGTGTGACTTTTTAACACGCCGTGTACTTTTAGAAAAATGGCATGGTCCTATTATCCACTATATCTTGGACATGTTTCATTTGGGTTAGTGCCCCTTCCTATCATTCCCCTGAAGGTCCGACAACATTTCCTTCTATAGGAGTATGATCCCTTCATTAGTACTTTCTGTGATAGAGTCAACATCCCTACAAGGGGCCTAGAGCGAGATCCTATATCCATTCTTGACCTGAGGTAGAGTCATTAATCTATGGGACCAACTCTATTGGGCATTGATCCTCTACCTAGATAGTGAATCTAGATGATTTGTGGTATCCTCCATGGCCTTGGAAGTGATCCTCATCTGTGTATCGTGATCTTTCCCACTTAGGAGTGTGTTCTCCCATAATCAGTGTTTCTATTTATCATGATCTTCCCCAATCATGAGTGTGTTCTCCTGTAATGAGTGTATCTATCTCTAGTGGATTTTCCCAATGAATAGTTCTTCTTAGACAGATGATATCAGATCTATCAGACTCATGGAGTGACTTCTCCCAGAAAAAGTGCTTCACAGAATCTTCGAACTGAATACCTAGCAGGGGTGTGCGGTTGTGTGACTTGTCTCTAGACAACGGGTCTGAGTTCTGAGTATATATGGATTGTGATATCCTATTATATGTTCAGTATACATATACTGTGTAGAGTTGACTGTGCCTTTATTTTTTGTATTTGGTTTATGGTTTTCGGGGTCCTCTATCGTGTATTGTTATACTAACCACTACACGGGCTTTGCCCGCACGTGTCGTGTCTTATGCAGATGAGAATCCTTTTGAAAGAGTCCAGGGTGGACCGGGACATGACCAAGATTTCTATGTTTTATACAGGCTGAGGCATTCCTATGGCTACGAGCAGTAGTCCCAGTACCAATTTGTGTTTATAGGTTGGACCTTGCTGCTTTCAGACTCTTGTTTTGGTGGGCTTGTATTCAGCCCCAGTTTACATTTAGCACTTTGCTTTCCATTGTACTCTATTGGTTTGGTTTAGTGGTATGAATGCAGTTTGTTCCTTAGTGGTTTTTACATTTCAGCATTTGTGGTCTTGGAGATGTGTGCATGTGTATAGGTTCTTAGGCAATGCCTCTCATGTTAATAATATGCCTACTCGGTGCTAGTCACCAGCCCTTGGTCTATTGGAGGCGAGCTTGGGGAGTCGCAACATGGGCCCCACTGGAACGGGTCATGATAGAGTGGTATTAGAGGTGGTCAGTTCTACCTTAGGACCAAGAGACTGTGGGATTGCTTTGGGTCAATAGAGTTAAGTGTTTCGTGCTTGGATTTCAGGCCAGAGACTCCAGTGTTGGTGCGGGCGGCTGACGTAGCCATGAACCAGGACTCTGATAACCTACTTTTTGACTTGGTACATGAAAACACTCGTTGCAAGGAAATAAAATAATGGTACATACATCATATACAAATGGGTTGTGTTTTCCATGTCCTTACGCCAGCTATCCAGATATAATTATTGACCATGTACATCTTGTTTCCTTACAAGATGCCTCTGCCACGCAAACCCGCTAGGATCCAGTAGCACGATCATGAGGATGACCCCCACAGTGACGAGGCTTCGATATAGGGACCAGTTCCCCAGGCATTGCCACCAGGTGGTGGACCTGCTGTACCACCACAAGTGGAGCATCCCGTGGTACCTGCAATACTAACCGATGGGGAGTGTAGGGTGAGTGCGCTCCATGAGTTCTAGAGACAGAGACCCCTCAGGTTCCGAGGTGAGCCTGACCCCTAGGAAGCTAAGGACTATCTTGAGGTGGGGACTAGAGCTTTCCATCTAGTGAGAATACCAATAGACCAGATAGTGATCCTAGGAGCGGGCCTTCTTCAGGGTTCAGAAGGACGATGGTGGATTCTGACCACACAAACTCATGAAAAGGAGACTCTTTCGTGGATGGAGTTTGAGCGAATCTTCAGAGAGGAGTTATCTCTAGTTACTCTAAGTACAGTAAGCATCCAAGAGCTTCTTCAGCTCCCGCAAGGCAGTATGACGGTAACCGACTATTCATCGAGGGTCACCAGCCTCCCCAGGTACTCGATAGATATTGTTAGGGATTAGTACTTCAGAGATTGGACCTTCGAGTGAGTTCTACGATGGGACATCTGAGATAGTGTCATGCCTCTATGCATTTCAACTTATGATGTAGTGCTCGAGCGGGCCTTGGTGATCGAGAGATTCTTGTCAGAGCATAGGGAACTGACAACAGTCAGCATCAGGCAGACTGGTTTGGAGACCTCAGCAGTGGGGAGTCAATGTCAGACACAAGGATCAAGACCTGGGAAACATCATAGGAGGACCCATGATGGAGTATCAGCAATAAATGTCTCTCAGGCTAGATCTATTCCACCCAGGGAGAAGCGGCGCTACTCGTTCCACGGAAGGGGACATATTGATAGCGATTGTATGGCCCATCGAGCTACTGGCAGGGAAGTGGTGGATGGACCACCGAGGTAGAGGCAGAGAGTGGATCAGGTAGACCCGCTAGACGTCAGACATGGAGGAGGAGTTGGGAGAGCTAAAGGTGGTGGAAGATTCTTCAACATACTTCCACCACCACCCCCAAGAGGTTTTCACTAGACTCAGGGAGCTGGGGGAGAGCGGCAGGGACAGTTGCATGCGGTTAAGGCGTACGACCTAGGGGCTTTAGGGATGATCTGAGGTACGATATGTGTCATATCTACCTTATCTTACATACTTATAGAAACAGGTGTCAATAATTCCTTCATCACCACATGTCTTGTGAGAAACCTTGAGATTTCTGTAGAGCTGTTGACTTGATCCTTACGCTTGGAGACACCTATGGGAGAAGACTCGACGATCACACACCTTTTAAGACATTGTGATCTTAACCTTGGAGGTGATAGTATTGGTTTTAACCTCTTGGTGGTAGCATTGAGGCCTTACGACATCATTCTATGTATGGATTTGTTATCTTTGGTCCATGCCCAGATTGACTATTTTAGCCGAAGAGTGTGGTGTGTCTGCAGTGATGGTACAAGGTTTTATTTTGTCGGAGAAAAGGAGAATCAAGAAGCATAAAATGAGCTCAATGATAGGAGGGTGCATCTGGTCCATCATGAGTTGGCTAGCCTTTCCCTCGGAGTAGTCGATGTGATGAGATCGCAATTACCAGCAGTAGTGGTGGAGTACAAGGACGTCTTTCCCGAAGATGTTCCAGAAATACCTTCGTGTTAGGAAATTGACTTCTGCATCGACTTACAACACAGGACAACACCTATTTATTCATCATCATATCGGATGGCTTCGACAGAGCTTCATGAGCTGAGGGTGCCGTGGTAGGATTTGTATAGCAAGGGTTTCATGAGACCCAATGTTTTACCCTGGTCGGCCCCAGTATTGTTTTCCAAGAAGGCAGACAAGAGTTTGAGGTTGTGTGTGGATTACCAGTGCCTGAATTAGGTAACGGTGAAGAACAAGTATCCACTACCGATAATTGACAACCTCTTTGATCATCTAAGAGGGGAACAATGGTTCTTGAAGGTTGACCTTAGATCCAGTTATCAACAGTTACAAGTACGCAACGAGGATATACTGAAGACACCATTTAGATGCTGATACTGTCACTATGAGTACTTGGTAATGCCTTTCGGCGTGATGAATGCCCCCAAAGTGTTCATGGGATTGATGAACCAGATCTTCTAGCTGTACTTGTACTGGTTCATAGTGGTCTTCATCGACGACATCCTTGTGTACTCGACATCAGAGGAGGAGCACATGAGACACTTGTGGATGGTTCTAGATGTACTCCGAGAGCACCATCTTTATGGGAATCTCTCAAAGTTCCAGTTCTAGAATCAGGAGGTCCACTTTTTGGGACATGTCATATCAGCATATAATGTAGCTGTAGACCGAGGCAAGGTGGAGGCAGTGTCGGCATGGGATCCACCTCGGAGCGTGACGGAGGGGCGGAGCTTCCTAGGGTTGACAGGATATTACCATAGATTCATTCCTGATTTCTACCAGATATCAGCACCGATGACACCCTTGACCAGGAAAGGGTAACCCTTTTTATGTAAGGAGAAGTGCCAACAGGATTTCGTGCCATTGTGACAGAGTTTTGCGAGTGCCCCAATCTTGAGATTACTAGAGGAGGGTGCCGAGTACGTAGTTTTCTGTGACACATCAAGGATTTCACTTGGATATGTATTTATATAGAGACAAGGAGTGATTTCTTATGGTTTTTCCTATCTTAATCCACATGAGAAGAACTATTCTACCCATGATCTCGAGTTGGCAGTGGTAGTCTTCACGTTAGAGATTTGGAAACCCTACCTTATGGGAGAGCGGTTTATCATCTACTATGACCAGATGAGTATCAAGTACATATTTTCACAAAAGGATCTAAATCTGAGGCAGAGGCGTAGGCTAGAATTCCTCCAGGACTATGATTTTGGGATGATATGTACTCTTGGGAAGGGGAACAAGGTGGCAGATGCTCTTAGTAGACGTTCAAGCTCACAATTGTTGAGTGAGGCGACAAAGTAGTTAGTTGCGTTGCAGTTATCCTTTGTGGATGGAGAGGATATAGCTTACCTAAAGATGATGGTTTCCAACCATCCACTCTTACAATGTGTTAGGGAGGAGCAGCATGGGGATGTCTACTGTGAGGATTTATGTGCTCAGTTATCCATAGGACATGCTTCCGATAGATATTCGCAAGGTAGGGAATACATACTTCTTTTTAGAGGACGCATTGTGGTACCAGTGGAATCGTGAGAAGATGTCCTGAGAAAATTTCATACATCCCCCTCGGAGGTACATATAAGAGTGGAAAATATGTAAAAGGATCTCCGATGAAAGTTCTGGTGGTCAGACATAAAGAAGGCGGTAGCAGAGTTCGTTTCTTGATTCCTTACATGCCAGCAGGTGAAGGCTGAGCACCAGGTTCCAGTGGGATTAGCTCACCCCTGGAGGTTCTAGAGTGGAAGTGGGATAGAATATCGATGGAATTCATGACTGGATTACCGTGGATTTCCAAGGGGCATGATTCCATCGGGGTGATCGTTGAATGACTCACCAAGTCGTCCCATTTCCTAGCAATTAGGGAGCAGAGTTCCGTAGAGATATTGGGATGCCTCTGCATAGAGGATATAGTATGGATTCATGGAATACATTTGACAATAGTCTCGGACCGAGATTCCCGTTTCACATCCTGATTGTGGAAGGGATTGTAGGAGTATTTTGGGACTCAGAAACGCTTGAGCACGACGTTCCATCCCCAGACTCATGGTCAGACGGAGATGACCATTCAAGTTCTGGATGATATATTACAGGCCTGTATCTTAGACTTCGGTCATAGTTGGGAGGAACCACCTACCACTAGTGAAGTTTTCATATAATAATAGTCACCACTCCACCGTTGATATGGATCCATTCAAGGCCTTGTATGGGAGACCCTGTCGGTCACCACTTTGCTGGACCGACCTCGGAGAGTCAACACTCATGGGTCCAGAGTTGGTGCGAGCTACCACCGAGATGGTGCAGGACATCCGAGAGAAGATAAATACTACACATATCCGACAGAAGTCTTATGCCGATAGATGACTGAGACCCATAGATTTTGAGTCGGGACACCACATCTTTCTTCGGGTCACACCATGATGAAGGTTGTAGAGATTTGGATGGGGCGGAAAGTTTTCTTCGAGGTTCATCTGACCTTTTGATATACTACATAGAGTCGTCAAGGTGGTGTATGTCCTATCTCTACCACCATAGTTTCACCAGGTACACGATGTCTTTCACGTGTCACATCTAAGGAGGTACGTGCAGGACCTATCACACATCATCGACAGGGGAGAGCTAGGTATCGAGGATGGGGCAACCATTGCTGAGTACCCAGTGGAGATAGAGGATCATCATTAGAGGATACTTCGTGGTCGATCAATTCCCTTGGTGCACGTTCAGTGGAAGTATATGAATATTCAATAGAGCATGTGGGAGAGGGAGGCTCCGATACATGCCCAATACCCACATCTTTTTGAGTAGTCGTTGTTTTGGCTTTTCGGGGACGCAAATCCCCAAGGTGGGAAGAATGTAATTTCTCAGATTTTTCTCTATTTTATTTTTAAATATTATATGGAACTATTATGAGACCATGTGAAAATATGACACATAATTATGAGGCCCGGTGATCCTGGAATTGTGATTTTAACTTTTTATAAGTTAAGTGAGTCGACATACGTTTGCGGTTGTGGAAGTTTCCAAACGGATGCCCGGATTAAAAATTTGAGGTCACCATTAAGTCCGAGGCGACGAATTTACCTAAGTATGAGTCTAACCTTAACTAGAGAAGTTTGAGGAAAAAGGATAATATTCAGACGTTTTTAGCAAAATAAAATAAAATAAATTCTTCAGGTTTATTTTATTTTATTTGGAAACATCCGCTGCATCGCAGTAATGGGGCAACTGTCCCTTTAATTTATGCCATGCCACAATCACTCTAAAATGGAAACCCTGACTCATTAATAATACAACATTATTGAATCCCAAAACACATTTTCTCTTTTTGGTAGGTCAATCGAATGTTGGTCGTTGGGGAAGGTGGAGAGAATCTCTGGAGAATCCGTGGAGCTTTGTAAAGAACTCTCAGCGACGAACGCCGATAGATCAATGTTTTGAATCGTTGCGCCAATGAAGTTGTAGTATCCTAGAGATGATGGAAGCATGACCCCTTCATCAGTGACCAATCCCTTCTTGAGTTAGGGGTTGTTAATTCAATTATTTTTCCTTGTTCCTAGATTAAACGTCAAACACAGACAAACTCACGAACCAGTTGATTCACGAATCATGCGTTCTAGTAGGTGGGTTTTTATTGGGATTTTTCTGGAGATTAATCCATGATTATTGTTTATTGTGTTGGTCATGCTCTGTTTGATCCTACTAAAGAGAGCAGATCAACGCCGTGACGAATGATGGTGGAGGTTCGTTCCTCAATTTCATTCTTTTCAATTTCTTACCCCTTTTTTTTCGTGCGTTCTTCGCGTTCATCGTGGGGCGAGGATAAATAGATCGTTGCACCTTTTTTTTACAAATAAATAATCCCAATATAAAGATTCGACATCACGATGACCAAAAGGAGGTGCGACGATGATAGAGGATGATGAATTAGACCGGATCGAGAAAGACCATTCTTCGAGCGTTCTTCACACGGGTGGATCATTACATGTTTTCGAGACTAATTGGAGGCCCAAGAATAATGAAATCAGCTTCGTGGTGTCAGGGTGACCAAAAACATCGAATTTCAGGGCAATCGAATGACCAGATCGATGAATGGGGTAGCACGGAAGGCGCGGCGATAGAAGTCAGAGATTCTGGAAAATTCCGGAATACACGGCATGTACTTCCGAAGAACACGCCATGTAGTACCGACGATGTAAACTAGGTTTTCAGGGGCTAGATAGGTATCACACGGAATGTGAACTTGATCACAGGGTGTGTTGGAACTTTCCCAAAGCTCGACGTGTATTACAAGAAATACACGGACACAGGATGGACTACATAGCTTCAGAACACGATGTGTAGACCCCACATGGCATGGAAGAGGTAAATAAGTAGGACTCGGTGTGTATCCAGGGGATACATGGACACATGATGGAGTCCACGACCATGTACTCCAGCACATATCCCAGCAAGGCCAGTAACATGGGTCACTCGTGTACCATTTACACAGGTTTGGACACATGGGTTGAGGCCGTGTACTGGCACAGGGCCAGCGTACACAGATCCAACCCTAGTCACTGAAACACGACATGTACTCCTTACCTCATGCTGTGTACTGACCTTTTTCTACACGAAAATCCTTACGACACTGGCCGTTGTACACATGCAGTACCTGGGGTCAACAGACAGGGCATGTGAATTTTCTACACGCCATGTTATTTTTGTAAAATGGCTAAGTCCTCTTGTCCTCCATATCTTGGACATGTTTTTTTTGGGTTAGTGCCCCTTACTCTCTTTCTCATGAAGGTCAAACATTGTTTCCTTCTATATAAGTATGATCCCTTCAATAGTAATTTCTGTGATAGAGTCGGCTTCCCTCTGAGAGGCTCAGAGTGAGATCCTATATCCATTCTTATACCTAGGGAGAGTTAGGAATCAACATGACCATCTCTACCAGGGGTTGATCCTCTACCTAGCTGGTGAATCTGGATGAGTCGTGGTATCCATCATGGCTCTGGAAATGATCCTCATCTGTGTATCATGATATTTCCCACTTATTAGTGTGTTATCTCGTAATGAGTGTATTTATCTATCGTGATCTTCCCCACATAGGCGTGTGTTCTCCCACAATGAGTGTATCTATCTCTCGTGGATTTTCCCGACCAACGATGTTTCTCGGACGGACGTCATCAGAGTTATCAGACTCATGGTGTTAGTTCTCCCAGAATGAGTGCTTCATGGAATCTTTGAACTAAATCCCTAGTGGGGGTGGGCGATTATGTGAATTTTCTCTAGACTATGGGTCTAAGTTTTTTAGTATATCTGGAATGCATTCATATATTATATGTGCAGTAGACATATACTGTGTAGAGATGATTGTGCCTTTCTTTTTTGTAATTTATTTATGGTTTTCGAGGTCCTCTATTAAGTATTTTTATACTCACCCCTGCACAGGCTTTTCCCACACATGTTGTGTCTTGTGCAGACGAGCATTCTTTTGACAAAGTCCAGGGTGGACCGGGACAAGACTGAGCTTTCTGAGTTCCCTACTGACTGAGGTGTTTCTACGGCTACGAGCAGCAGTCCCAGTACCACTTTCTATTTATAGGATGGACATTACAGTTTTCAGACTCTTATTTTGGTGGGCTTGTATTCTGGCCCAGTTTATATTTGGGACTTTTCTTTCCATCGTACACTATTGGTTTAGTTTAGTTATATGCATGCATTTTGTTCCTTATTGGTTTTTACATTTCCGCATTTGTGGGCTTGGAGATGTGTGTGTGTGAACAGGTTCTTAGGAGATGCCTCCCATGTTAGTAATATGCCAACTCAGTGCTAGTCACCAGCCCTTGGCCTATTGGAGGTGGGCTTGGGGAGTCGTGACATGGGCCCCACTGATACATTTTGTGACATAAACCATCAAGACCTTTCTTAAGAATGTTTAAATACAATGGGCATCTATACACGAGATACACATATAGATAAGGATTTCCAACTTATTCATCTCTGGAGATGACTGATTCATCAAGGAGGTATCTATACTAGGACCCACACATATCTTTATGTATAACACATTACTCATATATCTAATAATCAATTTAAATCATGAATCAATATTACTTCTACTCAAATATCTATATTGATTAATGCATATAATTTTATCATCATTTACCCAGTTAATCAATTATATTTGAAAGTAAAAAACTATTTATATAAATGATATAAATTTTAAGATACAAAACATATCCCTGATAAATAATGTGGATATTTATGGGAAATTTAATGTCCAATGATCCCAAGAGATTTAATATTTCTATGGAACATAAATGAATAAAAAAATGAATCAATGTAGTGAGTTCCAATACTACCCTTCATCAAAATAATCATAAATCATCAAGATTAAGAGTAAGGATGGTATCAATACAAAATTGACCTAGTGAATTATATGTAAAATAATTCACTGTTATCATTAATGAATAGAAATAAAATAAAAATATCCTTAAAAAATTGTTGAGGAAAATATCATTTTCATTTTAAAAACCACATTTAAAAACTAAATGTTCACAATTTTTTTTGAAAATAATTTCAATTTAAAATAAAATTTGAAACATATAAATGATTCTTTAAAACATTGAGTGGGAATTCTAGCTGGAAATTATATACATGTCATCCGTGTTAAAACAATGAATCTTTTCACATTTTTTCTAAAAGACAAACATGGCTTGTTTGGAAAATGACACGAAAATTACTTTAAAAAGTACTTTAGAAGTAAAAACATAGCTAAAGATTTCATTAATAAATCTTTTTATTAATGTAATTACATTTCTAAAAACTCTTTCAAAAAACATGGTTTTTGAATAAATTTTGTTTCGACAGAATAGAAAAATAAAGTTATATTTTATAAAAACATTCTCAATAATTTGAACTAGAAAATAGTGGGAAAATGGTACTATTTCATTAAAACTTCATTAATATCCATAAAATAATAAAATTAAATGGTTTTATTATCCAATTATCAAATAATTTCTTTTAACATAAATTCAATCATAAATAATCCCTTTTAAAATGAGATAATATAATAAACCCTAAAAAAGATCATGATATTGAAGTGAGAATTAATCCATGAATATGGTATATGTATCAAACATAAATCCAAATAAAAAGTATAAATTAAAAATCATATATAAAAAATTCTTTCTACATAATATAATAATACTGAAATCATGGAGAAGTAATATAACCTAATAAAGATAAATTGAGTTATGAAATTCTTTACCACTTAGTAATTTTCATATCAAATATCCTTGGATGAAATAATTATATTTAAACATAAAATTCCATGTATTATGAAGTATTCATGATTTTTCAAGTAAAATTCATAGTATATACACCATATAAAATATATTAGGTGCTTAACATTATAATATGCCTCAAAAAAGGGAAAATGAGACGAAATCCTTTACCTTAGACTTTATTTTGGTTGAATATGATTTAATCTATTTTATGATGGTTTTAATAATTATATTAATTCATACCATAACTATATAAATATTTATAATATCATATAGTATCATATTATACTACTTTACCTTCTATTTGTTAAAAATATTTCATTATTTTCACTATTTTAGGTGTTAGTTTCCTTGTTTTCCCATGCATGTTTTGTGATGAATATTAAATTTTTAGGAATAGGTTATACACAAATAATATCATGAATTATATTAATGTTATAAATATCATATTGAACCATTATATATATTTTTATAGTCATTCTGAAAGGTTGGACATGGAAAATGAATCACATCACTTCGTGGAGATGGTAAGCCACCGTACGCATGAGCGATAACATCATTCCTTCAATGAGTTAAAGGAAAAGGAAGTGGGTGATATAGTAATATTAAAAAATAAATATATATTATATATATTTATCACATTTATTCATTAAATTTATCTTTATTACTTTCCATATAAAGTGTACGTGATAGACGAGACACATCGCTTAGCGAGGCAACAATCCACCTCACACACGAGCAGCTTTATGATATTTAAAAATATAGAAAGTAATAATACATATATAATATTATAATATATAATTTACAATAGTATCATAAATATCATATAAATTAGTGAAATATATTATTATATGTAGCCTTGAATGGTATTGATGGAAACTGAATTACATTGGTTTGGGAGGTGGTATTCTGCCATACAAATGATGGATAGTTTCATTTCCAATTTGATGGGAGAGGGGATATATATAGGAAATGATCTTAAAATAATAATATATTAGTGTATTTAATATAATAATTTTATTTTATAATCACAATTTAATTATATTATTAGAATGTGGAAGAAGAAACAAAATAAAAAGATCGTTTAAGAATGTTACCTCTTCTTTGGATGGCACCAAAATCCTTCCTAGGTTATATTTTTGATAAAAAAATGTCTATAGGATTTTTTAGAGGAATAATTAATTAATTTTTTCAGGTTTTCACCGATATAAAATTATTTGGATGTGTAAAGAGGGAAGGAGAGGGGTGACCTTTTATAAGTGGATGGAAGACCCAAATGGAGTTTTAGAATAGAATCAATTACAACCACGTTTTTATATTGAAAAAATAAAAACAAATACGTAATTATTGATCATTATAGGCTATAAGGTTGAAATATTTCCAAAATTGGGGTTTTTAAAAGTTTTTAGGTCATTTTAACCCACATAATTTTGGTTTAGCCACCCGAGAAATCATTTTTTACCTTAACCAAGATAACTATTTTTTATTTATTTTACTATTATTGATGGTAAAAAAGTTTGTTTAACTTGTTAGATAATATAAACTATTATTATTCCAAATATTTAATCCATTATATCAAATTAAATTCATAAAATTTATAGAATAAAATTCAAAATTATACCCACATATGCAAATGTAAATCATATTTTTAAAATGAAAATTCTAAAAATTATTAAAGTTTTTAAGCAAAAAATCTAATATTAAATTGATTAAAATGACCTAAATTAGTTACATATGAATTTAATTAAACTTATTTTTATTTAAACAAATTAAAATGTAATTTATCCTTGAGAATAATTCAAATAAAAAGAAAATTTTAACAAAAAATAGTATTTTCCACTAATCATCAAAAAATGAAACATTTCAAAAAAATCTATAAAATTATCCCTAAGATAATTTAATATTATTATTATAAAAATTATGTTCATTTTATCATATAAAGTTTCTATAATTGGTACAAATTATTTTTAAATTATGTGTGTAAAGCGTGAGAAAACCGTATTTTTGAAAAAAATACAAATTTTTCAGAAAATATTTCTTTTTCTTTTAATTGATTTTTATATTATTTCCAATCAATAGATAACCATAATTTTTATAATTTTTTTAGTATATTTATAAATATCAATTTAATGGCATGTTTATAATGATATACTATTGTAAGGTTCATCTAGAATTGGGGTTTCATGTTTCACAATATATCAATGAGCTTAAATTTAAATAAATATATTTCATGGGTTGTTTAAGCTTAGTGTTTCATTTATTATATGCTACCGAATAAATTTTAATTCCTTTATAATTTTTGGGCATTACACCTATTGATATTATCAAGAGAGAAATATCCTATGATAGTAATGAAATGTTCTAATTTCTTAAGGTGATTTACAATAACCCAACTAAAATTATTCCCTTTACATGTCTTGGAGAATCCCATGATAAAATCCATGGAAATGTTTTGTGACTTAGAATTAGTATGGGTAATAGTTTTAATATCCCATTATTTTTTTTCTCAACCTTAACTTCCTAGGATACCAATTAACAATATGCATACTCTATAATATCTCTCCATATGTTATCCCACCATAATTTTTATAAGATCTCTATACATCATCCCACTTCAAGTATGAAAATAAAATGATGAAGTATGATATTTATGAAACATCTGCTTCATCAATTATGGTTTTATGGGATATATTCTCTACTAATGTAACTTATCATACCATGACTATCATGACAGAACTTTGGAACATTCATAACTTCTTTTTCGTTTTCATACCCTTTTTATGTACCTCTTCAATATTTTGATGGATTGAAGGATTAACATAAAACTGATAAAGATAAGATTTATCCACTTATTTCATGATTTTCAGATCCATCCTATGTAAATCCATAAGTATTAGATATCATTAATTCCTCATTATAAACATTCTACCATTTCCTTTATGACTCAGAGCATTGGCCTTATCATTCCCTTTCCAAGGGTGGTAATATATTGAGCAGTCATAATACTTAAACAGTTCTAACCATCCCCTCTGGTTCCTATTCAGAAATTTATATATAAATATATATTTATATATTTTATGATCCCTATATATTTCACACCTTTCACAATATAGATAATACCTCCACATCTTCAAAGAAAACATTATTATTACCAGTTCAAAATCATTAATTGTGTGAGTTTACTCAAACAACATTAATTGACTAAAGAAATAAGATACCACTATTTAATTATGCATGATAACACATCCTCTTAACCTATTGAATACATAAATATATATTATAAACCCTTCTACATTGTAGGGTAGTGTGAGCACATGTACACTTCCCAACATTCTCTTTAGTTCAATGAAATTTTATTCACATATACCAGTGTAAAAAAAATTGTCCCCATCCACATCAACTTCATTATTATATTTAATATTCGTCATATTTTTCTAAAAGGAATCCATTATATATAATAATCCTAAAAATACTAATGATTTTGGTTGTTGTGGTTGGATTGGGACATTGTTCAATAGATTTAATATTCGAGGGATCCACCAATACACTCTCACTTGTAATTATAAGACCCATGAATGTAACTTTTTATATCTAAAATTCACATTTACAAAATTTTTCCTTAAACTCCTCCTTCTTCATGGTCTTTAAATCAAACCTTAGATGATATTAATTATTTTCATTACTCATTGGATATATAATAATAATAATATCATTTATAAATACTAAGATATACTAATAAAGCTAATATCTATATAATTTGTTCATTAAATCTATAAATAAGACATGGTCATTGGTATGTATAAATTGTGTGACTATAAATTCATAATTTCCACACCTCATATTAAAGGATATCATGTCAATGTCCTCCCTTTTTAATATAACCATATGATATCCAAGAAGTAGCTCAATCATTAAAAAGTATTTATGTCCTTGAAGTTGATCAAACAAATCATCAACACATGTTAGAGGGTATATTTACTTGCTATTAATCATTATATGTTCCATAAAATTAATTCAAAGACACACTGAACCATATTTTTTCATAAATAAAGGAATAGGTAAACCCCACAGTGACACACTTGGATGAAGGAATCCATTATCAAGATTCTATTGAATTTTCTTATTCAGTTCCTAAAACTCAATCTGACTATTATATAAGGAGTATTTGAATTATGTATAGAACTAGGTATGAGATTTATTGAAAATTCAACTTCATGATTTGGAGGAAGTCTAGGAAACTCTTTTTAAAATACATTGACATATCCACTAAAAATAAGGTTATATTTAATGATTAGATTCTTTTCAAATGTTTGATATTATTACCAATAATGTATAGCTAATAATACTGATACAATGGAAGTAATTTCCTTTGGATGTTCATGTTCATCTTCACAATGATTAAAAATAATTGGTTTATCATGAATTTTTAATTTGAATTATATTTCGATGAAATTGATATAGGCTCTATATAATAAAATATAATCTATTCTCAAATTTCATCAAATTAAAATATAGAAATAATAATTTGGATTTTTGTAAGCACATTCCCAAAAACATTTACAGGATTGGAGCTATATAATTGAAATGAAATCATCATACCATTAGGATTTTTTTTTCTATAGTTGAACATCTAAACATTGAGGTGGTGTTATGATACCCATATCAGATCATTTATATATAAATGAATGGGTAGATCAAGAATCAAATAATACATTTTTAGTTCTACAGTGAATGATAAATATACCTTTCACCGCTTCATTATCATAACCCACTTTGACAGTTTTGATCACATGAGCTTTCTATTTATTTTCGGTATTAAGAGGTTGTAGACATAGACTATCATCAATAACCATTGGATTCAAGAACATGCTGTTATAATTCCCAAACACCCTAAAATTTGTGCATTAGAGTGTGGATAATGCATTAAACTAATTTTTCATTATATTCTTTTAATTATCTTTCCTATTTACATATATTTAACATTCACTTTATATATTTCCATCTTTTCTATAATAAAAAAATTACTTGTTCCCATAATAAAATTTCCCCCATCGTTATTTACACATTTCTAGCATGAAGGATGATTCATTTTCTCTCAAATATGGGTTTTATTATTTGAATTTCCTTGAAAATCAATATTTCCATTCTTATAAAAACCATGAGAATGATGATAAACTCTCCCCTATATTTATACCTTGAGACTATATCAAATGATTTATCCATACCTTAAAAATTCCCTTATGCCTCAAACCTTTTAGAGACTTGGTTTGAAGCCATTGAAGAAGCGATCAATTATTCTTTTGTGGTTGATGATAAAACAAAAAGCATATATCATAAGTCTTATAAAATATTCCTAATAGTTACCAATAGATTCTTCATTATTATTCTTAAGATCAAATAATTATGTTTACATTTTCATGGAAATATTTCAAGGAAAGTACTTATTGAAAAATACACTCTTAAAATTTTCCAATTCTATGTAGTCAATTTTAGACTCTATCGTCATATTCTTAATCATATTCCCCCATTGGTTTGATTTTTCTTCAAAACGTTATAGTGCCCAAATAATTTTTTAATAATCCAAGAATTAGAGAATGGAAAACATATTTTCAGTAAAAATGATCCATTTCTCAAAAAATAGGGGATCATAGGACACAATTAAAAAAGGTGTATGCTGGATCATGATAGAATCAATAATTCATTGGTCCCTAATTCTCTCATTTGTATGATTGTAGGGATCGATGTCCTGATATAGTTTTGTGATCATAATAAAAAAAATTCATTTCATTCCCATGTTGTTTGGTTTTTAAATAAGAAAATCATTACATTGTACACAATATTCATTGTTAACATTATTACTCCTTATTTTAACCATATAATAAAAATAAAAAGTGTAGTGTAAGTATAAAGCTATAAAAATCAAAGTGAGAAACCATATAATAATGAAAATCATTCTTATGATGTCATAAATTATGAAACATTATTATCCACCTATTAGAGTTTTACATTCACCCTATATCAATTTGAATTCATAATATGTTGTATTATGTTCTATCCTTATATTCTTCAAATCCTAGTTCAAAATAAATACATAGTTTAATTAAATATTGAGTAAAATTTATAATAATCTATATACCATAACTATAAATTATTCAAGAATTTTGAAGACTATAAATATAGTAAACTTATTTCTTGAAAGATCTTAAACATAATCCATATATTTCCTCTCTCACAATACCCTTCTAAAAAATTTATTACTTGATACATTTCTTTATAACCTAAGAAGAATAGAAATATAATAATGGGTGAACTTATAGAATCAGTAAGGGTAAACATGGAGGATACTAATATTTGTTCATATACATGTACAAAATGATCATAAGTGTATGAGAGAGTGACAATAACATATGAAGTTCATACCCAATTAGGCATACACACGTCCCAATAGATATCTTTAGAATTTCAAAAGACCTGAGTCATAAGAGTGAGTAATCATCATTAATCTATCATGGTATATGAGAGAATATCATAAAAATAAAAAAACACATAGGAATAGTGTAAAATTAAAATAATATAAAATTATATCATTAATCAAGGATTACTACCATGATAATGCTCATATAGTGGAATAAGTTTAATAAAATAATGGATTCACTCAACAACCTCTTTTCATCTATAGAATGTATCAGGTTCCCATATCATTTCATATTATCTCAAGAGATATCAATCATTAACTAATTACTTATATGGATATATAATACCAATCCCTCCTTCAATATAATTAAAACCATACATAAGAGTTCTAATAAATTATTGAAACAATTTCCATTCCATCATATCATAATCCTTGAAAAATAAACAGGTTTCAAAAATATTTGATCATCTCATAATCATAATCCATCCAAACATATAACATGGATAGTATGAAAATATCATACCCCTAGTGAAGAAAAACTGTATATTAGAGGATGTTGATATAGGCAAAAAATTTATTAAGAAGGGAATTTGAAAATTTATTTGAATACAGGGGGAATATCATTTTCCTTCAGTGTCATTAAAACAAAAAATTACCAAATATAGAAAAAATATTTTCCTTTAAAATAACCATGTAAACATTTATAGTAATTTTATTAGAAAATATTGGGAAGAAAATTTTTTCATGTCGTAATTGTTAAAAGAAGAACTTTTCAATACATTTTGTAGAAGTCCATAAATAACTAGTTTAGAAATACATTGAATAAATTAATTTTTAATAATTTAAAAATATATTCAAATATAGATAAAAATTAATTTGAATAATTATTTTATCACATAAATAAACATTATTCAAAGCATTTTAATGAATACGGTCATGGAAGAAAATTTTGTTGTTTGATAGAAGAGAAAATAAGGATGGATTGTATGTAAAAAATATATATCATTATACATACCAAAGGGAAGAGAATGAAAAAAATGATAACCTTATAAATAAATTGATAGGAATAATATCTATATATTTTAATAGATAAATATTATATATTTCCCCTAAAGGAGATTCAAACATAAAGAATCTTGATTAAAACTAAGATTTCTACATAAACCCTTATATAAGGTCCTAAATTTCTTTAAATTCCATATTAAATATCTATATAATATATTTAGAGAAATAATTAATCAATACTAGAACCATATTAATACTTATATTATAATTTATCATTCCCGTATAGTTTTTAATTACCGATTTATTATCATTGCTTCATTAAAATATAAATTTCAGGTGAAAATGGACTATTATTCATGAATGATTTGGTTCAATAGTTCCATTCCATGCACCTTGTTCATGGTTTCAACATATAAATAATCGTAATAGTAGTATAAGAATCATATTTATTCATTATGTAAACTTTTATAGCTATTGATACAAGGTGTTGATGAAAAATGAATTATATAACCTTATGGAGATGGTAGTCTGTATGTACACACGAGTAATGTTTTCATTTTATCTGAATGTAAATAAAGAGAGATAAATAATAATATATATTTCAAAAATCATAATTATATTATAAATATGATATATATTCATCAAATCTTTCCATATGAACATTAATGTATGGAATATTTGAAAAATTAATCACATCGCTTCGTGAAAGAGGTAGTTCAACTGAACTCACGGACAACGTTATCATTTATCATAGGATGTAAAATGGGTAGAAAATTTTCAAACGATTAACATAATTTTTAATATTATAATAAAGATAATAATTTCAAAATTTTAATATGGTTATTTAATTTTTATAGGAGGTCAAATAAAAATGACACTAAAAATACATAGGTAAAGATAATTACATCTTCTTTGGGAAACCTCTTTTGGTTTACAACTTAATCCTTTAAAAGTTTATATTTTTATAAAAACATAAGATTCAAAATTTTGGGATATTATTTAATGAGATATTTTGATTATAATTATTTTATCTATATGGATTAAAGTTTGTGAATAAGAGAGGGGAGTGACACTCTTGTAAATACTTAATATATTAAAAAAATAAAGTCATATTTAAGTGAGATTTTCACCAAAGAAACCCAAATTCTAGGACCGGATAAGGGCAGGTAAAAAACTTAAATAAAATAATATATAAAAGTTTCTAGATTATTTTAACTTTTATCACATTATTTTAACCACTCTTTAACCCTCTTTAACATTCACCATAGTAATAACTTTTCATCTGAGTTACTATTCATTATATTCAAAAATAAAAATGGACACATTATCATATTTTGAAATTATGATTAAATGTATAAAAATTATTTAATTGAATTTAGTTCCTCTATGTTGTGGAAATTAATTTTAAAATTATCATACGATACACAACAAAAACATTTTTTTTAGAAAAATGCATTTTTAGCATTAACTAAATTTAATCAAATTCCCCACCTAATAAACACCAATAAATGAATAGTAAAACATTTGATTAAGTATATTATATAAAAATTTAATTAAAATAATTTATCAACTTTATAAAATTAATTAATTAAGATAAAAAACATTTCATATGTTAATTTTTTTTAGAAAAACATATATTTTTAAATTCAAATGATTTTATATTAATTTCTGAACAATTATTAACCTATCAATTATATTTCTTCATGTTTTAATTTTATTTTCTTTATAATTCTAATACATTAATTTTTTTTTTTAAATAAATATATATAATTAAGCAATTATTATAAACAAAATATTTCAAAACAATTCTTTATGATTGATAGAATTTCATAAGTGAATTAGAAATTATTTTTGTGAATTATACTCAATTTAAATACCATAAAATGTGATTTAGATTATAATTTATGATAATTATTCACAAAATATCTTATATTTTTTCTTCAAAATACATTATGGATATTAAATATATTAAATAAAAATATATTCTAAGACCTCTAGGTGTTACAATCCACCCCAGCCTATGAGTGTAACAGATTTTCATATTGAATTTAAATATAATGATTTTTAATTAAATAATGTTAAAATTAAATATATAATGTTGAATAATGTTTCCACTAATTTAAATTAATATTAGCGATTTAGAAGTATCATGTTTGATTTTACTTATTGGTTATCCATTTTTATATCATTTTTTATAAGTAGTGGAAATTTAGAGAAATATTCGTGAAATGTTGATTAAAACCATTTTAAATTTCAAGTTTATAACCAACATTTATTTTTGATATACGAATTATTTATGGATTGGGGTGTAAAACCATAACTCCATCCTTAGAGTATTAGTAAAAATCACTAGATTGTTCCAAATGATACTTATATGGTGACAACATTCGAGTAAAAATAATTTCAGTAAGTATAATAAAATATCAAGTTTCATCACAAATATTCAATAAACATATCTATATAGGCTAGTAGAATAGAGGTGAAATTAAATCTCTATAGAATAATTACAATAACATCATTATATATGAATTTATCATTTACATTCCAATAATGTAATGGTGAAAATGATTCGATTGTGAGATTTTTATAGATATATTTGTGAAAAAATTTCATCTAAGTATTTACAAAAAAATAATGAAAATAAACAACTAATTATATGTCAGTTGGTGAATACATTACCTGAATCCAATTTCACTTTCCCTACTACATCTATCTATGTATCTTTTAACTAAAATACTTCTTGAGATACCCCTTAATTTTAACTATATATATCTAATTGAATGAAATATGTACACAATGATTCCATATTTCAATAACATGAATCACCAAGAAGGTCCCATTGTGAAAGTTTAATTGGATAAAAAATCTATAGATTTGTGTTTAATGTATTTTGGATAATGGGAGAATGAGATGTCATAGGTGAATGATAAAAAAATGATATTTACAAGAAAATTTAACCCACTTTTCCATCACATACATAAATAGGCGAATTCCTAGATCATATAAATTAGACACATTGATCCAAAAGAGCACAATGTGTAACATCATATAATCTTTATTAACTATTATTTCCTTATTGATTACATAATGTATGTAATTTGAACCTATATATGTTATGAAATACTTTATAAATATACTTATATTTTAAAAATTTAGAATATTTTTACATTGGATCATACATTGATTATTAGTATAATTCATCATTCGTTACCTTTGAGAAGGAGAGAGCCTTTTCAATGAAAAGAGTTTTCTTATTTATTGAAATCAAAGGTACAAACAATAATTTTATAATTTTAATAATAAATAATCATTTAATTTTAATATTCACACACACACACATATATATATATAGAATAACTTTATCAATTTATTCTTTCCATTTAAAATAAGAGTACTGGATTTTAGTCCCAATAATTTGGTTTGTGAATTCATATCACATGTGATAAATGGTTTTGAATTTCTTATAACTAGTCAAGTAGTGAAAATTAGAATAATAAATAATGGAATTATGTTAACTATAATGATAGTATGTTATGGTAGTACATCAGATAGACGAACTAGATATAAAAACGATTCTTATTATGGTTTTGTTTAGAAAATAATGATGTTGGATTCTTATTACCATGAATGAGTTCATATACTGAAATAAAATTGGGTTTTGTGACATCCCAAATCAAACCACTGAATCCAAGATGAAATGATACATGATCTCATGCGCACCTCCCCTTATTAAAGAGGTTACTAACAAGCACTTAGGGTCTCAAGTGAAACCTTGGGGATACTATACCCTATGTATCATTTCATTGGATCGATTATAATGAATAAACAAAATAATAAACAATCAGAGTAAATGTGGAAACAAAATAATGACACACATATAAGATCGCATAAAGTGGATAGCCTATACAGAGTATACAGTAGTAGAAAAAACAAGAAAAATGTAAATAAACAACCATATATGGGGTACTCATGTGTCTGTCCTAGTACACTCTATCTCCATGATCTACTGCTAAACTCTCTTCTATAGGGACCTCTTCCTTTGTCGGATATCATGTAATCAAATCTACAATCACATTGAAATTTGATGAGTAGAGTGTGAGTACAAGACTCTATAGGAAACCACAAATGTGTCTTTACCATAAGCGAAAAAAATATATAATAGTGTATATTGGGACATAAGTAAATGCTCAGTAAACATACATGTACTGAGTCATCATGCACTGAGCAAGCTGCCATGAACCCCAACCACACCTGCTTGGGCTCAGTATTAGTAAAACAAATCTAGAATAGACCTACATCAATAAAGGTCACATATCTCACCCCACCCTTCTTGTTGTTGTTATAGAAACATCATACATTCCTTCAGGTCCATCTTTGGTACTCTTATCCTTTTAATCACCCACAACCAAAGTTCATAAGAATCCATGACCAATATCCCCTTGAAAGACACTATGACTTCCCCACTACGGGGGTAGCCACATCTACCTTTATGGATGTTAGGATAGAATTTGGATGGGTAACAAACCACTAGGATATGTAAGTCTCATCCTCAAGGCACCACATATGTATCTCAATATCCTACAAATAGCCACTAAGTTTTCCCCTTTACAGGGGTAGCCATGCCCGCCTTTAAGGATGTTAGGACTATGTCAGGTTGGGTACCCTTGTAAACACAAAATCAAGGCTCCACTTGAGTATCATGGTACCTACAATGAAATTACATGGGCAATGGGACACACAAATAAAAAATTTCGAAGAAAGGAATGAAAATTCATACCAATATAAAATTCAGGATGATCACACATAGACATGTAGGCGCACGACTACTCACACATCCAAATTCAACTAATAACTAGAATGGATTTGTCCAACTCAAACATTACATCATGATAAAATCACACAGACAGACACACACATGGAAAAATGGGAAGGAAACTCTTACCTCTAATGTTAGAAAAACCGATTCACAATTTTATTATTGTAAAAGGTGACATGTTAAAGTCTTCAGATTTTAGTGCGTTGATTCTCAATGTATCTCAAGGGTCCCTAAAACCAGAACTAGATATGTAATTTCAGAAAAAAATCACATGCGATGGCATGTTCTATCTCTAGGATAATTTCCAAATTAATGATTAAAATATCAGATGCGATAATATTTTATCTATCACTAACAATTTCAAATTATAGATTAAAATAATAGAGGTTCAAATATTTTAACTATCATGTAAAATTTCAAACTACCATTTAAAATATTACTTCAATAATATTTTTATTTTTAATGTAAACTTTCTAATTATCAATTAAAATATTTCATGCGATAATATTTTATCTCTCTTGGAAAATTTTCAAATTATCAATTAAAATATTACATGTGTTAATATTTTAAATGTCCCTCTCAATTCCAAAATATAATTTAAAATGTTACATGGGATAATATTTTTATATCTGATAGATAATTTGAAATTATCGGTTAAAATATTACATGTAATAATATTTTATCTATATTAGATAATTTTCAAATTATTAATTAAAATATTACATGAGATAATATTTTATCTCTCCAAAATATTTTTTTAAATTATCATCTTATAATTATAATAATTATCCATCTCAAAATAGGAATAATTATCTTATGATAATTTTATAGTCTATTTCATGTGATAATTACCTTATAATTATCCTTGGATAATTGTTATAATTATATTATAATAATTATTCCAAAAAAATAACATTTTGAGATTATCTTATGATGATTATTTTCCACAAATTACCATTTTATAATTTGATTAAATTTTATATTAGTAACATTAAACAATTATTTTTGATAATACGTGTGATTATCCTTTAATAACTCAAAACAATTATCGTATAAGTTTTTTTATAAATTATCCATCGATAAATCCATGCAATTATGCATTGATAATTTATTTTTATTATTATATTTAAAAATTTGAAAAAGTATATTTAACAATACATTACTAACTTCAATTCATCTATTCAATTTAGGTTCGCTTCATCGATACATATCTGAGGACAATGACAGTGTGTAATTATGATCAATAACATAGAATATATTGATCAGAATAACGCACCGTCAGTGTTGTTGGATTTGTATTGACGAGTAGAACCTAAATCTTATTTTTTTAATTTAAGGTATAAATGTATTGGTAAATCTAATTTTTCTCATTTTTAAATGGACCAATTAAAATAGATTAATAAAGGATAATAACATGGATTTATCAAGGGATAATTTATAACATTTTATTAAGATAATTGATTTGAATAATTAATGGAAAATTACATGTCTTAAAAATAATAAATATATAAAATTATTAATTGGCAACAACATCAAATGATCAAATAATAATTTTCAGAAATAATTACTATAATATAATTCCAAAATGATAATTTTTATGGAATAATTATTATAATATAGTTATAAAAATTATCTAAGGATAATATTAAGGTAATTTTCACGTGACAAAGACTATCAAAATTATCATAGGATAATTATGTGTATTTTTAATAGGATAACTATTATAATTAAAAAAAGATAATTTGAAAATTATCCACAAGAGATAAAATATTATCACATGTAATATTTTAATCGATAATTTGAAAATTATCCAAGAGAGATGAAATATTATCGCATGTAATATTTTAATTTAGAATTTGAAATTATCCATGAGGGATAAAAATATTATTGCATGTTATATTTTAAATTATAGTTTTAAATTATATAGGATAGTTAAAATATTATAACATATAATATTTTAAACGATAATTTTAAAATTATCCAAGAGAGATAAATTATCATCACATGTAATCTTTTAATCTATAATTTGAAAATTATATTGGAGAGAGAATATATCATCACATGTGAAATTTTATTTCTCTTTAAAATAAAAAAATTATTTTGGTTTTAGGGACCCTTACACACCTCGAGCATCGATGCACAAAAACCACGAGACTTTGACATGTTTCTTTTGACAATAATAAAACTGTGAGGAGGTTTTCCTAAATTTTGATATATGAGGTTCCTTCCCATTTCATGCCATATATATATATATATATATATATATATATATATATATCTTGGTGTGTGTGTGTGTGTGTGGTGTTATGATTATGTGATGTTGGTTTTGGAATAACCCATTATTATGAAGAATTGAAAGTGGATGTGTGAGTAGTTATGGGCGTATATGTTTATGTGTAATCTTCCTAACTTGGATCATAGTGCGACTTACCATTCCATGCTATGAAATATTTTGTTTGTGTGTGGAATAGATTGTGGAATTGCATTGTGGGAACAAAGATACTCAGGTGGATCTTTGACAAAGGGTGTATGAGGTTACCTAACCCGACATAGTACAAACATCATCAAAGGCGGGTGTGGATGCCCTGATTGAGGGGAAAGCATCGTGTCTAACTAGTGGATACTGAGCTATAAAAGGGGATCCTTGAGGGTGTGAGTTACATGACCCAATGGATGGTTACCAATCCCGACACAATCCAAACATATTTAAAGGTGGACATAGATACCCCTGTAGAGAGGAAACCAAAGTGTCATTCCAGTGGATACTGGCAATGGTTTTCAACATACATGGGTCATGGTGATTAAAAGGATAAGAGGACTAACAATAGACTGGATGAAACATATGATGTTCCTATAACAACCACCAGATGAGTGTGTTGTTCTATGAGACCTTTACAGATGTACATGTGTTCTTGAATTTATTACCGACAATGAGACAAAGAAGGTGGGGTCGGGGTTTATGCTGGCCTGGTCAGCCCACCATGACTCGACACATGTATGTCTACTGAGAATTTACTTATTTAATGATATAAACTATTATATATATTTTGTGCACTTATAGTAAGGACAAATTGGTGGGGTCCTACTGAGTCTTGTAATCACACCCTACTTGGGAATTTCAGTGACCAGGTATATTTGAAGACTTGAGATCCGTCGAAGTGTAAGGGCCCTATGTAGGATAGTTTAGCAGGGGGGGGGGATGTACCTAGAGCGGATCTGGACAAACATCGGAGTACCCCATAGATGGTTATTTATTTATATTTATCATGTATTTTTCTACTTATTTATAATAAAGATAGACTTACCACTTTGTGATCTCTTATACGTGTGTCATCATTTATTTTAAGAATTTACTATGATTTTTTATTATTTGGATTATTGATTACTATCGATCCAATTACTTGATGAATAGGGTATAGTCTACCCAATGTTTCAATTGAGACCCTCACTTCTAGTCGGTAACATCTTGTATACAATGAGGCACACATGAGGTCATGTGGCATTCTAACATGAACATATTCGTTCGAGACAAGATGTTACAAAATGGTTTCATATGATGTGTCCATTCAATTTTTCAATGAGGAAACTAGGTCCTTCTGGGGGGGATTATGGTAATTCTACATCAAAGGAGGAGGAGCACGATTCAACCATTTATAAGGTGGTGTAGATACCTCTCCCATCATGAGGCCTTTTCCTGGGGAATTCTTGAGGGACAAAGCCTAGGGAAAGAAAAACTATGCGGTCTAGGCCAAAAGTAGAAAATATCAGGATCATGTGCTAGGATGGGCCATTTCATGTTTATTCAATAATGTGAAAAGGAACATTTATTTATGAAATTTAATTATTATTTTTTAACATAATTCATGTATAGGATATCTATGTCCCTTATATGTTGGAATTAATGTAAAAAATAAGTGTTTTATGGTAAAGGTCATCTAAAAATTGAATTCAGCACCATTACTCAAGTGATTAGAAGATATATATTTAATTATGATCGGGTAAAAATTGGAACCACCACTTGTCCAATTAGTCTTGAATAATATCTTTCATTTTTTTGAATTAAATACTTAAAAACTTTTAGAGTAGACTATGAACCAAAACATAGTGGTGAGAAATACATTGAAGTATTGGTAAGTGGTTTTAAACCTCTATTTTCTTTTAAATCTTTTTATTTTGTGAATTGAGGTATAATTATTAATATTTAAAGAATTAAGAAATATTTGACTGTATTTGAATAAAATTAAAATATTTTCTTTAGATTTATAATGTAATAAGACTCACAATATTTAGATAGATATAAGTACAGGTATCATCAATAAATTGAATTAAACCAATATTGAAAACTACAATTTTGAAATATATGTTATAGTGATGTAAAAAGTGAAACATAGTGTAAAATATAAAGAACATGGTTAAACACAAAGAATAAAGTGAATCACAGATTAAAACTTTTTAGTGAAACATAGAGAAAAAATAAAACAAAATAGATATAATGATACAGTAAGAAAACATAAAAATTGAAAAATGCGAAAAAAACAAATACAACAAATTAATAGAGAAAAAATAAATTATATAATGAAAGAACAAATAAATAATTAAAAAAATAATAAATAATAATAAAAATTAAACAAAACAATATATAACGTAGTGAAAATTCATAAACAAACCTAATAATTAAACTAATAACAAATAAATGATGAATAATTATAGTGATGTGAAGGATAAAAAATATCAAAATATAAATAAAAAACAAATGTAAGGATTAACTCATCAAATGGGTTAGATTTTCAATATTTAAATTGTAGAACCTTTTTTATCTGTAATTAAATTATTTGAAGACAATTTATGGTATATGAAATGAAATTAAAAAAAATATTTTCCCCTTGAACTAAAACAACCAAACCCAACCAAATCTTACCAAAATTAACTTTAACCAAATAAATGTGTACAAAATAATCCTAAATCATATAAACTGATCCAAAATATCTTATACATAAATAGTTTGAACCAAAAAAAACTCAATGATAAATCATAGAGAATGGAACCAAACAAATATAATACAAATTGAATCAATTGATCCAAAATTTAATTTTACCAAACTAACTATACATAAAGAAAACCATATCGTAATTATATATAACATGTTAATTTTTATGGGTTGGTTATTTTTGGATAAACATTATATTTTATTTTTTATTTCTACAAAATATGAAAATATTATTATATGTCACCTCCCATACATTTGTCCTTGAGATTCTTATGCCTTAATTATTTCATATCACATATTATGTATTGTTTGAAATATCCATTAGTAATGAATTTATAATTAAACGTATCTCAATTTTCCATTATAGGATATGAAAATTATTTAAGAGATAGAAACAAAACGATTATATAAAAATATTGATGCATGATAGGGATGGGTCTTCATCCTTTGGTGACCTCTAATATAGTATTATATATATATACACATATTAAATAACATATAATTTGATTTCATTAATTATTTTTAATTTTTAATTAGGAACCATCATATAGGAGACAACTTTTTTATGACCAAAATTGTAACAATGATGACCAACCTTATAGTTCGGGAGGGGGGTGGTACTAGAGGTACATAGAGTACTCATTGTACCTCATAACACCTAGAACCTCCACCAAATATACGATTTATAATATTTTACCATCCCATATTACCAATTGAGACAATAAAAATATCCAAACCATATATACTATCACTACGATTTTTGTTTGGTCATTCTACTCATATACCATTTCCTTATTCGATTATTACTCCTTCTCCTTATCTATATTATTTTTTCTATTAATTTCTATTCCACTTCCATTTAATACATCTGTAATCTCTCCATGATTTTATTTTCATGCTCCTTCAACATGAACCCCGATGAATTCTGATCATCAAGAACATATTGATCATTTTGATTATTTATTAGAGCCCAATAGAACTACATAGGTTGGAAATCCTTAATAAAATATGGATCCATTAGTTCCCAATAACAACCCTTTTATAAGTATATAATCATATTTAATTTTGACACCATAATTTATTTTCATTATGACACGTATTAATTGAAAAATTTACTATTATTTTTTCATATCTGAATCTATTACTGTTAGGTGGAATTAGAATAATCACATTTTTAAATCATGTAACTAACAAAAACAGATAATAGTTAGAAAAAATGAAGACAATCATGTTATTGGTAAACCATGGAGAGAATATATGTGTTTTATGGAGACAATTTCCAAGTATAGTGACATAATTTACATGCAACTAGTCACCCAGAGACACATTTTTTATGAAATCAATGACAATTAATGGACTTAGATATGGGTATGATAATTTTTTATACTAAATCATATATTACTACTTTATTTATATGAATTAATATTTTTGTAGTATAATATATATATTTTTTCCCAGGAATAACTTATGAGGATATACAAATGATGGATTTATGTGACCAATGTAGATTATAATGGAATAAGTTATATAATGAATGGATTTATATATTTGAAATAGATTTGGAGGGTATAAATGCCCTCAATGGTAATCTAGTTACATATTTTAGGAGATCATTTCATATTAAAATAGTGATTCGTTTAGAGTATTATTGTACTTTTATTATTTATATTAAGAAAGGTTATGATTTATATTAATACTTTTCTTCTTAAAAAATAATTTTATTCTCTAGGATTAATAAAAAACAAAAAACCATAGAGTTATGATTTGAGAGCACACTTTGGAAGGAACGAGCATGAAATAACATGAGAGAAACTTGGTAATTTTTGAATAAAAATGAGAATGATTAAATTTATTATAATTTAAATAATTAAAAACATAATTTTAAAGAATTTTTTTTCTAATTTATGTTTTTTTCATTAAAAATATTATTAAATATTATTTTCCTTCCTACATTGGATTTTTCAGGAAGTGATGTTGAACATTAAAAGGCGTCTACCTTGAACAATTTTTTTGATTAAGTAGATAAAAGAAATATGGGACTGCTTTAATTTTCAGATGAAATAAAATATTATATTATTAATTATATGCCTTAAAATTTAAAAAAACTATTTCCTATATATATAATTATTTTCTAATGTCAATAGTGTGTTCTACAAGCTCTCTAGGATAAAGAAGATATCAACATCAACCACAATGATCATTTTCAATATGTCTTTAGTGAAGAGAAATTGTGTAGGGTCCATTATTGACCAAGAGAGTCTGTTTTTACTTTTATATGTTTTACCAATTTTAGAAATTAATAAACCTATGATAGTGCTTAGGGAAAATTTCAAAAATTCCTTATAAATGGAAAAATGAAAAAAATTACAATCAAAGAGAATAAAAGTTGGAAATAATTCAAAAAAAAGTTGATTAAGGAAATGATTACTATGTATCTATCAATTCTACTAGATTAAACTATGGTTTTTGAAGAATATAATTCAATGATGAACTTGTTGTATAATTATACAGGCGATGGTGGTGAAGATCTTAGTGATGATCACAATAATGACAATATGATTGTTTATTGTGATAAAGTTATTTTAGATAATGATTCTTATGATAGATATCTACATGATAATGACGGTAGTGAGAACCATGTTGATTATGGTGATGCCAATGTGATTTTTTTGGATTGATATATCAATCCACTCTATTTTGATATCATATTTTTGACATTTCGAACCTTTTTGATATATTTTTATAAACATAACCGATTATATATTTATGTTACCATTTTATTTTTAATTTAATAACTAGTTGAATATAAAATATATAATATGTAAATTTTTGAGTGGATATTATGATTGGTATAATATACATTTTGTTTATAGTTATATATATATATAAGGTTTTTATAGGGGGATGGATGGGTAGGATGTGATGCTTGGTGGAGGGGCTTATACCAATAGTTATTTTAACCATTGGTATAAGTTAGTCCTAATGTATTAATACATGTAGTTCCCAAGAACCATTGATATAGAACTCTATTAATAGAGTAGGATTCAATATTTTGGGAAACCATTGGTATAAGATATACCAATGTTTTTTAATAAAATACCAATGATTCTAAAACATTTGTATAGTTATAATTTATTGTATTTATAAAATATTTTTATTGAGTAGTTTATACATTTGGAAATATATATTTATTTACTAAAAAACGAATTATAGTTCTAATTAACTTTTGATCATTCTTCGTACAATTTTTTGAGAATACCTTAAGTCAAATTGAGTTGGATGATCATCGGGAAAGAATTTTTATAAACACTATATAATTTCAATATGATATTTCATTCATTATTTTTCATTATAATATCTTATTTGACTTTTAATTTTCCCTAGAAAGATAAATCTAGAGTATGTGAACATTATTGATGGATGTGTTCCATATAAAGTTAAAATATTTTAATTTTCTTATCATCAAGGAATTGTAATTTAACACGTTTATACTTTTTAAGTTTATTTATTATTTTATTACTTTTCATAATTAGGTATCTTGGTTATTTTAAGTAATATATGAATAATAAGTCTCAAATAAATGATTCTATTATTTGATATTTATATACCCGAAGAGTGATTATTATTTTGCAAGAGATATTTGGATTTGATAGAGGAAATATTTTTCTAGTAAAATATGTTCATGATATTAATTTTCTATATTAGGAGAGTAATAAATCAGCAATCATTCCATATTCAAGAATAGAAGTTAGAAAATGAGGAGCCTTAGGCAGATTAGATTCCACTGGGGGGGGGGGGTGAATCAGTGGTGTCCTTCTTTTATGAAATATTATACTTTTAAATTAAAACTCTTAATCTTGTTAAGGTTCTCAATAAATATAGTAGTTTCTATCAAAATCAGCTCATATGAAGTATTAAAAAAATATAGATAAGCACACAAAATTTACAAGGTTTGGAAATTAAGGGTAAACACTTTTCCATGTTGGTTAGACATCGTATCATAGATTCTATTCACTATATCAATAAGTGAGAGAAACTGGTTGGAAACCCTAGTTCCCCAATTGGTTATACACCCCAATTGGTATTATTCTCTGATTGGTTAGGCACCCCAATTAGAAACCTCCAATAGCTAGTTAGATACCCCAACCATAAGCTTCCTCTTCTATTTTCCCAGTGATAGAAAGATATTATTCACATATAGTCATCCTCAATAAGAAATATGGATATCCCTTCCTTATATACAAATCATCATGGTCTTAAAAAGATGAATTGATCAATCTTTTTGGTTCTCAAAAATACATTCATATCATGAATGATCAGAATTATCCTTCTTCAAATGAATGGTTACATGGAATTACCTTTTCCAATTCTTACCCATCTTTGGATCATTCTTCAAAATTATCATGCACAATGATTTCAATGAGTCTCAAAATAATCATGTATTTCCGTACAATATTTTATCACCCGTATGCATACTCTTATAGAAAAATATTTTTCAGGTGAATATCAATATTTTGCATGATTTAATTCTCCCATTTAAATCTGCATTTAATGTGTTATGAATTAAACAAATTAAAATTTCTTATTAAAATAAATAATACTTGAATATGAGATATTATTTATTTATTAATTATGAATACCCCATAAATGTGGGTATTCCATTTATCAATTAAAATACCCATGGAATTTACATATTCTCCCATGGAATTGAGTAATCCGATGGTTGCACTGAATCTTAATAATAAGCTCCCATTATGAATACAATCATGAAAATAATCTTCATGATATTAATTTTAAACATCCTTGGTAAGTATCCAAATGATCCGGTTCTTTGATTATTCATACAACAACACAATAACCCATGACCACCTCTATCTTTTTGCATATAAATTCATGAGGACTCAGGCTTTCCTTTTTCCATCATGTAGGATCATTATTACTTGATGTATCTGAAGCAGATACCCAAAGTCATGGGTATCATCTTCTTCACATGTAAAAGTCAACTGCAACTTACTATAAATGACTTTAGTTCTCCGGATTCCTATTTTTTTCCCTGAACATAGCTTCATTATCACATAATAATCACATAATTAAAACACACAAAGTATTCATGTTCCATATTATTCACACGGTGTATTCATTTTGAATAATTATTGCTCCACATATCATGGTATCTTTTTATCTTCCCTAGATTTTCATGTATGAAATTAGTAATTTCTTTCATGACTCAATTAAATCATCTATATGAATATATTTCATTATAAAATTTTTCTAGGAACTTTGCATCTTCCGAAAATCACACGATTCAAGGGTTCTCCTCTTTATTAATGTACATGTATGAAATATGATCACAATACATGAAATGATCCCACTTGAATCATTGGTGATATAAGTGTCCATGTCAACCATTTTCATGGAATTCATTATGGTCATCATGGCTCAATCATGGTGGAAATTCCACTACATAAAAACCATGAACAAGGCTGGAGGAAAATGAATCCCCAGATCAATCAGACAGTCAAAATAATCTCATCTGAAGACTGATATTCTATAAATTTTTTTTCAAAGAATGTAGAATAATATAGGGCCTTATTGCATCCCAAATAGAAACCATAAAATATTGAGGAGTTGTATATAAATCAACTACGATCATCATTATCTTCGTATTTTCTTCCCCTTATCTCGGTACCTCCATATACTGGTTCTTCATTCCTCCATTCCACCACGCACGGTGGCACCATCTCCATCACTTGTGCACTACCTGAGTATGATCCTGGGGGCCTCCACACCTCTTTGTATGCCACCACTAGCCTTAAATATTTCCTTAGGGAATAGTTAACCCTCTGGGTCCCATAAAAACCTATGATAGAGCTGGCTGAGGTTGGTGGTTGGTTGGAATATATTTTTTAGTAACATCATAACTAAAAATAACTTATAATAAATCTATGTAAAAATGAAATTCCATCTTCAATTAAAATTCCAACCCAACTTCACTACTCTCTTCTCTTCTTTTCTTCTTCTTCCTCATTTATTCTTCATGAAACATAAATATAAACTACTATATTTCATGGACATATATTCAAATACATATGAATTAAAATAAATTTCTTGGGTTTCATAAATTCTTCTTCATTCAATCACTTTTCTCATGGACTTCACTTTTGGTGAACAATGTGAAAACACATCAGAACATTTAATTGAAATTTGAGATCAATTCAACAATCGTAAGATTTTAAAAACAAGGATTATTTCTCAAGAATTGAATCTAATTATATGAATCCATTACAATTCTCTAAGAATCACTACTTCATCACATATTGACCTATCAATGACAATAAATGAAATCACTAAGACCAATAAAAAAGTTTCCTCATTTTTATTGATTAATTTGAAACTGATATAAGAAAATAGATATGTTCTACACAATATAGATTTTATTGATATAAATATCAAATAATCAAGGACATAAACAAACAAAAATATTAGGACTCAAACATAAAACGAGGAAAAGATAAAAATTTGATAAAAAATAAATTATTGATTAGTTTTTACATAGTATAAGTAATTTTTTTGAATATATTTATAATTAATAATATATGTAATAATATTTTTGATAATTTTTTATTGGTAACCATTACTGTTTATTAATTATGACTACCATAATATTTTCTATATTTATCTTAATGTCATCTGATGAATTTTGAGAGATTCACTTCATACAATATTTTTGGGTTTAATGTTTCATAATTTATATTTATTAGATGGTTTAAAAAATAGAATAATGGTATATGTATTATTATATATTATGGTTACTATTTAATTATTGTTTATATTATCATGATAAATTATAAAAGGAAATGTTCAATTATGTTATTCAAATGAAAGTTGGTCAATAGTAAAAGGTGTATAAGGAAAAAATCATTGAAATTTAGTTCTATCAAATTATATTTCTTGATCGATAAAGGTGAGAATTAGGAATATGATCCCTTTATTTTTACTTCCCATGAAAGATAATAAATTATTTAAATGATATTTTAAATGAAGGAAAAAGTTTTATTTTCCACATGTAGTTGAGTGACATGTTTGATATGGGTGATAATGGGGAATCTATTTGTGATATTAAACCCCCCCAACAATATAAAATTGATTTTTTTTCTTAAGTGATATATAAAATGTCAGTCTTGTGAGGGGGGTCATAAAGAAGAAGAAGAATAAGTAATATTCACAATGGAATTTGAGAATTACATTATCAACCAAGAAGAAAAGGATTTTAAGAATGGAAAAATTTGTTTTTAAGATTAATATTGATAAATATTAATGCTATAACATGAAATTAAATTTTAGTTTTAATTTAATTAGATATTTTCTTGATATTTTTATAATGAAATTATGAGCTAAAATATATCTTGAGATGGTAGCTTCCCTATATAATATGGTAGATATTATACTCTCACTGTATAGAGTAAACCTACAAAATAGGACAATAGTTATACTCCTTTAATATAGATTATTCCAATAGTATAATATAATTGATCTACCCATCTAACATTTGGGATACATATTCTAATGGATATCCATTCTACCACTGCTATTCAGGGTAATTTTTTTACCTATCATGCATACATTTTTGAACTATTTTATCTTATCATGTTATTCTTTCATGCATAGGAAATCAAACTAGTGAGGATGTTGGGGAACCTAGGTATCAAAACACGACTCAGTTATTATCTATAGGATACTGGAATTCCATTGTAATCATTTTATATTTCATTTTGATTACATTTATTTATTAAATATTTACAATAATTTAATGGTATATATTTTAAAAATACAAACATAAAAACACAACAGAGATAAAAAATAACACACAAAGTGTTTGTAATTCACATACGTAAATATTTTTATACCATTTAACATTTACATAGTACCCATAAATGATGTTGTGAGTATATATTGGAATATTATAGGAGATTTAGTAGATACCGAAACATCCGTCCGCATTCATTGTTATAAATAGAGGAATATTCCATTATCTTGGAAGAATGAGTTTTTTGATTTTCATATATATGTACTATATTTATTATGTATTTATATATGATTAAATTAAATATTATTACTTTGTATGTTAATTATACAATGAATTCTATTTTTTAGATGTATTTTCATTTTGATGTTCACGAAGTGATTTCTCAGCCATGAGCATTAAATATACTTAACAAATAAATGAAAATACTTTTAGTGGAGGTTGTCAAAATAAATATTCAATAGATATAAATTAGTGTATCAAATGTATGAAAGGGACCCTAAGAGAATTCTTAGGCATTAGTGGAAGAAATATTTTGATCATAATTAGGATAAATCACATTTGGTATATTATTATACATATGTAGTTTAACAAAAAAAGTATTAATAAACTATCATGTTTTATTTTTTTATAATTATTTTAGGTGTGTTATATTAGAATTTATACAAGTTGTTAAGAGTAAGTAAATACTCATTCATATAGTTTAAAGAGTTTCACTATAAAATAAGACAAAATCAATAATTTAATTTATTAATATATATATACCACTGTAAGTAATAAGGTTTTTGCAAAAAATATTTTTGTATTTGTTTGATATAAGTTTATGAGGTAGGTAATCATGTTTGATGATTGAAGATTTGTTTTTATGAATACAAAATATGATGAATGCTATGTGAATGACCATACATAAAAAACTTGGGAACAATGTTTTAATTACAACTTATAATTTAATGTTATTTTATTTGAAGAATAAACTCAGAGATTTGCAGGATGCCATCCTTTCGATTTCAACTTCATTATCCTTATGAGACATAATGAATGGTGTTTTCATAAAATAGAATTATGTTTATGTGAGGGGAATGGTTTGTTTAAAATCCATGTTATGGGTCTTTTTTAGATTACATATATCTTATTTGTCAATATTTACCATAGGGGTGGGGGTCATATTTATTAACCATCTTTGATAATTGTTGGAAATTAATACACTTGTGAATACTGTTAAAAATCAGTGGTCACATATTAACACACATTATTTTCAGGTATTAAATTTGGATTGTTCATTTGAAATTATATTTTATAGGATGATGTGATGTATTTTAAGGAAATAAGGATACTGATAAGGGATTATAGACCTATAAATTCATAAACAAACACTTATTTTATTTATATTCCTAAAAACATATTTTTTACTAGAGTATCCTCATTCACTATGGAAAAATAAAAAAAATTCAACATAATACCCTTATAATAATTTATACTTATGATACATATTACCTCTATCTTTATTAGTTTTATATATGTGTTGTATTATATATCCTAATGTTTTTTTGTCTCTAATAAATCATAAAAAACAAATCACTAAAAAATCAATAAGTTAGTTCATAAAGAAATGCTTATTGTTTCTTTGAAATATTTTGAAATACATCGAATGGAATATTGTGTTATTGAATGATGAGTTTAGAATATAAAGGAATGTTTGGTTTTGGTGAAAATATACACTATAGTTTTACACTAAAAGGACAGGTAAGTGAAATAGTTTTGGTATATTTGAGACACCTCTTGATAGAGAATAAAGTTTGGTTATTTGCATAATATAATAAAATATCTATAAAAGAATATAATTTTGGTTGGATATGTGGAAAAAATGCTAAAATTGTAAAACAAATGAAATATTCTAATGATTCTTCATGTTTTAAAATATTACATTGATATTGATTATTTTAAATTGAATTTATTCATTTGTAAAATTTGGTAGTAGTGGGGACATATACATCATCTTTGGAATTAAACTCTAGTTTCTAATTTAGGAATATGTTTATTAATAATGTGAATTTAAACACCTTAAATGTTGGAAACAAATGCCAAAATTAATTGAAGAGGCGATCCATAGTATATACCATCCAGAGAGAGTGAATGTGATAGATTGAGGTCAAGTAACGTGGGAATGATATGTCTGTGTACATTCTGTAAAATTCTAAATTATAAATAAACATAATATTGATTTTTTTTCAATGTATTGTTATTTTTTATACTATATGAATTATTTTTTTATATTTATCTCTAACAAGTTTATTTATTTATACTATATTAGATAGATAAAGTTTTTATATAGTTTTAATATATCAGTTTATTATTATGTAGTGTGTAAGAGTATGACCCTATGAAATTAATATTTTTCTATTATACAATACATAATAGAATTTTTAACCCCTTATAACTAACTATCATTGGTTAAATGACTTTTAAAAATGGTGAATTGCTTAATTTATATACCATATTTAGAACTTGTTAATATAACTATGATTTCATGTTATAAAACATACTATAAAATTTTAAAATAGTTTTATTTATATACCATATTTAATAGGAGTTTAGATATTCACTATAATATATGGTTTATTTAATAACAAAGTAGTGGAAATTTTTAAACCTATGCTAAATAAAATCTGAAATTGTTTAATAAATGTTTAATTAGTATCAGTTTAGATAAAAACTATAAAACCTATAAAACCAACATGAATTTATATATCATTAAAAATAAAATAAAATATCATGAAATAATTTCAGGTTTATTGAAAATAATACCAATATACAACTTAGTAGAAATTGATGAAAACCAACATGAAATGATTTAACAGTTGTTAAAAAATGATATAAAAAATCACTTCTAAAATATCTATTTCATGTATTATACTTTTTTCTTTGGAAGTGTTAGAGTTGTTTAAGTGGATATGAATGTTTTGTTATAGGTGGCAAAAAGTTTTTTAGCCAGTAATAGGCTAAAATGGTTATTTTGAGAAGGCCTATGACATGGATGATTTTTTGGTTTGTCTGTAATAATAGAAGGTTAGTAATTTTGATACGAATGTGGAGTTGGGGTTTTAAAATAAATGTTTAGAATATTTCAGGCAATGCTGGTTAGCTATAATATAATGTTAATAATTTTGGCAGGCATGGTTTCATGATCGAAAATATTTTTTTGAATTCTGTAGTGTTGTACAATAATTTTTTTGTGGGGTTTTCACCATGGGAAATTTATAGTGGAAGAGTGAAAGAAACAATTCTACCCATCTATTCCATGGTGGTTCATGGGTTGATTTAGATTTTATGGTCAACATGTCTATGTAAGGTACCACTATATCAAGATAAAGGTCAAGACCACATATTGGATGATTAATCCATCACCATTTTTTTGGTTTGGAAATAATCAGATAGTGGGATGTGTTATTCATCATCCATGGATGTTACTAAAAAGGATTATCATATTTTCAATAATTCCAATGCAATACACATTATTGGATTTTTTCCTTGGTTCAAGAGGAAACTACTAGTAATGGAAGCAATACCTAGTGGAGGATGGGGATGAGAAAACAGTTTGATATATAGCTTTATTCATAAAAAATTAGCTCAACCATTATTTGAATATGATAAATCTTACCCCATTAAAATATCCCTTAATGTATTTTAGTTTTATTTTTGTTTTCTTGTATCAGTCATATATAATATGTATACTAGGTTTTGTAATGTGAGTTAGTATAATGTACATCACATAGGTAGATAGGTCGAGATCAATTTGACCATGATCTACTAGTTCAGTTAGACAATGACTATAGAATATTTTTTATGGTGTTTGTTATTGCACCATTATAGTTTCTTATACTACTCTATCTTTTCATAGTGTAACCCACGATGTCCCTTCCTCATGGAAATATGTCAATTGATAGTAGAATGTAAATCCTGATGTCATATCATTTTGTTGTTTAATAATTTCATGATTTTTTAAACTCTTAATACTCAGTTTTATTTGATCATTCATTTCTTAGATGACCCAATCTTGATGTTTGAGTTTTTTAAACAAAATCGATGGTATTTCTATTATTTATTAATTTAGGTTACTACGTGTATGTATTGATTATTATAAATTTAATTTATTCTGTCTAATATCTTATTGTTTTATGATCAATATATAAATAATTTTTCATTTGTGAATTAAAATGTTTTATTGAATCCAGTAATGTTCATTTTAACATATACACATTTCTATAATTTTCATTTTTTATTGTTTTGAGATCCCACATCAAAATCCATTGTCTGGATTTGTCAATTGATTGTAGAATTCTAACAATGTAGAAGATAAAAAAAGTTCACGATGATATAATAACAAATGATAAAAAATTGATAAAAAATTCTGTACATACTTATTATATAGATGATACAACATGATGAAAACAAAGGAAAATCACTATTTTATATTGATGATAAATTTAATTCAAAAAAAGATTAATGGATGAAAAAATTTAAAAATGATTTCCCCTTAATAGATATATGATAACACCTCTGATGGATGGATCAAAATGAACCAACAAGCAGTTGAAAAATATATATAGTTGTTTTTTATATGAATATAAATGGAGGATCTCCATAAAATTAGGTGAAGAAAAAATAGAATATGAAACAACATCATTAGTGACATTTTATGAATAAAATAATTTCACTTTCAAATCTATATTCTATCTATATGATTCCTTTATCTCATTTTGAGGAAAATGGATCATCTTGACTCTTATGTCAAATAAATAGATGATAAAAAATAAATTTTGAATAATGGTGTGAGGAAGTGTAATTGTAACAACAAAGATACAATTACAGTAGGGTATTCATTTTAACAAAAAAATATCAAAATAATTATTTTTTTAATAATATAATTAAAAGTAAAATTATAAAATTTTAATAATTTAATTTTATTAAATTATTTTCATTTCTGAAATCATCATATCAAAATTAATGTCGAGAAATGTTTTTTATTTTTATGAAATTATTGATTTTTCAATAAATTCTGAAAAATACCAATTTTTTAAATACTATCATTTCCTTTGATTAAATAATGTTTGTTATTCCACTTTAGGGAAAAGGTAATAAAAATGGATACCATATATTTAATCATGATGTTCAAATTTAGAAAATAGGCCAATTTTATTTTTAGTATTCATGAACAATAACCGTGGTAAAATTTATCACAACGATAATGAATAAATCAGGTAATTAAATATAACAATGATGTGATAAGGCGTTAAAAAAACCAAAAAAATTTCATTATTTCATTTTAATGAAGTAACTCATACATAGTAATCCAAAATTCAAATATATGTCATTTTAGTTCCATTTGACAAATGTAGTGACATTTATATTATTTACGTAAAGAAATTTCCAAAATTTACCTCTATTAAATTTAATTTCTTTTAATTTTTCACATATGGAAAAAATATGTTTTGAATGAAAATAAAAAAATATTTTTAACATAAATAATATTTTTATCATAATAATTTATTTATATTTTTTAGTGATGAAACAATTAGCTTAGATTATTCAAACAATATTTATTGAACTAATAGAAAAATAAAATAAAATAAATTAAAAATAGTAGAATTTTTTTTGGTGAGTTATCATTAAATATAAACTTTAAAAAAATATAACTTATTGGATATGTTTTAAAAGTATATATTCAAAATAAATATTTTTATTGTTGTCTTTGAAGTCAAATTGAGTGAATAGTATTAAAAAATAACACTATTGAAATTTTACAAAACATAATATGTTATTTAATTATTCAAAAATCATAAAAGTATTGAAATAAGGAAATTATAATAAAAAGGGTATAAAATTAGATCCCATTAAATTTTTGTGAAATTAATACATTATTTGTAAAATTATAAACTTTTAAGATTGAAAGAGTCGTTATTGTAGTTAAGGTGAAAATTATTTAGTGAAGGGGTTAAATCTATATAGAAGGGTCAATATAACCCATAAATCAATCCAAATATAATTGGTTGATGTGATTTAAAACATATAATATCTTAGATTTTAAATTATGGCCACATTGTTACACTTTCATAAGAAAATGAATTTTTTATATTTAAATACCTTTTTTAATTCTGTGTGTGTCATTTTGTTTTCTATAAAATGGCACAAACTCTCCTATATTTTATTCATAAACTAGAGTCTATTATATAAACAAAACCCTAGAAAAATATATTTTTGAAATAATTATCCATGATATGGAGATTTTTGTCTTCCTAAATGACCAATTCAAGGACCCTAAAGTGAGGATCTAAAAGGGCTCTTTCAAAAAAGATCTAATCATCTTTACTGACTCTTTCAAATTTATTACGTCTTAAAATTCCTAAAATACTTTGTAAAAATGATAATAAAATAAATCCAGTATTATAATTAAGTCCATATATTATTATGATTCTGTTATAACCATTTTACATCTCTTTTCTATTCTATGAAAAGTGAAATTATCGTTTGTGCGTACGTTGGGTTACCATCTCCATATAGCGATGCAATTCAATTTTCATCACTAATTTACTTTGATGGTTATAAATATGAAAATAAGTAATATATGCGATATTTATGACATAAATATTATTCTTAAATTTTAATATCATTTATACATTCTTAACATTAAATTCATTTGACAATAATAACATCGCTCTTGCGTACATGTGGACCACCACCACCACAAAGTGATGTCATCAATTTTAAATTTATTGATTTACATGGAAGGTAATAAGGATATATTTAATTGAAATATATTATATTTATATCATGATTAAAATTATGGGTATTATGAAACCATAATCAAATTATGAGGACTATAACTCCCATAACAAAACTTTCTTGAGAAAATAAAGTTTTTAACACCCAAAACATTGATAATAATGATATATTATTGGAAACTGTGTGATAATATGTCATAATAGGATCATATATGATATTAAAATATTAATATGGTTCTGTTATAAATTAATAACATATTTAACACCATTGTAAAAGAGGATAAATCACGTACTACTAAGGGGAAACATGTGGTAATGGGTTTCTAAGATCATTTTCCATTCCTTTTGTAATACTTCTAATTTAGTGATTGTTTTATGCCATTATTATATTTGAAATGGAATTTTATTGTATTGTTTTTAATTTTTTTTGGATGTAAATTATTACAAATAATCACTTCATTGATTGATTTTCACTATAATGATACAATATTCATAAGGGATTTTATCTCAATTTAGACTCAATTGAGAAATATTTGGTATTCTAAAACTATTTATTTTTTATGTTGTGTATATAATAAAATTTTTAGGTATTTAACATTAATATCTATTTATTCATGATACTTAATGTTTCATTTCATTTTTACTCTTTCAAGGGGTTATAATTTGAAAGTAACCAAGGTGGTAATAATTTATTTTATAATATCATTTTTTGGATTTCACATAATTTAATTGAATTAATATTATTAAATACCATTCATAAACTAAATTTATTTTCTCATCATATAGATATTTAAGGATTTTCAATATTTTATCCATTATTTGACTCTTGTTTTACTTTAATATTGTCACGAACTAAATCTGGTTTCCATCCGAACTGATGCTCAACATAGACCATGGAAAGGACCGAAGGGCATTCCCTATCCCCACGGGATGACACAAGTTCTTGGGTATCCTGAATAATATTTTGGGAAATATTTACCTGAGTTTTGAAACAAAACATAACCAACAATAATCAATGAAACAATTCTGAAAATCTAATTCAAACAATCCTTTAATAAAATTCATAATTGAAGTGCATAGTTTCAAACCACAACAATAAGGACTATAAAAAAAGGAGAACCAATTACAATACAAAAAAACCACCACATTTCATAGGGGCATCCCCCTCAATCCATCACCACAACACCACACTGAAAAAGAAGCATAAACCTGAAACACCGTATCTAAAGACCTTTCCGTTACCTATGAAAAAAATTATCAAGTCTATTTACACACAAAGGTGTAAGAAGGGTGTGAGACTATGTTCAATGGGATTACACCCAAAAATATTCCATGTGAAAAAAATTTCAAGACAAAAATCATTCATGTTTAAAAAAAAAGAAATGATAGAAACAATTTCTAAAAGATGTAACTTTAAATGAAAATAGTTTTAAAGAGGGAAACTTTGAAGAAGGAACACTTTTAATAAAAACACCCATGCTGCTTAATTTTACATAAAAACACATTTTATACTAATAGTAACTACAATATATCCAATGAGAACTAGTCACAAGAACACCACAAGGCACTAGCTATCTGTGGGGCCCTAGGTACATTGTATCTCAATGTAAACATATCCATAAACAATAACATTCTCATGCATGATCCACTTGGAGGGGAAACCCCAATATCTTAGTGGTCCCCAAAAATCATCATAGTTTATTTAGTGTTTTCATCATCAACTTTTCTATGTGAAATATGGATGATTCCACTACCGGATCACTATCATACTAGTCCTAGTCTTTCCACCTAGATACTGGGGTTTCGATCTTTGTACTCAATCATGTTCCACATGATATAAAATACCATTTTCATATGAATATTCCATTTTTAAATCTTAAACACTCCAAATATCCCGCATTCATGTGACATAATACCCATTTTATATTCAAATCCATTTAAACATCATACACACACCAAAACATCCCACAAACATGTCTCACACATTTCTCACAATTTTATTAATCATTTCAACAATTTATAAAACATTCTCAAAAAGTTTGACATCATAAATCATATCTTTCTAATTCAGAAACCCATTTTAATAAAATACACCCACAAAAATAGTAATCAAATATATTTTTCACCCTTTGTGTAACTCAATGAACCATTTAAAATTTTTATAAAATAATTTCAAGAAATAAAGCACAGTTTTGCACACAAAATACATTAAAAAAAACCCTCTTTGAAGGCCAAAAGAACACCAATAACACACCGAAATATAATTTTTATCCCTAACATCATTTATTAAATCAATACCATGAATAATAAAATGACCACAAATGATACAACATTTATTTCACATGAAAAAATATCATTTTCATAAAAAATGACACTTTAAAGTCAACTACTTGGCCAATGCTACCAAAAATTGTTTCCAAACACAACACAATTGATGAAGAACATGAAAAATAGGTCAATAAAAAAGATAAATCCATCAAATAATGTCTACACATAAAATCACCTACTTTGAATGTCAAAAACCCCAAAATCCTTGTGCAGAACATCAACCACACCCCAACCGCACCACAAGGGAGTTAAAACAAACACTAATCAACAATATTGAACCAAAAAACACAAAATTAAACCCTAGGTATGAATCCCTAGTTTCTATAAATTTAGATATTTTAGAAAGAGGGAAGAAAACCTAAGGAAATGGAAGAAACAAGGGAGAAATTCAATTAGATGAAAGATCTTGAAGATCCCCCCACAAAAAACCCTTAAAAATGAGTTCCAAGAGTTTTTGAGGGAGATTGAATGATTTACATGGATACTAGGGTCAAATTGGGGAAGCAAAGGATGGATTATGTTTCTTTATAGAAGTAAAAACTGGTCCAAATGTAACACCCCGAGATTTTATGAAAAATATTCTTTTTAATTTCATTAATGTCTTGTGTTGTACGCTACACCAAAAGGATCTTGCACAACACGCATCCATGACTTTCCTTGCATTACACGCAATCTCGACCTTCCTCAATAGCGTGTGTATTACGCAATACTGAGTTCCACTAAACAACGATATGCTATTACTAAATCTAGCCGTTATGAATAGTAATAACCTCTATTTGAATTTTTTATTTTTCTAAATGGTCTTAATTTTTGGATTCAAAATATCAAAATTATCCTAGGATGAAATTTTGGTACTTTTCGATAACTTTCATATTATAATGAATAGTGAAAATTACTAAATTTTAATTAAAAACAACTTTTTTAATCGAAATAATTAATAGTGATAAATTATTAATCTGAGTGGTTTGAAAGTATATTTAGAATATATTTTTACAACTTAATAAAATTTTGTTCATTGGATGTGATTTCACATTTAAACCAGACATAAACAAGTGTCAATCTTTTGATAGTTATTATTTCTTAAAAACACGCTATTTGTTTGGATGACGAGAATTAATTTTTAAATTAGTTAATGTAACTGATATGTATTGAATTTGGTAAAATGAATATCATTTTTTAATTCATAATATCAAATATATCTTAGGCCTAATTTTTGTTATTTTTCTGGAAATTTTCATTTTTTTGATGAATAGTGAAACCACTAAGTGGTAGTTAAAAAACTAAATTTCTCATAAAACATAATTTTACCGCTTCTGTGAGTAGAATTTCAAAAATCCGAGAGACATGGTTAATATCAAGGACTAAAATGTGGTTCAATGAGATGAAAATATTTTTTGGTGAATAGTAACTTCTTACTTTTTTTTACCACAGTTAAAAGTAAATAGGGTAATTAAGGGTAAAAGTGTTAATATTATTACCCTAAAACATGTCCTAATTCTATTGGATAAGTGTAATTCGACCAAAAAAAACCTTAGGAATAAAATATGACCATTTATGCCCACTTGGATTGGATTAAGACATTTATTATCAATTTATTTAAAGAAGGGTTAAAATAGTTAAAATCAAATTTTAATAACTAAATCATTTTTAAAATAGAGTTATACATAAGATAAATTCTATTATAAATATTCATTAGAAAGATAAATATATTTCCAACGTAATGGTATTTTATTTATAATTTTTAGACTTAAAATAATTTAATTTATTTATGATATAATGATGATGCAGTAATTATCTTATTAATGAAATATTGACATAATTGATCTTATAAATACCCAAATAAATGTAATTTGAGACTTTTTATGAATTACAATAATTTTATATGTTAATATGACATGTTAATATTGATTTAATTAATTTTTTCGAACTAATCATTCTGTTATGATTTTCACAAAAATCAATTACCAAATTGTGTCAAAATTGACATAAAAAAGTTTTTAAAACAAATATTATATTATTAATTGTTATTATATTCCTAAAAATCTAAGGTTCGTCCAAGATACTTATATCATGATAGGTTTATCATTAATTGACCACTTGGGGGGTCTCTTCGATGTATTTGGTAAGTTTATTAACTATATATTATAAAAATACAAAGTGACATGGTAAATGTCAATCTAATTAACTAAGAGTTAAAACGAAAAGATAATGTCAATATAATGACCTAAACTTGTCTAAATTATATTGTATGAGAGGATTTCGACCCATCCCCACCTTATCTTCGAAATATATCAATTTGGAGCTATTAAAAACCGAATTTGACTTTATAATAAAATAATATTTTTTGTTATTCCAAAGGTGCCCTTCTCCTCCCTTATAAATGGGCACCTCCTCCCTCTCCTCCTCACACCAATTTGAGCCTTCAAGCTCGGCCAACCCCTGCTAAATTCTCTTCTCCACTTCACTAGAAACATCCTAGAGGTCCTGGTCTTCTTCAAAGACCTATTTCAGTGCCCTAAGAGGAGGACTCAAAGAGGCGCTTCAAAGAAGAGGAGGTTCAGACACTTATGAAGCAAATCAGACCTAAGGTAAGGGATAATTGTCCAAATATCAGTTTTATATGAGATTGATTATTCGTAAGTATTTACTGTGGTTATTTCTATCATCCATGTCCATGTTTTATAAAAGTTTATTCATGTTTGTTTAAAGTCCTTTTTACCCCTTTTGGATTTTACCCCATGGTATGGAAGAAATATTTCTTTTATTTACCCTATAAAGTACTTTTTGACTTTTTCGACAAAAGTACGAGAAGAATGTTTTTTTAACGTATACAACATGAGAATATTTTTACAGTTTTATAAAGCCTTATTTTCATGAAGCTTCCTCCAAAAGATTTCATGACTATTTTCAACAAAATATACTTCTTTTAAAATTGCATGACATTTTGTAAAAAAATTGATTTTGAAGAAGAAAGGATATTTTCCTCAAGAATTCATTTCAAGTGTTTTATCAAAACCATTTTTCATCTAAGATGACATTATTTCATATGTTTCAAGTATAATGTCTCTATTATTTACATGGTTTCACTTTTCTTATTATGAAATGATATCCATTTCTTTTATATGGATTATGTGATGATGTGATGATGTTTATGAAACCCATTTTATTTATTGGGTTATTATGAATGATGTATGTTTATTTTGTGGCACAAGTAAGAATGATTTCATTATGAGATGGGTGGGACCTATATCTCCCTCCAATGCATTGGGAAAAGATTTTATATCTCATGAGATAGACATGGTTGGAACGGTAAGTTAATCCGGTTCAGTATTACAGGACTGGAACGAGGAGTGAACTCGATTCAGAAAGGGACTTTTTCCACTAAGATGGTCTTGGAAGCAATGCATTGGCTACTAAGGAAATAATTACATGTGCTTAATGGATGCCACAATTACATGTTTTATTCCAATGCTATTTTATCATGATTTATGTTCCATTATGATCTATGCCTTATGTACTTCCATGTTTTATGTCGTTGCTCAAGATTTTTAATGTTCATGTTTTTTTAAGTTCAAATTTATATGGTATGTTTTATTTTATCCATGTTTACCCTTACTGATCATTTGAGCTCACCCTTTTTATGTTTTCTTTTCCCCAGGATATAAATAAAGGTTTTAGGTAAGAAAAAAAGGGGGAAGATCTTTATGGGAGATGTTGAAGATCGTTCACCACGATTAGAAGATTACGTTCCAAGTTTCCAAAGACACTAAACTATTACGATCCTTGTGTGTCTGTTTTTGTTATGTATTAAGTATTCCGCAAAAGTAATGTAATGTTCATGTACGTCAAGCTTCGGGTCTCTATAGTTGGTATCAGAGGAAAAGTTTAGTAAACCTTTGGAAACTAGGATGCGAAAACTTTAGTGAAATCAATAGATATATTTCTAAGGTATGTCTAGGGATGTCCCTAAGGATTAATATACGTATAGGTTACAGTCCTAGAATTACGGTATTGATCTTAGACTTAAACCTAAGATGTTACATATTTATGGTACTCCCCCTTTATTATGTTGTTTTCCCTAGCATGATTTTTTCCTCTCACACTATTCTTCTTGGGTTTTAGATGATGGATGGAACCCGAAGGAACCGTGTAGATCAATGTAATGGAAAATGAAATGATTGTCCTCATACACAAACAAATGTTATGGGAGATGGAGTGAAAAATCTTTTTTCTATACTTACACAAGCTATGAATCATTCTGGACTTCTGAATAAGCAGAGAAGGGAACAGTATTCTATTGAGTCCTTCATGAGGAAACATCCACCTTTTTTCAGTGGGTCTTCTGATCCACTTGTTGTTGAATAATGGATCAGTACCACTAAAAAGATATTTATAGTTCTTCAATGTTCTAAACATGATAAAGTCATCTTAGCAGTATATCGTTTGGATGGTGAAGCTGATCAATGGTGGAATCTTACCAAGAACACGAGGACAAGAGATGAAATTGAGTCCATTGAATGGGATGAGTTCAAGAACTTATTTTTCAATAAGTACTTCCCTCGTATTCTTCGAACAAAGATGGAGAAGGATTTTCTTGAACTAAATCAAAAGGTTGATGAATCTATTGGTATATACAAAGCGAATTTTACAAGGCTTGCAAGGTATGCATATGGCTTTATCATCCAACCTGAAAGTAAAGTCGATCAATTCTTCAGTGGCTTAAAACCAAATCTTCGAAGGGAATTAGCTATAAGAGACTTTATTAGCTATGAAGAAATTGTATGTTGTGCTATCAAGGTAGAAATGGAAGTCTGTGTTACTTATCCATCTCATAGTTTTGACAAGAAACGAAAGATGGAGTTCAAGGAGAAATCTCAGAATAATGGTGAAAAGAAGATGAATGTTTCCTTATGCTCAAAGTGTGGAAAGAAGCATGGTGTAGATTGTATTAAAGGGACTAGAAAATATTTTAAGTGTGGAAAAGAAGGTCATCGAGCAGTTGAGTGTCGAAGTAATGTAAAAAGGGTTGCAAATGGTGTGAATAAAGAAAAGACTGCAGAGAACGCACCAACAACACTTCAATGCTTCAAGTGCAAGGAAATGGGGGCATTATGCTAATAAATTCCCTAATCCAAGGGTTAGTGATGATCGACATAAGCAAACACTTAAGGAAAAATATAAAGGGAAGTCACATGCGATCACTATTGGCGATGTTGAATATGACAACGATGTGATGGAATGATTAAGTGTTTATTTAATGGGATTCCAAAATAATGTTGTATATAGTATCGTGGAATATTGGAATATTTATGTATTGGTCTATTGTGTTTTATAATAATTTTATGGTACCGGTAACCATGGAAAGTGATTGAGATATTTTTCGAAAACAGATGATATGCGCATACTGAAGGGATAAGGAGAAAATGAAATGTTTGACAGTATTCATGAGCTCATGACTGATATAAGGAAATAGTTATATCATGGTTTGAGGTTTTGGTATGTGAAAAGAGTTAACTTTTGATAGCACTCTTATTTTCACTAAGGTTCAATGGGTATTCATTCTTCAAGAGAACACATGATTAAGGTATTCATATGTTTGTAATTTGACCAACAAGATATATCTTATGATATATGGGGGAAAAATGATGGAATTCACGTGATTGTTATGTGACATTTCAAGTAATCATTTTCTTTATACTATGAGTTTGGACCGAAGTATTTTAGATAAGCCTACAGATTGGAATGGATTATGTTGGACATAAGTTAGTATTGTTTAAGGATAATTTTTTTTCGATATTATTGATTAGACGTTATAGTAATATAGCTTTAGAAAAAGGAAAACCTGCAGGACGGGCGAAAACCCATCGCGTCGGACAAGGCTGTGGGAATCGAACCCACAACCAAAGTGCGACTGGCCTTTATCACCTACCACTGGCCTACAGGAAGTACCTGTTTAGTAGAAAATAGTTTTATTATATTAAGAAGTATGACATATGAAGTATAAGTCCATTTTAGGAACCATATATGATTAATCTCACCATAGATGGACTTATGTATATTTGATAACTTTTGCTAACCTTTTTCTTGAAACAGATGAAATGAACCATCATTCTATCACATGATCTGCTAACACATCAAGAATGACAAATTCAAATTCATTTCTTTAAGAGATTAAGTGGAAATTTTCCAAAGAACTACCAACGGTGAGACTGTACCAAAATCACAAAAGTATTTCTTCTATTTCCAATTTCATCAACTTTAGGTAAATGATCTTGAAAACCAAAAATGTTTTCTTATTTCCCTTATATCTGATGAATCAGATGGTACCTTAGATCATAAAAAATCTATGGCTTTTTGATTGATGGATTTTTCATAGCCATGTTCTCTACCACTCTCCATCAGAACTTGATGGTTAGATTTTTCTTCCATATCTATATTTTCACCTATGTTCTCTTACGTGGAAACCCAATGATGAGTTAATTTGGGCAACCATTATGTTTCATACTTTTGTTTTTAAATATTGGTTTTGGTATTCCTTTTTACTATGTTGGTTTCTATTAAAGAAACTTTCGAGTAGTAAACCATTTATAACCCCGACGAATTTTGAGGGTGAAATTTATTTTAGGGGGGGTAGAATGTAACACCCCGAGATTTTATGAAAAATATTCTTTTTAATTTCATTAATGTCTTGTGTTGTACGCTACACCAAAAGGAGCTTTCACAACACACATCCATGACTTTCCTTGCATTAAATTCAATCACGACCTTCCTCAATAGCGTGTGTAGTACGTAATACCGAGTTTCACTAAACAACGATATGCTATTATTAAAACTAGCCATTATGAATAGTAATAACAACTTTTTGAAAATTTTATTTTTTAAAATGGACTTCATTTTTGGATTTGGAATATCGAAATTATCCTAGGATGAAATTTTGGTACTTTTCGACAACTTTCATATTATGATGAATAGTGAAAATTACTAAATTTTAATTAAAAACAACTTTTTAATAGAAATAATTAATAGTGATAAATTATTAATTTGAGTGGTTTTAAAGTATATTTAGAATATATTTTTACAACTTAATACAATGTTGTTCATTGGATGTAGTTTCACATTTAAACCTGACATAAACAAGTGTCAATCTTTTGATAGTTATTATCTCTTAAAAACACGCTATTTGTTTGGACGACGGGAATTAATTTTTAAATTAGTTAATGTAACTGATATGTATTGAATTTGGTAAAATAAACATCATTTTTGAATTCATAATATAAAATATAGCTTAGGCCTAATTTTTGGTATTTTTCTGGAAACTTTCATTTTTTGATGAATAGTGAAACCACTAAGTGGTAGTTAAAAAACTAAATTTCTCATAAAACTTAATTTTTCCTCTTCTGTGAGTAGAATTTTGAAAATACAAGAGACACGGTTAATATCAAGGACTAAAATGTGGTTCAATGAGATGAAAATAAATTTGGTGAATAGTAACTTTTTATTTATTTTTACCACGGTTAAAAGTAAATAGGGTAATTAAGGGTAAAAATGTTATTATTATTACCCTAAAACATGTCCTAATTCTATTGGATAAGTGTAATTCGACCAAAAACAACCTTAGGAATAACATATGACCATTTAGGCCCACTTGGATTAGATTAAGACATTTATTATCAATTTATTTAAAGAAGGGTTAAAATAGTTAAAATCAAAGTTTAGTAACTAAATAATTTTTAATATAGAGTTATACATAAGATAAATTCGACTATAAATATTCATTAGAAAGATAAAAATATTTCAAACATAATGGTATTTTATTTTTAATTTTTAGACTTAAAATAATTTAATTTATTTATGATACAATGCTGATGTAGTAATTATCTTATTAATGAAATATTGACATAATTGATGTTATAAATACCCAAATAAATGTAATTTGAGACTTTTTATGAATTACAATAATTTTATATGTTAATATGACATGTTAATATTTATTTAATTAATTTTTTTCGAACTAATCATTCTGTTATGATTTTCACAAAAATCAATTACCAAATAGTGTCAAAATTGACATAAAATAGTTTTTAAAACAAATATTATATTATTAATTGATATTATATTTCTAAAAATCTAAGGTTCGGCCAATATACTTATATCATGATAATTGTATCATTAATGGACCACTTGGGGGTATCTTGGATGTATATGGTATGTTTATTAACTATATATTATAAAAATACAAAGTGACATGGTAAATGTCAATCTAATTAACTAAGAGTTAAAACTAAAAGATAAGGTTAATATAATGACCTAAACTTGTCTAAATTCTATTATATGAGAGGATTTCGACCCATACCCACCTTATCTTCGAAATATAACAATTTGGAGCTATTAAAAACCGAATTTGACTTTATAATAAAAGAATATTTTTTGTTATTCCAAAGGTGACCCTCTCCTCCCTTATAAAAGGGAAACTCCTCCCTCTCCTCCTCACACCAATTTGAGCCTTCAAGCTCGTCCAACCCCTGCCAAATTCTCTTCTCCACTTTTCTAGAAACATCCTAGATGTCCTGGTCTTATTCAAAGACCAATTTTAGTGCCCTAAGAGGAGGACTCAAAGAGGCCCTTCAAAGAAGAGGAGGTTCAGACACTTACGAAGCAAATCAGACCTAAGGTAAGGGATAATTGTGAAAATCTCATTTTTATCCGAGATTTCTTATTGGTAAGTATTTACTGGGGTTATTGCTATCATCCATGTCCATGTTTTATAAAAGTTTATTCATGTATGTTTAAAGTCTTTTTTACCCCTTTTGACTTTTACCCCATGGTATGGAAGGAATCTTTCTTTTATTTGCCCTATAAGGTACTTTTTGACTTTTCCGACAAAAGTACGAGAAGAATGTTTTTTTAACGTATACAGCATGAAAGGATTTTTACGATTTTCTAAAGCCTTATTTTCATGAAGCTTCCTCCAAAATATTTCATGACTATTTTCAACAAAATATCCTTATTTTAAAATTTCATGACGTTTTGTAAAAAAATTGATTTCGAAGAAGAAAGGATATTTTCCTCAAGAATTCATTTCAAGTGTTTTATCAAAACCTTTTTTCATCTAAGATGACATTATTTCATATGTTTCAAGTATAATGTCTCTATGATTTACATGGTTTCACTTTTCTTATTATGAAATGATATCCATTTCTTTTATATGGATTATGTGATGATGGGATGATGTTTATGAAACCCATTTTATTTATTGGGTTATTATGAATGATGTATGTTTTTTTTTGTGGCACAAGTAAGAATGATTTCATTATGAGATTGGTGGGACCTATATCTCCCTCTAATTCATTGGGTAATGATTTTATATCTCATGAGATAGACATGGCTGGAACGGTAAGTTAATCCGGTTCAGTATTACAGGACTGGAATGAGGAGTGAACTTGATTCAGAAAGGGACTTTGTCCACTAAGTTGGTCTTGGAAGCAATGCCTTGGCTACTATGGAAATCATTACATGTGCTTAATGGATTCTACAATTACATGTTTTATTCCAATGCTATTTTATCATGATTTATGTTTCATTATGATCTATGCCTTATGTACTTCCATGTTTTATATCGTTGCTCAAGATTTTTAATGTTCATGTTTTTTAAAGTTAAAATGTATATGGTATGTTTTATTTTATCCATGTTTACCCGTACTGAGCATTTGATCTCACCGTTTTTATGTTTTCTTTTCCACAGGATATAAAGAAAGGTTTTAGGTAAGAAAAAAAAGGGGAATATCTTTATGGGAGATGTTGAAGATCTTTCACCACGATTAGAAGATTACGTTCCATGTTTCCAAAGACTCTAAACTATTAAGGTCTTTGTGTGTCTGTTTTTGTTGTGTATTAAGTATTCTGAAAAAGTAATCTAATGTTCATGTATGTCAAGCTTTGGGTCTCTACACCAAAACCAATTTTTTAACACATGGACACTATGGACGGTTTAGTATACCATGAAACTTATTCTAGAAACCCAAAAACCTCATTTTCTTCCAAAATTCAAGGGGGAGGGGGGCATTGGGGAAACCTTGGGGGAATGATATGATAAGAATTGGATGGAATAATGCCCCACAATTTAAACCTTTTCACACCCAGATCCCAAGAAAACAACCTATAACCCGACTCAAACTGGAACGAGGGAAAAGTTAAAACCTGGGTGTGGAAATTCTCCCCACCATAACGCTTTACACCCCTGAAGATCCATGACATGGCCAGATAAAATAACAGAACCAATACAATTACCAAATTAAAAGGGGGTTCCTAATGAATTACAAAAGAAAAGAAAACACAGACACCACCCGTAGGAAAGGAGGGATATATGTTAATTTGGGAGACCAAGATAGACTCCCCCTACTAAGGTTCACCTGCCCCTAAAATCCAAAAAACCTTCAGTTTATCAAAAAAAAAGGAAATGATACTCTCACTGCATGAAAACAAACATCCTGATATAAGATCCTTATACACTTCAAGAAATTCCAACAGTCCAATAGAAAAAAAAAACAGATTTGAATTAGGTTACTACAACCTTACTTCAACAAAACCGTTGGGTGTTCTCCAATACAAACATTTACCCAATAAATCAGTTTGGTGGTTAGATAGCTCTAAATGAGATTAACTACTACCAATACAAGACTATAAAAAAATGAATTACTGATATGGGGAGACCCCAAAAGACTCCCCCAAATAAACAAACTAAAACCAAATACTGAACTTGAATAACAAAACAGGGGGGGGGGTCTGAATAGACTCTCCACTACAAGGGGAACCCTAAAATTTAAATTATTACAAAAGAAATTACATGAGACCCATGGTGGGTATCCCCACCATAAGAACCAAGCTTATTAACCAAATAGCATAGACTGACAAAAGAATCCCAATAAGGACTAACTTGGGCGATTCTTGAGCAACTTATTCTCCCACCACAAGAGGCACATTAAAACAAACTCCAAACCAATAGAGACACTATTTAGTTCATCCCTCCCATAAGAATTACCTTACTCAGATAAGTCCCAACAAAACATAGGTAAAAAAGGACCTACCATGTTATTTATACATTAACAACCATACTCAGAGTCACACCCACAAGGGTTCAAGAACCTATGTTTCGAGAAGACAATACCACTCGTTATTGTTATATCCAAGGAGGGGAATTTTCACCAACACAAATAAAAAACATAAGAAATAGGGTCCACATGTCTCTTTCCACCACACTTGACCACTTCAAAAGAAACTTCCACCTCAAACCATCAATCTGTCTTCACATCCAACACCTGAGATAGAAGTTAAACCATGATCCATTACACCCATGGGGGTTTTCCTGACTATGTTCTAGCATCACATCAAAACCTATATTTGGAGAATAGATGATTGAATAATATCCTGCCTTGTATTCAGGAATTGAAAACCCCTAGTCAAAAAATCTCCTTCTAGTACAATAAGAAACGACATCAACTCTCAGTCAAAACCACCAGGACATAACACACTCTCAAGCCCTTTTTACTGTAACATGTAACCTCTACCCAGATAGGGGCCTTGAATATGCATACACATTGTAACTCTAACCTTGGAAAATAAATAGTTGAATAAAGAACAAAAGGAAGACACCTACATTATAGACAAAGAATTTCAGGAATTCTGGGAAGAAAATACACTTTCATTTATGCACAAGTCATCGAAAAGTTTCGCAACAACCTCCTTTTCCCATTAAAGAAAACCCAAAATAGAAAGACATCACTGAAGATGAATCTAACAACCTATATAGACACTATATAGAGTGGGTCCTTGAACTGAGTCCTAGGCAGCATGGGATTACTGCAAGTAGTCATAATAGCCTCGAATGACAAGATTTTCCATATTGGTGACCTAAAATTAATTCTTTTCTTATGAGAAACCCATGAAAGAATCAAATACCCTTAAATACTGTAGAAAAAACTATCAACATAGGACATCATTACCTTTACTCACTGTAATTATCCTTTACCATTTCCACATAGACCCTACAGACATAACAACACCAAAACTCACCTTTGAAAACTCAGAAAACATAAGAGAGTAAGGTATATTTCAACCTTTGTCACCTATTCTCCCACTACAAGAAGATCAAATTAACCTAAAATTTAGGTGGAGGGAGGGGTACACTCAATCTCCAATGATAAAAAGTAAATTCCTTATGTTGATCAACCTGAGGATCTACTAATGGTGAATCACCATTGGACGCACTTCAATCGTGCACTAACTCTTTATACGTGATTAGAATAGCCAAATAGAAAACCAAAGGACCCAACCAAGATAGTAATTTGGTTAAAACGTACCACAAACTAGAACCAACCACATGATGGGAACCACCACATAGGATTTCGAAGACATTTCTAAAAAAAATACCACTAAAAAACACCTCAACCAACTTACGGATGAAACACTAACCCAAAAAATTGTCCAAACAAGAAAGTATTTCAAACTCAAAACACCCTCCTACAACATTTCCAAACAAAATAAGGCTCACCATGTAAATATTTATCACCAAACAATCCATCCTTTCTTTAAAAGAAATTTTGAAAATAAAATCAGTAGAATGGAATGAACATTCACCAATGGTATCCCACAAATCCTATCACAAGCATTATCCTCATAAAAAACCAGTCACCCATTAACTTACCACACATATTATACGAATATGAACACTCATAGTAATACCAAAGTTTAAAAAATTCTTTCCATTTTTTAAAACAACAATCAAACAACACCTCCTCTTCTCATAACAACTTCCACAAAGTAAAACCATTCCTAATTTCACAAAAACACTCTTTGGAAAAGCACCATCCATTAAAATAAAACCCACTTTGAATATAACAAAACGTTTTTGACAAGAATCAATAATCAAAATAGAATTTCATTCTCATACCTTACACATAAATTTCAAAACATTTCATTCTACTGAAAATAGAATTTCCAATCCCCCTTTAATATCATCCTAGTTTTCTAAACCCTTGAGTTGGTGAATCCAAAAGTTCTAATTATAAAAATCCAATATCATCTTACAAAAAGAATATTTCATAAAAACCCAACTTTCCTAAACCTCTTTCAAAATATTTACGAAATACTATTTTCAATCCTTTTGAAAATCAAACCATCCCTATATTAAAATCCCATTGAAAACAGTTTTACAAAACCCACTTTAATATTATATACACTTTGATAACAATTAATTTCATTAAACCACATGTTTAAATAATGAAAATCCAATCTCAATAAACTAAACACCATCCCATCAAAGATCATTTTCATTTTAAAGTCTAATTTCTAAAATTTTCAAACAAGTGGTTTCAAAATAATTTTCAAAAATCTATACTGATGCTGAATGAATTAAATAGAAACTAGTACGGATGGGTAAATAAAAAATATGGATGGTGGCCATATTTTAGTCATACTGATGTCACAGAGAGGGTTCTAGGACAACATCCCCAGCTCCACATGGCTTTCCAGGTCATGTGTTCTCACTCAGACCATTGGCCTAAATTCCATTTCATTTCCAAAATATAAAACTACTTTAAGGACCAAAAGACTTAGATGAAACCTAACTTCTCTTGGTAACACAAGTCCCGCCAAGAGGTGTACTTTCTATACACCTTACTCATAACTATAACACTGAGTTCTGATAATCCTAGCTTCGGTCTACCCGGACTATTTCACAAAAGAACATGACCCAAAAGATAGAACCACCCTTTGATAACATTTTTCACTAACTAGATCTGGTCTCCATCTAAAGAAGTTCCTGACCTAGTTTGTGGAAAATCCTGAAGGGCGTTTCCTATCCCCACGATCTGGCATAATTTCTCTGGTATCAGGAATAAGGTTTTGGGAGTTATTTACTTGAGTTTAGAATCATAAATCAACCAACAATAATCAAAGAGATGAATCTAAAAATCTAATATAACAAGCATTTAATAAAATTTATATTTGAAGTGTAAATTTTAAAACCAAAAACACAAGGACTACAAAAAAGGATAGGAAATTAAAACGTAAAAACTACCACATGGAAAGGGGGTTCCTCCCTCAATCCATCACCACAACACCATCCTGGGAAAAGAATCTAACAACCTGAAACACTGTCTCCGAAGACCTTTCCCTTACATGTGAAAAGCATTATCAAGTCTACTTACTTCCAAAGGTATAATTAGAGTGTAATAATAATCCCAATAGGACTCCCCCAAAAAATATTATTAGTCATAATCATTTTAAGGCAAAAATATTTCAATTTTTATAAATAAGAAATGCTGCTAACAATTTCTATAAGATGTAACATTAAATGAAAACAGTTTTCAAGAGGTTACCTTTGATGAATGTACATGTTTAAACAAAACACACATGCCACTGAATTTTACAACAGAACACACCGTATGATGACAATAAGTACAATATATCCAATGAACATTATTCATAGGAACACCCCTAGGCACTTGCTCGCTATGGGGCCCTTGGTACATCATATCTCAATGTAAAAGTATCCGAAACCAATAACCTTCTCATATAGGAACTCCTAGGAGGGGAAATCACAATGGCCTAGTGGTCACCAAACATCATAATAGTTTAGTTAGTGTTATAATCTTCAATCTTGCTATGCGAAATAGGGACAAGGCCACTACCAGATCACTATCATACTAGTCCAAGTCTGACCACCTAGATACCCGAGTTTCTCTCTTTGTGATCAATCAAGATCCACATGTTATAAAATACCATTTTCAGATGAATATTCCATTTCTAAATCATATAAACACAAAAAAAAATAGAAAAAAAGTAATATAATACCCTTTTTACATTCAAATCCATTTGAAATTCATGCACACACAAAAACAACCCACAAACATGTCTCACACATTTCTAAAAACTCAATAAAATGATTCAACAATTTATAAAACATTCTCAAAATTGTTGATATCACAAATAATCACTTTCTCTTTAAAAACCCAATTTTAAGAAAATACACCCACCAAAATAGTACCCAAACATATTTTTCACCATTTGTGTAACTCAATGAACATTTTAAAAATTTCATTAAACAATTTCAATAAATAAATCAAGACTTTAAACACAAAATACATTCAAAACCCCTCTTTTAAGGACAAATTCAAACCAATACCATGGTAAAAGAGAAATAGAAAACATAAAATAATTTATTAAATCAATTCCATGATTCAAAAAAATGAACTCCAATGATACAAAAATAATTTCACATAATAAAAACACATTTTCTTACAAACATTCCACTTTAATGTCAACCACTTAACCAATGATACCAAAAATAGTTTTCAAACTAAAAATAATAAAAGTGGATCATGAAAAACAGGTTAATCAAGAAAGAATAACTCAAAAAATTATATATACACCTGGAATCACTGACCTTGAATGTTAAAACCCAAAATCCTTGTGTGTAAATTCCACCGCACCACAAGGGAGTGAAAACAAACCCTAATAGAAATGATTTAACTAGGAAAGTCAAAATTAAACCCTAGGTATGAAACCCTAGTTGTTGGACATTTCGATCTTCAGAAAATATGAAAGAAACCACAAGGAAATGGATGAAATGAGGGAGGATTTCACTTACTCAAAATATCTTCAAGTTTAACCATAAAATACCCCTTCAGAATGAGTTCCAAGAGAGTTTGAGGGAGCTTGGAAGCCTTACATGGTTGCTAGGTTAGAATGGGGGAAGAAATGGTAATATTAAGTTTATTTCCTAAAGGAAAAAATAGTCAAAACTAATGTCTTTAACACCTGGACATGGTGCACAGTTTAGAAAACTGTGCGGCCCAATCGTGTAGCCTGTTCTGGCCACAGAAAAATCCTCATTTTCTTCTAAAATTCAAGGGGATCCTAGGAGAAACCTAGTGTAAAATATTAGCCTGTAATTGGTGGGAATAATGACACAAATATTCAAACCTATCACACCTAGATCCTAAAAAATGATAATGAACCCAACCTGAACTAGAACGAAGTATAAGTTAAAAACCTAGGTGTGAAAAATAAACCAAATAAACATATAAAATAAAAATTGATCTGATTTCTATTTTCAATTGAGTATATTTTCTTCCATTAAAATATTTTTTATTTTTCCAAATATTAGTTTTTATTACTATAATTATTTATCAAGGACATTTTATGTTATTCTTGAATTTTTACATGGTTTGAGAAGAATATTTATAATATTTTCCCAAAAATATCACTTATAAGTTTATTTATAAAAAATAAAAATGAATGTTTTCTTTTGATATATGATGTTAACATACTTTACAAATGCTATAAAATTTTTATGGCCAATTGATTTTTCAAATTTTTTTTAATGGTTTTATAAAGAAAAGTATTTAATGAAATATTATTTTAATATTTCACTTCCATTATCATTATTTCTCTAAAATACATGATTTTATTATAAAACCTATACTCACAATGAATCGTTGGTCATATATTATCTCTAATTAATCACGTGTCTCTTATCTTTCTCTTGAAACATTCAATTTCCTATGATAAATCAACCTTAAATTTAACTTAAATGTCCATATTCTTTATATCATTAATATGATTATTACCTAAACAATATAAATTTTTTTCTTATGGTGTTTTAATTTGAATTTTATTTTTTTACTGGGGAATATTTATATTCTGCATTATTTTTTGAATATATATAATTATTGACAAGTCAAATTGTTCAATAATTAAATCCATCATTCAATATATAATGAACGCATTGGAAAAGTTGTTATGGGTGAGGTCCATAAGTATATAGCCCTTAAATGAATTAATAGGTATCATGAGACAAATTAGTTGGCTAAAATTTTTAAATGGTTTTTTTGTGTATGCATACCAATAGTTTATACTTTTCGAGGAAAAGGATTTGATCCTAGAGATATCATGATGTTTGAAATCACGAAATCCCTCATTATTCATTTCCTTCATTGTGGATTTAGTTATTATTATCCATAGGATTACTGTATGGATATTAACCATGGATTCATTTCATGCTGAAGTTATTGATTTAATGTGATTGATTTACAATTATTTTCCTTCCATATTGATTATGAATAATTTACTCATAATAACTTCCATTTTAATTAACCCTTACTATGTATTTGTGGTAACCCTTTTTTAATTTCATTTCTCCGTGATATGAAGAATAAATATTTGAATGTTTTTCAGGGATGCATAACATTTTATTTTGTTACGTTTTATTTTATATTTCCGAAGTAAAAAAGATTTCATGTATGCATATGGTTCTCAAAGATTACAAAACTGATTAGTCATTAAGGATTAGATCCATTTTTTCTATTCCAATGTAATAATGTTGTCATTGATACTAAGATATGAGTATTGGGTTTGTTATAGTTGTTATCAAATGAATTTTAGTATAATCCTTAGGAACAAAATTTAAAATAAATATAGCTGAAAGTAGAATTTTGATAAACCCTTTCAATATTTGAGAAGTTTTACCGTTAAATGAATATTTATTTTATACCTTAATACTAATGATGATTATGATCTAACATAATATGTTCTATTATTTAGTGATGGTTTATAATGGAAGAAATAGAATCAACAACCATGATCAATATATAGATTTACCTTCCAAGAAAGTCAATGAAACTAGTATTAGAGTTGAGATAATCCAAGATTTTTTTAGAGAGAAAAGCAGTAACATGAATTTGTCTCCCAATTCATGCCCCAAAGTAATTTATTAAAAGCAAGAGATACAATACAAATACGAGGTGTAAATGGATTACACCAGTAGGGGATTGAGGGGATTAAAATATGAGATTTCAAGAAAACAAACAAAAGTTCAGATTGCATAAGACATGTTCAAGACATCCTATCATCCAACTATTAAAGACAACATCCTTGAAGGGCAGTGGCACCACAACACCATCAGAGTGACTTTCACAGTTTGAGATGCAAATTCCCTTGTAAGAGGTTGATAAAACCTTGAACCAAAACTGAAAATCTAGAGGAATAATATAAGGACCCGGCCTTTAAACATTACATAATCATGAATTAAATGATTAATTCACATAGAGGATCTTTTCAGGTTTAGAGTTTTAGAGAATTAGGACATAACTATTACCTCTCAAAATATTAAAAAGTAGACACCTCTACTAAGTTTCCATAAAATAAAAACTCTTAAAAAGAAACATGTCTAGTTCCATGTCTTAGATAGAATGTCACTCCTTGATCCCATCCGTGACCCTATTCATCTTTAAGCCCTGTAGAAAACATTTTAAAAACTTGGTATGGGCATAAAAAGCCCAGTAAATGATACACAAAGAAGGAAAACTGTTAGTTTTTCCAAAACAACCAGTGAACCATGAATACATTATCAAAGTAATATTTTTCACCTTTATGAAGTAGTAAATACTCTTCAATGAAAAAAATATCACTACTTACCCTTTGTAACCAAAATATTACCATAAAACAAAAATAAAGAACACATAACATATAAAGGTAACTTGGGACATAAACATACTTGAATGGAATAACCATACGGTTGACTTCCACACATATCACTACATGGAATATCCATACGGCCGACTTCCATAAACAATGCATTGGAGGTTATAACGTAACCACCCATCTTGGTATTCATGGAACCACCCGTCATATGGTTTATCACGTAACCACACGTCAAATGTCCAATTACCATTACAAAATCATAATACATAAAACAAATATAATGGAAAGAAAAAATTTCCACATTTCACCAAAATTGACCACATCATGATATTAACATAAAAACATCTACTAAAATCATTAAAACTCTAAGAGAGAAATATCCCTTTATACTTTTAAAATATTAAAAGAAGACATTTAAAAGAGATTTTAGAATCAAAGTGTCCCATAATACTTCGAAATTTTTTGAAATGGTTTTCAAACATTCATGTACAAATAAATAAATCCGTAAACCAATTTTTAAAACAAGGACATGGATGATAAATGTTTAAAATAATAAATATTTAAATCCATTTAAAACAATATTTTAATAAATGAGTCCTTTTCCATTTTGAACATTTAAATTATAAGCCACATGAAATTAGAACATTTTCAAAACTTTTAAATGACTTGATTATAGACATAATATTGATATGGAATGTCAAAGGGTCTTTATATACACTTTAAAAAGAATAAAATCTCATATCATCAAGAAGTGTCTCATGGAAGGGAAATTGAGACGCAATCCTATTCAAACATCATGTCATTAGTGCAAGGATAAATCAATGAAATATTTATGTGTGACAAGTATAAATACACCCAATATAATTGGATATCAAGTGTAAAAAAATCCGTGGTCATTCACACATACTATTGAAAAAACAAAACCAATGACATAGATATTTAACTCAATGAAATGATCTTGAGTAACGATTTCCCATACAAGTTCGTATAAATGACGTAAGAATTTATCAATGAGATGATTATGTGTAGAAATAGTATATCCACACAAAGGTTTGTGTAAATTACAACATATATATTACACACATAATTTTAGCATAATAAAATCAAGAAGTAGAGGTTTAACCCAAATAATTGAAATTGGGTTAAGAAGTTCCCTTATAGAAATTCGACAGCCTAACGACGTCATTTTAAAATTCAGAAAATGAGAGGATGAGAGATAAAAGGGTATCTCATCACTTGGACATGTCATATACAATAATAAGGATATATAAGAACATATCCCAACATAATAATATGTAATTTAAAAGTCCTAACAAAAAGAAGTCTTTTAAAAAGAGGAGGGTGAAAGGTTCCCTTACCGATTTGGTAACTTACAAAACATAAACCACATGAAAGAAGGATCATAAAATGAAGATGTAAATACCCATTAATTGAAGTATATTACATAATGAATACACTCATGGGAAGTATATACACCACAAAAAAGGAAATGGTGTCAAATGTAGCACGAATCTCACGGGAATAAAAGTGAGATGAAAAATCCCTTACGAAAACTCAGCAGCCTAACGACGCCACTTAAAACTTCTGAAAATAGATTTATGAGATCTAATAGGGTCTCTCATAATATGAACATAAAAATTACAGTGTGATGAATATAAAATAACATCCCCAAACATAATAGATATGAGTTTAAAAGAAATGACAAAAAAGAGAGTACTTAAAAAGAAAGAGAGAGGTAGGATCCCTTACATCAATTCTGACTTGTCTTGTTTGTTTCTTTATATTCCCGAATAATAAACTTTGGTCAATATATAACTTATTAAGATCATACTTTAAATATTATTATTCAGTTCATATCACATATTATAATGTTATAATAATTGGTTAATAATGTGAGTTCATATCAGACGTTTTTGTCAATGTTTGGTACATGAGTCAAAAATGAACTTATTTGAAAATGATTTTCCATGTAGTTATAAGTAAATAATCTCCAGAATAGTATTAATGATTTAAATATCATATATATCCAGTATATATTCATTTTATACTATTCCATAACATTTGGAGAAAAAAATAAATGAAATGCACCATTCATGGAGACAGTAGGCCGTACGTACGCATGAACGCTACTTTCATTTCTTTGTCATATCAATGGAATTAAAAAATAAATTATAGATATATATATATATATATATTATAATTCCAGTATAATATATATGTTATATAGGTCCCATATTTTTATTAATTTAATTCTTTATACATTCCATGTATTGCATGAACAAGTCACATCACTTGAGGGGGCGGTAGTCCACACTTCCTCGTATGAAATTATCTCATTTGCACAACATGCAAAGAATAAAGGTATTTTTTAAATATAATATACATAAGCCTATAGAAAACATAAATACCATATGTTGGGTCAGAACAAACGAGGAAGAGATGGCAAGAGGGGGGGTGAATTGCCTTTTAAAAAAAATGATTAACAAATTAAAAATCAAAGTAAAGTGCAGCGGAAATAAAGAGGCAATCACACAAGAAATTGATAACGGAGTTCGGCCAAAAACACGGCCTACGTCTCCGCTCCCAACTCAACCGTTGAGAGATTCCTACCGCTTTCTTTTCAATGGTTTTAGAAAGAAACCCACTAGGCTTTGAGGTAGCACTAGGACCTATTACAGCTTGCTTTTGTGGTTTAGCAAGAACCCACTTGCTTTTGATGGTTTAGCAAGAACCCACTATCCTTCTTACAGGTGAAGGATAGCTCACCTTTTTCTCAAGCTTTTTAAATGAAAATATTGTGAACCTCTTCACACCTTAGTGGTGGTGTGAAACCCAAAAGAAAGGGGGATGAGAAAAGGGTTTGGGGTTTGTAGGCACAAACCCAATTTTAAAGCTCAAAATAGATAAAACAATAAAAACCGTATTTTGAGAAGCCTTGGGCGCCTTTGATTGGATGGAGATGTTGAAGGCCGCTTCCAAGATTCTTTGGAGGTGCTCCTTGGATTGGAAGTTGGTTGGAGCACTTGAGGATCCTTGAAGGTGGAGCGCCGTAGGTTCACCAAATGTGCAACAATATGTCCGAGCACTTGGTATATGATCCGGTTTAGTTCCGGGGCTTCCTTGGCCTTTATTTATAGGCATGGAACCCATTGGGGGCCTTCGGAGCCGTTGGAGAAGTCCTCGGAGCCGTTGGAGGCCAAAAGAAGGTTGACTGGTCAAAGCCAACGGCAAGTTTGACTGGGCTACCGGCTGGCCGGTACAGGGCCACCGGCTGGACGGTTCCTTGGAATGTGGAGAGGTCCTTCTGCCCAGGAAGCACCGGATGACCGGTGGAGGAGCCACCGGCTGGCCGGTGGTGAGACAGTAGGTCTCACTGTTGGGGCTGGATGCCACCGGCTGGCCGGTGACAGATCCACCGGCTGACCGGTGACAAGGCAGTAGCTTGCACTTGTGTCTGGGTGCCACCGGCTGGCCGGTGGTCAAGCCACCGGCTGACCGGTGGAGCCTGGCAGTGGGCAATGCCTCTGCCAGGTCCACCGGCTGGCCGGTGCTATCACACCGGTTGGCCGGTGGACTGAATTTCAGTCCACTTGAGAGCTTTCTTGGGCCATTCCTTTGGCAATCTTGTGCCTATTATCCACAACACTTAAAAACAATGTTAGACAAAAATGAAAGTGATTGTGATCATGAAAATCAAAGAGTGTGGGGTACAACAATCTCCCCCTATTTTGATGATCACAATCACTTATCTAAGCAATGTAAAAACTTAAATGAAGGCATGCTTTAAATGAAAAATTGAAAATAAATACTAAGCATGAGAGAAAAGATTCTCCCCCAATCAATCAAGAAATTTCTCCCCCTTTGTGATTATCAAAATAGAATGGGGCATAAAACTTGATTGAGGGAAAAGATTTGAAAAACAAGATTGAGATTTGAAAATCAATTGAGATTTTTGAAATTGAAATGAAAATTTGAATCAAAAATTTTGAAATGAAAAATTGAATAACAGTTTGAATTGAAAGTTTTGAATCAAAAACCAATTGATATTTGAAATTTGAAACCAAATAAATTTTTGAAATTGAGAGTTTTGAATCGAATGTTTTGAATAAAAAATTTGAAATGAGAATTTTGAATTGAGAATTTTGAATTGAAAATTTGATACCAAGAGTTGAAATTGAAGGTTTGAATTGAAAATTTTGAAATCAAAAGGGCTTAAATGATCCTAACTCCCCCTAAATAAAAACAATAAATCACCGGGGAGAGGGATTTTGAAAAGAGACAATTTTAGGCCCGGAGAGACTCGCTAAAAGGGATTTTTCAATCCATACTTGTCTTGTAGCGGGTCTTCTCCTATAGAATTAATCCGAATAAAAAATCGATTTGGGCCTACCATACCGGGCGTTTTTGCAATTACATTCATATATCATGTGCCCGGGTTTTTTGCAATAGTTACAAAATTTAAATTCGGAGCTCCCCCTTACAAAAACAGTGGGAGCATGGGAGGAGGAAGCTTGGTTGGTGTAGCCAAGTCCATTGGTGGTTCTAGATACTCGTTGAGAACCTAAGAGTTTGGACAAATTTTGTTCACCTTGGGTGAACTTGGCTAAAGATTCTCTAAGGTCTTTGATGGTTGATTCCATAGAATCAACATTTGGAAAATTTTGGATTTTAAGGGTGAGTTCCTCCTTCTCTTTGAGAAGTTGGTCTTTTTCGGAGGAAAGATTTTTGAAATTCTTTTTCAAAGAAACATATTTTGAAGAAAGTTCGTGAAAACCATTTTCTAGTTGGTCTCTAGCGTGTGAGAGTTCTTCATAAGAAAGATGATTAAATGAATTAGAAGAACTAGAGGAGGAAGAGGAGGAAGATACCTCATGTTTTTCCATTAGGCAATTATTACCATTGTCGCTCGAGGAGAAGGAAGAGAAGGAGGAGCTATCACTCCAAGTTTTCTTTAAAGACTTCTTATTCTTCTTCTTGGCCCTTTTCTTGTGAGGTGGGCAAACGGGCTTGATCTTTTCATCGGGTTCTTGCTTTTGATCAGTTTCTTGCTTTGGAGCCTCGCTAGTACCTTCATAGGTTAGTTCTAAAAATTTCCAAATATCATGCGAAGTAGAGCAAGAAGAAATATGATCAAAAACATTTCTATCTAACCCGCAATGAAGAGCATTCATGGCTTTTCCATCAAGCTCGAAATTTGCAATGTCGGCGGGGGTCCATTGAGATTCATCTTTACTAGAGAGAGTATAACCATGCATGACAATTTTAAAAATAGGATAGCTAATGCTTTTAAGAAATGTGGTCATGCGGGTTTTCCAAAAAGAATAGTCGGCTCCATCAAAGAATGGAGCACGATCCAAAGAATGTCCTGCGGGGGATTGAGAGGAAGAAGCGGTAGAAGCCATCAAAAAAATGATCTTTTAATTTGAAACCTTTTAAGGTATTACTCAAATTATCCCTTTGATACCAATTGTTAGGTCGGAACAAACGAGGAAGAGATGGAAAGAGGGGGGTGAATTGCCTTTTAAAAAAAATGATTAACAAATTAAAAATCAAAGTAAAGTGCAGCGGAAATAAAGAGGCAATCACACAGGAAATTGATAACGGAGTTCGGCCAAAAACCCGGCCTACGTCTCCGCTCCCAACTCAACCGTTGAGAGATTCCTACCGCTTGCTTTTCAATGGTTTTAGCAAGAAACCCACTAGGCTTCGAGGTAGCACTAGGACCTATTACAGCTTGCTTTTGTGGTTTAGCAAGAACCCACTTGCTTTTGATGGTTTAGCAAGAACCCACTATCCTTCTTACAGGTGAAGGACAGCTCACCTTTTTCTCAAGATTTTTAAAGGAAAATCTTGTGAACCTCTTCACACCTTAGTGGTGGTGTGAAACCCAAAAGAAAGGGGGATGAGAAAAGGGTTTGGGGTTTGTAGGCACAAACCCAATTTTAAAGCTCAAAATAGATAAAACAATAAAAACCGTATTTTGAGAAGCCTTGGGCGCCTTTGATTGGATGGAGATGTTGAAGGCCGCTTCCAAGCTTCTTTGGAGGTGCTCCTTGGATTGGAAGTTGGTTGGAGCACTTGAGGATCCTTGAAGGTGGAGCGCCGGAGGTTCACCAAATGTGCAACAATATGTCCGAGCGCTTGGTATATGATCCGGTTTAGTTCCGGGGATTCCTTGGCCTTTATTTATAGGCATGGAACCCATTGGGGGCCTTCGGAGCCGTTGGAGAAGTCCTCGGAGCCGTTGGAGGCCAAAAGAAGGTTGACTGGTCAAAGCCAACGGCTAGTTTGACTGGGCTACCGGCTGACCGGTACAGGGCCACCGGCTGGCCGGTGCCTTGGAATGTGGAGAGGTCCTTCTGCCCAGGAAGCACCGGCTGACCGGTGGAGGAGCCACCGGCTGGCCGGTGGTGAGACAGTAGGTCTCACTGTTGGGGCTGGATGCCACCGGCTGGCCGGTGACAGATCCACCGGCTGACCGGTGACAAGACAGTAGCTTGCACTTGTGTCTGGGTGCCACCGGCTGGCCGGTGGTCAAGCCACCGGCTGACCGGTGGAGCCTGGCAGTGGGAAATGCCTCTGCCAGGTCCACCGGCTGGCCGGTGCTATCACACCGGTTGGCCGGTGGACTGAATTTCAGTCCACTTGAGAGCTTTCTTGGGCCATTCCTTTGGCAATCTTGTGCCTATTATCCACAACACTTAAAAACAATGTTAGACAAAAATGAAAGTGATTGTGATCATGAAAATCAAAGAGTGTGGGGTACAACACCATATATATCATATATAAAATATAGTTACATCATAATGGCCACCATGAAAGTTGTTAAGAGAATATTGAACAATCATCGTTTCGTGAGGCAGTAATTCACCATCCACAAAAACTGTATGTTCTTTAACCATTAGACGAAGGTGGGTGTAAGTGTAGCTCTAATATTTATCATAAAAAATACTAATATATTGAATATACTAGTTTTGACACAAAATAAAGGAATAAATTTTTTTTAGGGGGTTGTAGAAGAAAAATAAAACAAAAGAACATACGAGAGATCATTACCTTTAAACCGGGTAACTCCTCTTGGTTTCAACCAAAAGGGTTTCTTGAAGAGCTTGCTGCCTAAGGTATGGCTTCTAGTATGAATAGTGGGATTTGGAGAGATAAAATGAGCAGAGTTTGGTCGAGACAAAGGCTTGATAGGTATGGGTAAGGGGGTAGAGGTGGGGGCCTTTTTTAAGAGGGAGGAGGGACACTCCTGGAAAGTCTTGAAAAGTTACTTTATTATAAAATGATTTTCAGATGTTAATGGTTCCAAAAATATCTATTTCGAGGATAAGGTGATAAGGGTTATAAATCCACCCATCCAATAGGTTTTTGAAAAGTTTAAGTCTTAGATTTTACCTTGTCTTCTCATTTTATTTAAATCGTTCCTTAATGAGGTAATCGCTGCATCATCATGGTGCCATAAATAAATTAATTTATTTAACGTCTAAAAATTATAAAAAAATACTATGATATAGGAAATATTTTTATCATTACAATTAATATTTATAGTTAAACATGTGACTTGCATAACCCCATGTAATTTGTTTTTAGTAAAACAATACATGTTTGTGACATTTTTATTTTAACTTTAAATAAAAAGTTATTAATATCATTTTCTTACCAAAGTGGCTCCATGGGGTCCCCAAGTTGTCCCATGGATTTTTTGGGTCAGCCATGAAACATTCAATAAGGTTAGGACATGTGTCAAGGTCATTTCATATTACTATAACATTATCTTTACCTTAAATTACACGGATTAGCTTTAATCGCGATTAATAAAACTTAAAAGTTACTATTCACCAAAAATTTATTTTAATCCCATTGAACCACATTTTAAATCTTAATGAAAACCATTTATGTTGGATTTTTGAAAATCAAATCACAAAAGTGGTAAAGTTTCATTTAAACGAAAAAATCAGTTTTTTAACTACCACTTAGTGGTTTCACTATTCATGAAAAATTGGTGTTTTTCAGAAAAATACCGAAAATTCACCCTAAGCTATATTTGATATTCTGAATTCAAAAAATGATTTCTATTTTACAAAATTAATAACATATAAGTTTCATTAATTAATTTAATAATTAATTCCCACTGTCAAAACAAATAGCGTGTTTTTAAGAAACAATATCTATTAAAAGAATGACACTAGTTTAAGTCCAATTTCAATGTGAAATTAATTACAATGACCAATATTGGATTAAATGGTAAAAATATATTATAATTTAACTTTAAAACCAATTTAAAATGGTGATATAATCAAATAAATAAACTATATTAAAAAGAGTTTTTAAATTAAAATACAACATTTTTCAGTTATTCATTCAAAATGAACTTTATCGAAAAAATAACAAAAACATACAAAAGTAAATTTTGATGTCCTGATTCTAAAGTAGTATTTTATTTGGTCTAATATAAAATATGAAATTGTCAAAAAGTGGATTTAAAAAGTGTTTTCCATCAAAAGGTGGTTAATCTATCTTTTAAATAATATTAGAATATTTACGCTTAAAATTGGATTCATTCGCATTTTAAGCCTCTAAAATTTATTGGATAAAAGACAAAATATTTGAAAAACATATATAATCATTTTTTAGTTATTTCTGTTCATTCCTTCCAATACAACTGCTAGGTGGTAACTACCATTTAAAATAATATTATTTTATTATTTGAGTGCAATGTAAGATTTCCAAGAAACTCATTGTTGCGTATTGGGTATGCCATCGAGCATAGAATTCCTTTTAAATTAATATTAACATTTTATTCAAAAATATGGATAAATATGAAAATTTCATATTCTTTATTTACCTGGGGTGTTACATCCTTCCCCCCTTTTGGGAATTGCATCCTCTCAATTTTAAAAATTGGGCTCGGAAACATCATTTAAAGTCCCATATCAGAAAACTAGTCAATAAAACTATCACTTTAAAATAAAGAAAAATAGATACAAAGGCCACCTAAGACAAAAAATACTAGGATTCCATGAAAAAATGGATATAGAATAGAAAACAAACCATCATGTTCTGATGGAGAGTGGTAGAAAACATGTCTAGGAGAAAGTTAACCACCCGAAAATCACAAACTTGTGATGGGTTAAATAGTGTTTGGTTCCCCAGTAGGAAAAGTTAACAGATAGCGTTTTTGTTTCAAGATATATTTCATTGAGGAGTTTATTTATGAGCTTAACTAAATCACAAGGAAACATACTTTCTTTTCGTTTATACTTTCATCTCTTACTAGATTTCTTACACAAACTCATTTTTTCCTCCAAAAGACGAGTATTTAGGATTACTTGTTCACAATAAGAGCGCTATAATCAACTTCTAGAGAATCAACTAATCCAAAAAAGAGAACTATATAATTCCCATGTCATTATACCTTAACCAAAATCAAATTTTTTTGAACAAGATTAGATAATCCACAAAAGGATAATCCTTTATAAAAAAGAAAATCTATTCTTAATCTCAAAAATTTGTCCAACAAAACCCAAAGTTCAACGAAGACCATTCGATAAATTTTTTTTCCATAATATTATTTAAAGTAAACCAAACTAAGATTGAAACCCAAATATTTGAAAGATTTAATCACATAGTCTTCCAAGGTAAAATTAACATTTATCTCCAAATAACATCAGTTGCTCTTAAATTCTCATATTGAAAAGTAACTAACCTAATCACATATCCTCCATGATAGGAAAATAATTTCCATAGATAACCCAAAATCAACTTATTCCTAATTCATAAGATCGTCTAACTATAAATAATTTGTCATACTAACCATGGAATTCACACAGTCCAGTGGTAGGTGATAATTACCAGTCACACTTTGGTTGTGAGTTCGATTCCCACAGCTTTGTCCGACGTGACGGGTTATCACACGGTCTGCGTGTTTTCCTTTTTCCAAAACTATATAATTCTAAAAACATTCCCCAAAAAGGGATAAAATCATCAAAAATAACCATAACATAATTTAACCTCACGTATATCTCATGCCTTTCATTTTCCATCATAACATATAATAACCCATAATTACCTCAAAATTAAGGATCATATAAACCCTAATGGTTACCTTTATAATTATTACCTGAACTTCCACATCGAGTTGGTCATCTCGTACAAGATGCATTAGAGAACTAACCAAGGTTCAAGTAGTTAATCATACCACCTAATAGTTGGTTTAGAATAACCACGAGATTTATCATTGAATCCACCATTTCATCTAGTCTCTTAATCAGAGAACCACCACAGTTTCCTTCAAACCCATTGTCACTTTGGTGCCTGCTAGATCCATCCATTTACTAAAATCAAAAAATGTCAGTGTGAGTATATCAACATAATCATCATGTACTAATGAGGAATATAAACACTAAGATATACTTACTCATTCACTTTATCTAAAAACTATGACTCTTTTTGAAATCCTAGCCATTATGGTAATGTCACTTATGCTTAAAGAATACTCTAACCTCTACAGTTATCTAAACCGACCATTGATACCAACTATAAAGACTCGGCCATTAAACGTTACATAATAATGAATTAAATGATTAATTCACATAGAAGATATTTTCAGGTTTATAGTTTTATATAATTAAGAGATAACTATTACATCTCAAAATATTACAAAGTAGACACTTCTACTAAGTTTCTATAAAATAAAAACTCTTAAAAAGAAACATTTCTAGTTCTATGTTTTAGATATCATGTCTTTCCTTGATCCCATATGTGAGCCTATTCATCTTTATGTCCTGTGGAAAACATTTCAAAAACTTGGGATGAGCATAAAAATCCCAGTAAAGGATACACAAAGAAGGAAAACTGTTAGTTTTTTCAAAACAACAAGTAAACCATGAATACTTTATCAAAGTAATAATTTTCACCTTTATGAAGTAGTAAACACTCTTCACTGAATAAAAGATCACTACTTACCCTTTTTTACCAAAAGATTACCATAAAATAGAAATAAAGAAAACATAACATATAAAGGTAACTTGGGACATAAACATAATTAAATGGAATAAACATACGGTCAACTTCCACACATATCACTACATGGAATAGCTATACATATGAATTCCATACCCAATGCATTAGAGGTTATAATGTAACCACCCATCCTAGTATTCACGGCACAACCCCCCATATGGTTTATCACGTAACCACTCGTCAAATGTCCAAGTACCATTACAAAATCATAATACATAAAACAAATATAATGGAAAGAAAAAATTTCCAAATTTCACCACAATAGACCACATCATGATATTAACATAAAATCATCTACTAAAATCATTAAAACTCTATGAGAGAAATATCCCTTTATACTTTGAAAGTATTAAAAGAATACATTTAAAAGAAATTTTAGAATCAAAGTGTCCCATAACACTTTGAAACTTTTTGAAATGGTTTTAAAAAATTTATGTCCATATAAATAAATCCGTAAAAAAAATTTAACACATGAAAATGGATGATAAATGTTTAACAGAATTAATCTTTACAACCATTTAAAACAATGTTTTAATAAATGAGTCCTTTTCCATTTTGAACATTTAAATTATAAGCCACATGAAGGTAGAACATTTTCAAAACATTTAAATGACTTGATTATAGACATAATACGAATATGGAATGTCAAAGGGGCTGTATATACACATTAAAAATAATAAAAGTGCATATCATCAAGAATTATATCAAGGAAGAAAAATTGAGACGTAATCCCATTCGAACATCATGTCATTAGTGCAAGGATAAATCAATGACATAATTATGTGTGAAAAGTATAAATACACTCAATATAAGTGGATATAAAGTGTAAAACAATCAGAGGTCATTCACACATACTCTTGGATAAACAAAACCAATGACATAGATATTTAACTCAATGAAATGATATTGAGTAATGTTTTCCCATACAAGTTCTTATAAATGACGTAAGAATTTATTAATGAGATTATTATGTGTAGAAATAGTATATACAAACAATGGTTTTTGGAAATTACAACATATATATTCCACACATAATCTAGGAATAATAAAATCAAGAAGTATAGGTTTAACCCAAAGAACTGATATTGGGTTAAGAAGTTCCCTTACAGAAATTCGACATCCTAACGACGTCATTTTAAAATTCAAAAAATTAGACGATGAGAGATAAAAAGGGTATCTCATAACATGGACATATAATATAAAGCAATAATGATATAAAAGAACATATCACAACATAATAATATGTAAATTAAAAGGCCAAACAAAATGAAGTCTTTTAAAAAGAGGAGGGTGAAAGGTTCCCTTACCGATTTGGTAACTTACAAAACATAAACCACATGAAAGAAGGATCATAAAATGAAGATGTAAATACCCATAAATTGAATTATATTACATAATTAATACATTCATGGTAAGTATATACACAACACTAAAGGAAATGGTGGAAAATGTAGCATGAATCTCACGGGAATAAAAGTGAGATGAAAAATCCCTTACAAAAACTCGGCAGCCTAACGGCGCCACTTAAAACTTCTGAAAATTGATTTCTAAGATCAAATAGTGTCTATCATAATTTTAACATAAAACTTACAGTATGAGCAATATAAAAGAAAATCCCCCAACATAAGAAAGATGATCTTAAAAGAAATTACATAAAAGAGATTACTTAAAAAGAAAGAGAGAGGTAGGATCCCTTACCTCAAGTCCGACTTGTCTTGTTCGTTTCTGTATATTCCTGAATAATAAACTTTGTTCAATTTATAATTTCTTAAGAAACTCATTTAAATATTATTATTAATTTCATATCACATATTATAATGTTATAATAATTGGTTAAAAATGTGAGTTCATATCAGATGTTTTTGTCGATGTTTGGTACATGAGTAAAAAATGAACTTGTTTGAAAATGATTGTCCATGTAGTTATAAGTAAATCATATCCAGAATATTATTAATAATTTAAATATCATATATATCCAGTAAATATTCATTTTATACTATTTCAAAACATTTGGAGATAAAAAGAAATGAAATGCACCGTTCATGGAGACGGTAGGCCGTGCCTACGAATGAACGCTACTTTCATTTCATTGTCATATTAAAAGAATTTAAAAAATAAAAGAGAGAGATATATATGTATTATAATTACAGTATAATATATATGTTATATAGGTCACATATGTTCATTAATTTCATTCTTTATACATTCCATGTATTGCATGAACGAGTCACATCACTTGAGGGGGTGGTAGTCCACACTTCCTCGTATGAAATTATCGCATTTGCACAACATGAAAAGAATAAAGGAATGTTTTAAATATAAAATACAGAAGCATATATATAACATAAATAATATATATCTCAAATATAAAATACAGTGACATCAAAATGGCCACCATGAAAGGTGTTAAGAGAATATTGAACAATCATCGTTTCGTGAGGTAGTAATTCTCCATCTATAGAAATGGTGTGTTCTTTGACAATTATACAAAGGTGTGTGCAATTGTAACTATAATACATATCATAACAACATCCAAGTATATTTAAGATACTGTTGTTGTTACAAAATAATGTAATAAAAATAGTTTAGGGGGTTTTAGAATCAAAATAAAACAAAAGAACATAATAGAGATCATTACCTTTAAATCGGGTAACTCCTCTTGGTTTCAACCAAAATGGTTTCTTGAAGAGATTTCTGCCTAATTTAAGGATTTTAGGATGAATAGAAGGATGTGGATAGATAATATGATCAGAGTTTGGTTGATCCAAATTATTGAGAGGTGTGGGTAAGGGGGTAGAGGTGGGGGCCTTTTATAAGAGGGAGGAGGGACACTCTTGGAATGTCTAGAAATGTAACTTTATTATAAAATGATTTTCGGATATTAAAGATCCCAAAACTATATATTTCGAGTATAAGGTGATAAGGGTTCGAAATAAACCCATACAATAGGTTCTTGACAAGTTTAAGTCTTAGATTTTACCCTATCTTCTCATTTTATTTAAATAGTTCATTAATGAGGTAATCTCTGTATCATCATGGTTTCCTAAATAAATTAATTTATTTAATGTCTAAAAAACATTAAAAAAATACTATGATGTATTAAGGATCTTTATATTTCCAATTAATATTTATAGTAAAAAATATGACTTGTATAACCCCATGTAAATTTTTTTAGTAAAACAATACATGTTTGTGACATTTTTATTTTAACTTTAAATAAAAAGTTATTAATGTCATTTTCTTACCCAAGTGGCTCCATGTGGTCCCCAAGTTGACCCATGGATTTTCTTGGTAGGCCATGACTCATGAAATAAGGGTATGACATGTGTGAAGGTCATTTCATATTATTATAACATTATCTTTACCTTAAATTACACTAATTACCTTTAATCGCGATAAATAAAACATAAAAGTTACTATTAAAAAAAAATTTATTTTAATCACATTGAACCAAATTTTACATTCTAATGAAAACCATGTATGTTGGATTTTTTAAAATCAAATCACAAAAGTGGTAAAGTTTCATTTAAACGAAAAATCAGTTTTTTAACTACCACTTAGTGGTTTCGCTATTCATAAAAATTGAAGTTCTTCAGAAAAATACCAAAAATTCACCCTAAGATATATTTTATATTCTGAATTCAAAAAATTATGTCTATTTTACAAAATTCAGAACATATAAGTTTCATTAATTGATTTAACAATTAATTCCCGCTCTCAAAACAAATAGCATGTTTTTAAGATACAATATTTATTAAAAGATTGACACTAGTTTAAGTCCAATTTCAATGTGAAATTAATTCCAATGACCACCATTGGATTAAATGGTAAAAATATATTATAATTTCACTTTAAAACCAATTCAAACGATGATCTAATCATATAAATAAATTATATTAAAAAGAGGTTTTGAATTAAAATACAACACTTTTCACTTATTCATTAAAAATGAACTTTATCGAAAAAAATAACAAAAAAATACACAAAGTAAATTTTGATGTCCAAATTATAAAGAAGGATTTTATTTGGTCCAATATAACATATGAAATTTTCAAAAAGTGGATTTAAAAAGTTTTTTTCATCAAAAGGCGGTTAATCGACCTTTTAAAGTATATTAGAATATTTACGCTTAAAATTGGATTCATTCACATTCTAAGCCTCTATCATTTTTTGGATAAAAGTAAAAATATTTGAAAAACATATATAATCATTTTATAGTTAGTCCTGTTCATTCCATCCATTATAATGGCAAGGTGTTAACTACCATTTAAAATAATATTATTTTATTATTAGAGTGCAACGTAAGATTTCCAAGAAACTCGTTGTTGTGTATTGGGTAAGCCATCAAGCATAGCGTTCCCTTTAAATTAATATTTACATTTTATTCACAAATATGGATAAATATGAAAATTTCATATTCTTTATTTACCTTGGGTGTTACAAAGAATACTTAAGGCATCTTATATTTGGTATATAAATCCTTTTCTAAACAGCTCATCATAAACAATAAGGCCTAAAAAAACAGCTCTCGTGCAAAAGGTCCACCTCAAAATCCTAACTAAAAACTCGGTCTAGAAACCAGATAAACTTGAACCCAAAAATATATCCGCAGTAATTCCTCATCAACTATTATTACACCGAAACTCTCATGCACCTGGTTGAAAAAAAATACCAAAAACTGATGGCAAAAAGCAGCGCCAACCGAGATAATACAAGCTATATTATGGAAGATTATCCATGTTATGTATACAATCCTTATACATATAGAGAAACATGATGTTCCTTGATATTATACACCTATACTTGATCATTTCATGTGGAAAAGTCTTCTATATTTTAGTGGAACTACTAATATAGTGGTTGCTGAGAAAATAATTAAGTCCCTTGAACAAATATTTCAACACTTGGGATGAACATAAATAAAAACTGATATGATGGCTCTATATTGTCTTAGAGGTGATATAAGTAAATGTTGGACATTGATCTAGAATTATATAGATAAAGAAAAAATATCTCATTTGTAATGGATATATTTTAATCTAATATTCTTCAAAAAAAATTTCCCTAATGAGAAATAAATATAAATAAACAGAAAATAACTTAGCTTATTGGAAAATGATGAAAAAAGTGTTATTGAGTATAAGGATACCTTTATAAGACTAGATATCTAATTTATAGATTACATACATAATCCAAATACAAATATTGGCCATTTATTTGAATCCCTTAAGTCAATCCTCTATAAAAATATACTTTATCAATCTCTTTCATCATATGATAAAATCATATTACATGTCATCAAAATCGAGAAGTAATTTTCTTGATCCTATATATTCAAGGAAAATCATGAGAATAAGAGTTTGGATGAGAACCAAGAAAAAGATAAATCATCAAATAAGAATAATGGATCAAAGTAATTTCCATCATGGGAAAATTATGGAATGAATTATATGAGAAAATGATTTAGGGGAATGGGAGCTTGTTACAATTGTAGAGATAAGCTTCCTATACCTAATGAATTCAACTGGAAGGAAAAAAATACTATCAAATGATTAAATTGTAGAATAATTAGGAATTATTCACACCAATGTCCCAACTATTGAATGGAACCTTCCAGAAAAGAGGATTAGGGGGGTTTATAAGGATTATAAAATCAATACAGTTGAGATTTAAGTTCCTGGTGATGTTGGGGTAGGTACATTAATCATATCTGAAATTTTATCTAATTCTTTATTTTATTATGTATCTTGAAAATATTTTTTATATTTTATATTTTACAAGAAAATAGTATATATGCTTATAACCTTAAGAAAATAATTTTCATTTAAAACTCATAGTGTATGTATCATCACAAGAAGTGTGTGTCAGTATATTCCCATTTTGACCCCTAAACACAACCTATTTTCATATTTTATTATTATACCTGTAGTTTAATTCGATAAAATACTTTGTATATATTGGATTTCAAAATTATAATTGAAAAATTTATGTCATAGAGAAGTAAATCTGGATTCTTGATGAAGATATTGAAATTCCTATCTTTAGAGAGGATAATTCATCATATGATTCATATCTAGATCCACCTCTAGTTTATTATATAAATTAGATTATTGGTGAAGAAGAGTTAACATAATCTATGTATATACAAGGTAATATTTAAATTGAGTATGTACCTATTTTATAAGAATACAATGATATATTTTCTAATGAATTACCTTAACTACACCATAATATGAAGTTGACTGTTCCATTGATTTAATCCATAACTCAAGATCTATATCAATGATGCCCTATAGAATCGACAAAGTTAAATTAGTGTAGTTGAAAAAACAACTATAATAGTTGTATAAAAATGTATTTCCATGGCATATTGTTTCACATTTTTGAGACCATACTCATTCCATTAAGAATAAAGATAGATCTATGAGTATATGTATTTATTATATGAAAATCAATGATATTATTATAAATAAAAAGAGTACTCTACCTGAAATTGTTTTTTTATTTCAACATTATGAAGATTAAAAATTTTCAAATATTATCCTTCATTATTGGTATCATCAAATATGATTAAATAAGGAATATTTTACGAAGACAACATTTTATAAGTGGTATGGATGCTATGAGTTTACAGTAATTCAATTTGGATTTAAAAATGAACCCTCTGTTTTTATGGAAATAATGAAAAGTGTAGTTAAGTAATATCTGGATAAATTTATTATGGTGTTTATTAATAATATCGTTGTGTACTGTAACTACCATTAGGATCATAATAATCAAATGTGGATTATTCTTGAGACTCTTGTCAAAAATTCTTTTAATAAGAAATTTACCCCGTGTAAATTCTTAATTCAGCATGTTTCTTTTCTTAGCCATATTATCTCCAAGGAAGGAATAAATTTGGATACATTAAAAATAAAGGTATTCAAATTATTTCCTACACCAATTAACTTAATCTAGGTACATATTTTTATTAGATTGGTAGGTTACTATTATAAATTTCATCAAACAAATTTCTAATTAGATAACTCATTAGCCAATATTTTACATAAAGGATTTGTGTTCACATGGACAATTAAATGTGTAGAATATTTTAAATAATTGAAGATGAGATCAATTATTTTTATGATTTTGAAATCTGTGTTGGGAAATGATGGATTTGTGATATATGGTGATGCATTGAATAAGGGACTTAGTTGTGTCCTTATGTAGAAGGGAAACGTTATTGAATATGAATTAAGGAAATTAAAAGCTCATAAAAATAACAATCCAAATCATGATATTTCATTTAAGGAAATAATATTTACTTTTATTATGTGGATACATTGTCACGAACCATCCTCGGGCCTCGTGTCGTGACTACACCAAGCCCGCATTCCATAGGACAGGGGCTGGTGACTAGTACCGAAGGTGTAAATCCTGATAAAATGTAAGGCATTGCCTTTATATAAGAAAACAAACACAATAGAGTATGCAAGATGAAGTAAACACTATGTAAACTGAGTACAAAAGTATGTGATGGAAAGTAAATGGGCCAGTATACAAACCCAACTGAAAGTGCAGTACAACTGAAAATAAAGCACAACAGCAGTAAAGTAAATTAGCAACCACCGAGTCATCCTCCGGAAATCCCACCTGAAGGGTGGGTACAAATGGTCTCCTCTTCTCCTAGGGTCTGGCCGTCCGCTCCGTGTACCTCCCGCCAAGTGGTCCACCTCCAGGTACTGTCCCGCTCCACAAGACTCCACCTCGATCAGTGTTGTCTGTCGTCTGCATCCAACACAATGTAGTGCGGGCATAACCTGTGTAGGGGTGAGTATACGATACTCAGTAGGGACCCCGAGACTCTCGAAGGTCTCCCAGAATCCACAAAGGATATACCACAAAGGAAAGATATAAACACGAAGTATCAACCAACTCTACATAGGTATATGCCCATACATATACCCAAGTCATCAATTCTATTTCGGAACCAAATCAAGAACCCAAGTACAACCCAATCCATACAGGAAAACATAACCCAATTCAAAGAGGAAATCAAGTCAATCACATCGATGATAATGATTAAAAGTCAAGACTCAAATCAAATAGGTATACTATTCACGAAGAGGGGTGGAGATGATAGAAGTAGCCTCTGAATCATCTCCCCTGCCGAACCCACATAGGATCCACGTACAGAAGTCATTGCTGCCAAACCCATGTAGGATCCAAGTACAGTACCCATCGCTACCGAACCCATGTAGGATCCAGGTATAGTCGTCATCGCTGCCGAACCCACGGAGGATCCAAGTACAGTCATCCTCGCTACCGAACCCACGTAGGATCCAAGTACAATCATCGTAATCGCAACCAAATCTAGGGTTTCCGCACATAGCTTGCTCGATTCTGGGAGGGTTCGCTCCACAAGCCAAGGGGTCGATACATCAACTGTCACTAATTCTAGAGTTGATGTATCACAAAGTTCCATCTCGTCAATAGGAACTCATCGCGGCAGATGGAGCGTCAATCAGACGCCCGGTCTGAGAGATATAGGCTTTTCTGTCCCAGGGGCCCGGTTAGAAATACACTCATTTCTAAACTGGCCGATAACCATAGTCATCCAAAACACGAGTGTAGTAAGCCAAAATAACCATCTCACCAAGAGGAATTCAATGTAATTGACGGCACATCATTCAGACATTTGTTCCTTAAGTTATAAGCGTTTCCGCTCCAAGGGCCCGGTTTGTTTCGAGTTCAAACCAACCTGGATGTACCCAAAAATCACTAAAACCTTGAGTGTAATATACCAAAACTACTATCTCAGTCCATGGATCCCTACGCAACTGTCGGTGCGTCGATCGGAGGTCCCTAGCCCAAGATAAGAGCGTTTGAACGAACCTGGTCCGAAAATAGGGGGTCTGGGTCCGGTCTGACCCGACCCAATACCCCCTAGGTCAGGCCAAACCAGGTCGACCCGGCCCAGGTCCGGGTCCGGCCTGATTGGGCGTGGCCCGGCGTGGCTGGCCCAGCCCAAGCGGCCTGCGAGCCGACTCGCAAGCCGGTCGCGGCTCTGCGTTGGCTAAGCGGGGCGCGAGGGGCGCACCCCCTTTTCATGGAAACGGTGGACCCAATGGGGTCTACCCTAAATTCTGGTCAGGGGGGGGTCCCCCGATTTTCCTGGTAACGTCTGGCCTTTATGGACTGACAGTTGTGAGCCGCCGCGGGACCCCTTTTAGGTCCCGCCTCCTCGAGACTCCGGTGGCTGGTTGGCCGACCACCCCTGCCTGGTTCGCTATGGCCTAAGGCCACATCTCATCTCACCAGCGCAGCGTGACGGTGCCACGCACCACCGCCGCAGCCCGCACCTGGCCACAGTCTCCTTCAGCCTCACCGGCGGGGCGCGACGGTGCCCCGCACCACCACCGCGGCCCGCTCTGGCCGCGGTCCTCTTCATCCCCGCACGGTGCAACGACACCGCGCCGCCTTCGCCTCTAACATCAATGATGATCAACAAGAAAAAGGGGAGGATAATTGGCCATGTTTGTGCGGTCCGGTCTCCTCCCATTATGACCATATCAAGCGGTCAATACTTAATCAATTAAGAACGATGATTAAAACATGATCAATAATAACCCCTACCTCATGACATGATCTGTAGAGAGGTGGCGTCGTTCGTTGACCTCAGAAGGTGATGTCAAAGTGCGCCAGAGGAGGAAGCGGTGTATCCTCTTTTTGTCACGGGGAGAAGAAGAGGATTGTGCATCATTGATCTTCGTAGATTCGGTGATCTACGTCAAATAGGTGTCGTTCATCATGGAGAGGATAATGTTCTTCAACAACGGAGGAGCTTCCTTCTTCCTTCACACAAGGCTCTCTTCCCAAATTCCCACACAATAAGCCAACCCCAAAACTAAAATAAGGTCACCCTTTATTTTAATTATTTATGCCATGAATTTCAAAATTTATGAATTCAAAACACTCATTAACTAATTGAAGTGGTTCAATTAATTCTTGAATGTGTGTTCGCAAGAGTTAAGTGGGAGATAGAGAGAAGGTGAAAGGGTTACACATTTAATTCCAAGGGGGTTGAGGGGTTATGGGAAGTGAAGAGGTTGGGGCTCGTGAGGGCCCCACCTTACATTTATCCTCACATGGGTAGTTAGGATACTATTGGGTCCCACCCTAACTCTCCCTTGTAGGATAAAACCACCTTAGAATTAGAAATAAATTTGTACCACAAATTTATTCATTTTTTATTTAATCAACTTTTTTAACATCTCCCCCCGAGAAAACTCATCTTCTGTAAAGGTCCTCTTAAGCAATTACTGGGGCTACGGATTCATCGGTGCCCTCAGTTTTCAACTTTGAGCATCGGTTCAAAAGATAGAAAATCCCGCTCGTTCATTCACTGAACAGACCCAAGCTAAACTTCGGAAATTGTTTCTGGGCACATCGGGCCTCGGATTCATGTGCCATCAGAAACTGCATACTCGTAAAATTACAAAGAATTTAAGACAAAAATTTCCTTGAAATTTACTGGTCTTTACATTACTCCAACATAAGGGATTTACGTCCCCATAAAGATACATCATAAACTAGGAAAAAAATGAGGGTAATGTGCACGCATCTGAGCCTTCCGCTCCCATGTGCTCTCCTGGAGGTTCCCGTACTTCCAACGAATGTGCACCAAAGGAATCAACCATCCATGTAGGACCCGCTCCTGTCGATCCTCGACCTCCACCAATACCTCCACAAAATTCACCCCGTCATCGATGTCCAACTCCTCGTGATCAATGATATGTGTCGGGTCATGCATGTATATCCTCAGAAGAGATACGTGGAAGACTTCGTGCACTCGGTGCAACTGAGGTGGAAGATCCAGGCGATAAGACACCTCGCCAACCCTGTTGAGAACCTAGAATGGTCTGAGGAAGCATGGAGAAAACTTGTAGTCCCAGCCAAATATCTGTAATCCACGTCAAGGTGAGACCTGTAAGAAAACAAGGTCGCCATCCTCGAACTCCAGTGGTCTCTGCCTCCTATCATCATAGGACTTCTGTCAGCTCTGTGCAGTCCTCATCCGCTCCTGGATGATCTGCACCTTCTCTGTCATAGCTTGAACCATCTCTGGTCCTACGAGTTCTGACTCCCTAGGGTCAGTCCAGCATATAGGTGATCTGCATGGTTGTCCATACAGTGCCTCGTATGGTGCCATCCCGATGGTAGAGTGGTAGCTGTTGTTGTACACAAACTCTACTAAGGGTAGGTGATCCTCCCAGCTGCGACCAAAGTCAAGGACACATGCACAAAGCATGTCCTTGAGCATCTGAATGGTCCTCTTTGTCTGGCCATCCGTTTGAGGATGAAAGGTGGTGCTCAAGCGTAGCTGCATCCCAAAGGCCTCCTACAACCCCTTCCAAAGCCAGGATGTAAAGCGAGAATCTCGATCAGAGACAATAGTCAATGGCACACCATGAAACCGTATGATCTCCTAAATGTAGAGGTGTCCCAAAATCTCCATTGATCTCTGCTCTATGATAGGTAGGAAGTGAGCCGACTTGGTGATTCGGTCTACGATCACCCAAGTGGAGTCATGTCCTCTGGATGTACGTGGAATTCCCATCATGAAATCCATGGACATCCCATCCCACTTCCTCTCCGGGACCTCTAAGGGCTGTACCAAGCCTGCTGGCACCTGGTGCCCCGCCTTCACTTGCTGGAAAGTGAGGCATCGTGAAACGAACTATGCCCCAACCTTCTTTATACCTTTCCACCAGTGCTATCGTCTGAGATCCTGGTAGATGTTCTCTACTCCTGGATGTACCACCAATGGGGAAGTGTGAAAATCCCTCAGCACCTCCTCCTGTAATGAAACTGGTACCATGGTACGTCCCTTTATGAGGATGACGTGCTCTTCACCGACATAAAATCCATCAGGTTCTTGCCCTGTGGAAATCTGAGCACATCGCGTCTCACATTCAACGTCACCATGATGTGCCTCTCTGTCCCACGGAAGAAGTGGAGGAGTGACTATGAGGGACTGTAGGAAGGCTGCCCCATCTCTATCCACAAAAGATATCTGTAAAGAGACTAACTGCTCTATCACCTCTCCATGTAGTTGAATGCATGTCCTCCTACTGAGAGAATCAACTACTACGTTCCCCTTCCCAGGAGTATAGACTATCTCAAAGTCATAGTCCTAGAGGAACTCGATCCATCACCACTGTCTCCGGTTCAGGTCCTTCTGCGAGAAGATGTACTAGAGACTCTGGTGGTCAGAGTAGACTATAAAGCGCTCACCCAACAGATAGTGCCGCCACATATTCAAGGATAATACCACTGCTGCTGACTCCAGGTCATTGGTAGTGTAGTTCTGCTCATGATACCTCAGATATTGTGAACCATAAGCGATCACTACCCACTCCTACACCAGGACACACCTGAGTCCGGTCCCTGATGCATCGCAGTAAACTACGTACCCTAAGCCCTCCTTCATTAGCCTCAAGATTGGTGCACTGGTCAATCGCTATCTCAGCTCCTGGAAGCTGTTCTAACATCTATCTGACCACACGAATGGTTTTAAATTCTTCATAAAAGCTTAAAGTGGTGCTGAAACTATGGAGAAGTCTGGCACAAATCTTCGATAGTACCCAGCCAGACCTAGGAAACATTGCACCTCTGTCACACTCCTAGGTAGATCCCAAGCAAGTACTGCCTTGATCTTTACAGGATCCAACACAACTCCCGCATCAGAGATGATGAGAACCAAGAAGTGGACATCTCGAATCCAGAACTGGAACTTCAAGAGCTTACCATAAAGCTGGTGCTCTCAGAGTGTGTCCAGTACAACCCGCAAGTGTTAGGCATGCTCCTCCTCAGTAGTCGAGTAAATCAATATGGAATCGATGAATACTACGAAAAATCGATCGAGGTAAGGCTGGAAGATCCTATTTATGAGACTCATGAACACTACTGGAGCATTGGTTATGCCGAAAGGCATAACCAAGAACTCATAGTGTCCATTCCGACACCTGAAGGTCGTTTTCTACACATCCTCGTCTCGAAATCTGAGCTGATTATAACCTGACTTGAGGTCTATCTTCAAGAACCATCATGCTCCCTTGAGTTGATCAAATAGGTCGTCAACCTCAGAAGTGGATACTTGTTCTTCACGGTCACCTGGTTCAGGTGACGGTAGTGGACACACAGTCGCAAGCTTCCATCCTCCTTCTTGGTGAATAAAATCGGAGAAGCCTAGGGTGAAACAATGGGTCGGATGAATCCCTTGCCCTGTAAGTCCTCCAGCTGTACTCGCAGCTCACAGAGCTCAGTGGGAGCCATCCGATATGCTGGTGTAGATATCAGGGTTGTCCCGGGGTACAGGTCAATGTAGAAGCCTACCTCTCTGCGAGGAGGTAGTCCTGGAACGTCGTCAGGGAAAACGTCCGCAAACTGATCCACCACAACAGGAAAACTCAGAATCCACACATCAACCGCTCCGAGAATGAGTCTAGCCAACTGATGTGTGATTAGATTCCCTCTCTTTTGAGTAAGTCCATCTTACGCTGCAATGGCTCCCTTCTCACCGGTGAAGGTGAACCTGCTCCCATCTGTGCGGACACAGTGCACTTTGCGCCTAATGCAGTCAATCTGAGCATGGACTGTAGAAAACCCGTCCATACTGAAGATGACATCGTAAGGCCTCGACGATACTACAAGAAGATCTCAGCCAAAGCTCTCACCTCCTAGAGTCACCTCACACTGCCGGCACCTGTGCGTAAGCATCGATTTTGCTCTTGTATGAGTCTCTACACGTAAGGACCGAGCCAAAGGCTCCGTCGGAATATCCGAGCTCCGAACAAGGGAAGTGGTAATAAAATAATGACTCGCTCATGTGTCTATAAGAACTGAAACAAGGGTGTGTTAGACAATGACAATACCTAGAATCATCTCAGGTGAACCGTGGTTGTATGCCTCCACTGCCTGAAGCTGAGCCTGCCTCTGTCCGCCAGCTCCCTATTGTCGGGGTGGACCTCCTGGTGGCAGTGGTGCTGGTAGAGCCTAAAAGTGTCATCCACCACCTGCAGCTCAGCCAGCTCCTCTGCCTCATCCGCCAGCTCCCTGCAGACCTCAACGGTCGAACCTCCGCCTATGCCTGGGTGGTCCCTCAACCGTCTGCTTCTCCTCTGCATGGTGGGTCGGGCAGTCACGAGGCATGTGGCCCTGCCCGCCGCATGCATAGAACTGTCTATATCTCGCATGAATGGCTCTACTGCGCGTTCCCCACACATCTGAACCAGTATCCTGAGGTCGCCCACCTAATGGCCTGGTCCGCTTGTACCTCTACGACATCTGTCTACTACCGGCTATAGAAGACTCCACTACGTGTCGCCCTGCGGTAGGCCTCGCTACTGGAATAGGCTCAGCAAGGAAGCTCTCCACAAGAAGGGTTCGCTCTAGTACTCCTTCCAGTGTTGGAATACTGAGGGAGATCATTGAAACTCTGATCTCATGCCTCAGTCCCTGCACGAAAGTCCTGGCCCAGAAGAATGGGTCACTGACCATGTCCGTGGAGTAGCGCAAGAGGTCGGAAAACCTTTCCGAGTACTGGGCTAATGACTTGCTACCCTTCCGCAGCTGTAGTAACTCCTGGATGCGCACCGCACGGAGGGTGGCCAGAAGAAAATCTGAGCAGAAGAGGCTCTCGAAGTCCATCCAAAGTAATGATGCCTCGTCATGAACCTAGAGCATCAGGCTCCACCATCTATCTGCTGCTGCGTGCAGGAGACTCGCCGCAAGGATCACCATGAGGTCAGCTGGTGTCCCTACTAATCTAAAGACTCGGACGATAGCCTCCAGCCAATCCTCGGCTACCTGAGGGTCCGTCTCTCCATGGAACCTAGGTAGCCTCTGACGCTGAAACTCATGCAGCACACTCAGGCGACGTGAACTCTCAGCTATTGGGGCTGGTGGCATCGGTGGCTTGGCAAGTAGAGGTATCGCCAGTGCCTCCACTGTAATGGGGCCCTGTACTGAGGTCTCGTCTCTCGGTGGACTGCCATCTCGCACAAAGCTCAGAACCCTATCTGGCTGCCATCGTGGGGTCATCCTGAATAGAAACAGGTGCGCCACGATTAATACAGTATATCTGGTGAGCTAACACAAATTAATCACAAATAAAACTTTTAAAACACACATGCAATCAGTGTTTTCGTGCACTGAGATGGAAATCAGAAGTCAGGGTCCTGGTGTTTGGATACACCAGCCGCTGCACCAACACTGGACTCCATGGACTGATAACCACACTCAATACCCAAAACATTATTGAGTCAAAGAGAAGAAATTATCAGATTCCTGAGTTCTGTGGTAGAACTGACTCCTCTGATACCAATTTTCCACGACCCGTCCACGGGCCCCGTGCTCTGACTACCCAAGCCCGCCTTCCATAGACCAGGGGATGGCGACTAACACCAAGGGAAAAAATCCCAATAAAAGGGAATAAATTTACTTTATATAAGAAAACAAACACAATAGAGTATGCAAGATGAAGTAAACACTAAGTAAACTGAGTACAAAAGTAAGTGCTGGAAAGTAAATGGGCCAGTATACAAACCCAATTGAATGTAGAGTACAACTGAAAAGAAAGTACAACAGTAGTAAAGTAAATCAGAAACCACCGAGCCGTCCTCCAGCTATCCCACCTGAAGGGTGGGAACAGATGGTCTCACTACCACAAAACTGGGCAAGGCATGTGCCTGCCTTTATCAGCGCTAATGGAAAAGCGCTGATAAAGGGCCGGACCTTTATCAGCGCTAACAAAAGCGCTGATAAAGGTCCTCCCCTTTATCAGCTCTTTTGTTAGCGGTGATAAAGGTTGTATTTATCAGCGCTTTTCATTTTAGCGCTGATAAATACACCCTTTATCAGCGCTTTTTACTAGCGCTGATAAAGGGACCCGCGGATTTATTAAAAACCCGCGGGTCCTCTTCCTCCACCCCGCACACAATCAAGCTCTCGCGGAAGCCCTCGTCTGCGCCGCTGCCGCTGCCTCCTCCTCCTCCTCCACGACTGCCTCCTCCTCTGCTTCTGCCCCTCCTCCTCCTCCTCCACCGGCCTCATCGTCCTCCTCCTCCAGTGCCTCCGCCCTGCCTCAGCCCTGCCTCGGCGCCGCTGCCGCCGGTGCCTCCTCCTCCACCGCAGCCTCCTCCTCCTCCACCGGTGCCTCCTCCTCCTCCACCGGTGCCTCCTCCTCCACCGCGTCCTCCTCCTCCACCGCGGTCTCCTCCTCCTCCGCCGGTGCCTCCGCGGCCTCCTCCTCCTCCTCCATTGTGCGGCATGCTATGCCCAATAATTGTAATTTGCTTTGTTTTTTGTTTTTGTTCTATATTTCAACTATCATGATTTGTTTGAATCAATTTTATTTGAAGTGGGGGGGATGCATGTGCTGCGGGGGTGTAGTGGGTGGGGGGTGTGCAGGTGGGGGTGTTTAGGTGGGGGAGATGTGCAGTGGGTGAACATGTGTAGGTGGGGCGTATAATGGGGGGTCTATTGGGTGTGAGGTGGGGGTGTGTACAGGTTGGGGGTGGGGTGGGGGTGGTTTGTGCAGGTGGGGGTGGGTGGGATATGCAAGTGGGAGGAGGGGGGATGTTCAAGTGGGAGGTGGGGAAGAGAGTGTTCTAGTTGGGGGGGTCTAGGTAGGTGGCAGTCTGTTGGTGGGTGAGGTTGGGGGGTGTACAAGTGGGGGGGGGGGTGTGAAGGTGGGGGTGGGGGAGGGGTGTTGTGCAAGTGGGGGGGGGGGGGTGTAGTGGGTGGATGGGAGGGGGGATGTGCAGGAGTCTGCTGGGGGAGATATGGGGAGGGGGGATGTGCATGTGGGAAGTCGACACTTCCAGAGTTTTCCAATAAGCACTGGGAAGTGATCACTTCTAGAGATTTGGATAGGCCTGAGGCCTCTTAGGTTTTGGTTCTTGTCTATTTATCTTGATGAGTAAGGAATCATATGATCTAAAAGTGACATCAACTATATATGATTAATTCTTTCTCCCACAAAACAATTTTCTAGAAATAATATATCTTTGGAAGGTGAGGGATCCTTTTAGAATTCTTTCATATAGAGACCAGTCAAGGAAAGTATCCATATATATCCACCTAGAGTAGGGACCTCTGCGGCCGCCGCCTCCTCCTCCTCCGCCGCGGCCACCGCCTCCTCCTCTGCTCCTGATCCTCCTCCTCCTCCTCCACCGACCTCATCATCCTCCTCCTCCACTGCCTCCACCGATGCCTCCTCCTCCTCCTCCGCCGGTGCCGCCGGTGCCTCCGCGGACTCCTCCTCCTCCACCGGTGCCTCCGCGGCCTCCTCCTCCTCCGCCGTCACGCCGCGATCAAGACACTGTCACGCCGCGGTCACGCTGCAGTCACGCCGCGGTCACGCCGGTGCCTCCGCAGCCGCCACCTCCTCCTCCTCTGCCACGACCGCCGCCTCCTCCTCCTCCTCTGCCGCGGCCGCCGCCTCCTACTCTGCTCCTGCTCCTCCCCCTCCTCCTCCACCGGCCTCATCCTCCTCCTCCGCCGCTACCTCTGCTACCTCCGCTGCCTCCGCCCTGCCTCCGCCCTACCTCTGCGCTGCCGCCGGTGCCTCCTCCTCCACCGCGGCCTCCTCCTCCTCAACCGCGGCCTCCTGCTCCTCCTCCGCAGCCTCCGCTGCCTCCTCCTCCTCCGCCGCGGCCGCGGCCGCCGCCTCCTCCTCTGCTCCTGATCCTCCTCCCCACCACCGGCCTCATCATCCTCCTCCTCCGCTGCCTTCGCTGCCTCCGCCCTGCCTCCGCCCTGCCTCCGCACTTCCGCCGGTGCCTCCGGTGCCTCCTCCTCCACCGCGGCCTCCTCCTCCTCCGCCGATGCCTCCTCCTCCTCCGCCAGTGCCGCCAGTGCCTCCACGTCTCCTCCTCCTCCGCGGTCACGCTGCGGTCATGCTGCGGTCACGCCCTGGTCACGCTGCGGTCACGCCGCGGTCACGCCGCGGTCACGCCGGTGCCTCTACGGCCGCCACCTCCTCCTCCTCTGCCGCGGCCACCGCCTCCTCCTCTGCTCCTACTCCTCCTCCTCCACCGGCCTCATCCTCCTTTTCCTCCGCTGCCTCCGCTTCCTCCGCCCTGCCTCCACCCTGCCTCTGCGCTGCCTCCGGTGCCTCCTCCTCCACCGCGGCCTCCTCCTCCTCCGCCGATGCCTCCTCCTCCTCCGCCGGTGACGATGGTGCCTCCGTGGCCACCTACTCATATGCGGTCAGGCCGCAATCACGCCGCAGTCACGCCGCAGTCACGCCGCGGTCACGCCGCGGTCACGCCGCGGTCACGCCGGTGCCTCTGCGGCCGCCGCCTCCTCCTCCTCTGCCACGACCTCCTCTTCCTCCTCTGCTCCTGCTCCTCTTCCTCCTCCTCCACCGGCCTCGTCCTCCTCCTCCTCCACTGCCTCCGCTGCCTCCGCTCCCTCCGCCCTGCCTCTGCGCTGCCGCCAGTGCCTCCTCCTCCTCCTCCGGTGCCGCCGGTGCCTCCGCGGACGCCTCCTCCTCCGCAGTCATGCCGCGGTCACGCTGGTGCCTCTACGGCCGCCGCCTCCTCCACCTCTGCCGTGGCCGCCACCTCCTCCTCTGCTCCTGCTCCTCCTCCTCCTCCTCCACAGGCCTCATCCTACTCCTCCTCCTCCTCTGCCTCTGCTACCTCCACTGCCTCCGCCTTGCCTCCGCCCTACCTCTTCGCTGCCACCGGTGCCTCCTCCTCCACCACGGCCTCCTCCTCCTCCACCGCGGCCTCCTCCTCCTCCTCCGCTGCCTCCGCTGCCTCCTCCTCCTCCGTTTCCTTCACTGCCTTCGCTGCCTCCGCCTCCGCCTCCTCCTCTGCTCCTCCTACTCCTCCTCCTTCTCCTCCACCGCAGCCTCATCCTCCTCCTCCACTGGCGCTTCCTCCTCCTCCTCCTAGTCAGCTGCCTCATCCTCCTCCTCCACCGGTGCCTCCTCCTCCTCCTCCTCTGCCTACTCTGTTGCCTCCTCCTCCACCGTGGTTTGAGAGGTGCCTCAAGTACTCAGGTGAGTCTCAAAAGCTTTATTTTAGTTTTATATGATGTTTTTTTGGAGATTTTTCAAATGAAACATGGTTTTGTGTTCATATTTTTTGAGAAACAATGTAGAACCTTGAGCAAGAGGAGGTTTTCAATCCCCTTTCTAAATCACATAGTTGACTTTCATGGTTAGTGAAGGTTAACCATGGGATATCTTAGAGGAAACCATGTTAGGTGGATTTTAGTTAGGGATTAACATACCATTTTTTCATGATTTCATACAAAACATGTGAAATTTTGTAGACTGAGGTAGTTCCAATTTATATAATTAATGAATAGTTTGGTAAACTATGTTGACCAAATATTTGAAGGGGATTTCTTGTACAGTTACACCATTTTAATAGCTTATTGATCCAAACCTTTAATGGTTTTCCTTTCTAAACATTGGTTCCCAATATATTTTTTATTTTGGTATTTATTTATTCCTTTATTTCCTTGAAGTATCTTGTTTTTTATCTAAATTATACTCATATTCCTTCTCCTTTAACCTATATACTTATCCTATGGATTTTAAATAGGATGAATATAAATAAAGAATGGATGAATGCCAATCGGTTGACAAAAGAGTATGAAGAAGGCGTGAAAGAATTTATCAAGTTTTCAATAGATCATGCATGTGACTCTTCTCAAATCCTTTGTCCGTGTTTACGCTGTTGTTATTAAAAACAAATTAGTCCAGATGAGTTGGAAGAACACTTGATCTGTCATGGAATAGATCAAAGTTATACATGTTGGAATAAACACGGGGAAACAACGAATGTAGGTAGTGACTGGGGTGACACTGCGTTTTATGGATCATATGATATGATTACAAACATGAACAATGAAGATGACCGTATGAAGGATGTGATTACAGATGTGAATGATGATGAAGATCGTATTGAGAAAATGACAAGGACCATCGAAGATGAACTTTGTGATTTCCCAAAATTGTTCGAGAAGTTAAAAAGATGTGAAAAGACGCCATTGTATGCTGGTTGCACTAAATATACAGCATTGTCAGCCGTACTGAAGCTGTATAATTTGAAAGAAGATAACGGGTGGAGTGACGATAGTTTTACGAAACTACTTGCCCTCTAGAATGACATGCTCCCAGAAGAAAATGAGCTCCTGATCTGAACATACGATGCCAAACGAATGCTACACTCTATGGGTATGATCTCTGAAGGAATACACGCCTACCCGAATGACTGTATACTGTTTCTCAAGGACCACAAATCACTTAAAGAATGCCCAAAGTGTGGTGCTTCTCGATACAAGAAAGATGAATCCAGTCCTACTAAAGTTGTATGGTACTTTCCAATCATTCCAAGGTTTAGATGCCTATATAGAAGTGAAGAGACTGCAGAACAATTAACATGGCATGCAGATACAAGAATTAAAGAAGGGATACTGCGTCACCCGGAAGACTCTCCTCAGTGGAAGAGAATCGATCATGAGTATCCTGAATTTGGAAACGAGTCGAGAAACCTTCGTCTTGCGTTATCTACAGATGGAGTGAATCCTTTTGGTTTTCAAAGAAGCAGACACAGTACATGGCTGTTTATGTTGATAAATTATAACTTACCACTGTGGTTATGCATGAAACGAAAATACATCATGTTATCTATGCTTATATCAGGACCAAAACAACCGGGTAATGATATTGATGTTTATTTAGCTTCATTGATCGAAGATTTGAAATTATTGTGGGATTCAGGTGTTACATTGTATGATGCTTACAGAAAAGAAGATTTCACTTTGAGAGTCATGTTGTATGGGACGATAAATGAATTCCCAGCTTATGGAAAATTTTCAGGATATAGCATTAAAGGAACTCAAGGCTGTCCCGTTTGCGAAGAAGGTACACAATCAATTAGGTTGAAACATTCATCGAAAACTGTGTTTCTAGGACATCGCATATTTTTACCTTGATGACATAAGTACCGTTCTTGGAAGACATCATTCGATGGAAGTTCAGAAGAACGTACAACACCGTCTCCACTAACAGGCGATCAATTGTTTGAGAAAGTTAAAACTTTGGACACTACTTTTGGTAAACCGGCTTCGAAAACCTTACGAAAATCGGTTGGAAAAAGAGATCAATTTTTTTTGAATTACAATACTGGAATGGTCTGTATGTAAGAAATTTTATTGATGTTATGCATGTAGAAAAAAATGTATTTGATAGTGTTATCGGCACGTTGCTAAATACATCTGGAAAAACAAAATATGGAATTAAGGCTAGGTTGGACATGGTTGAGATGGGAATACGAGAAGAGTTGGCACCAGTAAAGGGTGAAAAACGAACATTTCTTCCTCCTGCTTCTTACACTCTTTCCAGGCAGGAGAGATATCAGTTTTGCAACTTCTTGAATGACGTAAAGGTTCCAGAGGGGTATTCATCAAATATCAGTAACCTTGTGTCAATGAGCGACTTGGAGTTAAAAGGTATGAAATCACATGACTGTCATGTTTTGATGCAAAATCTCATTCCAATTGCTTTACGTTGCATTTTGCCCAAGAATGTCTGCCATACATTAACAAAACTGTGTTTCTTCTTCAAAGCTATATGCAGCAAAGTTATAGACCCAGTGAAATTGCCATCTATGGAAAAAGAAATTGTTGTCATATTATGTGAATTAGAAATGTTATTCCCGCCTTCATTTTTTGATATGATGGTTCATTTGATGGTCCACTTGGTGAGAGATATTCGACTATGTGGTCCCACTGCTGACGTACAACAGGTCTCTCAACCTGTTGCAGCTGGTGTCAGTGCCGAAGCTAGTGCTTCGGAGAAACATAATGATGATGCAGAAACTGAGGAAATGGTAGGTGATGAAACCCCAGCGACACAAAAAAATAGGTGCTCCGTAGTTTGACAGTTTTAGAAAAAATCCTTAAGGCAAAAGCAAAAGGCATCAAATATGAGGTGGGATGGAATAATCTAGGCCAGCATGTAAACCCCAACAAAGCCATGTTTAGTAGCTACATTGGAATCGTCACTCGACAACGCGTGCCGATTGACGTAGAGTCGTGGCACCATGTTGTCAGCAGGTTGAAAACATTAATGTGGGAAGATATTAAGGTAACATTACAATATCATCTTTTTAATTTATTAAAATAAAATAAAATATTGAAATATTGACTAACCCTTCATCATCTCTTGCATAGTGCATTTATAGTAGATGTTTCGCACAAAGAATATGTTTTCAGACTGGAAGGAAGGATTCATAGAGGCTTTCGAACCATTTTAACGAAAAATCATCTGAAAGATGCCGAAGGGAAAATCAAACCGCACCCGCCTCCACTTTATGCACACTTGATATCCCAAGGAACGTGGGATGCGTTTTGCAACCGTCGTGCGGACAAGAATTTTCAGGTACATTGTGTTTGGTTACACGTTGTGTAACGTTTCTTGTATTCATCACATTGATTGATAGGTTTTTATTTATGAAATAGCAACTGAGTGCTGAAAATAAAGAACGGACAGCAAAACCAGCGTACCCCTACCATAAAGTAAGGTTGGGGTACGCTTCAATTGAAAAACAATTGGTATGTATTTTAAAAGTACTATAATAATTTTATGTGACATAAAACAACACTGTAACCATGTTTCTCTGTTTATAAGAAGATTGATGAAGCAAAATCTAAAGTCACTTCCATTCCATGCCATGTGCTATGGAAGGAGGCTCGTGTTAATAAAGAGGGGAAATTGATAGATGAAAACACACAAAAAGTGTGGGAAACATGTGTAAGTATGACATAATATAAACTTGTTTTGCTTTAAATCACTATTACATAACGATGCTTACTTATTTTTTCATATTTTCTATTTGACATAGTCACAGGAAACATAAACACCCGCACCGGATGCAGACATACTTTCAACGGCCTTGAAACAGCCAGAACAGTATGGCTACGTCAGAGGTGTGGGTTTTGGGGTGTCACCCAAGACATATTTTAAGAAAAAAAGAGGATGAACAAACTAAAGAATTGCATGTAATGAGAGATAGAGTAGCTACACTTGAAGAACTAATCCAAACTCAGGGAGAGATGCTAAAGAGTTTGATGGAGGAGAGGCGAAGAGAACAAATAACTCAAGAACAACCCCCGCGAGAAGATCCACCCCTCACCAGCTTTGAGGCGAGCCATTCCCCTCAAAGACCTGACTTAACCGAGGTAATCAATGTTATAATATTCGTTTTTGTGAGATGTGAATCACATAGACACTGATACCTTTAATTTAATGATATTCTGCATGGTGAAAATGACTGTGATTTATATCTGTCAACTCCCACCCATCGCCTTGTAGCGAGGGCTACGGTGTTCAATATGCAGAATGACACGCTACACTCCAGACGACTTCCAACCGGTCATGTCAAAGTGTCGATTAACGTAGCTCATGAGCCTAGCGCCGAGCTACCCGTGCCAAATGACGATGACGACATTCATACGGTGGAAAAAGCTATTGGAACATTCATTGCATGGCCGTCGAATCTTGTAAAAAAACACGTCGAGCAGGAGGTATTCATTTCCAGTTCATTTTTCAAGCAGATCCTTTAACATTAAATTAGAAAATGGTTGAACCGATGAATGTTATTACAGAAGGATAAAATGGAGAAGCTACAATGAAAGAGCGGCTCCAAGATTGGATCAACTAACCGACCAAAACGATATACTGAGATCACGTTCACCCCTCCCGTTCTATACCCACATTTAATATCATTGCAAGCTCATGTGGATACGAAAATGAAAGACGGAAAGAATCATACAATTTTTTTTGAAAAAGATATGTACGGAGAGGAAACAATGGATTTCGTTAGTGCAGACGCTGTTTCTGAGATCATCACATACGACTGGCTAGGAGCCTCAGTTATAAATTTATACATGAGGTATGTTTTCATGATTTGATTTTACAGAAGCTGACATACTTTGATAATTATGGATAAATACATCTCATATTTTTCACAGGCGTATATATGAAAAACAATGGAAGGGATTTTCCCATGAATACAAATTTGGACTCGTTAGTCCTCACACCATTTCTACACAATGAACAGAAATAGATTCTAATTTTCAGGCTGAATTGATGTCATATCTGCTCAGAATGTTTCAAAGAAGAATTACGACTGACAGGATCTTTTAAATACCAACGATGCAAGGGTAAAACTCTACATTTTAATCATATCAATTATATTTTCATTTCTATCAGTACTTATTTCTTTTTGTGTTTTTAGGGAACATTGGATTCTCATTGCAGTCAATTTGGATACTCCAAAGATTTATTTTCTGGATTCACTGCATGGATATCCAACTAAACGACCACACATGATGAAGATTGTCAATTTGTAATACACTATATCCAACATTTTAGAACTAAATATCTAGTTATATAATTTATATTATCTTTTAATGAGGATTTTGTTATGATAGGGCGGTGTATGAATATCGTCTAAAGGCTGGAATGAATCCAGGGCGTATGGACGACAATGCCCACAAGATCTACAAATGGAGAAGTATCTGGGTATATATAATTATATTTCACTATCCAAATACATATCAAAATAAATTACTTATTTTTCTCGATGTTTCTGTAGTGTCCGAAACAAACAAATGACAAGGACTGTGGTTATTAGGTTTGTAAATTTATGAAAGAGATCATATTTCATGGACAAACTAGCATCCCTGAAGAGGTATTTTTTAAAATAATTACTACTTTATTTAAAATAATTATTAATCCTTTATGTATTTATATTTTTTCAGTACTACTATGACTATCGCAAAAACTCATATTCATAAGATTATATAAATGTATTTAAAAACGAATGGGCAGCGTACCTGATCGAAGAATGTAAACAAATAGGACAATGAAGGTGAATTCCTAATACTTATGTTATCTTTATATGGTTATTGATATCTCCCTTTACACTTATTGAGAATCTATGATCTCCCTTTCTTATGTTTCATATCCATAGATTAGTGAATTCATACTACTTAGTTTGAAAATGACATAAACTTTGGAAAACAACACCAATGACACATGGAAAACTGAGCAAACGCCTTTGGATTGTTTTGATACATTAGGAAAATGATCCAAGAGTCATTTGTGATGTGTACAAATCGACCTCACCTCAATCTGACGCACGGTGTGACCGGTATGGCAAAAATTGTCTGATATCAGTTTGAAAATGACATAAACTTTGGAAAAAAACACTAATGACAAACGCCAAACCAAGAAAAAGCCTTCGGATTGTTTTGATACTTTAGGAAAACGATCCACGAGTCATTTGTGACGTGTACGAATCGACTGCACCTCAATCCGACACACAGTGTGACCGGTATGGCTAAAATTGTCTGATATCAGTTTGAAAATGACATAAACTTTGGAAAACAACACCAATGACATATGCCAAACCAAGCAAACGCCTTAGGATTGTTTTGATACATTAGTACAACGATCCAAGAGTCATTTGTGACGCTTACGAATCGACCGCAACTCAATCCGACGCACGGTCTGATCGGTATGGCTAAAAGTGTCTCATATCAGTTTGAAAATGACATAAACTTTGAAAAACAACACCAATGACATACGCCAAACCGAGCAAACTCCTTTGGATTGTTTTTATACTTTAGGACAACGATCCACGAGTCATTTGTGATGTGTTCGAATGGACCGCACCTCAATCTGATGCACGGTGTGACCGGTATGGCTAAAATTGTCTGATATCAGTTTGAAAATGACATAAACTTTGGAAAACAACACCAATGACATACGGAAAATCGAGCAAATGCCTTCGGATTGTTTTTATACTTTAGGAAAACGATCCACGAGTCATTTGTGACATGTACGAATCGACCGCACCTCAATCCAACGCACGGTGTGACCGGTATGGCTAAAATTGTCTGATATCAGTTTGAAAATGACATAAACTTTGGAAAACAACACCAATGACATACGCCAAACCGAGAAAACACCTTCGGATTGTTTTGATACTTTAGTACAACGATCCAAGAGTCATTTGTGATGCGTATGAATCAACCGCACCTCAATCTGACGCACAGTGTGACCAGTACGGCTAAAAGTGTATGATATAAGTTTGAAAATGAGATAAAATTTGGAAAACAACACCAATGACATACGCCAAACTCAGAAAACACCTTCGTATTATTTTGATACTTTAGGAAAACGATCCAAAAGTCATTTGTGACGTGTACGAATCGACCGCACCTCAATCCGACGCACTGTGTGACCGGTATGGCTAAAATTGTCTGATATCAGTTTGAAAATGACATAAACTTTGGAAAACAACACCAATGACATACGGAAAACTGAGCAAATGCCTTCGTATTGTTTTGATACTTTAGGAAAACGATCCACGAGTCATTTGTGACGGGTACGAATCGACCGCACCTCAATCCGACGCACGGTGTGACCGGTATGGCTAAAATTGTCTGATATCAGTTTGAAAATGACATAAACTTTGGAAAACAACACCAATGACATACGCCAAACCAAGAAAACGCCTTCGGATTGTTTTGATACTTTAGGAAAACGATCCACGAGTCATTTGTGACGCATACAAATCGACCGCACCTCAATCTGACGCACGGTGTGACCGGTATGGCTAAAAGTGTGTGATATCAGTTTCAAATTGAGATAAACATTGGAAAACAACACCAATGACATACGCCAAACCAAGAAAATGCCTTTGAATTGTTTTTATACTTTAGGAAAACGATCCACGAGTCATTTTTGACGCGTACGAATTGACCGCACCTCAATCCGACACACGGTGTGACCGGTATGGCTAAAAGTGTCTGATATCATTTTCAAATTGAGATAAACTTTGGAAAACAACACCAATGACATACGCCAAACCGAGAGAATGCCTTCGGATTGTTTTGATACTTTAGGAAAACAATCCACGAGTCATTTGTGACGTGTACGAATCGACCGCACCTCAATCCGACGCACGGTGTGACCGGTATGGCTAAAATTGTCTGATATCAGTTTGAAAATGACATAAACTTTGGAAAACAACACCAATGACACATGGAAAACCGCGAACAGTAAATATTTTCATTAGATAAAGAATCAGTATTTATTAAATGAGATAAATCAATCAAAAACATATTGATTTTACATTATTCCCTTTCATTGTTATGAAAATGAAAACTTTTGAGTTTAAAATTTAATATTTTAGTTTCACATTTCCATATTAATGTATTCTTTCATATTACTGTTTTAATTTCTTTCATTATTGCATTACTAAAATAATATTGCTTTTCTTATATAGGTGAATTTTTTTCCTTGAGTTCGGATGCTTTGTTCGGCAACAAATACCATCGATAGAGGATCACGGATATCAAAGGATGAAACATGAATGTTTATAACTGTTGTTGAATAATTGTAAATATAACCATGTAAAACAATGTTTGAAATGTATATAGCAATGCGTTTTTTTTGTATTAATGATGTTAAGTAAATGTATATACCGTTGTCAGTCAAAATATTGGGTGCGGGTGCTATGGTGTGCAGGTGTGCATGTGCTACTTTGTGCAGGTATTCTGGTGTGAAGGTGTGCAGGTACTATTTTTTAGGTGCAGGCACTGGGGCCTTTATCAGCGCTTTTTTAGCGCTGATAAAGGACACCTTTAACAGCGCTAGAGGAGCGCTGATAAAGGGACCCTGTATCAGTGCTCCGAGAAGTGCTGATATAGTTGACCTTTATCAGCGCTCCACCATGCGCTGATAAAGGGACCCCCTTTATCTATGCCGGAATTAACAGCGCTTTTCTAGCTCTGTTAATGCTGGTTTTTAGCACTGATAAAGGGGCAGGTTGTAGTAGTGGATCTCCTCATCTCCTTGGGTCCGGCCGTCCGCTCCATGTACATCCCTCCAAGTGGTCCACCTCCAGGTACCATCCTTCTCAAAAAGACTCTACCTCAATCAGTGTTGTCTGTCGTCTGCATCTAACACAACGTAGTGCGGGCATAACCCATGCAGGGGTGAGTATACAATACTCTGTAGGGACCCTGAGACTCCTGAAGGTCTCCCAGAATTCAAAAAGGATATATCACAAAGGAAAGATATAAACACAAAGTATCAACCAACTCTACTTAGGTATATGCCCATACAAATACCTAAGTCATCAATTCCAGTTCGGCTCCAACTCAAGAACCCAAGTACAACCCAGTCCACATAGGAAAGCATAACCCAATCCACATAGGAAAGAAATTCAATCACATCGATGATAATGATTGAAAGTCAAGACTCTGCTCACAAAGGAATACTATTCAGAAGAAGGGTGGAGATGATAGATGTAGCCTCTGAATCATCTCCCCTACCGAACCCACGTAGGATCCAAGTACAGAAGTCGTCATTGCTGAACCCACGTAGGATCCAAGTATAGTAACCATTACTGCCAAACCCACATAGCATCCATGTACAGTCATCATCACTGCCGAACCCACGGAGGATCCAAGTACAGTCGTCCTCACTGCTGAACCCACGTAGTATCCAAGTACAGTCGTCATCGTCGTCGCATTCACAGCCAGCTCTAGGGTTCCCGCACACAGCACGCTCAATTCTGGGAGGGTCTTCTCCATGAGCCAATGGGTCGATACATCAACTGTAAAGAAGTCTAGAGTTGATGTATCACAAAGTTCCATATCATCAATTGGAACTCAACGCGATAGACGACGCGTCAATCAGACACCTGGTCTGAGAGATATATGCTTTTCCATCCCAGGGGCCTGGTTAGAAATACACTCGTTTCTAACCTGGCCGATAACCATAGTCGTCAAAAACTCGAGTTGCGTAATCCAAAAGAACCATCTCACTAAGAGGAATTCAACGTAATTGATGGCACGTCATTCAGACGTTCAGTCCTTATGTTATAAGCATTTCCGCTCCAAGGGCCCGGTTGGTTTCGAGTTTGAACCAAACTGGTCATACCCAAACATCGCCTAAACCTTAATTATAATATATAGAAATGACCTTCTCAATCAAAGGATCCCTATACAACTGACGGTGCGTCGATCGGAGGTCCGTAGCCCAAGATATGAGCGTTTGAATGAACCTGGTCTGAAAATAGGGGGTCTGGGCCAGGTCCGACCCGACCCAATACACCCTGGGTCGGCCTGAACTGGGTCGACCCGACCCGAGTTTGGGTCTGGCCCGATTGGGCGCGGACTAGACCAGCTAGTGCGGCCTGGCTCACGGCTGTGCACGGTCCAGCCCGCTTGGCGCAACCCGGCCCGGCTGGCGCGACCGGCCCAGCCCGGGCGGCCTGCGACCCGGCTCGGAAGCCGGTCGCAGCCAAGCGCTGGCCGAGCTGGTTGCGGGGGACGCGCCCCCTTTTATTGGAAACGGCGGACCCAGTGGGGTCTGCCCTAAATGCTGGTCAGGGGGGGGGGTGTCTGTTACACCCCCGGTTTCCCTGGTAACGGCCGGCCTTTATGGACGACCTGTTGTGAGTAGTCGTGGGACCCCTTCTAGGTCCTGCCTCCTGGAGATGTCGGCGGCCGGTTGGCTGGACACCCCTTCCTAGTATGCCGCGGCCTAAGGCCGCGTCTCATCTCACTGGCGTGGCGTGACGGTGCCGCGCACCACCACCGTGGCCCGCTCTAGCCGCGGTCCTCTTCGTCCCTGCGCGGTGCAACGACACCGCGCCGCCTTGGCCTCTAACGTCAATGATGATCAACAAGAAAAAGGGGAAGAGAATCGGCCATGTTTGTGCGGTCCGGTATCCTCCCGTTATGACGATATCAAGCGGCCAATACTTAAGCAGAGAAGAATGATGATTAAAACTTGATGAATAATAACCCCTACTTCATGACGTGATCTACGGAGAGCTGGCGTCGTTCGTTGACTTCGGAAGGTGACGTCGAAGTGCACCCGAGTAGGAAGTGAGATCTCCTCTTTTTATCACAGAGAGAAGAATAGGATTGCGCGTCATTGATCTTTGTGGATTCGGTGCTCTACATCAAAGAGGTTTCATTCATTGCGGAGAGGATGACGTTCTTCAACGATGGAGGAGCTTCCTTTACACATGGCTCTCTTCCCAAATTCCCACACAACAAGCCAACCCCAAAATTAAAATATAGTCACCCCTTATTTTAATTGTTTATGAGATGCATTTTAAAATTTAAGAATTCAAAACACACATTAACTAATTGAAGTGGTTCAATAAATTTTTGAATGTGTGTTGGCAAGAGTTAAGGGGGAGAGAGATAGAAGATGAAAGGGTTACACATTTAATTCCAAGGGGGTTGAGGGGTAATGGAAAGTGAAGAGGTTGGGGCTCGTGCAGGCCCCACCTTACATTTACCACCACATGGGTAGTTAGAATTCTTTTGGGTCCCACCCTAACTCCCCCATGTAGGATAAAACCACCCTAGAATTAGAAATAAATTTTTACCACAAATTTATTCATTTTTTATTTAATCCACTTTTTTTAACATCTCCCCTCGAGCAAATGCATCTTCGGTAAATATCCTCTTAAGCAATTACTGGCGCTGCGGTTTCATCAATGCCCTGAGATTTCAATTTCGAGCACCAGTTCAGAATATAGAAAAACCTGCTCGTTCGTTCAGTGAACGTACCAGAGCTAAACTTCGGAAATTGATTCCGGGCACACCAGGCCTCAGAATCAACTGCCGTTAGAAACTGGGTACTCATAAAATTACAAAGAATTTAATAAAAAAATTTCCTTGAAATTTATGGGTCTTTACATACATAATCTATATGATGAAACATGTGAGATAGAAAGAGAGAATATGAGCCTAGAATACATATTTTCATAGGTAAAGATTAATATAAGGAAAAGTAGATGGCTCTAGATACTCATGGATTATTATTTTCCCATAAACTGACACCCAATGAAGTCAAATATGGTGGTAGATACATTGATCAAGAAATATTTTATTTTCCTAACCAATCTGAGGTTCGAAGGGATCCTATGTTCTTGGATTTAGTAAATATGTATTTAGGAATTACTAAGGAAGTGGAACATCCATATCTTTTCAAATGATTCCCAAAACATATTTACTATAAAAGATAAAAAATTCTTATCCAGATGACAAGAACCTTAAAAGAAAATCAATTCCATGAATGATAAGAAATTGGTAGACTTCATATATTAATATTGAATTATAAAATTTAGAAAGAGGATTTTTGTTCCATCAATAATTGAGTTTATAAGGTAATTATTAGATGATTCTCATAGATCAAACTTCACTGTAGACTATAGTTTGAGTAAAAAGTATTGATGTTCTAAGGGATATTTTTTGGGGGATAATATAATGTGGGAAATTATAGATTATTTGTTTTGTTTGCTAACAGGTGAAAGATTAGGGGAAAAGCCAAGAATATTCATGAAAAATATATCTATTCCTATATATAAATCTGTTAAAATAACTATGGAAATTTTCTATATATTACCAAATAATCCTAGAAACAATGATGCAATATGGGTTATTGTTGATCACCTAGACGAATAAACACATTTTTTCATTATAAGAGAAGGTCTACCTCATGCGAACCTTAAATGAATCTATATTAATAAAATGTTAAGGCTTAATGTTTAACCTATTTTAATTATGTATGATCATTATCCAAAATTTAAGTAAAATTTAGTAAAAGTATTCAGAAGGACCTAGATAATAAGCTTAATTTGAGAACTTCCTATCACCCTCAAACTAATAGAAAATCTACAAAAACTATTCTAACATTGGAATACATTTTTAGGTTAATATCCCTAAACATTAAAGGTTTTTTGGATTAGTGTTTACCATTGGTGAGGATTATTATATAAATTTCATCCAATCAATTATTAAAATGGCACTGTAAAAACATTTTATGTTAAGAGTTATCATACTCCAACTTTTTGGGATGAAGATAGTGATATAAATCTTATGGGCCCAAAACTTGTTGGGGAAGAAATGATGAAGGTAAATTCTATTCAAACCATTATTAATGAATCTCAAAGAAGGAAAATGAGCTATACTAATAACCGAAGTAAATATTTGGAGTTTAATGTAGGAGATCATGTTTTCTTGAAAGTATCTCCACAGAAGGGCATTATAAGGTTAAGTAAAAAATGAAAACTTATTCATAGGTATACTTGACCTTTTGAAATTTTGAAAAAAATAGAGCCAAACATACCACTTGAAAATCTTATAAAGCCTATATAAAGTGCATGATGTAATCGATATATATTTATTTAGGATGTACATGACAAATAAAACAAATGGGTTAAACTATAAGTTAGTATAATTGGAACATGATTTATCTTACTGTGAAGAGCCTATCTATATTGTGGACACTAGAGTACTAGTGTTGAGGAGCCGAATAACATGGTTTGTAAAACCGCTATTGAAAAATCATAATATAAAAGAATTTAAGTGGGAACATAAATAATTTTTTTTGAATAAATAACCAAATCTATTAATTAGGCGACATTCTATAAATTTCTAGGATGAAATTTTTTTGTTGGGGGGAAGAATGTAACACCTAATCTTAATAATAATTGGATTTTCTTTTTAATGAAATAATATAACAATAAAAAATGTTTTATTAGAGAATGTGATTAAAATATAATTTATAAAAATACATAAATATAATTTTATTTAATTAATTTAATTTAAGAAATTTGTATATCAAAATTAACTTAAGATTAAATTTTGACATTTTTCTAATGTGATTTCTTTTTTAGTTAATAGTGAAAAAAATTAATTTTTAAAAAATATGATTTATTTAAATAATAAAATTATTTATATGTAAAATTATATTTTAGATTTTTTATAAAAGTATCATGTAATACATTTTATTTATATTTTTATTATTATTATTAAGAGATTTCATGATTTTGAAATAAGAAAATTTTTATGATTAAAAACACATTCTTCTAGAAACTAGTTTGTTTATGTTTTATGAAATTGTATCGAAATTGATTTATGTAACTTATAAAAAATAAATCTTGAAAATGGATTATATATTTGGAATCAAGAGTTACAAATTTGGTAAATATTACCTTTTTTTCAGGCATTTTGAATAGTAAATGTGGTAAAATTTATCCCATCTTTAAGGGATAAATCATTTAAATAAGGTTAAAAATAATCTCTTATGGAATTAAAATTAATAAAAATGAATTTATTTCATTTTACTTGAGAAATTCGTCTATATGCATCCGAAATAAAAATATATGTAATGTTGGTGACATTTGACATTGGTAGTGACATTAATATTATTTTATTTAATGAAAATTCTAAAATCTCCCCCTATATATTTTAATTTCTTTAAAATATTATCATCCGGATAATAATATGTTGTAAATGAATATGAAATATTATTTTGAACATAATTTATTTACTTTAATCGTGGTAATATATTTTTATTTCATAGGGATGAAATAATTATCTTAAGTTATTTTGCAACATTGGCGTAGTATTTATTTAGATAATAGTATTTTAAAACACTAAAATTAATAATTTTTGGGTGATTTTTTTATAAACCAAGAATTGTATAGATATATATGAAATATTAGATATGTGTTAAAAGTATATATTAAAATACATATTTTTCCTTTTTTCTTTAATGTCAAATTAAATAAATAGTGTCAAAAAATGAAATTATGAAATTTTTATGAATAATAATATATAATTATATTGTTAAAAATAAAAAAAATTAAATATGGAATTTAGGATCACAAATGATCCAAACTATAATATTTTTTCGATTTAAGATAAAATTATAACTTTATATGTAAAATATTAACCCTTTAAGACTGAAAAATCCATTTTTTACAGTTAAGGGTACATTTTTATTGTGAAGGGTTTAAACCAAATGATGAAGCTTAAATTACCACTTAGACGTTTCAAAATTTAATTTTTTAACGATTATAAATAGTATCCCATATTAGGTTCAAAATTATAGGCAAATTGTGCCAATTTAACATGAAAATGAATTTATTATAATTAATTGTTTTTATTAATTCCAATTATGTCATTCATTCACAATGAAACGACGCCCCCTATTTTATATTGTACAAACTAACTAAATATTATTATCTTTAAAAAACCCTATCAAAACCTATTCTCAACATGCTTATCTAATTTATATAATTTTTGGTATTTTTAATGGAACTCTTTCAAAGAATAGGTAATCATCTTCATCGACTCTTTCATATTTATTTCTTCATTAACTTCCTATAAATCTATTTAATCCATACTAAAATAACAAATTAAGTATAATATATATATATATGTTATTAATATTACATTAAAACCATTATCAATATATATTCCATCATACAAAAAATGAAAATATCACTCGTGTGTGAGTATAACATACCATCTTCACATAGTAGTGTAAATTTGTTATCATAACAAACTTACATGGATGGTTATAAAGATGTTACTACATTATATAGATTGTATTTATGAAATAAATATGTTTATATAACTTTAATATGACATATACAATCCTACTATCCAATTTATTAAAAAATGATAACATTGTTCATTCATTCATCTGTACTACCACCTCCATGAAGTTATGAGAATTGTTTTTAATTTTTTTATGTTCCTAGAATGTAATTAAGATATATTTAATGGATATATATGATTTTTATTTCTAAATTTAAATTCATTGTATTATGGAACCTTAATCAAAGTATATGGACCATAAATCTGATGAAAAAACTTGTCTGAGAATGTTAAGCAATTAACACCCAAAATAAAGATAATAATGAAATATTGTTGATGAAATAGTGAAAAGATTTTATAATAGAATTATATATGATATTAAAAATATTAATATGGTTTTGGTATTAATTAAAAACATGTTTAAAACCATTATATGTATGGTTAAATGTAATTTAACTAAGGGGAAATATGGGGTACATGGTTCTTAATTAAATATTATTTCGTTGAGTTATACATGTAAATCATTGACAATGTTATGACATGATTGTATGCGAAATGACCTATAATTATGTTTTTTTATTTTATATTTTTTTATATTTACATTTTTTATACATAATCATTTCATTAATCAATTTTTATTTAAATAATATGATCTTTGTATGTAATTTCATTTCAATTTCAACTCCCTTGAGACATATTTGGTATTATGCACCAGTTTTCTTATTCATTTTAACCCTTTGAGGTATTTAAAATTGATATGTTTTTTAATTATTATTAAAGTTTCATTTAAATTTAAATCTTTCAATGGGTTACAATATGAAAGTTACAAAATAGGTATGTATTTTTTTACAATCGATTTTTTGGGGATTGCACTTATTTTCATTAAGGGAATATTATATGCATTTCTTCATTTGATCAAAAAATTTATCATATCCCCTATAAATTTATGGAGATTCCTTATTTTCATCCATATTTTCCAATCTTTGTAACTTCAATCAATATAATAAACAGTTTAAATAAAATTCGGTCTTATTTCACTTTTTGAACCTTTATATTTTTATTTTATGTCCCTATTTTTCAAATTATTTTACTAAATATGATTTTATTTATAGAATGATTTATTAAATAAATTGTATGTTATCCATGGATTTTTAAAATATTTTAAAATAATATTTAGTATTTTTAATAAATTTTTCTTTATTAACTTTCATTATAAAAAAATCAAAAGGAATGTTTTCTTTTTAACATATACCAAATTAATGGAATTTCCAGTCATAATAAATACTTTTTACATTTTTTATTCATCTAAATTTTTAAATGGTTTTATAAATAAAGATAATTACTGAAAGATTATTTTATTATTTTTATTCCATTATATTTATTTATCCAAAGGACATGATTTTATTATAAAACCTATATTTCTGATGAATCAATGGTCATCTATTTTCTCTTATTAATTTTGTGTAAATTAATTTTCTCTTGAAACATGAACTTAATTATGATAATTGGACATAAAATTTATATTGAATATCTATATTATTTTTATAATGGATATTATTATTTCCTAAACAATATTCAATTTATTAATTTGGTGTTTTACTCTGAATCTTATTTGATTGATTGGGGAATTATTGATATTCTTTATTCTTTATCAAATATAGAAATTTTTTGATAAGTAATATTGAGTATGAATTAAATTAATCATTCAATATATTGGGAAGGTATTGTAAATATATTGATGGTTGGTTCCTACAATTATATAACCTCTCGATGCATCTATATTTCTCATGAAAAAAATTATGTGGAAAAAATTATTAAAAGGATATTTTGTGTATACTAACACATAGTTTAAACATTATTGATATAATGATTTGATGGTAGATATTTCATGATGTCCTAGATAATTTCATAAAAAATTATGCATTTCATTCATTGAGAATATAATTATTATTATTCTAGATACCACTATAGTAATATTTTCCATGGATGTATTTTTTCTTAAAGTTATTCATTAAATGTATTGTGGTTCCATTTATTTACCATCCCATACAAATTATTCCTTATTTAATCATAGTATATTCCATTGTACACAATCCTTAATAAGATTTTGATCTCACCATTATTTTTTTCCTTGCCCAAATATATGAAGAATAAATCTTCAAATGAGTTTCAAGGATACTGAAAATTTTCTTTTGTTATGTTTTATATTTTATTCCAAATGTAAAATGGGTGTCATGTATTTATTTTGTTATAAAACACTAATAAACTAATAAATACTTTATAATTGGATCCCTGTTATCTATGTTATTGTATTATTGTAGTAATTGGATCTAGGTTACTGGAATTATTGTCATTGTATTAATATAATTGAGCTGAGGGAGCCCATATTAGAAAGAGTCCAATGACAACCGTGGAATGTGTTATTGACATAGAGAGATGGGATGTCTACAATTAGTGATCAATATTAGATATATTAGTGATTACCAATGGTGGTTTATATATTTTTACCAAAGCACTATCCATGCCACCCCCATCCCTCCAATATCTAGTCCTCATTTTTCCCCCACGTATCAGATCTGTTTATGATTTTTTGATTCATTTTAAATATATGTAGATATATATTTTAATCATAGATTTCACTTATAAATGGACTAAATAAGATGAAATAATATGTATTTTTTATTATTTTTTAAAAATTGTTTTTTGAAAAAATAATTGGAGATTTTATGAAAACAATTATAGGAATTTTATACATTTCATTCCATAAATGGTATTTTAATGACACGACCATGTTGAATCTATATAAGGAGTTCAAGAATCTAAGAAGAAATCATAGTGAGAGTAAGAGATATATTCATGATGTTGTTATGGGTGAATGAACATAAATGTATCTATAATTAGACATTTCACAATCTACATCATTCACATTTTAGTTTCTTATGTGCAAATAATGTCGGTTGAAATAAGGAGATGGATGAATCATGATAAAGGTCACCTCACCCTAATTCATATATGTGGGAATTAAAACAATGTATGTATTGGGTTAAAACTCAAAACCTAAGGGATATGTAATAATCATCATCACATATGATAAATTAAACCTAGATGACTTCTTTATATATATGATAAATTAATTTTTTCCATGGAGTTGAGGAAGAATAATTATTATATAGATAGATAAATTATGTCATGATGAGATATGAAGGATTTGATAAGTGATGCTACACTAGATTAGATGGATTTTTGAGGGAATGTTAGATAAATTTGATAGAGATGTGTAATATTAACCTTAAATAATTAAGAAGATATTGGGATATGAAATATATTCTCACAACAAATAGATTTTACATCGATTTAACACCATAAAAATACATCATAGATGAATTTATGATTATTCCAATTGTACCATAAGATGATGAATTCATAGGGAAATAATTTCTCTATAAAATCACGCCACAACCGAGTCACCATTCAAAATGTGGTGCCTATAAGATAAAAAGTTTATATTAGATCCTAAATAATTTTCTCCCATTGATATTTCTTGATATTCAAAGTATTTTAATTTTGAAACCAAAAAATTATATTTGTTGTAACATGATGGATATAGTTTGTGGAAATATAAAATGGTTATATATATTATATTTACATATTCACATTGTGATTCACACCATTTTACCAGGATTAGTAAATAGTTTATAAATTGGAGACATTACTCAAATATTTGGGACATTATTGAATTATAGAGACTTTAAACCCAGGATATAGTGTTCTAGATTCGTTGTGAATTCTAAATTCAGTTATATTTTTTTTATTCCTTTCCTCCCTCAATCACTTCTTATGATAGTGAAATAAAAATTGGGTGAGTTTTTATCAAAAATGAGTGTCCAGTCACATATGGGGTGAAATATAAAGAGTAAAAAACAATTTCATAAATTCATATATTAATTTAAATCATTAGAAATAATTTTTATTATAAATTTACTTAATAATTGATTTTATCTCATTCATTAAAACATATTTTACTAACGAATTTATTAAAGGTGTATATCTATGGCAATGGATAAAAATAATCTTTCACTAGAATTTTGTATTTCTATTATACTTATAGTATTGATCTTAATGAATTATTATTCATTTTTTATCAGAACAAAAAATAATAATTTTATTATGTAGAATCAACAGAATTCTACATGTAAAGTTGGTGAATTTTGAATGATCTTTTATCTAATTAATTTTATACCAAATTGAATGAAAGAGATGGATTTAATTTATTGATCAACCTTTGAAATTGATCTCAGGATTCTATATTTACTTCATTATTTATCTTTAAATTTTCATTTCTTATTTTCTAAATTAATTTTAACTTATTTTCTAGTAAAAAATCTTTAGAGTTTAAAATTAAATTAATATATCTATTGGGGAACATTTATATCATTTGTGGGACTGGCCATAAACTATCCATTTGATATAACATAGTATTTAGTAGTTGTAAATATTCTATTTATAAATTAAAGATATGATAGATTGTTTGAAGGATTGATGCAAATAGAATTAGAAAAAAATTTGGCACATCTTTTTGGGATCATAGTTAATTTAAGATGAAAGAAAATCTAACATATTAAAATATTATATTTTCATCTACCTTTCTTATTTGTTATTTTTTTTATGTTTCACTGATTTTCATTATTTTTTTAATTTTATGATTATTTTTATGTGGGAAAGATATTTAAAACTTGATCAAGGAGTATTGATTCATGAGAAACATTAAATTACAACCTAGGGGTCGAGATGTTATTCTTCTCTCACTAATAATACAATATAGCATAACATGCCCATAAAAAAAAAAATTGTTAATTTGGAAATTAAATTTCAAAAAGGTGAGCATTAAAAATTCACTAAAGATGAACTATAATGGGTTATGGTATACTATTTATTGTTGGGGATAAAACTAGGGTTTTTCATCGTTCCATTCCGGTGAAAAACTTCAAAATCAGTAATTTCCTTATCCAAATGATCCTGAATAAGGGAACATTATAAAAACTACAAAATGAATATACTTATGTATACTTGTATAATTTTTTGGGAAATATAGGGTAAATTTTAGAATAATGGAGTATATTTGGATTTTATACAACTAAGAGTTTTAACATTATCAATTTATGACAAAAAAAGGGCTGATTAAAAATTAAACAAGTTGGATCTATCACAACCTAGGATAATATGGAGAAGTGGTTCTTAGAGAAACATTTTTTGCCATCATAAATATTGATGCTATAAAGAAACATCCCTGGAAAGTCCTAGATCAATGGAGAATATATATTTTATGGGTGGGATAAATTCTAGGAGATTTTGAGGAATTTTCCACTTCACACACTAAATAATTTTCTAAAAAATAGAAATATTTAATATGGTTCACGTATTGTGGAATGATCCATGACTAATGATTCAGTAGAAAAAGGAATTATAATGAAATGATCTAAGGTTTCATGAGACTTTCTCAGTACGATCATTCATACTGATAGTTTATGGATAATTGAAATAGGTCCACCATGGTGTGAAGTTCATGAATTTCAGAAGCTTACACAATAGGCCACACAAGTGGATGAATTAATGAATTAATTATAGAGTTTATAAATTCTTGGGGAATCGACTAAATCATAAAAAAAATATCCACCAACACTTGAATCTCAATCTTATGAGATATAGGTAGGTCTTCAGGGCTACCAAGAAAATTGGGGTCGATTAAAGGATAAAAAACTCATCAGTTAAGTTTTTGTGAACTATAATTGGATCCCAAATAATAAAAAAAAATCTAATAATTGGTGGAACATTATTCAGAAATATTTAAAAACAATCACTCAAATTAGGTTTAGTTATCCTTTACACCACAACCACTTGACCAGAGGCCATCCCAATAGTTTCAACTACCTAAAACGTTATTTAATCAGCATCTGTTGTAGTTTTAGTAATAACATCCCAAATAAATCACAAAAATTTCTCATGAATATGATTAAATATTATATTCAAAACATGGATCCACTACTGAAAATATAAATAAAATTTGTAATGAATATGTAATATTATAAATGTAACATTAACCATCAAGTGGGGAAGTCAATAAAATACTCTCAGATAGGATACCCAGTACACTACCAGGTAACACTAATAAAAATATAATATTGTATTTGAAACATTTAACATAATGAAATAGGTGATAGTTGAATATAAAAATAAAATAAGTGGTGGAAAAATGTTGGAGGTAAAATAGGAACACCAAAAAAGAAACTGAAAAAATGCCGAGAAAAGGGACGATTTTATTAAAATAAATTATAGAAACGAAATAAAGACATAGAAATAGGATAATTATAATAACATAGACCCATATAAATTTCGTCTACCATTCCAAATGAGAATGAAACATGGGAAAGATAAAAACTAATAAAAGATTGTTTTGGGTTTTTTTTAAAATACATAACAACATACGTTTTTCTAAATATGTCTCCAAAATGTTTCTTTATGGAAAATTAATGGATATTATATTTAACAAAAGGATTTTGGAATATCAATGTGTAATATCAATTAGAATATATTTCATATAAATAGTTTAAAATATTATTCCTCTAAATATGTAATATCATAGGAGTTTCCCATCCCATTCACAATTTCATGCTCCATTGGTATGGAACTTTATGATTTAGATTAAGTTTAAATTTGATACCCCAAAGTGTGCTATGAAATATGTTATTGGATAAACAAAAACCAAAAATATTATCACATCAAATTTCCAATATTTCAATGAAATATACCTAAGTGATTCTTGGATATGTTCCTCTCAGGGTTAGAAAATTCATATTTCCCACCGAGGTTTTGTTCCTAAAAATGAAAGTGTATTGGGATATATAAATTATTCTTGGGTCACCCTTCCGTTATACTGAAAAATCATTGATTTATGTTAATTATAGAAGGATATTTTTTGATTATATAGTGAATAAAGTAACCATTTATCTATAGAAAGAAATGAATCATGGAACAATTTCAAAGAATTAACATGATATTTCTTAAAAAAAACAAGTTTATATCATAAGTTTATAGTATTAATAATAGAAAAAATGATGCAAACTACTAATGATGGTAGATAACAATGAGGAAATTAATTCAAGAGATAAAAAAGAATCTAAATCTATATTGTGTTCATATCACTTATCATGGGGGTCCTATATAAAATTACTCCCTTAAATCATTAAAATTCCAAAAAATAAGTTTAATTTGCTAGATAGAACATTGAGGTACTCATTATTTGGTGATAAATTTAACCTTAATCACGATTAATAATATAGATCAATTTATGTAACATGATAATAAATTGAAAAAAGCGTTGAAGAAGAGGATGTAAGAAATACCTTTGATAATTCCCAATATTAAAGGCATTAACCCAACCATTTTCATGGAGAAAGTATTAATTGAGTAATTAATCATGATGATTCATCAATTTAAATATAGGATTTTTACCACCAATTGTGGTTGTGGTCAAAGGGTTATTTTTAAAAACCGAGATGCGGGTATTAACTTTTCAATTATGGATACTGAATGGTTGAGTCAATTGTTTTTCATGCCAATGAAGGGAGGAATGAAAAAGATCATGACTGTATACAATGAGATAATTAATGTAATTATAGTCACGCTATTTAGTGTACGTGTTAATTAAAATAAGATAAATACAAAATATAAGGATAACAACTTGAAAATACCATTTATGGATTAAATACTTGAGAAGTTAGCATACTACGAGTTTCAATACATTCTAGAAGAATATTATACTTATAATGAAGTACTGTTGGATCTAGTTTACTAAGAAAACATTAATTTTATTTCTATATAAGGAACCTTTTACTGTCACATAATGTCATTGGTAATGTGTAATGTACATGTGACTTTCAAAAGGTGTATGAAACTTAAGTTTCATGAAATTTTAGAGTTGTTACATGAAAAATCTATGTAATGTTTTTTAGTTTATGGATGATATATTGATGTATGATTTTAAAACAATGATTTGGTTCCTTAATATTGTGAAAAAAATTCACATTTCTCAATTTGGAAAAGTTACAGTTGACAGATAAGGAATGTGTTTTCCTGGGAAATCGAATTTACAAAAAATGTATTGATGTTGATGTATCAAAGATCACAATTATATAAGAATAAATTATTCCTAATTCCAAGAGTGGGATTCCAATATTTATTAGATATCAAGGATTTAGTGACATATTTTTTACAGATTTATCAGAGATATATAGGTGAATAAGCCACCATTTTTAAGGAAGATCCATGAAATTTTTATATATAATGAAAATGAGTGTTTTTAAATCTGAAGAATAAGTTACTGGATTCCTCGATCATGATCTCCCTAACTTTTGGTGGATTCTTTCTATATAATGTGTGATTCGTGAAAATTATAAATAATTGATATATTTGGATTATAGGTTGACCAAATATTTTAACCAATCAATAATGGTGGACACACGCTCAATGAATTCAAAATTAACTAATATATAAAAAAAATGAACATCAAGTAGGGGTATTTTTTTGATCCGTTTTGACCATATTTGGTACTCCCTATGGTAATTTTATACACAAATAATACCAATTTGATTTACTTATTAGATAAAAATGATGCCAATCCATAAATAATACATTGGATTTTGGTTCTTTAAGAACAAAAAATAATTACAGCCAAAAAGGATATAAGAATATCATGGATAATCATTTGTCAAGGATATAATTGAATAATTTTAAAGAAGAGGAGGAAATAGATATTGATGATGTGTTCCTAGATTAGAATCTATTCTATACTAATCTAAAATATTGTATATAGTTTTTTTAAATTGTTACCAATTTTTAAAACATAAAACTTTATAAAAACATTACATATTATCAAAGTAAAAGAGTTTTCAATTTACGAAATATTATTTCTATGAAGACCATTTTTATTTAATATAGAGATAAAAATATTCAATGATGAATGCCTGAATCCATAATGTATTGAAATTTTTGATTTCTTCATTGATCACCTACTAGAAGGAACAACGAACCCAGTCAAATAGTTTATGTCATATTTCAATGGGAATTGTTTTTCCTCACTATCCAAACATATGAAATAATGTTTATAGTAAGTCATAATTGATTCCAATGAATGAGAAATGTGATGAAGAATCAATAGATTCCACAACACCCAATTCTCAAAGAATATATGTTGGATGTATATAGAATTTTTTATATTACCCTTCCTGATATATTTTTAGAACACATACATATTATTGTGTGTAGGATACATGTATAAATGAGTAAAATCGGAGGGTACTACCAAAAACATAGTCTATGTAGTGACTATGTCTTCATGAAAAACATATTTTCTTGTATTTTAATTCCATGGTTAATATTATGAAATCTTGGAACACATTTCAATATCAAAAAAGTTATGGAGTATTATTAAAAAATATTGAGTTTGATATAACAAAAGACCCCTATATCACTAAAAACCTATTGTAAAGAAGATTTATCCTTCCAAGATATCAAAGAATATTCTAGATAAAAAACTAAGCTCAAGGTAAAGATATTTTTCAGAAGGTGTTTGACAATTAATTATGATAGAATGTTACATCCTTTAGAATACTATTTTATATGACCCCATTTAACGTCATGTATTGAAATAAATTCCATTAACCAATGGTACTCAATAATCGATCATATTTGGTTATGAACAATGCTTACATATATTTACTATAAACTTGGAAAAATAGGTTGTTGTGGTAGGATGAATTATAAGAGATATGAACAAATGATTTTTGAATGACAAGATCTGTAAAGAGAAGGATAAGAAATTTCCCAACTCATGCAAAAAAATTATATTTAAACCTATATACATGTTACTTCTATTTGAATAACGTTTTCAATTGTTTATAGGTAAAACATTCTACCTTACTCTCCTAATAATGTTCTAAAGGTACTATATTATCAATGGGGGGATTTAGATCAAAGGAAATAGATCTGGGTGAAACCATATATATCAAACTAGGAGATATTCCCATCCAACAACATTCATGCGGAAATAGACCTACCCATGTCCGAATGGAGAGATAAGTCCTAAATTGTTGGAAGTTTAATTTCTATTGGGTTTCTATTTCACTAAAATGAATCTGATGATCCATTATTTATAAATGGATGAATCTATTTGTGGTGTGATATAAATAAATTATATCATGATGATTTACATATAATGAACAATGGAAAACCTAATTTCTAATGGGTTGGTCAAATAAATGATCTCTCCCCACATGTTATTACCTAATAAAAAATCTCAGATGGGTGTTTTATGAATTCTTAGACTGTGAAATAATAGAAAATAAATCATGATATGGTAGAATCCCATGGTTTTTAAATTAATAAATTACACCATGAATAATTATCTCATTCCATTATTCATTCGAGTCATATAAATATTTCAATGATTTACCCCAAATGATCCATTGGTGCTATTATTCCCCTCCTTCATAGTTCTTGCAAATAAAACTCATAGTTCTCTAATCTTCCTTCAATCATCATCTAGGTATACACTAATACTTTATCATACTATCTTGTGTAATTTCAAACCATCCCCCATTCCCAATAGAAATACCCACTACACTATTCCAAACTACTATCCTTAACTAATCCCATCCATGTTCAAACTCACCTACTAGTTCCATCCACCCATTAAATCCATTAAAATCATTATTAAACCTCATTTAACCTAAAGATATTCCACTATGACCAAAACCAAAAACATCAAAACCTATTATAAGGCCAAATATTCACCATAAAAAAGAATAGAGAAAATCAATATGAAACAAACTAAAAAACCTAAACCATCACCTGGGCCCTCTAAAATACCATCCCGTTTTCCCTCATTATCTTTATCACCCACCACGACACTAAGGTAACTTGAACATGCATCATCTTATTCAAATCGTTATGTGGATGTCACCCAATAAAACATTAATGTATCCTATAGTTTACATATCCTGAAAGTATTCCTAAGAGGATTATATAATAATTTGACTTTATTGAATAATACACTGAATATGTGCATTATAATGCATATAAATATAGGTGATCAATATATATATGCACTTATTTATATGAATTTTTTTGTTTTGTTCATGTTAAGGGGGAGTAGAAATAGGATATTACTTTGTAATTTCTATCTATGGGGGATATAATAGTCGAGGATGTGAAATTCTGGATGGAATGGTAGTTTTGGAGCCTCTATTTTATAGAAATAAGCATTTACTTGGGAATTTATAAGTGGGATTTTATGTAGACATTGTCTTATTCTTGGATTTTATAGGAGACTAGCTGGAGTATTTCAAATTAGTAGTGTATGATGATTGCCTATATCGCATTATGTAATCATTAAAGCACTAAAACCTAAAGAATACAATCAAAGAATCACCTTTTAAGGATAATCTATAGATAAATCAATCATCTATTACTGGTAAAGGAAGAATCACAATGAATTGAATGCTATATAAATATTTCAATTGTTCTACCATTTAGTGATGGATAATATCCATAAAAATGCCCCAATACTTTCTCTATATTACGAAGGATAGTTAATAAGTAATAAAGGCTCAATCATGGGGGTATTTATATTACATATCTAGGTATATATATGATTTGGACTCTTTGTTTACCCTTTTATTATTAAAGAGGTTACTGCTTATCAACCATCCATTACTAGAAAAGTTTTTCCAATTAAAGATATAAGGGGAGTGATTTGAGTGGGTATATGAGTATTCATATATTATAAAGATATAAAATTATACTAAGGGCCAATTTTAGGAGGCCTTGGCTTTTAGGATAGTCCCTGCAACATCAAAATTTTGGGAAGACACTGCACCCAAAAATCCACCACTACACCCCATTCTGTAGGAAGATTGGGATCACTATTTTAGTGCATCATCATAATATATTATCCGTATAAATCATTCCCACTATTATCTTATAGGGCTTCCAATCCCTATATAACTGATTACATGACTTTCCCAAAGACCAACTTTTTCTCCACCATGAAAACCATCTTGGGAGACACCGTCAGGGATATTCTCCACTTCTCATCGAGATTATTCTTGTCCATTATCTTATTCCTTTTATATTAATCCAACCACGATCAAACATACTTACTAGAGGTTGGAAAAAACATTTTACACGTATTTACAAGGATCTTCTAGGATTTTTTATAAATCCAAAGGCCCAAAATGAATTTGAACTTGAGGAACACATGAAGGGAAATGTATTGATCATTTAAACTTAGTATGAGATACCATTTATCAATAAAACTACTCACCATAGTAAATATATTTTATTTAGGTAGACACCCAAAATAGAAGATACTGAGAAGGCCCCACCCTTTACTGACCCCACATTAAGGATCATATTTCCTTTTATTAACAAACAATACAATGATACCATTATTTGGTATATTTTCATGGACCCTCTAACCTCCATTACTATTAAAAACCCAAGAGAAAAGATTCCCTAAAATATAAAATATATCCTGAATCTACCCTCTTTATAAATATCACCTAAAACATCAAGACTCACAAATATTTTTCTATCTCAACAGTTTGATGAAAAGTTTATAACTATATTCTTGGCTTCCATCACTACATCATAAGGATCTATATTGATAGTGGATACATCCTCTAGATATTCACTACAGTAAGTCAAACATATTAGAGAGTATATAGATGCTATAATGAAAAAATAGGTTTTTCCACTCGATAAGTTTTTTATATTACGGATCTCCATTTTTTATTTTTTTGGTTGCATTCATATAATCATATAATTTATGAGATTCATTTATATTTATGCAGAACTCTATTAGTAGAATTAATTAAAAAATTAATTTATGATTTTTATGAAATTATCTAGTTAAATTCATTGTAAATAACTTGTTTTCTTATATATATTTTGATTTCAGGTAACCTAATAGATCAAACTTCAAATACAACCTAAATTCATAGTATTTAACCCCCTGAAAGAATCATGGAAGAAATATCATTTCACAAGGGAATTTTAATTTTTCTCTTTTATATTTTAAGCCTTTACTCTATTAAATTCATTATAATTATTTCATTATATCTCTCTTACATTGGTTTCACATTGTGAGGTTAATATTTGATATTATGTGGGAGGATTACGTAAATGACTTTACGTTTTTCTTAACCACAATTTTATAAGTGAAAACATTTCATTAGGAATATTATTTTGAATTGAGAAATTAATAGAAACCATTGAAATAAAATTTAATGGTTTAGGTTTAATTCCTTGGAAATTAACTATTTTTCAATTTATAGAATGAAATATGAAATGAGTATTAAGTTGAAATTTGCATCTAATTTAAATTTTTTGAAGTTTTTATTAATTTAATGATTATATAAAATTAATTCCATGAAATTTTTAACCAATATTATGTTTCACTTTCTCGAGAGGTATACTAAACTGGATATGAAATATTCATTCTTAAACCCTATTTCTCAAGAGATTTGGGGCACATAAATCAGTAATACAACTTATAGTTTTATCTTGTCAATCCAGGAAGAATTTTGAAACCCTATTGATATTATTGAGTCTATTTATTTTTAAAAACATCTATCATTAAACCTATGATACATAGAAGATTAATTGTTATGACTATAGAAACCATGAAATAGGTTGATATGATGAAATAAAAGAATATAATGTATCCATATTTTCCTTATTATTGGGTACAATTACATATTTTTCTATAGAGTTTCATGTGGGAGACTGATAATACATAAAACTTTTTTGTGATAATTCTATGTAAGGGATGATGTACAGTTTTCATTGGATATTTTGGATTTTATTGGAATATTATTTAAAATTTTCTTATATTATATCTCTATTATTTTGGATGAAAATTTTAAATAATGGATTGTATCCTAGACATTTTTATGACCACTCTTATTGTACTCCTAATATCATTACAACTATTAAAATTATTTTCAATAAGAGATAAATTATGAGTATTTTTTACATATTTTAGATTTGTTCGATGTGTAATTTGGATTGAATAAATAAAGAAGCAAATAAAAGTAGGAAGAAAAATTAATTCATTGACTTTGAATGATAAAGTAGAGAATAATAAAGAGAAAAAATATTGGTGGGACCTAATTACTTTTGAATGAGTGAAGGAGGTATTTTTTTGTCAATAATAAATATAATATGATGTATTGTTCTTAGAAAATTATCCTCCTTTTCAATCCTTAAATATTATTGATTGCATTATGAAATACCCACCCTTAGTCTCAGATTCATTAGAATAATAATAGAACAAATCCACTTGACTACCATCGTTTGATTTCACTAACATATATATTAAGACATTGTGATATCCTATGGATAGCTTTCAAGAACATGAGATTGAAAATAAATCTACTTTTAAAATATTATTGACTATTTAGTGAAAATATTTAGGAATGTATATTACAAAATAATCCTGGATATCTAATGAAATGTTGAGAAAAAACAGTGGAATGGGAGAAAAATTATTTCATTAATTTAATAATGAAATATGATTAGATACCTAAAAAGTATATGTAGGATTATTATTATGATATTTTTTAATCCTTTATTTTACTGACATTCATGGTGCTATTTTCCATTAGAAAAAGGTTTGTTTTCCATTATAATTATTCTTGATATGTTTTTTTATAGATGAAAATAAATTGTACAAGTGTGAAGGAATTTTATTAATTTTAATTACGTATATATTTTCATCATGGATTTCACTAATTAAGAGACTTAATAATTCCAAATATTCATCAGTTTTTATTATTTTTGAAATATTTTTGATTGGAAGAACAAAAATATATTTTCTAGATAATTATAGAGGAATTGCAGACTTTTCATGCCACAAAATGTGTTTTCATGGAATGACTAGGTTAAATATAGAATATCAGTTTGAGGAACAAAAAAATAATCATTTCTTGAGTAATATTTATATTCCACAACGAAGCAGCATGTGAATAGGCATTATTAGGGAAAGGATCTAGACTTCATGACATATTCTTCCTTCCATAATTCTTTTTGTGTAAATAACATGGGAAATATGAAATAAAGGGATCCAACAAAACTAAGGTCACATATATATTTTAGATACATGATATTTGAAAATAATATACTGGGGATTAAATATCAAATCCTAAGGTCTATATAATAATCAAATGCACATATGGTTAATTAACCATGAGTGAATTGTTTTTACATAAGATAAATCAATTTCTCTCTGGAGTTGATGAGGATTCAATGAAATGTGGAAGGATAAATCATGATTTCCTGGGACATATAAGAATTTATTGGTGTATCTATGTTAGATTAAATGGATATTTTGGGCTATCTATGGTTGAATCGATAGAGCAACATCAGATTAATTAGAAAGAATAAATATTTTTCAATGTTGTGAATGATATGCACCCACTATAATGGATTCATTGAAAATATCATTCCTTGAAGAGATATAGGAGACCGTGCTATAGTCAATGATTGTCTCACCATGATATGATTATGATAGAATGGTAGATAGTTATTTTATATAAACAATGTATCTAAATTAGTTTTCATAATATGGTTCCATTGGGATAGAAAATGAACATTATATCTTGTGTGATTTTTTTGGGGTGATGCACCATGATATTTGGAGGATTTAAATTTTGATGAAGGATATTAAATATCTAATCCACAATTAATTTTATTATGTTGTAATAGATCTATTAGGTTAAATTAGATTGGATTGATATATTTTAATTTTATATGATCTTGTTGTGATGAATATCAATGTATTTAGACTTTTATGATGTATCAGTAAGTGATGTTACTCAAAATTTAGGAATATTTTTTATTTTTGGACACTTTAGACCCTAGAAACTCTTTTCTAGACTCATTGATAAATTATAATTTATATAATTTATTTTTTAATTAATATTTTATTCCCCTAATGACATTATTAGATTACGAATTCAATAATTGGAATGTTCTTTTTTATTTGTGAGGGGAAAGTATATTAAGGGGCGAGGGATTGATAATACTTTTTTATATATTGTTTTTATAATATTTTATGGAAAAATCATATTTAATTTTGTTTTTATGATATCTTTTCTATGTTTAAAGGAAATATTGAACTATAGTAGTTAATGGGGAATTTTGAAGATAAAAAGTTAAGTACATAAATATGCTAAGATGAGATCCCTCACACCACAACAAGGATAGACTAATAAACCAAAACTTGAAACCCATAATCTTGGGAAATTAAAAAAATTTACATAAGAATACCCCAAAGTGGAAAAAATTTATAAAAATGACAGAAAATATATCACCACTCCATGGATATGTATAAAATGTCCAAGAACAGATATGTGAGAGAATGACTATGCCATAGTTAAATAATGTTCAAGACCAAGGAGTCATCAAAATGAATAATGATTCTAAATTAAGATTAACCTCATTACACCATGATGAGTAGGGTTTGTGTTCCATTAGAGACACCCTAGATCACCATAACTTGGGAAGTGATGTGGTGTAAAAAACTTATCCCTGCAGGAGTAAGATAAGTGCGTTATGGATTGGCATACTCTATTGTCTATTTTAACTCATCGTTATGAAGAACGAAATAAAATAAATGAATAATACTTGATGTATATGGAAACATGATATTTTCCCATAGATATTGGAGATTCACATTGGAGATGGGATAATAAAAACAAGGCATCATCATAGTTTTAGTTTTGGCACACTGTAAGTTGACTTGTTCGATTTCTGAATCCATAACCATTCAGATGAACATGGGAGAATAGATCCATTTAAGAGGGGATAAAGTCTCTACATTTACAAATATTCTAATCTCATATACATCATTTAAGGCTCTCAGAACTATCCTATATTTCATGTGTTATTTTTCGTTGAATGTTTTCTCTTATTACTAGTTGGAATTATATTAAAAGTTGGTATTTAGTAATTTTGTGCAATGGATTTTATTTATTTATATATCTCTCTTATTAATAAATACTCATGATGAAATATTCTTCCTGAATTCACAGATAAATTAATTAAGTGGAAAGGAACCAAAATTATTGGAATAAGCTGTTAATGAATTTTTTTTCTTAATTTTGGTAAAAGTTTCTTATTTAGGAATTGATATTGATAATCAATTCAATCAGTTAACTTATTATAATTCACAATAATAGGAGGGTGTAAAAAGGAAAAACAATAAAATAGAAAGTAATAGGTCATGAAAAATAACCTAAATTTATTTTTCACATTCAGGTTTAGGATAAAAACATCTATGTTAGTAGAGTTATCAAGATAAATGGTACACTATTAATCTAGGTAGAGTTATTCAACTTGAACCTAGAAGGTTAAACATAATTGAAAAACATTGTGGAAAAAACTTTATCCAAACATAATTTATGTTAGATATATATTCCATTAATTATATCCCTTGAAATTGATCATAATCAACATTTTTTATTGATTGGTTTTCTTTATGTTAGTCTCATTAATGTTTAATTCTGTAAGTTATAATTTTGTCAAAAACCGTGTTAATAAATTCCAAAAGATTTCATTTTCCATTCCTCAAGGTAATACCTCATAATTATTTTCTATATACCATTGTGGTATCACAATTACATGATTTTTTAGATATTATAAATTTGACCACTCAATGGTAGTTGAAGATTCCTTATGGGTGACAAATTTTTTTCACCTTTTCTATAGAGATGATGATCTTTGGAATTCATAAAATTGAAAATATGGACTCATCATAATCTTTTTATCTCTTTGTTTACACTCATTAATCCATTTTATATGCATATTATTGTTGTTATTTCCATTAAAATATTATTAGTTTACAAGAAGAGGTCGAAACATTTTCACTCAAAGATCACATTGAAAAAAACCACTCAAGTACGAGCTGAAGATTAAGAGATCCCTATCTACATGAAATCGTCTCTCTATGGTTGAACAATGTAATCATGTTGTCCCTCTTAAGTAAAATTTCCAAAACAAAAAATAAAATAAACACAATAGAGAATGAACTCTACATTTTGAACATACCATTATATAATATGGTTTTCCATAACTTAATGGAGTTACACCATGCATATTTTATGCTATTATTTAGGAAAACATGTTCGAGATCAAGCGAAGCCTTGTCTATATGAATTAGAATATAGTAAAATTTAATGGTACTTATGGAGAAGACCCACATAGCCATATTTCCTGTTTCCTTGAGATTTATGACACCTTTCCTCATAATATAGTGTCATTAGATGTAGTTAGAATCATAGTCAACATATTTTTAGTCAAAGACTAAGCCAAAGAATTGCTGAAAACCCAGCCTTTAAGATCCATCACTACATATTATATTCATTCAAAGAATATCCTTGATTATTATTCTCCTATGGAAATCATTTTGAATGTAAAATTTGATAAAAAAAACATTACTCAGATGGATGGATAATTTACTAGGGATGTGTGGGATCAATTCAATGAATTTATATAGAATTTTCTATATCAATACCTTGACATTGGGATCTAGATACATAATTTTTTACTATGGATTACTGCTAGATAAATAATCTATGGTTGATGCATCCAATATTTAAGGATTTATGATGAAGACTCATGGTGTTTTCTAGGACCCTCTTAATGATATCTCATACAATTCTTACATATAGATATGTGACAGAGGAACCGTTAGGAGAGGACTGCGTTAGGTGCTTGAAAAGACCCGCTAGGGTGATCATATGGAAACCATCATAAATATTCTTTACTAATTAAATTGTACAAACTAAAAGTACCTCAACCATCCCTTATGATGTAATTTTAGTAATGTGATATTTGGTGTGGGATACTACACATTTATTTGGAGTGCCAAGAAAGTCTTTAAGAGAATCAACAACAATATTGTAACTTTTTGTGATAAAACCAACCACAACATAAATATAAACCACTATATTATCAACAAATAAATGTTTAACATAATCTAACATCTAATAAAGGTTAAAATCATAAAATAATTTATCCTAATTCAAAAATAACTCAAGGAACACCTAGGTATTCACACCAACCACAAACTCGATAAACATTTCAACCATATCGACCACCAGGGGATCAAAAACCTAACCTAGAATGTATTCCCTATAAATTTTTCACCATTAATATATATTAATTAATACTAAAGAAACTAAGATAAAGAATCATAAGGAAACTCTCCACAACCTCAAACACCAATTTGGACATATTTCTTATACACTCTCTGAAAAATTGCTTAGTACATTTCCCAGTAATACAGAGATGATCAACGTGAAAAGGCTAAGGTTACGATTCTAGTATGTGGGTTTAAGATGTGGACACAACCACCCCACAATAGTAATGAACAAGAGAAGGATTAGTCACAAAATAAATGGTTTGAAATTTATGAAATAGAAGTTGTAAATGAGTAAGACAAGTACATATACATTTCACAAATAAAGAAGAACACATTCTAGTACATGAAGAAATTAGTAAGTAAAGTGATTCATCTCTAATGAAAAAAGCACCAAGAAGTTACATATGTGGAACTGATAAGATAGTAAATCACACTTTTGTTTCTGTAGATGAAGATTCAATGAAATTTGGGGTAAATCTATAGTAAGTTCTTGTATATTTTTATGAAACTATACATCAATATATCATTCACTTAATCTATCTATAAAATGAAATTTTATGTTAAATTCTTGAAGGAATTACTCAATAAAAAATAAGAATATGGAATTATTGGGAGTCATATCACATAATGAGGAGTATTAAAAGGGTTCTTAAAAAAATTCCACCAATGATAGGATATCTCAGAAGTCTCTCCATCCCATGAACCATATGTGAATGATACTTTAGAAAGGCATAGTTTGATATTGGTTTAATGGTTAATTTAATTATAGTGAGTGTATTCTGTAAATTTGGTCTTTGATGAATCCAATCCCTTATGGGTAGAATTTATAATTGCTAATAGATTAGTGAAATACCATTAAAAAATTCTTAAAGATGTTTTAGTGATGTGTAAGAAGTTTATTTCTCCCATAGACTTCCTGATTCTTGAAATGGAGTAAGAAGGCAACGTCCTCATCATTCGTGGAAGTTAAATCCTTACAAAAAAGAAGTTAATTAATTGATGTTAAACATGGAAGAATCATTTCTAATGTTTGGGGTGTATTAAGTTGTATTTTATTTAATAAAATCTTCTAAATTAGGAGTATATTCGATTGAATTTCATGCCATTTTTGTGGATGATTAAGAAGAAGTTTGAAAGAGATAAAATTTTTATAGCTAAAAGAAGAAGATGATGATGACATGATGGCCCTCCTAAAAATATTTTTTTTAATTTTTATAAAACTACATTAAGGGGTATAGTTAAAAACCACACATTATCCAAAAATACACACATTTTAGTGAGTAAAGAATTCATAATTCATAATCAAAAGAAAAATCTGTTTTGTGGGGATGTCACATAGACAAAAAATCTTGAAAATCATGTGTTCTTCAATATACACCAAGTAACATGGTAAGACACATCAAGTCAACTATTACATCCATGCTGTCTCCACCGTATACACATCACCATCAGCATTGTCTCATCGCCAATTTTTTTCATCACCATCTCCATCACCCATGAAGGACATAACTATCCTCTCACCGATTATCGTCTCCTATATGATAGTGAGAACCCACTGGTCATCGCCTTACCATAGGAATCCTAAAATACCCTCCTCAATTTAACTATACAACTTATCCCATTACCGGATCACTAAAATATACCAAACCAAACTGTATACACAATGTGATCAAGAATCAATGTGCTTCTCATCACCACTGATCACCTGTGATTCAAAATCATTGTTGTAATTGGGAACCTAAACCCGTAAACAACTCGGTCGAAGTCCATCACCGAACAAAAAAAAAACTGGAAATATAAAATGGAACAAAAATCACAACCAATTATGAATCACACAAGAAAAATAGATGAATCAATGAAAAATGAGGAAGAACATCCATGCCATCAGAACCTCAAAGGAAGGATCAAACCTTCTCAAGTTTCACCTCCTAGTACATCATCAAAAGAAGAAACGACATATCTCAAAACTCCATATTAAATTACCACACTAAAATAACCAAGGGAGTGGTCTAAAATGAGAAAATAGTAGATATTGATATAGGTAATGTTCTCAACAGTGATCTATGACCTTCGCTAGGACATTAAATCTTACTTCGTATCAGACAACAAAACAAATTTTAACCATTGAGCACTAGCCATTACATCACGCTTCAAGACTATTAAAAATTCCAATATTATATGAAAAAACTTTCACTAGACCATAGATATATTATAGCATGAAGGGAATGGTGAAACGAGCAGATGAGGTGAAAGAAAGTTGTGGCTAAAAATATTGATACCCCAATATATAAAAAAATCCAGAAAGGAAGACAAATCCAGAGTAGGAAAAAAAGAGAAATAGTATACCAAGGAGAACCAATAGAGGAAAGAAGAAATATGAGAAGGATATGCGGAGACAATGCTACAGGGACACACAATGGCCTCCCCAATTCTGAACCTCTATTGAGGAGGTACCCTAGAATGAGAGAGAGAAAAGTTGGACACATCTCTCAGAGGCTCATTCACAAACACATGATGGATCTCACTGATGAAATTTTAGTTTAAAGATAGACAATGTCCCATGAGGAAGAGGTCAACCAATAATACAAGGAATTGAAACTCCTTGGACCCATAAAAAGAAAATCCTACATGGATTTCACACACTCAATTATGATGAAAATGATGTTAGAGATGAAACCCCTATATATTGTACTAATGTGTTAATTTTTAGAGGATCAAGTTACGGTTATAATCATCATAAAATCTAAAATAACTAAATAACAAGAAAAAAGGTTAATAATAGTCTTTAATAGGATGAAACACTTGACAACACAGATCATGGATGACATTAAATAAATCAACCGCATAATTTTCATTCATAAATTTATACATAAAAGAGTGAATCCAAACCACCAACCTTGTAGGTGACTTACCTCACCAATGAAACTGGGTTCCATGAAAGAGGTTTTGAAGATACTTGATATTGACTACATTTTCTCTATTTAGTGAATGGGTGTGATTTCTCCATGTTTTTAAGAAAAAATTAGCTTACCATCCATGAAAAACAATGAAGATGAGTTGATACCAGCCTAAAAAATCATGGGATGGAATGTTGATGTCAAATATTTAATTTTTAATATATCCACTATGAAGGATCGCATGCCATTTTTTATGGATGAAATATTAGAATTAATATATTATAGTGTGTTTTATTATTTTATTAATGGTTATAAAAATATAATCAAATATTATTTAACCATGTAAATTAGTCACAAAATAATTACACATGCAAATACAAAACATTTCCATATCCAATGATATCTTTCAGGATGTTAAATTAACCTAAAGAATTCAAATGGTGCATGAAACCCATATTTCATGATAAAGAATTTTTTTTTATTAAAATCCAAATTAATTATTTTTCATATATCGAAGATATTTTGACACATTCTTGAACAACCTAGATATCTAAGTAATGAAATGTGAAGAAATGTGTATCATATTAAATTAGAAAAATTTCATAAGTTTTGATTTCCATTGTGGATTTTATCAGATGTTTTTGAAATTCTTATACAAGATAAATCAACCATTGATGCACCTTTATGACAATGAAATTACAATTTACTTTAACAAAAAATATCCACAAGATATTGAAATCTAAAAAAACAACATGAAGATATCCCTAATTAGTATATCAACTATTTGGGGGAGAGACTTGGAATTGATGTGTGATATAAAAAACAACTCCATTAGAGTAGTTTTATGATAGTAAGTTGGTGTTATATTCTAAACAATTTTATTATTATATCCACACACTCAATTATTCTCAAATAAATTACATAGATACAAATAATGAATTAATTTTAATTGTATTTTCATTCAATTAATTCTGTTTAAAAAAATTTATTTACAAATTAATCATTTATATTGACCATGCATCCCTAAAATATATATTGAAAAAAATATTTTCAAACCTATGTTGATACAATAGATTTTATTTTTATATGAGTTTGATTCCATAATCATAGAATCAAAGGGATTAAATAAGGTTATCCCCAACCATTTGTTAAGACTTCAATTTCTAAATATTAATGATCCAGAGATATTGGGAATTTGGCATGACTTTCTCAATGAGTCACTATTCTATATGTATTTACAAGATCGTCCATGGTTAATTGATATTGAAAATTTTCTTGCAAAAAAAAACACTTTATCCAAACTTATCTTATTGTAAAATTAAGATGTTTTTAGTGGATTAATCATTCTATTATTGGGGTGAAAAAATTATTTTCATGAAATCTGGTGAAGTGTTTATGCAATAATGGATTCTTGAAAATGAAGTGAATTTTGGTTTGGTGTTTTATCATGTATTAAACACTTGAGGAAATAAATGGTCTGATTGTATAATTTTTAGGACTCTTTAAAGTGGATTATTTTATCTAACCCTTCATTAAGATATAAAAAATTTTCTTCGAGATTTTGATTGCTGAAAAAAAAACAAAAAATATAGGAAAAGGGAATGAAACACCAAAAAAATTCTATATGTGGAAGTGTTTTATGTTTTGGGGTAATGATTTTATGGTACCCTTACCCAACTTTTTATGTAAGAATGAAATTCAAGTGTGTGAGGATTATGATTATAAATTGGTGGAAGTGGAAGATACACCTCTCAACACTACCAAAATGATTCTTCATTTCATAAGGAAAAATATATTTTCAAGGTTCGTAATTCATTTATTAATAATCATTTATTAGGGAACACATTTCAATAAACACTTAAGAAATACATTTAATGAGAATTATCGTGTTTTTTATAACACTAGTATCCCTTATAATTCACAAAAAAAAATTTAAAGTAAAATATAAAAATAATGAAATCAGAAAAATTATTGAAAATAATTTGTAATAAAGTTAGAAGTATTTGAGTACCACATTTGATGATGCACTTTTGGTATATATAACAGATTTCAGAACACAAATTTGGAATATTCCTTTTCAGTAAGTCTATGGAAAACCATGCTATATACTAGTGACACTTGATCATTGGTCATTTTTTTCAATAAATAAGATGGTCATGGATGGTCGGTGGGTAGGGAAACTGAGAATAAAAAAATCTAGATGAATTGGAAGTGCTTTTATTGGATGATTATTAACATTCAAAAATGTACAAGGATAATTCCAAAAAATGGAATGATTATTGTGTTTCAAGAAGAATAGTGACCCTTGGAGAAAAGGTACTTCTTTAACTCTTAGTATAAATTATTTCTAGGAAATTTAAAATCATAATATTCAAAACCTCTCATAGTGGTAAAAGTATTCCCAGATGGGGAATTTGAGATCCAGTGTGGAACATACACACCTTTCAAGGTCAATGTGAAATGAATGAAGCACTAAATAGAACCATTCTTAGAATATTGTAATCCCAAATTTAAATTCACATGATCTAAAAAGTTATGTTTACTAGTAGACTATCAAATGATGAAATAACTAGGTGGAAACACAAGTATGTTCTCCAAACCCAAAAATTTTTATTTCTTTAATATTAGTGTCTTAGGACATGGTTATTCGGTTATTCATTTTAGTTAGATCATCCATGGGATCCCTGATAGATGACACCATACAAAGACGCTATTTTAGAGAATAAATATAGAAATTAGAGGGGGGTTAAATGGCCAATTAAACATAGTGGTTCATAATTTTAACGGAAGATACGAAAATTTTGGAAGAATAATGGGAACACCAACAGTATAGGTGACCCATTGTTATCAAAATTTCACCTATTTTCGAGAAGGATTCATCATGAATAATTTAAAAACACCCTTTGAAAAATTGTGGTGGTCAATATAATAGATCATTGGAGAAGTAAATTCTTCAAAAACCAGAATCAATTGTGTGGGTATGATTTTTCTCACATTTACAATATTAAATAATATTACTTATATAATGTAAAATAAAAATTTGGAATAAAAAACCGTGTAAATTTAATATTTAGGGAACATGGTGACATTGAAGAAACTATGATAGTGGTTAGGTTATAGTGATGACCTTTTAGGTTACATTATACTTATTATCTTTTGTTTCATCATAATTTCAACCAAGGGAGGTATCAAAATACCACAGTGAACACATTCAAGCTATTTTATTTTCTATACTCAACCATGGACTCCTACAAGAATTAGAAACAAGGATATGATATTTCTGGAGTAAAATGGCCTACCAGAAAGAACCATTCTATTTAAAAGGTAATGGGGGAACATAAAATGGAGGCTGAATGAAAATATTGAGAATTAATAACTAAGACGTTATATAGTCAGAACAATCTATATGCATGTATTCTATTCTTTGAAGGACCTACCCTTTGACCCTATCAATCAACTAAAACCCCCAAAACCCCCTACACCATCTGTATATATAACCCCCCATGTTTTTCTAAAAATAAATAAAAATGCATGGAACCTTGTTTTAAGTATATATTTATAACTATCTTTTAAAACATAATTTTTCCAGTTCTATGTTTTGAATTTCAAGAAACGGTCAACAACAATTGTGTTCAGTATGTTTTTTGGAGTCTATTGGAACCAACATGTTGATTTGGCGAATAGTAACCTACCCTTATGAATAGTAATAATAATAGTAATATGACTCTAATTAATAGTAAATTTTATTATTAATTTATTTTCATAGGGCTTTAAGATAATAACATCTTGGTTGATTTTTCATCGTGATATAGAAGTAGTTATAGAATTAGAATTTCTAATTTTTGAATTAATTATTATTTTATTTAAAAATTATATTAATAATATTTATAAACTTATGTTCAAAAAATTGACTTCATTTCTGAATTCTACATGTCGGAAAATGGTTTGGGTAAATTTTTGGGATTTTTCTAAAATTCTGGAATTTTTGATGATTAGAAAAATATGATAAAATACCGTATAATAAAATTAATAGGAAAACACTATTTATGAAATCATAAGGGTTTTAAGGACAATTTGTTTGAAATAAAAATCCATTATTACAATTGGAGGTCACATTAACTATGAATATTAATAATTTTGGGAAAAAATTAAAATAATGTCTAAAATAATGGAAAATAACCCCTCTCCTCCACTATAAATACCACCCTCACTCCCCTCTTATTCCCACACCTCTCAAGATTTGAGCCATTCCTAAGTTATGAACAATAATACTACCAAGGCTCTTACCTACGTCCTAGACCTTCTGGTCTCACAAAAATACCAAAACCAAAGCCCTTAAGAAGGATCTCAAAGAGAAGAGATCAAGAGGTAAACATCCTATTTTATTTTCTTTCTTTTCGTTCATTTTATGTTATTATCTTACTTTACACTTGGCTTATCTTGGGTTATTTCATTTCATATCCCCTTTAATGTACATATTATTTAATATTTATGAGATATCCCCTTTCTCTTATAAATCTAATTTTATTAAAATTTACGAGACAATGTTAGGCTGCTAAATTTTTGTGAGAAATTTCTCAAGTTTTCTTTTATTTCAAGATTCCCTTATTTTCTTACTATTTCCTAACCTCCACTTAACCATTAAGTATGAAAAATCTAGGAATCATATATATTATATATTTTCTCATGTTCATTGAAAATTCATCATCATTCTTCTTCTCCTCTCCCACTTATTAAAGGAATTAAAAACATTTTCCATGATGTGTCGAATTACCAACATCATGGATGATGTGATTTCATTTTCCTTGAAATACTTCATGTGTGGTCATGAAATAATTTTTATGGTATAAACATGTTATAATATATTTATTATGTCTCATTAATTGTTCAGTAATTCTATTTTACACATGGTTTTAATTTATAAATCAAAATGAGGTCGTTATTATCAAAGAACCACAAAAATAATCTAAACGAACATCATTAATTTTTTAACTTATGAATCATCCTCATTTAATAATTCAAAATTATAAATGGTATAAATTATGGTAATGGAAGTATTTAAATACCTTTACATTCCAATTTTTTAGTTTCACTTCCAATCAACAAGAACATCCATCATGAACCAATCTTGGAAATCATGTAAAGAACTCACCCAAAAAATGTGCAAGGAGAAAAATACTAACAATTAAAGGGTGAAATGATGTTATAAAATTATTATATAATATGTTATAAACATTAACATGTTTTTTTAAAATACTAATAACACCATTTTAACCATTTTACAAAAATTTTAAACAAGTTTGAAGTAACATAAACCCGAAATAAGGGAATTATTAACCCAATTTCCATTTTTTAGGTTAACCTTCTACTTCATTATTTATGTCATATTAAAATTGTTTTTGTAATTGGTTTTTTAAATATTATGTTGAATTTTGTGTACATAATGTGTATATAAATATTCCATCCACTCTATTATGTTTCAATTCAATTTTATGATATTTATAATGGATTCTTCCTTTTAAATCTCTCTTTTAAAATTCTGTTTTTTTGAATTCAAAAGAAATGTTTTTATGTAATTATTCATGTTGTATTATTATGTTCATGTTATTTGGAATTGTGTATTATGAAGGGTGGGACCTATATCTCCCTCCAATGCATTGGTTATGTGTATGTTGGATGTCAGCCGTATGGTTCCTCTAAGTGTGATGCGCTGGTTACACAAATAGAATGGTAGCCATGAGGGTTACAAATTATAAGGTAGCTGAAAGAGTTACAATATCATGAAAGTAATTACCAAAGATACCTTTATGGTTCTACTTATGTTCTTATGTATTCTTTAAATCACATGTTTTACAATGTATGTATATATGGGTGACATACATGTCTTTTGAAGTGATTTCAAATGTTACAAGTATTATTGGACTAATGTGTTCTTTATATATCCCTTACTGAGAATTTTGTGCTCATACCAAGCTTTTAAATGATTTTAAAAGGTTATAAGGATGTGTATGAAAGTGAAGGAAGCCAAGTTAAATGTTTGAAGATCTATCAAAGAAATAATGTTTTATTTGGAATGTTTTTAATTTTGGAAGGAATGCGTATTATTTTTAGGGTATCCACTCTGTAATAATGTGTAATGTTATGAATGTATTTTACTAATTTTGTAAATCTATATACTTTAAAATATCCTCAATGTAAAAAGGAAGTGAATTCTTTACTAAATTAAATATCATGTAATATAATATAGTCGAGTACTTATAGTTGGTATTAGAGGGAGGTTTAGATATCTTTAGGGGTTATGATTATAATAAAAGAATAACTTAAATGATTTTTACTCTATTATTAATTTGAAATGTTATAGAATTTAAAGAATACCATGTTGCTTCATCTAAGATATGTTTGTTCAGAATGGTTGTCCGTAGAAGGAATAGGGATGCTGAAGAACATAGGGCCTGAAAAAATGACATCCTTTCGAATATATAACCCGGAATGGTCGGGATTGAAACCGAGTAGTTTTTGATAGTAATGGATCTGCTAATGCATGCAATAAATGGTGGTGTCATCCTTGAAAGATAGAAAATAGAGATACCACAACAAAACATGACAATATTAGAACATTTTATGATACAACACCCTTCTACGTTCAATGGATGTTCTGACCTAGTAGCAACTGAAGGATGGATCAAAGCCCTTGAAAATATATTCGTTGATATGGGATGTTCAGAAAATCAAAAGCTAAGTCTTTCCATTTATCGTTTTGAAGGGGAAGCTAATTAGTGGTGGTTAATGTTATGGAATATCAGGGGTAGAGAGGACTTTTATGCCTTAGAGTGGGAGGAATTTAATAGTCCTTTCCTTGAACAATATTTTCCTAAGGTGGTGAAACTTAGGATGGATAAGAAATTACATGAATTGAAATAGGAAGAAGATTTAGGGGTTGTGTATGAAGAGACCTTCAACTGACTGGCAAGGTATGCTCCAAATCTTATTTTGGATCTTGATAGAAAAATCAACCGCTATTAATCAAGATTGAAGCCATGGTATTGAAGGGAGTTGGCCACCTGTGAATTCAAAAGTAGTGAGAAACTTGTCTGATGTGCTGAGAGGGTAGAGATAGAGTTTGCTAATGATCACATGCATTTTGGAAACAAAGAGAAAAAGATGTCTAGATGGAACACAATGGGTAATAATCAACCAATGAAATCTGATGGTAAGAAAATATAGTTTCTAGTTTGTTAAAAGTGGGGAAAGAATCACCCTAAGGAATGTCTTAGAAAAACTGGGAAGTGTTTTAAATGTGGTATGATTGGACATATGGCCTGATATTTTTTATTGTAAATGATCTAAAGACTAATCCTAATAAGACAACTGTAATGTGTTTTAAATGTGGTGAGATGGGTCATTATGAAAATGCCTTCCCAAAGAGATATTTGAATGATGCAAAGAAGCCAGACTTCTTGCATAAAGGTCTAGTGAGATCCTTTACGACTATGTCAGTAGATGTCAGGCCATCCAATGAAGTTTTATCAGGTACTTTGTTTTTTCACTCAAATTTTTCTAAAGTTTTGTTTGATACAGGGTATACACATTCCTTCATCTCTGAGAGATTTTCTAATAAATTAGAAATATCACCTCATGAAAAGAATCTAGAAATTGCTATTAAAACACTAGGGGAAATGATATATCAAAGATTACTTATAAGAATATTTATATTGTGGTATTTAAAAATACATTACCTACAAACCTTGTTATTTTACCTTTAGTCGAGTTTGATATTATTCTGGGAATGGATTTTCTTTTTGATTATCATTCTTAGCTTGTCTGTAGAGCTAAAGAAGTTGTTTTTCAGAAATATTTTCAGTTAGTATACGAGAATGAACCCATATAATTGATAACATATTAGGAAGCTGAGAAAATATTGAAAGATGGAAATGAAAGTTATCTTGCTCATATTGTTGAAAACAAGGGAACTGTTTAGATTAATGATTTACCAGTGGTAAATGAATACCGGGATGTTTTCCCCGATGAGTTACCTGGTTTCATACATGATCGGGATGTTGAATTCACAATTGACATAGTTCCTGATTCTAATCCAATTTCAATACCCCCCTATCATGTAGCTCTAATAGAACTTCTTGAATTGAAAAATTAGTTGCAATATTTGCTTGAAAAAATCTTCATTCAACCTAGCACATCACCATGGGGTGATCCTGTTTTGTTTGTTAAAAACAAAGATGGTTCCATGAGACATTGCATTGATTATAAAGCATTGAAGAACATCATGATTAAAAATAAATATCCTTTGCCTCATATCGATAACTTGTTTGAACATCTCCAGGGAGATCATTACTTTTCCCAGATTGAATTGAGATCCAGATACCATCATCGGAAGGTGAAGGATGATGACATCCCGAAAATAGCATTTCGTACTAGATATACACATTATGAATTTTCTATTATGTCGTTTGGATTACCAATTTCACTTATTGCATTCATGAATCTTATGAATAGAGTATTTCATGAGTTCTTGGATAAGTTTTTGGTTGTGTTTATTTATGACATTCTAGTATTTTATAAAAATAAATAAGATCATGAAAGACATCTAACGGTTGTTTTATAGACCTTAAAAGAAAATAAACTGTATGGAAAATTATGAATGTCTGATTATTGGTTGCAACAAATTTCTTTTCTTGGAAAAATTGTAAATAAGGATAGAATAATAGTTGATTCTGCCAAAACAAAAGTGGTTGATGAATGGCCAAGACCCACAAATGATACAGAGATTCATAGTTTTCTTGGATTTGTAGGTTATTACCAACGTTTTTTCAAGAAATTTTCCAGGTTATCTAGCCCTATAACTACGTTAACATGGATGGGGGTTTAATTTTTTTTTATATAAGAATATGATGTCTGTTTTCAAAAACCAAAGAAGAGATTGGTGAATGCCCCAGTTTTGGCCTTACCATCCTAGAATGTTGAGTTTGTAATCTATAGTGATGCTTCTTTGAAGGGATTTAGTTGTGTTTTGATGCAGAATGATTAGATAATTGCATATTATTTGAGACAACATAAACCTCATGATTTATATTATCCCAAACATGATTTGGAAATGGCACCTGTGGTTTTTGTTTTGAAAATTTTTAGGAATCATTTATACAGAACCAAATGTCAAATATATACAGACCATAAAAGTCTGAAGTATAAATTCACTAAGAAGGAATTAAACATGAGGAAGAGAAGATGGCTTGAAATGATAAAGGATTATGGCTGAATGATAAATTACCATCCTAGAAAATCAAACAATGTGGAAGATGACTTAAGTCAGAAACATCATGCATCATTAACCATGCTACATTTGAAACATGATTCATTGATTAATGATTTGATGAATTTTGGCTTAGAAGTTGTTGGTGTTGGGAATACATCTATCTTGATTTAGGTTTCAGTGCAGAATTCATTGTCAGACAGAATTAAGTGAGAATAGAAGGAAGATCATGAGATTCAAAAAAAGGAAGAATTGGTTAAAATGGGATAGCTTCTTGAATTTAACCTTGATAAAGTTTGTGCTTTATGATTTGGAAGAAGGTTTTGTGTGAACTATGAATCTCAATTGAAGAATTATTTGTTGTGTGAAGCTCATAGTTCTCCATTTTCAATTCATCCTGAAATTACTAAGATGTATAGAGAACTTCAGGAGTATTACTAGTGGTATGGAATGAAAGGGGATATTAATAATTTTACCATTAAATTTTTGACATGTCAGCAGGTTAAAGCACATAGGAAATTACCGAAGGTGATGATTCAAGCTTTTTCAGTACCATAGTGGATGTGGGAGAATTATCCATGAACTTTGTGGTGGGACTACCTAATACATCTAGAGGTAACAATGCAATTTGGGTTATTGTGGATCGGCTGACAAAATATGCACATTTTCTTCTATTTGAAATAAAATGTATTTAGATAAACTTTCTCGATTATAACTAATGGATATTGTTAGTTTACATGGAGTTACACTTTCAATTGTATCTGACAAGGATCCCAGGTTAACATATAACTTTTGGAAGGTATTTAAGAAGTCTTTGGGAACAAAGATAGATTTTAGTACATCTTTTCATCCTCAATAAGATGGGCAGTCAGAATGAACTATTCAAACATTGGAGGATATGTTATAATCTTGTTCAATAGACTACCATGGATGTTGGATTTAGAATCTTTCTTTAGTTTAGTTTTCTTATAATAATAGTTTTCATTCTAGTATACAAATGGAACCTTTTGAGTATTTATATGGGAAGTGGTGTCAGACTCTCATGTTTTTGGATGAAGTTGGTGAAAAAAAGTAGATGGGGCCAAAATTAGTAGAAGACGTGGTTGGGAAAGTGAAGATGATCTAGCATCACATGAGGACAGCTCAAAGCTGACATAAAAGTTATGCAGATAACATAAGTAAAGACTTATCTTTTGAGGTAGGTGACCATGTTTTTCTTAAAATCACTCCATGGAAAATTGTGAAGCGTTTCAGTAAGAAAGTGAAGCTAATGCACAGTTCATCAGTCCTTTTTAATTCTTAGAGAAATTTAGAATAGTGGAATACCACATAGCTTTGCCTCCGAGTTTGTCTCAGGTACACAATGTTTTTCATGTTTCGATGTTGAGAAAGAATGTTCCATATTAATCACATGTCTTGATCCTAGAAGCAGTTCAGCTAGAAGATAACATTTCTTATGAAGACAAACTAGTTCAGAATCTAGATCGAAGGGGACATGTATTGAGGAATAAGTTAATCCACATGGTAACAGTTTTGTGGATAAACCACATGGTTGAAGAAGCAACATGAGAGTATGAAAATTCTATGAGGGAAATGTACCCTCAGTTGCTTAATAAGTAAATAAAATTGTGGGGACACAATTTCCCGAAGGTGGGGATAATGTAACACCCCATGTTTTTCTAAAAATAAATATAAATGCATGGAACTTTTTTGTAAGTAGATATTTATAACTATCCTTTAAAACATAATTTTTCCGCTTCTATGTTTTTAATTTCAAGAAAATTTCATCTACAATTGTGTTGAGTATGTTATTTGGAGTCTATTGGAACTGACTTGTTATTTTTGGGAATAATAACATACCCTTATGAATAGTAATATGAACCTAATGAATAGTAAATTTTATTATTATTCTATTTTCTTAAGGCTTTAAGATAATAGCATCTTGGTTAATTTTTCATCATGATATAGAAGTAGTTATAGATATAGAATTGTTAATTTTTGAATTAAGTTTGATTTTACTTAAAAATTAAATTAATAAAATTTAGAAAATTATTTTCAAAAAATGGACTTCATTTTTTAATTCAACACATTAGAAAATGGTTGGGGTAAATTTTTTTGTATTTTTCTGAAAATCTTGAATTTTTGATGAACAGTAAAATCAGATAAAATACCATATAATCAAATTATCAATAAAAACACTATTTATGATATAATAAGTGATTTAAGGCCACTCAGTTCGAACACAAATTTCATAATTACTATTTTAGGTCACATGAACTAAGACTATTCATAATCTTGGGAAAAACATTTATAATAATGATTAAAATAATGAAAAATAACCCCTCTCCTCCACTATAAATACCCCCTCACTCTCCTCTTCTTCCCAAACCTCTCAATCCTTAATCCATTTTTAATTTCTACCCAATACTACTCCCAAGTCTCTTCCCCACATCCTGGAGCTGCTGGTCTCACCAAAAGACCAAAACCAAATCCCTTACAAAGGATCTCAAGGAAAAGATATTAAGATGTAAATATCCTCTTTTAATTTCTTTTTTTCTTTCATTTTATATTATTCTCTTCCGTTCCCTTTGGATTATGTAGATATATTAAATTTAATATCCCCCCTTATAGTCCATATCAAATAAGAGTGATTAGATATCCCCTTTATATCATGAGAATATTTTTATGGAAGTTAAGAGATGACGTTAGGTTGCCGAAATTTTTTTAATGAAATTTCTCACGTTTTCTTTTATTTAAAGATTCCATTATTTTCTTCTTCTTTCCTTAAATACTCTTATCCAAGAGGCATGAAAGCTCCAGGAATAATTTATATTCTATAATTTATCATGTTCATGGAAACTTAATCATCATTCTTCTTCTCCTCTCCCACTTATCGAAGGAATTAAAAACATTGTCCATGATGTGTCGAATTACTGACATTGTGGAAGATGTAATTTCATTTTTCATTAAATACTTAAAAGTATGGTAATGAAATAATTTTTCTGGTATTACCAGGTTATAATATATGTATTATGTCTCATCCATGGTTCTGTAATTCTTTTGTACACATGGTTTTAATTTATAAACCAAAATGAGGTCGTTACTATCAAAGAAACACTAAAATGATCTAAACGAAAATCATTAATGTTTTAATTTAAGAATCATCCTCATGTAATAATTAAAAATAATAAATGGTATAAATTATGGTAATGTAAATATTTAAATAACTTTCCCTTCCAATTCTTGAGTTTCACTTCCATTAGACAAGAACATCCATCATGATCTTGGAAATCATGTAAAGAACTCACCCAAAAACAGTGCAAGGAGCACAATACTAACAATTAAATGGTGAAATGATGTTATAAAATGATCATATAAGAAGTTATAAAGATGAAAATGTTTATTTAAAATACTAATAATTTTTTTAACAATTATACAGGATGTTTTAACAAGTTGGACGTAAGACAAGCCCGGGGTAAGAGAATTCTTAACCGTATTTCCATTCTTTGGGTTAACCTTCTACTTAATTATTTATGTTCTATTAAAATTGTTTGTATAATTGGTTTTGTTTATATTATGTTAAATTATGTGTACTTATAGTGTATATACATATTTCATCCACTCTATTATGATTCACTTCAATTATATGATATTTATAATGGATTTGTCCTTTTAAAACCCTCTTTTAAAATTCTATTTTATGGAATTCAAAAGAATTGTTTTTATGTAATTATTAATGTTGTATGATTATGTTATGGTTATTGGGAATTTTTTATGATGAAGGGTGGTAAATATATCTTCCTAAAATTCATTGAGTATGTGTATGTTGGAGGTCGGACATATGGTTACTCCAAGTGTAACAGGGATGGTTACACAAATAGTAAGGTATCCATGAGGGTTACAAATTATAAGGTAGCTGAGAGGGTCACATGATTATGTAAGTAATTCTCCATGATAGCTTTATGGTCTTACTTATGTTCTTATGTATTTTAGAAATTTCATGTTTTACAAAGTATGTATATATGGGGGAAAATCATGTCTTTTAAAAGTGATTTCATATGTTACAATTATTCGTGGACTAATGTGTTTTTTATATACCTTACTAAGATTTTTGTACTCCTCCCACGTTTTTAAAGGATTTTCATCGGTTATAAGGATGTGTAGGAAAGTCAAGGAAGCCAAGTTAAATGTTTTAAGATATATCAAAGAAATCATGTTTTATTTCAAATGTTTTAAATTTTGGAAGGAATGTGTACTATTTTTATGGTATCCACTCTATAATAATGTTTAATGTTATGAATGTATTGTACTAATTATCTAAAGCTATAAACTTGAAAAGATCCAAAATGTGAAAAGGAAGTGAATTATTGACTAAATTTAAGATTATGAAATGTAATAAGGTTGGGTCCTTAGAGTATACCTCGATCTATTATTCTTCCCCGATCCCCAATTGTTTGAAAATACTTCCTCCATCACTTGTTAATGGAATGCACAAGTGATGCCTCATGTGGCTGCCTCTTAGAGCACATTGTTTTGAGGAAGCTACATCATAATGAAATTATTATTCCAAATAATAGGCCATTCATGATAGTTTTCTATCGTTTCTCAGTACTATAATATCCAATCATAAAGGAGTTTCATTCCGAGTGGGAGGATGATGTTTTAAATTTAATTGGGCTAGAGATTCATGGATTATTGATATTAACACCAAGGAATTCCACAAAATAGAGAAATATATGGTCTTAATATTTTATAAATCATGTGATCAAGAATTTTAGTAGTTTATGGTACTCAATATTCATCATAAATCTACCAATGATCCTTCCAAATCAATGAGTTCATAGTTAAAGGGTCAAACCATGAGGTTGTTTCATCAAGCCTTCACTACCTCTTGGTTACCAATGTTTTAAAGATAATGGGTGGCCAATTAGTTGGATGTGAATATTTATTTTTCCATCATTCAGGTCCCAAAACGAAATACGGAACACCTCAAGATTCATAATTTCAAGACCATGATAAATACAAGTAAAAACACTATGATGAGAGGATACTTTGTCACTCGGTTATTTAAAACCTTAAAGGAATTAAATAGTTCTCTTTGTTTAACCTAGGTAAGATTGATTCAGTAATTGGATGAACATACCTTGCCCAAAATTTTTGTTGGGGTTATTATTTGGTGCCATTTTATTTTCAAGGGTTGGGGTCATTTATTCAATGAAAAAAGAGAAGTCATACCTTCTCCATACTCTAGCAGTCATGGACTAACTAAGTCTTCATTTCCTTGACCACCCAATATTCCATTTAAATATGATTAAACTCTACCATTTCCTAATTACCAAGTGTATAAGATTGATTATTTAATTGATCTTAGAGAGTTTAATGTGTTAATAGTCTAGATTTTAGCTAAGAAATTTGGCGTTGAGCTCCACTATAGACCAAGCCTCCCAGATCACCTTCATATCAGATAGTAACTTTACTTCACAGTAACATATAACCACTATAATATGATTTTTAGATGAGAATATAAAAAAATATGGTTCATCCATTAGGTTTTCTAGCTCTTAACCATCTTCACAAGGCCATATCGATTTACAAAGAATCTAATCCCCTCCACAAGATTCATCCATGTGGTTTGGATGGAAAGATATTCCATTTTATCGAAATCCTATAAATGTATAAATGTATAGAAACTTTCATACTCATGCATATACTTTGGTTAACATAAAAAATTATATTTCCCCAAGAAATGTGGTAAAACCCTCTACCATGGATTTGGATATCATCCCTTCCTTAGGCTTGGGGACTCCCCAATAGCTGATGATGAAGATCGAGTTTTCACTTCATCCTATTTGGACGGTGGAACCACCTTATTTATGGTTGCATCAGGTTTCATTGGATGATATGTCTAACACCCCGAGATTTTATGAAAAATATTCTTTTTAATTTTATTGATGTCTTGTGTTGTACACTACACAAAAGGAGCTTGCACTACATGCATCCCTTACTTGTCTTGTATTACACGCAATCGCGACCTTCCACGATAGCTTGTGTAGTACGCAATACCGAGTTTTACAAAACGAGATATTATTATAATATTATTATGAACTAGCCATTATGAATAGTAATAGCCACTTTTTGAAATTTTATAAATTTTATCTTTCAAAACGGACTTCATTTTTTGATTTGGAATATCGAATTTTTCTTAGGGTGAAATTTTGGTACTTTTCAGATAACTTTCATATTCTGATGAATAGTGAAAATTACTAAATTTTAATTAAAAAAACTTTTTAAATTGAAATAATTAATAGTGAAAAATTATTAATTTGAGTGGTTTTAAAGTATATTTAGAATATATTTTTACCATTTAATACAATGTTGTTCATTGGAGGTAATTTCACATTTAAACCAGACATAAAGAAGTGTCAATCTTTTGATAGTTATTATCTCTTAAAAACACGCTATTTGTTTTGACGACGAGAATTAATTTTTAAATTAATTAGTGCAACAGATATGTTTTGATTTTGGTAAAATATACATCATTTTTGAATTCATAATATCAAATATATCTTAGGCCTAATTTTTGGTATTTTTCTGGAAACATTCATTTTTTGATGAATAGTGAAACCAGTAAGTGGTTGTTAAAAAATTGAACTTTTCATAAAACATAATTTTACCGCTTCTAAGAGTGGAATTTTAAAAATCCGAGAGACATGGTTAATATCAAGGACTAAAATGTGGTTTAATGAGATGAAAATATTTTTGGTGAATAGTAAATTTTTACTTTTATTTACCACGGTTAAAAGTAAATAGGATAATTAAGGGTAAAATGATATTATTATTACCCTAAAACATGTCATAATTCTATTGGATAAGTGTAATTCGACCAAAAACAACCTTAGGAATAAAATATAACTATTTAGGACCACATGGATTAGATTAGGACATTTAATATTAATTTATTTAAAGAAAGGTTAAAATAGTTAAAATCAATGTTTAATAAGTAAATCATTATTAATATAGTATTATACATAATATAAATTCGACTATAAATATTCATTAGAAAGATAAAATGAGTTCCTACATCATGGTATTTTATTTATAATTTTTAGAAATTATATAAGTTAATTTATTTATGACACAAAGATGATGCATTAATTATCTTATTAATGAAATATTGACATAATTGATGTTATAAATATCCAAATAAATGTAATTTCGGACTTTTTATGAATTCCAGTAATTTTCTAGGTTACTATGACATGTAAGTATTGATTTAGTTAATGCTTTTCGAAATAATCATTCTTTTATTATTTTCACAAAAATCAATTACCAAATAGTGTCAAAATTGACATAAAATAGTTTTTAAAACAAATATTTTATTCTTAATTGTTATTTAATTCTTAAAAATCTAAGTTTCGGAAAAATGACTTGTATAAGGTATATATATATTAATAATAAACAACTTGGAGTTTGTTTGCCTTATTATAATAAGTTTATTAACCATATAGTGTAAGAAAACAGGAAGACACGGTAAAAGAAAAAGCATTTAACATAAAGTTAAATCTAAATGATAAGGTTAAAATTGAAAACTAAAGTTGTATAAATTCTATTTTATGAGAGTATTTAGACTCATCCCTACCTTAGATTATAAATAACTCAATTTTGATCTATTAAAAACCGAATATGACTTTATAAAAAAAATAATATTTGTAGTTATTCCAAAGGTGCCCCACTCCTCCCTTATAAAAGGGAACCTCCTCCCTCTCTTTCTCACTCCACTTTGAGCCTTCAAGATTGGCCAACCCCTGAAAACTTCTCTTCTCCACTTCCCGAGAAACATCATAGAGGTCCTGGTTTTCTTAAAATACAAATTTTAGTGCCCTAAGAGGAGGTCTCAAGGAGGCACTTCAAAGAAGAGGTAATATTCGTTACCGATTCTTTCAACTTTATTTTTTCTTCCACTTATTCTTATTTAGTTGTTTAATTATCAAGTAATAACATCAGTATCAATCATATACTGATATGTTATTATATGTATGAAACAACCATATTTCACCATCTATCCATCCTACGGAAAATGAAATCACCGCGCGTGCGTACGTACGGAATACCGTCTCCACGCCGTGGTGTAATCTATTTTCCACCACCACCTTTCTAGGATGGGTATAATGGTGAAAGTAATGAATATATATGATTATTTTAAATTTATGTTTATTCTGAAATAGTATACATACACTCCAATACAATTCCACGATCATGATAATGATATCATCGCTCGTGCGTACGTACGGAGTACCGTCTCCACGAACGCGATGAGATTCATTTTCCATGATTAACCATTCAAGAATGATTATAAAGTATATATAATAAGTAATAATGAAATATACGACATAATAATTCTACTAGATTTATATATATATATATATTTATGTCATTTACTTATTTCCATTCAATAGAATAAGGAAACGAAAACATCGTTCATGCGTACGTACGACCTACCTTCTCCATGAACAGTGTATTTCTTTCCATTTATCAATCCATTATATATATGTATATTCTGAATATATATTATATATAAATCATGTTTTACATTATGGATTGAAGTAATCATGATCTAAGTAATCATATGAACAATTACAAGTTAAAACACGAACGACAAATGAAACGATTTTACCCAAAATGCTACTTTAACATGAATTTACAAAAGAACGGGTAATATAAAGTCATAAGTGAACCATATATGATATAATAATAATGAATATGATTCTGTAATAAGTCAATGACATTATTTAAATCATTATACAGGAGGTTCGGATCCATACGAAGCATATCGGACCCAAGGTAATGGAAAATGTCACAATCTCATTTTTATCCGAGATTGTTTATACTTTGGTATTTACTGGGGTGTATTTTATCATCCACATCCATGTTTCCTCAATATGTAATATTATCTCCATCCACATACAATTGTTTAAATCCAATTTTACCCTTCGGTGAGTTTTTAGTAATAGATATGAAAGGAATCTTTTGTGGTTTTTCATACGAGGTACTTTTCGACTTTTCCGACAAAAGTACGAGAAGAATGTTTTTTAACTTATACGGAATGAATGGATTTTTAAAACATTTTTTTCAAGAAGATTCCTTTAAAATCTTTCAAAATTATTTTTAATCAACTTCATTTAGTTCAAAATTATATGACATGTTAATAAAGGAAATGTTTTTTGAAGTAGAAAGGATATTTTCCTCAAGAATAGAGTTCAAGTGTTTTATCAAAAAAAATTTCCATCAAAGATAATATAGGGTTCTGTTTCTATCCCTATTATTACATTTATTTGATTATGTTGTGATGGAATTATTTTTATGAATTCCTTTATCTTATATGAATTGTTTTATGATGTCACGATGTTTAAGATTCTCATTTTTATTACATGGGTTATGCTATGATGTATGGTTTATGATTTTGTGGCACACATAAGAATGGTATCATTATGAGATGTGTGGGACCTATATCTCCCTCCATTGAATTGGGTGAAGATTTATATCTCATGAGATAGACATGGCTGGAATGGTAAGTTAATCCGGTTCAGTATTACAGGACTGGAACGAGGAGTGAACTCGATTCAGAAAGGGACTTTGTCCACTAAGATGGTCTTGGCAGCAATGCCTTGGCTATTATGGAAATCATTACATGTTCTTAATAAATGCCACAATTACATGTTTTATTCCCATGCTATTTTATCATGATTTATGTTCCATTATGATCTATGCCTTATGTACTTCCATGTTTTATGTCGTTGCTCATGATTTTGATGTTTAAACATTATGATCATTTTTTTAAGTTCAAATTTATATGGTATGTTTTATTTTATCCATGCTCACCTTTACTGAGCATTTGAGCTCACCCTTTGTAGGTTTTATTTTCTCCCAGGATTAAAAGAAATGTTTTAGGTAAGGAAACAAAAAGTGGAAGATCATTATGGGAGATGTGGAAGATCTTTCACCATGATTAGAAGATTATATTTTGAGTTTCCAAAGACACTAAACTATTACGATCCTTGTGTGTCTGTTTTTGTTATGTATTAAGTATTCCTCTAAAGTAATGTAATTTCCATGTACATCAAGCTTTTGGTCTCTACAGTTGGTATCAGAGGAAAGGTTTAGTCAACCTTTGGAAACTAGGATGCGAGAACTTTAGTGAGATCCCTAGAGATATTTCTAAGGTATGTCTAGGGATGTCCCTAAGGCTAAGTATAAGTATATGTTATAGTCCTAGAATTGTGCTAACGATCTTAGAATTAAACCTAAGATGTTAGATATTGAAGGTACTCCCCCTTTATTATGTTGTTTTCCCTAGCATGATTTTTGCCTCTCACACTATCTTTTTTGGGTTTTAGACGATGGCTGGAACCCGAAGGAACCGTGTTGATCAATGTAATGGACAATGCAATGACTGTCCTCCTGCACATACCAATGTTATGGGAGATGGAGTGAAAAATATTATTTCTATACTTACACAATCTATGAACCATTCTGGACTTCCAAATGAGCAGAGAAGGGAACAATATTCTATTGAGTCCTTCATGAGGCAACGTCCACATTCTTTCAGTGGGTCTTCTGATCCACTTGTTGCTGAACAATGGATCAGTACCACTGAAAATATATTTTCTGTTCTTCAATGTTCTGAACATGATAAATTCATCTTTGTATTATATCATTTGGAAGGTGAAGCGGATCAATGGTGGAATCTTATCAAGAATATAAGGCCAAGAGATGAAATTGAGTCCATGGAATGGGACGAGTTCAAGAACTTATTTTTCAATAAGTTCTTCCCTCGTATTCTTCATACAAAGTTGTAGAAGGAGTTTCTTGAACTAAAGAAAAAGGATGATGAATCTGTTGGTATATACAAAGCGAATTTTACAAGGCTTGCAAGGTATGAATCTGGCTTTATCATCCAAACTGAATGTAAATTTTATTGATTATTCAGTGGCTTAAAACCAAGTCTTCGAAGGGAATTAGCTATAAGAGACATCAGTATCTATGAAGAAATTGTGCGTTGTACTATCAAGGTAGAAATGGAAGTTGGTGTTACATATCCATCTCATGTTTTTGACAAGAAACGAAAGATGGAGTTCAAGGAGAAATCTTAGAATAATGGTGAAAAGAAGATGAATGTTTCCTTATGCTCAAAGTGTGGAAAGAAGCATGGTGGAGATTGTCTTAAAGGGACTATAAAATGTTTTAAGTGTGGAAAAGAAGGTCATTGAGTAGCTGAGTGTTGAATTAATGGAAAAAGGGTTGGTAATGATGTGAATAAAGAAAATACTGCAGTGAATGCACCACCAACACTTCAATGCTTCAAGTGCAAGGAAATGAGGAATTATGCTAATAAATTCTCTAATCCAAGGGTTAGTGATGATCGACATGAGCAACCACTTAAGGAAAAGGACAAAGGGAAGTCACATGCGATCACTATTGGCAATGTTGAATATGAAAGCGATGTGGTGGAATGATTAAGTGTTTATGTAATGGGATTCCAAAATAATGTTGTATATAGTATTGTGGAATATTGGAATATTTATGTATTGGTATATTGTGGTTTTCAATAATTTTATGGTACTGGTAACCATGGAAAGTGATTGAGATATTTTCGGAAAGAAGATGATATGCGCATAATGAAGGGGTAAGAAGAAAATGAAAGGTTTGACAGTATTCATGAGCTCATGACTGATATAAGGAGAAGGTTATATCATGGATTGAGTATATAGAATTTTTGGATTTTGGTATGTGGAAAGAGTTAACTTTTGACATTATTCATGTTTTCACCAAGGTTCAATGTGTATTCATTTTTCAAGAGAATACATGATTAAGGTATTCACATGATTGTAATGTGACCAAAAAGATAATGGGGGATAAATAATGGTTGGTTGATGACATTTCAAGTAATCGTTTTCTTTATACTATGATCTTGGACCGAATTATTTTAGATAAAGATTGGAATGGATTATGTTGGAAATAAGATATTATTGTTTAAGGATAGAACTTCTTTCGATATTATTGATGGGTTGTTATAGTAATGTAGTTTTAGAAAAAGGACAACCTGCAGGACGGGTGACAACCCATCGCGTCGGACAAGGCTGTGGGAATCGAACCCACAACTGAAGTGAAACTGGCCTTTATCGCCTACCACTGGCCTACAGGAAGTCCCTGTTTAGTAGAAACTAGTTTTACTATACTAAACAACATGATATATGATGTATAAGTCCATTTTAGGAACCATATATGATTAATCTCACTATAGATCAACTTATGTATTTTTAATAACTTTTAGACATATGGAATGACCCATCATTCTATCACATGATCTGCTAACACTTCACGAATAACAAATTCAACTTCATTTCTTTAAGAGATGAAGTGGAAATTGTTCAAGTCACGAACAATAGTGAGATTGTACCAAATTAAAGTAAGTATTTATTCTAATTCAAATTCTTCATCTTTTGGGAAATAATCTTGAAAACCAAAAATGTTGTCCTAGTGCCCTTATATCCGATGAATCAGATGGCACCCTAGATCATCACAAATTTATGGGTTTGTTATTTTTGTCTTTTTTATAGCCATGTTCTCTACCACTATCCATCATAACTTGACGGTTAGATTTCTCTTCCATATCCATATTGTCATCTATGTTCTCCTATGTAGAAACCTAGTGATTAGTTAATTTGGGTAACCGTTACGTTTCATACTTTAGTTTTTAAAGCCATGTTTTGGTATTCATTTTTATGATGTGGGTTTCTATTAAAAAACTTTCGAGTAGTAAACCATTTATAACCCCGACGAATTTCGAGGGCGAAATTCATTTTAAGGGGTGTAGAATGTAACACCCCGAGATTTTATGAAAAATATTCTTTTTAATTTTATTGATGTCTTGTTTTGTACGCTACACCAAAAGGATCTTACACTACACGCATACTTTACTTGGCTTGTATTACACTCAATCACGACCTTCCACGATAGCTTGTGTAGTACGCAATACCGGGTTTCACTAAACGAGATATTATTATAATATTATTATGAACTAGCCGTTATGAATAATAATACACACTTTTTTGAAATTTTATAAAATTTATATTTCAATATGGACTTCATTTTTGGATTCGGAATATCGAATTTACCTTAGGGTGAAATTTTGGTACTTTTAGGATAACTTTCATATTCAGATGAATAGTGAAAATTACTAAATATTAATTAAAAACAACTTTTTTAATCGAAATAATTAATAGTGATAAATTATTAATTATAGTGGTTTTAAAGTATATTTAGAATATATTTTTACAATTTAATATAATTTTGTTCATTGGATATAATTTCACTTTTCAACCAGACATAAACAAGTGTCAATCTTTTGATATTTATTTTCTCTTAAAAACACGCTATTTATTTTGACGACGAGAATTAATTTTAAAATTAATTAATGCAATCGATATGTTTTTAATTTGTTAAAATAGACATCAATTTTGAATTCATAATATCTAACATATCTTACGCCTAATTTTTGGTATTTTTCTGGAAACTTTCATTTTTTGATGAATAGTGAAACCACTAAGTGGTAGTTAAAAAATTGAATTTTTCATAAAACTTAATTTTACCGCTTCTGTGAGTGGAATTTCAAAAATCCAGGAGACACGGTTAATATCAAGGACTAAAATGAGGTTTAATGAGATGAAAATATTTTTTGTTGAATAGTAACTTTTTACTTTTATTTACCACGGTTAAAAGTAAATAGGATAATTAAGGGTAAAAATGGTATTATTATTACCCTAACACATGTCCTAATTCTATTGTATAAGTGTAATTCTACCAAAAACAACCTTAGTAATAAAATATAACCGTTTAGGCCCACTTGGATTAGATTAGGATATTTAATATTAATTTATTTAAAGAAGGGTTAAAATAGTTAAAATCAAAGTTTAATAAGTAAATAATCTTTAATATAGGGTTATACATAAGATAAATTTGACTATAAATATTAATTAGAAATATAAAAACATTTCCTTCATATAGGTATTTTGTTTATAGTTTTTAGAAATTATATAAGTTAATTTATTTATGACACAAATATGATGCAATAATTATCTTATTAATGAAATATTGACATAATTGATGTTATAAATACCCAAATAAATGTAATTTGAGACTTTTTATTAATTACAATAATTTTCTAGGTTAATATAACATGTTAGTATTGATGTAGTTAAATTTTTTCTGACTAATCATTCTCTTATGATTTTCACAAAAATCAATTACCAAATAGTGTCAAAATTGACATAAAACAGTTTTTAATACAAATATTATATTATTAATTGTTATTTTATTCATAAAAATATATGGTTCGAAAAAATGACTTAGATAAGGTTATATATATTAATAATAAACAACTTGGGGTTTGTTTGTCTTGTTATAGTATGTTTATTAACCTTATAGTGTAAGAAAACAAGAAGACACAGTAAAAGAAAAATTATTCAACTTAAAGTTAAATCTAAATGATAAGGTTAAAATAGAAACATAAACTTGTCTAAATTCTATTTGATGAGAGGATTTAGACCCATCCCCACCTTAGCATATAAATAACTCAATTTGGAGCTATTAGAAACTGAAAATTACTTTATAATAAAATAATATTTTTAGTTATTCCAAAGGTGCCCCTCTCCTCCCTTATAAAAGGGCACCTCCTCCCTCTTTTCCTCACACCACTTTGAGCCTTCAAGCTCGGCCAAACCCTGCCAAATTATCTTCTAAACTTCCCTAGAAACATCCTATAGGTCCTGGTATTCTTAAAAGACCAATTTTAGTGCCCTAAGAGGAGGTCTCAAAGAGGCGCTTCAAAGAAGAGGTAATGCCCATTACCGATTCGTTCAACTTTATTTCTTCTTCCACTTCTTATTATTTAGTTGTTTCATTATAAAGTAATAACATAAGTATCAATAATATACTGATATGTTATTATAATTATGAAACAACCATATTTCACCATCTATCCATCCTACCGAAAACGAAATCACCGCACGTGCGTAAGTACGGAATACCGTCTCCACGCCCTGGTGTAATCTATTTTCCACCACCACCTTACTTGGATGGGTATAATAGTGAAAGTAATGAATATATATGACTATTGTAAAGTGATGTTTATTATTATATAGAATACATACACTCCAATACAATTCCATGATCATGAGAATGATATCTTCACTCATGTGTACGTACGGACTACTGTCTCCACGAACACGATGAGATTCATTTTCCATGATTAACCATTCAAGAATGATTATAAAGTATATATAATAAGTAGAAATAAAATATACAACATAATAATGCTACTGGATTTATGTATATATATATATATATATTTATTTCATCTACTTATTTCCATTCAATACAATAAGGAAACGAAAACAGCGTTCATGCGTATGTACAACCTACCGTCTCCATGAACGGTGTATTTATTTCCATTTATCGATCCATTATATATATGTATATTCTGAATATATATTATATATAAATCATGTTTTACATTCTTGATGTAAGTAATCATGACATAATTAATCATATGAATAATTACAAGTTAAAACACGAACGACAAATGAAATGATTTTACCCAAAACGCTACTTTAACATGAATTTACAAAAGAACGGGTAATACAAAGTCATAAGGGAACCATATATGATATAATAACAATGAATATTATTCTGTAATAAGTCAATGAAATTATTTAAATCATTATACAGGAGGTTCGGATCCATACAAAGCATATCGGACCCAAGGTTAGGGAAAATGTCACAATCTCATTTTTATCTGAGATTATTTATACTTTGGTATTTACTGGGGTGTATTTTATCATCCACAACCATGTCTCCTCAATATGTAATATTATCTCCATCCACATACAATTTTTTAAATCCAATTTTACCCTTCGGTGAGTTTTTAGTAAAAGATATGAAAGGAATCGTTTTTCGTTTTTCGTACGAGGTACTTTTCGACTTTTCCGAAAAAAGTACAAGAAGAATGTTTTTTTAACTTATACGGCATGAATGTATTTTTAAAACATTATTTCCAAGAAGCTTACATTACAAGCTTTCAAGTTTATTTTTAATCAACTTATTTTTGTTCAAAATTATATGACATGTTAAGAAAGGAAAATGTTTTTGAAGTAGAAAGGATATTTTCCTCAAGAATGGAGTTCAAGTGTTTTATCAAAATTATTTTCCATCTAAGATAATATAGGGTTCTGTTTCTATCCCTATTATTACATTGATTTGATTATGTTGTGATGGAATTATTTTTATGTATTCTTTTATCTTATATGAATTGTTTTATGATGTCACGATGTTTAAGATTCTCATTTTTATTACATGGGTTATGATATGATGTATGGTTTATGATTTTGTGGCACACATAAGAATGGTATCATTATGAGATGGGTGAGACCTATATCTCCCTCCAATGCATTGGGTAAAGATTTATATATCATGAGATAGACATGGCTGGAACGATAAGTTAATCTGGTTCAGTATTACAGGACTGGAACGAGGAGTGAACTCGATTCAGAAAGGGACTTTGTCCACTAAGATGATCTTAGCAGCAATGCCTTGGATACTATGGAAATCATTACATGTGCTTAATGGATTCCACAATTACATGTTTTATTCCCATGCTATTTTATCATGATTTATGTTCCATTATGATCTATGCCTTATGTATTTCCATGTTTTATGTCGTTGCTCACGATTTGGATGTTTAAACATTATGTTCATGTTTTTAAGTTCAAATGTATATGGTATGTTTTATTTTATCCATTATCACCCTTAATGTGCATTTTAGCTCACCCTTTTTATGTTTTATTTTCCCCCAAGATTAAAAGAAAGGTTTTAGGTAAGGAAACAAAAAGTGGAAGATCTTTGTGGGAGATGTTGAAGATCTTTCACCACGATTAGAAGATTACATTCTGAGTTTCCAAAGACACTAAACTATTATGATCCTTGTGTGTCTATTTTTGTTATGTATTAAGTATTCTGCTAAAGTAATGTAATGCCCATGTACATCAAGCTTTGGGTCTCTACAACAAGACTCTTATTTTTTTGACTGTGATCCCCTCCTTAACACTAGCTTAAGTGGATCCAGATGATTGTCATGGTGACCACCATAACTATTTGGATATTATTTTTGTGTCCTTTATGATTTATCATTTTGTTTACTATATAGTTTATAACTATCATTTATTTTTTCCTTTGGTGATTTTTATAATTTCCTTTCTATGTGATAATTTTCTGAGGATTCATCCTAAAAAACGTATATATCCAGGATGCAAATTAGACTATGGAATGAACCGAAGGGAGTTCCTGATCCCCGTAGCCTAAAAATAGAACCCAGTTATCAAAAAACTACCAAAGGAAAAGATTTCAACTAACATGAGAAAATACGTGGAATATATAGATATAGAAAGAATAATTGAAGTAAAAATATTCCATAAGAAAAAGAGTGATAATTATTGTGAGATAAATACTAGGGTATGTGTCTTAAAAAACCAAACTAAATGAAAACTAAAAGCTATCCACTACCAATCCATGTGATATGTGGGTAACATCACACTATATCACCACCGGCTACCTATAACCAACTGACCAAATATAATACCACCTCACTATGACACATTTCCCTTTCCTTTATAAGATATAATAAGGTCTACACATCCCTAAGGTAGTGCACATGGTGTGAGATAAACATGATCATTATTATCCCACCATCGATTTTCATAACTAGTATTTGTAAAATAATCCAAATATGATCAATTTTAAAGGAAACATGTAATGATAAGTATTTATGTTGTTTTATATGAAAATCATGGAAAACAATTCTCTTTTTTCCAAATCATTCACAAATGTATGTAATACAATTTGAAATCATAATTTATCTAAACCATTTACATTTATCCAATCATAAATTATATCAAATCAGAGCCAAAACAATACAACATTTAAGAACAATGGTAAACAACCATAGGATAACAATGTTCAGGCTAGAAATGTCACTCGTATCTCAGTAAAAAATTATGACTAGTGTACACTCAATTCCCTTGAGCCCATGCATCAAAATATAGGGAATATAGGAACACCCTAGAAAGAGAACCCCGTAGAGTATCAATCAGGTTCCTAGAGACTATGTATCTACTATATTATAATAGTGGGGAACTATAACATCCTACTTTTTTAATAAGGAAACAGTTTTTTCAAGAGCATACATGGTACGCCACCTCGAGCCTAAATAGAAAACTAAATATTATTATTTAAATTTGTTCAAGTTTGTCTTATACCAATAAATATAAAAATGAATAATTTTTTATGATAATAATGATTGAACAGTCATTTTATTGTATTTTCAGATGTCACTTTAAGGATGAGCGGGAACCAGAAAAGAGAGAGCCCCATTGCACATTTCAAATTTCAAAAACATCTGCAAAACTCGATTAGAACATGATATAAACCCCCCATGTGTTCATAAATGAATACCACTGTTTACATTTCCAGTCAACATCATCACGAGAACCAATTTTTTCAACTTCATCCATTACAACATTGTTTTCACCATCCTACCACCACACTAGACATTAGAGACCTATAGAGACCACGAGTTCACCGAAAGCATCACACCATGGCATCGTACCTCATTGAGCCAATAACAACCAAATCGCCAAAGAAAAAATCAAGTAAGAACACCACATAAAAAAGAAAAATCCATAACCGTGAAACCATAAATAAAAAAATAGAAAAAATATTAACTTAAACATGAGGAAAAAAACTAAAAAACATAAACCATCATTTAAGAGTCGTGTCTGGAACAATGACAGCCACTAAACCATGCCTCCCAAAACTAGGTTGTTACCACCGCTATGACTACGACCATGAGAGGAGAAGAAAAACATTTGGTTAGAGCAGTGGTTGAGCAGTTGAGATCTCCAAATGAAGGAAACAACACTAAATCTTCTAGACATGATATAAAACTAAATAAAATTTCTTCCGTGAAATTGTGTATTTTTTCTAAAGGAATTTTCGCCGACTTTTAATGGAGGACTTGTTTTAGACCCAAATTTTGAAACTTTTATAAAATTTAATTCATAGAAATAAACTTTATTTTTATCAAAATCTTATTTGTTTAAATTTTTCTATTTTTATGATATGCTTCATTTTTTGATGAATAGTGAAAAATACAATATTTTAATGGAAAACTGACTTTTAATATAAATAATTTATAATTTTAAATTATACTTTTAATTTCTAATAATATATAATTATATGAATTATACACATATAAATCCAATTTAGGCGATTTTAATAAATTTCACATTAAAATTGGATATTAAAACATTTCAAATGTTTGAACTTTTTTATATAAAAAATAGTTGTTTTATCCTAGATGCAGTATTAATTTTTAATTAATTTCTACACCCTGTGTAATTATAATTTTGAAAAATGTATTCTGTATTTGGAATTAGAAGGTGAAAATTTAGTAAAAAGGTCGCTCTTATTTTTTCACAATATGAATAGTAAATTGTTAATTTTTGTTACCCCAATAATGGGTAAATATGGTAGAAATCAAGTAATAAAGGGTAAAAATAATATGATAAGGATTATAAAATGACCATTAAAATTGAGACTATTTTATTCGATGAATTTTTTTTATCTTAAATCACTCAAGGTTTGAATATATAAACATTTGTTTCCATTTAATGTGATTATGAAGTTTGTAATATTTTATTTAAAGAAAAGAGAAAGATGTCACAATAATATTTTTAATAACTAAAATATTTATAATAATGGGTTATCTAGAGAATTAGTTTGAATATAAACAGTAATTTTAAATATTAAAGAATCATCTTCATCATGAGAGTGTATTTTTAATTTCCTAAAATGAGATATTTAACTTAAATTACAAAACACTAGGGATGAAATAATTATTTTGTTAATGGAAATATAAAATAAATGTTACTAAAAATATTAAAATAAATAAAATTTTAAATAAAAGTAATGATAAATTAATTTTATGGATCCATTTAACATTTTAGGGGTGTATTAAATGATATATTTCTAATATATCTTGTTATTTTGTTATTTTTAATAGTCAATGTAATGAATAGCCTCAAAATTGACATTAATGAAATTTGAAATTAAATAATATTTTATTAAAGGATAAAAAATTCCTAAAAACTTAATTTTGACCAAATTATTTTTATAATGTTAAACATTTCAACCATGAACCATTTATGTCTCGTTTGGAATTTTATAGTGACTATAATAACCATCAATGTGTAAAGGTACATGCTGTCATGGTTAGAATGAAAATAGTTAAATAAGGGTAACATCTAAATGATAAGGTTTATAAAGTGAAATAAAATTCTCTAAAAATTATTTTACTATTAAATCTTGGGGTGTTACGAACATAGTTAATTATTCATACCAGTAATTAATGGACTGATTTAAAATTATTTTTTATGTATAATAATTAATGTTATTTGGGATATTATTAAATAATGAACACTCTGACTAAATACATGATACTAATGTCATCTTGGACTCAAGTATTGAATATCAATGAAATGTCCAACATGAACTTAAATAATTAAGTATTTTTTATAACTTGATAGTATGTGATATAAAAGGAATAATAAAAATTAAAAATGTTATCAAAAAAGTAAATAATTAACCTTTGTTTATTATTCCTAAAGATAAAGAATGTCTACTATGATTCTAACTCATGGTATGATACTCTTTAACTAAAACACCTCATTTAAAAGGTTTTAAATATTTCTCATTCATGTCAATATTTTTAAAATATTTTTTTGTTAATGTATTTATATGGTTATGAATGTTTTAAAAATTTGATTTTCGTTTTTCTCTCAAGTGTTTTAAAAAAGAATATTTTGTAAGGTTTTATGTAAAATACTTTTTTGAAATTCCTCTTTTAAAGTCCCTCTTTCACCACTTTTTACAAAGGCAAAAATAAATATTTTTTTCAAATAAACGCAATGATTGGAATTTCCCGGTTTCATAACACTTTAATACTCTAAGGTTTCTATTACAATTTTTCATAGTTCCTTTAAATGAAAATGGTTTCATTATTATATGCACATTTTTTAGACTTTACAAGTTATTTTTTAAAATGAAATGGGTATTTTGATATCAGAATGTGTTTTAAACATGGGTTTAAAAGCGTTTTCCAGGGTTTTACTCATGATTTGATCCTTGGACGTTATTTTTTAATGTGTGACCCCATATATCACCAGATGAGCCTATTATATCTTCTAAAAAAGGTTTATCTCTATTGTAGCACAAGGTTTATCCTAATATATCTTATATGAAGGGTTGATCCCCATTATGTCTTATAAAAAATTTAGAAACCCGATATCGCCTATATGAAGGGTGGGCCTCATTATTGTTCTCCAATTCCTTGGATACTCTAGAGATAAAAGTGAACCATATGATTATCCTATTTGTAAGGGATAATGTAAGTGTGATATGGTAATTATATCCCAAGTCACCTACCTTATTTTTTTTATGATTACCAATGAGTTTTTCAGAAATGGTTTTTAATGATTTTTCATGTTTTTCATTTGAATAATAATTTTATTGATCTATGTACCTTACATATATTTTTTTATCATACCATGTTTAAAAAAAATTCACATGGTTTAGGGATGGGTAAGATAAAGGTGGAAGTCCTGCTGAATTTTGTGAACATTTTTCTTGAAAATAAAACATGTTTTATTTTAAAAGTGTTTCCTTTAGTGAAAAAATGGATACTTAGTACAATAGTATACTTGTAATGTATGGGTTTAATATGTATGATTAAGTCATAATTCCATAAAAATATTACCATAAAATATATTTGGGAAAATAATGTTACATTTTGTTTTAAACATAACTAGAATATGTTTGTTTTTTAAGGTCAGGTCCTAAAAGTTGGTATCAGAGTAGGGTTTAGAAAATTTTGGAGATTATGATGATTGTTTTAGTGTTATGGATTTCATCACAAGTTTATAATTTTACAGTTGATAATAAGTTTGATATCTTAGAAAACCATTTTTAGGAATTTTTGTATGAAATTTTAAGGTGATTGGTGAATTTTTTGTAGACATTCATTTTTTAGGTTTTTATGGGTTATTAAATTTTGTGGTGAAACACGAAATGTATGAGAAAACCATTTAGGTTAAAAAAATTTAAGGTTATTATTTTGGATGTTTATAACATCCCTATAATTTTATATGGATTATATTAATAATTTTATAAAAAGGAAAACCCACTAGATGGGTAACAAATTGTCACATGTGGTAGGGATTTGGGAATTGAACACAAAACTGAAGGAAAAAATGGTGCACCACCTACCATATGACTACATTATGTACTAGTTTGTATGATTTATTTTATATTTAGATAAAATATTTTTGGGATGAATAATAATTTAATTTTGGTAAATTATTTTTTATCGAATAGAGTTCTATGGGATTAGAAAATTATTTGGGGATTAATGTTATTTCGGAAGTTGTTCACTATTTTTGGAATCCAATAAGATAAAGTTAAATAGAATATTACAGGATTTTGTTTGATGAAAAATGGTTGAATTTTATTTTGGAAGCATATTTGGTTTTATTATAGCTTTATGGTTATTTATAGAAATTATTAAGATATCATGGTGGTTATTTTTTTTTTGGAAAATCACATTTTGGTATAAGCGTTTAAGAGTGATTGATGTTATTTATAGATTTTAAATGCCCAAAAAATAATCATTAATATTTTAAGAAAGGAATAAATACTTGAATATGGGTATTATTTTAGCCACAAATGAAAAGAACGAGGAAAGAGACCATGATCACTAGGATCATATAATGCCCTATGAGACACAGAAACTCATTTTAAATAGATGGTGATGAAGACGATCTTGCACAAAACATATCCAGTGGAAGATCCTTTGAATCCCCATTTGAAAAAGTCCTTCATATTTTGAAAAGGAACCTCACATGATAAATTATCGTGAGGGAAAAACTTGATAAGATCCCCCAAGTCATGTGGATTGTCTACCAGTGGATTCCTAATGAAACATCCAATAAACCCATAAATAATAGGATGAAAAATATCCCAAAGTGGAGATCCAATTGCGGTCGTAAAACTCATGTGATGCATCCCTAATGGGGAGAATTATTTACCTAAAAACATTTGTAAAAACACATAAGAACAATGAAATTTCTAAAATAAACAATGTAAATAAAAATAGGATAAGGGGGAGTCTGCTGAATTCATAAAAATCACGTGTCATCCCATAGATATCTGAGAAAAACTACAATTTCCTAGAAATATTACCACCTCATTTCAGAAAAGACAAGTAGAATGTCATCCTTATAACACTATGAGCCTCAAAAATGTCAAAGAGACTGCACACTCTCCCTTGGTCTCAATAAGTAAACGAGGATGAAATTTATTATAAAATTCCCATGCATATATATTGGACCTTTTATTGGCCACATGATGCATCACCCTGATGTAAAGTGATTGTCCTTGATAACACTCCATAAAAATCACATGACCCCAGGACCTTGTAAATTACCTGGGGAAAATAAAGAGGGAAATTAAGGGGGCCTTTCATGTAACGACCCAAAGTTTCATTAATTGAAAATCCCTCTTGATCCAGTTAAATGAATCTTTATAAAACATATTTTTAGAAGATTTCAACTTCTTTGGTTTTATGATAAGAATTTTAACCGTTACTTTTATAGTCGTTGAACTGTGATCACGTGATTAGTATAAATATAGTACTTTAACAAATCCAATTTTACTCAGACAAAAGAAGCGATGACCTCATCCAGTAGAATTGCCCCATAAAAAGCCCATTTGTCAGAGCTCAGAAAAGAGGTGGCATCTTTGGGATTCTCCCTTTACTATGCCCAAGATGAGCTTCATCATGTCAAGCTCTAACGTGACCGTCTACGGGAAAAGTGAAAGTTGATTGAAATAACCACTCGAGCAATATTATTCGAGCCACCCCAAGAGTATTTCACCATCACACACCTTACCCTTAGGTCTTATGCGACTGTTTTAAGGGGTTATGTAACAAATAAGTAGTACAATGTTCATGTACATTATTTTTGTATATAATAATGAATATAATTTCTAGTCATTTTTGATACATTGTAAATAGTTTTTAAAGTACAAATGGTGTTTTTGTTATTATTTAATTAAGAAATATATATTATTAAATTAAAGGATTTTTGAATTAAATAATATTTTAATAAAATAATAATAATAATATTAAATTAATTTTTATTAAATATAAATGATCTTATAGTTTTATGAATGCAATTAAAATTTTTATTAAGGTTTGAAAGCCATTTTTGTCAAAACCCGTGAGTTTTCGATAAATGTCGGTTTTTATTTTAAAAGTGAAAATTATCATATTTAGAAAATTATTTAGATAAAATAAATTTTATTTTTGGAATCAGGACGTCAAAATTATCCAACGGTGAATTTTTGATAATTTTCTGAGACAGTCAATTTTTTGGGTAAAAATTAAATATCGTTTAAATATATAATGTGTTTTATGACATCATAATGACCCAATAGTGATGTAATAAAATACTATAATCTTTTTGTTCTGCCAATATATTATTTACCATTAAAATAAAGTTATTTTTGTTTTATTTTAATTATTTTTCAAAGTATTAATGGACCCCTCAAGACTTATTCAACACTTTGCCTTTTTAAATTAATTTCCAAGGCAGTGTGTCTCACCTCCACATAAGCAACCTTATTATTTTAAGAATTTAGGACTTTGGACTTATAAAATAATGTTTTCCTATTCCATTGTCCAAAAAACATGGGCAAAAACCATGGTATGGTTTGTGGTTTGGGTTAATTAAATATAAGGGGTCCCAAACCTAAATAATAAAGAATTCCCTCACCTTCTCTATATAAACCCACCCAAGCTCCAACTTACTCCTCAATAAAATCGCTTGGAGTTCGTCCAACCCCTGCCCTACTCTCTCTAGAATCCCCCCACAGTTCCCCAAGCTCCCAAGAAGCCTCTCACAAGCCTCTCTCTAGCCTTTGGAAGCACACTTCCAAGTAAGGTTTTTTCTTCCTTTCTCATTTTGTCCAATTTTATTTAATTTTTTTTTCCATTTTAATTTCAATTATAAATGTTGGGGTATGGTTTCTCACCTCCCCCATACTTCCCTCTTATTGTTTGAATGATGGGATACCCCTTTCTCTCTCATTAAATGCCTCCCATGTACACCCGTTACTATGCCAAAATTCAGAAAGGAACTTCTCTCTCTTCTTTTACATTCAAGCAATAATTTTGTATCATGAATCTAAATTCCATTAAAATTGTTGGGACATTTATCTATATGACCTACTTACTGTCCATTACATGTAAATATTATGAGGATCCCCTTTCTCTCTCATCAACCATTTTTATGAATTCTTATGTCATGTCGTTACGCTGCCGAAATCGCACCAATTTTCTAAGCTAATGCCATTGTGTAGTGGATACCATGCCCATTTCTCCATCAAGGGTATCCAACTTTATGAACCTTTACTTATTGATTACAAAGTTTCATGTATGAATTCCACGTTCCTTTTTTGTGGAATAAATTATTATGTTTTATGAATCCATGTTTTATGATCCATGTGGCACACTTATGCATGAACTGAAATGTTTAAGAAGGGTGTGCCCTTATAGTTCTCCAATGAATTGGGTAAAGTATAGTATCATGATACATCATGTGCAATGAGTGTTGAATCATTCTAATTCAAGTTCAACTAGGGTTTACTCATGCTTTATGTGCAATGAGGATTTACTCATGCTCCATGTGCAATGGGATTTGGCTCATGTTAATTCCATGTTAAGTGTTGTTGCCACATTTCCATGTTATGATTATCATTATTTATAATTCCTTTATGTTCACATTTTTCTTATGCTCTATTGATATTCCTATTTTCTAACATGTATTGTTCTCCTCATGTTATTCCATGTGTAATCCCTTACTGGGCTTTATAGCTCACCCTTTTCTTATGCATGTCCTCAGGTGATCCCATGCAATGCTAAGTACGAAGGAATGTATTGGTCATGTAAAGGAAGTTTTCAATAAAGATGTCGTATTTCATGTTTTATGTTTTTATGTAATGGTCCTAAGACCCAAATATGCTAAACCTCTCGATCTTCTTTGTTGTATCAAGTGAAGTTTTATGTAATAAATCATGTTTATGTGGTAATAAATAAGTAGGGTTGTCATAGTTGGTATCAGAGGATAGGTTTAGTTATTTTTGGGATTAGGAAACCCTAGTAAAGCCTTAGATACAAGATTAAGTATAATAGGAACATTCCTATGTTTTGGTAAGTACTAAGTAAGTGGTTTATCAAACAAATACATCTCTGTCTGGATACGAGCAGGTAGAGGCCGCTCTGGCACAGATGTATCCTAGGGGTAAAACCCGAAAACACCGATTTGAGCTAGACTCGAACGGGAACTAGTGCACGAAAACGGGCCTTGTTGTACTATTGGTTACAACACTCCCAGTGGATATGTTTTGATAAATTCACAAGCTTAGTATGAACCCTTATTAAGGGAATTTAAAAAAAAATACCCTATGAATATATGTTAGAAAGTAGATCATGAAAAGCCTATATTGAAGCCTATAGACTATTGAGTAAGGAAATAAAAGTTTGTTCATAAGTCATCAACATTTTTCATTGGATTAACCTTTATGTGTTACCCATAATTTTTCTTTTATTCCAGCCAATGGTCAGTAATAGGAGGACTCGGGCTAACAACCGTTGTGAAAATCAGGGTGATGATTGTACTAATGAGATGCCAAATCTAATGGGAGTGGGAATCACAAACTTTGTCATGCTTCTCTATCAGATAACTCATGTTTTGAATAGAAACACGGGTCAATATAAATGTTCACCCCCCCCTAGAAAGAACAAGTGGCTATTGAGAGCTTCATGAGACAAAGGCCTCCTACCTTTAGTGGATCATCTGATCCCACGATCACTGAACAATGGGTCAGCTCCATTGAAAAGATCTTCTCCATACTTCAATGTTTTGAACAAGAGAAGGTTCTCCTGGATGCTTATCATATGGAGGGTGATGCTGATCAATGGTGGACGTTGATAAAAAATACGAATCCTGAGGAGGATATTGAGGTGTTGGAATGGAAGGATTTCCGGAAGATGTTTTTCGATAAATATTTTCCGCGCACCCTTCGGCTTAAGATAGAGAAGGAATTCCTTTCCCTAAAGCAAAAAGATGAAGAATCTATTGGAGCGTACGAGGAAAACTTTACAAGGCTTTCACGATACGCTTCCATCTTTCTCGTTACCCCCGAATGCAAGGTTGACCACTTCTTTGGTGGGATGAATCCCAGCTTGTGGAAAGCATTAGCGATCCGTGACTTCGACAGGTATGAGGAAATTATTTGATGTGCCCTCAAGGTCAAAATAGATATCAAGGAATCACAGGGGTATCATGGGGACAAGAAGCATAAGGTGGACTTCAATTCTGGTGGTTCGATGGATAAATCCAACGATGCTAAGAAGATCCAGCACCCCACTTGCCAAAAGTGCGGAAAGAAGCACCCTGGAAATTTCGTTAAGGGGATGAGAAAATGCTTCAGGTGTGGAAGAGAAGGACACCTATCTGTTAACTGTCTGCAAGAAAGACCCACAACTGCGACAGAGGAGAGGAATGCTCCATTCGAACTTCAACGCGTTGTTCAATGCTACAAATGCAAAGAACCAGGTCATTGTGCAAATCAGTGCCCTAATCCAAGGGTTTTCAGAGACAACCAACAACCTCCAAGGAAGCAAGGAAGAGATTTTTCCATCACTTCTGCCGATGTGAACCCCGACAACGAAGTGGTGACAGGTACGCTATTTATTCATTCAAGAATAGCGAACATACTTTTTTATTCAGGTTCTACACTTTCTTTTATATCTTGAAAGTTTAGTAGAACAATCCCAGTACCACCACAAATCATGGAAGTGAAGATGTCGGTGAGTATGGAAAATGGGGAAATCATTGCATCCCATGAGTATAAGTCCTCCCCTGTTATAATCTGTGGATTGAATTTCCGGGTGAACCTCATCATACTCCCTCTGGTGGAATTTGATGCAATTCTTGCCATGGATTGGCTTTCCTTATATAGAGCCAACATAAATTGTCGGGAGAGGGAAATCATGCTCCATATGGAGAATAGACCCCCCCGATTCTTTACAAGTGTCAGGAGGAAGATGAATCCCCTTTAGCTCCATCATCTCAAGCATGGATATTACTGCCTTATGAGCACGCGTATCTAGCTCAGATGATTGAGTGCAAGGAAGAAACCATCCTTGAAGAAATTACTATTGTGAGGGAATTCGTTGAAGTGTTTCCCGAGGATCTTCTTGGACTTCCTCCAAGAAGAGATGTTGAGTTCTCAATTGAACTTATACCTGGGGTGCTACCAATATCCAAGACTCCATATAGAATGGCTGTTGTTGAGCTTGAAGAGCTGAAGAAACAACTACAGGAGAATATGGATAAAGGGTTTATACGCCCAAGTGCTTCACCATGGGGTGCACCAATCCTCTTCGTCAAGAAGAAGGATGGGTCAATGCAGCTTTGCATCGATTATCGTGAACTTAACAAAATCACGATAAAGAACAAGTATCCTCTCCCAAGAATCGATGACTTATTTGATCAGCTGTGTGGATCACAATACTTCTCCAAGGTGGATTTGCAGTCGGGATATTATAAAGTAAGGGTGAAGAAGGAAGATGTCACCAGAATACTTTTCGTACAAGATATGGGCACTATGAATTCATAGTAATGCCTTTCAGACTCACCAATTCTCCATTAATATTCATGGACTTGATGAATAGAGTCTTTATAGATTACCTTGACAAATTTTTGGTAGTCTTTATAGATGATATTCTAATATACTCCAAAACCAAGGAGGATCATGAGGAGAATTTAAAAACTATACTAGAGACTTTGCGAAAGGAGAAGCTCTATGAAAAGTATAGCAATTGTGAGTTTTGGTTGAATGAGGTCTCATTCTTGGGTCATATCATCACAAGCAATGGGATATCTATGGACCCCTTCAAAACAGATGCTATTGAGGGATGGCTGAGGGCACCATCAGTAACAGATATCCGTAGCTTCTTGGGGTTAGCTGGACATTATCGACGATTTGTGAGAAATTTATCACGATTTTCTAACCATCTTACCAAGCTAACTCGAAAGAGAGTAAAGTTTTCATTGAGTGATGAATGTGAAGAAAGCTTCAAGGAGTTTAAAAGGAGGCTTATCACTGTGCTCGTGCTCACTTTACCCAAAAGCGGGGAACTTTTTGTGGTATTAAGTGATGCTTCAAAGAAGGGAATGGGCTGTGTACTGATGCAGAATGATAAAGTGATATCTTATGCCTCAAGGCAGTTCAAAATCCATTAGCAAAACTATCCAACTCATGATCTGGAGTTGGCGGCGATGATCTTTGCCTTGAAAATTTGGCGGAATTATCTCTATGGAGAGAAATGTGAGATATATACTGACCACAAGATCCTTAAATATATATTCACATAGAAAGAGCTTAATATTCACCAAATAAGATGGATAGAGGTCATCAAGGATTATGACTGTTCAATACATTACCACCCTGGGAGAGCAAACAAGGTGGCAGATGCCCTTCGTAGAAAGGATCCATCAATTCTATCAATGATGAGAATTGAGAAGGATCCAATATTCTTAGACTTGATGAAGATGGACCTGGGAATCATAAAGAAGGGAACATCATCAATCCTTTCACAAATGATTGCTCAACCATCTCTTTTGGAAAAGTTAAAGGATGATCAAAAGGATGATGTGGGAATTCAAGAAAAAGTGGAAGCTATCAAAAAGGGTAAATCCTCAGAGTTTAATGTTAATGAAGAAGTAATTGTGCGGTTTGGGAAAAGACTATGTGTTCCATCATGTCCGGAGCTGAAGAAGGAACTTTTGGATGATGCACATAGTTCAAATTTCTCTATTCACCAAGGAAGAAAAAATATGTATCGAGATCTCCGAGAAAACTTTTGGTGGGATAATATGAAGAAAGAGATCGCTAAATATACATCAAAGTGCCTGGTGTGTCAACAAGTGAAGGCAGAGAAGCATAAGTCTAAGGGGATGATGCAACCATTGCCCATACCAGAATGGAAATGGGAGAACATCACCATGGACTTTGTCACTGGACTTCCAAGGATATCCAAAGGAAACAATGAAATATGGGTTGTTGTGGATCGTCTTACAAAGACTGCACACTTCATTGCTATTCGGGAGGATTTTTCATTGGATCAACTGGCGCGGATATATATCAGGGAAGTGGTAAGGTTGCATGGAGTACCACTATCTATTGTGTCTGACCGAGATCCAAGATTCACCTCTATGTTTTGGAAGAGTCTTCAACATGATCTGTTTACTGAACTGAACTTCAGTACGGCCTATCATCCTAAAACTGATGGCCAATCTGAGCAGACTATCCAAACACTTTAGGATATGTTGAGAGAGTGGTCAATGGACTTTAAAGGAAGATGGGATCAACATCTTCCTATGGTTGAGTTATATTATAATAATAGTTTCCACTCGAGCATCCAAATGGCACCATATGAAGCCCTGTATGGGAAAAGGTGCAGAACACCAGCATGTTGGGATGAGGTCGGTGAACATAGGCTGCTTGGACCAGAAATGGTCGATGAAATGGTGGAGAAGGTGAAAACCATTCAGCAGCATTTCAAGGCAGCCCAGAGTCGACAGAAGAGTTATGCATATAATCATCGACGAGACCTTGAGTTTAAAGTTGGAGACATCGTTTTTCTACGCATATCTCCATGGAAGAAGGTCATGAGGTTTGGAAAGAAAGGGAAGTTATGTCTAAGGTACATCGACCCCTTCGAGATTCTTGATCGTGTCGGGGTTGTGGTCTATCGACTAGAACTTCCACCTACTATGGCCAAAGTACATGATGTCTTTCATGTATAACTCTTAAGAAAGTACATACCAGACCCTTCACATGTACTCTATTCTGAGGTGGTACAATTGGAAGATGATATTTCTTATGAGGAGCAACCAGTGAAGATCTCAGATCGTAGAGAAAAAGTTCTACGAAATAAGACAATGCCCCTCATAAAGGTGTTATGGAGAAACCACAAGTTTGAAGAAGAAACTTGGGAATCAGAGGATATGATGATGTTGAGTTACCCACATTTGTTTTAGTGTGGGAAAAGGAAAATTTCGAGGGACAAATTTCGTAAGTGGGGAATATTGTAACGATCCAAAGATTTATTAATGGAAAATCCCTCTTGATCCAGTTAAATGTCTCATTATGAAAAATATTTTTATAAGATGTCAACTTCATTGGTTTTATGATAAGAATTGTGACCGTTACTTTTATAGCCATTGAATAGTGATCACCTGATTAGTATAAATATAGTACTTTAACAAATCCAATTTACTCAGACAAAAGAAGAGATGGCCTGGTCCAGTAGAATTTCCTCATACGAAGCCCATTTGTCAGAGCTCAAGAAAAGAGGTGGCATCTTTGGGCTTCTCCCTTGACCAATACCAAGATGAGATTCATCATGTCAAGCTCAAGAATGACCATCTATGTAAAAAGTGGAAATTGATTGAAATTACCACTCGAACGATGTTATCCGAGCCACCCCAAGAGTCTGTCACCATCGCACACCTTACCCTTAGGTCTTATGTGGCTGTTTTAAGGGGTTATGTAACAAATAAGTAGTACTATGTTCATGTACATTATTTTTGTATATAATAATGATTATAATTTCTTTTCATTTTTGATACATTGTAAATAGTTTTTAAATTACAAATGGGGTTTTAGTTATTATTTAATTAAGAAATCTATTTTATTAAATTAAGGGATTTTTGAATTAAATAATATTTTAATAAAATAAAAATATTATTATTAAAATAATTTTTATTAAATATAAATGATCTTATAATTTTATGAATGCAATTAAAATTTTTATTAAGGTTTGAAAGCCATTTTTTTCAAAACCCGTGAATTTTTGACAAATGTCGGTTTTTATTTTAAAAGTGAAAATTAACATATTTCGAAAATTATTTAGATAAAATAAATGTTATTTTTTGAATCAGGATGTCGAAATTATCCAATGGTGAATTTTTCATAATTTTCTGAGACAGTCAAATGTTTGGGTAAAAATTAAATACCGTTTAAATATATAATGTGTTTATGACATCATAATGACCCAATAGTGATATAATAAAATACTATAATCTTTATGTTCGGCCAATATATGTTTTACCATTAAAATAAAGTGATTTTGGGTTTGTTTGACTAATTTTTCAAAGCATTAATGGACCCCTCAAGACATATTCAACACTTTGCCTTTTTAAATTAATTTCCATGCGAGTGTGACTCACCTCCACATAAGAAACATTATGATATTAAGAAGTTCGGACTTAGGCCTTATAAAATATTTTTTTCCTCTTCCCTTTTCCAAAAACCATGGGCAAAAACCATGGGATGGTTTGTGGTTTGGATTAATTTAATATAAGGGATCCCAAACCTAAATAATAAAGAATTCCCTCACCTTTCCTATATAAACCCACCCAACCTCCCACTTCCTCCTCACTAAAATCCCTTTTAGTTTGTCCAAACTCTGAACTAGTCTCTCTAGAATCCCCCAAAGGTTCCACAAGCTCCCAAGAAGCCTCTCACAATCCTCTCTCTAGCCTTTGGAAGCACACTTCCAAGTAAGGTTTTTTCTTCCTTTCTCATTTTTGTCCAATTTTCTTTAAGTTGTTTTTCCCTTTTAATTTCAATTATAAAAGTTGGGGTATGGTTTTTAACCTCACCCATACTGCCCTATTATTGTTTGATGATGGGATATCCCTTTCTCTCTCATTAAATGCCTCCCATGTACACCCGTTACTATGCCGAAATTCCGAAAGGGACTTCTCTCTCTTCTTTTACATTCAAGCAATACTTTTGTATCATGAATCTAAATTCCATTACAATTGTTGGGACATGTATCTATATGACCTCCTTAATGTAAATTACATGTAAATATGACGAGGAACCTCTTTCTCTATCATCAACCATTTTTATGAATTCTTATGTCACGCCGTTACGCTGCCGAAATCACACTGATTTTCTAAGCCAATACCATTGTGTAGTGGATTCCATGCCCATTTCTCCATCAAGGGTATCCACCTTTATTCACCTTTACTTATTGATTACAAAGTTTCATGTATGAATTCCACATTCCTTTATCGTGTAATAAATGATATTATTTTATGAATCCATGTTTTATGATCCATGTGGCACACTTATGCATGAAATGAAATGTTTAAGAAGAGTGCGCCCTTATAGCGCTCCAATGCATTGGGTAATGTATAGTATCATGATACGTCATGTGCAATGAGTGATGACTCATTCTAATTCAAGTGCAACGAGGGTTTACTCGTGCTTTATGTGCAATGAGGATTTACTCATGCTCTATGTGCAATGAGATTTGGCTCATGCTAATTCCATGTTAAGTGTTCTTGCCACATTTCCATGTTATGATTATCATGCTTTATCATGCCTTTATGTTCACGTTTTTCTTATGCTCTATTGATATGCCTATTTTCTAACATGTATTTTTCTCCTCATGTTATTCCTCGTGTAATCCCTTACGGGGCTTTATAGCTCACCCTTTTCTTATGCATGTCCTCAGGTTATCCCATGCAATGCTAATTCAGAAAGAATGTAGTGGTCATGTAAAGGAAGTTTTCAATAAAGATTTTGTATTTCATGTTTTAAGTTTTTATGTAATGGTACTAAGCCCCAAATAAACTAAACCTCTCGATATTCTTTGTTGTATCAAGTGAAGTTTTATGTAATAAATCATGTTTAAGTTGTAATAAAAACCAGGGTTTTCATATTTCATAGTCATAAAATTCAACTGACATTACTAGCCTATCCACATTACGCTCTCACAAGACCCCTCAAAAAACCGGCCTGATTTCACGAAGTCTCCCTAATATATCATCCTTGTCTTAGGGAAATTATTAGAAAAGTCTCCTCAGATCATGAGAAGTAATTTCAATAGAGTCTATGGTATCTTGATTGCCCTTGGAAATGTTGGTAATAAAATATTAATGTCCCTTTGCAATATAATGTTAGAAACAAAACCCCATTAATTATCTATATTCAAATAAATGGGGTGTTAACGGGATGGACTCACAGTTATAGAAAATCATGTGACACCCCTAGAGTGATACATAGAAGGAACTCAAAAATACATGTGACATCGAGGCCGTCCACCGACTCCATACTGGATTCAAACAATATGTACCGTGAAAAGTTGTAATCAACTGGGTGGTGCGGCATATAATTTCTCCACCCCAACATAGAAGACTAACACACACAGAAAAAAAACTCTTAGGACCTCACATCAGCACACCCAAGAATTAGAGATAATTTTTTTGGAGTAGAGGATCCTGAGACTAGAAAGGCTTACCGGCAGGAAAGATCAAGGTAAAAACTACAGAGAACATACAACATGCACATTCACTTTACATGATCACTCAAAGATCACGTGAATGGCTTCTGGTGGGTCACATAAAGAATATACCACATATCTATTAAGTCATGCGAGACCTAAAATAAACTAACTGTAAACAAAACTATGGAATATGTGATTAAATTATATAAAAAAATACTAAAATATGGGATAATTATTTAATGGACATATACGATGATCCTCATATGCTTCACTTGAACCACTAAGGACACGCTGCACCACTAGGACATGTCACCCAGATCTCACGATGATCCTTTGGTATAATTTTTGTATCAATAACTGTCCTTTGAACATGTTGAAGAAAGTCACATGGTGCCACTAGGAAAGAAACCCATGTTTCACAAAACCATTTGTTCTTTCTATCCAAACCTTGCAGTGTCCTTTAAAAATATCTCCTAACTCATATAGCAGCAACAACACATGTCATCGAAGTCTCGCAACATCACTTGGGCTTGTCCACTAGATCTGGCAACACCCTGGGCATGCTAGCTCGATCTCATGATGACCCCCAAGATATGAACGACTACACATATTCCCCTTAAAACCATGAAAAAACGTTTTAATAGTTCTAAGAAGTGTTGTTCGTCGAAGCGCTGATAATGTAGGGACCCCCTTTATAAACACTAAAAACACTAGTAAAGGGAACTTTTTATCTTTTTTAAAAAAGTAATCAAAAAGATAACTCTTTATCAGCTCTATTTTAGCACTGATAATATAGTTACAGGATTTAATGTGCCGTTAATATAATAACACACACAAAAAAATCCAATAATTTCAAATAATGCTATATACATTTAATTTACATCATGGAAAAATGTCCGTTGTTGGTATATAAAAAAATGACTTATAGATTTCAATAAATGTTTTATATAATTACATTTAAAATTATCCAAAAAACATTTAAAAACATTAATATTTCATTTTTGATGCTCCTGATCCTCTCTCATAAATGTCCGCCTATGGTATCATTTTATGAAAAAAATTTCTCAACCAGAGAAAAAGATTCTTCCAATATAAGAAAAAAAATATTATTTTTTTAATAATAAAAAGAAATTAATTAAAAATAAATATAAAATAATACATTAATAAGATGTAAATATTTTAAAAAAATAAAAATTTTGAGTGATATCAATCACTCTGTGTCGTATTTAGGTGGGTTTTATTCCTACACATCACAAATGAGTTATGTATTATTGCGCTAAAATATCAAAACATTCTGAATGTGTTTTTCCTATTTTCATTATGTTACTTTTTATTTTACAAAAATTGATGTCAATTTTATATAATGAATCATTTGGAGTTATATCAGTCACACCATGCATTAGATTGAGGTGAGTCTATTTCCTACTTATCAAAAATTTATTATGGATCATTGTCCAGAAATATCAAAACAATCCGAATTCATTTTCTCATTATTTAGTATGTTAGTTGTGTTTATTAAATAAAATAACATTTCAAATAAGAAATATTCATTTTTAGTCATACCAGATGCATAATTCATCAGTTTGACAAGATAATAATTCATATATGTCAAAAAACGACTTATAAATCACTATCCTAAATTGTAAATAAAATTAGAGAACATTGTCTCGGTTTTTAGTGGGGGACATGTTTTGAACTAAAATGACAATTTTAAACTGATAACTAACACTTTGAGTCATACCAGTCACACAATGAATCATATTGTGCTATGTTTGATTCATAGACATCAAAACTGACTCACTGATAATTTTACTAAACTATCAAAACAATCTAGATGAATTTTCTTAGTTTGTAGTACATCACTAATTCTTTTTTACTTAAATTAATGTCAATTTCAACAAAGAGGAACACTGGTAGTCATACTAGTCATACTGTGTGTCGTATTGAGGTGTGGTTGACTCTTATAACACAAAAAGGACTCATGGATCATTTTCCTAAAATATCAAAACAATCCAAACATGTTTACTCAATTTTAAGTATGTGACTATTTATTTTTAAAACAACTAATGTCAATTTTAAACAAAAATAAAATAATTGAGTTATACTGGCCACAACATACATCATATTGAGGTTTGGTTTATTCCTACATGTGACAAATGACTTATAGGTAATTTTCCAAAAGTATAAAAACAACAAAAATGCATTTTAATGATTTCAAATATGAGAGTTGTGATAGTTTATTAAAATTTAATTTCAAACTAGAATCCCACTTTTTGTATCATACCATCCATATCATGTGTTATTTTTACATAAGGCTAAATTATACTCATAAAAAATGATTTATGAATCGATGTCAAAAATTATCAAGATAATTGGACCTCATTTTGTTTTTTTCATTGTGGGACACATTTTGAACTAAAAAGTAAATTTTATATTGATAACAAACAATTTAATTCATACAAGTCACACTTTACATTGGATTAAGGTTTGGTTTATTTTTACACATCACAAATGAATCATGGATAATTTTTTTAAATTATCAAAATATTGAAAATGTATTTTCTCAGATTTCAGTATGTAAATTTTTATTTTTAACTTAAACTAATGTCAAAATTAAATAAAAAGTCACACATAGAGTCATACCGATTACACCATATGTCATATTGAGGTGCGGTTTAATATTACACATAAAAAATGGTTCATGGATCATTTCCATAAAATATCAAAACAATCCTAATGTGTTTTCTTTTTTTTAGTATGTCACTTATTATTTTTACTGAAATTAATATAAATGTTAAATAAAATTAGACACCTTGAGTTAAACCATCCACACCATGCTTCATATTGAGTTGCGGTTTGTTACTACATATTATAAATGGATTATAGATCATTTTCGTAAAATATCAAAACAATATGAATTCATTTTCTCAGTTGTGAGTATGCAAGTTGTATTTTTCTACTAAAAGGTCATTTCAAATTAGAAATGTTATTTTGATTCATAACGATCACATTGTGTATCATTTTCAAATGAGACTCATTACTCCACATCAAAAATGACTTTTGAATCACTATCCAAAATTTTTAAGACAATAAATGCATGTTTCATAGATTTTTAGTGAATCACACCTTTTAAATTCAGTATTAAAACATTTAATTTAGATTATATTAATGTAGTATTGAAAGATAATATTATGAGGAAAAATATATTATATTAAAAAATATTATCTTCCCAATGAATTCTAGGTTTCAGTCTCTATTCCCAATCTCTCATGAGCATGAGAATCTTCGAACAAACCACCCCAATTTGAACAAAGGAATCCAACTATATAAGAATTTTTTTATAAAAGTAATATTAAAAATAAGTAAATTAAAAATAAATATGAACGAATCCACTAATTATATATAAGTGCTATCTTTATGCTATTTGAGTACATTATTCCATCAATTATACTACCCATTCATTTTTAAGAAAATATAGACCATCTTGTGAATATGATTATTTTGGACCTTCATAGCTTCAATGAAAAAATGTAAATATTGAAAGGACTAATAAATATTTTGAATGAAATAGTAATTATATTCAAAAATAACTCTATCAGGATTCTATTTCTTTATTGAATATAATCTCTCTCATAAATTTACAAATATAATAACCATAATGTTTACCATTTTTTTGTTTTTTCCACTACAGAAACATTAAAGAGAATATGAATTTTTTTTAATGTTTTTGGATAGTGAAATATTTTTATTTGTACCATGATACTTGTCTAGTCAAAGAACTTTTCATAGTCCTCATGTTTATCCCCTAGCCTCATTCCTTGTATTTCAAGATATTGATGAAGCACCGTATCATAATATAATCCCTATTAAAACATAACACAAACTATATAACTTGACGTTTAGTTCTAAAATTATGAAGTTAGTGTATTAAAAATTTAAAAACACCATCATGTGTGGTCATTTTGTTGGATATACATGCATTGAATCTATGAAATAAATCATTCGAGTATTCAAATTGATCACAATGAGCATATAATGTTGCCTAAAAACTCAAAAATGAATAAGTAATTAATGAAATGAATATATATTTGATACAATTAAATTGTAGAGTTTTAAACCTATGTAATTGGTATTAAGAAGAGTCTATCATCTGAATGTTTTCGTTCAAACTATTTGACTCAGCCTACTACTATTTCATCCGTTTTTGGAATATATTTTTGGTTGTCCTTTAGAGGAGATGTGAGTACTATTGAGTCCATATTTTTTTCATGGGGAAATAATTTCAATGTTTTTGATATATACAATTTCCAAAAATATGTAATTTATTTACACAATATTAACATAGTTTATCATCTTTTAGAAAATAAAATCATGAAAACATACCTTATATATACATTTACAATTGTGGTGCTTAGAAAATAATAGTTTAGGACTTCACATAGAGTCTCAACACCATTGAATCATTGAAAATTATGTCCATACATATTTTCTTCAAAATAAAATATGTGACTATAACCATTTTTTAACTATGTATCCACCTGAACCTTCAATGATAGTAAATACGGATATAGAAATGGTGGGGTAACTGTGCTTTTGGTAGATCTTTTCGAGTTGTTGGTCAATCCATTAGATGGTTTTGAGTCGGTATTTTGTTTCACCCACTTCCATTTGTTTGTCTATAATAATATTCATCACCAAGACATTTTTTCCTTAATTAATTATGTTTTATCTTGAAAAATAAATTGGAAATGAATAACTCATTATTGACATGTTTTTTACAAGATGTGAGAATCATGTGAAGAATGTTCCAAAATAATTTTTGACCTTTTGAATATCATCCTCATCAATTGGAATGGGTAGATAGATGCTTGGATCATGGGCTATGATAATCAACACTCTCAGATGACCTTTCAGAAGTTGTCTGTTGTGTAGTATGTCATTTTGGATATTGAACACCGTATCCCTCACTATAAGGAAATGAGTGGGTGTAAATAGATATATATCACATTCATTATCACACTTTATAATATTAGTACATGAAAAGGTATTAGTGTCTTTATGATTCACATTTCATAGATAAAATTATTAGAACATTGATTACCATAGACAAAACATCTATTTATGGGGAATGTCTTGCTTCAATGCAAGTTGGGGTGGGGGATTGTTAGAAAATGGTGGTTCTAGAGTTGTTTCATATATTTTCTTGCCTCCCATAAAAGTGGATAGCATATTTATCTGTCATTATAATTATTCTTCATTGATAGATATTCATTATCTCATCTTTTTCATTTATTCACATTGATCCCCATCTTGTTTTCCCCCTTAAAATATGTTCATTATTTCACACCAAAACCTAGAGCTCTGATGTAGTTATATTTTTATATCCTTTACAAGGCCACCGATAATATGTGTTCATCTGGCACAGGTGTAGCGGATTCTAGTTATTATGTTGGAAAGAATATTTAATAAAATAGGCAATCATTATTATATAATAGCGATTTAAACAATTATTTTTCTTATGTTATACTTACACAGGTTTCCAACACTTTTTTTGTGTTTTTATCTATTAGAATTCTATATTTATTTTAATATAACTCTTTCTATAGAACATGGTGTGAGTTGGAAGTTTCTTTGGATTTAGAGTTATCAATATGCATAAAAATAGAGGAACATAATTATGTTGTTGTTTCATATCACATAAAATTATTATAGTGGATTTAAAATACGTAACAATTTTTTATTCAAAAGAATCATACTCCATCCTTACTTTCGGGAAGGGGTACATTGGTTTTTCTACCCATTCCTTATTTTTATCAATCAATTTTTAATTAATAAATAAAAAATTTCCAATCAAAGTGGTGAATACACGTATTATCAAACAATGTATTACTAGGGAAAATGTACCTAAAAAGAGACATCCACGTGATACCTAATAAATGCATCGAGCACTTCTTAGGTTGACATGTGTGTATTGATAATCAACGGGTTCATGTTTATTTTTCCTTCACATTATTTAAGATGACATCTCGTTTGAATTTCTAAAAAAACATTATGAATACTTACAGTAGTAATTGATACATAATTCTTATGGAATTCATCTTATATAAATGAGCTCTATAAGGGATGATGAAGAGTAAGTCTAAGTTTTATTATTTTATTTTTTAGTAAAATAAATAAATGATATCATAATGTAACCATAATATCTTCCCACATTAGTGTCTTAAGCCATTGGACAGTATGGTGCCAAAAATATACATCAATCGGCACACATTTCCAAGTGATGATTCCAATGTAACTAATAAACATGGACTTATCTGGGTTAACATACAGGCATAACAAATTCCATCCAACCTCACATTTGATGCCTTTGATTTTCACCTTAATGATTATTTCTAACACCACTAAACTATGACTCTATTATTTTTTCTATGCCATCATTCCTTCATCACTTATCATTTCCCTAGATTTAACATTACTAATATGTTCCTATGAATTCGTAGCATCAGCATGTGTATATGGTAATTTTATCTATGAAATGGGAGTGGAAACAAGATGAGAAACTAGTTATTGCTCAGGATTGGGAGCAGCAGCATGTGTGGAAGGTCATTGTTCCTTTGCACTAGGAGTAGTAGTAGGTTAGGAGACCTATTGTTCCTCACCATTGGGACCACTAGCTCGTGATGAGGTCATTATCTATAAAAAAAATTTAAATTAAATTTAGAGTACATAAATTCAATAGTAAAAGGATAATAACATGAGGTAACATGTTTTATATTATAAAAAATATAACCTAATTATTGAACTAATTTTTTAAAGGCTGAAGGGATTTTAACCCTCTCTGGACAATCCAAATCCCTTCATTGTGTCCTCCTATTACATAAAGAACTCCAACTACATTGGGACCACTGCAAAATGATTGCGACATCCTAATAAAAAGGACATTCCCAGTTGAATTTTCATCTGACTCTTTAGTGGTTTTGGACACTAACATTAAAATTTATGACTTTTAGTTTGCAGGATCTAGAAAATAAAAAACTTGTACTACATGTGATGCCATTATAAATGGTTCATCTGTGTACCCTTACTTACAGAAATAAACCTTCATGAATCCCAATTCATCTATTTTAACAGTACTCCTGTTTTCAACCCACATGCATTAAAAAATAAGCACTTGGAATGTTGTATAATCCAACTCCAATATTTTTTTGATTATTCCATTGTATGGAATATCCATGTAAATTGGATTTATGTTCATAGTAATAGAAACTAGAATTACTTCAAACACATGTGTAATACTACTATTTTTCATGGTTCTGTCTTCCTCAAGTTCATTTTAATAGAATATATATCAATTTTAAGCTAATAGATACATAATTGGTCCTCCCACTAGCCATCTATGTCATTTTAAAATTGAATATGAATTTTCATTAGACTCCATAAAAATATTTTCCTGAAAGTAACCTATGTACAGTTGATTATGTGTATTTTATATGCATCTTTCATCCAATGATGGATTAAAATTTCTAATAAATTCTTTTTGGGTATCAAAATATTGGTCAACCTCCAAAATTTTATACAAAACATAATTGTGGGCATACTCCTAATCTATAATATTGATTGTGAAAACCTCTCTTACAGAAATTATTTCACCTGCAAGGTACCCAGTGTGATGATATTTTGGTAGACCCATGATTTCCACACCAACGAGATATTTGGTATAGAATTCAATGGATTCCTAAAAAATATATCGATCTTCAATACAACACTCTAGACAATGTTGTTTTTTATAAATAACCTTTCAAAATATCTATACAGAGTTCATTAGGATACATCCGTCTATTGTGTACAAGACCATATAGTCAAATATCTCTCACCAAGTGATCCATCAAATGAACCCTCATATCAATGAATGTTGGTAGGAAGAAAGTATTCAATTCACATAATAAAAGGACTATTTATCTTTCTATAGTTTTCAATTTCACCAAGACTATAACTTTGTTTCAATGGTATGAATAAGAAATAGATCTTGCTTAATTTATGATAGAAATTCTTGGAAAAAATAGAGCATAAAGATATAGAAATTAGATCCTACATTAAAACATGTAAGTCATTTGATTTCAGACCCTTTATCTTTAAATTACTCATTGAAAAAATGTTCTTGATATTCCATGAATACTAGTCTGAATATTTTAAATCATCCATGAAGTTGAAAAAATGATATCTCTTCTACCTAGAAAGAGTGTAAGTAGCTGGAGGAAGAAAAGTTTTTTTTCACCCTTCACTAGAGAAATTTTTTCTTTTACTCCCATGTCAACCATGTCCAACATAGCTTTAATTACATCCTTTATTTTTCTGGGTGCATTTAACAGTGTGTTAATGACACTATCACATATATTTTTTTCAACATACATAACATCAAAAAAGTGTATTATGTACAAAAAATTCTAGTATGGTAATTAAAAAAACTGATCTATTTTTTCAACCAGTTTTCTTAAGGTATTTGGAAAATGGTTTACTATAAATAGTATCTAAATACATTATTTTTTTAGACATTTGATAACCTTTTAGTGGAGACGGTATTGTATGTTCTTCTGAACTTCTAATTAATTATTTCATTAAAGATCAGTACTTATTTTGTTGGGGCCTATATCTATGATGTCCTAGAAACACAATTTATGATTAATGTTTCAACCTAATTGACTGTGTACCTTCTTCTCTAACATGACACACTTGAGTTAATTTAATTCTATATCCATAAAAATTTCCATAAATAAGAAACTCATTTTTCATCCCATACATAATTGATCTCAATGTGAAATCTTCATTTATGTACGAATTAGACAATATAGCACCTGCATCCCAAAATAATTACAAATCATCGACTAATGGGTCTAAATAAACATCAATATCATTACTCAGTTGTTTTGTTCCTAATATAAGCATTGATAAAATAATGTATTTTTGTTTCATGAAAAACCACAATGAAAAGTCTTATTCATTATCCAAATGAGTAATCATATCATATGATCCATAAAATGTAGTTCTATCCCATCCACTAGCTACATTATCTTTTTCCCTGTGTTTATTCCATAATTTATAACTTCGATCTATTTTGTTATAGATCTTGTGTTCTTCCAACTCCTCAAGAATAATTAGTCTTGAATAAAGACCACATAAACGACAAAAAAAATGATTTGAGAAAGGTCAAATGAATGATCTTTTGGAGAAATGATAAACACTTTCAATCCATCTTCATACTCTTTTTTCAAAAGACAGTCATCCATCAATTCTTTATACATATCCATACTATTTGATTCAGTAATATTAATATTTTAAAAAATAAATACACAAAAGGGGCCTTTAAAATAAGGGTAAATAAATATTTTAATGATAGTTATTATTTAATTTTGTGGTCGGATACTCATCCCATTATAATCTAACACAAAACCTCAAGGAATATGTAATTATAGAGGACCCCCTAATATAAACCATGTAGGTGATGCAGGATGAAAAGTAGTTTTAGGAGTTTTAATGGGGTTGAAAATTAATTCAACTTTTATGGGAATGATTTCATGATGGATATCCTATGTGTTGGATAGAGTTAGTGACATGTCGTTTCCATAGTTTTATTATCAATATACTTGTATTCACTATATAATTTAAGGGTACTTCTAATTATATAAAAATTTAAACAAAAAGGATTATGGAAAAAAAATTATATTTCCTTTGAAAAAAATTTATAAAATCACAGTTGAAATAACATTAAAAAATAACCATTTTCAGAAATTAATCTTTAAAATAACATTCCTTTTTTAAAATAAACTAAACCATTCGGACAACTCTTTCAAAAAACCACAGTTACCTTTTCATAAAATATCTATGGAAAATTTATGACCCGATAGTCTTAATAATTTAAAATGAGCGACAACCCTATATATTTTAAAATTTTCATTTAATACTTCACACACCCCTTGAAAAAATGAAACCAGCACTAAATACCCGTTCAAAAAAATTGCATCCCTTTATGAAATCCAATCGGGTGAATTAAAAAAAACATGGTATGTAACCTATGTCCATGCCTAGTGAATAATCCTTTCAAATCTATTTAAACCCAAAAAGGGTTTGTTGAACACATATAATTTTCTAAGAAACATTTCAAAACACTTGAATCATTTTAAAATATCCACTTAATAATTTTCAAAAAGACATAAATCCCAAGGCAGAGTCTTTATAAAAGATACATCGATCATAAATAAACAAAATTTTATAAAATTTAAATCTAAACCAAAAATAAATTTATTTTCCAGAGAGGAACTTTATAGAAAATATATTAATATATAACAAAATGAACATTTTCTCTTTATTCCCTATGGTGATCTCTACATCCTATTTTCATTAAATTTTTAACAAGTGATAATGGAGCACAACTATAAAAGTGTAACCCTTTCCTTTTTCCAGTATCATAGAAAACTAAGTCTATATATGAACCAATGTGTATTTGTATTATGTGAGCAATGAGCCTAGTAGGATATCGTCAGAGATTTTATACCATTCATTTTTAAGACAAACCAAACAATTCTATTTTTATGGGAAATAATGGAAATAATTTTATTACATAGGGCTGAGTAAATAAACATAACAAAACACATATTTTTCTTTTATATAAAATATAATTTACCATATTACAACCATAACATTAAATAATAATAACATATCAAGAATAAACCATTAAGGGGTACCAAATAATGGCCTAAAGATATAATATATGTTTAAAAATTAAGTTAATAATGATAATAGAATATTATTGCAATATAAATGAAACACAATCAACTCACCATTAATGGCCTCATACAGAATACAATTCCAGTAGATGGTGTGAGATCTATGATATGGGTATTATAAATGTGTAATCCTAATATTATAACTCATGTCTCTAGAATTCCTAGATATGTACATAATTATTCCCATGATGTTTTTCTAAAACACGAACACTAATAATCGATGATTTTTTTTTATAAAAATATCATGTCAACATGGTATAACATCCATTGAATCATCCACTTATACATCAATGCCCATAACTAATCATGATAAAAGTTCAAATATATATTAGAAAAACATATATAGACTACACTGTGATTCATCCCAAATCAATAAAAAAAGTGTTAAATAAAACCCAAACACATATCCCACTTTCAATATAAGTTCGAACTCAAAGAGTGTTTTGTTTTATTTATCCAATGAAAAGGATATATTTTATTCAAACTTCTCACCATAATCACTCCATTATAATACCAATCATGATAATTTTCACCGAAAAAAATCCCCATAATTTTTTTAATATATAAAACCACCTCATTCAAACATTTCCAGACATTTAGGTTAAGAATAATTAAAAACATTTAATTGTACCAATGTATTATACAAATATACATTGAAAATTATCAAAAAAAATTCATTAATATGCATAAAAAGAAATAAAAAACTTTATAATAAAAAAAGATTATCTCACACTAATGAATCAAACCAAACACATAATTCATACATCGAAATGATTTTGAACACTAAAACCGTATAAATAATTTTTCACTATATAAGAATTACAAATCAAATAAGAAAATACCTTAGATTTGGAGGCCCAAAGACAACAATAGGATCTAGCAGCGGTGGAGTTGGAGTAGGAGGTAGTGGCAGTAGAGGGTTTGTGGCAAAGGTGCGGTTTGTGGTGAAGGTGGGTTCATGGAAGAGGAGGGGTTCAAGGAGGAGGTGGGGTTCGACTGCAAAGGTGGTGTTGGTAGTAGAGGTGGGTTCACAACAGACGAGGGTTTCATGGAAAAGGTGGGGATCGACACATGATGGAGCTGTGGTCCATGGCTGAGGTGGGGTTCATGGAGGTGGATGGATTTGTAGAGACAGAGGGGAGATTCATGATAATAGAGGAGGGGTTGGGGCAGAGGAGGGTTCGATAATAGAGGATGGGTCAGTGGTGCCAGAGGAGGTTCCAGCGATGATAGATTTCAGCTTGCATGAGATATTGAGTATTATGAGAGAAGAAGTTGACTCTTAGGGTTCATTTATGAAATCAGGTAAAGCTTTTATCAATGCTAATTAATATGATTTGATAAAAGGTGTGTTTTATCAGCACTCAAATAGAAAGTGCTGATAAAATATGCCTTTATAAACACTAAAAAAGCATTGATAAAGCTATAACGTCAATAATTTATTATTATTATATATATTTATAAAAAAATATATATATTTTTATAATTATAAATAAATAAATATTTATTTATATTTATATATATAATACATATATTTATATAATTATATATATCTATAAAATTATAAATATTATAAATAAATAATTTTTTATTTATAATTAAAAGTATATAAAAAATAAATTAACTATATTTATAATTATATATAATTAATATATATAATTAATATATTTATTATAAATAAATATAAATAAATATTTATTTATATCTATAACTATAAATTTAGATATATATATATATATAATTATATAATTATAATAACTTTATTTCTTATATTTTTACTTTTATAAGCTTATTTAATTAATATATTTATTATATATATTTATATGATTATAAATATAATAAATATATAAATATATAAATATATAATATAAAAATTACAATAAATGTATGTTTATTTATAATTATAATTATATATATTTAAATAAATATAAAATTATAAGAATTTTACTTATTATACTTATAATTTTATAAATATATAATTAATATATTCATGTCCACAGGGCCTTTGGGCCATCAAAAATGGATGGGTTATCATCTGGTGGGGGGGGGGGGTCTATAACTTGCCCTTTTGGGTGTGTGCGTTGCATTTCTATTTTTCGTTGTATTTGTACACCTAAATACCTAAAATATATTATAAAGAAATAAATTATTATTTATAATTAAAAAATTATAATAAATATTTATTTATTTATAGTTATATTTATTAATATATACATATATATTTATTTAAATAATTATAAAATTATAAAAATATATTTATTATTTTTATGATTTTATTAATTTATATATTTATTATATTTATTATAATTTTCTATTCAAATAAATAAATAAATATTTATTTATAATTATAATTATAAATATTTTAATCAATTTATTAATTTTTGTATATATTTCTAAATATATCTATTTAATTATATATATTTATCACAATATAACAATAATAAATATATTTTTTGACAATTATATTATTATTTAAGTAAATTTATATTTATTTATAATTATAAATATATATAAATATATATTTATTTTTATTTAAAAAATTATATTAAATATATTAATATATATTTATAATTATAATTATATATATATATATATTTATATATATTTATTAAAATATTTATAAAATTATAAAAAATATTTTTATAATATTTATAATTATATATATATAATTAATATATTTATTACATTTTTATAATTATTTAAATATATCTCTATTTATTTAGAATTATAATTATAAATATTTGTATTAGTTTATCAATATTTGTAATAATTTATAAATAATTGTATTTATTTATAAATATTTTAATATATTTATAAATATATTTATTGAATTATAATTATGTACAACATTAGAAGTATAATAAATATATTTAGTATAATTTTATAATTATTTACATATATATATAATTATTACTATAAGAAAATATATATTTAAATATTTTTATATAATTATATATATATATATATATATGAAATTATAATAGACATATCTATTTTCATTTTATAATTATTTAAATACATACATATATATAGTTATAATTATAATTATAAATAAATATATCTAAAAATTATTTTTTTTATAATTAAAAATTTATAATTACGTATATAATGAATATATTTAATATTTAAACATTTTTATGGAAAATTTATAAGTATTTATGAGAGTAAATTCATGGGTATAACATGAATGAATCATATACCCAGTAAAGCATATAGATAATAAAAAATGATTCATTACACATGGGCAACATGATTAATAATAAAAATAATAATAATAATAATAATAAGGGTGTAATGTTTAAATAAACATTAATTCATGATGAATACATAACATATGCACGTCCATTATACACACTCAACAATATATTTATTGACCAAATTCATTGGAAACATATATTTATTTACTTATTTATAGTTTTAATTATAATTATATATATTTTAGGTGTATTTATATATAATTATAAATATATAATTAAAAATATAATAAATATATTTATTAATTAATAAAATTTATTATAATCTTATAATTATTTAAATATAAATTTATAGTCTTATAAATACTTTTTTTAAACATGATATATATATTTGAAATATTAAAATATATATATTAATTATAAACATGAATTTTTTATTTAATGTGTATAAATATACATTTTTTTGATTATAAATACAATAATTTTATAAAAAATTATGATACTTTTTATTAGAAACAATTATCATCACTAACAATAATGCTGATAAATATACATCTTATCATCACTTTTTTTAGCACTGATGAAGGATAGATTTATCAGTGCTTTCAGCTAGGTATGATAAATCCACCCATTTTCTGAACATGTTTTTTCTTAGCACTGATAAATGTCAGCACTGCCCTTCCATAGATCAATGGTAGTGAATTCAGCCTATATCATGTGTCACCCTCCATACATGTCACACTGAATCTCACGATGCCCTCCTAAAGTGTCAGCCAGCAATCACAATGACACCAAGACAATTTAGCTGGATCATGGGACGCCCTCTCAGAATATCAGATGGGATTATGTGATTGATTCTAGGGTTAGGAGGATGGGTCTTGTGATGTCCTCCAAAAAATTCATCCTTTATCATACGACAACCATTAGGCATGCCATCCCTGATATGTGACGTCCCTTAGACAAGACAACATGATCATGTGATTGTCTTTGGACATGTCAGGAAGACATCCTAAGACATGCCAAGCATGCAATCAAGGCATGCCGATTGGAAAATCAATGCATGTTAGGAAAATAAGTAGGCTAGGTCCAAAGGGCATCCTAATACTTGATAACCTTGTTTATCCTCAATGTATAAGCCCCGATTATAAGGGAAACCTTAGTGTGTAAGCCGTGATCAATTGAACTCATATGACTAAGATTCATGCTATAACCATAATGCATAGGATACATTCCTAAGGCCCAAGACCAATAATAAGTATTCAAAGGGTAGACCCACGACATAATCTACGCATTCACAAGTAATGAGACTGGATACTTTCCATGCCTTGTTTCTCACATCAAGTATAGCTCATGTGGGAGTAGGGAGTCACATTGATCATGTCATTCACTTAAATATAATCTCTCTAGATATGGGAAATGTAAGTATGTAATCCCTAATAAAAAAAATAATCTGATATGCCCCATATATAAGGGAAACATCAGTGTTCAAGCTCCAATAATAGGGGAACATCTGTGTGTAAGCCCCGATCATAAGGGAAATGTTAGTGTGTAAGCCCTGATTATAAGGGAAACATAAGTGTATAAGCCTCATCTTATTGAACTATGAGGATTCAGATGCATGCCAGGACTAGGATATGCAAGACACCTTTCTATGTGCCAAGAAAAAACTCAAATTGGCATCCACCTGAATGTAAGTCCCACCATGTCTCCAACATTTCAACCATTTGGAGCTAATCATTCCCAAGAGAAAATCATTTCACCTCATCCATCTATGGACTGAGAACCTATACGAACTACGGAGAATCTGATTCCTGATATATCCTAGATATTTAGGATGCATTCCAAAGGCCGAACCTCGATATTAAGCTTCCAAATAAGAAGTCTTAAAACATAATCCCCACATTTACAAGCAATGAGGCTTGTTAATTTCAATACCTTGATTCTCACATAGAGAATTGTTCACATGGGATTCGGGAGTTGAAATGATCATATGTTTCCTATAACTAGTGTCTATCAAAATATGGGAAACATCATTGTGTGAGCCCTGATCAGTGGCATAATATTATGTATCCTACATATAAGTGAATCTTTAGTCTGTAAACTCAAATCAGCTAAACCATGATGACTATGATTCTTGTTATGAAAAGGATACTTAGAATGCCTTTCTAAGGCCTGAGCTCTATATTAAGCATCCATAGGGCAGTCACATTATATAATCTCTACATTCATAGGCAATGAAACTGGTTACTTTCCATCCCATGTTTCTCACACAGAGCATAACTCACACGGGTATAGGGGGTCACAATGATCATATCATTCACATAGAAATTCATTATCAAGAAGTCAAAGGTTAGTGTTTAGGACCCAATAAATAAAACAATATGATATGTCCTGCATATAAGGTCAACATCTATGCATAAGACCCTATTATAAAGGCAACGTCTATGTGTAAGACTTGATCATAAGGGAAACATCAATGTGTATGACCCGATCAACAATATAATATTATATGTCCTGTATATAAGGTAAATTTTTCTATATAAGCTTCGATCATAAGGGAAATTCCAGTGTGTAAAACATGATCATAAGGTAAATTTTAGTGTATAATCCCAATTTATCAGGACAATGTCAGTGTGTTAGCCTCAAATCATTGAAATATGAAAACTCTGATTCCTACCATAACCAAGATTTCTAGGACTCCATCCTAAGGCCTAATCCCTAACTCAAATGGGAACCCACATTAGTGTAAGTACATTCATGTCTCTGGTATTTCTACCATTAAGACCCAATAATTCCTATGGTCTGAAAATTGTACCTCATCCTTTAGTGGACTGGGAAGCTAATTGATCTACGATGAATCTGATTCCCACTATAACCAAGAATCTTAAGATACCTTTCTAAGGCCTGATGCCGAATTCAAATGGGAACCAACACAGGGATAAACCCCCTTATGTCTCCAACATTTCAACCATCAAGATTAATCATTCCCATGGGTTCATCACTATACTTCATCCTTTAGTGTAATGAGAACCCTATTAAACTATGATGAATTTGATTCCTTCCATTACTTGGATTTGTTGGATCCCTCCCTGAGTCTCAATCTTCATACTAAAACATCTATAGGGTTATCCCAGTACATTAGTCCCATATCCACATGAATTGTGACTATTTACTTTCTATCCCTTTTTTCACACCAACCGTAGCTCACATGGTCTTAGGGAGGTGGAATAGTCTCCTCATTAACATCATGAATCTCCACCTTCCAGAAAAATCTCATTATATAAGTCTCAATGAGGGCATGACATAAACATCCCCCATATGAGGGAATCTACCTCTGGACCGCTCCGAAGGGAATGAATGAACTATGATAAATTTAATTCCTTTAATAAACAATACATGTAGGATGTATACTTGAGGATCGTGAAAAAAATATGGTGCATATGTGCCCCCAAATATGTTCTTTTCGCATGACTTTAAAATCCATGGTTTTAAGAAACTATGTGGGTTTTGAATCATTCTATAAATTTTTTTGTAGGATGCCTCATAATTGCACACTCTCATTCTATGAATATTAACCACCTCCTAGCATGGAATTTTTATTTGAAGTTCTTAGTTTTGAAGATTCATCATATAAGAAACTATTCATTACTAGGAAACTAATGAATAACCTCAAATACATACATATGGATTCACAAATAAGATCCATATCTTTTGCACAAAAAAGGGGTCAACCAATGATCATTTTTTAGGTTAACCAGTCTTATATCATGATTATGAATACATTCACAAACATATCTTAAATTGAAAAGAGAGTCCCGATATAGGAAACAATTCCCCCCAACAGGGTTAAATGAGCCTGACCTCCCACCCTCTCTAAAAATGTGATTCCCAAAGTGTAATTGGTTATGAAACACCAGTTGAACACCTACCTTTGTAATGTAGGTTCATACCCAACTCTGGATCAGGGAACCATTGGTATTTTTATATTATGAATTATTGTGCAAGAAATGAACCCCTCACAATAAACCTTCTGGACAAACCTAATTTTCCTCAAATATTGTTCCTATTCAACTCTTTCCTACTGAAAATTATATAAAGAACACAACGTGAATATCTAAAATAAAAAATTATTGGTTAATCAGGTGTCAGTCCATTTTTCATTTCATATTCTATGTAAATAAAAACAATGAGATCAATGAAAAATCAACAAATAGAATGTTTGGACAATTTTCCATATGTATGGACACTTTTTAGGAATATCCTACACAAACCAAGAAGAAAATCCAAACATAAATTTATAGACGCTTCTCTGTAACTAGTGTTCTCATAAAATATGTCCATCCTCACATTGATAAGTCCACATGAGTAGAATGAAAATACTAGGAATAAAATCAAAATTGTGTTAACCATGATTATCTGATTAAGCACATAATTGCTATGATATTTCAAAAATAGGTGACCTTGTTCCTTGTTTTCTTCATGGTTGCAGATAGTTCTATCATAAATATCACCCCAATCTGAGATAATGTCATAATATAGTGATAGTTTTAACATGTTAGCTATAGATACAACGCCTGTGGGTCATGATATGATCTCACATGCCTGATATCTCCGACGTTAGGTGGAGAACACAATGGTCCAATAGTACCATAGACATGGTAAAATCCTAAACCGCGAAGATTTATATAAGGGACTCTATCTATTAAAGATAAAAATTCTACCTTGTCCAAGGAAAGATGCAATTAATCTAGTTTCCCTCATTTCCATGACTAACTGCTTTAGGAGCTTATCCCCAGAGTGAATCATTCACCACCTTTAGTCTCTAATGAATGTGGAATAATGATTCAAATATGGATCCTTTATAGTTAAAGGCCTCCATGGTGGGATAATGTTAACCATAATTTCCATCACTGTCCCACATGTACACATTAGTCACCTGCTGAGGGTACTACACTACACACTTCCACCTCTGACACCTATTCCCGACCAACAAGGAAGAAACATCAAGAATGGAAGTTGTTGGATATCCAAAAGTGGGATTATATCCCCAATCCCACTGATGATGTATACCAAAATACTCTGGTAGTAAATAATGAGCAGGTTCATATCCCTCCTCACTCAGGATAAGTCTTCATGCATATTTCTATAGTAGACACCGGGGACGCGCAAATCGTTACCCATGTGCATGATGTCCATTGATATATTCTAGGGGCACAAGGAGTAACTAAGTCAGATGGAGATGAATGAAATATAAGAACAATATAATGTATTCATATGGTTTTATTATGCATTCACAGAGACCACAATGAAGAAATGACTATTCAAATCTACCTATCCCTCCAATTACTAGTTCTCAAAGTAAAGGAAAACTCCCCAAAAATATTTTACTGATTCTAATGATCACTAAATGACTAAGTTAAAAAAGATCTTCAAAGCATGTGGAGTTAGTGGCTAACGAGGCACTTGTATCACACCCAGAAGATCTAGACGGACCTCTACTAGTGAATGAAAACAATGAGGTTGTGGTATCAGTCATCTCCCAATAGCTCCTCATACACTCTAATGATGAAATGTTAGAAGAGACTTTTTTATCAAGATTTAAAAGAAATAATCTAATAGTATGTTCGAAATATAGATATGTGTTGATTTGAATAATGAAAAATATTCTTGTATTGATAAATAGAATAGAATTATGATACGTGGATTCAATGAGGGAAAAAATGTGTGGAGGAGCATGTGCAGGATTGGGACAATATGGATCTCTACTTTGAGGATCTCAAAAAAGACCATTCAGAAATTGAGGCTACCTCTATTGAATTGAACCTATTTATCGTACAGAATTCTAACCACTTTAGATTTTTATGGAATGGATCAATATTTTCTTATGAAGTTTGATTTTCTGTATTATTAATCTTGTTAGTTTCCAAATATTTCCTTATATGTTCTTTTGAAATAATAATTTTATTTTGTGGTGGAAAAAATCCTAAAATATTCAAGCAGATCACATAATCCAAGCACATATGCATACTTTCGCTGACAAATGACTGCACCAGCATCCTTCTGAAGTAATACAAGAGGAGGGTAATATTCCTTCCCCCATTTTAGAGGTCCATAAACATATTTCAACATGGAATTCATATTCGAACTGGACTCATATTACTGTTCCAATTTTGGATTAACATAGGAGAGCGGTATATGCCTTGGGCCACGATCATGTTACTACCAAGAAACACCAGTGGAATATTCCAAAGGATGAGTATCAGACTAATACCCCCATTTTGATTGTGTCTCACCACGTGGGAATGAATCATTCCTTGGGATAGTCTCTTATTTCAATCAATAATGAAGTTTATCATTGGTACATTCTATTATCTTCTAGGTAATGGGGTCATACTCCCACTGTACTAGATAGTTGTAAACATGTTTCAGAAACTATAAAATAGTAGTCTCATATCCCTACACAATACGAAAATGAAGGTTAGAATATTTATTCCTCAACACAAAATGAGACTCTTAATATTTCCAATGAAAATATCCTTGAGGTTGTTCAAGACACATTTTCAACATCTCAAGGTTTCTTCAACTTGTCAATTGAAGTAGCAGTTGATCATCACTATGATTGTCCTTCTCGTGGAAGTTTAGAGATAGATCATAGGGACTATACTCCTAGCATCCACCTTGGTCAACCTTTTAACTGTGATATCTCCCAAGGACATTGAAATCCTCCCCTTTCCTAGACACCTCCATATAAATAGGGGTTGAAAATTATATTCCTTCATATAGAGAGGTTCTCAAAACATTGGGGTCAATAAAATATAGTTCCCTATCAGCTTCTCACAATCACTATACTCTAGTAACCATGTGACCACACAAAACAACTCTTGTGGTCTGATTGTACGGAGGCATGTAAGTCTGATGTAGAGAATGTCGAAAATGAAAAATGGAGAGAGTTAGCTAGAAATAACCTCCCAATAATGTTCTGTCTCCTCTCCATTTATGAATATAATTCCTTAAATGATCTATAAAAGGATTGAATTCCTTATGTACAAAAAAATATGTGGTCTATTAATCATAGACTAAAGGCTATAAATCTCTCTTATTTGGGATACAACTATCACCTTAATATCATCAATACAAAATATTGTTAGTTGGGTATGGACACCATTTCTGTGGACTGAAACCCAGGTGTGGAATAACATAAAAACACATATGTAGTGTTTTCATTGCGTCATAACAACCCTCATCAAAATTATTTTTATAGAATTGTCATATGTATGTATATGATGATGGGTGAAATAAGGAGCATTGAACATCACTATGTCCCCATAACAACAGAACCCTTCAGACCCAGTATACTATAATTTCATATCCCCCAATAAAATTAAAGGATTGGGAAAATCATGAGCTAGTTAGTCACTAAAACAGAATTCGACCACTTCAATAATTCCTAGAAATCACGAACAGATAGAGAAGACAACCATAAAAACTTTGAATGGGTCCCCTAAAAGTAATGTGAATTTATTTCTGACATTGAGGCCGATGTTTTAATCAACTGGAAAACTTCCCCGAATGAATGATTCATGTCATGGGATTCCATTGCACCCATCTCCTATATGCACATAACTATGCCACATTAAACAGGACGCAATATCATCTACCATAGCAGTTGTTCATGAGTGGACATGTCATGATGGGATGTGAAAATATCTACCACCACATCTGACCCTCATATTGTTAATTCCTAGGAGGATATAAGATAAATCCTTAGTAGCCTTAAACAAACCCTTCCCATAGGGATGTGTTAATTTATATATTAATCACCATCACATGGTTCATCATCCCTCAAGAAAATCCTAGGGAAATCAATAGTAATTTAGATGAACCCCAACCTATTAGGTTGGGGGAATTTATATCTACTTTTCTAGCCTTGGATTAATAAAATCCCCAACTAGAATCCTTGAAACCTCAAAAATAGGAGTTTTAAATTCCAATTGTGGCCCTAAATAACCCATACCCATAGGGCTGGGGAAATTTACATCATCATCATCCTCATAAAGAGATTCATTATTCTCCAGGGTGGGAGGTCAAAATCAATAGTTAGCATCCAATCCAGTCCTCCAACTATACAAAAAACCTATTCCTCTTTGGACATATTAAAAAAACATGATAGAAATATACCTCATGTTAAATATTCATATACCAATATGGGAGGATAATATGATGAAGGTTTTCAGACCCCACTAGGACTAGAAGTCCAAACAACCCAATACAGTCAAGGGATAAAATAGTGACCCTGATGGAGGTAGTGCATAATCATCCTATTGCATTGAAAGTAACTAGACAACCACCATATCTTAACGTGCCTTTTTATATTTATTCATAGTTAATATAATATATTTGGTGGATCAAGACACAAATTTAGTGGGATTCAACAAAGAAAATATACCCCTAGAGGAGGGTTACATGGACACACCAACCAATGAAGCATACACCGAGAATGAGAGAAGGATCCAAAATCTAGAACCACTAAATATCGAGTTGAAAACTCTATAGTAGGACACTTCCCCAAAAAAGGAAATGGTGTGGCTACTTCCCAATCACCACACGAATAGTTGAGGATACTTCCATGGAGGAACAATTGTCAAAATATGAGAGTTAAATAAAAACTCTCTAACAACTCAATGAGAAGATATTAAAGGGAAATATTCCCACTAAGTATCATATTTAGGTTGAGAATAATGTTCTCCCCCCATAGACTATCCTCCAGAAAGAGCAGTATCTGATCATCATAATTGCTCTGGTTCTAGGAAACTAATTTACATAAATGAAGAAGTTTTAAGTGATCACGACATCCATCTACTATGACAAAAACCTCTCCCTCTATAGGGTAATCATTCAATTCAAGGAAGAATCAAGAATACATGGGAGATAAAGGTAGGTACACCTCATCAAGCCCCATGTGATCCTTGTAGATGGGAGACTAATTAAAAATTAGTTCCCCAAAACATCTTAACATCATCGAGTCCCTGGATACTCCAATAGGATCCATTTAAGGGAGAAGTTCACCTGTGAATCCTGATATAAATATATATCTCGAGATGGTGGATGAAAATATTCCCTAAAAAATTAGCGGTAATTCTACCTTATCTACCTTTGATGGTGTAGGTGACCTCAAAAATCATCTCACACACTTTTCATCCCAATGTGTGCCAATGATAGGCCCTCAAGATAAACAGGGGGAGAAGAAACTGAGGTCTTTTATAAAGACTCTAAAAGGTCCAACATTTGTTTGGTATAGGAATATTCCCGAAGGATTTGTTGTAGGATAGAAATACGTTCATCATCAATTCCCTTATCAGTTCAACTCCACACTGAGGAAAACGACTTTAATCGACCTGAAGAACTAAAAAAAATTGAAAATGAGAGGGTGTCTGGATTTATAGCTAGATTAGAAGGTTTAACATATTACCCCAACATACCTCTATAGCATAATCAACTGCATGAAATTTGTTCCCAAAATACTTGGGATGAGTTGAAGACACCATTGATCCTAATGACGTATCTATGTGGGTTACATGAGTTCACAGAAATGGAAAAACCTTTAGAGGACACCAATCAGAGAACCCAATCCAAATATTGACTCATGACATCAGAATAGAGGAAAAGGCTAGGTAATGTCGAATCTTTATCTATCACTCCCAATCTTGGAACAATACCCATCAAAGCACCTTGGAAGGTTCCAAATCTCCCTACACATCTTATAGTGTGGTTTCAACCAAAAAATTTCCCATTTCCAGAAGCAATGAGTAATCATGGTCAACTAGGAATTGATGAATTAAATAATAAAGAATACTCCATCTAAAATGAAATAGTCCCTAGTTATTTATTGGATGCCATGGATAATAACCTACTCAAGCTAACACAACCTAATATTCTCACTGAGCTCAATCTCACCTACCATCATAACTACTTCCCTTTCCATAGAAGATTGGGTCATAATATCTTAGAATGCTTCGTCTTCAAATACATCTTTCAAGGAATGGTAGATTCTAGAGTGGTGGTGTTAGACAACCCCTATGAGTAGGTGACATGCATGACCATTCCACATTCAGAATATATGGCTGATTGACAAAAATTTACATCTATGTGTGGGTGGTTGTTCGATAAATGGATGGCTTGAAAAATAGTTGAATGAGCACATGCCACCCTAAGGACTTAGAGAATCAAACCGACAATAGTTCCCCCACCCAAGGTGTTGAAATTAAATATACCTACTAAAATTTGGCATGATGACTAAAATTTGGAAGAAATAAAAGAGGGATAGTCATACTTTACTACAATTTATTGACTGACTCTTTCATATTTCATCACTATAACATCCAAATCAAGGTAACCTCCCCACAAAATCAAACCCTTGTCCGAAAAAGATCTCTTATTTGGTTATGTAAATGTGATACACATGGAATAACCCTTACTTGATGATGAATGTGCCTCAGAATATGAGTTTCCCTCATATAACTGGTGAACAGGAGTACGCATTCTCCAGAATCGAGGATAAATTGGAAAATACTGGCATGGACCGACCATATATTTTAGTAACATCCACACATAATATATATATATATATATATATGAAACTATAAACCTTGGGAAAGAACTATAGTGTGCCAAAATGAGGCATGAAAGTGTCTGTGGACACTCTAGTGGTCATCCACACTATATTTTATTGCATAACTGCCTAGTGGGGGCTCAATTATCTGATTAGCCCATGAAATGGGGTAGGATGGAAAAAATAAAACCAGTCATAGAATAAGATCTTTCAAAATATGCACATGTACTAGGACCATATACCTAAAACAACTCAATTCCTATGCCATATTACTAGAAGAAACCCACCTCAGGAAGCGCCTACCTCTGAAAAAAAGTATAATATTCTAAAATAGTTGGAGGTGATTACTCTATTCATGATAAAAATATTGGATGTGTTACATTTTTAAATGAATCCAGGTAGGAAATCGTTGAATCCCACTAGAACCCACATGAATTTGTGACAAAATTCTCTACAGCTAATGTATATCGAGTGTATACCATTCCATTAGAATTACATGCCACCATCTCTTTCCTAGAGCATGATTAAGAAGAGGTCATCCATGGACACATTATAACTCTATATGTTTTGGGTTGATAGGCTATTTTTGATATCTAAAGGAATTTTATTTACAATTTCTCAAGGATCAATCACATCCTAATTCATACTATCTGATCTTTGGGATATAATGAAGGGGATTTGACTCTGACAAAGAAGACCATTCAAGGGTATGATAAAAATGAGAAAATAACTCTCAGGAAGATCCATCTCAAAGACTAGTTTGGGGATCTCACATATGATGATGAGTTTATAATTTTTTAGCAATAAAAATCATACAATTCACTTATCTAAAGACCCTATTCCCATAACCACATGGTTATACCATCAAAATTTCATAAATATATGAAATAAAACATTGATAAGAATGTTGGAATACTACATGGTGACAATTCCCCCTTCGAGACCTGAGAATCCACATATACTAAATAGGGATTCTATAAAAGAGGAATAAAATAGTAAATATTGGATGCTGATATATATGTTACAGCCCCAATGTCATGGGAACCACCCCTAAAAAACCCTAGAGTATGTTCAATGGTGACTACGTGTTACCCATAATTCTAGTTGAGGTGATAAACCTGTGTCACATTCGTGATCTCTTTTTCTGGTATTTTTCTATTTTATTTTTGTATACCTTTTTCCATGGGATTCCAATTTAAATTTTAGAAGGAAATAGATGTTTTGGGGAGGACAGGGCAGTGTGAATGGTTTGAACATGGTTAGTAGTTACTGTGGGAAAGCCTTGGAAACCATGCGACAAGAGAAAATACCATCCGTACGACCATTATCTATGTCCTGGGTAATTATAAATGTTTTTATATTTGGAAAGAATGGTCCTAATAGTTACCACACATTTTCCGAAATCAAGCAGACTAACCGTGTGCACCTTCCAAAACATTAAATTTTTTCCACATTTTCTCTCTCCTCTCAGGTTTAACCCCCTTTTACCCATTTTGGAACCCCACTCGGTATCCCTCATCCTAGGAATACCTCTACCTTCTTCCACATCTCTTGGGAATCAATTTTTTTGTGACCAATTTGGTACGGTTCTTCCACGAATTCTCAGGTAAGTGTCTTTTCCCCTCATTTCTTCCATTAATCTAGGGTTTCTTCCTTTTTATTTAGGTGTTTCTTCTTCTCTAGTACTATAATTGTAATTTTAGGGTTCAGACTAGACATTTATGAGTCGATCTATTGATTTATGGTTTGATATTGCTTCTTCTTGGTGCGATTGAGGTGCGGTGAGGGTTTCACATTGGATTTTGGGGTTTCACCACCAATAGTAGGTGGTTGCATGATTAAACATTTCTGGATGAATTTATTTGGTTTTCTTGAGTTTATTATAATGTTTTATAAGTTATATTTGTGGTGCTAATGTAGTTTTTGAAGTGTTTGGTTGTGAAATTTATTTTTAAATCGGTTTTATAAGATAAATTGGGAAATTCTTGATGTTTGGATTTGTTGTGTGAACTATAAATGATTTATAAATGGAGTGAATGTTTTAACAAATTTTTCATGAGGTGAGAACTATATTTTTGAAATGATTTCATGTGAATTAAATCGTGAAAGTGGATTTTTGTGTGAAATGGTGACTTTGGTGTGTGTTGGGCCCTGTTTTCCTAGTAAAATATAAACTTTCAACATGGATTTTGTGTGAAACTAGTATGAGAACTCAACAGGAAGCATGGATAGGTAGGAGGGTTTACTAGAACTAGTATGATAATGATTTGAAAGTGGATACGACCTCTTTTCACTTAGTGCGATTGAAAGTGACAAAAATAACTACACATATTTATGAATATAGACCACTAGAATATTGGATACATCTCCTCTCTAGTTTCTCGTTTATGAGAATGTGGATTTTTGGGGTTCTTATTCCACATTACAATGAGACGTGAGGTTCTAAGGTCCCTATAGCTAGCTAACACCCATATGACCTCTCATGTGTTAGGTTCTATTTGACCATTATTCACTCACTCTTTTCATAAAATATTTCTCCTGAGATACTTCATAGGAAAGGTATAGAATTTGAAATTTCAATTATTTAAAAGGTGTTACATTAAAAATATTTTCCTCTAAATTGTCCGAGAACATTATTTTCTTTTATCTAATCTTGAAAATTTATTTTTCATTATAATGTTTTGATCATAGAATTTATTTTGGTTGGAATCCTACTGAGAAATATCTCACACCCTTCTTACAACTTTAGGTGTAAGCCGACTTTGTCATGTTTGATATAGGTAAGGGTAATGTCTTGGTGAAGGTGGATTAGGATGCTAGTGAGCTTCTTGGGAGGTTTTGTGGAGATGCCATGAGGGAGATTCTCCCATTGCTTGTGGTGGGTTTTTTTCTATTGAGTTTTTATTCCCATTGGTAGTCGCCCTCTTTTTGGATTTTGTTTAAAACTTTTAATCTTAAATTTAAACCATGTAAGGCTTTTCTGTTTATGTTTTTTAGATTTTTTTATTTTTATATTTTTGTTTTTGTTGTGCTTGTATCTTCTGGTGAAATCGTTCCCACTTTCATGATATTGATACTCAAGCACTTGTTCCAGCCCATAGAGATCGGTAACACCCTTCATGCCTTGCCGAGGACTGGGTCGGGTGCTGGGTCAGATGGAGAACCATCTTAATTTGAGAAAAAATGGTGTCAGAGCTGGTTGTAACTTGTTGGTTCATGTTATTTGGAATGATTCTAGATAGAAATGATCTATGATTACCAGTACGTGGAGTTATGATTGCTAGTAGGGTGCATGGACATCAAACCATATGACAAACCTCAAGCCCCCATGGGATGTTGCGATTATTGTTTGGTGTCTCCTTTAGTTGGGACGTACAGGCTGCAGATTGTATGTTGGAAATGGATGAGGATGAATTGGTTTGTTATTTTTGTTGTCTTGAAAAGTTTGAGTTACTTTCTCTATGATTTTGGAATAATTTTCTATGAATTGATACATTGATGATTTATAGATTTCACTGTTGCTTTTTGTAGCAACATTCCTCCCCAGAAAGTTCCCACCCAACTGAGGGAAGGAGCCAGAGAGAGTTCTCCCTCACCACTTGATTAGAGGCCAGTAGAAGAGGTAGTACAAGTTGTTTAGGATCTGGGATAGAGAGTGGGTCCTGGTCATACTCTATTCATGGAATCTCAGCCTAGATTAAGAAAATATAAGTCCCATGAGTTATCAAAGAGGATTCCTCATACTTTTTTAAGTAGCTCATAACCTCAATAAGTTGAAGAATAAATCAAGAAGATAGAGCACATGTTTGAGTTCCTAGACCCCCCTAAATAGGTCTAAGTGAAGTGCGCTTCCTTTCTGATAGACGGTCCCAGTTGGATGTGTTGGGAATTAGTGGTTCAGGCGGGGAAGCATAAGAAATTGATCTAGAAAGACTTCAAGGTGGTCTTCAATGATCAATACTGCCCTAGAATTTTGGCATATGCAAGGTACCGAGTGTTTATGGACCTTTTACAAGGGGACCTAACGATGATGGAGTATTCCAACCATTTTTCTGAGCTGGTTAGGTATGGTCTTGATATATATTCTAATTATAAAATGATGGGTCAACGGTTTGATAAAGGCCTATGGCCAAGAATCTATTCTCAGGTCTTCTTGTTTACACTGAATACCAATGTTGAAGTGGTTGACTGAGCTTGCATGGTGAAGATCAAAGAGAAGATTAAGTCAAGTGGCTCTAGGGATATTTTTGAAATGGGAAGTTGTGGTTCTTTATAAAATAAAAGGAAGTGTGTTTTTAAGGGAATAAGATAGGCGATAGCTCATGCCATCCTTCCAGGAAAACTTCCTCTATTGTTTCTGATGCTAGATCCATTGTGTTCCACCAATAAGGGAAGGTGGGACACAACCCCATCCTATTTGTACATCCCCACACAAAACCTTTCATCAATGTTTAGCTTTGGGGAACATAAAATTATTTTATAGAGCTACACACTCATATTAGGGAGGTTCATGGTCAGTGGATTCCATGGGAATGTCATCTTAGTCAGAACCATGCCAGATGGTGGGATCTCTGTTTAGAGGTCGAGGCAGCATAATCAGATCTTCTTCTGGCCAGAGTTTTCTTAAAGTAGATCCTCATTCCAGTAGTCATTTTTAGACCTATATAGTTACTAGGAACCTTCATGTTGTGGAGAAAGCACCAGTGGGACATGATACAGGGCCCTCGACTGTTCGAGGTACCATTTTCATTGCATCATCTTTAGCTACTGTTATTTTTGATATTGGTGCATAGAAGTCTTTCATATCATCCCATCTTGTGAACCTTATGAATTTTCCAGCCATGTTGTTATCTTTTGTGATGGAATTGGTGACGTTGTTGGGTAAGCGGAAGGATCAAGGTCTCAGGTGCCTATCATGTGCACTCTATGTGTCATGGGTGGATATGGAATGGGATTTTGTGTTATTGGATATCGACTTTGAAGAGATTCTTTACATGGACTAGATGGTGTGTTAATAAGAACACATAGACTACTATCGATGATGAGTTAGTTTCTGGGCACATGAAGGAAGGGATCAGGTTTTCCTCGTAGAATGGGATCCACTGTTAGGTTGTGTAAGATCTATACTCCTAGAGTTGGGTAGTCTTGCTTTTAATTTTTCATTGGTCCAGATAGATTACGATAGTTGTGCTCCTGAGGATCGGTTTCCATGTGTAGTGGATGAGTTCCTAGAGGAAATCCCAGATGAATTTTCAGGTTCACCTCCAAAGCTGGATGTGGAGTTCGCAATCAGTTTGTTTCAGGGAACACAACTGATATCTCTTCCCTTGTATCGCATGGCCCCCACCGAATTGAGGTAATTAAATATACAAGTGGATGAATTGGAATCCAAAAGGTTCATTCACCCAAGAGACTCTCCTTGGGATTCTCCCATTTTGTTCGCAAAGAAGGGATACAGATCTCTCTGGTTCTGTGTCGACTATCGAAAACTTAATAAGGTAAACATAAAGAATAAATACCCTTTCCCTAGATTAATGATTTTTTTGACAAGCTAAAAGGGTAAAAACAGTTCTCAATGATCAACATGCAATAAGGTTACCACCAAGTATCGGTGAAGGATGAATATATCTTCAAATCATATTTTTGAAGTAGGTAATGCCATTTCGAATATTTGGCCACTCCTTTCAGATTGAAAAACACTCCAGAAGCCTTTATAGTGCTCATAAATAGGTCATTCCACCTGTATATCAACTCCTTCATGGTATTATTCATGGATTAATTCCCAGTATACTCCAAATTTTAAGAGGATCGTGAGTATCATTTGAGGGATATTCTGGGCACCTTGTGGGATCACCATATTTATGCTAAGATCTCAAACTGCACTTTATAGATAAAGGAAGTGAAGTACTTGGGCAATGTCAACATGGGGAAAGGGGTTTCAGTATTCCTCGAGAAGATCGGTGTAGTTATGTCATGGTAACAAATAAATTATGCATTTGAGATCTGGATTTTTCCCATCCTTGTAGGGTATTATAGGCAGTTTTTTTGGGGTTTCAAACGTATACCTTCTCCTATGACCACACTCACCTAGAAAGGGGTGATGTTTAACTGGGGTGTAGAGTTTTAGGCATATTTTGACAATCTAAATTGGTAGTTGACTACCAAAACCATGGTGATCTTTCCAGAGTCAGTAAGTGGGTATGTGGTTTACTGCGATGCTTCCGGTATGTGTATTGAGTTTGTGATTAGGGGGATGATCACATGGTTGCATATGGATCTCACAAACTCTAACCACAAGAGTAGAATTACCCAACCCATGACCAAGAATTAGTAGCAGTGATGCATGATTTGGAAACATGGCCTCACTATCTCTTTCAGCACAAGTTTGTGGTTTATTATGATCACAAGCTTTTGGCCTACATCTCCTCACATAAGTATATCAACTTGAGGTAATGTCATTGGGTTGAATATCTATAGGGGTTAGACATTGATATTTTCTATACCTAGAGAAAGGGTAATGTGGTTTCTAATTCCTTATATAGAAAATTTCTAGTGAAAGCTATGAGGTAGTTCAATGATGATTGAACTCTGATGGGGATTTTTACATAGATGCTTGTGGAGACCAAGGAGCACAATAGAGGTGCTTTTCTAGAATTTATATAGTTGGATCCATCTCTTTTAGAGCTAGTACAAGAGGATAATCCCAGTGACGATTTGAACCAATGTTATATTTAGTTTATTCATAGTGGGGAAACATCCTCAAACCGGTCGTTGTCTGCCATGGGAATTCAGAATTTCAAGGTCCGGTTCATAGTTCCATTAACTCTAAGGAAGGTGGTGATACCAGTTATGGATCCGTATGAGTGGTCCATCCCCCTGAGTAATAAAAAGATGTTTTTTAATGTTATTCAAGAGTTTTAGTGGCCATGTATGATATGAGACATAGATGACTTCGTATCAGGATGCTATACTTGCCTGGAGGTGAAGGTAGAGTATCAAAGGCCCTATGACTTGCATCAACCATGAAACATTCCTAAATGGAAGTGGGATGAGGTTTCAATGGACTTTAATATTGGCCAAAAGTTTACACCTTGAGGAATGAATTCCATTTGGGTTGTAATATCCCATTTGAATAAATCAACCCACATCATTATGACTAGAGCTTAAGTGAAGGTGGATGAGATAGGCCAGTTATATATCATAGAGGTGGTTAGGCTTTATGGTGTTCTATCAAATATTGTTTTTGACAGAGACCCCCTCTTTACCTATCAGTTTTTGGAAGTCCTTCAAAGGCCCATGGGGTTGATAATTAAAATGAGCACAACATACCATCCTCAAATGGATGGCCAAACAGAGTTGGTGAATCAGACCCAAGAAGACATGCTCTGTACTTGTTTTTTGAACATCATATGTTAGTGGGACATCCATTTGGTATTGGTAGATTTTTCTTATAATAATACTTATAAATCCTCTATTCAAATGACTCCCTTTGAGGTGCTCTATGGTCAGCCTTGTCGGTCTCTGGTGTGCTGGGTTGAGGTGGGTGAGACATCACTTATGGGACCAAGTATTGACCAAGAGACATCTATCATGGTCAAGATGATCATGTTGAGGTTTTTCATAGCTAATAGTTTCCACTAGTATTTTTTTTGATCTGAGGTGTTAGGATCAAGTGTTTGTTGTGGGTGACTAGGTGTTCTTGAATGTGGCACCCCGTTTGGGTCATTGTCCCTTTGGAAAGCAAGGTATGATGAAGTCGAGGTATGTTAGAACATTTTAAATATCCTGGAGGGTGGGAAAGGTGACATACATGTAGCATTTTCCATCCTAGTTTATGTCGATTCATGTTGTGTTTCACATCTCCTAACTGAATAAGTATAATACAAACTGATCTAAAGTGTTGAAATGGGATGAATTGGAGTGGGAGCCCAACTTGTCATGGTTTGAATTTCCAGTGTTGATATTTTAATCCCAAGAGATGGTTCTTAATGGGAAATATATTCTATAGGTCTATGTTTTTAGGAATCATGGAAATGATACACATGATACTAGGGAATGGAACGTTTGGATTAAGAAAGAGTACCCATTTATGTTTGTTGATCAAGTTTTGAGTTGATTTTTTGAGGGTAGAATGTTTCCTTGGTGGGGAGAATTGTCACATCCATGATCAATTTTTAGTAATTTTTATATTTTTTTGGTCTATCTTTTCCATTATCTTCCCATTTGAAATTTTGGAAGGAAATGGATGTTTTGGGGTAGAATGAGCACTTCACATGGTTTTCACACCATTAGTAGTAACCATGTGTAATCCCCGGAAACCATGTTGTAAGAGATAGTACCTACGACATAGATTCAATATGGACATGATTTATGGCCCACATAATCGTGTGAGTTTTTCTATTTGTACAGAATGGTATGCTTGGTTTCCCAAATCTTGTGGACTAACCATGCCAACCTACCAACACATTAAAAATTTTCCTCATTTTCCTTCTCCTCTCAGTTTTAACCCCTTCTACCCCATTTTGAAACACCAATCATGATTCCTCACCCTATACATGCCTCTCCCTCCTTTAACCTTACTTTGGAGTAAATTTTTGTTTTTTATTTGGTGTGGTTCTCCCATGATTCTTCAGGTAAGTGTCTTATCCCCTCATTTCATCCATTAATCTGGGGTTTCATCTCTTTTATTTGGTGTTTTCTTTTTCTCCAACACTAGGGTTGATATTTTAGGGTTAATACATTACATTTATGGGCCAAATTCTTGATTTAGGTTTTGATCATGCTTCCTTTGGGTAAAATTAAGGTGTGGCGAGGGTTTCACACCAAATTTGGGGTTTTCGTCAAAAAGGACAGGTGGATTCCAGCATAAACTATTCCTGATGAAAGTATTTGGATTTCCTGATTTTGATTACATGTCTTATAAGTAATATTTGTGGTTCTAATGTAGTTTTTAAATTGTTTTGTTGTCCAATTGATTTTCATATGTGTTTTATATGCTAAATGGTTAAATTCTTGAAGTGTAGATTTATTTTTTTCACTTGAAATTATTTATAAATGGAGTGAATGTTTTAACAAATAGTGTAAGAGGTGAGAACTATATTTTTGAAAGGATTTAGAGTCTACTAAATTATGAAAGAGTAATTTTGTGTGAAATGGAGACTTTTGTGTGTGTCGGGCCTTGTTTGTCTCATGAAACATAAACGTGGCAATATGTGTTTTGTGTAAAACTTGTTTGAGAACTAAACGAGAAGCCTAAGTAGCAAGGAGGGATGACTAGGACCGGAATGCTAGTGATTCATAAGTGGCTACCACCCAGTTTCACATAGTGGGATTCTATTTGAAAACACTAACTAAAGTTGTTGATGAATGAATACCACTAGAATATTGGATTCCTATCCTCTCTAGTGGATTGTGCCAGAGAATGTGGATTTTTGTGGTTCCTATACCACTATACACTAAGATAGGAGGCTCTAGGATCCCTATAGCTAGCTAACGCCCATAAGGAATCTCCCGTGTTAGGTTCTCTTTGACCATTATACACTGAACATCAACATACGATGTGTATGTTGATATACTTCAAAATAAAAAAGGTGTTTCCTTTGAAATTTCATTTCATTAAAAAATTTCCTTTAAATATATTTTTCTTTAAATTGTTCAAGTGATTTCATTCATTTTATATAATCTTTCATATATTTTTAATTCTAAAATTTGGAGCATGGAATCTGTTTTTCATGGAATCCATATTGGTAATAGCTCACACCCCTCTTACACCATTGGGTGTAAGAAGACTTGTATATGTTTGATATAGGTAATGGTAAAGTCTTTGGTGAAGGTGGACCAGGATGCTAGTGAGATTCTTTCGATGTGTTGTGAAGACGGATAGAGGGAGACGCTCTCTTTCCTTGTGGTGTTTTTTTTCTCTTTGATTTTGGTTTTGTTTTGTAATATCCCTTTTTTTAGATTTTGTATAAAACTTTTAAGCTTAATTTTGAACCATGTAAGGGCTTGTTTGGTTATGTTTCCTAGATTTGTTTAATTTTATATTTTTGGTTGAGTTGTGATTATATCATCGGGTGAAATCATACCCACTCTCATTGTATTGATATGTGGGAACTTGTTCTATCCCGTGGGGATTAGGAACACTCTTTGGGTCTTACCGCAGACCGGGTTAGGCACTGAGTCGAATGGAGATCTGGCTTGGTTCGTGGAAACCTAGTCGCAAAGGTCCAAGACCCTTATATCCCTAGTAACATTGTGAATAAAAATCATCTTAACCATATCTATATAATGACTATAGTAAAAAGGGATGATAATGTTTCTTCTCATCAACTCTCTCACCTAGATAGTGATATATAATCCCCCATATTTCCAACTTCATCAGAAAAAATATCCACAGACTTAGGAGTGAAAGAATATCAGGAAGACCACAGGAACACCCCTATCGCATATGATGAAGGTGTCTCCACCATCATTAATGGGATCTGGTAGGTGGATCAAGGAATATTAGAAGACCCTCTACTTACATTGATTAGTTCCAAAATTCCCCTCGCATAGTAAGAGATTTATACTTCATTTATAAAGAAACATCGATATTTTTTCAGTTAGAACTATAATGAAGTGATCCGAATGAATCCTTATGTGTCTACTAAGTATCCTGTCTTACCCAATGAGCATCAAGGCATCAAGAAGGTATCCAGGAAGATTCACCCCAGTCATACATCCAATGTAAAGCTGAAAGTTGAAAATTTTATCACATCCTCATTTTCCTAAGAATTAAAATATCAAATAAAGATTTGGTACATAATCTCTTTCAAGAAAAATAATGGGATGATTAGGGTCAAAATCAATTTTAGAGACCTGAATCAATACTACCATAAAGAAGATTTCCCATTTTCGATCACCAAACTCCTGATCTATGCAAAAACTATCTTCCAATAAAATTTTTTATGGATGAGAATTCAGGGTATAATCATATAAATATATACCCAAAACATGAGGAAGACACTACATTCAGATCACCTCAAGGGATAATTTTATATCATACCATTTAGTTTTGACTTAATGAATTGCGATGCCACTTATCAATGCACTATGCATTATATATTTATGTCATCCATGGGAAGAATAGATGAATGTTATTTAAATGAACCGATGATCAAATCCTGGTAGTGATGTGATCACGTCATGGATCTACATTAAGTCTTTAATAAGTTGAAACATCACAGTATAAAGATGAATCTACTTAAATGTGTCTTCAGGGCATCATCAAGGATGTTCTTTGGATTTATGGTATGCCACTGTATCATTGAGGTTGACACAGAGACTAGTGCTATTTTTGAAATTTCATTCCTAGAAGTATCAATGAACTGAGGTAGATATATGTTCACCATTCCTATATTTGGAAATTGATAACCAATTTCTCTAAATAAACTCCCCCCAACACAAGGCTAACGAAGAAGTGAATCTCCTACCAATGGGATGATGAATTCCAAGTAGCCTTTAACATCTCAAGAATTATTTACTACAACCCCAAGTTATGATGCCTTCTTTGTAAGGAAGGCCACTCATCATGAATATGGCCTCTATGGAATTATCACTAGGTTCCCTCCTCACAAAAAAAGTTTTGGGGAGCAAGAAAAGTCTCTACTACCTTAGATGAACAATTCTAGATACCATGACCTAATAATTTGAGGTCGAGAAGACTTTCCGTGCACTCATATTCATAGTGGTGAAACTGAGGCATTACATGCAACACTATGAATTTTATATGGTCTATTGTATTGATATACTATAGTACATTTTTTCCTCCCCATGCTAACCAGTATTATTACCCAATTGGTGGTCATTCATCCCCAATATATTATCCTGTTTTTATAAAAAAAAGTCATTGAAAGGGAAATCCCCAGCTGATTTCCCCACATCACATCTTACCCCAAAGAATACACCAGTGGAAACCATGCTTCAAGATGATGAGGTATTCTATTCCCATGACAGTTCTCAGACATGGGAGATGTATTTTTATGGTTCCTCCCAATGTCATATCTTTAAAATGATGGAAAATACAAAGGTCAATTGATTTGGATTAAGTAGTGTATTTTTCTCTCTAGAAAAATCAGTTTTTCCATACTCTTTCTCACTATCTGAAGGCTACATGAATAACAATGTAGAATACCAAGCCCTCATCATTGAGTTGTAATATCCCTATAGCTTCCAATAGCCTACCTGAATTTCCAAGGGGACCTGGAAGTACTGAAAAAGTATATCAATGGAGAATATTTCCTAAAAAAGGAATATCTAGACCCTCTCAATAATACATCAAGGGAATAATGGAAGAGTTATCTTTAGATTAATTATTAAATCATGTTCTTTGATCACAAAATGCTCACTCCAATGCATTGGAAAATGAAACCACTGTTCTGGCTTACACTGATCTAGAGAAGAAAATCCTATGTATTACAAATTTTATAATGGCCTCATCAATTATCATATATGATATGGGAGACATTAATTAGGTTAAAACCTCCCTATTGCATTATGAAATGTAATTGACCACTGGATGGATGAGGCCCATAATTGGTTATCTCTAAAATGATGTTCTCCCGATAGAATGAGCCATAAGGGGGAAAATTCAGTGTCATACAAAGAACATTTCCCAATAGAGTGGTCCAAATGAGATGAAGTCCCTCTAAAAAAATGGATTCAACAAAATCCTCTTCAAATTATGAGTATAAGTGGAGAATCTCACTTTCATGGAAGAAGACCATGTAATCACCTTCGACTCTCATCAATCTGAAACAAGGGTCTTCCAAAAAATTAGAATGCAAGGTTATTGTTGGAAGACCATGATATCGCACTATGTGGAATTCAACAAGAAATTTCTTAGATTTTAGATTCATGAAAACTTCATCCACCATCCCCCAAGATTCTTACATATAGCTACAAATTATTGTTCATTATATACTTTTGGAATGGATATTTTGGGTTCAAATACCCCAGCCACAACCAAGAAGGTCATGTACATCTGTACTACAACTGACTTCTTTTACAAATGGGATGAGGGATTACCCCTCAAAGTAGTTATGAAAAATAATATCATCGACATAATAAATTCCCATATCATTACAGGGTTCTATGTTTCTCACATAATATTGATGGACAATGACAACAAATTTTATTCTACAGAGTTGAAGAAACTGTACCAAGAAAACAATATCAATTCCAATAAATCATGTTGTTATCATATAGAGGTACATGAATAGATAGATTCCTTCAAAAGTACTAAATCAAATATACTTGAGAACATGGTGAACAAGGATAATAAGTCCTGGCCGGACAATCTCCACCATGATTTGTGGGCAAAATATACCACCACAAAAAAATCTACACAAGAAGCACCATACTCATTGATATACAGAACTGAGGTAGTGTTACCCATATAAGTACATCTACCATTACTCTAAATATAATTTTTTGGACAACTATCGGATTTTTAAAAATAATATAGGAGAATAGATGGATTAATGTAGCTCTATGATAATTGATTTCATACATTGCAAAAACATAAAATCCATCAAAATCGAATCACACAAGACTTTAATAAAAAGATTATCCTCAATTAATTAATCTAGGAAGAACTAGTGTTGGCTCCTTGAACCCCAATGATCCTAGTAGAGAATCCTCTAATGATAGAACCCAACTAGTAAGGGAATCATATCATACATAATGGCTATCACAACATAGATTAATAATTGGCCACAATGGATGGGGAGTGTGTCACACCCCCAACAATGTGGTATTTCTACAGAAATATTTTTTATAGATATAATCAAGAAATATCATCCTATTAGTATTAAGTTTAACTATAAAACACATACTTTTGTATGTAATTAAACCACACATGTATGTATTTACCATATGAAGTTAAACTATACAGAGATGTCCTGACCACATGATGTTAAAATTTATGGAGTCTTCCTCACTACAAGATGTTAAAATGCATGAATGATTATCCTGGCACCACGACTTTAAACTGTATAGTGTCTCTAGTCCTGGAATAAAGACATTAAAATACACAATGTCTCATTTGAAAACCAAATTACAATAAACTGTACAAATAATGTCCTTATCGCATGACATTAAACTACAACGGAGGAAACATCTCAATAATGAATCACCATACACGAACAAGATATGTGTGATGGAAGGATGAAATGACACTATCCCTATATGAGAGTTATCTCAACACATGGAATCTCTTCATCTAAGAACTACTTGTGGATTGATTCCTTCCAATGCAAGATACATAGTGATGCAAAAACCTATTGTCTTGGGTCCAACCACAATATTCATTTTTGTTCATTTTGGGTGATCTTCTTCCTTACCAAATGATGTTAAACTGCAAGATAGATGTCCTTAGCATAAGAAATTAAACAACACCAATAATTTCCTTTCCACATGTCATTAGACTACACAGGTTTTATATAACTATGTATGGATTGATTCTCATTTTCAATGAGATATGTAGAGACACCTAGATCCTATTTATTGGTCTAACCACATCATGATACAAAATTTTCCTATCATATACTTAGATTCCTCTGCATGGTGAGATGAATCCCTGCTATTTTGTGTTTCTCACACCGAACATAGATCATGTGAAGATAGAAATTTCTGTAAGGTTTTCCCTAAACACACAAGGAATACAAGCCCATGATTTTGTTATCGTGGTTCGGAATGAAATACCTTAAATGGAATTCCATGAGTCCTCACATCGTGACGTTAAATTACATGGTTCATGTCCTTTTCATGACATAAAACCGCACAATCATGTGGACCTCACATGATAGGACCACTATAGTCATTATGGGCCCATACCACACCTCCAACCAAGAACTACATGTGACATGATTCCTATTATGACATGATATATAGTGATGCCCAAATATTCCACCTGGTCCATTCAAGATGAATATAAATATACCCTTATCCATTTATTGTCCATACTTGCACAAGAAGGTCCTTTCTCATGAACTACATACGCATTGATTCCTATTAATATAGGGTACATAGGGAGACCCAAATTTCTATGTTTTTGTCCAAACACAATCCCCTTTTCACATTAGGAATACAACATCATTTCCCCATGATTTTAAAATGCATGGTTCCTCAAGAACTATGTTTGGATTGATTCCTATCATCACAGGATACATAGTGATAGTCTAATCACCTATCTGGGGTCTAGCTAAAACAATGAACAGACATAATTCCCACCTATACATATGGTTTAGTAATAAATTGAATTTTTCCTATTTAATAACATTGTATTTCTTGATTATTGTAATAATAAGATAAATAGTGACATCGGGATCTCAAAACCTAGGACCATCAATAATAAATAATTATTAAAATTCACCAAACTGCAAAGAGGACGAGTTATAGAATCTTGTTTTTTCTATGCAAGATTCAGAACTGTGTACATATTTATTATTCAAGTAATATATCTTGCATAATTTTTCATGTCAGTCCCCATTTTCATACCACATTACATTAAAATTCAAGGTAAATATCCTGGTCTCATGACATTAAAACAGGACCACAAAATCTTCCTTTCCACATGAAACAAATGCATGGAAATCATTCTTACCACATGAAATTAAACTGCATTGATGAAAGTACATCCCCATTATATGAAGATAAACTATAAAAACCATCAACCATGATTCATTTCTTATTAAATGACCATGACAACCTTACCTTGGTCAGCTAGAGTGTATGGTGCTTCTACAATCATTTAAGAACATCAGTCCAGAAATTATACTTCATGTCTTGAGTTCCTCAGGTTGCTAAAAACCTTCCATATCCCTTGGAAAAGATACATGTATTCAAGAAACCCTTTATTTGATGGAAAATTCTTTCCTCTGGCCCTTTCATATGCGCCTATGGTCATCAACCAAATGCTTCACTCAAAAAAATGTCCTTTTGATCATTATGACCCCTGAAATAACTATGTTAAATCTCATCACCTTATTCTGTTATGATCTACTCCTAATATGATTGTAACATATTATTACTCTGTACCAGATAACTTTAATCCACGCTTTAAAATATTTTCATCTCCCGCTTATAAGGATGATGGAGAACTCTTAACCCTTAGAATCCAAAGTATTCTCTTATGTACCATCCCCTATATTAGGTCCATGAGTGACATGAACTTAAAATTCCCACACTTTGGTCAAAGATGTACGACCTTAAACTGTAGCCTATAATGGTCCCAATCGCAAGACCTTAATCTCTTAGAAAAAGATACACAAAACTTGTCATGTTGAAAACACTCAAAGGGTATCCTGAAAAAAAAAGTCAAGTCTTAAGTTGTGGAACTCTTAAACTCTAGATTTTTTGAAAAATATGGGCATAAATAAATAATGTGTAATGATCAAAAGTCATAAATAATAGTCCTAGTAAAATCCTAGATATGCTCTTTAGACACTTTGGTTAAATCGAAGTTGAGAGTAATGATTTACCCCATCTCATCACCATAAGAATATGTTCACTAGGCGGTGAATTTGTTTTTAGGTTTATCAAAACCTTCTTGGATATTACACCTTTTACAAATCACACTTCATGATTTTTGAATATCAAATCTCCATAAATATTCCATATCCCTTGGAAAAAGATACACATCTTCAAGGGAACCTTTGGTTGGGTATTCATGTATGACTATTGATCATGCATATGCCCTTATAAAATTCAACTAAATATGGCACACTTTAAAATGGGATTTATGATCCTTGTGATCCCAGACATTATTACAGCAAAACTCAACACCTTAGTTTGTTTTGGGTCATTCTTGGTATGATTGTCCCATATCAACCTCCAAACTGAAGAACATTGAAACATGATTTAATATTATCATACCATACTATTTGGGTAGATTAAACATCCTTGATGTTACATTACCGATTTTTTACCCTTTCTGAACGTAAAAATACACACATCATTTGTTGAGACATAAATGGCCCACACCATATGATTCAACACCATAGGATGTAGGGATATAGATTCACAATTAAGAGCTAATCTACCATACAATCCATCCTAGATAGATTTCCTCTACACCCAACCTCATCATATAGACTTTTTATCTTTCAAAAATACCTTATGGAACTCAGATTAGAGTAAAGACAATAATTTCATGGCCATCTTATTAGCACATAAGGTCTTTGACTTACCAACTAAAATCATGTTCACCATGAAAAAAGTAGATCCAATCCATGTGACCCTTAGAAACTCCATGGAAGAACCTAGAACCTTAGAGTGTTATTGGAAATCATCAACATGTCTACCCCATACCATATTCAAATACTCAAACTTTTGGGTTATGACTTATATCACCCATATTCCAAAAATCCCAGTGGACCTAAGATCCATAGCATTTCTACCTCAACCAATACTCCCCCAAAAATCTTCCATGAACCTTAGCAAAGAGTGGATACACTTATTCCTGATTATTCTAAAGATACATGATAGATTTGACCTACCAATTAGAGGTATCTCCTCCTTATAGGAAAGGAACTACGATCCTTGTGAGCCTCAACAACACCCTGATAGAGCTCAGCTCCATAAAGTGTTATGGGTTATTAATACAATGTATTCATCCTATTCAAGTATCATTGATCATGATATGGGAATAAGTCCCTAAAATATCGTGATAGAAGGGATTATTTAAAAACATTAAATTAAAGAGGTAAAAGGTCTGAGTTAAAAGACCCTAAACTATTGTGATAGAAGGACCGAGATAAAAGACCCTAAACCACAACACATCAATGATTTAATCTTCAATAAAAGAAATTATTTTATGGCCCACTATATGGACTTGGAAAACATCTACCTACTCTCTCTAATTATATATTTTATAGAAAATGATAAAGCACACTCCCTTTGAGACATTTATTATACCCAATTAGCCTTTTTCGAAATAGGGAATCTCAACATAATAGGAGAAGATAAGTCAATATGGAATCTCATGTTGGTGGGAATTCATGAAAACTTATCATGATAAATATTTTAAGATTTAAATATTTAGATCTAGAAAATCAGGTTTACATTATATTAGGAAAATTATGGGTATCATGGGAGATTAATATAACATCAGATCAGAAAAAAATCATTTACATCATGAATGAATGAAAATCCGGAAAAAATATAAGATTCATAAAATACATTTATTGCTGATGTGAAATAGGATAAATATCCACATTTTGGAGTCTCTCTAGAAATATCATAAAAAATAAGTGCATATCAATGTCCAGACTACTATAAGATTTGATTGTAAGAGATGGAAAATTCAGAAAGAGACTGTAAAGAACATTCAATTGAATGATGAAGTGCCTCTTGTCCTGCCTCTTTTGCGTACATCCCATGATGAAGAGTCTCAACTAATGTAGTCATATCCTCAACCATTATTCTAGAATTTTCCAATGATAATGATGATGTTGAAAGGACAGACATCATGGAAGTTATAATTTGTTAATATCTCAATATTTCCAGAGTCTAGGCATCCATTGGAGCTAGAAATTTAGCATTGAATTGGTGACTCTTCAAAATGTATCCAAAACCACCTTTATTTTTCCAAAAAGGGGAACCTCATTGTGTGATCATAAAATACCGTTTCATTGGTGGTGAAATCTGACTGAATCGGGATAATTTGTTTCATAATTTCATATAGTGGTTTCCCATCAAAACCACCCACCCCAAATTCATGAAATATCTGATAAAGGAATTATCCTTGGTCACAAAATTTTAAAAATGAGTCTTAGTAATCAAAGCATGAATACGCTTCTAGACCAGAAAACATCTTGTTTAAGATTCTGTTATTGACGGGATGAGAACACCAGAAGGAGGAATATCTGGATGATCTGACATGAATGCAGGGAGATATAGCTATAGAGAAATGATCATCATGTGAATGAAATTCTATCCACTCTAAGATTTATATGGAATTCTATGGAATACCAAAAATTTCCTAAAATATTGAGAATATCTCAATAAATTAATTAAAATCATTAACAATGTCATAGGACAACATTTAATTCTCCTTGAACTGAGCCCTTGTCCTTATAGATGTAATTCTCAAGGGGGGTGGGTCATTTGTTGTTGTCTAGAAAATGAGCATCAAAAAATTATAAAAGGTAGAAATACATGAATATGGGTATCATTTTCCCCACCAAAGATAAGGAAGTGGAAGGTGCACATGATCACAAGGTTCGCATAAACCCCCAAGAGACATGTGATCACTTGTCTAGTAAAAGGTTATGAAGTTGGTCATGTGTGGGACATCACTGGAAGAAGATATCATGAAACCACTTTTGATAATGTACTTCTTATCTTCGGAAGGTAGATTAAAGAATCACTAATCATGAGGAAACAACCAAATAATCTCACTCTAGGTCTTGTAGCATGTTGACCGGTTGATGCCTAATGAACCATCCAAAAAACCCTAGGAAAATAAGAGGAAAATATCAAAAAGTCATAATCTTATTGCAATCATAAAACTCACACAATGCATCACCGATGTGGAAAGTGATTATACTCGACAATATTTTTACAAACTCACGAGACCCACAAACATTGCAAAATAAACAAATAAAATAAAAATAGGATAATTAGGGATCCTCTTGGGGTCATAAAAATCATTTGATATAGACATAAAAATATGGAAAACACCTCAAACACCAAAAGACATGTCCACCTTATCTCACGTTTTCTTGATTGTATGTCATCCTCATCCGGGGATGGGGCTCAAGCATGTCTAGGCAACCTCAATCTCCCCCATTTGTTTCATAAGGATAATCAGATGGAATTTTCCATAAAATTACTACATATAACTATGGGTCCTTTTATCGGATGCATGATGAATCACCAAAAGGTAATGTTATTTTCATCAACAACACTAAATAAAAGTCACAAGACCCGAAACACTTTTAAATCACATAATGAAAATAAAGAGGAAAATGATGATGGACTCCTATAATCATAACATTAAGATGAAACACCCATGATATCCATAAAATGGTATCAAAATACCCTAAATAAGAAGACCTAATTTCATGAAGTCCCCCTAAAAGGTCATCCCTCTCTCATAGAAAGTCCTACATATGTTGCCTCAGATCATGTGAAGACATTTCAGCCGGCCCCTAGATCACATGAAGGCTATTGGACATATCGATATGACAATATAAAAGTCCCTTGGTATAACCACATAAAAATAACAGAACTAATTAATTTGATACAATAAAATAAATGGTGTGTCGAAAGGGACAGTCTTAAAGTCATTGATAATTATGTGATTCCCCTAGAGTGACCCACAGAAGGACCTCCCGAAGATGCATGACACTGAGTCCCTCCACTAAATCCATCATGGATTAACGTGATATGTTCCATGAAAAGTGGTGAGTAATCTATGTGGATAGGCCTATAAATCCCCCAACCCAATATAGAATACATACACACACAGACGTACAAACTCTTGTAAACTCACATTAGTAAACCCAAGCACCAGATCAAATTTCTCAGAGTGGGTGATCGTGTGATTGAAAGGATTCTGATCACATAAGATCAGAGGAATAATAAGAGAAACCATGAAACATAAATAATCAATTCACATGATTACTCATCTATCACTTGAAGGAATTCTAGAGGGTCATGTGAAGAACATACCACATATATGCTAGATCATGTAAGTCCTAAAATAAAGTAACACTGAACAAAACTAAGGAATATATGATAAAAAGATGGAACAATGACTACATTATAGGATACTTATGAGAAGGACATATATGATGATCCACATAAATTTGTCTTAGAACCATGCATGACTTGAGATATCACCTAGACATGTCACCTAGATATTGAGACACTCATTTGTTATAATGTTTGAATCATGCTAAGTCCTATGGACATGTCAAACCAAGTCATAGGGAACCCCCGGGCATGCCACCAATGTCTCAAAAAGGCCATTGTGATCACCATAAAAACCATGCGGTGTCCTTCAGTCATATGAAATGACTTACATGGAGGAAACAACACATGATATCTAAGTCTTTGGATAACACAAAGACATGTCAAATGGCTCTTGAGCCCCCCTTGGCATGCCAACCATATCTCATTATGACCCCTAGAAATGTTATACTAGATCATCCATCACCCTCCATACATGTCACGTTGAATATTACAATGCCGTCCTAAAGCGTCAGTTGAATTTTACGATGAAACTAGGACATGTTGGCTGGATTATTCAATACCTTTCAAGAAAGTCAGTTCGGATCATGCGATGACTTTTAGGGTAAACCAGGCGGGTCTTGCAATGTACTCCATATAATTCAGCCTTAGTCATGTGACAACCTTCCATCATTCCATCAAGCATATGCGATGTCCCTTGGACAAGTTAATTGGATCATGTGATGTTATTGAAAAATTCATCCAGACATCCTTTGACATGTCAATCAGGCAATCAAGTCATGGTGAGAGGAAAATAAATGCTTGTTAGGTAGAAAATTAGGCCATATCCAAAGGGAATCTTATGACTTACCTCATTTTGTATTCTCTGAACAATTGAACTAGGTTGAATTTTATTCCTTCTATAATAGGGATATGTTGGGTGCCTTTCGAATTTCCTTGCTCCATATTAAGAGTCCAAAGGTTATGCCTATCATGCAATACCTTTATTCCTAAAAAATTAGACTGTTTACTTTCCACCCCTAGTTTTTACATTGAGAATAGCTCCCATGGGCTTAGGGAGTTCCAATGATCATATCATTCAAAAAACATGTCTCTTTCAAGATAAAGGAAATCTTACAGTGTAATCCCTGATCAGTGGAATAATATTATATGTACCACATAAAAGATAAAATTCAATGTGTAATCATCGATCATAAGGGAAATATTAATGTGAAAGCAATGATCAAAAGGGAAATGTCATTGTGTAATCCCCAATTATAAGGGAAATGTTAATGTGTAAGATGCAAGTATTTGAACAATAAGGACTCTAATTACTACCATATATTGGATACAAAGGAAACCTTACTAAGGCCCAACCTCAAACTCAAATGGTAATCCACCTCAGTTTATGTCTTTTAATATCTCTAAAATTTCTATCATCCGGACCCAATAATTCCCATTGGCTGATCATTCTACCAAATCCACCAGTGGAATGAGAAGTTAAATAAACTATGATGTTTATGATTACTGCTATAAATAGTATATGTAAGAGTATTTTCAAAGGCCTGATCCTTATACTATAACTTCAATGGGAATTCTGATCACATAAACCCTGCATTCAAAAGAAATGAGACTAGTTACTTTCCATCTGTTATTTCTCACACAGAGCATAGATCACATAGGTTTAGGGATTAATAATTATCATGTCATTCAAAAAAGTCCCTATAAAGGTGAGGTAAACATTAGTGTGTAATCCCCAATCATTTTCATAATATGATATGTCCCACATATAAGAGAAACCTAAGTTTGTAAGCCCTAATAAAATGAAATATGATGACTCTAATTCCTATAATAATAAAGATACGTTGGACTCCATCATAAGTCTAGAGATCCATATTAAGTATCCAAAGGGAATTCCAAGTATATAATCCAAACATTCACAAAAAATGATAACGGTTACATTCCATCCCTTGTATCTCACAGTGAGTATAACTTATATGGGCTTAGGAAGTCGCAATAATCATATCATTCACATAACATGTATCTATCCTGATAAAAAAAATTAATGTGTAATCCCCTATTGGAAACATAATATGTGATGTCCCACATATAAGGGTAATGCTAGTGTGTAAGCACCACTCATAAGGGAAATATTAGTGTGTAAGACCCAATAATAAGGGAAATGTTAGTGTGTAAGCACCGATTAACGAGATAATTTGATATATCCTGCATATAAGGGAAATGTTAGTGTGTATTCCTCGATGATAAGGGTAAAATTAGTGTATAAGTAGTGACTTATTGAACTATGAGGACTCTGATTCCTTTCATAACTAGGATATATTAGACACCTTCCTAAGGACCAAGTCCAAACTCAAATGAGAATCCACCTTTGTGTATGTCCCATTATGTCAAAAACATTTCAACCATCGGGACACAATTATTAAAATGCGCTGATCTTTCTACCTCATCCATCAGTGGAATGAAAAGCTAATTGAACTGTGGTGACTATAATTACCTGCATAAGGAGGATACATAGGAAGCCTTCATATGTCCCGAGCCCAGATTTAAATGGGCACCCACTTCAGTATAAGCCCCCTCGTGTCTCTAAAATTTCAACCATCAGGACCTAATCATTCCCCAAGGCTAATCATTCGACCCCATCCATCTATGGACTAATAATCCTATTGAACTATGATGACTATGATTCCTTCCATAACTAGGATATGTAGGATTCCTCCCTGAGGCTAGATATCCATATTTAAACATAAATTGTATTGTCCCAATACATAAGTTCCACATCCACATGTGGTGAGGCTGATTACTTTCTATCCATTGTTTCTCACATAGCACATAGATCACATTGGATTTGATAGGTTAAATATTCACATTAGTCACACCTTGAATCTTCAATAGCTAGGTCATATATAGTATGTATTCCCAAAAGAGTGGCATTATATAACCAACCCTTAATTAAGGGAATCTATTTTTATACCAGCCCAAAGGGCACAAACAAACTCTGATAACATTGATTCCTACTATCATTAAGATACATTGGATGTATCCCCGGGAGAGAAGCCCAAATATTCAATTCCTAATTTCCTATACAAATTTCCTTTCTCCATGATGTTAAATTTATTGTTTTTGACAAACTATACATGACTTGATTCCTAATATAAATAAGATACATAGGATGCCTCATAATGGATCAATACCCTCCTCGGAATATTAACCTCCTCCCTGCTTGGCAGCAGATTCCGAAGTTCTCTATTATAAAGATTCAATATATAATCAACTATTCATTATTGGGAACTGGATTAAGTACCTCAGATATATGTAGTTGTATTCACTTATTAGATCCCCATATTATTCATATAAAAGGGGTTAACCTATGATCATTTTTAGGGTAACCGGTCCAATATCAGGATTTGAAAGAGTTTCATGAACATGTCTTAAATCTATATGAGGGTTCCAGAGTAGGAAAAAATTCCCCACAAAAGGGTACGATGAGCTCACCCTCCCATCCTATCGGCCATCGGGTTCCCCTAAGTGTCATTGGTTCTGATACCTTAATTAACCACCTACCTTTGGAATGGTGGTTTGTACCCAGTTATCGATGAGGAAACCATTGGGTGTTTCCTTGAAAAATGAAAATGGTGACATGAAATTAATGATTATAGAATTAATGAACCCCTCACAATCAACCACCATTTTAGACAAAATCCACCTCAATAAGGGTTCCAAGTCATCTATTCCCCCTCAAAACTAAGATAAATTCAAAAAATTTATCATGGAAGATTATGTAATCAAATAAATCGGATTTTCTTGTTTAAATATTAGTCTACACTATTTTGGAGGATTTTTATGGATTGTTATGTGTGGAATGATATTTTTTGAACATTGTGCTTCACTATTGAATTTTAGATATTAAAGGAGTTTTTCATCATTTAATGGTTTATAATTTTTTGAAAATTATATTATCTTATCATAATCATTTTATTAGTTAATGTCTAAAGACAAGAAGAATATATATTTATACTTTTTTGGATTTTTTATTCTTATAAGTTTATTATAATGATTCAGGAATTAAAAAAATTATCTTTAATACTTATCATTTGGAGAAAAATATGTATTTTTGGTGGAATATAACTAAATGAAAAAACTTTATGTTTCAAGTAAGTATGATTAATTATGTTGTTATTATAATATATAAATAAATTCCTTAACTTTAGGAAAATAATTTTTAAATAAAAACATTATTTGTTTACTTTTATCAACGGCCTTTTTAACCCATCACATATTTATAGTTTTGTGGTGGTTAACATTCTCCGTTTCATGTTCTCTATCACTATCCATTAGTAATTGAGAGTTGGTTTTTTCTTAAATGTCCATGTTTCCTATATGTAATCCTAGAATGTGTTATATTATGTGACTTTCATTGTTTATTTTCTCTATTATTATGTAGAGGTTTTATTGACCCTTTTTATAATGTGGGATTTCAACAAAGAAATATTAAAATTTAAAACCTCAGTTTCCAAGCCCAAATTCGAAAATTTGAGGATGAAATTCCCAAATAGATTAGGGGAGAATGTAACATCTTGAGTTTTTTAATAATGAAACACTATGTTTGGTAATGTATATAGTACACGACATCAAGCTTAAATGAACAACTAAATATTATTTTTTAAATGCACAAAAGTGTGTTTTATATTTCTAAATAAATAAAATAAATATTTTAATGTTATAGAAATTATATATATATATATATAATATTCAATATAATTTTTAACATTTAACCTATTTCTTTGAATACATTATATAAAAATGAATCCAATTTTACGAATAAAAAATTTATATTTTTTAAAGGTAGTTTTTCCACCTTTTAACAGAAGAATTGATTTAAAACTAAATTTGGAATCTTTTTTAAAATTTATTTTAAATATTAATATTTTTTCTAAATTGGAATATGAAAATTTCATTGGATTAAATTTAGGTATTTTATGATATGTTTTATTTTTTGATTAATAGTAAAAAATACTGCATTTTTATTGAAAATTAACTTTGTATCAAAAATAATTTACTCTTTTAAATTATATTTTATGTTTATTTTAATTTAAAATATAATAAATTATACAACAATAAATCAATTATATTTAATTGGAAGAAATTTAAAAATGAAAATGGATATAAAAACATTTCAGGCTTTTGAACATTTCTACTTTAAAAACCTGTTGTTTCATCCCGTCATTGAGATTAATTTTTAATTAATATCTAAAAAATTTATTATTTGAATTTTTAAAAATGGATTAAATATTTGGAATCATAATGGAAATATTTTTTATAATTCACCACTTATTTTTGTATAATATAAAAACTTACTTTGATAAATTTTTATTACCATGGTGAAGGGTGAATCAGGTAAAAATAGATTAATAAAGGGTAAAAATAATATGATAAGGATGAAAACATGACCCACAAACATACTCCAATTTAGTTATATGAAAATATTTCGTCCAAAATCACTCATGGTTTGAATATTTTTTTTTTCATCTATAAGTGATTATAAAATTAATAATATTTTATTTAATGAAAAGACAAAGATATCCCAATCATATTATTAATAATTAAATATTTAGAATAAGGGTTTATAAAGTTGATATGTTTGAATATAAATATAATTTTAAATCTAAAATATATATCTTCATCATGATAATTTATATTTAATTTTTAGTGAAAATATAATTACCTTAAATTCTTTCAAAAGGGTGATGTTATAATTCTGTTATTAATGTAAACCTCGATTAAATGTTATTATAAATGTTAAATTAATTACAATGTGATTACATTAATGATATAAAATAATTTTAAGGAATAATTTGACATTTTAGGGGTGTATTAAATGTTATTTTTTTCAAATATACCATTTTATTATGATATTTTTATAACTAATGTAATGAATAGCCTCCAAATTAACAATAATGACATTTTAAAATAAATAATAACTTATTAGATGATATAAAATTAATAAAAAAATATATATTGTAAAACATATTTGTATTAGATTAATCATTTTATACATGAACCATTTATGGTTCTTTTGGTCTTTTGTAGTAATTATATTAACCATCAAAGAGTAAAAGTCCATGTTGACATGGTAATAATTAATGGAGTTAAATAAGTGTTAAAAATAAATGGTAGGGGTAATAATGTGACCACAAATTGTCTTAGAACTATTGGATGATATTATTTATACAAAAAAGTTATATTATATTTAAAATAAAGAAGTTTTAATCCATTAGAATTTGAGATTTAATTTACATCAAATTAATATTTTGAGAAAATCCAAAAAGGCTCCCACCCCTCTTATATAAAAGGACTCATCATCTTCTTCTTTATTCGCATATCAAAACCATTAATTTTATAAAAATATATACCAAAATCCATTCCAAGAATAATTACCCAAATTATATAGGGTTTATTTTATCCATAACACTCATCTTAGAGGTGATAAAGTTTTAATCAAAGGATATTTTCTAATGAAGAGGTATCATTTTTAATTAATTGATTATATTTTATTTCTCCTTCCACTTCCTTAAAATAATCTTAAAAAATTTATTAAGTAATAACTACAGTATACTTTATATATTTATATTTTTTATCTCATTTTAATGACTTATATCCATATCCACTTTCATCAAATGGGAAAATAATTAATCATTCATGTATACGGTAGAATGCCGCCTCGTGAACAGATGTAATTCGTTTTCCATCACTGCCTCTCAATACTGAATATAATGATGTAATTAAAGTTTATATATGATACGTGGTAAATATTTATCATTATTAAAACATAATATATCATTTATTTTTATACGTTTCCATAAACAGATAAATGATAATGCCGTTCGTGTGTAAGTGCGAATTATCGCCTCCTTGAAGCGATGTCATTCGTTTTTCATCACCACATTATATTGATTATATATATATATACATATGTGTGTTTGTGTGTATTTAAATGATTAATTCTATATTAATGATATTATTATCATTAAGGAGAGGTAAAATTGTTCTTACTTACTATCTTTAATGACCATTAATAAATGTAAACGTTAATCATGTGTGTGTACGACCGACCGTCCCCATTACTGTAACGTTCTTAATTTTAAATAAACATAATTAATTGATTAATATAAAAGTATAATTGATGTATAATAATTAATATTATTTTGGATATTATTTAATAATGATAAATTTGACTATAAGCATCATACCAAAGTCATTTTGGACTCAAGTACTGAATATCATCAAAACGTCCATGTTAACTCAAATAAGTAAGTAATTGTTATGACATGATAACAAGTGATATAAACAGAATAGTACACATGAAAAAGGATCTTAACAAATTAATTAATTGAACTACTTTTATTATTCAAGAGGATAATGAATTTACATGATTATTTGGACTCAAGGTAAGGGACTAACAAAAAAACCTCATTTTAATTGTTTTAAATATTTAAATTGTAAATATTTCTATGTTATTTAAATTTTTTCCAACAATTTTTATGAATTTATTTAAATTTATATTAAATTTTTGGAAATGTAATTTTTGAATTTAACTCAAATTGTGTCAAAAACGGATTTTTTTTGTGGTTTTATTTAATGGAATTTATTTTAAAAATACTATTCCAAAGTTCATCATCTTTTTCCAAAGGTCAAATTTTTTTTAACACGTATAGAATTAATGTAATTTCATATATTCTAGATTCTTTAATACTTGATTTTTTCCAATATATTTTGTAATATTTCTTTTGATAGAAAATGGTTTCATTATTATGTGCATGGTTTTTATATTTGAAATGTAATTTTTTACATGAAAATGTTATTTTTAAATCTAAAAGTGTTTTACACATGGTTTTAAATTATTCTTCAATGGTTTTATTGATTAATTTTACCTTGTACATTATTTATGATGTGTTCACCCAAATAGCACTATGTGGGCCTATTATAGCTTATACAAAAGGATAATATCTATTATAACTCATAGGTTATCATAATATAGATTATATTAAGGTTTTAGTCCCGTTATAACTTAGGAAAAATTGGTGTGACAAATATAGCTTATACGAAGGTTGATCTCCATTATAGCTCTCTAATGCATTGGGTACTCCTGAGATGGAATTCGACCGTATGGTTAATCATTTATAATGGTGAATATAAGAGTGATATAGTAATGATATACCAATGCACCACCATTATTTATTAATAAATTTTAATGAGGTTTTAAGAGACAATTTATAATTGGTTTTCATGTTTGTTTCATGAATAAAAATTTTATTTCCGTATGCCCCTTACTGAGCTTTTTTTTCCTCATCCCATGTTTTAATTTTTTTTCATAGGGTACAAGGATGGGTAAGAGAAAGGAGGAAGTAATGTTAAAAGTTGTGAAGATGTTTCTTGAAAAGAAAACATATTTTATTTTAAAATGGATTCCTTCAGAGTAAAAATATATACTGAGTATAAGTGTTAACTTGTAATGTATGGGTTTAATATGTATGAGTTATTCCCAATAATCTAAACCTAAAACATAAAAAATATTTGAAAAAATAAAGTTACTAATAGTTTTTAAAATAACTATAATTGTATTGTTCAACGCCATGTCCTTACATGCACCCTATAAATTGAACCCCATTAAATATTTAATGGACGAGGCACAATAATAAAACCTCCACCTAGGTAACCAAGTCCCCCACGTGGGTAATATGTTAAATAAATTTTATATCTAATGTCTAATTGAACAAGTAATTCCAAAAATTCATTTTTCATCAAAACCATTCTTTGAAAGCTGATTTCAAAATGATTTAAAAACACATTTATCATAACAAAATTAGGGGAAAACCATATTTTTTCAAAAACCCATTTTTTACGCATAAATACCTAAATAAATAATCATTGAAATTAATTTAGATTTTTTTTCATAAAAGAAGACTATTAATAGTTCATAGAACCTTGGATAGATATAGAACCACCCACCACAAGCACTCATCACACACGGCCCATAAAGATATTCACAAAATGAAAAGGTAAGATATTTTTAAATAAATTAATAGAGTCCTTAACGTAGATGCTCACATTATAGAAAAAAAATCCCATAAGAAAAATGGGTGATATAGAAGTTAGATCAACACATACATTGAGAATATCATGCACCACACCACAACCAACATGAGATCTAGCCTTTGGAATACAATCACATGACAAAATCTAAAAAGGGTCAAGAGAGATCACATCCCAATCAATATAATTCAAGCACTTAACAAATAAAAAATTTCAAACCAAGAGATAAAAAAGTAACATAAAATATATTTGATCATAATATCTAATCTATTGAAAACATATCAATATGGTATCCAAATGTCCATTAGAGAGGTCTTGTAGAGCTAAATCTACACAAAATTTCATGGTGGAGACATATGGTTCAAGTGGGATGGTTAAAGACAAATGGGGGAGGAGTTATGAATGAAAAAATTAATTTAAAAGGAATATACATGATTCAAGGTGTGAATTATTGATTGATGATGGGAACTTATGAGATGGATTGTATGATGAAAAACTCACCGTGTTGTCTTAAAATAAAAAATTTCTAGTTCTTAATGTGAAAAAAATCTCACATCAGGTATGGGTTTCATTTCATGAAATGTACATTCATTGATTCTAAGATTCACTCATGTTACGAATCATAAATTAAAGTAATGAACCTGCTCTTATAGACATTTTTTCAATACATTATGTAAAATCCTTTCCCAAATTCACAAAACAAACATCCACATATTTATTAACACATTTTATGATATATCAAAGATGAAAATGACATAAAAATTAAAATATAGGATGTTAAAATTATCCCCACTATAGGTCATTGTGTCCCTTTAAAGCTACATGAAATAATGAATCTCTAGAATGAGTTGAGTTAGTTTCTCCCTCACTAAAAATTCAATATTCCAAGACTCATGAGAATATAATCAATATCACCATATTAATTTGACAAATGGAATCGATTTTCAACAAAATAATTTCATATAAGAGATAATGGTCTCCAATGGTTGTGCCATAATGGAAGCATCTGACTATACCTCAATATTTTCCAAAACCAAAACATGGAAGGATTGGGTTGGTACTTATTGAGCTTAGATATGTTGAAAACATCCTGCATACCTATATATTGATCATGTAATGAAAACTAATGAATAATTTGATCAGGAATATTAGTGATTTCAAATGGTATGATACACATTGAAGCCAACATTCCCTATTTCCCAAGATAACAGTGACCCAACTTAAGTGATACATTCAAGAATACATGTCCACTAAAGGAAAAATAAAAATAGAAGACACCAATAATCCACATATGATTTATTCTAACATTTAGATATTAAAAATATTCAATGTATAACCTGAATTCTCCCAAACATCTCCTGAATAAGACTTGGTCCCATGAGAGAGGCCTCACCCACCTTTTTTCATAAAAAATGGCGACCTGGATGGTCGACCATACTGAGCCCCAAAGGGTGAAATTTAGATTGAGATTGATAACTGTTATTATAAAAGAACTAAACTAGTCCGATATAGATGTTCTATGGTCCACTAAAATCTAAGGTGCAAGCATAGAGTCTAACCTCATTAATCTAAATTGTATGTTATGTCAGGCTATCAATTTATGGATTGTATGTTGTACTCAATCTCGCATGAGACCCCATTTCTTCCTAGAGACTCTTTAAAATTATAATATTAAACCTAGGATCCCTATTATAGAAAATAGCATAGGGGAACCCATATATCCTCACAATTTTAGGAATATACAACTCACATATATCATTAACCATAATTATTTTCTTAGTCAGAATAAAACGAGTTAATTTCATCAGCAAATCAATCAACACCCAAATAGTTTTCTTCCCCTATGGATTCCATGGTATTACAATAACAAACTCCATGGAAACCTCATTACATTTTCAAATAGACACAAGAAGGGGATGGAGTAGAGAATAAGGCTTCATGTTCTCTCTATTTATCTGCTAAAAGGTGTAATAGTGGGACAAATAATCAGTGTTGTCATGCTTTATATCTGACCAACATAAATTCTATATCCTGTGATAATAAGATAGTTCGTGGATGAAAATTCCATGAAGAATAATGACAATCATGTTACAATATGTTCATGTTGGATGATGGGATGTGAAATTGATCCCCAAAGTAGAGAATACCATCATGAGGGAGAGACCAACCAAAAATGACCTCCCCATCAAATAATATTTCTTATATTACTCTAAACTCAACATATTACTAATGGATATATATAATTTAATCATAGATAGATGATGATAGTTGAACACTATTCAAGACCATACCTGAATCATCCATATATGTGTCCAGATCCAACCATGTGAAAAGAACTATAAGGTTTTACTCCCCATTGAATTCCAAAATAGTTAGTGGTAGAACTTTTCTATTAAGAGTGTTAGAGATAAAATTCCCTTTCCCTGTGGTGTAGGTAATATTGATGGAAGATATATTGAGATATTCCACCCATCAACTATATCTATGATTGAGGTTATTATGAGTAAATATATAACTCAGAATATTAGGATTAGAAAAGTCGATGAACCTCTCTCCAAAGAGATAATGTCTCTAATACTTGAGAGAATTTATAAAAATAGAAAACTATAAATAATTATTGGGGTAATTTTTCTTAGGTTTCAAAAGATGAAGAGATCTGTATGAAAATCTTGACTATCCTTCTAAAAGACACAACCCATACCAGCACTGGAAACATCACAATAAATCACATACCTCTTATTGGGATCTTGAAAAATCAAAATTAGATTTGACATCATTATCCATTTCAATTATTCAAAATATAACTAACACATTACATCCCAAGTGAATTCCCCCATATTTTGGTATGAGTAGTCAAAGGTTATTCTATCTTTCAAAATACTATTTTGAACCACTAATAGTATACAATAGGACCTAAGAAGCTGTAAATATCAAAGATGTTTTGTGGTTCCCCCATATCAAGACAACCATAATCTTCTTAGGATTAAATACAAAATATATATTTTGAAATTATTATACCAAAGAATAACTGTTTTTGGATCTATAAGTTACATTTTGATAGATTCCCATAACGGTGGTGACTCCTTAGGATCTCCCAAACGAGATTCATATGGTGTACATGATTACACTTGGATCTTGAAAAAACTAGTATATAATCAAAAAATATCATGATAATGGTGTCAAGATTTTGATAGAATATCCAGTTCACATATTCTATAAACACTATAGGAGAATTAGTTAGAACAAAAGGAATTACAATATATTCATAATGGAAATACCTATTTCTAAAAGTGGTTATCAGAATATCAACCTCATAAAACATGAGAAGATGATAACCAAACCAAATATTTTTTTTAAAACATTCCTTCCCATTAAACTTATAATATATTTTATAAACATAGGGAAATGGTACTTATTCTTAAGATTCACTTGATTTAAATTTTAGTAGACTATATATAGACGTTAAAACCTATCAGAATTTTTGGAAAAGATAATGTGGGATTCCCATAGGTAAACACTATGGATAATGAGTGCTTTATCTATTAGATATTACAATTAGATCTTGAGATTCTTTAACTCTATAGGTTCTATGTAATTAGAGATTATAAAAATTGGTTGCGTGCACAATATTAGATCAAAAGTGGAATCTACCTCTATTTATGGAGGTAGACTAGAAAATACATCTAGGAAAACTAAAAGAAAGTGTATAATAGCCATGACAAGATCAAAATAGGGGAATCATTATTAGGATCAATTAAAAAGGTATACAATAAACTCATGAGATCTGGGGAAAAGGTCCCTTATGAATAGACCTCAAGTCCAATACTCCTTTGAACACCCATTTTATATCATTAGTAGTAGAGATCGAAACATTACAATGGTAACAATTAATATCTACATGATGAGAAACTTTCCAATCCATACTGATGATAGATTTTAATATATCTAGACCATGAAATACAAAATACAACACTATCTATACATCAAGTATCGATAGAGAAGTCATAGGGAAAGAAAACCATGATCTTTCCCCATTCCAAGAGGTTTCACTACCTTTATAAAAAATCACCTGATCTCCATTGTAATTTTCGACATATAAATAACATGAGAAGATATAAAAAAGTGTGAGACACCTGTATCAAAAAAGGGATTATTCTATAAAAGATGAAATAGAGATGGTACTTCTCACTATATCTTATCTATCATTAAAATATTATAGATTCTCTTTCATTGGGTGAAGGTGGTTCTCTCCTAATACCTATAGTGGAAGTTATGTCAACTTTGAAGAATATGAATTTAATTTATTGGATTTTGGAGTATAAGATCCTTGGGCATAATGGGATATGGAAATAGCCTATATGTCCTCATCATATAGACTTAGTTGTCACAGGAAATAGAATTATTCATGGGTACAAGATAAGAATGTCGTATGTGACCTACCTTACTGAATTTATAGAAAGTCAAGGGAACATTGTATCCTACTACTGATTATTTATAGGAGGCCCAACACTAAGAATCAACTCCACCAACCAAGTGATTATCATGAAACTTATTATTCATTACTTATGTTAAAATTGAAGTGCCACAAGGTTGAAGAGAAGATATAGAGAATAAAATAATTCCCACCAAATCCATTTTATTCCTTATCATCCTTTTAAAAATCTCAGATTCTTGGAGAGGTTTTGTAAATACACATAAAATCTTATGTATGGTAGCAAACCAAATAGGTATTTTTGATCTCATTGTTGATCAATTATTTACACCTCTATAGAAAATTGAAGAAACTCCACAAAATGTATGAAATACTATGATATCGAACACTATCCTTGTTGGAAAAGGAAAAAATCCATATACTTCTCTATCGTCATATATTCTAGGTAGAACTATTGAATGAAAAGGGATTCCAATCCCTTCCACTCTAAGCCCACATGCCAAATTCATTAAAAAATATAATACTATCACTTCTAACTAGGAAACTAAATATTATAAATTATACATCTCACTTTGATATTTTCTAGTTTCTTAAGGATATTGAAGACCGGATGAATATTTTCAATCCAGAGATCTACCTCTTGGTGTTCATTTGTATATTTAAATGATGGGGGATTATCATGTATGAAACCTCACAATCAATCTCTATCACCTACATTTCATGGTTTCACCTAAACGTATTAGTTTTAATCTCACAGTAAAATTTTGACCGTGAAAAAAATTTCTTATATGATTTTATCTAAATGATACTAATCTAGAGGGGGTTCCACCAGGAGAATCTCCCACAGTATCCATCTGAGAATCTCCTAGTATATTTCTTAGATAAAATTTCATACATTCAAAAATCATAAAAAATGATCATACAAGGTGTAAATATTAGTTTAATCCATAAGTTTATCTGTAAAAATTGAGATTATGGTCAAAGTTAAACACATAAGACACACATCCCAAAGTCTCATCGTATCATAAGGCTAATCATAATAAGAGCTATCCAGAAACTCAATACAACCTACGTCTTATGTTATGAAAATCCTATATTATGTCTACTTGAAATCCCAAGACAAGGAAACCTGGGGACCTTCGTAATTTAATACCAAATGTTAGAACATGGCCCCAAAGGCACCCTATATTCCCTATAAGCTTGTTTTTCCTCCTCCCTAGGCCCCACCCTTGTGCCTGAATGGGTCATTAGAATAATGAATACAACCACATGCCAACACATGTTCTTTGAGTGTGATCTTCCTCACTCACTCACATATTGGAAAAATTACCTACATGTTACCCATCCTACTCTCTACCCCATAACAAACCTCTTTGATTGTGGATTTATAACTAGGAAGGATCCTAAAAATAATGGTTCTCCTTATTAAAATGAGTAGTAACATTTAGAGTTTTATCCTTGTAGTATTCTATGGTGTTATATTCATTCCCCAAATTATTTTATATAATAATTTACTCATCATAGAACATTAATTTAAACTTATTTAGTTACACTAAATCTCAAGCTAGATTCTTCATCTGGTATTAAATTTTCATGACCAGACTCAAAAAACCTGTCTATATAAGGTACGAATTGGACCATAGAATGACCATAAGAGCATTCTGGATTCCCATGAACTAGAAACCAATACCAATGTAATGAATAATAATAAGAGGTAATAATTTCACCCAATAAGAACAAGATAAAATACATATATAAATGTAAAAATAAAGAAGATAAAATAAATATTTTTAAACAAATGAGTTACAATTATAGGGAGATTAAAAATTAGGGTACATGTCCTAAAAATAACCAAGATAGAAGAAACCCAAAAACTACCCACTACTAATCCATGTGATAAATTTCCATCATCCCCCTATTGAACCACAAGTTATAACAACTTGAAATTTTAATATAATAACATTATTTTTAATAGCTTATGTGACACAGAACATTGATATTAAACAACCCATGCTTTATATTTATTTAAATTTAATCGCTTTAATAACTTATAGAACACCCAAAAACAATTATAAAAGAACCATAATATATTATAAAATTAAATTTATGGGTATTAATATTACAAAATAAATTATAAAAATTATGGTTATATATTGAATAGAAATAAAAATATGAATCTTTTCATAGAAATTGAAATGTTTTCTAAAAATTGGTATTTTTCTATAAAGGTTTTGTTGATCTTCACACACATAATTTAAAATTATTTTTTAACACTTTTAGGAAATTTATTTTAAAATAAGAATATAATTATTATAATCATGTTGTTAAAATTTAATTATATCCACGTTTTAGTTTTTTTTCTGAAAATATTTATTTTTTAGTGAATTGTGAAAAATACATATTTTTGAAAAAAAGTATTTTATTTTTAATAATTTATGTATTTTCAGAGTAAAAATATTTTTTAACAATATTTAAATTGAATAAATTATAATTTAGATTAATTTAATCCACTTAATTAATTTTGAATCAAGATTATTTTGGTTTTTATTATATGTTTGTTTTGGGTTTAAAAACTCATTTGTTCAAAAAAAATTTAAAATGCATAATGTTTCTTCATTTTAATTAATTAAAACAATATAAAAGGGATAAAATATTAAAATTAAATTTATTTTTATATATTTTTAAATATTAATTTATTTTTGTACAATGATTATTATCAGTCATAGATTTAACAATAAATCTTTCTTTCCTCAAAAAAAAAACTCTACTTGAAAACCCACTTTTTCGTTGTGCCTTTGGGTTTTCTGTGAAATTTATTTTATCCACTTTTTTGAATTTAATTTGATAATATTGATTAAATTTTCGAAAAAATTAATTTATATATACTAGTTATTTATTCATAGTTTTTTATTGAAAATTAAAATATAAATCAGTAAAAATTAATTACCATCGTTAATGTAATGATTGATTTACTGGGGGTTAAACATAAAAGATATGGGTTCGAATAACCAAGAAATATTTATTAAATCTATTTTATGGAAATGTTAAGACATATAAACTTATATTTTTGATAATGGTCTATTATTGGATCCATTTTCTTCAAAAAATGTGTGAGTAATTCATTGTTTTCAAAATATACAAGTGTGTCACTCACCTATGTTATAAAAGCACACCCCTATCCTCCTCACTTCACACCATAAAAACCCATTGGTTCATCCAATAAATTAAAAACTAACTTCTATAATTTCGTAAAATAATCCTATAATATTTTTTTTTGGAGAAATCCATCCAAGGAAGACCTTTGGTGCAAACTAAATAAAGTTATCTGAAGAAGAGGTAACATCCATCAATGAGTGTTTTTATTTTATGTTTTCGTCCACCACATTGTATTATTATTAAACCAATTTTATAGAATAACCTTAATATATTTTATATAATGATATTTTAATATGTTAATGGGATAACCTAAATCGATATCCTCTTCCATAAAATTGATTATGAAACCATCATTAGTGTGTATGCCAGACTACCACCTCATGAACATATGTCATTCATTTATATATTACCGTCTCTCACATTTGGGTATGATGATGGATTTAATGTATATATTTTATTCATAACATAATTATATCAAAATATTCATTATTTATTATATGCATTTTTGACTTTCAATTCCATAGGGGGGATGATAACATCGCTTGTGTGTACGACACACTACCGTCTCACTAAGCGATGTGATTTGTTTTCATTAACATTTTACATGGAAGGTAATATGGGAAAATATAATTAATACGTGTCATATAAATTGAGTAACTTTGATATTAATAACATATTTATCATTATTATGTGAAAATATATCATTTTTTTCTTACCTTTTCAGTCACTGGAAAATGATAATGACATTCATGAACATGTGGACTAATACCTTCATGAAGCGATGTGAATCTATTTTAATCACCACACCACATAGATGATATATATAAGTATATATGGAGAAATAATATGATATTTATAGTTTATTGTCAATTTTCAAAGAAAAAATAATTCATACCCTCTTTCAGTAAAGATAATTGAAAATTTAAATTTTACTTATGTAGACGTACGATCTACTGTTTTTATCATTATAATTTATTTCATTTCTCAAAAACATATTTCATTATTTTAATTTAAATTATAATTTATGTTTAAATATGATAAAAAATTAATTATTTTTATTATAGATATGAAAAAATAATGACCTCTTTGACAATAATCAACCTAGAAAAGTCATTTTTGACACATAAATAAAATATGGTCAAAACATCTAACGTAAACAGAAGGAATTAATTTACGTAATTTAATATGATAATATGTGAAATAAATATAATAAAAAACATTAACATTGTTCTCGATAAATAAAACATATCACATAATTTTATTATTCATGATGATAAATACACACATGACATGTCAGACATAGGGTACATGAATTTATCTCAATTTTCTTTAATTGAGGAAACTTTTGATGTTATAAACCTATAATCTATTATGAGGTGTATAAATAAACTAGTTTAAAATTTATATAACTAATTTATCTTTAATAATAGTATTTATCGTTTGTTTTAATTCTATTCTTTTATGGGGATTATGATTTGAATATTTCCCAAGTGATACAAGACTTTTCATTAAAAGAAATCTATTTTTATGTTTCCCTTACAAAACTTTATTTTCCATGCACATATTTTTGAATTTATTTATGAAATATTTTATAGGGAAATAAAAAATTTATAAAGTAATTTTAATTTTTTCCTCTTTAATTTATTTCTTATAGTTTTCAAAATGAATCTATTTACATTTTTTATATTTCTTATTTTGACCAATGGCAAAAGGAATTTTCTATTAATAACATACATGATAATAACGACTTTACACCACCATGAAAATTATTTTATTTCTGGATTCCATTAAAATATATCATGTTTTATTCAATGAAAAATCCTCTATCTCTTTTTTATTGTGTATTTTGGCATTGAAAATCGGGTTTTATGGAAAATGGTATTTTTATCCAAAAGCATTTTTCATATGGGTTGAAAAGCGTTTCTCAAAGGGTTTTATGATGAAAAATGTGAATGCATAAATTATTTTATTCATGATATTTTAAATGATAATTATAATAAATGGGTGATCCCGATATATCTTATATAAAGGGTTTATCCCCATTATAGATCATGGGTGAGATCTATACAGCTTATATGAATGGTTGTTCCCAATTATAGGTCATAAAAAATGGGACATATTTATTTATCTTATATAAAGTTAGAGCTCTATTATAGGCCTCTATTTCATTAGGTAACGAATATAATATAATTACTCTATATGGTTATTCTAATTTAAATCTATTTGAAATGGTTTTATTAATATGAATATCTATGTCACCAAAATGGGTTTTAATTAATTTCTATGTGTGTGAACGACTTTATTTGTGAAAACAATGTGTCTATTTTTTTTATGTGAAAGTGATTTATTTCATACACTCACGAAAAAAATTGATAGTAAAGTTAAATATTATATTACTTTTCTTTTTTTCACTGTAATAATTGTTTTCTTTATTTTCATGTCTCTTATTAATATTTTTTTTATCATCCCATGTTTTATTTCTTTTACATGATTTTTAGGATTGGTAAGGGAAAATAAGAAGTTATGTTGAAAGTCAAGAATATTTTTCATTAGAAGAAATAATTATTTACTTTAAATGTTTAATATTGTTTGAAAAAATTATAACAATCAGATGTAAAAAAAAAAATTATTTAGTTTTTTTATGTATGTGATACAGACTAATTTTCTAAAACTCAGAACTTTGAAATATCCTCAAATATAATAGAATGAATTCTTGACATAAATCTGTAGATTATGTAATGTTTTAGGTCGATTCCTTATATTTGATACCACAAGATTATTTTGATAACTGTATAGACTAGTATAATTTTAGTTGAATTACCATGAAAGGTTTTACCTTATTTATATGTTGAAATGATATATCATTTATGGATTACAATGATTTATCATTTAAAAAATGTCTGTTGAGAATGGTTTTCCACAATATAAATAGAGAAGCTTTAGTGAGAAACAATTGAAAGGAAAATATGCATGCAATGTAGTATCTCGTGATGGTTGGAATTGGAAGAAAGAATTTTTTTTGTAGTGATGGATCAATTTAAAGAATCTATAATTGGTGGGGGTATTCATTATAGAGCGGAATTTGATCTACCATTAAAGAAATTTTTTTATATATGAGAATTTCATTAGGAAACATCCCCCATTATTAAGTGTATCATCTAAAAATATAAATGGTAAAGGATGGGTCAATGATTTCGAAAATATATTTGATGTCATTGGATATTCAGAACATAGAAATTAATTCTTACCATTCATCATTTTGAAGGTGAAGATGGATAATGTAGACCATTAGTTATGAATAATAGAGAGAAAGATGATCTTTATGCTCTGGAATATGGAACATTTAATAATATTTTTCTTATGAAAATTTTGCCTAAGTTTGTTCAGATTAGGATGCATAGACAATTCATGGAATTAATGTAAAATTTTAATGATTGGGGTGTAAAGAACCGGAATTTCTGTGGAATTTTTTTTTCTTAAATACATGGAAATTTTATGAGTCCACAAAAATTGAGGTCGCATGATTCCGAGGCCTGGTGTGTATGGAATCATTTTCTGAATTTATTTCGGGTACGTTCAGTAAACGTACAAGTTTGTTTTTATAACTTTTGAACCGGTCCTCAGAATAAAAATTTGAGGACACCATTGAACTCACAACGCCGATATTTACTTAAGAAAACTATGACCTCGATGACAGTGGGTCGAGATTAAAAGATAGTTTTTGGGTATTTAAAGAATGAATTAAATAAAAATTCAGTGTGTGGCTTATTTTTTATTGGCTGGTTAAAACCTCCTTATGGAAGTTAGAGGTGTGACCACCACACCTTAACCTTCCATGAGAGGTTATAGTGGTGGGGACCACCCAAACCTAACCTCCCACGAGAGGTCACGACGTGGGGACCACACGAGACTAAACCCCCTATTAATGATGGGAGAGGAAAACCTCTCAACTCCCCTCATTACTGAGGGATAGTCTCTCCACACCCCCTCCATTATTGGTGCCAACTCCCCTAATTTAATGGTGCCAAATCCTCCACATTAATTAGGTGGATCCAATTAAATTAGTTCATACAATTTGAATATTATGCCAATGAATTAATAGGATATCACAATCTATTATTATTTTTGTTGGCATTTCTCATTTGGTGGAACTTGGGAGAAGAGAGAAAAGCTCTACCCATCGAAGAACGAAGAACAAAGAACACCGGTGATGAGCGACTTCAACTTCCTTCCTCGGATCCTACCGACGTCGGACGTCTTCAACCGACCTACCCTCCACATCGTCGTCAATGAGCCGACACTGCTTAGCTTTGGAAGTGCGCGGCATACGCAACGAACGACGTTCTCCTTCCTTTTCTTTCCGTGACTTCAACGTCGATCAACGAACAAATGTAGGGGTTGTTTTCTTTTATAAGACATGCTCTTCTTTTCTTTCAAAATGATGAATGAGGTTATGCTTCTTTTTTCTGGTGCATTTTTGTTCATCATTCTTTTACATTGATGAGCCAAGTGTTACCACCCTAAACGCGGAGGGTGCGGGCGAAACCAACAAGGCCCAACTCCTCTGCTGTTCTTGTTTGTGATGATCTATGACATGTCGATGAGGTGAAAGAACGAAGAAGGAAACGACCACAATACCCACGTCCTACGCAAACCACACAGCTCTCATGGCACACCGATCGAACCGGCTCCGCCACCTCAGGGAAAACCACACCCCCGTAGGCTTCCGGCCTATGTTGGCAGCACCACCTGTTGGTCGAGCCAACCGCCGGTCGGAGCTGCGCCGGCCTCCTGGCCACCTGCCGGCCTGCCCGCGCCACCCGGATCCTAGCCGCCGCATGCCTCTCATGCACCCTGGCCGAACCCCACTATCCTGCGATAGCCCGAACCATGCCGAACCATGTCGGCCTGACCTCCCAGCTGCCCGACCTCCCACTGGTCCGCCGGCTTGCCCAACCGCCACCCAGCTTCGACTCGGCCTGCCCGCCGGCCTCTCGGCCTACCCGACTGCATCTAGGTCACCCGCTGGCCTGCCCACTTGCCTGCACAGCTGCCCGCCGGCCTACTCGGCCACCCGCCCGCATTCCCGGACCGCACCCGACCACCACCCGGCCCACCCGCCGGCCTCCCGGCTCCCGAGCCTCCTCCCTGCTCTTGAGCCGCCCGGCCTACCGAGCCAACCGGCCACTCGACTGAACCCGTTCTCGGGTCGTGCCGGTCTACCGAGCTGGCCCACGGCTCCCCCTTGTGGTGCCCTGGCCGAACAGGCCAGGCCATGCCCTCTGGGCCGAGCCGCACCGGGCCACACCCTCACGGCGCTTCGAGAAAATCGGCCCCGACCCAGTGCTGAACCGCCAGCGCGGCCTGCCGTTATGGGCCTAGCGGGCCATGCTAAACCTAACAGGCTTGCCCTCCCAATGGGTTGGGCCAAACCCAACAGGTCTGACCGGGTCGGACCGGGCCGGTCCGATCGGGTCGGACCGGACCCGGGTCCACTACCGACCCTTTACTTTCTTTGGCTATATCTTTGGCCCCATATGACCGTTTGATCAACCATCAACGGTGCTAGAAATCTTGAAAAGAGATGGTCCCTTTCTATATACCCATTGGACTACAGGGTATAATTGTGGTATGGTCAGGTAGGATCATACATAAATCCAACAGGGCCCCCAAAACTGAAAGGATAATAATGCACAGACCAGGCGTCCAATTGACGCGCCGTCTATTGCATTGAGACCTCTATGGCGTGGTAGACCTTTGAGATAATTTTCATGGTACATCTTGATAGTTGGAGTATCGACAAGTAGCTTGTGTATTGTATCCTCCCGGAGACGAGCGTGCGTAGTGTAGAGACCTAGTAGCTGGCTGAGACTTGATGACTTCTAACCATTTTGACTCAGAGTGACTCCACTAGCCCAGTGAGGAGCACCTTGGTGTCACGACCGTCCCGCAGTGGGGAGCGTCTTGGTTTCGCGACAGACTCACAGTACTCAACAGGAGGAGTATCTCAACATTCTATGAGGGGGAGTGCCTTGGTGACGTGGCAAACCCATGGTGGGGAGCGCCTAGGTGACGTAACAGACCCACGATACTCGACAGGAGGAGTACCTCAGCAGTCCAAGGTTAGTGGGATGCACCTTGGGGTCATGGTAGGCCCACTATACTCGATAAAGGAGGAGTTCTCCAGTAGCCGAGGTTTCGATAATAAAAATCCTGGTTGAGCTGAGTTAGTATCTTTTGTGTTTACCTCATGATTGAGATGGATTACATGATAACTTAGGTATATGTATGGGCATACTCTTAAGTGGGGTTATCTATTGATTTTATACTTTGTGGTTTATCCTTGTTGTATTTTTTGAGACCTTGTGGGTCTCGGGGTCCATACAGAGTATCATTATACTCACCCCTGCATGGGCTATGACCGCACCTAGTTGTGTTGGATGTAGACGACAGACAGCGCTGACCGAGGCTGAATGTAACAGGACTGGATGGTACCTGGAGGTGGATCACACAGCGTGATGGTACACGGTGGAGACGGATGGATGTGGAGAGCTATGGAGGCTATCTATACCTACCCTTCATGTAGGATTTCCCAATGGACCATCCACGAGCTATTTTCCTTTTTTCTAGTTCCGGTTCTTTCAGTTTCCTTGTACTTTATAGTGGGGGTTGTATTTATAGCCCCCTTTTACTTTTCAACACTCTTTTGTATACAGTTTTACTTTGTCTTTTGCTTCCAACTCATACTCTATCGTGTGGGTATTAAATTAATAAAGGAAATGCCTTCCTAGTTTTAGGTAATTACGCCTCTGGTGCTAGTCACCAGCCCCTGGCCATGGGAAGGAGGGATTGGGGTAGTCACGGAATGGGCACTGAGGGACTGGTCGTGACAAATTGGTATAAGAGGAATCAGTTATACCTTATAACATAGGACTCTGATCTTTTCAGTGAATCAATAGTGTAAAGTGTAATGAGTGTGCTTTTCAGTTTAGGGAGTCCAATGTTGGTGCGGTGGACAACATATCCATACACCAGGACCCTGACTACTGATTTCCAACTCCGTGCATGAAAAAATTGATTACGTGTGTGTTTTCAAAAGTTATCTTTAAGTCGGCCCAACTAGGTCATCTCACCAGGTATAATATTTTGACCATGTCGCATATGATTATTTTAGGATTCCTCCCCGCAGACGACTAGTGAGAGTCCTGAGAGTTGTACTCATAGTTAGCCCATCGAGCGATGAGGCCTCGGTGCAAGGCCCTTTTCCAGAGAAGGCACGAGCAGTACCACTTCTTGTTGGGTCACCGATGCCACTAGCCCCAGTAGCAGACGATGCATGCTGCTTGAGTGCATTTCACGAGTTCCAGCACAAGAGTCCGCCTAGGTTCAGGGGAGATATGGATCTGCAGGCAGCCGAGGATTGGCTGGGGCCATGGTGAGAGTCTTCAGACAGGTAGGGACACCAGTAGACTTCATAGTAATTCTTACTGCCATCCTTCTACTAGCAGTAGCGGGGAGATAGTGGAACTTGATTCTCTAGGTCCATGATGAGGAGATACTAATCTAGGAAGAATTCGAGAGCCTTTTTAGGCATAGTTTTTCCTAGCCACCCTACGAGCAGTGTTGATTCAGGAGATACTTCATCTGCATTAGGGTAGCATGACTGTAGCTCAGTACTTAGCGATGTTCACCGACCTCTTGCGATACTCCATAGATATGGTATGGGACCCATTCTTCAGGGCCCAGACCTTCTAGAATGGACTATGTCAAGATATCATATCTTCAATGATCTCTCTCTGAACCCCGATGCAAGCAGGGGTGTTGGAGAAAGCCCTCTTCGTGGAGAGTTTCCTAGCTAATCAGTCTCTAGTAGGAAGACCCACCACTAGTCGACATGCAGCAGTGTCTTCTGCAGTTAGCAGTAGACAGATATTGTAGAGGTATAAGGGGACGAGACCCATGGGTGGATGACCGCATGAATCATGATCGGTTGTGCGGGGCACGTGAGATAGAGCCACACATGCCTGGAGTGGGAAATGTTTCTCATGTGGCCGTAGGGTCACATGGCTCATGACTATCAGACCCGCTATTTGGATAATCAGTAGACAGTCGAAGAACCGCCCAAGCAGAGATAGAGATTTGATCGAGGTGGTCCATAGGGCACAGACAAACGTGGAAGAGGATCTGGTTGAGCAACTGGTGGTGGGCGATGTTTCAAGGTGTTATCGCCACCACCACTAGGATGTGCACCTCGACCGCAGGGAGCAGGCATACAACTGAGAGATCATCTCCAGGTAGCTGAGGCTTATGATCATGGCACTCCAGAGATGATTCGAGGTATGGTGTGTGTCTACTACACCTTAGCTTCAGTTCTTGTAGACACATGTGCTAGTCACTCTTTCATTTCCACTGCCCTCGTTCGGATCACAGAGATTCTGATGGACCCGTTGGCTCGATCCTTACATCTAGAGACATCTACAAGAGCAGACTCGATGATTATGCACTAGTGATGGCAGTGTGAGCTTACTCTAGGAGGTGAGATCTTTGGATGGGATCTCATCGTAGCGACATCGAGGCCTTACGACGTCATCTGGGTATAGATAGGTTATATACAGTCCATGCTCAGATCGACCATATTAGGCACAATGTGTGGTGTGTCCACATGTATGGGACCAAGTTTACCTTCACTAGAGATAAGGGATCATTTTCAGAACAGGACAGACTTACTTGGAGGACGGTGCAGACGATCAATAATTAGTTGTACTACCATACCCTTAGAGAAGTTGATGTCGAGAGTCTGAGTTGTCCTGTAGTGGTTGACTAGTATGAAGATGTTTTCCCTGATGATGTCCTAGAACTACCTCCTCATAGAGAGGTGGACTTATTCATTGACTTGTACCCCGGGACAACACCGATATCTAAACCATCTTATCGGATGGCTCCGGTAGAGCTTCGTGAGCTGCGGGTACAATTAGAGGACTTGCAAGGGAAGGGATTCATCCGACCCAGTGTTTCTCCCTGGGCAGCCCTGATTCTATTCTCCATTAAGGTGGATGGGATCTTGAGGATTTGTGTCGACTATCATCGACTGAACCAGGTGACCATGAAGAATAAGTACCAACTCGTGAGGAATGACAACTTCTTTGATCAGCTGAAGGGAGCATGGTGGTTCTCGAAGATAGACCTTAGATTAGGCTATCACCAGCTCAGAGTTCGGGACGAGGATATGAAGAAGAAGGCCTTCAGATGTTGGTACAACCACTATGAGTTCTCGGTTCTTCCATTTAGTGTAACAAATGCTCCATAAGTGTTCATGGGACCCATGAACATGATTTTCGAGCCATACCTCGATCTCTTTATCGTTTTCTTCATCGACGACATAATGATCTACTCAACTACTAAGGAGGAACATGCCTACCTTTTGCGGGTAATACTGGACACACTCTGAGAGAACCATCTTTATGGTAAGCTCTCGATGTACGACTTTTGGATCTGAGAGGTTCACTTTTTGGGACATGTCATCATGATGTCTGGAGTTATAGTAGGTCTAGAGAAGATTGTGGAGATACATGTTTGGGATCCACCCAAGAGTGTGACGGAGGTATGAAGTTTACTGGGTTTGGTTGGATACTACCAGAGACTCATTCCAAACTTCTCTAGTGTTGCAGCACCACTATCAGCATTGAAGAAGAAGGGGAAATGCTTCGTGTGGTCGGAGAGAAGCCAATAGAGCTTTCAGGAGGAGAGGCAGAGGCTAACTAGTACCCCCCCATCTTGAGGCTTCCAGAGGAAGGCGTAGGGTACGTAGTCTACTAAGACACATTAGGGAATAGACTCTGGTGTGTTCTGATGCATGAGAGAGAAGTGATCACATATGGTTCTCGACAGTTGAGACTGCAAAAGAATAACTATGCTACCCATGACCTGGAGTTAGTAGTAGTGGTCTTCTCCTTGAAGATGTGGCGACACTGTCTGATGGGAGAGAATTTTATAATGTACTATGGTCACAAGAGTCTCAGTTATATCTTCTCTCAGAAGGACCTAAACCTGAGATAATGATGTTGGAATGAGTTCCTCTAGGACTATGACTTTGAGATAGTCTATATTCCTAGGAAGGGGAACGTTGTTGCAGATGCGCTCCGAAGGAGGTCTGGTATACAACGGCTAGGCGAGGTGACAGAGAAGCTGGCTGCTTTACAGATATCTTTTGTGGATAGAGATGGAGAAGTATTCCTTTATTCTCTTACAGTCACTCACCCACTTCTTTAATGAGTTAGAGAGGCACAACATGGGGATGCTGACTACAATACACGACGTGCTCAGATATCCACATGACAGGCACCTGATGGATTTTCTACTGGTGGGGGGCACGTCATCCTTTTCAGAGGATGTACTATGGTACCATTGTCACATCAGGAGGAATTTTTGAGGTATTTCCACACATAACCTCAGGAAGTACATCTAGGATTAGCGAATATGTACCAGGACCTTCAACGACAGCACTGGTGGCCAGGTATGAAGAAGATATTAGTTGAGTTTGTCTCTCGATGCCTCAACTATCAGAAAGTGAAGGCAGAGCACCAGGTACCACCAGGCATGGAACAACCTTTAGTGGTCCCAGAGTGGAAGTAGGATGGCATATTCATGGACTTAATGAAAGGACTTCCATGTACAACCAGGGGTCATGACTCGATTTTGGTGATCTTTGACCGACTCACCATGTTGGCCCACTTCCTACCGATCAGAGAGCAGGGTTTAGTAGAGATGTTAGGAAGCTGCTATGTGCAGAAGATGGTGCAGCTACATGGAGTACCTTAATCTATTGTCTCCGATCGTGATGCATGGTTTACGTTCAGGCTATAGAAGGGTTTATAGGAGGCCTTCGGGATGTAGATTTGTCTGAGCACCACCTTTCATCCACAGACGGATGGCCAGACTGACCGGACCATTCAGACCCTTGAGGATATGCTGCGTACTTGTGTCCTCATCTTTGGTCGTAGCTAGGAGGATCACTTACCTTTGGTGGATTTTTCATACAAAAAAATCTATCACTCCACCATAGGGATGATACCTTTTGAGGGGTCATACAGACAACCTTACAGATCACCTTTGTACTGGACTAACCAAGGGGAGTCATCACTAGTGGGACCATAGATGGTACGGGATACCACAGAGAAGGTGCAGATCATATAGGAGTGGATGAAGACTGTGCAGAGCGAAAAGAAGTCATATGATAATTGGAGATGAAGACCTCTAGAGTTAGTGGATGGCGACCACGTCTTTCTATGGGTCTCACCTCAAAGAAGTTTAAGTTTATTTGGCCAAGGTGGTAAGTTATCTTCAAGATTCATCAGAGCATTCCAGGTCCTCAGCAGGGTTGGCGAGGTGGCATATTGCTTAGATCTTCCACCTCAGTTGCACTGGGTGCACGATTTCTTCCATGTATCCCAGCTAAGGAGATACGTGCATGACCCATCTCACATCATCGACCATGTAGAGCTAGACGTCAACAATGTGGTGACTTTTACGAAGGTTATAGTGGATATTGAAGATCTATAGGAGCGGGTCCTATGTGGACGGTCAATACCTCTGGGGTGTGCTCACTGGAAGCACGAGAATCTCTAGGAGAGAACATGGTAGCAGGTGGCTCAGATGCGTGCTCAGTACCCCCACTTGTTCCCATAGTACGAGTTTTAGCTTATAGGGATGTAAAGCCCTGAGGTGCGGAGATTATAAAGACCTAGAATTTCCCTAGAATTTTTTTCCTTAAATACATGGGAATTTTATGAGTCAGCAAAAAATGACGGCGCATGATTCCGAGGCCCGGTGTGCCCAGAATCATTTTATGAAGTTTTGTTTGGGTTTTTTCAGTAAACATACAAGCAGGTTTTTATAACATTGGAACCAGTTCTTGGAATTAAAATTTGAGGGCACCGTTGAACTCATAGCACCGATATTCGCTTAAGAAGACTATCACCTCGACAACAGTTGGTCGAGATTGAAACATAGTTTCTGGGTTTTTATAGAATAAATTAAATAAAAATTATGTGTGTGAGTTAATTTTTATTTGTTGGTTAAAACCTCTTAATGGAGGTTGGATGTTGGACCACCACACCTTATCCTCCCATGAGAGGTTATGGTGGTGGGGCCCAAACAAACCTAACCTCCAGCGATAGGTTATGATGTGGGGACCACACGAGACTAAACCCCTATTAATGATGGGAGAGGAAAACCTCTCAAATCCCCTCATTAATGAGGGAGAGTCTCTGCACACCCCCTCCGTTATTGGTGCAAACTCCCCTAATTTAATTGTGCCAAATCCTCCACATTAATTAAGTGGATCCAATTAAATTAATGCATCTAATTTGAATATTTTTCCAAAGAATTAATAGGATATCACAATATATTATTATTTTGGTTGGCATTTCTCATTTGCTGGAACTTGGGAGAAGAGAGAAAAGCTCTCTCCATCGATGAATGAAAAACGAATAACACCGATGAAGAGGGACATCGACTTCCTTCCTCGGATCCTACTGACGTGGGATGTCTTCAACCGAACTACCCTCCACATCATTTTCAACAAGCCGACACAGCTTGGGTTTGGAAGTGTACGACGGGCATGATGAATGACGATCTCCTTCGTCTGCTTTCCGTGACTTCATCGTTGATCAACGAACAAATATAGGGGTTGTTTTCTTTTATGTGCAATGTTCTTCTTTTCATTTAGAAAGAAGAAACATGTTATGATTCTTTTTTTGGGTGTTTTTTTGTTCATCATTCTCCTATCTTGATGAGCCATGTTGTACCACCCTAAACACAGATGGTTCGGGACAAAAAAACATGGCCCGACCCCTCCATCATTCTTGTTTGTGATGATCTACGACATGGTGATGAGGTGCCAGAACCACGAAGGAACCGACCATGATACCCGTAGCCTCCATGAACCACGCCGCCCTCATGGCGCTCTGACCGAACTAGCTCTGCCACCTCTGGCCGAACCATACCCTAGCTGGCTTCGATGCCGCGCCGGCTGTGCCGCCTGTCGGCCGAGTCAGCCACCAGCCCGAGCCACACCGGCCTCCTCGCGCCACCCAGCTCCCGGCCGCCGCTAGCCTCCTGTGCAAAATGACCAAACTCATCCGGCCCATGCCAGCCTAAGCCTCGCTAAACCGCGCCGAATTGGCCCCCCAGCGGCCTCCCGGCCACCAGAATGCATGCTGGTCCGCCTACCGGACCTGCCCGGCCGCCCGCGGGCCTCCCCGGCCGCCACCCAGCCGCCACCTGGCCTGCCCGCTGGCCTCCCGGCCTTCCTAGATGTATGCTGGCCCACTAGCTCGCTAGCCCAGCCACCCGCCTACCCATCCACCACGCGGCCGCAACCCGACATGCCCGCCAGCCTCCTGGCTCCAAGGCCGCCTCCCAGCTCTCAGCCTCCCGGCCTCCTGATCCACGCTGGCCTCCCAACCGCACGACGCCCTTGCCGCACCGGCCTCCCATGATAGCCTGCGGTTCCCCCTCACGGCGCCCTGGCCAATCCAGCCCAGCCGCGCCCTGACCGAACTGGCCCGGCCGTGCCCTTCGGGACGAGCCACGCCAGGCCTCACCCTCACAGTGCTCTGGGAAAAATCGGCCCCGAGCCAGGTTAGAACTTAATAGCCTAGCCAACCCAATGGGCTGGGCCAACCCAACAGGTCTGACCAGGCCCGGGTCCACTACCAACCCTTTACTTTCTTTAGCCATATCATTGGCACCAGACGACCATTTTACGAACCATCAGCAGTGCTGGTAATCTTAATGAGAGATGGTCCCTTTAAGTATACCTCATTAGATTTCCAGGTATAGTTGAGATACGGTCAGTTTGGATCGTACAAGAATCCATCCTGGCCCCCAGAACTAAAATGGTAATAACTCACATAAAAGGCGTCCGATTGATGCGCCGTCTATTGAGTTGAGACCTCTATGATGTGGCGTACCTTTGAGATACATTTTCATGTACTTAGTGACAGTTGGTGTATCGACCTGTAGCTCATGGAGTGGATCCTCCTAGAGATGAGCGTGCATAGTGCGGAGACCTGGAAGCTGGCTAAGACCTGATAAATGCTGATTGTTTTGACTAGGAGTGACTCTACTAGCCCCGTCGGGAGCGTCATGGTGTTGCGGAAGACCCGCAGTGGGGAGCGCCTTGGTTTCATGGCAGAACCACTGTACTCGACAGGATGAGTACCTCAGCAGACTATGAGGGAGAGCGCCTTGGTGACGTGGTAGACCCACAGTGGGGAGCACCTTGGGGATGCAGCAGACCCACGATACTCGATAGGAAGAGTACCTCAGCAGTCCAAGGTTAGTTGGAAGTGCTTTGGTGTCACGGTTGGCCCACTGTACTCGATAGAGGAGGAGTTCTCCAGTAGCCGAGGTTTCAATAATAAAAATCCTTGTTGAGCTGAGTCGTTAACATTTGTGTTTACCTTATCATTGAGATATATTACTTGATAACATATGTATATGTATGGGCATATACCTAAGTGGGGTTATCTTTTGATTTTATACTTTTTGGTTTGTCCTTGTTAGATTTTGTGAGACCTTGAGGGTCTCGAGGTCCCTACTGAGTATCATTATACTCACCCCTGCACGGGCTATGCCCAAACCTCATTGTGTTAGATGCAGATGACAGACAATGCTGACTGAGGCTGAGTGTACTAGGACTGGACGGTACCCAGAGGTGGATCACACGGCGTGACGGTACACGGTGGAGACCGACTGAAGTGGAGTGTTGTGGAGGCTGTCTGTATCTACCATTCATGTAGGATTTTTTTTGTGGACAATCAAGGAGTCATTTCCCCTTTTTCCAGTTCTTGAACTTTCAGTTTCTTGGTACTTTACAGTTGGTCTTGTATTTCCACCCCCTTTTACTTTTCAGTACTCTTTTGTATACAGTTTTACTTTGTGTTTTTCTTGCAACCTGTACTCGGTTGTGTGCGTTTTCAAGTAATAAAGGCAATGCCTTCCCAGTTGTATGGAATTATGCCTCTGGTGATAGTCGCCATCCCCTGGCCATGGGAAGGTGGGCTTGGGGTAGTCACGACACGAGCACCGGGGGACGTGTCATAACATGGGGTCCTATTATGAATAAAATTTTATAACGTTTTTCAGGTACATATCATATTTTGTTCATAACATTGATAACAAAATTAATAGATTTTACGGATGATTTAAACTACATTTAAAAAGATCATTGGCCACCCAAAAATATGACAGTTATGAAAATGTATTTCATTGTGATTAGAAAGTTGATATTGAGTTTTTGACACTTATGTGCCACGATTTGGAAGAGTAATAAGTTATCAAAACGTGAACAAATAGAGAAGAAACCTAACAAGAATCCTGGAGGTAATCCCAAATCACTTTTAATGTTTGTTAAAATACATTTCAAGTAATGTATTTTAGGATCTGGAATGTTTTACCAGTGTGGTACGTTTGGTCACATTGTTTGTGACATCAAAGAAAAGATTTCTAATGAATCCAAGAATGATTTAATAGATAGCTCATAAATAGTGAGATGTTTTAGCTCTAGTGAGTTGTGACATTATGCTAACGTGTGTCTGATGTAATTTACTATGTGGGTAAAACATCATGTTTAGAAAAAAGGGTTGAAAATTCATTTTGTACTTATACAGTTGATGTTAGGCTATCTGGTGAAGTGGTGATGGCTCCAGGGAGATCATTATATTTTATAGGTTAATTATAAGCTAAATGTTTTATGAACTCCTATTTTGATGTTTTATGTAATGAAAATACAGTGGAAAACATTTACTGAGTTTTTATTGATATCAATGAATATGTTTCAGTTAAATATTTATTTGAGAAATAAATAATTTTCATTTTATAGACATGAGTTTAAAGGTATCGATACACTTTTGGGTTATTGTGATAATTAATTTTATTTTTATTATAGTTAATTAAGATTTTTATACTTTTATTGAAAATAGTGGTATTGAAAAAATTAGTTGAAACATTATTTAATGATTAATTTTATTTGAATAACTTCCGTTATAATTTTTTAGAATGTTATAGAAATTATATTAATATATTATTGAAAAAGGACATCCCTCAGGTTGTGTGACAACCCATTGCATCCGACAAGGTCCCAAAGCCTGAAACAATTACCCAAGGATGACAATTGTATAGAGCCTACCTATAAACTACATGATTCTTTGGCCATTATGAAAACATTTTTAAGTAAATTACTTTTAAAAAATAATAATGATTAATCTGTTGTGTTTCATTTGAGGTTTGGAGTTTAATAAAGTATATTTGAGAACTTGTGCTCACCATATTGGTTTATAAAAATATGTAGAGACAAAAAGAAAGAAATTTTACTATTTTATAGATCTTAAGATCTATTTAAATTTTATTTTAGTGCTTAATTCAATGAAAATATATTTTTTAAAATTAGTTTTTTTTGGAATAAAGGATGAATTGAAAATCGATCGAAGCACAAATAAAGGATGAAATTTTTCTTATAAAATTGAAACATATCAATTAAGTATAATTCCTCATATTCAAAGATAGAAAAATTATTACACAAAAATAGAAAAAGGATATTTATTTTTTTGTACTATTACATTCATATTAAATGAATCAAATGGTCTTTTAAATAATCATTGATTTATGTTTTTTCGGACCCTAACTTTCCATTGATCATTCACATCCTTATTATCAATGACCTCAATCACCCTCTATAATTATATATGATTTTATTCCATTCCAATATCTTCATGTAAATTTTTTTATCCTACATGGAAACCTTGTTATGTGTGATTCCATATGACCCTCGTACTTTCCTTTAGCTATTATTAATAGGATATTTTATTAACCCATTTATAATGTGGGTGTTTTTTATATACTGGTATTTACAAATTTCAAACCCTTATTTTTAGAGAACAAGTTTAAATTAAAAAATTTAATTTATTTAAGGTGGGGAGGATGTAAGACACCAATATTTTAATATAAGAACATTTTTTATATGATTTGTGACATGGTACACAAATCTTAAACAACCCACAAACTATATTTTATTTAATTTAATCTCTTTAATAGCTTTTAGAACACACACCTGTGAGTTAGAATGAACCATAATATTGTATATGATTGAATTTTTGGGTATGAATACTAAAAAATAAATTATGAAAATATGGTTATAAATTTATTAGAAATAAAAATAATCATCATTTAAAAGAAAAATTAATGTTTTATAAAAACATTTTTTAAGAAGGTCTAGTAAATCTTCAAGCACATAATCTTAAAATATTTTTTTATAATTTTATAACATATATTAGAAAATATTAATAATATGTTTTAAATCATAATATAAAAATTTTCCTATGGTGCTATTTTTGTATTTTTTGGAAAATATTGAATTTTTTGTGAATAATGAAGAATAAAAATTAAAAAAAGTATTTTCTTTTAAATAATTTAATTATTTTAATAGTATTATTATGTTTTAAATATTACTTAAAATAAAATAATACTAATTTATATATATTTAATCCAATTAATTAATTTTTAATAAACATTATTTTTGACTTTATTATATTTTTTTTCATTTAAAAATGAAATTTTCTATAAACTATTTTAAAATGCATAATGTTTACCCATTTTAATTAATTAAAATAATGCATAATTTGGATTGTTTTAGATAAATTTTATTGGTAATATATTATTAAATAATAATTTATTTTCATAAAATTATTATTAGTACTCATATATTTAATATAAAATCAATTTTTCATAAAAAACACTATAGTTTAAAAGACACATTTTCATCGCGTCGATGACTTTAGTTTTAAATTTAATTTTACCACATCATGTAATTGAATTCAGTTAAATTGATTGAATATTGGGTATCAGTTTAGTTTATATTTTATAATTAGCCCAAATTATTTTTTAACAAAACTGAATACAGAAAATTATACAAATTAATTATCATGATTATGATAAAAATGGATTTATCAGGGGATTAATCTAAAAAGATAATGGTTAAAATAACCTAAAAACTTTTCTAAAATATATTTTGTGGCCATATTTTTAACATATACCTTATAGGATTGATATTTGTCTATTATTGGTGTATTTTTTCATGAAAAAATTCAGGTGGAGTTCCTTCTTTTCAAAAAGTACAAGTGCGCCACTCGCCTCACTTGTAAAATTTATCCCCAGATTTTCCTCTATATACACCATAAAAACAAATTTATAGGACAATAAATAAACAAATAAAATATATATTCTCCTCTTCTAATACTATAAGACTTATTTTTGTCAAAAATCAAACAATGGAAGGACTTTGATGCACACCAAAAGAAGTTATCCAAATAAGAGGCAACGTTTTTCAATGAGTATTTTTATTTTATTTCTTCCTCCACCACATAATTTTTTTTATTAATACATGATTATATGATAAAATAAGTATCTTAATCATACTAATATTTCATTACATTAATATAATAACTGAAATAATTCCCCACATCCATAAAATGGGTTATAAAATCATCATTCATTTGTACAAAGGTCTACCACCTCCCAAACCGATGCCATTCGTTTTTCTATTACCACCTATCATGGTTGGGAATAATGATTGATATAAAGTATATATGATATTGTAAAATAATTATAACTATTTCTTTCATGTATAATATTTATATTTTTTCTTTTCATTCCTTAAGGGATATGATAACATCATTTGTGTATACAGTGGACTGCCGCCTCGTGAATCAATGCGATTCGTTTTGAAAAACACTTTAAATTGAAGGTAATATGGATAAATATAATGAATATATATTATTTAAATGGAATAATTATGATATTAATGTTATATTTATAATTATGAAAAAATAATATATCATATAATTCTTACATTTTCAATTCCTGATAAATGATTACATTATTTGTGAACGTGTTGACAACCGCCTTCATGAAGCGATGTCACTATATTTTCATCACCAAACCACATTGATGTTATATATACGTTTATTAATTTCAGATCATTGAACATGGATAAAAGGAATCATCATTAAATTATATCCAAAAGCCTAATCATTTTATTATTATTATGTCTGTATATTCAATATTTTTTTATAACCATCCAAGTAAGGAGGCTCTGAAAAATGTTGTAAATCATTTCGTAAAGGCAATAGTCCATATATATGCCTGAATACCATTTATATTTTTCTTATGGAAGAAAATAAAATAATGTTGGTAATATTACACATTTAAATAATAATTATAATATTTCATATATATTCATTAAATATATTCTTATTCCTATCTATGTTAGGAGGAAAGTAAAAAAATGAAACCCAATACTTCTTGTAAGTGGTAGTCCACACGTACGCCCGAGCGACATTATCATTTAACAGTTGAGTAATGAGTAAGAATGTGGATAATATATTATAATTATATAATCATAATAATATTAAAAATATAATATATATTAATTAATTCAATATTTATAAATATTAATTTGAGGAGGAAATGAAATACAAAAACACATCGCTTCATTAAGGTGGTAGTCTAGATGTACGCACTAGCGATGTTTTTATTTACTATATAATAAAAAATAGGTAGAAATAAGGTGTTACATAATAATAATAACATTATAATATCGTGATGTTACTGAATTCATTAGCTTTGGATGGTTATAATATATTTTAAGGGTGTAGAATAAGAAATAAATAAGAAATAATTTGGTTAAGACTTATACCTCCACCTTGGATATCTTCATTGAATTAAAAATTATACCTTCTTTGATTGGTATTTTGGAGACAACATGACCTCTATGTTATGGAAAGGATATTCGGGAAGTTACTTTTTTAGATCTTGGTCAAACTAGAGTGCTCAAAATGTGTGGATAACTAAAGAGAGGAGGTATCTTTTTATAAGTGAGAGGAGTGACCCTCTTGTAAATATTAAAAGTTTTCAAATAATATAAACTAATTTTAATTGGAAAAGTGTATTTAATTTATTATATTGGAAAATATTAAATAATTTTCTTTAAAATTCAATCATATATTCAAATTAATAAAATTTCAAGATATTTTTGAAACCTTATATCTTAGTTTAACCCCCTTTATCCCTTAAAACCCTTATAGTTGTGAAAAACCTTTACCAGAGTCTCTATTTATTATTACTAAACATGAAATTATACTCATTAGAAAATTGAAATATGATGATTCAAAATATTGAATCCATTTTTTGATATTAAATTTTTATAAGTTGTAAAAATAAATTTTAATATATATTCTTAAAATACAATTAATAACTATTTTTATATAAATTATTATTAAGCATAAAAATGCTCTTACACCAAAATGAAGTATCATTTTAATTTTAAAAAATATTTTTTATTACTAAATAAATTAATATTATTATAATTTTATATTATAGTAAAACTGAATGGAACCTTCCAACCGCAATATTAAATGTATAGAACCAAAAATATTTTTCTCTTAGATTAAAATATCATTTAGGTTCTAAAAATTTAATAATGGGTTTAAAAATAAAAAAAATATTTTAAATGGTTTATTCTACTCCTTATATACATATTTGTTTTATAAAAATGTTTTATATATTTTAGGTCATGACTATATCATAATTATGTTAGAAAAATTATTATATCTTTAATATCAGTATATTTCACTATTCACTAAAAATTCATAATTTTATTGAAATGACAAACAATCAATCTAAGATAATTTATATATGTTGATAAAATAATTAATTTAATTTTTTTGAATAATATTTTTTATTGCGTTAGAAAACAATTCTGATATCCCCATAAAAATGTTAAAAAACTATTTTCTGAATGAATGTATTTTTAAGGATTAAAATAAATTTATTCACATTACCTTCCTTATAACAGCTAATAATAAATTATTAAGTTATTATATTAAACATGTAATCAATAAATTTCATAAAAATTAATTATCAATAATTATTAAAATAATTTATGTAGATAAAAATACCTATGAGACTTAAAAATAGTTTTGTGAAAATATATCTATTTTATGATTAAATGATTTTATATTAATTAATAAAAAAATAATCAATAAAGGAATATTTTTTCACTATTTCATACGTATCAAAAATAATTTTTATATAAATCTAATACTCTAAATAAGTGAAAATTTTCAATTTAATTAAGGATTAAAAATATAAAAAAATCTGTTTTTATATGAAAATTATCCTTTTAATGTTTCATTGTTCTTAACCATATATGATTTAATAATTTTCATTAAAAATTTAAAAAATATATCTTTGTAATTAATAAAGATATTTTAATGAAGAAAAATTATCTATATGTATTTATTAATAAATTTACTTCAATTCGGAACTTCCAATCCAACAATTTGGTTGTAAGGATCATATTTAAATAATTAGATATCTATATTATATCATTGTTCAATAAATCTAATTGTTTCATGTTGTAAACACATTAAACAATATTTTTCATTTTTTAAAATAAAACTAAAATCTTAATTTATTACATCACTAGTGGTTTTGATGTCCCTTCTATTTATAATATTGTGCTTAATTCACTGGTGTATGTTTATTTCACCCACCAAGAGATCTAGATTAACTGAGAAAGATGCAATGAAACTGACCATAGGAATGTTGTGATTTTAGAATGTTCTTTCTAAAAATTAATTTGATTCATTCTTGATTGGAATATATAAAAATTATTTGGTAACCATCCTTTGAAATTGACCCCTCGTTATTTCTTCTCATTAATTGTATATGTTTCATTTTTTATTCAAATTTTTGAATTATATTCAACAAGTTTCAAATTAGAAAAATATGGGGGGGAGTTAAAAATTAAATTAAACCTAGGACTTCATGTGAATGTTATTAGACTATCAACCTTATACACCATAGTAGTTCATAGTTCATATGAGTTTATTAAAAAAATGTAAACATGATTGCCCATTAAAAGTATCAATGCAGGTGGGATCTTGATACTTCCCACTTTCCACTTATCCCCTTTACTGCCCTCATATACTACATCTTGACGCTTATATCATCCCATAAATACCCTAAAAATTATCTTATCCCATAATGAAACCTCCCATCAACTTAAACTTCCCCCATGGTGCCTCCCCTCCTCATCTACCAGTGATGTCTCCCCACCAATGACACTCCTCTGAAGATGATTTCTTAACAATGAGTCATCCATGAATAATACCTTATCATTATGACCTATAATTAACTTCCACCACTATATCCTATTTCAGTAACCCTTCATAGTCCTTTTTTTATCTTCTACCATCAATCCAATGAACTTTCACTTCATTGCCTTTAGCATAGTGACATTATGGAAGTCTGACTCTATCCCTCCCACCTGTTCTTCCACTTTATAGAAAAATCACATAAATATCAATCCTGTAAATTATGAAAATATAATTTTTTTTAAAAATATTTTTATTCTATTAACAAACAGGTTCATGTAGAGATATCTTAGGTATTATTCCTTTTAAATGGAACCGATTTTACCATCTATGTTTGTATACCGAAAAAATTGTTTGGTCTATTCTTTGACCTACCAATAATGAATTTGATTTTAATAATATAAAATAAAATATTTTTATTTATAATAATTATTTTTATTAATTTATTAATAATCTAATACACATAAATATAATAAACAAACTCAATACTAGAAAATAATTCTTATTAAAATGTTGTATTTGAATAATAATTTCTTTTTGAGATCTAATTCCAGATGTATCATTACATATATAACACCATGTTGGACACTCGAATGAAACATTACACCCCTGATGGATCTCTTTTTCAGTTCACCTATAATGCTCCCCTTCCCAAACACTACCTAAAATTGTTCTAAGACTACTTTACTAAAATATTTCATTTAGTATATAACATAGTAATATTTAAAAATTTATCATTTTGTTTGTAAAAGTTTTACCGATTTCTGTGATCAATGAACCATTTTATACCCTCTCTTAAAACATCACACCACTCACGACACCCAAGTATTCTTTTTTATTGAGATAGAATCCTTCATGAAGAATTATCTATTTTTGTGTGATATTTATGTGTCACTATATACTTCAAATTCATGAAATAAAATCAATTACTATTATGTCAATTAATTTATGTAATTATCCTATAATAAAATAGAATTATTCGCACAACCTATTTCCTTTAACTTAACCTCCGTTAATGATATTTCCTTTTCGTGATATTTTGAATACAATGATGGTTATTTAATTATGAACACTGCATTCTTGTGATTATGATGAACTATAACATTTCTTCAATCTTTCTTTTCACAGGTCTAAAAAACATTGAACTCCACTATATAATCTCTTTCTCATAATTTATTATCCAATCAATATTTATATTCAAATTCATGTTAATTATTTGAGCCTAATAAATTTAAAAAGTTGAAAAACTATAGGCATATAAATTTAATCATTTATGAATTTGAACTGAATTTTTTTATTCAATCATGTTTTGGATTGAATATTTATTTAACATCAAAATATTAATTATTTTTCAAGTTCATAAATATATGTTGAAAATCTTAATATTCATTATGTTATTATATAGAATTTCAATTAATGATTTATGACAGAACCAATATTTTCATTTATTAATGATTATATTCTAATTATTTTAATACCACCATTTATTTATTTTATAGGTAATTTTAAAATTTGGGTTATAGGAATGATTATTATTTTTTTGATAAGTCATTTAAATATTTATTATTAATTTTATTTATTAATATTATGAATTATTTGTAAATCCATGCACATAATCTTTGTTTTTGTAATTTTCTAGGTAAAAGGGTGATTTAAAAAATTGATTGTCAGTGGGGAAAATGAATTGAATTGGACTTTAAAGATTAAAGTGAATGATATTTGGCAAGAGTAGTGGAGATGTAAAATGAGAAAATATAAGGATCTATATAAGTATGAATCCTAGTGACCAAACCATGAATCCTAGTGAAATATGGATAATAGAATTCATAAGGATCATTCATTTATGAAATTCCAAATTCTGTAATGATGAAGGACATTATATGGATCATTCCTCTATGAATTTTACAACTATCTATTGAATAATGTATTTATAAGGATAATTTCTATGAGATGTTTGGGACTTCATAAGGATGGATGAACATTATAAGGATGATTAGAGAGCTTCATAATTATGGTTTCCTATTCATATATGGATAAATATTTAGAGTTTGTAATGTGTTTATGAAGAGGAGTTTCAATATCAATGTATTTTGTGCATATCTAGTATCTAAATCCATGATAAGTGAAATAAAAAATTTCATTTTAAATAATCAATTTTCTAAAAATTTTATGATGAGAATTTTTTTATTTTATTAAAAAACCTGACTATGTTTCACAAAAAATTTAAAGGTTTTTGAATTAAAAACTATGTGAATGAAATATTATGGGAATAATGGGTATCTTTGGTCTAAAAATAAATTTTGTTATCCTAATAAAAGTGGGGGTTCTACTAAAAAAGTTAGATTATGTTTTTCTATATTTCACTTTTAATATATTAACACATTTCATATTTTTGATAAACTATTTTATCTCTCTCACACTCAATTTTTTTCTCTATCTCTCTCTATATCTCACCCTCCAAACATTGATCAGTAACACTCATGATAGTGGGTTTCTAATTTGAATCTTATCCTTGGGGGTGGTTTTCTTATGGTTATCAAATTCTTGGTTTTCCTTTATTTATGTTAATTTTAGATTTTTAATATATAAGTGGGTGAATTAAGGGATTATGTGGTTATTTCCCACAATTTAAGATAGTATCAATTATTTTGTTATATTATTTATCAAATAATCAGTCCCTCCATTCTCTTGAGAATGGTCTCCAAATAATGTAGTTTATTTTTTTAGAAATGAATTGATATAAAATGGATTTGAGTCTTGGAAGGTTTCACAATATAGATTGAGGTGTAGTAATTATTACTAGATATTGGAGGAGGTTGATCTTTGTGTGTCATAGTTATCACCTAGACATACTATATTTTATACTCAAAGTAGGGAGTGATAGTTCGTTTATGATAGTATGATCTTTGAATGTAATTTAGACAATAATAATTGACAATGAAGGAACCCGAGTAGCTAATTTTAATACTAATTAATTTCTTGGTAACTCTTTTTCTGGTATGTATTACTTCAATTTAGATTTCAGGGACACAAATTCTCAAAATATTTATGTTTTTACTACTTTTTTAATATATAAATACCCAAAAAAATATAATCCAAATGAGCTGGAATATTCAATTTTTGATGCATAATTCAAAAGGATCTTCAATAGAGACATCCATGGTCGTCCACTATTCTAAATTAGAAAAATATAATCAATATTTTTTACCACCGTCAATTTTGTTTAAAAACAGGTATCTATGTCTAGGGAGTCAATTTAGTCAATTTATTTAATTATTTTCATGATTTGTAAATAAATTATCTTTTTTTAAAAAATTCAATAGAAACAATAAATCATTGGTTAACTCATCCTCACCAATGAAAAAATTATTTCACTAATTTTTAGATAGGTAAGGGAATCTTGAATATTATATTGCAATTTAGAGGTGGTTTTAGATTTCATCAAGTACAATAAGTGTATGAGAGAGAGTTTTTTTCTGTTTAGATAATAATAGATTTTTGGTACATGCATGTTTTTTAATTCTATTTTAATTTTTAGAATGTATTTATGAATCTGATGTTTTATTGAATACTCTGGAAAAATTCATAATGTCTTTGTGTTTTTTACAAAGATTTCTTATTTTAATTTGAAATGTTTTAAATTCTTGATGATATGGATTCTGTTTCTTGGTTTTAAATCATCTTGTTTAGCGATGTTTTATCAAAGTAAAAACTGATGTGCATGATTTCTGTCTAGTGATCTGCTTTCCCAAACCCAAGATATGTATAAAACTATTTTATATATTATTTCCAATTTTATTTATATTTATAGTATTGAGTCATGTTATTATATCTATATCATTATATTTTTAGTTTATACAGAGATTTTTGAGTTCATGAATTATGTTAACAATGATTGAGGGGCCATTTTAAATCCCCATTTTTATATTAAACTACTATTTTGAGGTTTAACTTTTTATTTGAATCTTTTAAGCGACTTGAAGGAATAAAATATCTTTTTATAGAGCCCTATTGCAAACTATTTCCCACTTCCTACTTTCTATAGAAGTTAATGCATGATAATGGATGAAATAAAGTGTGAGGGTGGCTATTTTGGAAATAATGCTATTAAAATATTTAAGGATAATTTAGGGAAAAACTTCATGATGAAAAGATGGAAGATAACTGTGATACCATTTAAATATTAGGTACGATAGATTAAAACTGTTGTAAGACCAAAATATTTCTCTCTTTCCTCTAAAATAAAAATATTAAAAAATTAAAAATTTGAAATACTGAAAACAAAACTCATTAAAAGGAGAAAGGAGGGTTGAAATAATTTTATTTGTGTAATTTTATATGAATATAATTTTTGGTTAATAAAAAAATGTTTTTGGAGTTAAATAATTTCAATGGAGAGTGGTGAGAACAATATTCTTCCTTATAAACTATTTGCATTAATTTCACTTCATTTTGGAGCGAAAACCTATTCATTATACATATGATATTTTCACATTTTAAACAAGCACATATTTAGAACAAAACCATGAAGATTTATATTTATTAAAATAATTTATTTAATTTATGATGGTGAGGATATTGGAAGGAAACAATCCTTTTGAATTCATGTATACCATTATAAATGAGAAGAGATCCATTTTAAAATCCATAAGTGAAGAGATGTGTTTTTGGTAAGGTAGGTAAAAAACTCACATAATGATTAACTGGATATTGGATAGATATTTATATTTGGTGGGGAATGGTTAAATTTTAATCCATTTTGGAGGAAAGATGTTTCTTTTCGTGTTTGAATTAAAAATTGATTCCATTAATATCTTGATAAATTCTAATTAACCTTAGTATAAGATGATTGATATGAGTTAAATGTTTAAGTGTGAGGGAAATTTATTAACCAATATTTTCATATATTTCTATTGGTATCTTCATGATTTTAATACCACCCTTTTTTAATTTTATTTGTAATTTCCACATTTTCTAGTTTTAATAAAAAATTTAATTTAATTTTTAAGATGGTTTAATTCTTGATTATTAAGTTTTGTTATTCATATTTTTAATTACTCATAAATATAAATAATTAATATGTGTTTTTGTTAACTTTTAGATAAAATGAGGATATTATAAATGGTTTGACTCTAAGGAAAAATGAAGTATAGTTATATTTATTGATTTGATAGAAATAAATCTAGATACAGTAGGGGAGATGAAAAAATATGAAGAGCTTTATAAGCATGAATCTGATATGCGTAAACATGAATCCCAATTACATATAGATGATGGAATTCATAAGGATCATTACTTTGAAAAATTACCATGTAAGGATGATGTACTTCATAAGGATTATTCTGTTTTAAGATTCCCTATTACATAATGATTAAAGATTTATAAGGATTTTTCCTTTGAAAATTTTTAAACATTGTAAGGATATATTGACATAATAAGGATTATCAAAGAAGATCATAATTGTGGATCTTATTTTTGAGATGATTAATATTAAAACATTGTACTATGTTCTTACAGATGAGGTTGAAATCACATGTGTTTTATATGTATCTTGTCTTTCAATCGATGATATGAATAGTCAGAAAACTATTTTTGAATAAATACTCTTACTAAATTTTAGTATAATATTGTTTACATTTTATTAATAAAGCCCCAATATATTTTCCATAATATATTGAAAGTGAGTAAATAAATAATTAATTGTGAGATATAAAAGGGGAGTAAATTGTATTTTATGAAAATATATAACAGTATAGCTACCTCTAAAAAGGATCCATTGATTGGTCAAGTTAAAAAAGTTTTGTTATATTTATATTTCACTATATTCACACCTTAAATATTTTCAATAAACTTTTCTTTCTTCCTTACCCCTATCTATCCATTTTTTTCTCTCTCGTTGTCTTTATTATGATCTCTAAAACTCAAATTCATGAGTGAATCACTTTAGGAAAGACTAGGGGTAGGTTTTTTGGTGTTCCAAAATTCTGTTTCTTCAATTATATAAGTTTATTTTTGGTTTAAAATACAGTAATGTGTTTATTTAAGGATTACATAGTGATTATCCACCATTCAAAGATAATATCAACTATTTTATTCCACTCCATAATAAATAATCTTTCCCTCCCTTATCTTGGATAATCCCTTCATATGAAAGAGTTGAGTGTTTTTAACAAACTAAAAAATATAAGATGGAGCCATGTCTTGGAAGGTGTCACACAATAAATAGATGTGTGTTAATTTTTCATTTCTATTTGAGGATGCGAGGTTTGGTTTTATGAAGATATATTCAAGGAATTATATGTTTTACACTCAAATTTGGGAGATATAGTTCGTGCATGATGAGATGAACTATGAAATAAAATTGAAAAAATAATAATAGATAATGACGGAACTCGAGTATCCAGCCATATGATCATTTTATAAATTGGTAAGACCTTTTTATGATTTTATTACTTCCATTTAAATTTCATTCATGCATCATTTCAAACAAATTATATTTTTATTTCTTTTATAAAATATAAAAGACCTTATAATATAAAAAAATTAATTTAAATATTTATTAATTGACTTGATATTCAAAAGTTTCTTCAAGAGAAACAAACATGGATATAAATTGTGATATATTAGGATAAATACGAATAATATTTTGTGTCTCTCTCTAATAGGTTAAAAAAATTAATTAATGGTTATTTTTTAAAAATTATTTTTTATTACGACCATGTTATTTTTGTATTTATTTTAAATGAACTCCTTCAAATGATATGATATATTTTTTAAGTTAATTATTTATTTTTCTAGTAGAAAGTTTTGATATCTATATTTAATTTATGTTATATTTAAACTATAAAGGGTTTAGTTTCTATAGTGATTCTATGTCATTTTATGAAAAAGATTTTATTTTATCGAAGTTATTTTCACTTATAACAACATACCATGATCATTATTAAATTAGTTAATTCATTTATATCCATATCATTACAATTATAATTAATTATTGTAAAAACTGTTATTTTTTTAATTCACCATGTCTTAATTCATATTATAAGTTAAATTTAATATCATACATTGAGTATTAATTCAATGTTTATTATATTTTGTGCAAAATATGGTATATAAGTAACATTTTTTCTTATTTCATATTTTTTTAATGTGGGGATGAAATGGAAATTGTTTTATTAAAAATAAAATTTTATATGTCTATGAAAAAAAATTTAATATAAGGGTTCCACTTTTAAAATTATGTTTTCAAAAATATATTTAGTAAACTATCAAACAATGGGTTTTTATTTTTTATTTAATTATATTAATTTATTCTTATATCATACATGTTTTGTGTGTTTTTAAAATGATTATGATTTCATTGGTTTTATATAGAAAAACTATTTTATTTTTAAAGAAAAATCATCATTTTATTTTATTATAATGTTTTTAAGGAATATAGATATAGGAATCAGTACTATTTTTTATGGTATGAACAATTGAATTTTGTGTAATATTATTTTTTATTTATTGTTGAATATAGAATTCTGATACTTATTCTACTATTATATAACTTATTAATCATAAAAATAGATTTTTATATATACATTTAATGATATGAATAAAAGTTAAATTAATTTGTCAAATAGACTTTATAATGAATATATGGATGGTACATACAATTTTAAAACTTTTAGAAGATGGGATTCTGGTGAATATATTGGTTATAAATATAGAAACTACTGCATTAGAGAATACTACACATGAAATAATATGAGGGAATACCTGGTAATTAATGTTTTTAAAAGAACCATAATACCTAGACTCAACATGGGGAATATTATGTATCATGATAAAAAAATAAAATTTTGATAGACGTAAAAACTATTAAGAATGATCATATGATAATAATTTAAATGTAATTGTACAATACGTTTCACTTAAAGGAAAATTAATAGGAATTTATTGGATAAGAATAATTAACCCATGTTTAAGGATAGATGGTGAAGCAATAACTATTTTTTGAAATTCACGATGATGTCCAAACTAAACTGTACCGTAGTTGTAAATTTTTAAATAAGTTTTATTTTATTATAATATTGTTATATTTTAATAATCATAATCATTTGAAATTAAAATATTTTTATATATTCTCTATTATTTAATATAAATTCCCCTTAGTTAGTTCTATGATTTCCAAATCTTAATACAATTCTCAAAAAATAACTATATATAATTTGTTCCACATGTGATATCTCTGATACTTGTATATAGCATTGCTTGTTTTTTATAAAGGAGAAAAAATTTAAATATATCTTTGTTTCCTGTATGTATTGAAGGTATAAGGATGTTGAATTTAAAATACACCCTAAAATTAGTTGAGTAGATCCCCGTAATCTGGATAGCCCAATATTGTAAAAAAATCATTATCTTTCAATAAAAATAAGAATAATGAGATATTTTATATCTTATAAAATAAAAATTTATGGGGTTTAATGAGAATAAGAATGAGTATGTTGATAAAAACCCACCCATCGGACTCCCTATCATGGGAGGGTTTTGATAAATGGAACCTTGTGTTACCTATTAAAAGTTGTAATGTTCATGTTGAATTAGAAATAGATGGTTTCAATTCTTTCAGTTGAATGGTTAGGGAAACTCATAGTGCGGGGTTTGTGGTTTTTCTCCCATATAATATTATTCCTCATAGTTGGATGAAAGACATATTTTAATATATTTTTAATTTTTATTGATATTCCAAGAGACCCTGTTGAAAAGATTTATTTGGGCTTATAACTTTCAGTTTTTAAATTGAACGAAATATGGGATAGATGTTATATTAATTTTGATAATTAATTTTATGATATTTTAAATATTCAAGATACATTGGTTTTTATTATTTATGAATTTTTTCTTAAGAATATTTTTTTCAAGCTTGATTATATAAATAAAAAATGTTAAAATAATATATAATATTGGGTTTTAAATTAATAATTCATTTTCTTTCATTCTAGAAGAACTTTTCGTGATTATAGTTATAGATAGCTGGGTTATAAATTTTACATAAAAAATCATACATTATAAAGTGGACACTTGCATACAATATCCATTATTTCGACAATATATAACTATTAATATGAAAATACTTTATTTTCAAAACAAATATTAATGATTTTTATACTCTATATGATTATTATTACAACTCACCCTTAAAAACCTAGTGGAAAATAATTTAACATGTGGTATGAGAGAAAAATTAATATTTATAGTCTCGCATAAATGAAAAAACAGAACCTATTTTTCTATTTCAAAACAAAGAGATCATATTATAGATTTTTCATTTAAGATAATAAATTTTTATCTCAAAGAATAGTTTACTTATAAACAGATTCAACTTTATTGAAATTTTTTTTCCTAAAAAACATTAAAATAAAAAATAATGGAAAAATCATAATAATTTGGATTTATAAAAAAACCTGAAAACCCATGAAAATCATTTTCTTAAAAACTAACCTTTTACACATTAAGGGAATAATCATTCCTCTAAAAAAATATAATTAGTATACCTTATGAAATAAAAATATTTCCATTAAAACACATTATAAATTACAGAAAATTCATGTAGGATACTTGGGACATAAAATTCATAAAATAATTATAAAAATACTTATATATGAAATAATGTACTTATTTATTTCCAATATAGTACTCTAGAGAATATTATCACAACCGAATAAATTAAAGATCTCAATCAATAACACACATCATCCTAAAAAATTTCCAAGGACCATACATACATGAAACACATATAATATTTTATTTACATTATAAATCTATTAAAAATATACGTTCTAACCAACAAGAATTTTTTTTCGGATATTTTTATTTCTATTACTATTCAAACTTAATTTCAAAATCTAAAATACCATGAACATATGAATGAAGGTTTTTTCAATGATAAATATAGGGATTCTTTGAAATAAATACAAATATAAAATAACAATTTTAGTGTAATGAAAATATGTTACCATTTTATAAATTGAAAAAACATTCCTTTTGAAATTTAAAAAAATTCCAATATTTTACATGAAATATTTAAAAAAATATTCCTTTAAAAAGCCTTTGTAAAAATGTTAATAATAACCAGTTTGGAAAATGGTAAAATGTATTATTTTAAGGTCATAATAATGATATTGAAACATGGTTTAATATTAAATTGAACATATATTTTTAAATAATCATAATATTTTTTAAACTTTATAAGGAACATAGATTGGATGGAAAGAGGATATTTCTTAAAAAAATATAAAATAATTTTTTAAGGAAAAATACATTACCTCATGTTTTAATTTTCACATATGTTCTTTATCTTCTAAAAAATAAAATTTTATAATTATTAACATTTTAAATAACAATTTTCATGTTTTTTGTTCATTTTATATCACAAATATCTATATTATTTTTATTTATTTAATCTATTATGATCACATCTGATGTTTTGAGAAAATTCTTCTTATAAGTTAAGAATGGATTTTTTAGGAATAATATGGTCAAATGGATTATGATTTCATCATTTATACAATCTTAATAAAGTTATAATTTTTATTTTAATAAAATAAATATATTTACATAAAAAACTATGTAATAAAGTTATAAGAAACAAATTTTGTTACAACTAGGGGATTGTAGTCCCTATACACATATAATTTACATTTCAATTTTTCAATGAATATGATGAAATGAAAGAAATTATAATTTATAAATTGTATAATAATTAATTTTTCATAAATATTATGTTATTTAATTTAATAAATTTATCTATGTTATCAACGGTGTTGAAAAATAAAATACATCTGTTTACGAGGTGGTAGTCAGCACTTATGTATTGGTGATGTTTTTTTGGGATCGTAAAGTTAGAAATTGAATATTTATTTACTATTATAGAATTAATTTTATATCATATTCATCATATTATTTCATTTGTATCAGTAATTATAAACATCCGTAAGAGTCAATGATGAAAAATGAAATACATCATGTTTCAAGGAAGTAATCTTCACACAAGAATTTTCAATGTTTTTATTTTACATTAGATGTATATGTAGATGAAAATAAGTTTATACCATAAAAATAATAAAAAATTTTGTATTTTTTTGATAATTATGTTATTATATAATAATTTCTAAAATGTTTTAGAAGGTGGAATAATTTTAAATAAATAGAAAACACATGGTTAATAATCGTTCCTCATCTTCAAACAAACTCCTTTGGTTTAAAGAAAAATTCATCCTAGGATAGTATTTTAATAAAACCAGGACCAATTGGAAATGTTTATTAATGTTAAAGAAGGTATTTGGGTATGTATTTTCTAATATAAGAGGGTCTTAATTTGTGGTGAAGATATGAGAGGGGGTGTTATTTTATAAGGAGGGGACACAAATGAAATCAATAAAAAATTAAAAAAATATTAATTTCTAAAAAAAATGGATCAACTGACTCATATTAATTTTGGATATGATATATGGTTAAAATATGGCCATAAAATATGATTTAGACAAGTTTTTAGGTTATTTTATCCCATATTATTTTAGTTTAAACTATTTTAATTGGTTTTACTCTTACCACTATAACTATCTTTTTTAACAAAATTACAATTCATAATGAAAAAAATGAATGTTAAATCATATGTTTTTTTAATTACGATAAAAATTCATTTCATTTTATCAAATTCAATTTCATCAATTTTTAGAAATCAATTTTAATAAAACACCCAAAATGAGTTGAAAAATGACATCCCATGAAAATGACAATTTAAGTATAAAATTTATTTAAAAAAAAGAGTAATATTGATCCTATTAAAATTTATTGGATTACTTATAATTAGAAGTAAATTATTAAATATTAATTCAAACCCATAATATAATGTGACTTTTTGAATATAAGAAAAGGCAATAAATTTTTTAAAAAATAAATATTTTCATATATTCACAAAAACAATTATCAGAAAATTCTCCAAAACTCAGTTTAAAATCATTTAGGCCTTATTTTTTAAAAAATTAATTTTTTTATTAATAAAATTAAAAATTTTAATAATTTTACATCTTAAAAAATATAATATATGTAACCAAATTTATTATGAATAAAACTATTTCATTATTGATTGAAAAATAACATAATATTCATATAGTGAATATAACTTTATAAAATCTATTTTATGAATATTATTATTGAATAAAATTAAGATTTTATAACATTTAAATACATTGCTAAATTATTCCTAGTTTTATAAATATTTTCCTCTAAATTTTATTCATTACTTAAATAAGTGGGGATATTTTTCCTTCAATATTTTTGATTCCCATGTCTCTTCTTCATTCATATGAGTTTTCAAAAAAAAATATTAACATATTGAATCGATTTATTCTACAAAAACATATATATATATGACACTGAATCTGATTTGTCTTTTCCTCATTTGAAATATTCTCTTCTAACTATACTAAATTAGGGATCCAAAAAATGAGATACATATGGTACATATTTTTTTACTAATAAATCATGAAACAAATATTGTACTTGGGATAGACTCATAGGTATGTCCACAAAGTAGGAAACAAATCACACCTTGTCTAGGATTTCATATGGTCTAATGAACTATGGTCTTAAATTTCCATTTTTATGAATACTTGTTACAGTTTTCTATAGATACACTTTAATAAAAACATGATCTTTATCCTTTAATGAAATATTTTTCCTCCAATAATCTATATAGATTTTTTTCATTTTATAATACTTCCTCATATCTTTCTGAACCATCATTACAAACTCAAAAATTTATTAAAAAAATTTTGGAACAAAAAATTTTACATCCCCATCTTCATTCAAAAAATATAGAGATCATCACAAATTTCCCAATTATACTTCAAGAGGTCCAATATATATATTAGAATGAAAAATATTATCATAAGGAAATTAAAATAATGAAAGGTTCTAATCTAATATTTTACAATAATCCATGTAAAAATATCAATGCATGTCTTCTAAAATACAATTTATTCACTCTGACATTCTATCAGATTGATGATGTAAAACTATACTATAATTTAATTCACTACATAAATAATAATGAAGTCATTTTAGAAGTTAAATGTAATCCAAATATCATTGTTATATATAATAGAAATGGATACTCCATTAAATCTAATTATCTCATTAAAATAAGTCTTCAAACTTTATCCAAATACATATTATCTCTAATAATAAGAAAATGTGAATATTTAGTCAATTGAACAATAATTACCCAGATTTTTTTATTACCTTATGATGTATTTGGTAATCTATCAAAAATGAAAATATTATCCCATTCTGATTTTGGATATAGAAAATTCTAAAGTATCCCCTTCAGTAGTTTTCATTCATCTTTATCCATCTCACGTGTCAATCATTTAATAGTAAAATCATCAATTCCTTTCTTTATTCATTCACACTAGTAATAGTCACTAAGTTATTTATATATCTTTTTTCTAATAGGATGAACATATAATGTGGAAAATGATATTCAAAAATTAATTATTTCTTAAACTAAGAATCACAAGGAACACATAATCTTTTTTTAAATATAGAAACACCATATTTTTCCATGTAAAATTTAGACAACTTACCTTTCCTGACCAATTATATATTTTCCAACAAAACATGATCCTCCTTTTGGACTTTCTTAATTCCTTCTAACATTTATTATCGCACAAACACATAAATCAAAATAGGGGTGTTACTATATGAATAATTTTCGTACCAATATTAGTAAAATCATTTACCAAAGGGTAATATTCCATTTTTAGAATAGTTAATAACACATTATTGTTCTGACACAAATCATGAAATAATCTATTTTATTTACATGGATGTAATGAATCAAGTATTCAAAATCCTTAATAATTTTCATCCATCTCCTCTACATCAAGATAAACTATATCTGAGTGAAAATATACTTCAATATTCTTTGTTTATTATGTGTTTCATGCCTTAATCCATATAAACGATGTTTCCATTTTTTTAATCAAATACAATAAAAACTTGTTCCATATCATGTGTAATATAAATTTTATCAAGATATTTTAATTTAAGTGAAGCATATAAAACTACCTGCTCATCTTCCCTAAAAAAAATTCACTTCAAATAATAATTTCTATTGATTATGAATTAACTAGTTTTTAATGGAAGGGTCAAAACTGTAGAATTCAATAATCTTATTTTCCTTCCCTTGAAGAATTCGTCATATATTTCGTCAAAATGAATTCAAAAACTTTTTGAGTTATCTTAGTTAGTGTGTTACATATCCAACATGTTTTCTAAACAACCCCATAATTGAAAAATATTAATATATGAAATCTATGAATTTATGTGACCTTAATAGTTCTTGGATACTCTTTAAACACCTTTTCTTTAACAAGATCATCATTTATTCAAACTTTTTTTATAATATGTCTAAGGAAAGAAATCTATCGCCACCATAATATAAATTTACTAGATTTTCCATCTATGTTATTTTCATTCAGGATTTACAGAACAATACTCTAGTGTTTTTGATGATCCTCATAGCATTTCAAATATTCCAAAATCTCATCAATGAACATGATTATAAATTTATCCAAAATATAATTTATATTTCTTTTAATAGTATCCGTAAATATAGCTTGAGAATCTTATTCATCTTTAAGGGAATAAAATTCAAGAAATAACTCCTATACCTAGTACAAAATTTTGTCTTCATAATGTTATCCATCTTAAACATTTCTTTATTATACCTGAACGTTAGGTCAACTTTTTATAAATTTTGGTCTACCTGGTGCTGATCAAACAAGTTAAAAATGTGAGGAAATAAATATTTATTCTTAATAGTGATGTTATTAAATCCTCTACAATAAATGTAAGCCTCATGAAACCATCATTATTTTTAATAATCAAAATATTTTTACCCCATGGTTAAGTGATTGGATAAAAATCATTATCTATAAAATCTTTTAAATACTCTTTAGATTTTAAATGACTAATGTATCCTTTTAATAAAAAGGTTTTGAAATTTTATTAGTATCAAAAACTATGGAGATTCTAAATTCAAGTTCCCGATCAAATAATGTACCAGGAAAATCATTATGAAATACATACAAATATTTATTTTCTATACTAATATCAACAACTTGAATCGTTTCCTTCTACAAAACAACATGAGAAAGATAGGTTTTATTTCCAGGTTTAATAAATTTCTCAACTTCTTAATATGTTATAAAGAATATGAATTTATTATTATACAGAAACTAAAGGTTATTCCGAAATAATACATATTTATCTCTAAAATCTATCTTTGCATGATAAATATATTTCCAATCCAGTCATATAATATCATTGAACTCTATAAGTGGAACTAAAATAATTTCTACATGTAAATACATTCCACATAAGATAATAACATGATTCTTATAATTTCTTTTCAAAAATAATACCCCCAAGTTTTTTTAATATACGTTCCAAAATCATTTATTAAGGTGGAATTTTCAAATTCTTAGAAAATTTCTCTGAAATAAAAGAATGTTTAGACCCTGAATCAGAAAATACATTGGCATAATCGAAATAAACATGTAATTTACCGAGATCTATGTAACTGGTTGTTCCAAAATATACTGAAGTATTGATAAAGGAGTTAACCACACATTTCTACTTCTGATATTGATGAATTCTATCTTTTATTCTTATATTTTTAAAATAACTCAAATAATGAACCTTGTAATTATAATTAAATCATATTAATGTCGGATTTTATTTATTTATATGATCTTTTTCCTTCCAATCAGAAGCCATATTTCTAAATATCACACAAGTAAAATTCTATAATTCAAAATAAATTACCTTAGATTCTTCTTATCAAACTTATAATAGGATAGAAACATGATTTTATTACATTTTTATTTCTTTAATGGACTCTTCCCAATTACCTACCATATGAATCTATTTTTATTCTTATTATAATAGAAAATATTTAAATCAATAATTACTATTTATAATTTCTTATCTCATAAAACAATATTCTCATATCTTATCAATTCACTAGAAACCAATTATCTTCATTATATGAAATTTAATTAGGAGTAGAACTAATTAATTTTACTATCAAGATCCAAAATAGAATCTGGTGTGTACCTTTTCAATCAGGAGAAGATTTATTCATATAAAACTACTAAATAATCCTCCATCAACATCAATTTAAATAATTTTCTTTCTTTTCTAAATCAAATAACATTAGGAATATATTAAATAGGGGAAAAAACTTAAATTCATCCCATTATAATGTATCAATATCTTTATATTCTCAAATATTATTAGTCATTGAACACTACTGATCTACTTCACCTTAAGAGAAGTAAGTATTAAGAGTTACCTTCGCATGTTATAAAAAACATATGAATTATAATATCTTCTATAAGGCATCTACCCCACTATCAGCTATCTCAGTGTTAGATACTCCCCTGGATATTGGAGGTTGTTGTATCATTAAATTCTATTCAATGGACATGTTCCACTACTGTGAACAGGGTATCTCTCTCACATGGATACCACCACTATTTATAGCCTACATACACTAATAAATTACAACCAACAATTATCTATAACAATTATAATCATTCCAATTTACTGATTTGAAAGTATATTATCCACTTTGAACCTTCAAAATTTTGGTTCCCTGTTTCCTCTATGGAAAACCATTCTGAAGAGACATATATTGGACCAAGAAACATGGTAATTATATAATTAACTATCCTATAAACATAACTAGAAATTATAATCTCTAAAGGGTATTATATTAATATTATCCTCAACTCAAATTATAATCTCTCAATGGTATTCTATTAATTTTATCCTAACCTATAATTTTATTGACACTTTTCATTAAACATCATCTTTAATGAACATTCCTTCAAACATACATATTCATAAGTTTGAAATCATGAATTCATTTTCTAATATTTCCAAGTAAATTTTGAGGTTCAGAGTATTTGATAATTAGGCTATAAATTTTACATAACCATCCCAAACATTACAAATAGGAACATTACACAATGTATACATTTTTTCAAAATACAATACTGTTAAATGTAAATTTGTTTTATTTGAATCATAAATATTAATGATTTTTAATCTGACATCATTTTCATTCCTACTCATCCTTAAAATCTTATGAAAAACATTTAAAAATGCCTCATGAGGAAAAAAAGATCAATAAGGTTCTGATAAAAAGTACTAAAAACTCATTAGTCTATCTAGAAACCATGAGATCATAGAAGAGATTTTTTCATCAACAAAATTAACTTTGAGCCCAAATAATCTTTTACTTACACATTAGATCAACTTTATTTCTCAATTTTATTCATTAAAAACATTATATTGAATATTTAAAAACAAATACAGGGGTTTTTAAAATAACATTTGAAACTATAATTTCTAAAAAACATAACATTTTACCATTAATGGATATAGATATTCATTTGAAAAAAATATCATTTTCTTACATTATAAAATCAAAATATTTTCACAAAACCTGATTAGCGGGAAGAGAAATTCCATATAGTTACCTTGGGATGTTATGTTTATAGAGTTATTATATGAACCCTTATAATCCACCTTATAAATGGAATAACTTAGTCAATCAATTCTAATAAATTTTTCTATAGAACATAATCATTACCCTTTGAAGAGCTATAATAGCGACACCTATCATCATAAAAAATGTTCAAGGACCATAACACAAAAAAACTCATAGAATATTTCATTACGTTCATAAAAATCAAAAAAAATTTCATTGAATATAAATATAAAAAAATTTATATTGATATATCACTTTCTATTAAAATACCATTTTTATTGATAAATTACCCAAAACAAAAGAAAGAAGGGTTTTTATTTGAAGAAAACATTGGATCTTGAAAAGAAAGAAAAATAAGAAATAAATTCTAAAGGAAGAAATAAAATTCAGGGACTTCATATACATTAAAAAACTTCTAATTTTTTTTAATAAAATTAAATCATTTAGTATGAAAAATAGAAAAAAAGTTTCTTTTGAAGAGTATTATGAAAATGAAAAAAATAAACCACATGGAAATTGGTTAAATGTAATTTTTCTAAAACCATCATAAAAAAAGTTAAACATGGGTAAAAATTAATTTTAATATATATTTCAAAATATTAAAAAAATAATTGAAACATTTACTGATCCTAGATATCAGTTAAGAGTATAATAAAATATTTTAGACATTTAAAATAATATTTTAATGAAAAATCCATTACCTCAAGTCCAACTTAACACATACATAATTAATCTTCCAAAAAAATAAAATTATGTTAATTCTTTAATTTTTTAATGTTCATTTTAAATTTTATTAATATTTATTTTTCACTTATATCCCTCTTATACTTAATTACAAAATTGATTATACTTACATCAACTGTTTTAATAAAATTCACCTTATAATTTGGAAATGGATTGGACAGGTTTAATATGATCAAATGGATCATGATTACATCAATTATAGAAACATTATCATGTTATAATTATAATATTTATACATTAGTTATACTTTTATACATATCCATGTAATATTATTATGAAAAATAACTATGAAACATCATGAAGATGGTAGTTTGGATGCACACATGAATAATGCTTCATTTTTCAAAAAAGATAAGAGAAATAAGTTAAATATTATTTAAAATTTTCATATTCATAATTATATCATAAATATAATATTATTTCATTAAATAATTCAATATATAATCTATGTGAGTTAGCGATGAGAAATAAAATACACCTGTTCGTGTGGCAGTTGTCCATACGTACAAACGAGCAATGTTTTTTATATTTATTTAGATGATAAAAAGGGTTTAGAATAATTTTAACCTAAAAAATGATATTAATATCATATATATCATATTATTTATTTTTTATATATCATTATAACCAAAAATAAGATTTAGTAATGAAAAGTGCAATATATAATCTCATGAGTCAGTAGTTTTCACATACACATGAGCGATGTTTTAATTTTACATTATATGGATAAGTAAGTTAAAAGTAAAATATAATAATGAAATAATAGTATTTATATATATATGGTAGATAATTATGTTATTCCATGAAAAGGGTTAATATATTTCTTATGGAGGTTCAATAAGAAATAAAATGAAGACAATTGGTTAAGAACTATACCTCCTTGTCTAATTACCTCATTTGGTCTACACCTAAAAGACCCATATAAAGGTAATAAATTTAAAAAAATACCTATAGTCTATGGTGAGGTATGATATGAACGTATTTAGAAGTAATTTTATGAGATAATATGACATTAAATTGTGTATAATGGAGGATATGTGGTGACTTCTTATAAGTGAGTGAGAAGACACACTTGTAATTTTTCACAATATTAATATATATTAATTAATTACTAAATTCAAATGAATCCAAAATAGATCATATTTAAATTTTATATGAGATAGAGTTTAAATATGACCATATAACATGAATTATAATTTTTTATGTTGTTTTGACCCTTATCATTTTATTTCAAACCATTTTAACTTTTTATAACTCTTACCATAGTAACTGATTATTTTTAACAAAGTTACTTTTCAAAATGAAGAAAATAGATTGACCTCTCTAAAAAATTTCTATATTTTTATTCCAAATAATTATTACATTTTATTTAAAAATTAAAATTTTATAATATTCATAAATTAAATTAAAAACACAGCCACAAATGGTGACAATGAATGGTTTTCCAAAAAATTGTATTTTTAAGTATAAAAATGCTCTTATTAAAAAAAGAGTAATATTAATGAAAATTAAATTTATTGGATTATTTTTAATTAAACCGAATTAATATAATTTGAAGAAAAATACAACCTATAATGATACTTTTAGAATTTATGAATATAAAAGAGAGTATTATTAAAAATCAATATCCTCTACTTTTCACCAAAAAATAAACTTTTTAAAAAAAATTCAAAAAAATTAACATTACGATAAATTTGGTTTGATTATTTAAAAAAAATGTTTTTTTAAATAAAATTTAAATTTGAAACTTTTCATTTAAAACAATAAAATACTTATAAATTAATTTATTAGCAATAAAATTATTTCCATTATATTAAAAAAATGCATAATATTTATAAGGATAATATATCTCTATAAAAGATAATTCATTACCATGAATAGGGAATGAAATTAATATATTATAATAATTAATTTTATTATAATATATTAATTAAATAAAAATTCTATCACATGATGGAAACCATGTGAGGGATCAATATAGATAAAACAATATAAAAAGTAGGTATACTCATGTCACAAATGTTTTATTTCTAAAAAAAATTAACCAATAAAGTGTTAAAATTATGCTATAAGAGAATGTCTTATATGTCAAAAATCATTGATAACTATTTTGGTTCTAGAAAAACATACTTAGTATAAAATTTTCATAGTTTAGAACATTGAATATTTTTCACCTAATAGGCCATAAATATATATTTGTAAAATACATCATAATCAAAACAAGAATAATCAAATTATATTTATTTGGATTTCTATTTTAGAAATTTCACATGTTAAGGAAGGGATTTTTTGTCATGCCTGTTAAAAACAATGTGTCTGAAATATTATTATTGAACATTCTTTGTATTATGATGATGTGAATGGATAACATAAATTCAAGACTAGATTTGAAAGAAATGGGTTTGAGAAAACAGAAAAAAATAAAAGAATGTGATGAGAAAAAGGCATACAATCCCACTATAAAATAGTATATCTATAATTTTAATAAATAAAGAGTCTTGACTATAATGAAAATAGTTATGGTTTCTAATGTTACTACTCAAATATATCAAAACATGTTGACATTGCTAAAAAATTACAAAGTTTAAAGATCCATGACAAGCTCTTTGAAATACTGTAGTTGATCCATTAGAAATTGTAAACCATTTTACGAATAATTTTTTGTTTACATTAATTGATACTAACAAAAGCTATTGAAAACCCTTCTTTGTAAATTCTTTACCAACTGACATGTGAAGTATATAGGATATGATGTTTCTTACACTGAGTAATATATAGAAGCGGTTACTACAATATTGTTTTGGATGATTATTTAATTATATATTTAGTTAAGTAACATAGAATTGGTAGACTAATATAATATATATATATAGATATATTAAAATAACAGTTACATGAATACATTGAATTGGTTTAGGCACGAAAAATCACATCCAAAGGTATCAAATTCCAAATTATTCTTGATATATTAGTGCATACATTTTATTGATCATATTTTTATAATGATAACAATAATTTAGATAAGAAAAAATAGGTTCATTGTTCAAAAATAAAAGAGTTAATACCATTTAACATCGACCATTTAAAAGGGATTCAGATGATTTTACAAATTTATTCAACACTCCACCAATTTTCATATTGAGTAGAGTGTGATATTATGGGATAAATAATTATAAATTTCTTTTGAACTATTTTATTATATTTTTTGTAATAAATTATTTTTGGTAATTTAAATATACATATAGATGTTCTTAAAGATGAAATTTCTCCATTTAAATTATCACCTGATTCAATAACAACTTTAAAAATGTTTCGTGATTAGTTTAAGAAAAAAATGTAATTCTTAATATATTTATTTATAAACCATGAATAGTATTATTTATGATAAATTGGTGTTTTTATATTAAAAATTACCAAATACACCAAAAGATGGGGTCTCTGAATTTAGCTGTTAATGTGTTCCTATTTTTTATTATATCTCATTATAGCATCCAGAATAACCATATAAAAATATTATAATCAACCATGAATCCAACATGCCTGCGTATAAAAAAATAAATGCAATGACATAAATGTGTTTTATGTTTGACCTCTAAGGGATACTCCAAGAAGAATCCATTTATGTTATATTGATATACTGATAGATATCACTAGACACATTATGTTATTAAAATTTTTTAGAAGGATTATAAATATATCCAAGGGTTATTGACACTTTATCACAATTCAATATTTGATTCAAGGAGGAATTAAAAAAAATTGGGTGAGTGGTTTCTCATAAATAATATCCCCGTGATAATCAACAACAACTCATCAAGGTCATTATCATTTCATTATAATTTCAATTGAGTTGACTAAAATAAATAATGTATTTTTCTATTATTGATTCCTACCTTGAACTAGATATGGAAATTACTCTCTTATAATCATGATATTTTATTACTCTCTATAAGGGTTTTTTCTTCTTACTTTCTTTTCCCTCATCGTTAACCATTTGAAATTTGTTTCAAAATGACTTAACCACTTGTTTTCATATTATTATTCCCTAAAAACTATCCATAGTTATTCAAATAAAATAAAAAAAAGATAAAACCAATATCCCACATTTTATACTAATTTTTAAATATTCTGTACAATATTTAAACTATAAGACTGTGACATGATTCATGTACATGTGCTGTGACATCCTTCATTAAAAACATATATGTCCATGGAAATACATGTTGTGGTGTTAATTTAGGGAAATTTTACATCCAAAAAATATAAAATAAATTTCATTTAAAACTGCATCAAAAAAATAACATGATATTATTAATATTAAAAATATCCGAAAAAAAATTCACCATGAAACGAATATAAACATCTTGATACCTTCAACCCAGACCAAATAGAATAGCACTAAATTTTTATAGTCTCACTTTACACAATGTCATATCACCCATAACGGATACTTCACTAAATTCTTATTCATACATATATTGTTCCACGACGTGACTATTCTTATTATTATATGAGTAATCCTCCAACATCACTTAATAGATCCACACTAAATATTCATGGGATCTCTTTTATGATGTCTGTCCCTTCTCTATGGACTTTTTCTCACCTTTGTGGTGTGACTTTCCAATACCTCAAAATTTTTTCTCATAATTCCTTCTTCATGACAAGGTCACATTTATTATACCATGGATTAGTCCTCATAACTAATGGAATCCCAAATATTAAAAAATCATATCCATACTTTTTTAAGTATCATAACAGTAAAAATAGATTAATAAAAAACAAAAAAACCTTTTGATGACTAAATATTTTCTGAATATTCCAACATTTTTCTTCCCTTTCAATTCAAATAACCTTATTTCAAATATTCTTCCCCTTTGTTTCTGTTAGAAATATAGTGTCTCTATAGTATATTGTATCATTGGTAAGACCAAGTAGCAAATTACAGAATCAACCATCCCTCTTAGTAAATGTTATTAAATCTAGTTTTGGAAAATAAGTGTTCAAGATAGAATTATATGCTCATTAGACTCCTTAATATATTAGCTCTAAGAGACAAATATTTAAAAAATGAAATTCAGCAGTCATATACTTTTCATCTAATTGTTTTTATTCATGTTTGGTTAATATAATGAAATTAGATAATGAATGATTCATAACATCAAGATTTTATGAATTACAAAGGATCCGAGAATGATTCATGAGGATCAAAAAATGTAGAAGGTGATTTATCTCTTTCACTTAGTGATAAAATATGACTTGTGATGAAGATATAATCAAGAGTTTTTCATACAATTCACCATCCAAAATATGAGGTTTCTCATACATTTATATATTTATTCTTGACATGTTTTATTTAATGAAATTCATTAACCATATTAATCATATTAGCATATATTTATCCCCATTATCATTGATTCATTAAATATAGTTAATGAATATTCAATACATTTTATCCATTTATAATGGACTATAATTGATAATACCAGAGGTGAAAATACACGAACCTAAAGTCACATTAGAGGATTCATGCACAAATGTCATATTCTTTTAGTTAACTTTCAATAATCTCCTAGATTCAATAAAATACTATAATTAATTTACATAAAATATAAGAAATCATTCTGAATCCATCCAAAACCCTTTTAGATACTGTATTAATGATCTCTATTTATTTTGGAATGTAAAAATTTTCTAGAATTGAATCCTTATCAAGAGGAATTTTTTTCTTTTATAAATCTAAATAGAATTGAAAAATATATACATATTTTGTATATGTAAGAAAATAATAGACTCTAGAAAAGACTTAGTGTTACTCAACTATTTGAGTATAGATATACTATATGATATGGAGGTGTCTACTAGGATTTATTGGTGAGTGATTAATTGAAATTAGTTTTTGATGGTTTTTTTGGGTCTAATTATTAAAGGTTTTGAACATTGAATTTTGTAAGGATACAACATTATTTCATTAAATAGATATTAGTTCTCCTTAATATTTATTTTTTATAAGTTATTTAGATGTATTTTCCCATAATTATTTTTTAATTTAATTTTACATTTTGTAAAAGGGTATTTAAATGAACAATACTATTATCCTAGTTTATTTATTATATTTTCTAATGTCATCATGGATTTGTGGAATTGATAAATATCTTCTTCTTTTTTATTTTCATGTCTATGTAGTGAAATACATGGGTTTCACCATGCGAAAATGTTAATTTCAAAAAATGTATAATAAGATTTCCAAATATAATGAATAATTGAAAATTAATAGGACACATAAAGGGATATGATATTTTATTAAAAATGTATAAGAATTTTACGCTGTTAGTGGTTGGGTAAATAGAAATAGGATTCATGGTGATTTAGTGTTGATTCATGAAAATTAGATATTAGTAGAAAGTATAATGAAATATTCAAACTGGGTTGATGGGATAAATGTGCATCCTGGATTTGTTGGTTTTTTAAACACGATGGAGATAACTGGTGTATGGTCAGTGTGGGAGATAATGGAATGGAGTATTTTCTCATGATAATGTTTCAATAATTATATAACCATATTTTTTTTGAATACATGGGTTTTGGTAGTTTTCAGAACTTCACGATTAATTGGGAGTTTTTTCTTAATTTAGATTTACTAATAGTATGAAATTGGGTTTCTAGTGTGTATAACTAAATTTCAAGGATGGTTTGGTATAATTATTTTCATAGTGATTATTTAATTTTTTTGTATTATTTTGGAATTTTACCAACTTTATATATAGATAATTTTAATTTAATTGTGATAGTCTACATTTTAAGGATAGAAATATTAAGGTGTACTATGTGTGGATAGTTCAGGGTGCTATAAATATCCTTGTGTGGGAGGTGTCATGTGAGAATTATCTAACTAGGATATAGAAATTATATAGTTTTTTGTTGTTGGAATGAATAAATTCTATTTTTGTGGATGAGTAGGTTAAATCAATATTGATAATGGTCTTTTGGTGAATTTGGATTTTGTGTCTTCCTTGGTGCTGCATTTTAATAACTCTGTAATAATTTCTTATGGATTTCAGTGATTAATATTTTATAGTGAATTCATGTCATAGTTTCTATTTTTATATAGGATTGGTTGGGATATTTCAATGTGGAAAGAACATATTGGGTAGGGTTTGAGATGATTTTCTTTTTTGGATTGAAATAGTGTCGACTCTATTTCAGTGTTAGGATTCCTAGCTAATAATTAGAAATAAGGATAATATGATTAGAGAACATCACAGTATGTTAGGTATTATGATTTTATGGTTATTATCTTTGATATATAATAGTAAACAATCTTTATTGAGTAGAGTATTATAGATAATGAGCATGATTGTTTTTGGGGAGTAAATTGATAGTTTTCATTTATGGAATGGAGTTGGTGGCTTGACCTTTCCGCCAACTTTTGGATGGGATAAAGAAAATCATTATGTAGATATGTTGAACCCTATTTTTAGTGCCTTTTTAATAGAGGGTCTTATATCTATTTTTAAGGGTAGGTGGTTTTTTGTATGGTATAATTTTATTTCCCTCATTTTAATGAAAGAATATAATATTTATTTTTTGTTGGTTTGGAATATTATAAGGTAGGATTGGAGGCATTTTGTGGTTTTGGGGATGTATTTTGTGTTTTTTGGTAGTATAAGTGTTTAGAAAAAAAATTAAATTATATAGGTGTATTTCGGGATACGAAGGAGGGTTTCATAGTCCTAAGGACTATGTTGGTAGATCGTGCATCCTAGAATTTTTACTAAATGGAGGTTCATGTTCAATGAATGGTCAATGGGGAAGGGTGGTAAGGTTGTGTATCATGTGGGGTTATACATGGAGAAATGTAGAGTTGATGCATGTCCATTAAAACTCTATAGCCATATCCTGAATTTGACACCCACATATGTTTACGAAATATTTCTCTTTATGTAATTATAATTCTTAAATTGATTGTGTTGCACGTAACCATGAGTTTAAACGAACCGCGAGAAACTATTAGTATGAACTTGAGATTATATTTTTAGAAATAAATAAGAATAACTAATTTATGGAATAAATATAATGATCCAAATGATTATGAATTTATTGGTGTGTTCTTAAAAAATAATCACATAAGTTTATATAAAATCACTTTATTCTTCAAAAATATGTTTTCCAAAAAATGAGGCTTTTGGGTTTTATTAATTTTTAAATGTTCAAAAAAATTAATTTTAAAAACTAAAATAATTTTTTTAATCCATAATGATAAATTTATATTAAAATTTATATTTATAATTTTATGAATACATCTATTTTTTATGTGCAGTGAAAACACTGAATTTTATTAAAAACAATATTTTCTTTTGATGTCATTACAAGGTTAATTTATGTTTTGGATTATTATTAAATTTCAATTGGTAAATTTTAATTTTATGTAATGGAACAATTTTTTAAAAAGGATTTTATACATGGTGTTATTATAAAAACATTTTTTGGTTTAAAAAGAATTTTTATTGAAATTTTTTTCATTTTTTTACAAGTTTTATTTTAAATTAAATTATGCAACTTATGTTTTCTGAATTTAAAAAAATTGATTAATAATTTAGATAAATATAGTCCAAATTTAGTGACTATTTTCATTTAATTTTTTTCCTAATTTGAATAGTAACCATGGTAAGTTTTATTACCATGATAAAGGGTAAATTTGTTAATTTCGGTTAAAAATAAAATAATAAAAACTATAAAATGACTATAAAAAAAATCTTAATAGATAAATTAAATTAAACCTTAACACATAATGATATAAATTAAGTTTTTTATGGGAGATTTGTCCTAAAAATGACTCATATAATATTTAAATTAATTTAAGTCTGAAAATGTCAGTTTCTTTTTCTTAAATAGCCCTTATGTGTCCACATTGGGGGCTAATATATGTTATGAACTAATATAAATTTCAATTTTTAACTTAATAAACATATTTTCATGGCAAATTTAATTTTTTGGGCCAATTCTTATAGATGATGATATTTTTAATATTTTATTTAATAAAAATTCAAAGATTTCATCGTTATCTTCTCAATTATATATTAATTTTAATATTGGGATTCCTAAATGAAATATTACACTATAAATATTATTATAATACTTAGAATATTTAATGTATTTATGATATTTTATTTTTAATTTTAAGTAAATAAATAAATATACTAAATACACTACACAAATATAGTAATTATATTATTATGAAAAATATAAAATTAATATTATTAAAAATAATAAAATAAATATAAATTTAGATAACTAATGTGAAAAATAATTCTTCTATATTACCTTGACCTCTAAAGGATATAATAAAATATTTTTTTCAAAGTTAAAATTTTATGTTCATATTTTTTAAAAATCCAAATAATAAATAATTTCAAAATTTACACTAAATTTATTTTATTAGAATAATTTTTAATTAAATTACATAAACATAAAAAAAATATTAAAAAATAAAAAATATTTATAATATTCTAAGAAAATATACAAATTATTCACTTAAGGTATTATTAACATCACATAAATAAATATCAAAACCTAGTTATATTGAAAAATTTATTACCTTATTTAAACATAAAATAAGATAACAAAGGTTTAATAAAAATTATAAGATAAAAACTAACACCAAATCATGTCAAAAATATATTAGATTATGAGATAAAAATCTTATCTCATCATGTATTCTGATAAATATCCTTTTTTAGGTATTTTAATTTATATGAAATTTATTATAAATTAATATTTTTAGAAATTCAAAAAGTGCCCCTCCCACCATTATAAAATGAAACCTCCTACATCACTTCGTCACATAACATTGAGACTTTAATCATGAACATAACCTACTATTTTATCTTCTAGACATTCCTATACACAATATATTGGTTCTAGGATTCTTAAAAAACCAACTCTATTGTCCCAAAGAGGAGATCTAAAGGATGTTCTCTTCGGAAGAGGTAATCAACTTTACTGACTCCCTCCAGATTATTTCTTCTTCTACATACTATTCATGTGTTTTATATATTATAAAGTAATAAATATATTACATAATAATTGATAATATATTATTATTATTAGGAAAAATCATATTTCTCCTTTTATCCATCCTATGAAAAAAGAAATCACCACGCACGCATACATACGACTTACCGTCTCCACGACATGGTGAAATATATTTGTCATCACTACTTTACCTATATGGGTATTATGATGGAAATAATATATATATATTATTATTATAACATGAAAATTATTTTGGAACAAAATATATACAATCCAACTTCCTTACCCTTTTACCATTGAGGGAATGATAACATCGCGGGAGCGTACGTACGACTTACTCTCTCCACGACGCGAGAAGATTAATTTTCCATGTTCACCATTCAATAATGATTATTTATATGTATTTAAAGAATAAATTTGATATATATTACCTTAATATAAGTCTTTATATGATGTAACTATATTCTATGCAAACAAAATGAAACATATACGACAGAACATCCAAATAAAAATAAAGAAGTTATCACCCAAGAGAAGGATAATAATGAAATATTATTAACAAACAGGTGTTAAGATGATATAAAAGGATGATATTTGATATCATAAATGTTAATATATTCTGGGAATAAGTTAATAACATTATTTATAACATTATACAGGGTTTCAGACTAGTACAGAGGATATGAGATTAAAGGTAAGGGATAATTCCACAATCTCATTATTATTCAGGATTATTTATATGTACGTATCTACTAGGAAATACTTATCTTCCACGTCCATTTATCATTAAAATGTTTTAAAAAATATTTTTACTCTTCTTCAATAATTTCTTTAATTCATTTTTAATTATGTGGGGATTTTTTTAAATGTTTTGGAAGGAATTGTTTTTTTTTCATTCTCTAAATGAGGCACTCTTTGTCTTTTCTAGTAAAAGTGTGAATGAAATATTTTATAACTTATATAAAATTCCTTAATACCATGAACTTTCCCATATAATATGTATATATTATTTTCAAATAAAAGGTTTTCTTTTAAAATTAGGTGGTATATTAATAAAAGAATACATTGTGAAAGAAGAAATGATATATTCCTGAAGAATTGTTTTCATGTGATCTACAGATATTATTTTCCATCCATGATAGCGTTATTTAACATTACATATTTTTTTATGGGGATATTTTTGAAGGGTATAATCCCTATTATTTTTATGGATGATTTATGTTTATTGTGGATTGGTTTTTATAAAACCCCATTCTTTTAATATGATATGTTATGATTGAACGGTGTTTATGAAACTCATTTCATTCCATTAGTTTTTATATGATGAATAATATATGTTCTTATAGAAAATATATTTATGGGTTTCATTACGTTATGGGTGGGACCTATATCTCCATCCAATGAATTTATTAAAGATGTGTATTTAATGATATAGACAAGAGTGGAATTAAGAGTGAACTCTATTCAATAATATAGGTCTAGAACAGGTAGTTATCCCAATTAAGTAAAAAAAAATCCACTTTAATGGTTTTGTAAATGTTCCTTGAATAATATGGAAACTATTTTCTATTCTTATGTTTATGAAAAAATTCAATGTCTTGTGTTATGTTCTCCAATAATATTTTCTTTTTTTCTTTATGAATTTTAATTATTCATCCCATGATAGGATTTCTTGATATTTAATATAAAGGATATAATTTTCAAATGTTTTTTATGTTGATATTTCTTATGATATGATTTATATCTCCCTTATTTACCCTTACTTAGAATCTTATATCGCATCTTCTTATGTTTCTTTTCCCCAGTATATGAAGAAAGGTATTAAGTAAAGTGTGTCAAAAGGGGTTATAATTTTGAAGGAATAGGTGGGATACAATATTTATTTTTTAAGAACAAAATTTTTATACTTATAGGTATTGAGTGACAATAAACCTATACAGTCCTGAGTTGGTTTTTAAATGTTACTTAATGAATAATTTTCTATTTAAAAGTAATATCATTATATGAAAATCACGCGATGTTATAGTTAGTTTTAGAGAAAGGTTTTGTTATCCTTTATAAACAAGGATTATGAAACCTTATTAATAACCATAAGTATAAGTCAAATTATCGCATACTATCCTATTGTGTGCATGATGATCCAAAATAACCTAGGATAAAACCTCAGGTGTCTAGAATTGAAATTTTATAAGTAATTTTCCATGATTATGATATTTTACAATTATTTTTAGGGTTAATCGTGCTATATTTTTTGTTTTAGTCATTGGCTATAACCTAAAGGAACCATGTGAATGTTAAATGTGGTGGAAGAAAAAAAAAATTCCATATTGTGTAACTGAATGTTATGGGATCCAGAATGAAAAATCATGTTTCTATGGTCACACGACTTTATTATACTATAAATTATAAAGGAATTCAAATGAAAAAACAAGGAAATAACATTATGTTGTTCCCTTTATAAGGGAACATCTACCTTCTGTTAGTGGGTCTACTAATCCATTAATGGGTAAATAGTGGATCATTAACACTAAAAATATATTTTCAGTGATCTAATGTTCAAAACATGGGAAATTCATTTCGGAAGTCAATCATTTAGAACATGAACTAGATCAATGGTGGAATCTTATAAATAATACGAGCCTATGAGATGAAAGTGACTCTATAAACTATAATGAGTTCAAGAACAAATTTATTAATAATTAAATTAATCAAAGTATTAAATATAATATAGAGAAAGAGTTCTATGAGTTAATAAAAAATGGGGAATCTATTGAAACCTACAAAACAAATTTAACAAGACCTTCCATGTAAACTATTAATATTATCAACAAACATTAATGTAAGGATGTTCGATTAATCAGTAGATTAAAAACATGTCTCCTACACGTGTTATCAATTATGTTCTTGAGTAACTATAAGGAAATAATTAAATGTGATCATAATATTTAGATAGAGATTTCAGTTACCCATTAATCATATGGGTTCTATAAGAAGTGGAAAATGGAATTCAATGGAAAATATAAAAACCATTGTTAAAAGAAGATGAGTATTCGTTTATGATCAAAGTGTGGAAAGAAACATGGATACAACTGACATAATAAAACTAGTAAATGTTTTAAGTGTGGAAAATAGGGTCATTGGGAATTCACTACCAAAACGGTGGGAAAAATATATCTAATGATGAGAATAGAGAAAATAATTCAAAGAGTGAACCTCCTAAGCATCAATGATTATATTGAAAGGAAAATTAGAATTATTCTAACCGGTGTCCAAATTTGTGTGATATCGATGATGATAGGCGTCCGAAACCTATTAAGTCTAATGATAAAAGAAAACATATAAATACCCATCCCATAGGGCCCATGTTGCGACAACCCCAAGCCCACCTCCTGAAGGCCTGAGATTGGAGACTAGCACTGAAAGTGTCAACCTACAAGTGGGAGGAATTTTCCTGAGTACCTATACACACACACACACGCCCAACCAATTCCCACGCACTAAAAAGGAATCAAGTATAACTAAAACAAATATCATTCTATGTACAACTAATACAAGTGGTTCAGAATACAAACCCAACAAAATAACTGAAAACTGCAAGGTACAATAAGGGGACTCTGATGTCCATCAGTAGAAAACCTCACAAGATCGTGAGAGTAGAGTAGCTACTATAAACTGAGGAATAACATCTTTTCCAACATATCCTACGGGGCCCCTCCTAGTCTTAGTCCACCAAGTCAAATATTGTAGCATCAGTCGATCTCATCTCACTAAGAGCCTCTAGGTCCTGGTCCACCAATGCCTCTGTCAAAACTTTGATCACATGAACGAGACACGACACTAGTGGTCAGATCCTGGGAAGGGGTGAGAAACATGATACTTTGTAGGGACCCCAAAACAAAAAGGAAAGAACACACAAAAAATCTCAAAGTAAACCATGAAGCACAAGACAACTCACCCAAGGAATATATTTAGGGTAGTGATGGAAGAATAATCAGTCACATCATCGAAATCCTTGGATACTGGGGAACTCCTCCTCAATCTAGTAAAATGGGTCTACTAGGTCACACAAAAGTCACCTCCCACAAACCTTGGACTGATGTGTTAATCATCCCTGATAAATACCATAGGTATGCTTGGTCACACAGAACCGCTCCACACCGCAGGTCTTCCAGGTCACACAGTATTGCTTCCCACCTTGTCCATGCTGATTTACTCCTCATATTGAGAATCATGGGACTTCCAGGTCACACAGAGCTTCTCCCTAACACGGGTCTTTCGGTTTAAACAGTTCCACTTCCCACTGGGATGTCGTCGAGTCACACTTAGTCAATATTCATCATTCATCAGGTCTCAGTCAACCTCACAATTCCGTATGTAGTGCGTTAGGGAGAAATTTTACTGAAGACATTCATCACATCTCAACATCTATGAAAGTCACTATAGAGCATTTCAAAAGATCCACCTCGTTGAGAGGGTCTCAATGGTGCAAACAACCTATCAATCAGACTCCTATTTTTCAAGATACAATTGTTTTAGTAAATAGGGGACGGTTGTGTCTAGGTCCGGTCCGGCCTGGTTGGACTGACCCAACCAACTAGGTCTAGGGGTCCCACATACCCTGGTTTAATTCAACTGACTCAAAAATACCTGGTTTGCACCCATGTCGGTTCGGTCTGGTCCAGCCTGGCCAGTGGGCCAGGTGCAATGGGCCTCGCTAGACCCGACCCAGTTTGGCCAAGGGTCCAACATGACGGGTCACTCGGTGACATAGTCTAGTCCTTCCCAACCGAAAGGGCACTATTCTGGCTAGCCAGTGTGGGTCCAGCTTCCAGGGTGTGGGTCTGGTCTACCGGTACAAGTTTGGCCCACCGGCGCGAGTCCGACCCACTAGTTGGGGCATGACCTGCCAGCCTGAAGCTTGGTCGCATAGGCGGCTAGTAGAGAGCCGTCTAGCCGGGTGCTGGGTCAGGCCTCATCTACCCCAAGGAAGCACAAGGCCCTCTTCTTGCGTTCTGGTGATCCATTATTCACATCACCTACACCTACACTCTTTGAGGAACATCCTCTTCACCACAATGGTCCCATGATAATCTGGCTCCAACTTTGAGGGTGTGGCCACAATGAATTCACACAATGGATGTGCTCCTACCTTGTTCATATTGTCCCACAACCTCTGCATTAGTGGTTTAAAAATTGGAAAGGCCCATGGGTTTTTAGTTAAATAAAGACATGTGATGTTCAAATCCTGGAATATGAAATCCCAAAACAAGTTACCCTACTGTTAGAATGCAAAATCCATGTATCATCTTATTCATGGGTTGATCCAAATATGTAATTTTTAGAAAAAATAATTGGGAAGAACATTAAAATAAAATAACCCAACCTATTTGACATTCATTGCCGGAACGTTACATCCTCAATGTTTCAAGAAGTCAGATTCATTTGTCGCTTCTGAGTTTGTTCTTTGAGGAGTACCAAAGAAGTTTCATGTTCATTGGTATTTTTAATTCTTTGTTTGACAGGTAGTTTGTCAGAGGATTTTCAAAGAATCCTTGCAGTTTAATTCCTCGTCCCACCAACAGATCAACCAAAATAAATAGAAAACAGGTCTCTGCATTTATGTTATGCTATGACATCACGTATTTATGCTCATAGGTGTCCTTAAAGCGTCATTAAACTACGAGTTAACAATCCATTAATAAGCCTCATCAATACCCATCTTTATTACACAGTAGGGTCGTTGTTCTCCACTAAATGGATAAGAAAAAAATAACTTTTAAAGGTTATTTTATAATTTTATGAAATGTCATAAAATTAACTTTTCTCTTCGGCCCTTACCAGCTGATGATAAGCCCTTTTTAGGTGAATCCTGTTGTTCTGAGTTCAATGGTGTATATATATTTTTTATCTGAGCACCTCTTCATACGATAGAAAACCCCGCCCACACGTTTACTACTGTGAACTAAAAAAAGTTCAAAATTACGTTCTGGGCTCACCGAGCCTCAGAATCACTTGTTGTTAGAGTGTGTGGTTTCAGAACAATTCCATATAATTTTTTTAAAAAAATTACATGGAATTTCTATGGCATTAAAAAAATGCTTGTGATCACTATTTTTGATGTGGAGTAAGATAATGAAGTGTTGAAAGGTGAATTGTCCACCGAAAATTAGCTGATGTTTTATTTGATTTGGGATCCAAATTGACTTTTATTTCAAAATAATTTTAGAATGGTATTTTTATATTATCTCAAAAATTAGATGTTGAGTTTCCTATGAAAAATATTAATATAAAAAAGGCCATATCACAAGTTTATAATTCATCTACGGTTGATGTTTGTGGAAAAAGTCTTGCTAAAAATCATATGATCCTTCATTTAGTTGAATTTAATTTGATTATTGACATGGATTGGATTTCTCTATAGGGAGATCATATAATTATTTGAGGAAGGGAAGCCAAATTTCATATTCTGAAAGAATCTATGATCATCTATTGATTCAATGATGAATATGAAATTCCAATGAAAAGTAATTCCTTCTTATGTGTCTTAATTCTAATAAATAAATGTTATCTATCTCAGATGGTTGGTTAGAAAATCACCAAGTATACAACTATTTTATCCGAGTTTTTTTATGTATTTCTTGATAAATTTACATGTGCTCTCCTAAATTGTGATGTTTACATTTATAATATAACTCAAACCATGCGTTATTCCAATTTAAAACAATCTTCATCGAATGAACCGAATTAAGTTGCTCGAATTGAATAAGAAAATCTAAATTAATTTTGAAAAGGAATTCATACACCCTAGTGTGTGACCTTGGGGTTTACCAGTTCTATTTGTTAATAAGAAAAAATGGATCAATGAGACTCTGTATTGATAATCATAAACATAAAATGATGACCACCAATAACTAATATCATCTCCCCCATATTGATGAGTTATTAGACAAACTATTCATAGTTCAATAATTTTCCATTACTGATATTCATATTTGATATCATCAATTAAGGTTCAAGAAATAGTATATAGAAGAGAAGCCATTAAATACATGGTATAGACATTGTGAGTTTATAGGGATGCCTTTTGGTCATACTAACTCCCTCGGTATCTATATAAATGTAATTAATGGAATCTTTAGAGAAAATCCTAATCAGTTTTTTGAATGTATTTATAGATGATATTCTTATATTTGTGAAGAGTAAGGAATAACATGAAGATCAAATGAGGATTTCACTAGATACCCTAATAAAGGATATGATTTATAAAGAATTTACCATGTTTGAATTTTGGATTTAGAAATTATCATTTTCTGGTCCCATAATCGTTATAGAGGAGAAATCTATGGATCTAGAAAAGATAAAAGTTATTAAAAGTTCTCCTAGATCAACAAATGTAACTGATATCTGTGGGTTTTTTAGTTTAGACGGATATTTTAGATTCTTTTTGAATGATTTATCATGATTATATAATCCACTCACTAGGATGACTCAGAAAGAAATTAAGTTCATATATTCAGAGGAATGTGAACATAATTTCATGGAGCTGAAAATAAAGTTACCCTGTGAACATGTTCTCACCCTACCCTATAGTAAAGAATGTTTTGGGATCTATAGTGATGCATAAAAGAAGGGGTTGGGATGTGTTCTCATGAAAAATGATATGGTGATATCTTATGCCTCATAAAAATTTAATATCCCTTAGAAAAATTATCACACTCATGATATAGAGTTTCCTATTGTAATATTTGATTAGAGTTGATTATATATTGTGTCTTCTCAATAATTTACAACCCTAGAAAATAGAACAAGGTGGTAGATGCTTTGGGTTGAAAATACCATGATAGACTATCTATGTTGGGGATTAAAAAAGATCCAATATTTATGGATTTTAAAAGGATGGATATTTAATTTTTAATGTTAAGGTAGAAACCATATATAATTTAAATGAATGTTAAACCATATATACAAGTGATGATTAAGGAGGAGCAGGAGGAAATTGTGGATCTAAAAAATAATGTGAAAAATGTTTATAAGCTCAACTTTGATTATGATAGAATAATAAGGTTTTGGAACAATGTTTGTATTCCCACCATAAAATAATTAAAGAATCATTTGTATAAGGCTCATAGTTGTCCATTATCTATTTATCCGGGAAGCAAAAATATGTAGAGATACCTAAAAAAGTATTTTGGCTGGGATATAATAAAGAAAGATATAGTAGAGTGCGTTTCATGCTGTTGATTTGAGAGAAATTTAAGGATGATATCTTGAAGTCTAAGGTGATATTAGAACAACTATTAATAACAAAATGGAAATGGGAAAACATCGCCATTGATTTGGTTGTTGTACATACAAAAAAATCTAAAAATACTAATTTTATATGGGTTATAGTTGATCACCTTATGAATTTAGCACACTTAATTACCATAATTGAAAATTTCGTTCATGATCATCTTTCCATGATATATATTAATGAGTGGAAAAATTTCATGGAGTAGAAATTTCCATTAAATATAATCCGGATCCAATGTATACCTCAAGGTTCTGGAGAAGTCTTTAGAAGGCTCTTGATACAATTTTATGTTTCAATACATCTTATGATCCTCAGATAGATGGTTAGTCTAAGTGGATAATTCAAACTTTAGAATAAATGTTTCAGAGATTTCTATATGGATTTCCCTGGTTTTTGGGATTGAATTCCCCCTTCAATAGAATTTTCATACAATAATATCATTCACTATAGTACTCGAATGCATCCTCATGAAGCCTTATATAGTACGATGGACATAACTCTAACATGATGGAAGGATGAATGGGAAATAAATATATTTTGACCAGATCTTGTTTTGTATATAGAAGAGAAATCCAAATCTATTCAAAAGCACATATAATCAGCATAGAGTCGATAAAAAGTTTATGTTAAAAACAAATTAAAAGACCCAGAGTTTGAAGTGCGTGACAATATATTTATATGAATATCACCCTAGAAGAGAGTAATAATATTTTTAAAGAAGGGAAAGTTAATTCCTTGTTATATCGTTCCATTTGAAAGTCTTGATAATGTTGGGATAATATCTTATAGATTACTAAACCCAAAGAGTCTCTCTCAAGTTCATGATGTATTCTATGCATCTCTCTGGAAGAAGTTCATACTTGATCCTTCCAAGGTACTAAACTCGGAATTCATACAATTGTATCTATAAAATCTTTATGAATAACAATAGATAGCTATTCTAGATCATAGTGAGAAATATCTATGAAACGTGACCACTCGCTTGGTTATGGTTTTATGGAGGAACCACCCAGTTAAGGAAGCTATATGGGTACCTGGGGGTGTAATGTGGTATAGAAATACTAATCTATTTATATCCAAGGGAAGAATTATAAGCTATAAATAAATTTTAATGGGTGTAGAAAGTCACACCTGGATATTTTTATGAAATATTTCTCGATAAATAATTTTAACTCTTTGATAACTTGCATTGTATATAATCATGTGTTTAAAAGATCCTATAGACACTATTAATATGACCTAGATGTTAAATTTGTGGGAATAAAAATTAAAAAATAATTTATGAAATGAAAATAAAGGTTAAACCCATTATGAATTTATTGTGGGTTCTTAGAAAATAATAACACAATTTTTGTAAAATCACTTCATTCCTCAAAAAGTACTTTTTTCTACAAAAATGATATGTCTTATCTTTATAAATGTTTTGAAGTATAGAAAACTAATTTTAAAAAAATAATTTATTTTTTGAAATCATAATTTCAAATTTATCTTAAAATTAATATTTTTTTGAATTTTATTATTACAATTATTTTTAATTGTATAATGAAAATACTAATTTTTATTAAAAAATTCATTTTCTCTTAATGTATTTACACGGTGAAATTAGGTTTTGGAATAGTTATAAATTTTAATTATTTAATTTTAATTTAAAATAATGAAACTATCTTTTTGAAAATGATTTTATATATTAATTTATTATGAAAATATTTTTTGTTTCAAAAAGACATATTTCAAAAAACTGTTTTTTCATAGAGTTTGAAAATTTTTATTTTCAATCCCCTTTTATTTTTGGCTAATATGAATAGAAAGCATGATAAATTTTGTTACCACGATAAATGGTCTAATGAGTAATTTTGGTTAAAAAGAAAATAATAAAAACTAAAAAATGACTATAACACATGTATTTTTTTGAATAAGTATAAATAAACCCTTAAAACATAATGATATAAATAATTTTTTTAATAGAAAATTCCCATTAAAATGACTTATATAATATATCAATCATATAAAGTCAAAAAATGTCACTTTCTTTGTCTTAAATATCCCTTATGTGTTCACACGGGGAAAAATATATATTATGAATGAATCTAAATTTAAATTTTTAAATTAATAAACATATTTTCAGGATATATTTTTATTTACTTTTGTGACCACTTATATGAGATTATAATATTTTTAATATTTTACTTAATAAGATGTCAAATATGCCACATTCATGTTTTAAATAATATAACAATATTAATATAGGGTTACCCAAAATATATATTAAAAAATAAGTATTATTTGGAAATATATAATATTTATCTTTATCAAGGTATTTTATTTTTAATTTTTAGTAATGAAATAAATATATTAAATACCCAATGTTGATATAGTAATTTTTTATTAATATAAGAATCGAATAAATATTATTAATAATATTAAAATAAATACAATTTTATATAATTAATTTTATAAATGAATTTTACAAATGACCACGAACTCTTAGAGATATATTAAAATATTTGTTTTGAAGTTAAATTATTATCTGTATATTTTTAAAATTCCAAATAATGAATAATGTCACAATGGACACTAATGATATTTCATCAATATACTATTTTATTAAATTATTTAAACATCATAAAAAATATTTAAGAATACAGAATAATTATAAAATGGTCAAAAATATTATAATTCTTTCATTTATAATCTTATTTAAAGAGAAAAAAGTAAAAATTGTAATCTTTTAATATTGAAAATGTTGTTACCTTTTGTTAATATTAAAATAGGTTAACTAAAGCTTAATAAAAATGATAAGGTTAAAAATAATACCAAAACATGTCTAAAATATATTGGATGATGATATTAAAAACTAATATCATCTTTTATTCGAATATATCTCATTATAGATGTATTTTAATTAAGATTTAATTTATGATAAATTAATATTTTTATAAATTCCAAATGTTATCCGCACCTTCATTAGGGAACATATTCCTTCACTTATTCACATCAAATTGAGCATTCAATATCAACCATATCCTAAATATGTATCTTCTAAACTTCCCTATACAAAATATAGAGGTGTTGATCTTTTCAAAATAACATCCCTTGTGTTTCTAATAGGTGATCTGAAGGAAGTTCTCCAAGGAAGAGGTAATCATCTTTACCAGCACTTTCAAGATTATTTATTCTTATAATTTCTCTTCATGTGTTGTTTATGTTATAAATTAATCAATATACATTAAATTATTTGTTGAGCTTTTACTATGATTATTGAAAAACCATATTCCATATTTTTCGATCATATAAAAACGAAAGCACCACACATGCATCCATACGACTTACTTTTTGCATGCTGGGGTGTAATCTATTTTTCACCACTACATTACTTGGATGCATATAATGAGAAAAATATTATATATTCATAATAAAATTATCATTTTCTATTCTGGAAGAAATAATATAACAACCTATTCATTAAAATTTTATTACTAAGGGAATGATACCATCGCTCATGTATACGAACATCTTACCGTCTCAACAACATGATGAAATTTATTTTCCATGTTTAGCATTAAAAATGATTAGAGAAATTTATATATGAATAAATATTACATATAATACCTTGATATAATTATAGATATGACATAACTATATCCTATACATAATAAATGGGACTTCTATGACAAAACATGCATAATAAAAATGTGCAATTATCACACGATAGGAGGGTAATAATGAAATATTATAAACAAGAGGGTAATAAAATAATATAAGAATATAGTATATGATAACATAATTATGAATACATTTCCATAATAAATTAATAACATTTTATAAACCATTTTACAAGAATTTCAGATTTGTACAATGGAAATTAGACCTAATGTATGGCTTAATCCCACAATCTCATTATTATTTTGGATTATTTATATATAAGGGTATTCTAGGAAATATTTATCTCCAACTTCTATAATTATGTAAAAAATCGAAAAATAGTTTTTACTATTAATATAAAATTTCTTAAGGTCATATATACCCATGTGTGATTTTTTTATAATTGTTATGAATGAATATTTTTTCATCTTCCAAACGAGGTATACTGTGACGTTTCAGAAAAAAGTGCGCAATGAATATTTTTTTAACTTATACAAATTGAATGTATTTTTCCTCTTTCACGATTCCCTAATGTCTTGAATATTACATTAAATTAATAAAAGGTAATTTTCAAAGAAAATATTTTCTTTTAAAACTACATGAAATGTTAAGAAAAGAAAATATTTTCAATGTAGAAAAGATAATTTTCATTAAGAATTATTTTCAATTGTTCTATAAATATTATTTTCCTTCTACACTAACTTTGTTGGATGTTACATATGTTTTAATGGGGATATTTTTCAAGGATATTTTCCCTATTAATCATATTGTTGGTTTATGTTTATAATGGATTGATATTTATGAAACCCATTTATATTCCTTGGGTTATGTTTTGATTGAATGATTTTCTTGAAAAACCTTTCATTACATGGGTTCTGATATGATGAATGATTTATGTTATTTTTCATCACATATGTATAGTTTTCATTGTGTTATGGGGGACCTATATATCCCTCCAATGAATTGGGTAGAGATTTATATCCGATGAGATAGATAGAACTAGAACATAGAGTGAACTCGGTTCTGTAATACAGGGTTAGAACGAGGAGTGATCCCAATTCAATAAAGGACTTCATCCACTATGATGGTATTATAAATAAACCCTTAATAATATGGAAAATAATTGCTATGATTATTTCGATGCCATAATTCCATGTCTTATTATACGTTCTCATGGAATATATTATAATACGAACATCTATGATATATCCCATGATATGATATCATAATAATTGATATAGTGGATAAAATCATCAATTGTTTTTATTTTATTATGACTTGTGATTATGATATTATTGATATTTCACATGTTTATCCTTACTAAGCATCTAAGATAACCCTTTATTATGTTTCCTTTTTTTAGGATATATATAATGGTATTGAGTTGGATGTGTCAAAAGGGGTTTTAGTAATGAAAGAATTGGAGGGAGATAATATAGATATTTTATGAACTAGTTGTTTATATTTCCATGTTTATAATAAGCCTATACATATATAGTTCTTGTATGGTATGGTTATTTTATTTAATTAATATTATTATATTTAGATTTAATATTTTTTTTGAAATTTGTAGGATTTTATAATTAATCATTTAAAAGTTCCCCAAAAATATTATTTTAAAACATGGATACACATAGTCCCCATATTTTCATCACAAACATGAAGGATATTATCAAAAACGAACCCTGTTCACCTATGTACTTGGTGTTTATGTTTTTAATTATTTTAATTTTTTATTAAATTGAAATCTAATAATTTAAAAATTTATTATTCATAATCATTTACTATTTAATCGTATTTTATTTAATTTTTTATAATTTTAAAATATTCATTTATTTAAACTCAAATTGTGTAAACATTTATATTTTCATAATTTTAATTGATAAATTTAAATTGATTAAAGTCTTTTATCACACATGAAATTTATTTTATTTTAAAATTATCTAAATAATTTTTACATGTTTTAATATTTTATATGCTTTGATTATTTTTATCTTAGGCAATATTTTTTTTATATTTTATTTTTTTAGTAATGTTTTCTATCAATGTTTTATATAATATGTTAATTATTTTAAATTTATTTTTGAAATAATTATAATATATTTTAGTAATTTTTATGTATTTATATATATATATTTATGTTGAGGCTCATATAGGTAAGAAAATAAAATGTATATACTGTAGAATCTTCATCTTCCTCAACCTTCCATTCATGTGAGCCTCCAAGATTCAACACCTCCACATCTCGACCACATCCACTAGTAGTACAATGATGCAATGGAACCTCATCTTCATTCATCATCTAATGATATACTAATCACAAGAATTGGAAGCTTCAGAATCGTAGAACCCAATACTGACCTCTCTCTTTTTGATTCACTGGAAGCAATGCCACTCCCATGAAGCACAATAGTACATCCAGTTTTTCATGCCTCCATGAGTTGATAGTTTACCAGCCATGTTAACGTGATTTATTTTAAGTAAAAATAATAATTTTATGTTATGGTGAAGAGTTACCATAAATATATTCAAATTAACATGATTCCTACATATAATGTGACCATAAAAAATGAAGCTACTCTGACGCTGATTGAATCGTACCACACATAAGTTTTGTAAAAGTTAATGCAACTGTATTTAAGATACCACAAATTATGTATTGAAACCTACCATGTGACATGTGAATTTACCATGAGGTTCTATTCCAGGTTAACAAAAAATTAGTAAATCTAACATGAGTATTATTTATATTTACTGAAAAATGATGTTTCCCTATTTTAAAGTTACAATGAATTTTTCTACAAGTTATTGTTATGTGAAATTTAAATCTATTTCGATGTTCCCACATGTTATGTTTCTTTAAATTTCCAAATTAACTGATTTTTAAATGTGATACTGTGACTAATTTTTCTTAATGAACACATGTCTAATTTCTAAAAAATGACCGCATAACTAATTCATGATGTGAACACATGAGTATTTAAATGACACTACAAGACCAACCAATCACAAGTAAGTGACCAGAAAATAAAATTTTCACACATTCATTATGATTACAATGTGATTTGATAGAATTTGGAGTTGACTCAACCAAAGAAATATTCATAACTTGCTCAATTCATTACTTTGTTTAATTTTTTTTAAAATATCTATTTTTAAGACTATTAAATTTTTCTAGTATTTTGTTATTTTATTTAAATTCATGTTTATTAAAGTCATTTAAAACATTATATTGTTTTATAAAATAAATATATGATATAAAGATAATGATTAAAATTTTTTGATAGATAATATCATGAATATAATAACTGAAATAATAATTTTCATATTATATTTTTTATACTTTTCTTTTAGTGTTTTAGAATTATACAATTCTTGTATGTTAGTGGGAGTGTTTGTAATAATTTTAGTAATTTTAAAAGGAGTTAATTATCTTATCAATCATATTTGAAGATTTTTAGTGAAATTATATTCATGTATTAAAGTGGATGATAACTATCAAATTACGAGTGTGATAATTCAAAGTATAATTAATAGAAATATATTTATATTTTTTAATTTATAAGGTGTCATTAGATGATTAGTAAACTAGATGAAACTTCATAACCCAAGAAGATCATTGAAGATTAAATTTATTGGATTATCCATGGTAATTTGATCATCAAATTTAAAAAAAAATAAAATTGAAATAGTTTATTCCAATATAAAGAGATATGATAATTGATGAAGAAAAGGGAATCATTAATACAGGAAATGTGATTTAGTAAATATGTTTTTTAAATATTATTTCATTAGTAAAATAATGAATTAATTCATCGTTTTGATTATCCACAGTTATGGTGACCAAATTTATTAAGCTGCATCAACATTCATCATCACCTAATCTAGTGTTGATCTTAAATTATATCTGGTTTGGTTTTCTGTATTTCTACTATCTAATATTTGAGATTTTAGAGTTTTTTTTAGATATTATCATTAAAAATCTATCTTACCAGGCGATTCATCATATCCATAAAGAATTTCTTATTATGACTCCTAATCCAAAGTCATGTTGGTTGTGAATCCTATAAAATTCAACTATTTCTATACGACATAGTGCAAAAAAATATACCTCTATAACTAGGTTATCAATCCCTATAAAAATTGAGGAATTAGTGAATATTGATCTTCTCACCAAATGGAGAAGACTAGAGAGTAGACTAGGATATACGTTATCTGAACCACTATAAAAATACCATGTTTATATTTTTTAATTTGGATTTTTTTATTAGCCAGATAATTATATCTTGTTTTATTAATCTTTTAAAAGGAAAATTCACCTATATTAAATCTTACCATATCATTTTGACCAAAAAATTAGTATAAGATGGTGGTATATTTTAAGGAGTTGGTCATTATTGTTTCATTATATTTTTTAACTAACCATTATCATGGACCTAATTATATACATAAATATGAACTACTTTATTATGGAGAGTTAAAATTTGATCTGTTGAATCTATTCATACCACACCATTTTAATAAAAAAAAATATGTATTGTGGAGTGACTGGATGGTGGTATTTCTAAAAAATATTGGTCTTGATTTTTGGTCTATCATGTAAAAACCTTATAAAATACTTGATGTAGATAAATAAACAATAAATAGAAATGATTCTAATAATGTATTATAAATTACTAATTTATAAATTAAATATATTTTTCGTTAAATATATATAAGTATATACATATTTCTTTTTGTAAAATGGAATCTAACATTGGGAAGACATTAAAATTCACTCATCAAGGAACTGATATGTTATGGATTCCCAAGTTCTCCATTCACATGGATGAATTTCAATAATTCAAAATGATTTATTAATTGAGAATAAATGAGATAAAAAATATATTCAATAAGATTTTAAACATCATGATTTGACTCGAGGAGACCACCAAGAATTAAGATATTATTGAAATAATTCATCGATACCTATATATAAGGTAGAACTAAAATAAGGTTTTACGTGAAGTATGTAAGTTTTTTACTATGTTTTCAATGGAATAACTAATAAAGTCACTTCTTTGGTATGAGTTGGTGTTGAGGAATTATAGTTGAGAAGAACATGAAAAAACGTAATGGTAGAATATTCAAATCTAATAGAAATTTCTTTAGTAATTACTTTGAATCTACGTTTTATAAAATAAATATAGTTGAAAGAAAAAAATTCTAAAGGAGTTTATAGGTACACAAAAATAAGGAGTGGCTATTAGAAGAGTTACGAAATAGATCATCAAAAGGATGACTGAAAGGAACTTAAGAATTTAAATAGTTATATAAATAATATTTTATAATTAATATTATATGAGTGTTGGAAACATAGTATAATTAATAAGACTATCCAAAATTATAACATGAATTGAAAGATAAATAACACAATAAATATTTAAAATTTGCATATCATACATGATGGAGTTTCATAGAGGAGTTAAACTCTATTAGTGATGATTCTAAGAGTGAAAAAGAATCACCTAATAAGTGTTCGATGGAAGAAACTATGAATGAGGTAAAAATTTATTCTGATTAAAGTTCACTTTATGAGTTTGATATTTAAATTATGTTTTAAAATTTATTGAAAAAATAATTTTTTTTAAAAATATATTCTGAGAATGGTTGAACTATATACAAAATATCAAATATAAAATCAAATAATTAAAGAATAAAATGAAAAACTGAATGTTTTATTCATTAAGTAATATAAGAGATAATGTGTTACATATTTTGAATAAATAAACCCTAAATAAAATAATAAACAAATAATTTTTTTTCATAAAAAACAAATGAAAATCATGAAATGAGATTTAAGTTACATTGTGATGATTTAGATAAAATTGAAAAGGAATTCCAGAAGCTCAAAAAATATAATGAGAAATTAAGAAATATGGAATCATGTTCAAATGTGAAAATATGTGTTGACCAAGAAGTTATTAAAATTGATAATAAAAATAATAAAATGAATTTATGAGATAAATATAAACCTTAATTGTTTTTGTACAACAAAAAATTAAATTTGATAAGATAATGGTAGTGAGAAAATTAATAATTATAAAATTACATTTTCTTATAATATTCATATTCTAATGAACTATAGAATTATTTTTATTAATTTAGGTAAAGGGAATTTATCATGTGTTGCATTATTTAGATGTAATCTAAAAGGGAATAATGAAAATTAATCTTCTAAAATTTTTCTTAGTCACTAGTCTACACCAATACTTTTATTTCTAAAAATCTATCTTTTATATTATCCTTTAATAAATTTCTTAAATCAATATGGGTGCCAAAAAGTTTTATTAAAATTTCTGTTAGACATAAAATAGATTAGGTACCAAAAAAATTGTCTACTTTATATTTCATAATATAAACCTATGTAATAATAACTAATGATTCATGCTATATAGAAAACAGGTTCTCTAGTCACATTAAAGGTGGTATTTTTAACGTTTTACCTATATATTTATATAATTAAGGAACTATCACTTTTGGTGATAAATCTAAAGGAAAGGTCAGAGGTTTTAGAGATGTAAGAATTTTCAAATATATTATAATTTATAAAGTTAATTTTACGGATGGATTAAAAACAATTTAATTAGTACCTATCAATATTTGGATAATAGAGTGAGTGTGTAGTCAAAAAACAATAAATGTATTATTAAAAAAAATATCATCTTATTTTAGGAAAATAAAAAATAGAATATCTGCAATATTTATATTCTAGAAAATACCCCAAAAAAATATAAAGTGATTAAATACTATAGAAAAAGACCTTATTCATTAGAAAAAATTATTAACACATGTTCATATATTATTATTTTATATATTTTAATATCATTGACATATTCTGGAACATCCAAAATAAAAATCAAGTAAGTATTTTTTGTAAAATTCTTTTCCAAAGGGTAACAAGAACAAAGTGACTTTTAGATATGTTAATAATTTTAGTACAACCAAATTTTATAAATAATTAATTTTGATTTATTTTAACCATCGATAAATACTTATTTAAGTATTAAGTAATATTTTTTTTCTAGTTACAAATGAATTTAGTAGAATAAACTGGACTCATTTCTTATCCCATAAAAGTTAAACACTACATATGTTTATTGGGTTTTTAAAAAGATTCAAAATAAAAAATTCCATATAATATTATCTATTATAAGTAATAATTGTTGATAATATTTTATCTTATACATTGAAAAATATTGTAATGATAATGGATATTTTAAACAAATGGTATTATAGAGATTAAAAGATAAAATATTCATGAAATGGAAAGGACTATGAAAAATGAATTCAATTTATTAAAATATTTCTGTTTGGAATTTTTTAATACTTCATGCTATATCTTAAATAGAGTTTACATTAGGACCATTTTTAATAAAAAACCCTTATGATTTATTAATGAAAATAAACATATATTCGGTGACTTTAAATTTTGTTAGATTTCATATTTTAAATACTAATAAAGATTTGGATAATATTTATGCTAAGGGGGATGAAGATTCCATTCTGGGATATTAAAATAATACTCAAACTTATAGTTTTTATAACAAGGGAATTATTTAAATAGATTAATATGTTCATATATGTTCATTTAAAATAATGAAAAAATACTATTGATTCATATAATCTTTTAGAGGAATTTCATGACATCAAATATGATGAAGATAAACCTAAATATGATAATGGATATGTTTTGTTGATGAATATTTATTTAAAATTTGGTCGTATGAATTTTAAAACAGATTGAGATCATTATTTATAAAATGTAGCGATAAATGTTGAATCTTGAATAATAACTAGAAAATAATTTTTTAATTTTAGTATTAAATATTTATTTTTTTATTATTATAGGCCTATAAAAATTAAATTAGCATTGAATGATTTAAATTGGATAAATTTTAAAATGGATAAACTTAATCAATTTGATAAAAATAAATTATGGAATTTAGTTGAGCTTTATAAAGATTAATAGTTCATTAAAACCAAATTAAATTTTATAAAAAAAGTGGAAAAGTATCATAATATAGTTATAGATATGAGATGTATAATTACCCAATGATATAAAAAATAAAAAATTATTGATTTTAGAGAACCATTTTCTCTTATTTCTAGAATAGAATCCATTTTGATTCTATTTGATTTTAAAGGGTATTGAAATTCTAAATTATTTCAAATGGATATAAAAAGTGAATTTTTAAATGGTGTAATTTATAAAGAGGTTTATGTTTATCAAAAACCTGGTTTCAAAATTTATGAATATTCAAATCTTGTTTTCAAAATATCTGGAGTACTATACGGTAAAATTTAAGATCTATGATCATGGTATGATTGAATGACTGTATATTGGTTACAAAGTTATTTTAAAAAAGGAAATAATGATATAACATTATTTATAAATAAAATATCTAATTATATTATACTTTTACAAATATTTTTTTAGGAAATATTACTTTTATATAAAAACAATGTATATATTAATAAATTTTGAAAATTAATAAAAAATGAATTTTATATAAGTTTATTGGGTGAATTAAATATTTTTATTGTTCGTCAAATTTTATAATGAAAATATCACATTTTAAAAATCGAAACTATTTCTCTAATGAATTGTTAAGAAAATTCAGCCTCGATTTATATAAAACTATGAGAGCCCTAATGATCACTAATTATGAAATGGATGTTCATGAATTTTGAAAATCAATGAATGATAAAATTAATAGAGGAATGATAAGAATCCCGCATTATTTGATTGTTTCAAGGTATGCTATTATGTTCTCACTATATATGTGTGACAAATATCTGTATAATATAAAATAAAGTCATTTAATAAATGTTAAATGGATAATATGATATGTCAATGTAATTAATAGCACATGTTTATTATACTATAATCATAATTGTTTAAATTGGTTATCATATTTTGACTTTGATTTTTGATGCCATAACCTTATAAGGAAAAGCACATCATAAATGTTTCACTTACTCGGTAAATGTTTATCACTATGGAGTTTATAAAATCTATTTTATGTCACAATATATATAGGTGAGTCAAAGAACATTTCTTCTGATTTTTTTTGTGATTGGAGTATTTGGATAAAATAAACTATATCTAATTTTAATTTTTATATGGTTGAAATACCTATTTTTTTGACAATACATCATGTATTTCAATATCTAAAAATATATTATAGATTTCTAGGTAAAAAATATTAATTTTAGGTTTTATTTTTTAGGATATCATGTAAATAAAATAGATCTCATTCTAGAATACATTCCAATAGAAAATAAACTTGTAGATATCTTTACTAAAGCATTCGATTATATGAGGTTTGATAATTAACGATTAAGTTGGGAATGATAGGGATTTTGTTTTTGAGAACATTCTAATCTTTTTTATTGTTCTTATATGTATGTTATCAAAGCATGAATTCAGAGGGTGGGGGTTATCCATTCCCTGATTTTTTTTAGAATATGATTCTTAATAATTTTTTATTAGATGTTTATTTTTTCATTTTGATAAATTTCTAAATGTGGGATAAAATTTGGTATTTTTAAACATAAAATGTTGATTTTTAATTTTCAATTTACAAAAAAGAGTATTTTTTATGTTGAGAGTTTATATTATTATTTGTTTTATTTTTTTTCTAAATTAAAATTTCCTCATTTAACAATCATTTTTTTAAATCATTTAATCTTTTATTATTTAATTTTATTGTTATTTATTTACTTATTTTCATTTACTCAAAGTCAAATTTTATAAAAATCTATATTTTTATAATGTTAATTGATAAATGTTAATTGATTAAAATTTTTTATATCACATCACATTTATTTTATTTTGAAATTTTAGATTTTTATATATTTTTTTAAAAAAATTAATATTTCATATGCTTTAATTTTTTTATCTTATTCAACAACATTATGGTCATATTAGTTTATTAATTAATATTTTATATTAATGTTTTTTATCATGTCTTAATTTTTTAAATTTGGTGTCTAAATTATTGTAATATATTTGAACATTTTTTATATTGAAAAATATACGACCTCATATATATAAAATATATCATGTGTATATATATATTTGAGTATATATATATATATGAGTTTTTATATGTTTTAGGAATTTTTTTTAAAGGAGTATGTTAATTTTCGTAACATATGTACTAAAGGAGGAATGACCATTTCTGCCTGCCCTCATTCCCCCACCTTTTCCTCAGATTGATGACATGGAATAGGTGGTGGTGGGAATACCGCCTTTCACCTAAAGATAAAGATAATGGAGGAAGTGGAGGCACCACCTTTTGCCTAACGTAAATGTAAAAGGCAGCACCCCTTTCCTCCTTTGCCTTAATGCCCTATAAAATGGAAACCCATACCCTTCACCTCTCAAATAACTTCCCTCATCTCTCTATATTCCACAACCTATCTCTCTAAAAAATGTCATTTTCATGTGAAGTGGATACGGTGGTCTATATGAAGTCTCAGTTTTTTGTAAATCATTATTTAGAGGTATTTTTTTATTTAATTTGATTTTATTTATTTATTTAATTAAATTATTTTAGTTAGATCAAATATTTCATCTATTATGTCATTTAGTTACTTCTAAATATTTTATTTATTAAATAGTTTATTTTGTTATATTGTGTCTAAAATAATAGTTATAATTTGAAATGATTTATTATAGATTAACTAAGGAATAAATTAGGATTAAACATTCTATAATTTTGGTAGCATAAAGATAATGTGGTACCATGATGGAGTTATATGATGATGTTTATAATGTACAAAAACAACATTTATTAGTATGAATTTGTAGACTTTCAAATGTGGTTGATGATCCAACCTATGAAATTGAGCATATCCCAAATGATGTAAAAAAGGACATACTGGATGATCTCCAAGATATACATTTCAATCCAAATTCTTATGAGGATTGTCATAATGATCATACAGATGATGGAAATAGTACTAATGAGGAGGGTGTATAAGAAGTTGGGGAGGATGTTTCTAGAAATGAAATAGTTTTACACCAACCTCAACTCACAATAAATCAACCACCACTATTTTCATCTTGGTCGGAAGCAAAGAAACATGTTCCTAAATTTCACTGAAATGTTCTCACTCCCAAAACTGAGTTCCTGGAGTTTCACCAGATATGTTTAGTGAGATGGAAAAACCCTTATATGTTAGAAGGAATTTTCGAAGTAATTATTCATTAAAAAATACTGTAAAGATATTTCACATTGAGAGGGAATGTAGATATAGAGTTTAGGAATCAAGCTATAAAAAATTCATCAAACGGTTTGAAAATATTGGGTATGATTGTAGATTCTTCTAATGTAGATTCTATAAATTTCATTTGGAGTTTGGAAAATATCGAAGAATAAGGTAGCTCATACTTGCGTTCATCCAAACCTAACACAGGATCATACCTCATTGGATGCTGAAAAGGGGTCATCCATTGTCATCGAGATGCATAGAACATGACATGAAGCTAATATATCCCTTATACAGAGATGATACAACAAACATTTGATTATAAGATTTCTGATAATAAGGAATGGATGGTATAAAAGATGTAAATTTTGATGTTCTATGATGATTGGTATGACTCATATCAGTTGTTTCTGCAATTACTAGCCGTAATGAGACACAATAACCAAGTTGTTTTCCATCTTCATAAAAATTACCATCTATCTCAAGATAATTGACCTGATCCATCATATGATCAATTTGATCAGTAGTTCTAGGAATTAATTCCCTGAATCTCCGCATTTTATTTTTGAAAACTGTTCATAGAGATTGATGAAATGTTTCTTTGTAGAAAATAAAAATATGTATTGTTTATTGTGGAAAACCAAGATGTAAATCATTCACCTCTTCCCCTTTTATTTCCATTATCGTGAAGGAAAACTATGAATCATGGAGTTGATTTTTTTGGCATGTATCAGCAACCATTTCACCAGAATATAGGGTGTATGTTTGATATATAATCAGCATCGTGAAATCAATGAGGAAATCAGTGCAGACCCTAATACATATACATCCCAAAATTAACATCATCAATACTACATCAGAATAATTTCTAAAAATGCGATGAAAATATTCCATAACAAACCAATGAAGATGGTTTACAAGAGTCTTGGTACGCATTGTCTTTGTTATTTTTTTACTATTTCAATGTAAAGATAAAATAAATTTATATAAAATATAATCACTTCTTCATCGAATATGATCTAAATTAACGGAGATTAAAATTAAATTTCAAGTAAATCCACAAGCCTAACCAATAATATTATGAATATATGATGCATATTCCAAAATAAAAATAGACATTGGAATATGTAGAGGGGGAGGTATGGACACATGACCACAAACATTGTCGAGTTCATAAATGGTTTCTTCAAGGAGATCCTCAAGTTACGTATAACATCCCATGTTTAGGAGAAATTTTATTGTTGCATGAATTACTTCTTTGATAGAAAAAACTAGCCTCAGATGGGATTCCGTGGGGGCTAAGGAATGAAAGGCACTTTCAACGAGATATTGAAAAGAACAATGATGAAGATTCTAGTTACCATTTATGTCTTTTTGATCAATAATACTCTCTATTTTATGATCAAGATCATTCATACTCCATCACAAATAGAATATTTGAAAAAATAGTGGTGCTGTTGGAAGCAAGGCAATGCCAATGTAGAAAATTTTCAGGCCTTACGGTTTCTAGGTGCACACGCCATGAAAACATGTTCCTATATAAACATATCATGGGAATCATATATTGATCCAGTGTACTAGATGAACACTATTTAAAACTATTATGTTTCACCATGGATGCCTATTGGGGAGTTTCAACATTTCCCAATTCCCGAAGGCTAGTCAATAGTGATCCCTGGCATTAACTGGTTGTATAACCATGGGAGACTGAAGGCTAGTAAAATGTCGAAATAAAAGTTCTCGCCTCAAGAACAAGGGAAAAGTTTGAGATGTACCATATGTCATCAAGAAGGTCATAACCAAAAAAAGGTCCCTAACATTGCTGGGTCGAGTTTTAACTCTCAACCATAATGATGTATTGTCTCCATTGTGATATTCTAATATTGTTAATTATATTGTATTATTTTCTTTGTTTCTTACTATTCACATCACATTATATGATCATAATTTATATTTTATAAATTATAATTGTACAAATTTTTTATCTTTTTTTTATCTCAGTTTTCAAAAATTCTCTGACTAAATTATAATAAACAAATATATAATGAATCCATAGTATCATATTTTAGGTTATAAAAGGCATTCTAATATTTTATCATAATAAAGATTGTATAACCAACAATAATTTACAATATTAGATACACCATTTTATAATAAAAATTTATATAAAAAACAAAATATATATATTTATGAATATATAAAACCATATCTTACAAAACACCCTTTTCTAGATAAAAAAACATTACAATGTTTTGAGAAACATGAAGAAATGCCATTTTTTTTAAAACAGATAGCTTAAATTTTTTTAATAAACATGAAATGTCTTACATTCTATAAGTCATTACATTCTGTTGATCTTAACGTTATATTTACATATTATAGTTACGAATCATTTCATTTTTTATATAAAAATGGAGGATACTATAATACTCAAGGAGCGTGATGAGCATATTTCCTAGGCATCAATATAGGATGTTGTGCTTAGACATATCAGGGTGCATTGACAACACATTTTTTATCACATTCTACCTCTACCTACCATTATACGATACCCTTGTAGTGCTGGATTCTATGGCGTTGTAGTATTTGATTTCATATTTTTTGACCATAGTATACTTTTTGCCCTCTTAGAGTGGTGGAGACTAGAGACACACACATTCCACCTACCTGGGGGAGATATTACTGTCACCCTTGAGAATTTCATAGTCCATCTCAGTCTTCCTATCTAGGGGAAGTCATTATTAGACCCACCATGCATACTGGCCTGACGATGTTTAGATATTTCTTGGTCATGGCATTTTATCCGACCCTAGGGCTAGATATGGTGGGTCGATATCTATTCTCTAGGTTGATATTAACTTTTTGAATTTACCCAATGATGCTATTGATCCAACATTCATGCATCATGCCTGTGTATACATATTATGGATCATTAGAGGGACCCTATGTGTTGATCACATGGGGAAGTATGTGAACATGATGTATCTAGACATACTGTGGGAGTTTGATCAGGAAGGGATGTATATATGGGGATCTGGATCCTTGGATTACAGATACAAGGTATTATGGACGACATGCTGAGTAGACCCCATGGATCTTGGGGGATGCATCATCCTTCTTCATATGTGGTCATGGGAGGGCATTGTTGAAGTGTTCACAGATCTTGCAAGTGCGCAGGTCCCTATAGAGGTGTTTCATGACACTCCATGTGGATTCTGGTATAATCAATCATCCCTCTTTCTTTCCGATTATAGTAGTAGTTTTTGAATTGAATTTCTTAAAATTTATCACATTTGATGTTTTACTTTATAGGTGGACTAAGATACCCAACTTCGATAGGATTATCACACACCATTTGGGTGTATACCATCTCAAGATGAACAGTCTACTACCTGACCATGTATGTATATACAGACTATCATTTTCTAAAAAAGTAAATAATAGAATAAAATTTGTTTCTTAGTAAGGAATATTTTGGAAAAATCTGACATTTCATTTTAGATTTCATGGATGATGTATTGGGCTATAATGAATTAGTTTCCATAATACTGCATTGTTGGACATCATGATTACAAGTATGTAGTGCCGCTTATTAAATCTCATATTATTTAGTGGATCCACCCTGATAGAGTCATGAAACAGTTTGGTTATGTTCATCCCATTCCATTTATATAACCATTGACATAGGGGCTTCATGTGTTGAAGCTAATAGGGAGGCAAGATGAGTACTGGGACTAACGACATGTCTACTTACTCGATCTCTGGAACAGACGAGAAAAGTGTCGTATCTAGGGTATACCTATGTGGAGCTTCCATATTTTTGAGCAGTTCAAGTATGAGAGATGGTATAGACAGAATTATATACTTTATCTCACCCAGCACAGTAGAGCACTTCATTAAATCAAAAGTTAATAAATTTGAATTAATTTGTTAGTTAAACACTTTTCCAATTCATTTTTAATCCACTTCTAGTGTAACCATTCATAGAAGATTGTTAACATGACTGATCCCAAGGTGGAGTGGGTCGCTATCCTGGTTGTGATCCATGCCACAACATTGGCACAGAGGCCAGCTTGAGTGAATATTCATGAGAGCATCTTCAATTGAACACCCCAAATAGTATAGGTTCCTACTATGGAACCTCCTGTAGTAGCCATCCTCTAATAGCAGCTGATGAGGAGGAGATGCGATGATGATGTTGTAGGACGCATCATCCAGCACATGAGCCCTCATCTATTCTACATGCAGAGGTCAGACCTCATGCATTCCACCTTCAACGGCTTATGGATGTACATCAAGAGACATGGGATCCATGTTTCTTAATATGATATATGTAGTGTTTTCTAGCTTGAGGTCCAGATCCATTATAGGTTTGGTTCCCCGTTAGGGTAATGGTAGGTCCTTCTACTAATCTAGTGGAATTAGGATCAGGAGAATTGTATAACATTCAATTGACACATCCTCCCATTGAAACACATGATGATCATATGATAGTCATCATTCCCGTGCCCAAGGATCAGCCCTCTCTAGATCATCAGACTTTACCCTAGTATGGAGCACGACGATCTCAATATGGGCATACCCTTCACAGGCCACCATGTAGTATGGAAAATCCCCCCCCATATACATTGATTTTATTTTTTCATTTATATGTTTTATTTCTATTGAAATGAATATTTTTTAATTTACTATCAGTCATTTTTACATGTTTATCCATTTTTCCAATTTTCATCAATATTGTAGTTATATTATATATTATATATTCTTTTAAAGTTAACGGCTTGAAATATATGAATACTTATTAAATTTAAAGTTGTTAAATTTAAAAAATTATATAATATACACTATAAAAATAATCTAAATATAATTTAAAATGGAGGATAAACATCTAAAAATTAGTTTAAAATAAAATGAATTTCATAAAAAGAATAAATAATGTCTATTAAAAAAAATTTAATGACTAATAACTCATTTAATTACATCATATATATCATAAACATCTATATATTACTCAATAAATTTTATAGGTATAATATCTTTGTAAATTTCGTACATGGTAAAAATAATAACATACTCTTTTTATTATCATCTCCATACATTCTCATAGACCTCACCATACTCTTACTACATTGAATATCTTGGATCCATATAATGGAAGAAAAAATGGAAAGATTTTAAGACATCACAAAAAAACATGGAATAAGATTCAAATATCATAAGATCATGGTAAATATAAGAGAGAATAAAGTGTGGAACTAGCATAAGACATGTCATCATAATGCATATATTTGTAAATTATAAAAATGTTATTTTTATCTAATAATGAAAACATTAGTTTTTAACTAAAAAAATTAATAATAGTAACCTATATAAGTGATTTAAAACAATATACATATAAATAATAATACAAAAAATAATATATTAATAAATATAAAAAACATGCATAATTTTTTTTACGGAAATGCGGTAATAGCCTAATGACATTTAATACACATTTAAAAACATTTTACCAACACATTTTTAAAATATTTTTTTTACAAAAAATATAAATAAGATCATATATATATATATATATATATATTTTGTACCATCATCATCTTCATCAGGCTTCCTTGTCACAACTGAATTATGAAGGATGATATTTTAGAGAGATGGGAGACCATCTCTATCTAAAGCCCTCACAAGTTTAGGTCTCCTGACCAAATTTCTCCGTTCTTTAATTCCATGGAGAACTTCATCATGCCTGGGCACTTTTCTTCACACTATTTTTAGATCCCTCAGATGATACAGGATACCCCTATGCACAATCATATAGTGGATACTCAAAAATAAGATGCCACTAAGAAATACACACATAATCATATTTTTCCTAGTAGATCGAAAGGGATATCATTCCTAAATGTGTTGAAAAGCTCTAACCAAAGAAATTAAAGAAAGATGAAGCCATCCCTTAATAAGCAACTGGATGATAGAGGATAACTAGTGGAAGCGGACCCATATACCCTTTAACAACGTGCACATTTGTGAAAATTATCTGTGATGGGTAGAATCTCATACCACTAGGGTAACCAGAATTGGAAATTAACTGAACTGCCCTCACATATTGCATATTTATATAATTATATAAAAATGAAATTAATCCACATATGAAAAGGATATTTTCACATCCTGTTAAAATCAGAAGATGGTATAGGAAGAGTTTGGAAGAATTGTAATATTAATCTCAACCTAGGTTTACTTATCATTTCAGAGTGGAATTCCTCTTACAACCCATACACTCAAAGAAACACATTAGCACGTGTCTGGATTAAATTTAATGGACAAAAATGGTTCTTTTGGCACCAAAAAATCACAAATAAAAATTGTTTACGTATAGGATATCCTCTCAAAATTGATCACAGGACCATAAATGTTTACTTGGGTCCTCTAGAGTTATGGTAAAAATAAATCTTGATTTAAATCTACCCAACTCAATTAAATTCAATGAAAATGATTAGAAAACTGAATTGCGGAATACGAGTGGAAACCCCCATTTTGTGATCATTGTAAAATTGTTAGTCAGACTCTGTAAAATTATTGGGTCATTAGAAATCAATTAATCCAGCCAACTGAGAATTATTGGAAGTAAAAAAAGAGAAATAAAAAAGATAAATCTTCCTTGATGGACAGACCTGAACCATCCAAATAACAATTTTGGGTAAAAAAACACTAAATTTGACACACATAGGGGATAGTTTGGGTACTAACTAGAAAGATGATGTTTAAGAACATGAAAAATATATTAATGATCGAGAACTATTAATTGAAATTTCTAATCTGATCCAAGATACAATTAGGTTATCTACTAAGAATGAGAAAGTTCATAGCCATCCACCTGACCAAGTATCAAGACATCAATTATTGAATAGAGGGAACATTCCACCTGATAAATTGATGAGGTCTATATGCAATACATGTACTACCTCCAACAATTATGGTGTCTTCCCCACAACAAATGTTGTTCAATAAGTGGTTGACACACCAGCAGGCTCCATCATGATGTTTATACCATGGTATAAGCTAGGGTAGACATGAAATAGAACATAGAATATGTCTTACACGACAACTCAACATAAATAAGCACATGAAGGTTAATAAAAATCTCTTGGAGAAGAGGAAGTGTCAATTTTAGAACTCTTTCAAACAATAGTCAGCATTGGACCCACTTGTCCCAAGTACTCCAACCCCTCTAACTATTTCAGGTGAGAATTATTCTATGATGTTTGATAACATGCTCTATGATCTAAATGAAATCCATTCATTGCTTTGTTCTATGTGTTTGAATAACTCTTTCCCTAATGATTTATCTAGTGATTCAGTATCATTGAATTTATAAAATATGAACCCCACCGACCCACACATTAATCTTACAAAAATCAATTCTTTTGCTAGGAATAATGACTTAGTTTTAACTCAAAGTGACATCACTATTGAAGAGAGGAATTTAAAAAAAGCACATCACAATATCTCTCCTAATCGGGTTTTCTATCCTATGATTTAGATCCTAAATACTAAGTTTACTTCTCATGCTGACATGGAATTATAATTTTCTCTACATAACATAATACATGCTATTCCAATTCCAAATAATATGAAAGAAAGTAATAAATCCCTGGAATAGAAGCAAATTCACCCATCTAACATTGTCAAGACATTTTCCGTAGTGAATATAAGGAATACATGTAATGATAATGATCTTAATTCAGTAAGTTCAGAATTCTATCTAATTTTTGAAAACATGGAATCTCTAACTACTAATGAATTATTTCTAGCTTCAAAGGATTCCAGAGAATCATATATTATGGAACAATTACAAGAATCTCCAAATAAGAGTAATTTCATTTCTCACAATGAAAAAGGAAAATACCACTAATTCTTAAGAGTTTAGAAGGTCTAGTAGAAATAAAGGATCTAAAAAATAAAAAAGGTAGCTCTAACTCCAAATTCAAGTTTAAATGAAGATCTTTTTTTGGAATTTTTAGGGTATCGCCAACTCTGACACCCTTAATGTTTTGAAAAGAATTATTAACATCCATGAACCTATTCTTTTTGTTGTTTTAGAACCAAAAATCATCTTATCCTCTATATTTTATCACTTTTTTCAACAAAATTAAATGTTTTCTGGTCTAATCAATAATAATCTCAATACGGAATATTTATGGATCATTGTGCAATCTTCTTAACTAGATTATTGTTTGTTTAGTATCTCTGATTAGATTCTCACTTGTACCTTTACTATTGATGGTACTCGTGTTTACTGATCCTTTGTTTATGCTAGAAATAGATACCTAGAAAATAGAATTATTTGGATTGACCTATCTTATTTAGGCACAAATACCAACTCCCCTTGGTTTCTTATGGGATAGTATAATGTTATTCTTAGCTCTAGTGAATAAATTGTTCCATCTCACTCTTCTATCTCCAGAAAGTAATTTAATGCCTCCATCATGGACAACAATCAAATTGAAATTAATCTCACTAGTGAAAAATACGCCTACTATTGATGAAATTACAACAAAGTGGTTGCTTCCAAATTGGATAGAGCCTTTATGAATGTCCCTGCTTTAGATCAATGGGACAATATCTCCTGGATCACTTTTCATAGACTGAACTCTGATCATCACCAAATCCTTGTAAACATTTCATCCAAAGACATGACACCTCATCTACCTTTTCATTTCAATAATATGTGGCTCTCTGATGAAGAATGAAATCACATCATACAAAACTCTTGGTCCTCAATGTCTCATAGCCTTGATACATTTTATTACAACATGAAACTAACACACCTCAAACAGACCCTCAAATATTAATGCAGCTCCAAATCCAAACATGTTAATTATGATATGATTATTATTTATAAAGAACACATTGATATGAAAAATGAAAACTCTAATTATGAACATCACGAAGATCCTACGCAAGAAATAAACATTGCGGTCAAACTCAATTCCTTGATCACTGTTAAGAAAAATATGAGAAAACATGCTTATAATATTAAATGGTTAACTGATGATTATAGAAATAAAAAATTATATAACTCTCTCCCAAGAATCAGAAAGCCCTGCAAACCTCTAACCTTTCAAATGGTTGGGGATAATATTATTGACAAGGAAGGTGACATAGATCATCATATAGTCTCCAACTACGAGAACATCTTCAATGACCCTGATAACAACCAAGAGCTCCTTCCTGAGGTCATTCCTATAGTGATCACTAATGCGGACAATACCTTTCTTCTTAACCCTCTATTGGATTAGGAAATCAAAGAAATTTTTTTTACTCTGTATCCTAATAGTTCTCAGGGCCCTGATGACATTTACAAATATTTCTTCCTACATTATTGGGATTTAGTTCAGATCGATGTCTGTAAACATGTTAAATCCTTTTCACCAATGGGGTACTTCCTCTTTCTAATAATGCATTGTTCCTCACCTTTATCCTAAATGTGGATAATTCCTCTAAGATTCCCTTTTCTAGACCCATTTCTCTTATCAATACTCTTTAAAAAATCATCACCAAAATAATTGAAAATAGGATCTCAACTATTACTGATAAAATTGTCTCTTGGAACCAATTTGACTTTATAAAGGGTAGATCAATTCAAGACTGTATCTATATTTCCTTTGAGTGTATCAAAAACATTAATAAAGCTAATATAGAATGTAACATAGCTAATAAACTTGACATATAAAAAGCTTTTGACACCTTGTATTGGAGTTTTATATTCAAATTCCTTCAAAGCATTGTTTTTAGTGCCCCTTTTATCACTGCTCTCCGAACTCTCTTCAACACAACCACTATCTCCATTTTGACCAGTATCTCCCCAAAAGAATACTTTAAATACACCAAAGGTGTCAGACAAGGAGTTCCCCTCTATACCATTCTCATCTAAATAGCAGAAGACTACCTTAGTCTTCTAATCAATCTTCTGGTGGTTCAAAATAAGATGAAACCCATTCATGTCACTTGGAATGAAAATGCTCCCACTCACCTATTTTATGCTGATTACATATTCCTTTTCCTAGAAGGTTACAAAATAAACATTCTTAACCCCATTAATTCCCTCTATCAATATAAGGAGGTTTTTGGATATACTATAAGTTAGAACAAATCTATCATTTTCTTTGGGAAGAACATTCCCCACAGTAGAAAATGTAACAATTTCAGTGAATTAGGTCTGAAAAGGGAGCTCTATTCCCTTTGCTTCCCTTGGTGCACATATATTATGGGGTAAAACCAAGTCTTGTCCCTTTTTGACTATTTTTAATCAAACTTTAAACCAACATTCCTCTTAGAGAGGTAAATCTCCCTCTATGATAGGTAGTACTAGCCCTGTTAAATCCACAATTTTCTCCATAATTGTATACTTCATTATGGTTAACAAATGGCCTATTGGTCTAATCAACAAAATGAACACAACTATTAAAAATTTAAATTAGACTAGTAGAACTCTAGAACGAAATATTCTAATAGTCCCTTGGTCAAATTGTTGCAAACCTATTGAGAATAGTGGCATTGGAATAAAGAAACTTAATGTAATTTAATAAAGCTCTTCAAGCAAGTATTACGTGGATTTTTTTTTGCAATTCTTCTGAATTTATTGAATTTCTAAAAAAGAGATTTCTTAACAAACATAATAATAGAAATTTGAGTTTTATGAATTCTTCCTTATGGACTGCCATCACGAACTCCTTCATAAAAATTATGTATAACTCTAGATGGATAGTCTTCAGATATTCCTCCATGAAATTTTGGTTAGACAATTGGACTGGAACACATTTAATATATATTATTTTTCCTGATTGAAATCCTAATGATAACAATACCTCTATCAAAGATACTTTAAATTCTCAACAATATCATCTCCCAAATACTATTTTCAATCTCATTGAAAACTATCCTTTCACTTACAATAATGATTTGTTAATTTGGGAGCCTACTCACAATGGAATTCTTACCTCAAAATATTACTACAAACATATTTTCTGTCACACCGAGAATGATTATAGTTGGATTAAACAATTAAAAAAACCATGAATTAAGACCTTGAGATTCAATCTCATCTAGTGAACTGCTGACAATAGAGTTTCCGCTGACTTTTTTCTTCAATCAATTGGAATTCAGCTTTGATCTAAATGTAAAATCTTTAATCAACATAGAGAATATTAAATCCACCTCTTCCTTTCCTATGCTACTGATTTTTATATTTGGAACTATATTTTTGACATCTTTGATTGCAGATGGTTTATTACTAACTCTGTCAAAACTAAATTTAGGAAATGTGTCGAGATGGAAAGCTCTCAGAAAATGAAGAACCATTTCTTTTCTGTAGTTGTTGAAATCCACCATGTGATCTGGTGTGATCAAAATGAAATTATTCAAAAAAAACTAATCATTAATTCACAATGCATGACAGATCCAAATATTAATTTTCATACAAGAATATGCTATGATAAAAAAAGCAAATTGCCACCACACCATGCACAACTTTGGAATCCTGAAAATCCTAAAGATCAATGAAAATCTATATCATCTGCATCACACTCTGGAGGTGTTCTAGAGATCCCCTCTCTCTGGATGGATCATAATAAACATAGATGGAACCTTGAAGGAAAATCAAGGACCTGCAGGGTGTGGTGCTATTTTCTGGAATCACCACAGTAAGATTCTAGGTTGCTTCATGGGTCATTGTGTTATTTCCACCTCCCTTGAAGATGAGATGATGGGTCTGATTCAAGCAATTAAATTTAACATGCTTTTTGGATGGAATAACCTATGGATTTAATGTGACTCGATGACCATCATTCAAGTAATTTTGAATGGTGTAACTCATCTAGATTTGATGATTACTAAACGTTGGATGGAATGCAACGGTTCGATCTGTGATATGAACTACATCAGCACACTTGTTTATTGGGAAGAAAACATGGTTTCCAATGACTTGTCCAACATGGGAGTTAATCAAGACATAACATTGTGTGAAGACCTCCTCGTTTATCTTATTCCCTTTCATAAAAAATATTGTAATATGATCATACACTTTAGAATTTTTTAATATTTATTTATTAAATTTTATGATTTGGCTATTTGGGTCAAGGAATCACCTTTAAAAAAAATTCTTCATCGGGATTACATGCATGCAAACATTCAAATTTCAGCACCTCCACAGCTCGTCCACACCCCCTGATAGTACAATGACATCAGGGGAGCTCATCTATAATCATCCTATAATAATCCAAATTTCACCAACACCGATTACTTTAACATCAAAATAATATCAACGACCTCTCTCTATTTGTTTTCAGGGCAGAAATAGGTCACCAATGTAGTGAATCAACTAATACATGCGAGATACATTTCTCCTCCATACCATGATCATCCACCATCTCAGGTTTGACGTTGGCTGTAGCACCTCAGCCCCTTGACTGTATTGACTAAATAAATATGCCTCTAAGAATAGAAAACACATTGAACATGTTACTGAGAAATATTTTAAGTTACAACAAGAGTAATTTGAAGTTACCATGAAGAGTCTCCAAGAGTATCTTGACTTTACCGAGAAACTTATACATATAGAGACCATGAATAAAATGATGTTTCAATGAAGAAAATAGAATCATACCACATAGGTTCTATTTTCGTGTTAACCAAAGTGTCTTTATATTACACCAAAGGATGTTTTATAACCTATCATGAAACATTGGATGTTACCAAGAGGTTCCAATCCATTTTTAACACAAAATTTAGTTTCAAAATTTTAATGTTATTGTGAGGTTGTCTACATGAAACCATAAATCCAAATATGAATATACCTTGAATGTATTTTAATCTGATTACATGTATTTTTTAATGTGACCACTTGAACTATTTTTCAAAGTGACCACCTAACTAATTTTTCAGATTGAATGCATGAATTGTTTTCAAAGTGACCACATGGATAGTTTTCAAAGTGATCGAATCACTATTTCAAAATGATCACAATATTAACCAATAAATTTTAATTTATCACAACAAATACTATACCCTTTAATAGAATGATATGATTACTAACTATAAATATTATTCCCCAAATGATCAGTTCATTATATTTTGAATTTTTTGAAAATATATATTTTTTATCTTGATCAGTTTTAGTGATATTTTGATTTTTTATTTAAGAACAATTTTATTTAACTCTTTATAACCATTCTACTTCCTTTTATAATAAATATAAAACATAATGTCTATGTTGTAAATTTTTGACATAAGAATATATCTTAATGAATTATTGAAATAATTACTTTCATACTCTTTCTTTTATGCTCTTTTTCATAGTTTTTTCATTATCTAATTATCTTAAGTTAGTGGGAGAATTTCTACCTATTTTAATCATTTTAGAATATCTCATTTATCTTAATGATCATATTCAAAGCGGTTAAAAGCTATTTTATACTGAGATAATAAATTTTAAGAAGTCATTGGTTGTGAGAAAGATAATTTAAATTTTACGTTACCAATATACTTTAATATTTATTATTTCCTAACAAAGAATTCTATGATTAGTTATCTATATTCTCCTTATTAACTCAAGAAGATATTGGATGAATAGTGACATATGATTAGCCATTGGAGTGTAATCAATTAAATCGATTAAATAAACATGAAACTATTTTTTTCAAATATGATAATATATGATCATAGGGAGATATGAATATAAAATTTTTATGTGCATCTTGTGTTACTGAATCTCTCCTATAACCACTGTTACTTTGGTTTGATCATGAAATATGATATCATCTTGATTATATACATCTGAAGTGATTAATGTTATTATGTTTCATCGATATTCATCATCACCGTCTTTAATGTTGATCTTAAATTCCATCTATATTTAGTCGGTGTAATTATTCTTCTTTATAGTTATTGTTATAGAGTCAGTTAATGATTTTCCCATAAAAAATATCTAACAAGGCTATTCTTACTATCTAAAAGTATGGTTCTGTTGCAACTCCCAGAAAAGCATCAGGTAGGTTGTGATTCCTATAAAAATCAGTTGCATTTGTACTACCAAGAAATAAAAATGTACTTTTTAACTAGGTTATGAGTATCTTTAAAAACTGAAGAATTAATGAATAACCTTCTTCAGACCAATAGAGAATATTGAAGAGTACACTAGTATATTATTTATCTAAACAACTGTAAAAATATCACGTTCATGTTTTTATTTTATTTTTCATTATTTATTACTCTGATAGATATATATTTTCTGATTAATTTTTCAAAAGGAATATTCACTCCCTCTAGTATATATTTTCATATCATTGAGACCTTACATAAGATACTCAATCCATTTTATATAATGTTACGAGGAATGATCTTCATTATCCCAAGCTCACAACTTGTGTTAGGGTATCAAAACTGACTAGATGGGAATGATTTCACCATATAATAATGATAATAATATCACTAATTTCTTTCTAGACACTCAGTATGTACCATTAATATATTGGAGTCCCATATAGACAAATAAATAAGTTTATATAAGAAAGACATCCTAACAAAGTATAAGAAACATTTGGAGAAAAATATCTAGAAATCTAAAAATAAATAAAACACAACATGACATATACAATGTGATAAAAAGCATGATCCTAGCCACCATGTACTCTTGATAAACATATTAAAATTAATACTATAAGCATTACCCTAAAAAAATAACATTATGTGACCCCTCATTCACTCTCTAAATCCCAAATCCCACTCCCATTAGAACTATTCAAATATCAAACCCCAAAGATATCGTAGCATAGGAATCCTAAAAGTAAAACATAACTTTTACATACACTAATTGGTGTATTCAAGATGTGAGTAAAACCAAGATCTATATAATTCCATTAAATTATTTGTGAAATTAATTTCAAAAGTTATTTCATTCATTAGAGTTTGAATTAAACATAAAAAGTATATAATTCTAACATAAGATTATGACAATGCAAATTGACATTCTGAGTTTCATTTATAAAAACCACTAACCCTAATTAATGAAAGAAAATGGTTGGAAAAAACTTCTTAAAAATAATAGTTTCCAATATTTAAAATCAATAATTTATTCAACAGAAAAATAATTATTTATAAAAAATTAAACTCTTCTTAAAAATTCCCTCATGATCGAAACTCTTTTCCCTTGAATTCAACCTTTCAAAACCAAGTCTGTGATCCCTTTGAAAAAAAATTCCTGATATTTTTATTAAATAAAATTCATGGTGGTAACACAGAATAAATTTATTGAATATATGTATAAAATCACCCAATCATTCTACACAAATCAGTTAATCATGGGAAAACCATTAAATAATTGATTCTAGGCTGCTATTTAATATCAACAAAAATGACATGTATTATTGGAAACTCACTAGGTCCTCAGTTGAGATGGTTATAGAAAGACATTAATAAAGGACCAAATTATTTCCTATTGTATGCAGACAATTAAAAAATTCATCTAACTTTCCCACAATAATTTCATCAAGGTAAAACCTCCCCACTAGACCATAACTATCACACCACTAGGGGACACTACCAGCATGTTTACCAACAAGGGTAGTAAACATATAGACAACTATCATATCCTTGGTTTATGATTAAAATAAAAAATAGTTGTCAAATTATAAATTCCCATGATCCTATCATCAATTTATTATAAACAAAAATATAATCTCACCTCAAAGAACCATGAATCAGACAATTCATTTCACATTATTTACATTTTAGTAATCAAACAACACCCCTGTTGTTTCATGATAAAAATCATGTGTAATAAAACTAATTAAAATATTTATTGTCACCCACACATCATGGAAAACATGAATGTGAATTTATTAATGGGATTTAATTAATCAGACTTATGTTTCCAAGTCATTTTCCACCACTTAAAATCCACCTTTAAAACATTTTTTAAAAATCATCATGTTCAGACCTGAAATAATATAACCCCTATTACATTAAAAAAATTTAGAAATCAATGTATTCCATTTCATTTTGATAAATATATTAAATTCAATATTTCCACCGAATTCATGACCTAAATATGGTAAAATACCCTTAAATATCACATTTACCTCAAAACATACCATCTAAAAAATTTCGTAAAAAATGGAAATCTACACCTCTTTGAAAACTAAAAAACCCATTTAAATACCCTTTATGTAAACTTTTAAATCACTTGACAAATTTGATATAATATATTTTAGTTATTTTAATGTATTATGTTTTTTAAATATAAAATTATGTTTGATTGCCTATGTGATAAGAAACACTTAATTGAAATAAACAATGATTATTCAAATAATACCATTATAACCTGGCTGTTAAATTTATAGATAGGACTAGGAATAACTAATTTTTGAAATATATGAATATATATTTCTTCTTAAATGTAAATGTATCGATAAAGTCTTAATAATTAATCACTCAATTTATGATAACGTCTTTTTGTTCTTTAATCATTAAAAATGTTTTGTAATTATTGTGGTGAAAAAATATTATTATTATTTTATATAATATTTATATAATTTATTTGAAAAAATTTAAGTAATTTTTTATATCCTCATATAAAAATTAAAATAGGGTGTAATATTATGATTTTTCAAAAAATGATGAATTTTTAGTGAATATTGAAAAATACTCATTTGTTTAAAACTGACATTTCTTCTGATAAATTAAGTAATTAAATAGTCCTATTATTCATTTAATTTTATAATAATTTAAAATAATTATTATTTATGTGTATTTAATCTAATTATTTACATTGAAATAGTACTTATTAATAATTTTAATAAGTTTGTTTTTAGGCCTAAAAACACATTTTTTCTAAAAATTGCTTGAAAGTGCATAATGTTTCTCTATTTTAATAATATATAAATAAATCACAATAGGGAAATGTTTAAATTAAATTTATATATTATATATCTATAATTTTTTGATAAATTCATATAATGTATATTACTAGTTATAGAGTAACTGAAAATCTACGTTTCCTTAAAAAAGTGCATTTTGTTGAAAACATATTTTCATCACGGTTGTGTGTTTTATTTTAATGTAAATTCTACCATGTATGTAAATATAATTTTATAAAATGGATTCCAAATTTATAATTATAATGGTTAATATTAGGTAATATGGTCGAATTATTTTTTTTAAAATCTGATTAGTAACCATAAAAAATCATTATTACAATAGTAAAAGAAAAATAAGTTTGTCTAAGGTAAAAAATAATATTAATAATTAATCAAGGAAAAAATGTGTAACCCTAATAGTAAAAATATTTATATTTCTTCTTCAATTAAATAATTTTTATATTTATTGATATTTTTTTACTTTATACATGATTAATTAATGTCTTTGATAGAAATTAGTTTTAAATTCAAGAAAAAATAAATTATATTATAGTGTAATATGAAATATTTATTAAGAAAATATTTTTTTTGAAAAAATGAATTGTATTAATAAATAATAATTTAATAGAATAATACTAATAATTTTTTTATTAATTATACTTCATAATATATTTTATATGAAGTCAAATGCCATTGTTATAAGGGTTCAAAAACTGACATTGTCAGAAAACTATTTTATCAATAAATGTATATTTTGTTTTAAAAGTTAAAATTAAAATACATAGATAATTATTTTTATAAAAAAAATATTTTTTTTGGATCATCACAATAAAATTATACAATGTATAATTTTTTGGGAAAGTAAAATTTAAAGGGAAAAATTAAATATATTATAAATATACGGTCTATATTATGAAAACATAATGAAAAAAAATTGATGTAATAAATGATATAAAGTGGATCCACAATCAAATATATGTTTTCAATTTAAAATTATTTTATTTTAGGTTATTTAGTTGTTGTTATAATGCCTTTATGAGTCCACTAAAACCTATATAATATTCAATAGTTTTAAACCCATTTCTTTTTAAACTGACACATCTCTACCTGTCGAAGGGTAATATTTTTATTATTTCAGACAATGTAGTTATAAAATTATGAAAAATACTATGTTGGTGAAAAATGGTAGAAAACTAGGATGCTTTGTGGTATTGAATATTTTATTATAGAGAGTCCAAAACCCATGTTTGGGAAATAATAATTAACTCCCCTAAATTATCCTATATAAACCCTCCGATAGTCAAATTACACTACACTAAAAAATCTTGGAGCACATCATTAATATTATCTCCCATCTCTAGAGTTCTCCCAAGGTCCCCACAACCTATCAATATTCTCATCCCATGATTTTTGAATCACCTTCTCAAGGTGAGGGACCTCTCTATCTTCTTTTATATTTAAGGCACTTTAATTTATTTAGTCTTTTGAATCTTAATTGGTTATATGTATATTAATTTATTGAGGTTACTATACGGTCTATTTGATGTCCTAATAATAATATATAATTTATTCTCTCTCATTATGGAATTAACTTATGTTGTTACTATGCCGAAATTTAGTGGGAGATCCTCTCTTTCTCATATTTATTATTGTATCTTATATGAATTGTACCTTTTTATTTCCAATTTATAATTTGATGATACAATTTTCTATATCCATACTAATGAAATTTTGGAATAAAAATTATGATATACCCCTTTCACTCTCATTATGTAATTTTATGAATCTTTAAGTACTATCATTATGTTGTCGAAAAGTTTCTACAATTTCTCTGTGAAAAAAGTTTCTATTGTGAATAACATCATTATTTCCAATCAAGAATATTAACATAGACTTACCTATAATAATTTTAATATGGAACTACATGTTTTTATTCCACACTCCATGTTATTAAAATTAAATATGATAAAAATTATTCTGTATTGGATGAGATGATTGGCACACTTATGGGTGTACATGATATGAAGGTGATAGGCATGCCCAGAATTATATAGAACTCCAATGAACTGGGAAATGTTTTACCCTCACGGGATGTAATTCAAGGGATTAAGGAGTCAAAATAATCCCTTATGGTACTTTTTACACCATTTTATAACGTATTATAATCTATCCTTGACATGTTTGTATGATGGCATGTTTAATGATATTTCCACTTTCCCAAGTTGTCTTTATGTTATAATGCTCTATCATGATTTATTATTCAAACTTATGATTCTCACCCATATTATTTTATGTTGATATTACTATTGGATCTAATTTAAAAATTATTCATTATTATATTCTATGGTTATTCCTTTACCTGGTTTTATAGCTCAGCCCTTAGTTATGTATGTCCTCATGCAATCCTATGCAGTTTTATGAACGATAAAAAATTATGATATTGTTAAATAATTATTCAATAATTTTGATGTAAAGTATGTTTTAATTTTTTATTTCAATTACCTAATTCCCCCCAAAACATTGGGATTATCTATCTTCTTGTTTATATTATGTGTATTATTATGTAATAAACATGAATTATTTTCTAATGAAGACACGACTTATCTTAGTTTGTATCAAGGGAAAGTATACTTATTTTCGGGATTTAGATTATAAAACAATAGAAAAAAAACATGGACACAAAGAAGTATAGAATAAGGTCTGTATGTTTTGTTAATGAATATTTTATGTTAATTTCATGAAAATATATCCTTATGTGGATACTAAAACAAGATGTGAGTCTCACATAGATGTACCTAGGGGTAACAACCTCAAAAACTCTATATTAAGCTAGAATCGATTGGGAACATCTAAAATATAATGGGTCTCACCTAACACATAGTTTGAAATTCGAGGATTATTTTCTTCTACAATTTCACAATCTCATTAAAAACCATTATTAAAATAAAAAATACCAATAAGAGTTAATGTTAGGAAATATATCATGGATAACCTATATATGAGCTAAAATAAATCAAATGTTAAAGAATATATGTGAGTTATAAGTTACCTCATTAATTTAATTGTCATAAAATTTATTTGTTTTATATTTTAAAATTGCACATCCATATTTTTAATTTTATTCTAAACAATAGATGGATATAGGATGAACCAAGCCAAAAACCAAAGTGATGGGTAATGTGATAACTTCCCGAATGAGATGCCTAACAAGATGGGATACCTCGTATGAAATATTGTGATTATGCTAAACCAGATATAAAAAATAAAAATTAAAAACTAGAACACATTTTAATTTCCAAAGATATCATGAATGGTAGGATTATGTCTTAAGGAATAATATCAAATTAAGCTGATAAAGGAAGGAATATTAAATTTATAGAGTGTAAAAAAAATGGAAAAGGAAACCTTGGGAAATATAAATAATGAACCCTAATATGTTTAAGTGTGAAAAATAGGGGATAAAATATCTTGTTTCCCTAAAAATTTAAGATTATGATAGATGGGAATAGATTAGATACTACAGAAACCATTAGGTTTTAATGCATTATTTGTGGACAATATTGTCTTTATCTAAATAAATTCCCCAATACAAGTGTGATGTCTGTAGATAATATGTTCATTATCATATTCAATTCTATAAATGACATTTGGGGTTTAATAATCATGAAACATCTAAGGATTATTACTTATTATTTTATCTTCAAGGATTTGAAACCTATGTTTAATAGTGCCTATGACCTATAAAAGTTATTTAGTGATGAGACTATATTTTTGAAAACAAATTATTGGGGGATTGATCACCCTTAATATGTGTTGAATGATGGGTTAATCCTAAATATTCTTGTGTTGATATGACTTTGTCTAATAATATGATTAAAATCATTAATACTACTTTTAGATATTTATGTGATGGATATTAAGAACGATTAAGTATATTTGAGGGAACATATTATAAGATTACATCTATTTTCTTAATTTATAGGTAATTAATGATATTTTAAAATTTTTAATTGGGTTGAGGTATTTATACCCATAAGGTTCAATATAAATGAATATATGAGAAGAATATTATTTTTTCTTTTAGGTGTAAGATGAAGGGAACGAGACAACCATTGAGGTTAAAACATTATTTAATGTTGAGTTTTTTGGATTTATTTAAGATATAAGGGTATTTATTTAAAGAGTAAACTATGTGATCCCTTTTTGATTACATTGAATTTGGGATTTTAATGTTTTATGATTTATTCATTTTTATTTTTATCTTAATATATAAAAAATTTGATTCAGTAATGATAAGAGGAATATATTTTTATTCTTTGGTTGATTAGGTGATATATTATAAGATATTTCTAGTGATTCAAGGATAAAAATCCATCTAGTGTACTCATTGTTTGGAATTAAATATGATATTGAAAATGAAATTCATTAAATGATGAAACTTACTCATCAAGAAATTATATTTCATTGTCTTCCTAGTCTATATTTAAAAATAATTCCTTCACTCAATGAATAGAATATTGAAACAATAATTTGGTCATATTATGATCATTTGTTATGAATTAATGGAAATTTAACCCATACTAGATTAGTGGATTTTTGGACATTGAATTTCTATTAACCATGTTCTCTATTACTCAATATTATTTATTAGGAATTATTTGTTTTTTTTTCATATCAATATTTTTACTTCCCACAAATTTTATCAAACTTGGAAACCCAGTTATGTGATTACCTTCAAATGGATGTTTTATTAATCATTTTTCTGATATTTTTTTAAATAAATTTATTTTAAATTGTCAAAAAAATTATCATTATTAAGAAAAAATTGTGAGTATTCAATTTATTAAATGGGGGAATAATCTAACCCCATTAGTTTTCGAGAGGTAAAAGTATATTTGAAAGAGTATGTGATATGAAATACCAAACAAAAACAAATAATGATTATTTAAATATAACCATTATAGCCTAATCATTTTATTTTTGTTAAGTAAAAGGATTTAATAAATTATTAAATATATAAATATATAATTCCTACTAAATTTTAATATATAGATAAATACATGTTAAAAAATCACTCAAAATTTTCAATGTCATTTTTCTCTTGAAAATATATTTTCTTCGAGAGTGATTTTTTTTGAAAAAAAATTTATAACTATTTTATAGAAAATTTAAAATTTTTTATTTGATAAATAGAAATTAATTTCTTATATAATAATATCAAAATTAACATAGGGTTAAACTTTATTATTTTTTATGAAATTTTTACTTTTCAATGAATAATAAAAAATACCCATTAGTTTGAAACTATCATTTCCTTTGATAAATAATTTAATTAAAAAGATAAATTATTATGTTAATTTTATTTAAATGTAAAATAAATATTCTTGATTTATATTTAATCTAATTAATTATATTTAATTCATTTATTTACCATATTTTTGAATATGTTCATATTTAGGCTTGAACACACATATTTCTAAAAATAGTTTTAAAATCCATAATGTTTAACCATTTTAATTATTTACAAATAACCCCTAATGATTATTAATATAAATTAAATTTATAAATAATTTATAAAAAATTAATAATCCTAATTCTTAGAATGAATATTACTAGTTAAAGTGTTCAAGTAAAATAATCCATACCATAAAAGTGCATTTTTTCTAGAAAACGTATTTTCATCGTGCTTGCATTTTTTATTTTAAATTAAATTAGAATATTTATATGATTTTAATTTTATAAGATTTAGTACGTATTTATAATAATAATAATTAATATTATTTAATAATTTAACCATAATATTTTGACAATTTGAATAGAATCGTAAAAAATATTTTTTACCATAGTAAAAGTAAAATAGGTTAATCAGGGGTAAATAATAATAATAATTATTTAACAAGAAAAAAAGGGTAAAACTGTTATTAAGAATATGTATATTTAATTTTTAATTATTGAATGATTATATTTATTTCATATTTTTTTACTTTATAAATGATTAAGTATTGAGATTGATAAAAAAGTAGTTTTTAGTGTGATAAAACTCAAATCATATTTTTGTGTAATATGAAATTTTAATGAAGAAGTTTATTTTTATAAATTAATGAGTCATATAAATAGTGTATATTTTAATATTATAACAATAATTTTTAATTTTTATTAATAATAAATTATAATATAATTTTTATGAAGTCAAATGTAATTTTTATAAGTGTTCGAAAACTATTATTGTCAAAAGAATGAGGACTTCCTATTAAATGTTGATTTCTTTTCACATAAAATTTTAATTATTTTTATAAAAAAATATTATTTTTTGGATTATATCATCAATAGTATTCTATAGTGAATTCTTTATAATTTTCTAAGATAGTCAATTTTTCATGTAAAAATAAAATACGATATAAATATAAACTGTGTATTATGACATCATAATGACCAAAAAGAAAATTAATAAATGATATAAATGATATAAATTATAAAATATATGTTTAACATTAATTATAGTGTTTTTTAGGATATTTTATTAACATTATAAAACTATTACGAATGCTCCAAAACCAATATTATATTCTATGGTTTTAAAATCCTTTCTTTATGAACATGACTCGCCTCCACATAACCATGGGTAATATTTTAATTATTTAAGCACTCATAATTATAAAATAATTAAATAAACTTTTATTTTGTAGGTATCAAGAGAAAAACCATGGGATGGTTTTTGTTTTTGTGTATTTTATTGCATAGTGTTCAAAACCTATGTTTGGGAAATAATAAAAAACTACCCTCACTTTTCTTATATAAACTCACACATTATCAAATTATAGTTATCTCCAAAACCTCGGAGCACATCCTTACTCTATAATAATCTCTCTATAGTCCTCCCAGGTTGCCCTACACTCCCTAGAATCCCATTTCAAGATTTTTTTGGCCCTCACTCTATGTAAGGGACCTCTCTCTCTCTCTTCCTTCCAATTTAAGATCCCTATTTGTGCTTATCCTTTTGAATAATAATTGGTAATGTTAACATGAATTTATAGATATCCCTATAATATAAAATATTTTACCTAATAATTATTTGAAATTTATTCCCCCTTATTATATCATTTATCTAAGATGTTACTATGCCAAAAATTTAATAAAATGACCTCTCTTTCTCTTCGTTTTTCAAGAATCTTACCTATTTTATGCTTCTCGATATCATATTCCAAATTTTTTGATATTATTTCACATATCCCTCTTACTATTCTATTTATATCCAAATTATGATAGACCATTTTCACTCTTATTAAACAATTTTATGAATCTTTTTGTAATTTCCAAATTTCATTGTGAGTTTTCCATACAAAAACATTGTATTATAAATATAATTTCAATTTCCACTCAAGGGTATTCAACTGAACTTACATGTACTCATTATATTGGGTAATTCAGTGTATTTATTAAACACTTCTTGACTGTGGAATTAGATATGTTGAAAAATTATTCCATTTTGAATGATCTATATGGAAAACTTTTTCATGTACATTATCTGAAAGTGATGGGTGTGCCTATAATTATATAGAATTCAAATGAATGGAGTAATGTTTTAGTCTTAAGAGACAACATTTAAGGGATTAGGGTGTGAACATAATACATCACATGAATTTTTCAACCGTGTTATATTTTGTTTTTTTGTTATCCTTGACATGTGTTTATGATGTAATCTTTAATGTTTTTTCTAGTTTCCAACGTTTCCTTTTCAGTGTAATGTTTTATAATGATATATTTATCATATTAATTACACCAAGCCCTATTATGTTACATTGATATTCCAACTAGACATGATTTAAAATTTTATCATCATGAAATTATTTTTTTACTCCCATTATTGTATTTATAGCTCACCAATTTGTTATGTATGTCCCTTGGTTATCCAGTGCTATTTTAAGAGTGATAGAAAATTATGAGAAACTCAAAGAATTTTTCAATAATTCTAACATACCCCGTGTTTCAAGTTGTTCTTTAACATACCTAATAACCCTATGAAACAATATTTATCGGTCTTTTGTGTTTTACAATGTCTATTATTATGTAAAAAACCCTGAATTAATGTGTAATAATGATCTGAGATGTCATAGATATCACATATACATAATATTTAAAAAAAATTATTTTTGAATAACTAATAATACATTTCTAGGAAAAATGAAGTAATAAAACACAAATTCCAACCCTAGTCCAAGAAGAAACCCCTTGCAACAATTCATAAAACATCACCTTCGATGGAGAACATCAAACCCCAATAAATTAAAAGACCTCAAAAAACCCTAAACAACCAAAACCTCATGATCACCTCAAATCCAAATTATGTTCAAAAAAACGATTTGAGGTACCAATATAGTTATAATTAATTGAATAAAGAAAATGGGAGAAGTATAAATTAAGAAAAAGATAAAAGAAGGTATTTTCCTTGAACGTTCCTATTGAAATGGAAAATAGATAGCTTTTAATCATTGGAGGGGGTGGGAGAGTTCCCTAGGGGACACACCCCACTAGATAAAAAAATGGGTGGGGGAGGGTGGTGGTCAAAAATTACAAAATAAAAGATTTAAAAACAAAAAATAACTTTAAATAACATTATATACTCGAATACGACATGGAACTTACCTCCATAGAACATCAATGTTGTAACATACCAGGTAAATAAAAAATAATACATTTTCATAGTTATTAATATTTTAGAATTAAATATTAATTTTACTTTAAAGGGGTTTCTATGTTCGATAGCGTACCCAATACGCAACAAGGAGTTTCTTCAAAATCGTACGTTGCACACTAGTAATAAAATAATATTATTTTAAATGTTAGTTAACACGTAGCCGTTGTACTGGTGGGAATGGATAGAAATAACTAAAATATGATTATATATGTTTGTTAAATGTTTTTACATTTATCTAATATAGGATAAAGTCTTAAAATACGAAAAAAATTCAATTTTAGGCTTATATACTCTAATTTTCACGAAAGGTCCACTTACCAACATTTGATGGTGAACCGTCATTAAATATAGTTTTGGTCACTCTTATACATTATATTGGACCAAATAAACCTCTTCTTTATAATCATGACATCAAATATTACTTTGTGTAATTTTTTGGTATTTTTTCAATAAAGTTCATTTTTTAATGAATAGTGTAAAATGTTGTTTTTTAATTCAAAACCTCTTTTTAATCTAATTTATTTAGATGATTAGATAATAATTTGAATTGGTTTTTAAGTTCAATTAGAATATATTTTTACCATTTAATCCAATAGTGGTCGTTGGAATTAATTTTACTTTGAAATTTGACTTAAACTAGTGTAAATCTTTTGATACTTATTGTTTCATAAAAACACACTATTTGTTTTGACAGCGGGAATTAATTATTAAATTAATTAATGCAAGTTATATGTTTTGAATTTTGTAAAATGTATTTCATTTTTGAATTCGGAATATCAAATATAGCTTAGGGTGATGTTTTGGTTTTTTTCTGAAAAACTTCATTTTTTTGATGAATAGTGAAACCGCAAAGTGGTGGTTACAAAATTTGAGTTTTCATTTAAATGGGAATTTACCACTTCTGTGTTTTGAATCTCAAAAATCCGATTTAAATTATTTTCATTATTAATTAAAATTTGATTCAATGGGATTAAAATAATTTTTTGGTGAATGGTAACTTTTATGTTTTATTAATCGCGATTAAAGGTAATTAGTGTAATTTAAGGTAAAAATGATATTATAATAAAATGAAAATATCTTGACACTTGTCCTAACCCTATTGTATGAGTTATGGACGACCAAGACAACCCATGGGTCGATTTTTGGTACCCCATGGAACCACTTGGGTATGATAATGACATTTATGCCTTTTATTTAAAGTTAAAGTAAAAATGACACAAACATGAGATGGTTTACTAAACCAATTTTTACATGGGGTTATACAAGTCAGATTTTTGACTATAAATATTCATTGGAAAGATAAAAAGCTTTCCTACATCATATTTTTTTAATTTTTAGAAATTAAATAAATTAAATTATTTATGACACCATAATGATGCAGCGATTACCTCATTATTTAACGATCTAACTAAAATGGAAAGATAATGTAAAATCTAAGACCTACACATGTCCAAAACCTATTGGATGGGTGTATTTCGAACCCTTATCACCTTATCCTTGAAAAAAATCAATGTGGGACCATTAAAATCTGAAAACCATTTGAAAATAAAGTAACATTTCCTAACATTCCAAGAGTGCCCCTCCTCTCTTCTTATAAAAGGCCCCCACCTCTACCACCTTACCCACACCTCTCAAGCCTTTGGTTCGGCCAAGATATGATCATTTTGTATATTCACATCCCTCTCTTACTCCGTGAAGCCTCAGTTTGGGCAGAAGTCTTCCCAATGAAGCCTTTGAGCTCAAACCAAAGGGAGTTACCCGATTTTAAGGTAATGGCTTCACTTGAGTCGTTCTGTTTTAATTTGCTTCTCCGACCCCCTAAACTCTGTTTATTCATTTCTTTTGTAACAAATCCAATATCTTCAATATACTAGGATGTTTTTATAAGAATATTTCGTGCTAAACTCACACACAACTACATCTAATGGTTAAAGAACATAATGTTTCCGTGGATGGCGAATTTCTGCCTCCCGAAACGATGATTGTTCAACATTCTTTTAACACCTTAAATTTGGACATTAAGATGACACTATATTTTTTTATAATATATAATATGTTTATTATTTCCTTAAGCTTATGTATTTTTCATTTGGGGCATTCATTTATGGTTTCCATTGTGGGTAAACACGATAATTTCATTTTAGGAAGTGCGGACTACCGCCCCCTCAAAGTGATGTGATTCGTTAATGCCATATGTGGGACGTAAAAAGGATGGATTTAATGTTATTATATATGATGTTATACTGGAATTATAATATAACTCTATATCATTATTATTTCTTTCTATTAAAGTATGAGATAGAAATGAAAGTAGCGTTCATGCGTACGTATGGCTTACCGTCTCCATGAACGGTGCATTTCATTTCTTATCCCCAAATGTAATGTACTATTATAAGTACATATATATAATGGATATATATTATTTATGTTACATATAAATGATTAATATAATTCTGGAATTAAAATATACATACCTCTCATTTAGTTTTAATTCCATTAATATGACATAGAAATGAAAGTAGTGTTCATGCGTACGTACGGTTTACCGTCTCCATGAACGGTGCATTTCATTTCTTACCTATAAATGATTATGTGATATTATAAATACATGTATATGCTAGATATATATGATATATATGATATCCGAATCAGGAATGTCATTCTGGATATAATGAACCATTGACCACACGAACAACATGTAATTGTAAGAAGTCCACTTTCGACTTAAGGACCAAATATCGAAAAAACAAACATTATTAACTTAAATGATTACATAATATTTATACCATAGAAATAAGTGATATAAATGTAATAATGAACTCGAAAAAGGTTCTTAAGAAAATAGAAATTAACTCAAGTTTATTATTCAGGACGTTAAAGAACGATCGAGTCAAGTCGGACCCGAGGTAAGGGACTTCGTCTCAATCTCCTTTCATTGAGGCATATTTCATTTTATACACAACTATATTTTATACGGTGTATAAACCCCTTTTACTTTTACTTTTATACAAAATGAATCTTTTTCTACGAAGCGTTTTACTAAATGACAAAAAGGAATGTTTCTTTTAACGTACGCGGTGACAAAGGCCTTTTCCGCCGCCGCGAGTATTATTTGGTATTTGGATACCTCAACAAGATGTAATGTTTTTAAAATAAAATAAATACCATATACTCTTTTATGTATTTTGGTATTGAAAATGGTTTTGATAAAGGATTCTATTCTGTCAATATATTTAAATGATATATTGTGATTGAAATGTGGAAATTTTATCATTCCTTTATATTGGTTTTATGTTTTATGATTTTATATTGGTACTTGGACATTTGACGGGTGGTTATGTGATAAACCATATGACGGGTGGTGCCGTGAATACTAGGATGGGTGGTTACATTATGACCTCCAATGCATTGGGTATGGAAGTCGGATGTACGGCTATTCCATTAAGTATGTATGGAAGTTGGCCATATGGCTATTACAGTAATAGATATGTGTGGAAGTCGACCGTATGGTTATTTCACTTAAGTATGTTTATATCCCAGCTTACCTTTATATGTTATGTGTTCTTTATATGGGTTTTATGGTAATCCTTTGGTTACAAAAGGTTAAGTAATGATATTTTATTCTGTGAGTAGTTTTTACTACATCATGAAGGTGAAGGTATTACTTTGATAAAGTATACATGGTTTACGTGATGTTTGAAAAACTAATAGTTTTCATTCTTTGTGTATCCCTTACTGAGCTTTTTATGCTCACCCCAAGTTTTTTTGAAATGTTTTTCACAGGACATAATGTGGAATAGGGTCAAGGATGGGATCAAGGGAAAGTCATGTTATATAAAACATGGAACTAGACATGTCTCTTTTTAAGAGTTTTTTTATTCTATTGATACTTAGTAGAAGTGTCTACTTTGTAATCTTTTGAGATGTAACAGTTATGTCCTAATTCTCTAAAGCTCTAAACCTGGAAATATCCTCAATGTGAATTATTCATTTAATTCATTATTAAGTAATGTTTAAGGATGGGGCCTTATAATTGCTATTAGAGGTCGGTTTAGACAAATTTTGGAGTTAGAAAAGTGTTAAATTATAATATGATTGAAATGATAGAGCATTTACGGATTACCATGTTTCTTCGACTAAGATATTTCTATGTTCAGAATGGTTTTCCACAGAGGAAACGAAGAAGCTATGTTGGGACGACATCAGGAGGAAGACAACCTTCCAAATCAGAAAATTGAGATGGTCGGAATCAGAACTGGACAGTTTGTTGCAGTGATGGAACAGTTGACTCAGGCTATAAATGGTGGTGGTATCCATGCACGAGATCTGCCAGATCAACCGTAGAGGAACATGTCAGTGGTGGAACATTTCATGAGGAAACATCCCCCATCATTCAGAGGATCATCTGACCCCGTGCAAGCTGAAGGGTGGATTAAAGCACTGGAGAATATTTTTGATGTCATGGGGTGTTCAGAACATCAAAAGGTTAGTCTTGATGTTTACCGTTTTGAAGGTAAAGATGATCAGTGGTGGTCTATGGTAAAAAATATCAGGGATAGTGATGAGATTGAACATCTTCACTGGGACGAATTAAAAGGTATGTTTCTTGAGAAGTATTTTCCTAAGGCTGTTCAACTTAGGATGGAAAAGAAATTCTTAGAATTGAGGCATGAGGAAGACTCAGTGGCTGCCTATGAATCAAAGTTCACTCGATTGGCAAGGTGTGCTCCAAACATCATACGAGATCTTGATAGTAAAATAATCTATTTTTACTCAGGGTTAAAGCCAAAGGATCGAAGGGCTTTAGCTTCTCGTGAGTTCAAAAGTTATGAAAAACATGTTCGATGTGCGGAGATGGTGGAAATGGAGTTTGCCGATGATCAGGTGTTCTATGAAAAAAAGAGGAATAAGAGGTCCAATTGGCAGGAAAAGGGGAAGAGTTCATCAAAGAATCAAGAAGGTAAGAAAACTAAATATCCATCCTGTGAGAAGTGTGGTAAAATTCATCCTGTAGAATGTTTATCCAAGTCTGGTAAGTGATTTCGGTGTGGTAAGTATGGTCATATTTCTCGTAACTGTATGGAAGATGATCAAGCATGCAATGAAAATCCAACGGTAAGATGTTTTAAGTGTAATGAAATGGGTCATCATGCAAATGAGTGTCTAAAGAAGAACTCGACTGGGGGAAAGCAGCCAGACTACAAGCAGAAAGGGGTTGTGAAATCCTTTGCAACAACTTCATCAGATGTTGGGCCATCGAATGAAGTAGTATCGGGTATACTGTTTGTTTGTTCAGATTATGCCAATGTGTTGTTTGATTCAGGGTCTACACATTCTTTCATTTCTGATAAGTTTTCTAGTAAATTGGATATTCCATCTCAATATATGAACCCTGAACATATGGTAAAAACACCTGGAGGGAACGTTGAGACAAAAAGGAATTATAAGAACCTTCTTAACCTTGTTTGTGGAAAGAATCTACCAGCAAACCTTATTTTTTTGCCTCTAGAAGAGTTTGATGTTAATTTGGGCATGGAATGGATTTCTGTTTATCATGCTAAGATTGACTGCAAAGCTAAAATGGTTTCTTTTCAGAATGATTTTCAGTTTGTGTACAGGAATGAACCTTTGCTTTTGATAACATATCAGGAAGTTGAGAAACTAGTAAAATAAGGAAATGAATGTTACCTTGCACATAATGTTGAAAATAAAGGAACTGTTCATATTAATGATGTGACAGTGGTAAATGAGTGTCTTGATGTTTTTCCTGATGAGTTGTCTGGTATTATTCATGATCGGGAAGTTGAATTTACTGTGGACTTAGTTCCTGATTCTAAGCCAATTTCAAAACCCCCTTTTCGAATGGATGAAGTTGAACTTTTAGAGTTAAAGAAGAAATTGTAGAAGTTATTAGATAAAGGTTTCATTCGACCTAGCACATCACCATGGGGTGCTCTTGTCTTGTTTGTTAAAAAGAAATATGGCTCGATGATACATTGCATTGATTATAGATCCTTGAATAATATTATTGTTAAGAACAAGTATCCTTTGCCTCATATCGATGATTTGTTTGATCAGCTCCAGGGAGCTCAGTATTTTTCGATGATTGACTTGAGGTCGGGGTACCATTAGTTGAAAGTAAAAGAAGCAGACGTTCAAAGACTGTGTTCCGTACTAGATATGGCCATTATGAATTTGTAGTTATGCCTTTTGGGTTAACCAATGCACCTTCTATATTCATGGACCTTATGAATAGAATTTTCCACGAGTTCTTGGATAAGTTTTTGGTTGTTTTCATCGATTATATTTTGGTGTTTTCTAAAAGAAAAGAGGAGCATGAAAGTCATTTAAGAGTTATCTTTCAAACCTTAAAGGAAAAGAAACTATATGGAAAATTCAGCAAGTGCGAGTTTTGGTTACAAAAAATTTCTTTCCTGGGTCACATTGTTTCAAAAGATGCCATAACTGTTGATCCTGCTAAAACAAAAGTTGTTGAAGAATGGCCAAGACCCACAAATGTAACCGAGATCCGTAGTTTTCTTGGTTTGGAAGGTTACTACCGAAGGTTTGTTGAAAATTTTTCACGGTTATCTAGTCCATTGACTAAGCTAACTCGTAAGGGTGTTAAGTTCATCTAGACACAAGAATGTGATGATTCTTTTCAGGAGTTGAAAAGAAGATTGGTGAATGCTCCAGTTTTGGCACTTCCTTCCAGGAATGGTGAGTTTGTTATATATAGTGATGCTTCATTGAAAGGACTTGGTTGCGTCCTAATGCAGAATGATCAAGTAATTTCTTATGCTTCACGACAGTTGAAAACTCATGAGGTAAATTACCCTACACATGATTTGGAATTAGCTACTGTTGTTTTTTCTTTAAAAATTTGGAGGCATCATTTGTATGGAGTAAAGTGTGAAATATATACTGATCACAAAATTTTAAAGTATATATTCACTCAGAAAGAATTGAACATGAGACAGAGGAGATGGCTGGAATTAATCAAGGATTATGATTGAACAATTCATTACCATCTGGGAAAAGCCAATAAAGTTGCAGATGCTTTGAGTCGAAAAAGTAATGCTTCATTAATGATGTTGCATTTGGAACTTGATCCTTTGGTTAAAGATTTGATGAACTTTGGAATAAAAGTTGTTGGTGCAGGATGTCCTTCTGTTTTGTTTCAGGTATCAGTGAGATCTTTTCTATCAGACAGAATCAAGCAAGCATAGAAGCAAGACAGTGAGTTGCTGAAAAAGGTAGAGCTGGTTCAAAAAGGTAAGTTGCATGAATTCAACATTGATAGTGATTGTGTTTTGAGATTTGGGAAGAGATTGTGTGTGCCTTGTGATTCACAGTTGAAGAGATAGTTGTTATGTGAAGCTTATAGTTCTCCATTTTCAGTTCATCCTGGAAGTACTAAGATGTACAGAGATCTGCGGGAGTATTACAGGTGGGATGGAATGAAAAGAGATATTGCTGATTTTACTGTGAAGTGTTGGACTTGTCAGCAGGTTAAAGAAGAGCGACAGTAACTGAAAGGGATGCTTCATCCTCTACCAGTGCCAGAGTGGAAATGGGAGAATATATCCATGGACTTTGTTGTGGAATTACCGAAGACAACTCGAGGTAATAATGCAATCTTGGTTATTGTTGATTGCTTGACTAAATCTGCTCATTTCCTTACCATACGAGATACTTTTTCCCTAGATCAACTTTCTCAATTGTATCTTAAAGAGATAGTCAGGTTACATGGATTTCCTCTCTCCATTGTATCTGACCGTGATCCCAGGTTTACTTCTAACTTTTGGAAAGGCCTTCAGAAGTCGTTAGGTACTGAATTAAATTTTAGTACAGCTTTTCATCCGCAATTAGATGGGCAGTCAGAACGAACAATTCAGACCTTGGAGGATATTCTACGAGCTTGTTCAATGGATTATCAAGGAAGTTGGGACCAACATCTTTCTTTAGTTGAGTTTTCTTATAATAACAGTTTTCATTCCAGTATACAGATGGAACCATTTGAGGCATTATATGGGAAGCGGTGTCGAAATCCAGCATTTTGGGATGAAGTGGGTGAAAGGAAGCTGATGGGGCCAGAATTGGTAGAAGAGATAGCAGAAAAAGTTCAGTTGATTCAGAAACACATGAAAACAGCTCAGAGCATACAGAAAAGTTATGCAAATAACCGGAGGAAGGATCTATCTTTTGAGGTATTTGATCATGTTTTTCTCAAGGTTTATCCATGAAAAAGTGTGATGAGATTTGGTAAGAAAGGAAAGCTGAGTCCAAGGTTCATTGGACCATATGAAATTCTTGAGAAAGTTGGATCAGTTGCTTACCGAGTGGCTTTACCTCCGATTTTATCTCTGGTACACAATTTTTTTCATGTTTCGATGTTGAGAAAGTATATGCCAGATCCATCTCATGTTTTGTGCCCAGAGGTAGTTCAGTTGGAAGAGAATCTCTCTTATGAAGAACAACCAGTCCAGATTCTTGACCAAAGAGAGAAAGTATTGTGAAATAAGGTAATTCACTAGGTAAAGGTTTTTTGGGAAATTTATATGGTTGAAGAGGCAACGTGGGAATCTAAAAATGCTATGAGGGATAAATACCCCCACTTATTTTGATAAGTGAATAAAATTGCGAGGACACAATTCCCAAAAGGGGGGAAGGATGTAACATCCCAGGTAAATAAAGAATAATAAATTTTCATATTTATTAATATTTTCGAATTAAATATTAATTTTACATTAAAGGGGTTGTTATGTTGGCACAGCGTACCCGATACGCAACAAGGAGTTTCTTTGAAATCGTACGTTGCACACTAGTAATAAAATAATATTATTTTAAATGTTAGTTAACACGTATTTTTGTACTAGCAGGAATGGATAGAAATAACTAAAATATGATTATATATGTTTGTTAAATGTTGTTACATTTATCTAATAAAGGATAACGTCTTAAAATACGAAAAGAATTCAATTTTAGGCTTATATACTCTAATTTTCACGAAATGTCCACTTATCAACATTTGATGGAGAACCGTCATTAAATATATTTTTGGTCAATCTTATACATTCTATTGGACCAAATAAAACTCTTCTTTAGAATCGGGACATCAAATATTACTTTGTGTAATTTTTTGGTATTTTTCTGATAAAGTTCATTTTTTAATGAATAGTGTAAAATGTTGTATTTTAATTCAAAACCTCTTTTTAATCTAATTTATTAAGATGATTAGATAATCTTTTTAATTGGTTTTTAAGTGAAATTATAATATATTTTTACCATTTAATCCAATAGTGGTCGTTGAAATTAATTTTACTATGAAATTGGAATTAAATCGGTGTCAATCTTTTGATACTTATTGTTTCATAAAAACACGCTATTTTTTTGACAGCAGGAATTAATTATTAAATTAATTAATTAAACTTATATGTTTTGAATTTTTTAAATTGGACTTCATTTTTGAATTCGTAATATCAAATATATCTTAGGGTGATGTTTTGGTTTTTTTCTGAAAAACGTCAATTTTTGATGAATAAGGAAACCGCAATGTGGTGGTTACAAAATTTGATTTTTCATTTAAATGAGACTTTACCACTTCTGTGTTTTGAATCCCAAAAATAAAATTTAAATGATTTTTATTATTAAGTAAAATGTGGTTTAATGGGATTAAAATAATTTTTTGGTGAATGGTAACTTTTATGTTTTATTAATCGCGATTAAAGGTAATTAGTGTAATTTAAGGTAAAAATGATATTATAATAAAATGAAAATATCTTGACACTTGTACTAACCCTATTGGATGAGTTATGGACGACCAAGACTGACCATGGGTCTATTTTTGGTACCCCATGAAGCCACTTGCGTATGATAATGGCATTTATGCCTTTTATTTAAAGTTAAAGTAAAAATGACACAAACATGAGATGTTTTACTAAACCAATTTTTACATGGGGTTATACAAGTCAGATTTTTGACTATAATTATTCATTAAAAATATAAAACGATTTAATAAATCATAGAATTTTTTTTATAATTTTTAGACATTAAATAAATTAAATTATTTATGACACCAGGATGATGCAGCGATTACCTCATTATTTAACAATTTAAATAAAATGGAAAGATAATGTAAAATATAAGACATAAACATGTACAAAACCTATTGGATCGGTGTATTTAGAACCCTTATCACCTTATCTTCGAAACAAATCAATTTGGGACCATTAAAATCCGAAAACCATTTGAATATAAAGTAACATTTCCTTACTTTCCAAGAGTTCCCCTCCTCTCCTCTTATAAAAGGCCCCCACCTCTACCACCTTACCCACACCTCTAAAGCCTTTGGGTCGTCCAAGATCTGATCATTTTGTCTCTCCAGATACCTCTATTACTCCTCTAAGCCTCACTTTGGGCAGAAGTCTTCCCAAGGAAGCCTTTGAACTCAAACCAAAGGGAGTTACCCGATTTTAAGGTAATGTCTTCACTTGAGTCATTTTGTTTTATTTTGCTTCTCCAACCCCCTAAACACTTTTGATTAATTTCTTTTGTAACAACTACAGTATCTTCAATATACTAGGATGTTGTTATAAGAATATTTCGATCTAAACTCACACACACCTACATCTAATGGTTAAAGAACATACTATTTCCGTGGATGGAGAATTTCTGCCTCCCGAAACGATGATTGTTCAGCATTCTTTTAACACCTTCAAGGTGGCCATTAAGATGACACTATATTTATATATGATATATAATATGTTTATGATTTCCTTAAGCTTCTGTATTTTTCATTTTGGGCATAACTTTATGGTTTCCATTGTGGGTAAACACGATAATTTCATTTTAGGAAGAGCGGACTACCGCCCCTTCAAAGTGATGTGATTCATTAATGCCATATGTGGGACGTAAAAAGGATGGATTTAAAGTTATTATATATGATTTTATACTGTAATTATAATATACCTCTATATAATAATTATTTCTTTCTATTAAAGTATGAGACATAAATGAAAGTAGCGTTCATGCGTACGTACGGCTTACCGTCTCCATGAACGATGCATTTTATTTCTTATCCCCAAATGTAATGTACTATTATAAGTACATATATATAATGGATATATATGATGTTTGTTACATCTAAATTATAAATATAATTCTGGAATTTAAATATAAATACCTCTCATTTAGTTTTAATTCCATTAATATGACATAGAAATGAAAGTAGCGTTAATGCGTACGTACGGCTTACCGTCTCCATGAACGGTGCATTTCATTTCTTACCTCTAAATGATTATGTGATATTATAAATACATGTATATGCTAGATATATATGATATATATGATATCCAAATCATGAATTTCATTCTGGATATAATGAACCTTTGACCACACGAACAACATGTAATTATAAGAAGTCCACTTTCGACTTAAGGAACAAATATCGACAAAACAAACATTATTAACATAAATGATTACATAATGATTATAATATGGAAATAAGTGATATAAAAGGAAAAATTAACTTGAAAAAGGTTCTTAAGAAAATAGAAATTTACTCAAGTTTATTATTCAGGACGTTAAAGAACGATCGAGTCAAGTCGGACCCGAGGTAAGGGACTTCGTCTCAATCTCCTTTCATTGAGGTATATTTCGTTTTATACACAAATATCTTTTATACGGTGTATAAAACCCTTTGAATTTTACTTTTATACTATAGGAATCTTTTTCTACGAAGCGTTTTACTAAACGACAAAAAGGAATGTTTCTTTTAACGTACGCGGTGACAAAGACCTTTTCCACCGCCGCGAGTATTTTTTGGTCTTTGGATTCCTCAACAAGACGTAATGTTTTTAAAATAAAATAAATACCATATACTCTTTTATGTATTTTGGTATTGAAAATGGTTTTGATAAAGGATTCTATTATGTCAATATATTTAAATGATATATTGTGATTGAAATGTGGAAATGTTATCATTCCTTTATATTGGTTTTATGTTTTGTGATTTTATATTGGTACTTGGACATTTGACGGCTGGTTACGTGATAAACCATATGACGGGTGGTGCCGTGAATACCAGGACGGGTGGTTACGTTATAACCTCCAACGCATTGGGTATGGAAGTCAGTCGTATGGCTATTCCCTTAAGTATGTATGGAAGTTGGCCGTATGGCTATTCCATTAAGAGATATGTGTGGAAGTCGACCGTATGGTTATTCCACTTAAGTATGTTTATGTACCAAGTTACCTTTATATGTTATGTGTTCTTTATATGGGTTTTATGGTAATATTTTTGTTACAAAAGGGTAAGTAATGATATTTTATTTAGTGAAGAGTTTTTACTACTTCATGAAGGTGATGTTATTACTTTGATAAAGTATATATGGTTTACGTGATGTTTGAAAAACTAACAGTTTTCAGTCTTTGTGTATCCCTTACTGAGCTTTTTATGCTCACCCCAAGTTTTTTTGAAATGTTTTTCACAGGACTAAATGTGGAATAGGGTCAAGGATGGGATCAAGGGAAATTCATGCTATATAAAACATGGAAATAGACATGTCCCTTTTTATGAGTTTTTTTATTCTATGGAAACTTAGTAGAAGTGTCTACTTTGTAATCTTTTGAGATCTAACAGTTATGTCCTAATTCTCAAAAACTCTAAACCTGGAAATATCCTCAATGTGAATTATTCATTTAATTCAATATTAAGTAATGTTTAAGGCTGAGGCCTTATAAATAACCCTTTAGGTGTCTTACAAGACATAGTACTAGGTTCCATGTTATGGAGGGACGTTATAGGGCCTTGTTGTGGTGTTGTTATGATCCCAAAGTATAATGCCCCTAAAAATGGAATATTTCATAAACATTCCAAAAAAATCCTTCCATTCAAAATACATCAATATTGTTCTATAATATACACCCACACCATAATACAATTCCCCAAAACACCATTTTATGTTGTTCTCTACTGATTATTCTAGGAATTCTTGAAAAAAAGCCCATAACATTTAAAAAACCCAAACATAAATGAAAAAAATCATACAATAATATTACAGGACTGTTATATTTCTCCCCACAATTCCACTTTATGACCCTCCATTTTCATTAGTAAAATAGGAAGGAAGAGGTAAGTAAAAAAAACAAAAACACACATTATGTGGTGGGTAGGAAATCAACTAAAGAGACTAGTAAGAGAGTAAACTATTAATTATCAAATGATTCTTGGAAGTTATAGGATTACTCTAAAAATGTCACCAAATATATTAAACCATATATCATTCTTGCTTAGAAGATAAATGACATAAAGAGATCAAATACTAATCATTAGCCTCTCCTCTATTTAGAAGTCACATATAATGTTGGGACTATAAAAAATGATCCTACAAGAAAAATATCAAAAAACAAAAAAAAATATTATATTACTCTTAGGAACAAAAAATTAATCCAAGAAACCAAATCCACATCTCTAGGGAAAGTCACATCAAAATAAACAACCAAATGAACATATAAATAAATTCATCATCAAATTCATCGACATTTATAACCTAAAATAGAAAATAAATATACTACTAAAATGCTTAAAAATATTAAAATGGGTTATATATTCATGTCAAGATTATATAGGGTAACATATAGTTACAAGAATGGAACATCATCTCACAGTGAACCCAAAAAAATTCATGCCCATGCACTAGCTAGTTTATATTATCAACCAGTTAATTGGTCGTCTAATTTAACCGAAGTTTACACCCAAATACATCTCCATGTTGAACCAATAAGGACCCATACCTGTCTTGTATAATCAACATAATTACCCATACACCATATATAAACACTAAAAAATAATTAATCCCTCACATAAAATATATCCAAACATTTCATATGAGAACAATTTATAGAATTTCTAATTCATAAAAACCCAATCCCAAAATATCAAATAAAACTAAAAAATTCAAGGAAAAAACATGAAAAATCATATCAACCAAAAAAGTACTTTCTAATTATTATTTCACTAATTAAACATTCAAATATTCAGAATATAGCCTAGGATTTAAAAATAGAGAGAGGCTCTTGGTGCTTTCACACAAGAGGGATTGTAATGCCCTATACCTCCACACTGGAAAAAGAAAATATATATATTATTCTTATAAGTTGAAAAAACACTTTGAAGACATAAATCCTCATAAAAAACCTTTCTATCTCAATCTAAACAAATATCTATTTTAACTCCAAGGATACAATGACCTTTATTTCATGTATAGGCAACAAACTACTCACTATAGTGTTCTCTTCATGATCATATTCCAAAATCAAGGTCCTTGCAATGAATTCCTTATATAACATTAGGAAGAACTCAATTTTTTTTCATGGCTCGAGAAATGAAGGCTTACAAATAATAAATCTTCAATTACATCATTTGGGACTATATCAGGAGAAAATAAACTCAACTCTAAGAAATGATCAACATAATTCATCACTCACCTCCCACACCAATGGAGGTTTTTGAACTCAGTGGAATTTTCCACATTCATACCCATGGTAGAATATCATTGAATGGCTTCCATACTGAAATATTTCTAGGAAAATCCCACATACAGTTGAGAATTAAATACATACTCCCACCACAGTTGGTTAGGTCCTTCTAATAAAGTTATATAGACCCTTACTATTTAATCTAATCAAGCCTCTATAGTGTTGAAGATTACCTTAATCCTCTCTCTTGACTCCATCACACAATGGGGAACACAATCACTATTAATGTACGTTTGTTGATAACAAAAAATGTCTTGGATAAGGTCCAAGAGCAGAAAATGTCTCAAATACACTAGTTGATCCTATGTATTGGTAGTTGAAAACAGGAGGTACCACATATAAGATATTATGGAGGTTAAAATGAAGATCATACTAACACAAATGAATTTAAAAACTTATCAAGGACTCTCCTAGAGGTATACTCTAAACAACCTGAAACAAGAAATCATTTATTTCATGATTCACAAATCATGTCACATGTCACAATCATAAAATAAGAATAGTCTCAAACATATATTACTCAAATAAATTATTTGAAAAGAATATATCCAAAATAGAAAATTTAATAAAGATCATTTTATGCTTCATTTACAAATAAACATTCATACCTTGAATAAATATCATCCTTTAAAAACTCTAAGCTTCAATTGATATTTTCATGAAAACACAATTTTCAAAACACTTTTTCATTTTTATACCCAAAAAATTCAATTTAAGAAAATTATTGAAGACTAATATTAATTTTATAAATAATGGAAATTATCTAGTTCTAAAACCAAAATATTCCATGAAATTTTATTTTTAGTTAAAAAGGTCCTTAAATTATACACTTTTCCGTAAACTAGTTGTCCCAACATACAAAGGCAAAATAAAACCATAAAACATCAAACTAGATCAACCTAGAAATTATTAGCACATCATAAACCTCAATTATATATAAGCCAAGTGAATGATAAAAATCAACAGAACCAGTTTTGAACCAAAAGAGACCAAATAATAAATCTTGTGGATAACATAAATATTTATGGCTTCGATATATATATTCATATCACGTGAAATCCCATAGGTAGATCCAAGAATGACATATATGATATCCACAAAGTTATCTACATTATAAAAGCTAACTGTACCACATTAAATATCCTTCTATTTTCACCAAAAATCCCAATGAATGATAAATAAACTAAGAAAACAACCAAGAGGTTCAAAAAACTATAAAATGATCCAAATATAAATCAATTAAATGTTATAACCCTTAGTACCCATAGAAACTCATGCATCATTACAAAAGGTGGTGATGGAAGACATTCTAATTACCAAACTCTTGAGTTAGGAGGAATAAATAAATGTAAAAACTACCAATATGATCCTAAATAAAAAGTGGTTACAGTGGAACTATTTTTTCATGAACCATCCAATGTCACCTCATAATCGGGCTGCACAACTAGTTTGGGGAATCTATTAAGGGGCATTCTTAATCTCCCTAGACTATAATCTATTTTTTGGGACTAAAAATAATCCTTGTGGGAATTACTTAACCCTATATTATTCATAATCATTCCATGTATTCCCCTAGGAAATTCATTATGACCCATCCATTTGTTGTATTCTGAAGCTCATAAATATATATTTTCACATAAGAAAAACAATTTAGACATGGTTTAACACGATAAAGAGAGTGACATATCTGAAAATATGAACATGAATAATATATGAAATCACATATAAAAAATTATCCAAAGAAATCTAAACCAACATATCCACTCTATCGGAATCCCGAAATAAAAAAATACCAATAACTACAAACTACTTCCATGTGACCCCTTAGACACTCTCCAAATTAGGATTCCAACTCCCATAAAACTAAACCAAATATCATAAAAGTAAAATTCCATGTCAAAAAACATAAAACATCCAATAAAATTTATGTTAATACAAGGATGTTATAAAATAGTTAAAAACAACAATTTTAATGATTAGAGAAGGGATATTTTAATGCTTCTAAGAAGCAAAACCAATCATTTATCACAATTCATATACTTTTGAAATCCATAATCAGGACAAAAAAATATCCTTTTAAATGATAATTTAAATTATAAATTTGAAATAACATTATAAATATAGGAAACATTTTGATAATAAAATAAGAAATAAGGGTGTGATAACATTCAATGAGAAAAAACTAGACAATAATCACACAATAGTGTCACACAGGGCAATTAAACTATGAGAATGAAATTAAATATGTTATGAGAGTCCTATATTAAATGTATTCAATAACACTAGGTTTCATGGGAAACTCACATAGTCCTAAGGTGAAACTATCATCGAAATACTATTATACAGAACTAACATCCAACTTATATTAAATTTAATATAACAAAATCCCTTAAACTATTTGAGACCAGCATCATCAAGATAAAAACTCTCCTTTAGTTATAAACTAAAAAAACGGGGACACTAGAAGAATTTTACCAAATAGTGTATCATACATATATACCTCTCCTATATCCTATTATTACCAAATTATAAATCTACAAAAGTGGGAAAATAATCAAATTTCATAACTATTACATCATTAAATGACAAATATAAATATCATCTATCCTCCAAATACCTCACAAGAAAGATCTGATGTCACATTATTCAGATTTTAATAATCATGATATATCCAAATTTGGGTTCATGTTATAAATAAAGCATAACAAAATAAGGGGAACAAATGTGTTTCTCACACATATCATGGAAAACATACTTATAAAGTTCAAAGATTCCTTTTTGAAAACAACACTAGGATGCTAAGTAATTTTATAATATTTAAAATCCCAGATTAAATAGATTTTTAAAAGTCATCCATACGAAACTATTTATAATATAACTTCACTTCATTTAAGACCATTGGAGAACTAAAAAACCCCTTCACATTTTAAAATTCTATGAAAATATATATTTCCAAACAATTCTTGGAAAAAATTGTGTATAATATATTAAAATGTAAAATTTGATTTATAAAAAACCATTTATGAATTTTCTAAAATAAATAGCACTCAACACCACATTGAAAAACTGGGAAACCTTGTTAATACTATGTATTCCACTTGTGTAACCACTTGAAAACGTCCATAAATTTTAATATTGATATCACTTATCAATGTAATTAAAAACATTATTCCAAATCATAAATCATCTAATATCATGCCAAATAATAGAATATTATAATGAGACCAGCCTAAACCCAATTGAAAACCCCTTGAAATAAGGAAAAATGCATCAACTTTTATGGATAATGTCCAAATGAGCAGGTAAAATCCCTTTAAAAACCCTAAATAACCAAATACCCATGATTATAATCACCCTCAACCCTATTTAAAATCCATATAAGGATTAGGGTGTCCTTGATAAATAGAATTATGGTAATATATAATAATGGAGAAATATAATGGAAGAATAATGTAAAATGAAGGATTTACCTTGATTGATCCACTTGAAATAAAAATAAAATGCATAGAGCTGAAGGAGAGGGAGGGAGAGAGCCTAACATCATGCTCCACACTCAACCAAATGAAATAGTGAGGGATAGGGGTATAAAACATTACAATAAATATTTAAAAGTAATAAATTTTTTTAAACCTAGTAGACTAGGAAAATAAATGGTATTTACCCTATTGACACAACACCATCTCTCTAGTGATCCTCCATAGAATAACTCGAGGCTCTTTGATGTAAAGAAATATCATAGAACCATGATAAATTTGTCTCCCTATGAAAATATATAGGGACACATAAAATAGAATAGGTATTGTCCCATTTCATAGAAAACCCCCCTCCATGATGTATCACATCAACACTGCATCCTTGCATGAAGGTACACCTCAACAACATGACACAACACCCCTTTACATCATGTTACCGAAAAGATTTAATTAACTCTTGAAAATTTTCCTATAAAATATAAAATATCACAAAATAAACTTATAAATAAAACAATAGTGACACATGTTTGTTATAGTTCACCACACTATTATGTACATATAAATCCATCGGTAATAGTGGAATTAATAAAAATAACAAAGGGAAATGACACATCAAACACATATGTTGGAGGGTGGGAAATCAGGTAAAGAGGTTATTAAGATATGAAACCCAAAATCATTGAAAACACTCTTCAAAATAATGAGATAACTCCACATATATCACAACCCGTGTCTACAAAAAACTCCACTATGCTTGGGAGGTATCATACAAAAGACGAGTGGAAACCCATCATATGTGTCCTTATCATTTTGAGTTACATAATAATGGTGGGTTAAATAAAAATCACCACTAAGAAAACATCTACAAACACAAAATAGATAATATATCTATACCAAACATAAACAACCATCCATGAAATAGATTCCACATCCCAAAGGAAAGGAGAATCCAAATAAACATTGAAATGATCACATAAAAAATCATCCTCTAATCCATCAACACTTATAACCAAAAATAATAAAGTAGAAAAGAACAATGTTTCCTCAAAATATTTATATGGGTTCCAAATATGTCTCATAATTCAATAGGGTAAAAAAAAACATAAAACCCAAAACCTATATAAATCTATCACAAACACTAGACAACATATAATAACAACTACTGAGTCACTCATTCTAGTTATCACAAGAAATCACCCATCTATTTCCTCATGCCATACAAATAAGGATCAATCCCCGTCTTGTAAAATCTATATAAATCCATATATAACACAGGGTAAAATGAACACAAAATGAAGCATGATCATAAATATATATTGTGTATAAAAAAATCAAGAAAATTCAAAATACATACAATCCCAAAACCAAAAGCTAAACTATATGTATATCCATCAACCATACAATATTAATTGAATAATTATCTAAATGCATACAATATAGGACATCTTATTTTGAAAATTCATCTTACAAAACATCTAAAAATAGCCTATAACATAATACAAGAGACATGGTCTTGGAAATTTCACACAGGAGGGCATATAATTCCCTAGAGAACTAAAAAAACAAAAAAAAAATTCTGTCTTATAAGTCGAAAAAATAACTCTAAGAAGACTGATAATCATGAATAAACGCTTCCGACATATGTTCAACCACTCTCTATATAATTTTGAATGGGTAATATTCATTTATTTCATCTAAAAATAGATTACCACTCAATACAGTTTTCCCCTGTTCAACATCTTCCACTATCAAAGACCTTAGGATGACTTCCTCATATAACATTGGGAAAACAAAACTACAGTTATTTGGTATACTAGATAATGATTAATTTCAATTAAATGGTATTTTTTTATATAATTAATAACCAACTAAGGAGAAAATAACATTAAATATATAAATTATCAACACACTCCTTCAATAACCTCTTTCCTTGATGAAGGCGCATAAACTCAATGGATTATCCAATTTCTTATTCATGGGATAATAACATTGAATGGATTCCATCTTGAAATATTCTAAAAACATTTACTCATGTAGCTGATAAGGAACCATACACTCCCACCATACTTGGTTGGGTCCTTGAAATACAAAAAGATCCCTTACACTTGAAACACCGAGAACCTCTAGAGAATTATAAAATCCCCCAATCCACTATATCAACTCCACCACTCTTATAAGACCTCAATAAACTTTAAAGAAATAAATATTTTAATTATTAATTTATTGGAATGGTTCTAGGAGTAAACAATATATGTATTCCACCACTCAGTCAGGAGTTTAGACAGAGTAAAAAACCATAGGAATCACTTTTATGTGATGTAGGGGTCACCTTTAAGATTAAAATATCTAATTAAAATCCAATTTTTAATAAAATTATATATTGGAGGAATAATATAAACACCATAAACAATATAATCAATTAGTGATTATTTCAAAAATAGAATAACAAAACAAAATCATAATACATGAATAATATCAAACATTTCTTATAAGAAACATCACTTGAAAAACATCTATCCAAATCCATATATCAATTAATAATTAATAAACTTTTTATAAAAGCATCCACACCTAGAAAAAATGTCATTATTTAAAATAATTTCATCCTATTTGAGATTTTTAAGAAAACTTAATCTTTAAAACACTTTTATTGTTTATAAAAAAAATCATTTTTAGTATATTATTCAAAAGTAAAATTGATTTTATAATTAGCCCACAATATATAGTTCTAAAGATAAAATAACTCATGAAATTTTGTTTTAAGTTAATTTATTTTATAAAATTTCCATAATTCCATAAAATAGATCTCAAAAAATAAATAAATACTAGAAAACCAATCTATAACAAACTATATCATCATAAACATCACTAACACATCATAAATAATTCTAGATTAGAATCCAAAATAATGATAAAAATAATTAGAATAAATTTTGATTCTGAAATATGACAAATAATAAATCTTATTAAATGAAATACAATTCATGTCTTTGTGAAGCATATTCCAATCATATGGAATCCCATATGAATATCATATAACCATGTGTACGGGCTCCACACAATTAGCTAGATTATGCATGATAACCATACCACATTTTCTCTCCTTCCATTTGTACCCGAAATCCATAAGAAGCACAAACCAACTCATAAAAATATTATAGGGTTTAAATCATAAAACAATATTTAAAAATAAAAATAATTAAAACTTGAGACCCCTAATACCCCTATAAACAGAAGTATGATCATGAATGGTTCTGATTAAGAACCTATTCAAGATCTACCTTTTGAAATCTAATGATAATCCTAATATATAAACAACCATGATTCACCCAAATTACATAGGTCTCTTTGTTATAATTTTTCAAAAACCAAAATAGGTCACTACTAAATCAGGAACATTAAAGATCCATGGAAATTCCTAAGGTGAGATATTGATCTGCCAAGGAAGAAAACTAGTTACACAATATCAAAACTAACTTGGTGGGAATGAATTTAGACCTGAATAATTATAATAAAACCATTTATTACCTCCCAAATATATCATATAAACCATCCATTTGCTATATTTTTATGTACATAAATAGGTGGTTTCAAATAATAAGAATCATATATAAAAATATAACATATAATGAATAGAAACATATCTCCAAAGATGAAAATAAATAACAAATAACATCATATATTCAACGTGAACCCATGATATAACCAACCAATATGGACACTACATAAGCTTCCCTAAATAAATACAAATTCATACAACTACCAACAAACTCCTTATAAACGATCAGTCAATATCTATATAATGAATATAACTCTCATAAAACCTGCCATAATATCATATAATAAAGTGATCCCAACTTGGGAAAACTAATAGTAAAACATAAGAACTGTATACACTGATTGATTTGTTCAGGGTGATCGAGAAACCAATATGAAAATGATTATAAGAATGAATTTTTTAATTTCCTTCCAAAATAAATTAAATTCTTTCCAGTTTATACAAAAAATAAAAAAGGGTGGTTTTTCAAAAATGTATAATAAAAACTAATAACATTACCAGATACATTTCATAAATCATACAAACCTTTATAAGGTTTGAAAAGGGTGAATTTATCTTTATAAAAATAAATATATTAATGATTAAAAAATGGATACTATTATACATTAAGAAACAACACATTTATCATATATCTAACTCTTAAAACCAGACTCATGATCAATAATATTTTCCTTCAAAATCGGCCTTTCAAATACACATCTAAAACAATTTTAGAAAAAAATTCCATATTAGGATAATAAAATACATTTCAGTGGGGAACCACACAACAGATAAAAAAATGTATTCAATCCTTACCCAATGGTTCCATTTTATTCATAGTACTACGAGAATATTATGAAATAATAAATTAGATTTCCCCTTTTAATATCATAAATTACACTCGGTATCTTGGGATACTTACTAGATCCTAAGGTATGACTGAAATAGAAAAAATATAACTTATTACCAACTTCTAGCAAATTTTATCACCAAAATAACAAAAACCATTCGACTAACCCGCACTAGAATCATCGGGATAATATCTCCCCACTGGCCATGGCCTATCACACACCTATTAAATAATAGTAATTTTTTTACAAACTAAAATAGAATATATCTAGAAATCTCTCATATCACAGGTTTCTAATAAAAGAAAAATCATGTTGTTAGTAAATAGTATAATCACATGATCAACATGTCAATATGAATTAAATAAGAATCTCATCACACATTAAATAAACTCACAAGAAACAATACCTTTCACATTTTTCACGTTTTCATAATCTTAAAACATCCCCCTTTGGGAACGATACAAATCACGTATAATAAAATAAATGGAACCACCTAAGGAATCAAACTCATCATGTAAAACATACTTATAATGTGACTGTTAATCCTTTAAAAAAATTAATAGATGATGAGAAATAACTTTATACCATTTATAATCCCACTTTTAAATATTATTTGAAAATAAATATCTTCAAACTAGTTATAATATAAAGAATATTCATTTAAATCCATTAAAGAAACCAAATCACATCCATCATTTTTATAATTATAAAAAATTTATATTTTTACCCATATCAGGATGTAAATATGGTCAAATATATTTAATCATAAAATTTAATTTAAATTTAACTATTTATTAATTTTCATAAACACTTATCACTTAATAAAACTTCAAAAACTTGGAATACCTTTTAAAAACCTTTTATTCAATGTTTTAATTCACCAAAAAACATGGATAATATCTATTATAGATATCACATAGAGATGTATTTAAAATTCCAAATTATTTTAAGGAATAAATAATATAATGTTAATATAACTAAAATGAATATTAAAAATAATCAACCACAATCTAAATGTAAAACCCTAATAAAAAGAGAGAACACATAACAATATATGGAGAAATTCAAACTCAGCCAGGAAAAATCCTATTAAAAAACTAAAAAACCAAATTACCATGATGAGATTCACCCTAAACACTAATTACCACCAACATAATTATTAATCTTTTTAGGAGAAATTTAATCAATGGAATATGGAATAAATAATTATAATGAAAGAATAAATAGGGTAAAATAGTTATTTATCATGAAATGACCACTTGAAATTAAAACGAAAAGTATTGGAATCATAAGTTATAGAGATAGTGCTCCCTAGTTCATGTGACTCGCTCATATTAACACGGGAGGGAAAATATAAGACCCAAAACCTTAAACAAGAAGAGTTAAAATGAGTAAATTTTCTTTAAAAAACTATGTTGAGTGGAATGCAACATGAACCTTACACCCATGGTGTAACACCAACTTTCAAGGTATCCTCCTCAATGTAGTATGAGGCTACATAATGTGGATAAACATTATAGTGCCCTACTATGGAGTTATCCCTAGAATATTGAATGGGACCCCTTAAAATTTTAATAGTAATTAACTTTATAAAATACTCTTACATGCTATATATCTTTCATTTTTCACTTTGGTATCATTCCACATCCAAACACTATGCAGATGATCCCCCTTTATAGAGTGTTCCCCTTGAAATTAAAACTTTTTTGGGAAGGCACTTATAAGATTAAAAACATTAGTAAATAAATTAATATATAAAATTTCAATTACATGGTAGTGCAAAAAATATTTTTATTGGGATTTATAGGGAAATATTTAGTGGATATATCCAACCATATCTATTCTCCCTTGATTCTTGGATGGTTATTGTGTTAGAGAAATGTTATGTTTATAATACTTCTACTTTTCTTCCATTTATATTTGTATATAGTGTTTTTACATGTGGGTTAAAATGGAGAATGGCATAACATATTTCGTTGATGATGATATTGTTTCTAGGGTCTTAGGGAGGCTATAAAGAGTATGAATATTATTTTATCTAGACTGATTTGACTTTACCATCAAGGTGATATAGGTGGATTATAACACTTCCATTTTGTTTAAAATCTGGTGATCTTGTATGTTGAGTTTTAATTAAAATATTATATATATTTATAATAATTTAGTTATTCTTTCTAAATTATTGTTCCCAATAGGTTTCTGGTTTGTGTGGTTTTTATAAAAGGTGGGATGGAGTGATTTACAATGTGTGTGTCTCTTTTTAGAAAAATTAAAAAATTTATATTGTATGATTTGAAATTTACAGTTTTGAATAGATTTTTGATTGGAAAGTTTAGTTGGATGATTTTTATTTTTATTTTTATTTAGGTAACTAAATTTTCAATTGATATTTTGTGATTAGTGATTGGTCAATAAGGTTGATGATTTATTTGTACAAGGTATTTACCAGGAGAATAGAAAACTCCCACTTGGGTGTGTAGACCATTTATATAATGATTTGATGATATATTATAGAAGTCCTACTTTTATGTGCATACCCTATCAGTAACAATGAGGTGATGGTTTTGTTAAAATATATATTTAGTTTGGGGACCTTTTCAGTAATGAAAGTGTGAGGTTTTATATCAACCCATAATTTTTATATGAAAATTTTGTGTCTTATTATATGAATATTCTTTACATAAGATTATGATCCATGAAATTACCATAGAGGTTTGGTGTCTTTGAAAATTTGGATGCATGAATAATTGGATCATAAAATATCTAAATCTTCCACCACATAGTTCACCCTAACTAGCTCCCTTCCTAGACACATCATACTTACTATATTTTTTAATTTCCTTGGGGAAAGAAAACATAATAAAAGGTGGGATTCGATGCTTAGTAAGGATAAAATAGGGAGACATCAACTATAATTCAATCATAAATTTATAATAATGGGTATGGTAACATTTTCTTAATGATTAAAATTTAAAATCAAAAATTCATAGATCATTAATGTGAGGAACATCATTAATCATGGTAGTTAATAAGAGATGAATCCTAAAGCAATTAAAGAACTTGTTCCATGAAAATATAACATTGGAAAAAGATAATTCAACAAAATACAGTTATAACTGTGGCATAATCACAATAAAATAAATCACATGTTGAGGTTATTTACTGATGAATACATTCATAACATGTTAGACTTTAGATACCAACCTGTGTACAAGTTTCATGTTTGGGATATCCTCTTGTGTGCTCACTTTTAGGATTAGGATAACCAAACTTTTTCCATTTTTTGAAGCACGTGATAACCTCATCTATAACCTTTTATATAATAGAATATTAATCCTTCCATAGGGATACATAATTCTAGGACCACTCATCACATTTTCCTAAATCCCTTCATATTTATGCCACAAGATCATGAAATGTTCATCATATCATTTCCCATGAAAAAGTAAATTGATTTTATAGATAATTCAACATCATAACCGTAATATATATAAAGAAGGATTTAAGATAGGGTTATTGGATGATATCCTCAATGAATCTTAATTAACATCATAGGATATATGACAAAATTATTTGAAAGTTCACTGGAATATTTCAAGAGGATAATACCATATTTGTTTATAAATACCATATTTTAATATAAAAATATTAGATATATTAATAAAAAACTATTTTAAAATCACCATGAAAACATGTAAGTAATCTTCAAATCATTTAGTGGTAATGATTTTAGGAAATTTTATTATATTCATGTAATACCAAACCAATATTCTTTTCTCATTTTTAGTAAAAAAATCAAAATTATATCATACTGGAAATGACCACAAGATTTAATTAAACCAATATTCTAAAATTCCAACATTGGTAAAAATTAATTAATAAATCATAAAAGAATTTTAAAATCAATCGTAATTTTTTCTAAAAAGTTTGGATATGGAACAAAATGTAATTTTGGATGAAGAGAAAAATAATTCCAGATTTAATTTAAATATTTCTTTCAATATATTGAGTTCATAAGGAAATAAAAATGAAATGAAATCTTTTTTGGTCATGAAATAACAAAAGTACAATAAATTTATGATATTCTTGAGAGATTGTGTAACATCATTTTACTATTATTAGGCATTCTTAAACCACACATTTTAAAATATCATTAGTTAGGATTTTTTTTTGTTTCTTTAGGTGAAATTTTGATGTTATTGGATGTTTCTAGGCTAGTGTATGGTTGACACACAACTGGAACATGGTTTATCAAACAGTGCACCATGCAACATAAAAAATAAAATAATTGTACAATGAGATTCAAATGGATTACAAAAAATTTAAAAAAGTATTCACCCTATTTGGGGAAACAATATAAACCATTTATAATTGGAACATGGATTGAATATGGTTTCCCTGAAATATATGCCTCATATCGATAAACCAAGTAGTAGAGTTTTAAATTAATCCATTTTTAATTAAAAAATCACAAACCTTCATTATAGGTCCCAGATGAGCCTCCTTCTACCAAAACATATTTCCCCTTCCTCAGAGCTCCCAAGGACAATTCTTGTCCCCTTGAATCCCTCCTCGAAGGGATCTAATGCTTGAGTAATTTCATTTGATCTCTTCTTGGTTAGTTTTATCTTGTAGTTCATGATCTCTCACGATAATTATCTTTTTCTGTTAGGGTTACATGGATAATTTTGTTTAATTTTGGACATAATACCCTCTATATAATGGTTATAAAACTATTTTTTGATCCTCATTTACCTAGATCTCATTGTTTTTGTTATTCCATTAAAAATCCTTATTAGGGATTCACAATTTGAGATTTAGCGGCTCTTAGGTAGGTGGTTATGTTGTAAAACCCAATTTATCTTAACCCTAAATTGAAGTTTTAAAATAGATTAATGATTAAAATTTGATTTCATTATTTTTATTAAATTAATTTCAATGGTTTTATTAAAAATCCAATTCTATTGAATTCAGATTTTTCCAAAAGAGGTTTTTGGAATGAAATTTGAAAATCCATAATTCTATTTAAATGGGTTGTGTTTATGGAGACTTATGAGATATAATTATTTAATTTAAATTCTTGATTTGATGGAAATTATTTCTAATATATTTTTGAATTTAATTGTGGAAAATTTATTTGATGTAAAATTATGAAAATCCTAATTCCACTAAATTGGGTGTTTGTAATGAAATTGATAGAATTGTATAAAAATTAAATTGTTGTATGAAATTGTGAAATGGATTATGAAGTTGTGTGAATTAGTTTCATATCAAAATTTTTTGAAATGGAAATAAATATTTTTTTTGATGTGTCTGCCATAAATTTTCATCCCTAGGGAATGAAATTAAATATTGATGGGTCCTGCATAACAGATATTATGCATAGTGGAGGGGTGGCCCCTGAATCTTGGGGGACTTTCACATTGGTGTTCACTTCTTACTATGGATGTGGTAATTCCCTTGAGGTGGATGCTTTGGGACTACTATCTGGTCTCACCCATTTACAAAATGGGTTTTTTACATTATAGAGTCTGAAACTGATTCAATGGTTCTCCTCAATTCACTACACGGTACTGATTCTACCCTCTTGTCTATCAATTACACCCATAGGAATTGTTGAGGCATTTTTTTTAATTTCACCCATTTGAGACACACATGGAGGTAGTGGAATAAGGTAAATGGTCATCTGGAATCTCTTGCATCCCATGGATGTGTTCTCCTGAAACTAGAGGGGGTTAATGTTATTAGATGAGATTTCATTAGGTTGCACTACTTTCTCCCCCCATAGGTTTCTTCTTTAATTGTTTTTTGTTTATTTAAAGAATTGTTTCTTTCTTTTAATAAATAAATAAATTAATATGATGATGCAAATTGAGTGGTTTCATATTTTTAAAAAGGCATGTTTTTTTTATTAAAACCCGTTATTCATTTTAAATTGAAAATTTTAATATTTGATGTAGGGATGAGATTTAATTTTAATTTAAGAAGTCTTGAAATAAATTTCCCATCATTGTTTGTACTTGAGAACATGAAATCCTTACGTAAGTAGTGATTTATTTTGTGTGTCACTTTACAATTTACAATATTTTAAAACCTCATATCAGTGCATCCCATTCGTTAGGTTATGGTGATAGATTTCCCTTTTTCTTATGCCCAATGGGTCATATGACTATATTTGCAATTTCATTGTGTTGGGTCCCTACAGAATGGAACTATCATACCTATTTGGAACATGACCATGTTTCTTGCTTGTTTTTTTTCAATTTTATGTATATTCCATTGTTTAAAATGATTTTATATTCCATATAAATTTATATAAACAATTTTATATAAATGTTTTTATTAAATATGTTTTTGTGAAAAGTACCATTTTTGTAAAGAACCCTTGAATAAAGAAAAATTATATCTATTGAAATTTATATCAATCATTTGAAATGTGAATCATGAATTGATAAATTTTTTCCATCGTTTGAATAATAAATCATGATTTTTTAGATATGTTTTTGAAATTAGAAACCATTTTATTTTTGAAATCGAAAGAACATTATTTGTGTAATTGATATTAGCATCCTATTATGGAATATTTAGTGAAATCATACTGGTATTTGGATAAAACCCTACTTGTTCCTTCAGGTGTTTTTATATTTTCTTGTTCTAGCTTTAAGCAAGGGAAAATGATCTTTTTGTGGTGGATCTAGCTATTGATCCTTGAAATTGGTGAGTGGAAACCTTAGAGACATGGGTTATTTTTCCATGTTTTGGTAATTTGGTTATTGTAATTGGGATTCATTTCCTATTTAAATTTTCGTACATTAATCCTAGTGGAGTTTCTTTTGATATGAATATGATATTGTTTATTTTACTTGCGCATTTTTATGGAAAAAATAATTCCCAGATATATTTATTTGATTCTAGGATCTTTTCATCGACCCTTGGGGACTAGGAATGCCCTTAGGGATATGTTAGGGCCATCGTAGTTATCCGGCTACAAGTGTAAAGATGTTGGTTTGTGAGAAATTGGTGTCAGATCTCCAGTTTGAACTTTTCTCATGAAGTCAATATACATTTGTGAAATTATGTCCGGACTTAGGAGGTAGTTTTCATTACGTTCCTATCTATATCATACCTCATTAATTATTAAGTCACCATGGACTATTTGGGAAATATTTCTTGTTGAAGAGTTCTAGTCATTTCCCTTTTTGGATTTTGATAGTTTGAAATCTAAATACTATTTGTTCTATCCGTTGGGATTCATTTTATTTCTGCAAAGTATGAGTGTTATCTAATGTCTTCCTTATTGTCTGATGATGTTATATAGAATGATGACTCTAAGAAGATATGTGAATCAAAACCAGGAGAAAGTTGTTACTGATCCTCCATGAGTAAATATTCTTGTGGAACCAAACCTAGTAGTGGGGATTTTATGCACTATCAAGATCTAGGGTAGGCACAACCTTCTATTCTCATTTAGGATACTACTGTGGAACCTCATAGGGAAATTCTACATATTTATTCTAAATAGTTCCTTATCCAGAAGTGAGAACCATTAGGATCAACTGAACCTCCAAATTTTGAGGAGTGGTTGAGAATAATGAAGCATTTGTTAAGGTTTTTGAAAAAACAAAATGAAATCAACGTGAAATATTCCACCATCATTCTAAAAGGTCCATGTTAGAGATGGTGGGACATGGTGATGATAGCAATAAAACATGAGGGGTTAGTGCGGAAAGACTACATGGTTTTTTAACTGACTAGTTCTATCTTGAGTCTATGTTTTTATCCAAGTTCACTACGTTCTTCAACCTCAAGAAGGCTGAAGGATCATGGCTAAATATGAAAACTATTTTACTGTTCTCATACCTTTATAACCTAAGATTGTATCGAATGAGAGGATGAAGGCTCAAAGGGTTGAGTTGGTACTTCGACCAGATATTCATTCTCAACATTTCATACTGAATATGACTTCTTAGGATGATGTTCTAGATATATAACTTGTGATTGAAATGGACTTTTCCGTAACGTTAGGGTTATTGAGATTCTATTTCTCTCCTAGTGGAAGTGTGAGTTACTTTAAGGGAAATAAGAATCATTATGATTATCACAATAGTTCTCGATGGTAGGGTCAATACTAGGAAAAAGACCTTTTATTTTCAACAGTGTGGAATTATGGGACATTCAAATAAGGATATCACTATGTCATCCAAGAACTATGGATCCTATGGATGTGTGGGAAACATACAAATATTTTTTCACATTTATTCCACATCTCATATTCGAATGGAATCATCATCTTCTCCTAATACCATGTGGACATCAGATGATTCACATGAAAAAGGGTTCCAACCACATGTATCCGGAACAATGCTTCTTCAAATAGGGGAAGTGTCTTAGAGGACGTGTATATGGGTCTGATGACCATGAGGGGTAACAATACTATAGATTATTTTTTAGATACATCACTATTGGATACAGGTGCGTCTCATTTGTTTATATCAACCTGTGTTGTTAAATTTTAAATCATTCTATGGATATTTTATCTTGTAAAATGGATATTAAAAAACCCCATGGTATGAAGGGAGAGAAGGGTATCCATAGTCCCACATGTTCCTTATCTCTCTTAGATTTTGAGATTTTTTGTAGTTTTCTTGTTCTTGAAAATAAAATGACTGACTTTATATTTTGGATGGATTTCCTCATTGTAAATGAAGCCCTAATTTATTGTTATCTTAGATGTGTCTCCTTTTCCACACCCAATGGTGTGTGACATGTCATTCACCGAGAATGGGACCCATGGTTGATCGGATCTATGCCTTTTTAACTAGAGTAGGGGAAATTAATATTAGTGTTTTTCTTTGATCTAGAGTGGGAATATTTTAGTGGTAATATACCTCCAGTTTTCATCGAGATTCCCAATGTGTTTCCTTCTAAATTAACTATTTTTTTCACCAGTTTGGGGGGTTGAGTTTCCATTGACTTGATTACTGGTACTCAACTAGTTTCTATTCCATATTACCAAATGGATTGAGCCGAAATTAAGGTGATTAATTCCCAGTAGGATAATCTTATTTAGAAAGGATTTATACTCCTGAGTGTGTCACCTTGGGTGGTGACAATTCTCTTTTCTATAAAAGGTGATGGTTTGCTTCACCTATGAATTGGTAATTGAAAAATCCATCGAGATATGATAAGGAAAAAGTATTTGATATCATAGATTAATGATCTATTTGATTAGTTGAAAGGGGACAATTGTTTTTCAAACATCAACTTTTGATCTAGTTACCAGCAGTTAAGGATAAAAGAATCCCACATTTTAAAAACCACCTTTTGGATAAGGTATAATAATTTGGAGTACATTTTCCTGATATTTTTTCTAACCAATACTCCTTCAATTTTCATGTATTTAATAAAAAATATTTTCCAAGAGTATCTAGATACATCTGTGGTATTATTTATGGATGACATCCTCGTTTACTCTATGTCTAAGGAGGATCATGTGCATTATCTGATTAGTATTCTAAGTATTTTGAGAGAGCATTGACTTTAAACCAAGCATTTAGAATGTGAATTATGGATTCAGGTATTAAAATTCTTGGGACACATGGTTTCTGAAAAATGAATATAATTTGATCTTAAGAAGGTGAATGATTTTATGTCATGGGAGAAACTTGAAAATGTCTTCAAGATTCAGAGCCTTTTAGACATAGCTAGATATTATCATTAGTTCATGAAGGAGTTCTTAAATTTGGATTATCTAATGACTGAACTAACTTGTAAGGGGGTAAATTTTTATAGGGATGGGAAATGATAGAATTATTTTGTCGAGATGAATTATATTTTGACTATTATTTCAGATTTGACTCCTCCAGTAGTTGGACAGGGCTACCTAGTCTTTTGTGATGCATCGTGTTCAGGTTTGGGATGTGTTATTATACAAGGTGAGAATGTTGTTACATATTGATCTCATCATATTAGGACAAATGAGAATAATTATACAACCAATGAACTCGAGCATGTATTTTTGATACACGTGATTTAGAGTTGGTGAAACTAACTTTATATTGTAAAGACTACTTTGTATTCTTACTATAAGTGCTTGAGTTATATCTTACTCGAAAAGATTTAAATCTCCACCAGAGGTGTTGGGTGGAATACCTCCAGTATTTAAATTTTGACATCACCTATAACTTGAGAAAAAGGAAATTCTTTTTCGATTACTTGGGTAAGAATTTTCTGACCCATGTAGTAAAAGAATCATCAGAAAATTGGAATTTCGTTTCACTCTTTGAACAGTTTTATATTGCAGTTCAAGATAATGGTCTAGAAGATTCTTTGACCAGTGTTCATTTGAAATCTGATCATCTCAAATTGATTCATTAATATCATTCTCTTGATGAATAGTTTAAAATCATTAGAAACTCTCTTCGTGATGGGGGATATTTTCTCAGTGTTCATTCTCTAAAGGTGGAATTCGATGCAATCATAATAGTTTTGTCGTGAAGTCTTCTGTAAGGTAAACAATGATTGGGGGTTCTTTAGTTCTTGGGGGAAGTGTACATAGGAACAACAAATATTCTATACTACATGAGGTGGTAGTTATAGTGGATAAAAATGGGATGGGATATTTATGAGTTTGTTTCTCATTGTATTATATGATAGTAAGTGAAGGTCGAGTACCAAAAACCATCATATTTTTTTAGCTAATTCCAGATCGTACATAGATGTGGGATGAGATCTTAATGGACTTTTGGTTATATTGATGTGTACCTATAAAAATAATAATGGGATATGGGATTCAATTGATAGGATGATGAAATTACCTCACTTCTTACCGATTTGTGGTTCTTGAAAACTTGATAAATTGTGAAATCTTTATGTGGAAGAGATTGTTTGTTTTTACGGAGTTCTACCTACTATAGTCTCTAATAGGGATCTTCATTTCACTTCTCATTTTTGGAGAGGACGTATGGAGGCACTGGTGTATCATGTCCGTTTGAGTATGATATTCCATCCACATGCTGATTTCCAGGTAGAAAGAGCTATACAAAATCTTAAGGATATGATTTGTTCTTGAGTTCCCATCTTTGTTGGGCTTGGGATGATCATCTGAGGATAGTTGTGTTTTCTTAAAATTATAGTCAGAATTTCCCTAATTAGGAAGAATCCTTTGGTTTCCATGAATGGTTGACCATGTGAATATATGTTATCCTAGTCAGAGCTTGGTGAAAGTTTCTTTTTAGACCAATTCTGGTAAAAGAGATGACAATAAACATTCAGTTGATTATTCAGATAATTTTGAGGGGATATATCTTATATTGGACTTATGATGATAATTTCTATATCCCTTTGTAGTTCTCATTTGGTTACCGTGTTCTCTTGAAAATTTCACCTCGGTTGGGTCATCGCTGGATTGAGAGGCAAGGGAAGCATGCTTCTCATTTTGTTGGACCATTTGAGGTTGTTGAGAAGGTGTTAAAATTTTCATATTGTTTATCACTTACACCAAAGTTGATGTTAATACATAACATGTTTCATGTATCTTGGAACCGAGAGAATCTTTCTAATTCAGCTCATGTTATAAGCTGGCATGATCGTGATGTTGAACCTAATTTATCCGTAACAGAATGACAAGTCAGGATAGTTGATTCTGAAACAAATTTATTTTGTGGGAGGATAGTACCTTTGTTTAATTTACTTTGTGATAATGGTTCTAATTATCATGATACATAAAAGAGGTAGGTACATATGAGAGATCTGTGACCTCATCTTTTTGGCATGGAGGATTTGTCGTACGCTTTATGGGGAAAAATTGTATATGGTGGGGGAGGTTGTTACTTCACATTATTTTTTTTATGGTATTCCAAATCCCCTAATTTTGATCATTGTATGGTTTTTATTCACTTGGGGGTTTATTGGGTAAAATTTTAAAGTTCTTGGATGTTTCTAGGCTATTTAATGATTGAAACATAGACGGAAAATTGTTTGTTAAACAGTGCACCCTACTATAACAAAATGGAAAGAATTAGGTAGTGGGAATTGTACGACATGCAACTTGTTTAAAACAATGTTCACCCTATCTAGATAAACCATGTTACCCATTTATAACTGGTGAAATAATTTCACATAATTTAACTAAACAGTACGATTCTTCCCAAGAAACCGTGCATATGGATTTTAACATTATCTGTTTTTAATTAAAAATTATCAAACCCTCTTTTTAAGTTCTGGACGGACCTCCCTCAACCCAAACCCATTTCTATGTTCCTCAGAGCACCCAAAGATTATTATTGGCTCAAAAAATCACTCCCAAAAGTGATAAAAAGATATAGGACTCCCATCTGATCTCCCATCAGTTAGTTTCCTCCTCTCATTCTTGATCTCTCATGATCTATCTCTTTATCCTAATGGTTCAATGGATCATCATGTTTAATTATGGATATAATGATCTTTTTTGGGGGTTATTAACCCAGGTTTTGAAACTCATTTCAATAGATCCCATTGTTGTTGTTCTTCCTCGGGAAATCCTGATTTGGGTTTCATTATTTGAGATAAACCGGCTCTGAGGTAGGTGGTTCCATTATGATTGCAAATTTAAATAAACCATAAATTGATATTTTAAATTTCATTGATTATATAAATTATATTGATTTATTTTTATTAAATTAATTTCAATATTATGATTTAAAACTCCACTCCATAGAATTTGGGTTTTTGGGAAAATATTTTTTTGGATGGAAATTGGAAAACTCCCAATTCTGTTGAATTGTAGTGTGTTTATATAAACATATAATATTTAAATTATTTAATTTAAAATATGGATTTCATGGAAATTAATAAAATTAAATTGATTGATATAATTGTTTAATATTCTAAAAAACCCCAATTTCATTGAATTGTGGGGGTTTCGATGAAATTGATGGAACAATAAAAAATTAATTTTCTAGATTTAATTGTGAAATGGATTGGGAAATTGAATAAATCAGTTTCAAATATGTATAATTTAAAAATGGATTAAAAATGGTTTCTGATGGAAACCTAGTGGTTTCAAATTGTTGAAAATTCAAATTTTTGATTAAAAACTCATAATTGTTTTAAAGATAAAATTTATATATTTTAAATAGGGGATGATATTTAATTGTATTTTAAATAGGAATGAAATTAAATGCCCATTTTGTTTTACTCAAGTAAATGAATGACTTAGGTAGCAAGTGATTTATTTTTTGCAAAAAATTATGATTTACAACGTTGTAAAACCTCATACTAGCACATCCTATTCCTTAGGTGACTTTGGTGAGTCCCCTTTGCCTTAGGCCAAATGGGTGTATGTTCGTATTTTCTATTTTACATTATCGTGTCTCTATATACTGGTACTATCATAATTATTTTTCAAATGACCATTTTTCTCATTTTCTTTTATTTCAGTTATATGTATATATATATATAAAATTTTGGAAAACTATTTTACATGCCTTGTAGATTTATATAAACTATTGTACATAAATGTGTTTATTTTGGACATTTTGTGAAAAGTGCTATTTTTATGAATTACCCTCGATTAAAGGTAAATTCCATATTTTTAAATGTATTTACATTAGTTGAAATTTGAAGCATGAATTACTCAATTATTTAAATATTTTGAAAACTAAAACATGATTTGATTAAATATAATTTTGAAATTGCAAACCTATTTATTTTAGAAATTGAAAGCACATTATTGGTAAATTTTATATTGGCATCTTGTTATGGAATATATTTTTTAAATCCTACTGGTATTTGGATCACACCCAACTTGTGCCTTCCGGTGTTTGTAGATTATCACTTTCTAGGGTTGATAAAGGGTACATGATATCTTGGAGGTGGATTTAATTGTGGAACCTTGTACATGGTGAGTTGTATCCTTAAAGACTTGTGTTGTTTTCCCCTATATTAGTACTTTGGTTATAGTAATTTTGGATTTATTCCCTATTTAAATTTTGGTACACTACTCGTAGTGGAGTTTCTTTTGATGCACATAATTCGTGGTTTCTTTTACATAGGAATTATTAGTGGACAAAGTGTTCCCACATTGAGTTTGTATGATTCTAGAGGCCAGTGGCCAAACCATGGGGATCACGAATTCCCTTCGAGCTATGTTAGGTCCATCTTGGTTATCGGGTTACCAGGGTACCTGGGATGGTTCATTATATATTGGTTATAAAATTTTAGCATCATAAACAAAATTATAAATAATCCTGATAAACAATGAGATTGTAACATAATCTCTTAACAATTTGGTAACTATTGATTTGTAGAAAACATGAAATAATATAATAAATTGAAAAATTACATATATTTTAAAAAGTATTTTGTTTATATACAATTTAAAATGGGTAGTATATAAAACACACCAATGAAATGTGTAATTATATATGGAATATGTCTCTATGAAATACATGTGTGACTAGAATTATCATACTTTAAGATTCAATTGCTATGAAATAGATTTAATCTCATATGAAATTAATTTAAATATATTATACATATATACCAGAGTCATGTATATAATTTTAATATCATAAACGATCCAATTATAATATTTCAAAACCACTTTATGAAAAATTATTCATTAAAATATTCTTTTTTGAGTGTTAATTTTTTCATTTTTCAATAAAAGTTCACTTTGTTAGTTCCAATCCATGTAATTTTATCATGGTTCATTCATATAAATAATTTTATTTATGATTTAAATGTCATATATATTATTGATATATACATTATTATTTAGAAATAATTTTTATTGTTTGAAAAATGATTTATATAGATCATAGTGACAGTAAACCATATATACGCTTGAACATTTTTTTTCAATTTTCGATGGATGAAACAAAAGAATGATGAAAAATAATTTAATTTCACATAATTAGTATTATATCATATATATCAAGTATATTAATTATATATATCCCTTTTACCATCCATGTAAAAGAAAAATGAAAGAGAAATCATGTTTCTTCGTGGAGGTTTTAGTCCACACATACACAAGAGCAACATTATGGTTTTCCTAAAGATAGGGAGTTACAAAGGCAGATATAATATTATAATCATACAATAATAATTATGTCAAAATATAATTTATAAAAATACCAACCAACATAATAAATATCCAAAAAATATTGTGATGTAAAATGAATTGTACCGCTACGTGGAGGCAGTAGTCCACACATACGCACGAGTGATACTTTCAATTCCCATTTGATGTAAAAGAGGGTGGATAATGATAGTTACATAATCGTAAAAACATATCTGAATATTTAAAATACATAATTTATTATTTTACGATTAATTATATGGATTTATATAACCATTTAAAAGAACTAAATTGAAAGGGGTTGGGAAATGTGATTACATCTTCATTAGAATACCTTATTTTGATCTGCAATTAAGTACTCTTAAATTGGTTTTTTGGAATAAAAACAACACTAATTACTATCTATGGATTTTGGGATGATTTTTTTATTGGTTATTTTACACTAGATGGCTCATTGTGGTGTAATTAAATGAGATAATGTGTATCTTTTTATAAGGACACGAAACAACACACTTCCAATTATTAAAACTATTAAAATATAATTAAGTAATTATAAAACAAATGCTTCCAAAGGAATCTATACTAGAAGAAAAGGTTTTTAGGTTTAAAATATAATCATATAATCAAATTAATTTTGTTTTAGATGAAATTTTAAACTTCATTTTTTAAACCCTTTTTTATGAACTTTTAACCTCAACTACCTAATAATAAAATTTAACGTAAAGAATTATAGTTTTTCTTATAAAAAATAAATGCAGTCATAAATTTTTAATGCATGATAGTGTAGTCCATATATTATCATACTATTCCTCTTGAAAGATTTTATAATTTTTAAATAACTTAATAAAAATTATTTTTCATATAATATCATTAATGTAATTTTTACACAATTAACATAAATTAACTTTAAAGACAATAGAAAATAAATGAGGTTTCAATCAAAAAATTTCAAACAAATCATATATTTTCTATCTATAAAAAAAATCCATGGTTCAAAATAATTTTTTCAAATTATATCAATTTTAATATTCATAATATAATTTAGTTTTTCTATTTTTTAAATAAATATTGTTTCGAGGTTGTCTAAGAATTTAATGTAATTATTCAATAATTAAATATTATAAATGATTTTATGTCATTAAAATGATAATTTATATTTTAAATAAAAATATAGAATTGAACTTAACAGCTTGTATACTTATAATAAAAATTTATAGTTATTAAAGTTAAGAGATTATTATTTTGTATTTATCCTTTCATTAAAATAATATAAAGTTCATAATAAATGGAAAATGGAATCAAGTAAAAATAATTTTAGTCATGGATAATAATGGTAAAAATCCACTCATAAAATAGGATAAGACATATTTTATTTGAATCTTAAATCAATATCTCTAATTTTCCCCCTGTTTTACATGTTCTACACTTACTAAGGTGACTAAAATTTACATTGGTTACTAGTCCTAATAAAAAAATAAAATGGGCATATTTACCAAATTTTAATCTCCTAAAAAAAATATGAGATCTTTTTTCACGATTAAATTTTATAATTAGAAGATAATATTTTTAATATAAATGGTATAAACATGATGCAAATTTTTTTTAGAAAAAATAAATAAATTGTAATGTATAAAACCATATAGATTCTTATCTAACATCTAGAAAAAAAAAAGATGATTTTTATAACATTTTATTGACTGAAATTATAAAAATTTCATTAAAATCATTCACCAATAGTGATTTATTTAATTTATTAAGATAAAACCACATTTCCTATATAAAAATAGATTTACAAAAAAACATCTCTTTTAAATTTCAAATGATTTCTAATATATTGATAACAAATGAGTACATTTTATATGTGTAAACCATATATTGTTCATAATTTATTCAGTCCAATTAATTCTCACTAATATAATTTAGGGGTGATAATTATCACATTAAATAATAATATTACAATCGTATATCATGGTTCAGTTAAACTGATTGTTGAGTATAAATAAAGATGTCAAGGAAATCAAATTTACTCATCGAGAACTATATCATAACATTTCATAGTGTTAAATACTACCCCCATAAAATGAATTTCACCCTACAATTTAGTCAATATAATATAAAAAAATATGATTATCTCAGTTTCATCACATCCTCGGGTTCCCATGTAGCTTATTATAATTTATGATTCCTCTAGAGAACTGTGACTAGATGACTAGCCTTGTAATATAAAACTATATATCTACAATCGAAGGTAACATTTAATTTTTCATCATAAGAAATTTCATGATCTAGTGACATCACCTCTGAGTTAAATGCATTTTATCAATCAGGTATGCACTTCTTCTAATGAGATACATAGAACACATCCTGAACTTGTGTGAGGTGTAGTTGAAGTTCTTGAAAATAAGTTATCATCCCTACTTGACTAAGAATTTATAAGGGGCCAATATACATAGGGCTCAATGTTCCATTCATTCAAAATATCATAACCTTATACCATATATAACTTCATTGAAATACCTTTCAACGAAATTGTAATTCTATATTTTGACAAGGATTTGCATCCTAACATTTTTGTTGACTCTCAAATACCACGATATACTAATCAATGGATTTGAAATTATATTCAATATAATTATCTATATCATGTACCAATAGCTTTATTTTTCAAACTTCATCTCAACACATTGGATTTTTAAACTTCATTCCACAAAGATCTTCATAAGGATCCACCAGAATGATCGAGTGAAAGATATTATTGTAAGAAAACTTAGCTAGATGAATATATTGATCCAAAACACATTTAAAATCCATAAAAAATATCATAATATCCTCTATGGTTTTAATGTTTATATCATACTAACCATATATCTGGGGATGAAAATCCATACTGAAGCTCAACTCACTATCTGGAGCCTTGTTAATTATTTTACAGAACATCATGGTAAACCATTGATCTCAATCAGATACAATATAATATAGTATTCCACGAAACAATACCAATTATTTATCATATATTGTGGAAATATGATCAAGTGAGATGTCTCCACTAATATATATAATGTGTAACAACATCATAAGTTTATTTACTACAACCCAAATAATGTTGTGGGATTTATATTTTATGGTGATTTTGATGAAAAAATCTATGTTGATGTTTTAAAGCTTACATTTTATAGTGGGTAATAGTATTAAAATTCCCTTATAAATCTATATATTATCTTTAACTTGTTGACATACAAAGAATTGAGATACATACTCTACAATATCTCTCTCCATTCTGTCTCACTAGAAATACTCTTTCAGATCTATATACATATTTCCACTTCCATGATTAATACAAAATGATATGTTATGAGCCTCATCCAACAACACCTTAAAATATAGTATGGAAAAACACATAAATAGTTCCTTGACCTTGTGATTCCATCACAGTCATGGTTAAACTCTGGAATATTTTTTACCTTCTTCTAGAATTCCATGTTTTTAACCTATTTTATCTTCCCATGGACAGATGGTTTAACACCCATTTGATCAAGATAATATTTGTCTCACCCCTTCTAGATTTTAGGACCCACCTTTTGAAAACTTGTAAATTTGGATATTTTTTGTTCAACATCATAGATAAGATAACATGACCATTTTAACATAAATCATCACCCACCTTTTTTTCTTCCTCAGGGTGGTAATGTATTGATAATTAATAATCACTAATAAACTCACACCATCTTACATGGTTCATATTCACATATTTTTTAGGGAAAATATAAATTAATCTTTTTTATTATTTAATATATCAAACCATTCCCCATAAATATATGGTCTCAATATCATTAATGAAAAAAATATTGTAGCTAACTCTAAATCATGAGTTGGGTAATTTTTATTGTGACCCATAAATTAGTGTGAGGCATAAACTATCACTATATCATTCTGTATAAGTATTCATCCTAATCCATTCTTTATTACATCATTATAGATCCAAAACACTTATGTAATTCAAGGTAATGTAATAATAGCCGCATTGAGAGATGTGATAATATACAATCCAATCTAATAAAAATATACATATTAGTCACAATACCAATGTTCAATAAATTATACCATTGATGGATCCATCGATATAATCTCACATGGATTTTGTGACCCAATAAAGGGCCTTCTATAGCCAAAATTCACTCTTGATAAATTTTGCATACATCTTAACCTTCCTTAGGGTATTTTGAAAAATACTCAAAGGATATTTATTCTCTTCCTTAATCAATGATTATATAATAATGTAATATAAATCTACCATAAACCTATAAATATAATCTATGAAGAATCTAATATTTAAATCCATATTTATTAGGGAGAAATTAGTAAGAAAAATGGTATAACTACCAATTCATAGGGTCCATAGCTTATACAGAAGGTAGTTTTTGGTATGTGTTTAATCTTTACCCTCAAATAATAGTATCAATATCAATGGTAATTCATGAGAAAATATTGTTCCCATCCTATTTATTGAACCAATAATCCATATAGAAAAGATGGATCTTATTCATGATTTTGATATTTTTATGTTTACAATAATCACTACTGAATTTCATTGATCTATATTTTTACCTAGAAAAATAATAGGTTCCCCACATGTTTTGGCACTTTATAGATTCAATGAAATGTCAATATCCTCTTGGATATTCTTCTTCAATTACTATATCTTTTTTTTCATTCTATATATATTCTTTTAATTATGATTAACACTATGTATGAGTTATTTTTGAAACTCATATTCATTATTTGGTAAAATATTATGAAACTCTTCTAGAAACACATCAAAAAACTTATATATAATATGAATATCTTCATAGTGGTCTTCCTTCTGACCATCTTATATAAAAAATATTTATTAATAAGAATCAAAACACATACAATGGATGAAATATCATCGAATGTTCATATTTATTATCACACTAATGAAAGATCATCGATTTTATAAGAATATAAAATGTCACTTACCATCATTGGAAATTGATATAGGACTTATGTAGGGAATAAATATAAATGCCTAATAAAACATCAAATTGAACTAGAATGAGAGAAATGTTTTTTTAAGAATCACATTCCTAAAAACATCAACCAAATAAGAATCATAATGTTGATATTTGATCATCATACCATTAAGAGGTTTGCACTACTATTTAAACATCTAGTCATTAAGTTTGTATTGTGATACCCTTAGAAAAATTAGTAGATAAAATTGAGTGGGATGATCTAGAATCAAATAAGATAGTATTAGTTCTATATTGTATGGTAGGTGTACCTTTCACCACATCGCTATCATATCAATCATTAAAAATAGTGATTGTAGGATATTTTCCTTTTTTACATGGTCGTAATAGGTTGATGTTGTTGATAATAATAATTGTCCTTAGTGTTGTATCAGTAGTTAACATAATTTCAATACTCCTTGAATTTGAAACACATTAGTGTTGTTGTGGATTTTATTTGTTATTTACCTCCATCATTGGATAACATTTTCCCATCACATTAGCATTAAATATCCTGATAACCTTTATTTAGACACATAAATTAATTAATAGTACAATTATCATAATTTAATTTATTAATCCATACAACATTCAAGAATAGTGTAAGGATTATCTTCCTACATCCATGGATTTTTTTATTAAATTTTACTTTGAATTTCATCATTCTTCTTTATCAAAACCTTGAGATTTTTAGGTAACCCTAGTCTACATTTCTACCTTTTACCTCATAGAATGATTTCTCAATAACTAATAAGTCCACCTGTGGATAATTCCATTTAGATACTTGGTTTTAATATTTATAAGAATTGATAAATATTAAATTTGTGTTGAATGATAATACTATAAGCATACCATTCAAGTCTTGTAATATTTTCCTCAAATTCACTAATAGATTCATCATCCTTCTACATTAAATTAAGGAATAACTTCTCCATTTCCATACTAATAAAATGGGGAAAGTAATTATTTAAAAATAATATCATGAACTAATTCCAAACACTAGAGTTAATTTGTTCTGTTTGACTCATGTTCTTGGTGAGAGCCCACAATTGATTTGCCTCACCTTCTATATGATAGATTGAAAAAATTACTTTCTCATGCTCTAAACATAGAAGAATGATAAAATTATTATCATTAATATTGATCCATTTCAATGAAATAGTGGATCAGTTGTTCCACTAAAAGAATTTAGATTTGTCCACATGAAAGACCTAACAGAACATTGTTCTATTAATTACTCTTTTGGAATAACAGAATGATTCATGTATTATGAAATATAAATAACCAATGAAATGATATATTTTATTCCATATCCCATAACATTTGGTTACTCAACCAAATAATCATTTCATTATTAATCACATTAATAATTACCACGGATACTTAGGTTCTATCCATTGTTTGAAACCAAAAATCATAGTTTGAGAAATAATATAAAATACTATATAAGTAATATAAATCAATACACCTTCACATGAGTCTATGTTACCATAGTTTAAACCTAGGTCATAATGTATCATCATCAATTCAAATACTTCATAATCGATTATAAATAAAATGTGAAATAACCCATGAATATCCCCTAATAGTGTCAGATCTGGTGAAAAAATTATGGTTGAGATTTAATAAACCCTTTCTAGGGTTATTACCCCAAGATGCATCAACAAAAAAATGTCCTCTTGTAAAATCCTAAAATGGTTTTTTCTTGGAAAACATCACTCATTTTTTATCATAACTACGAAAATTAACCTATATATATGATTTTATTTTGGTATTCACTATTGTTTTTACATCTTAATTCATAATAGTAACTAAATCATTCTCTAATACCAACTATAAAGACCAATACTATTCATAGATATACATTACATCTAATTTTATAAATATTATTTACATAACATTATAATCTATACCGAAGTATTAATGGTATGGTGTATTTGGAAACCTGGATACATAAAAAACTAGTTCATAAAAGATTTGCATAATCTCTCTGACAGTTCTTCTTAATTAGCATCCTTCTTACAAACATCAAATAAAAAACATTTATTCATGTCATGGGGAATAAAAAACAAAATAATGTGTGAATTTAGATGTCTAATCATGGTAAAATAGAGATATCAATATCCATTTTCATAAATTGAGTATAATGGGAATGATAACATGATATTATCCATTTTAATATCATACCAGGTAATTATTAGACCATAAATATGAGCCATGGAATGAATATTTCCATTTATAAAACATTTATCTTAAATGGATCTAAGAAAATGATCCACGAGGGTATAAAATTGGCATATGATAATGTGATAAAAATAGTTTCAAAATCATGGAATGATCATAATAATAGAAATATTATGTCTTGGATTCCCATGTGGACATTAATAAAATGTTAGGCTTAGGCTATCCTCATATGCACCTTCTTTGGTCATGGGATAACCTCTCGTGTACCCTCTTTTGGGATTAGGATATCCTATTATACACACACTATTTTTAAGCATCGTATATTTTCTAGTTTACCATTCGATCTTATATATCATTAATATTTACACAATGCATTAGAGGGACATATAATTTTGGTCTCACCCATCAAATAATCTAAACTAGATTCATATGTATTCCACATGATCATAAACATTGATATTAAGATAACCCATACAGAAAAAATGGGTTTCAATGTTAATTAACCAGCAAAACCATAAACCATACATATAATGAATAAATTTGATATCATTGGATCATATGACCAACACAATTTAATTAAAAAAAGGATATAAAAAATATATTAAAATTTCATTAGAATATTTGTTGAGAAATATACCATTTATTTTTAAATCACAATCTGAAATCATAAATTTTACAAACAATTAAGGAAAATTTTTTTGGTAAGATTTTCCTTGGAATATTATCAAGAAACCTTAATATCATCACGTGGTCATGACTATGGAATATCCTATTCATGTCCAGTATGTTTAAATAATGATTCCTTTTATATTTGTTTTGAAAAAAGTCAAAATTAACTCATTTGGAGAGAGACAAGAGGATTCCATTAAAAATATTTTTCAAAAACATAAATCATGGTTAAAAATGACGTTATATAATAAAACAATAAAAATAAAATAATTATTGAGAATATTTCTAGAAACAAGGATGTAGAAGAAAAATAAATAACAATTTTAAGAATAAATAATGTTAGTTTTCCTCAAAAAAATCATTCATTCTCTTGAGTACATAAAGTAACTACAATGAATAAAAAACATATATTCTAAAAAAAGCAAGAATAATAATTTTGTATATATTATGAAGAGATATATCATAAAATTTATTCATTGAAAACATAATCATTGTCAATATCAATAAATAATGGGATCATAACATAATCCCCTCCCACTTTGGTAACTTTTTAATTGCAGGGCCCATGAAATAATAACATCAATTGTAACATCCCAAGTAATGATTGAATATTTATTTTTCACATTTATTAATTTTTAAGAATTAGATAATAATTTTAAACTGAATCGATTCGATGATAAATTTACTGTATGACACATTACATGATTTTCATCAAAATCCTACATTACACACAATTTTGATCTATATTGAACAATAATATACTGTTGACATTATTATTCAATATGATGGATTTGAAGCCTTTCAAATGGATGACTAGTTTTGATTCTTTATTTTTATACTTTTATAATTTCTTTAAAAATAAAACCCATTTTTTAAATATGAATATCAAAATATTTCTATGGGTGAATTTTTGGTATTTTTCTGATAAGATTCATTTTTGGATGAATAGTGAAAAAAATAAGGAATTTTAATTGAAACTACATTTTAATTGAATTTATTTATATTATTAAATGATATTTTAGTTTTTTTAATGTTTAATTAGTTCAATAATACATATATAAATATGTATTAGGTTATTGGAATCAATTTAACATTGAAATTGGGTATAAAAACATTCCAACATTTTGAACATATTTACATTAAAAATCATTGTTTCATCCCATCAAAAGGATAATTGTTAAATTAATAAATTATAATTTTGTGATTTAAAATTGACATAATGGATTATAATTTTATTAATTATCATAGTTTATAATGTATTGTATGGTCAAAATATTGTTTTATTAAAAAATATTGTCAAAGTAATCAAAAATTTTTAAAACAATTAAAGTAAAAATGTGTTTACTTAGTGGTTAATATGTAATATTAAGTGGCCAAATGACCTAGAAAATTTTTAAAACCCCATTTTATGGATTTAATTAGATGATATGACATATTATATATAATATTTTTCATTATTTGAGACATTTGATTTAAGGGATACCTCCCAGTAGTGTTAAATGCTTTATATTTACCTGAATGTCCCACCCCCTCCATTATAAAAAGGCACTCAACCTCCCCACTACTTCACACATATAAATATCTATGAATTGTAACAACCCAAAGTTTTATCAATGGAATTACCTTATTATAATTATGACTTATAGTATAATCACAATAGGAATCATAATTACATATCATGATACTAAATACTGTGTGATCATTAAATATATTTTTTCCACTTCATTGTTTTGAATTTACAAAATTGGACATACACAGTTGTGTTCAGGGTGATTTTTGGAGTCTAATAGAACAAACATAATTTTTTAAGAATACTAGCCTACCCTTATGAATAGTAACACACCTTAATGAATATTAACAGCCCTTATGAATATTAAATCATCCAAAATAATAGAAAATCATCCAAAATAATAGTAACCTCACCCAAGAATTATTAACTAAAATTTAGGCATCTATAATTGATAATATGACCATAGTAAAAGAATATGTATTTTTGTAAGTCATAAATAAATAATTATAATTAATTAATTGATTTGAATGATAATTTATTTTCTATTTTTTCATAAATTAACAATTCTATGTCGTCAGGTTTTAAGATAATTTTATACGAACTTATGTAATTTTTGAAAGCATTATAAAATCAATTGTAATTTCAAAAATTGTATTTTTGAAGTAAATTTTGATATTAATTAATAAATAAATTAATCATATTTATAAAATTATTTTTCAAAAAATAGGGTTCTTTTTTCGATTAAACATATAGAAAAATGGTTAGGGTGAATTTTGGGTATTTTTTTTGAAATATATGAATTTTTTATGAATAGTGAAATATGATAATTCATAAAATTAGTTAAATTCATTAATTATAGAGTCGTGTATGATGTTCTACTGATGTAAGACCAATTTTTTTGATCTAACATACACATATTACTATTCCTTATCATGTAATCATCACTATTACATTTCATAGGGAGAAATAATAAATTAATGAATATAATATTGAGAAAACCCATATCCCCTTCACTATAAATACCAATCATCACACCCTCATTTCTTCACACCTCTCAAACATCTAGACTTTTCTAAACTTTAGAAAAAAATCTTCTCTATCCCCTCCCCCACGTCCAAGACCTTTTTGTATAAAAAAACACCAAACCTAGGTTTCTTAAGGAGGATCTCAAGAGGAGGATTCTAGAGACAATTCCACTCTCTCTTTTCCTTTAATTTCCTTTAAATTTCAAGTTATTTTCTTAATATATCCCCACCTATCCTCATCTACATGATAGGATAACTATATTATCATACATATAATTTTATTTTATGATACTAATGGGTTATTTTATCATCCATCCCCTTATCTTATTCTTTTTATTTTGGGAAGGAAAACTTTTTTTGTGAGGTGTTAATTCATCACCTTCAAGAACGACATGTTCCCATTTTCTTTTACCTTATTGAGATATGGTAATAAAAACATTTTTATGGTCAGAAAAGATCATTTTACATTTATTATAACATATTTAATTTTCTAGATTAAACTTATGTATATATTAATAAATTATTAAACAAAAAAAAATTTGTTGTGGCTGCAAAACCGTCCGAATTAACCCAAATAATCATCATTAAATACTTATGTAAGGATTCATTATCATGGAATTTAAAAATTTATTTATAAGATAATTTAAGGTTAATTAACATAATAAATAACATATAATAACAATTATTGTTGTTTATCCTCGTTTTAAATGAACATCTATTCCTCAATACAAGTGAATGCTTCAAGAAATCTATAAAAACGAACATTCGTGAATAATGAATTTAAACTATTTAAATCATCCAAAAGCACATAAATTAACTTAATAAAGCCTTTATGAATATAGTTAATGAATATATGATTATTTAATTGTAAATTAATGAATCTAATGTGGTTATATTAGACATTAATTTGAATAATGCATTCGGGTACAAGGTAAAGGGAAATTCTCGAACCCAACTCTCATACTTTGGGTTTTCCATATTTCAACGCATTTTATATAGTGATATGACATTAAAATTATTTTTTAATAATTATATTATCTTTTTTAGGATATACATGTTTTGAAATATAGTTTATGTTTGAGAAAAGGTTTTCCAATAGAACACTTCTATTAAAAACACACCTTTTACATCTCACTGATGGTTGACAGTTCTGTTATCAAGTATGTTATTCTCTCTTTATTTTGGGAACCAAAAGTTTATGAGTGTTTCATAATTATATGAATTCTGTTAATTTACATGCTTTATTTATGTTCATTATTTATATATGATCTAGGTGGCATGAATGATATTGAAAATGTTATGATGTGACGAGCGTTCCATGAATTATAGAGCACTCCTTTGCATTTGGTAAAGTTATGAATCTCATGAGTAAACAAGAAATGATCCATGAACATGATTCAAGATTTTTTCACAACTATTTTTGGTAGTTACCCACCAAGACATGATGTTTTAAATTTCTATGCATTTCCACATTTCGTTACTTTTATTAATGCTTCCTCTCATGTTCGTGTTATTTTTTTCCTTTGTTATGATTATAATAACCCATTATTATATTGTTAATATCAATACTATTATTGCGATTTCATATCACCTTTTTTTGATGAATATTCTCCTGTGAATATGTTTACTAATGATTTTTCTTGGGACAATAAGAAGATGGAGAAGAATGGAATAAATAAATTATTATGTTTTGTATTGTAAATGTTATGTATGGTACTAGTTTTCCCAAGACACTAAACCTTTGGATCCACATTGTGTAATAATATTATGTTGTTTATATTATAAATAAGTTATTATTAGTTTAAGAAAAGGATAGTTTTCTATAGTTAGTATCATAGGCAAGGTTATGTTAATTTGGAAATTAGGAATAGTAAACCCTAGAAAAAACCTCTAATATGAGACTAAGTACAAATATCCATACTAGAATCTTTACATAGGGGTAACATATGTTATGAATTTAGTGAAAATTGTATAAATGAATAAGTTATTTATTTATGACTTGTTGAATTATTATTTTCTCTAAGCTTTCTTATTTTAAAAATGGTAGGAACTAGGAGAAACCTGTCCAACAACCCCTTAGAGGGCCAATGCAATGATTGCCTAAAAGACATCCCCAATGCTTTGAGAAGTGGATTTCAAAATATCAAGGTAATTGTTACCCAGATATCTCAATTTATGAACAGTGAAAAGAATAATGCGAAACGTCCTATTTAATCTAAGAGGGTGTAACTGGATGTTTAGTATTTTATGCGGCAACAACCACTGGCATTTAGTGGGTCTTCTGATCCACAAGTTATAGAACATTGGGTCAACTCCACGGAGTAGATCTTTTAGGTGCTTCATTGTTCTGAGATGGATAAGGTGACACTATCCATTTATCTTCTATATGGAATTATGGTATTTGATTAAGAACACCAAGCTATGTGATGGAATTGAATAGACAGAATGGGAAGACTTTAAGATCATGTTTCATAACAAGTATTTACCATGAACTATTCATACGAAGATGGATCGAGAATTCATATATGTCTAGAAAAATGAAGTAGAATCTGTCACGACCTACGAAGTGAATTTCACAAGGACTACAAGGTACAATTCAGGTTTTGATATAAAAATGATAGAAAATTTGATTGATTCTTTAGTGTATTAAAACAACACCATTGAGAGGCTCTTGAAATTTGGGAATTTATGAGTTATGATGAAGATGATAAGTGTTCCCCAAAATTTGAGATGTAATTTATAGAATAGTCCCAAGGATATTTTTATAAGAAAGTAATGATGGGGTGTCAGGATGAAGGATCTAATAATAAAGTTAAGATGAAAACTCAAAGACCCACATGCCAAAAATATAGGATTTTGCGTAATGGGAATTTCATCAAAGTGACGTAGAAATGCTTGATGTCTGGGAAAGAATTCCAAAAAGCTCAAGAGTGTCAAAAATGTACGATAAGGAAGGAGAATGTAGTAGAAGAAAGGGAGACCCAGTAATAGTTCAATTCTACAACTATAGTGAGAAAGGGAACTATGAAAGCCAGTGTACTAAACCTCGAGTCCTTGAGGGTAATCATCGTTAGTATCCACCATAAACAAAGGAAAAAGGAAATTATTATGACATAGCCTCTACAAAATGGAGAAATATAATTAATTATTAATAGTTACACTTATTATTCAGTCGAAAATGGAAAAATTATAATTGGATTCTAGTTATATGCATTCCCTTATATCTTGTAAGTTTTCTATAACTATAGAATCGAAGCCTCGAAACCTTGAAGGAGAGATATCTGTAAAATAATCAAGTAGTGAAATCATTTCAACCCAAGTGTTTGACTCTTCTCCTATTGGTGTATGTGGGATGATTCTTCAATCGAATCTCACAATACATCCCACGGAATAATTCGATGCTATAATGGTAATGGATTGGATCTCGTTATATAGAGCACATATCAACTGTCAAGAAATGGAAATTGCTTTTTATATTTTGAACCATCCTATGATCCTCTACAAATTCAAATAAGATCGTGAATATCCTTTGAAAAAATCTTCAATAGTTTGGGTGTTGATACCCTATGAAGAAGCATACCTCACCCAAATAGCTGAGTCAAAGGAAAGTGCCAACCTTGAGGAAATTCCCATCATGAGGGAATACAGTGATGTATTTCCCAGAGATTTACCCAGACTTCCTCCAGATCATGGGGTAGATTTCTCAATAGAACTCATACATAGAGCTACTCTTATCTCAATTTTTCCCTATAGTATGGCTCCTATTAAACTAGAGGAGTTAAAGAAGTCATAGTATGAGAATTTGGACAAATTGTTCAGATTCCCTAGTGCAACACATTGGGGCGAGATAGTTCTCTTTGTGAAGAAGAAAGATGGATAAATGTGTTTGTGTATCGATTATCAGGAACAAAACAATATAACCATAGCGAACAAGTTTCATCTTCCAAGGATTGATGATTTTTTAGATTCTTTAAGAGGAGCTCAATACTTCTCAAAGGTGGATCTTTGACTGTATATCATTACCAAAGGTGATGAAAGAGGATATTTAAAATACTACCTTCCGTACCAGGTATGGGAACTCTGATTTTCTGGTGATTCCCTTTGGACATACTAATTCCCATGAAATATTCATGTATTGGATGAATAGAATCATTATACATTACCTAAAAAAAATTATTAGTTTTTATCGATGATATTCTCTTCTACTACAAGAGAATGGAGGAACATTAAGAACACCTAAGACTTTTTTTTTCAACATCGAGAAAGGAGAAGTTGTACTCTATGTTCCAAAATTTTGAATTTTGGATGAAGAAAGTCATGTTAATGAGACCTGTGATCAAAAGTGTGGGAATTTATGTGGACCCTTAAAAACTAAATGTAATTGAGGAATGTACCAAGCCTTCTAGTGTCATAGAAATCTATAGTTCTTGTGGATTAGATGGGTACTACCGAAGTTTTCTGAGAAGTTTCACATGGTTTTCAAGAAAAATAACTAATTTAATAAGGAAAGGGGTAATTTATGTCTAGATGAAAGAATGTGAGGGATGCTTTGAGGTTCAAAAGAGAAGGTTGATCGTTTCACCTGTACTCACATTACTGAAAAGTAGATAAATTTTGGTGATATAATGTGATTCTAAAAAGAAATTCTTTGGTTCTGTACTCACGTAAAATGATAATGTGATAGCCTATACCTCATTAAATATGAATATCCATGAGTAGAACTAAATGAAGAATGATCTAGAGTTAGAATCCATGACTTTTCCATTGAAAATCTGGGGGCACTACCTTTATGGTGAGAAATGTGACGTATACACAGACCACAAGAGCCTAAATTAAATATTCACACCAATGGAGCTCAAAATGAATCAACAGAGATAGTTAGAGATAATCAAAGACTACTATTTATCTATTCACTACCATCTTGGAAAGGAGAACAAGGTAGCTGATGCTCTAAGAAGAAAATAACCTACTACACTATCCATGTTACATATTGAGAAAGAACACATCCTCTTGATATCCAAAGGATGGATTTGGAAATAATAAGAGTAGAGGATACATACTATAATTCCCAAATGATTTCAATACCATACATCTAGAAAATGATTAAGGAGGAACAAATGGATGATCTAAAGTTACAAAAGAATGTGAATATAGTAAAGTATGGGAAAAAGCTAGAGTTCCATATGAATAATGATGGTGTGATTTGGTTTGGAGAAAGACTTTGTGTGACTTCATCACTAGTGGTAAAGAATGACATATTTGAAAATGAACATTACTCAACATTATCTATCCATCCTAGTAGCACTAATACGTACTGAGATCTTTGAGAACACTTTGGGTAGGTTAACATGAAGAAGGAGATTGTAGAATATATCTAAAGGTTCTTGGTATGTTAGAAAGTTAAAGAAGAGTGGAAAAGGTCCAAATGTATGATGAATCAATTGCCTATACCCATGTGGAAATGGGAGAATGTCACAGTGGACTTTATCATGGGTCTCCCGAAGACGTCCAAGGAAAATAATGCGATATGGGTTGTGGTTGACCGAGTCGCAACGACTGCCCATTTTATCTCTATTCAGGAAGATCCATAGTTTGAACAACATGAAAAGATATATGTTAAGGAATTTTTCAGACTACATGTTGTTCAAATCTTGATTGTCTCTGACTGTGGTGTATGTTCACATCTAAATTCAGGAGGAGTCTTCAACATGCTTTGAGTACTGAATTAAATTTTAGCATGGCATGTCACCCCCAAACAGATGGACAATCATAATGGACTATTAATACGCATGAATACATACTAATATCATTATATTAAGAATTCAGAGGTGTATGGTACCATCATATCCCACTGGTTGAGTTCTTATACAACAATAGCTTCCACTTGAGTATTTATACAGCTCCAGATGAAGCTATATATGGAAATCCATGTAGAACTCCAACCTCTTGGGATGAATTTGGAGAACGAAAGCTAATTGGACCTGATCCTGTAAAAGAGATGATAGAAAAAGTTCAAATCATCCGAAAACCTACCAAAACTACTCAGAGTCAGAAAAAGATCTTTTTTTACAACCATCGAAGGGACTTGGATTTTGACATTGGTTATAATGTCTTCATTTAATATCATTAAGGAAGAGATTCATGTAGTTCAAAAAAAATTAATGCTAAGAACAAGGTATATTGGCCCCTTTACTATCCTTGACCACATATGATTTGTCTCTTATCGTCTTCCACTTGCATAGAATATGGCTTAAGTTCATGATCTCTTTCATGTATCACTCTTGAAGAAGTGCATACCAGATCCCTCACATGTACTGAACTCAGAGTTGGTTGAACTAGAAGAAGATATCTCTTATGAGAAGCATCCTCCAAAGATTCTGGAGAGGAGAGATAAGGTCCTACGCAACAAAACAACCTATCTTGTTAATTTATTTTTGTGGAACCAAAAGTTTGTAGAAGCTACGTTGGCACCATAAGAGGCAATGAAGGAGACGCACCCTCACCTGTTTGTGTAAAACAATATTTCAATGGAAAAAATTCATAAGGGGAGAATAATATAACAACCCAAAGTTTTATCTATGGAATTAAATTCTATTAATTATGCCTTATAGTAAAATGAAATTATAAAAAACAGTGAAATATAATGATACTAAAAACTTTTAGATCATTGAAAATAATTTTTCCACTTCTATGTTTTGAATTATAAAAATATGACATACATGGTTGCATTCAGGATGATTTTTTGAGTCTAATGGAACAAACATAATTTTTGGTGAATAATAACTTACCATTACAAATAGTACCACACCCTTATGAATAGTAATAAGACCCTTATAAATAGTAAATCATCCAAAATAATAGTAAACTCACCCATGAATGATTAAAATAAATTTAGGCATCTTATAATTGATAATATGACCACAGTGAAAGTATTTGTATTTTTGTAAGTCATAAATAGCGAATTATAATTAGTTAATTAATTTAAAAGAAAATGTTTTTTTCTAAAAAAATTTCATATATTAAAAATTATATGTCTAATGGTTTTAAGATAATTTTATAAGAACTTCTGTAATTTTTGAATGCATTATAAAATTTGTTTTAATTTTAAAATTTGTATTCTTCAAGTAATGATTTTAATTAAAAATTAAATTAATCATATTTAGAAAATTATTTTTAAAAATAGAGATGATTTTTTGATTCTACACATTGTTGAAATTTTAGGGTTATTTTTTGGTATTTTTCTGAAATACATGAATTTTTTATGAATGGTTGAATGTTGTAATTCACAAAATAAGTTCAATTCATTAATTATGGAGTCATGTATGATTTTATGCTGATTTTAATCCCAATTGGTTAGAACTAATTATAACTTATTACTATTTTTGGTTATATAGTCATCAATATTACTTGTCTTCTGGAGAAACAATAAATTAATGAATATAATATAGTGAAAACCCCTCTATCCTCCACTAAAGTACCACACCTTGCACCCTAATTTATTCACACCTCTAAATTCTCTATACATGTTTCAACTCTAACCAAACATATTACATACCCCTACCTAACGTCCAAAAGCTTCTATTCCTTTCATAAGACCAGGCTTATGTTTTTTAAGTAGGATCTCTAAAATAGGATTCAAGAGGTAATTCCTCTCTCTCTTTTCCTTTAATTTTCTTTCAATTCCATGTTGTTTTCTTAATCTCTCCCCCACATATCCCCATACACATGATATGTTAAATCTAGTATCATACATATACTATAATATTATGATAAAAATGGGATATTTTATCTTCCAACCCGCTTCTACTCTTATTTTTATATTAAAAAGGAAAACATAGTTCGTGATGAGTTAATTTATAACTTTCAAGAATGACATTATTATTTTCCATTACCACATTCAGATCTGGTCATGAAACCATTTTTATAGTTGAACCAGATTATTTTATTTGTATTATTTCTTATTTAATTTTCTTGAACTGACATATTTAAATATAACTAAATGATTCAACAAAATAAGTTCATTGTGGCCAAAAAACCTCTTGAATTAACCCAAATGATCATAATTAAATTCCTATATGATGATTTATTATCATGGTATATAAATAAATTTTTTCTAAGCTCTTTTTATGGTCTATAACATCATAAATAACATATAATTTCAATTTGAGATCTTTATCCACGTTTTAAATGAACTTCTATTCAAGAATACAGGTGAACCATTCTACAAAAATATAAAAAAGAACATTCCCAAAAAAATGAATTTAAACTCAACAACTCGTCCAAAATACAATAAATAAACTTAATAAAAACACAATGAATATTATTAGTGTAAAAAAGGTTCTATAATAGTTAATTAATGAATATAATGTGGTTAAATAGGACACTAAAGTGAGTAAATCCTTCAGATACAAGGTAATGGGAAATTCTCAAACCCAACTCTCATACTTTGGGTTTTCAATATTTCAACCCATTTTTAGTATGGAAATTCTTAAAAAATAATTTTTTCATAATTATATTACCTTTTTGGATATATATGTTTCCACTATAGTTTATTTCAAATAAATATTTTTCCCAAAGAACTATACTTTCAAAAACACACCGTTTACTTCTCACTAAATGTCGCTAGTTCTTGTATCAAGTATGTTATTCTCTCTTTCCTTTTGAAACCCAAAGATTATGAATGTGTTATTTTGAGATGAAACCCATTCGTTTCCATGGTTTATTTTTTTTTCAATATTGATATATGTTCTATGTTTCATGCATGGTAATGAAAATTTTATAATGTGTCAGGTGTGTCAGAATTATATAGCACAATATGAATGTTTGAATGTGATGGGTGTACCCAGAATTATAAAACACTCAAATTAATTGGGTAAAGTAATTAATATCATGAGTTATATGGGAATTATTCTCTAACATGATGCTATAATTTTTCACCAACATGTGTGGATGTTAACCACTAAGACATGATGTTTTAATTTTTTATGAATTGCAACATTTCATGTATATTATTAGTGCTTACTCTCATGTTCATGACTATTTTCCTATATTATGACTATGTTTACCAATTGTTATATTGTTCATAAACATCCTCTTACTGGGATTTTAGCTCACCCCTTTTGATGTATATCCTTAAGTTATTATGTGTACTATAGAGTTTTCAAGGGACAATATGAATCTATAGAATAATGGATTAAATAAATTTTTACATTTTATATCGTAATTTTTTTGTACGGTACTAGTTTTCCCAATACACTAATCTTTTATATCATTGTTGGGTAATACTATTATGTTGTTTATATTATAAATGATGTATTAGTTCTATATGAAAATGATGGGTCGCTATATGAATCTTCCAGAAACATCCAACATATACTCCCAAATTCCATTCTCACATTATATAATACTAAATTTTGTTAAAAAAATCCATCAATGGAAGTCTATTGGTGAAAACATAAATTAGTTACCTGATGAAGAGGTAACATTCATCAATGTTCATATTTATTATTTTTCCTTCTCTACTAGATTAATTTATTTTTAAATCATGAATATATAATTAATATATTATCTTAAATATAATGTGATTTTTTTAATTTAAGGGTTTTACATACACAAACTCACTCTTCCATCAAATGACTAAGAAAATAACTTTTCATGTGTATGACAGACTACCGACTCACGAAACAATGTCGTTCATTTTTCTATTACTACCTTTCATGGTTGGTAATTATGATGGAAATAATATTTTTGTGATATATAATATATTTATGATATGTTAATACCTCTGTAATTGGTATATAATATACACAATCATGCTCTCCAGTTAGTGGGAATAAGCTACTATCGTCTGTGGATGTGTGGAATACCTCCTCCTCAAAGTGATGTGATATGTTCACACTTTACATGGAATACATTAAGTATGGTTTTAATAAATATTTGTTACATAAATGATATTTATATGATATTAATTGCATAATTACTTTTCTGGAAATATAATAAATCATTTTTTTTATTACTCTTTTACACACTGAATATATAATATCATTGTTTGTGGACATGTGGAATATCACCTCCTCGAATAGAGGAGATTTATTTTACAAAAAAAATAATGATATGTATAATTTTATATATTCAAATATAACTTCATTTATGATGTAAAGATAATTATGGAAGGATAAATATGATTTACCTTCTTTCTATAATGATCATTGAATAATGGGAACATTACACAAGTGTATGTATTGTCTACTATCTCGAGGATTATTACTTGGGATCATTTTTCAAAACCATCATCCAGGATTAGTTTTAAATATATTATTTATGTATAAATATAAAAATTATGCCATTATTATTATTCTTGAGTTGTTTCAATATTTCTCCCTTTAACCATCCTTAACCTACCCAATTCTTTTTTCAGATAAAACGAATAATTTCAAAATAGCCGATGTAAATTAACTGTTCAAATAGGTTTATAAATAATTGTAATAAGTTAAATAAAAGTAATTATATACTTGGAAAACATTATAAGTTACGTATATAATTAACATAAGTTTATTATTTTGGAATTTAACGAAACACGGGACAAGTCAGACTCAATGTAAGGGACTTCATCTCTATCTCATTTAATTAAGGCATATTTTGATGTTATATGACCAAATTATTTTATGAGGTGTATATACATAACCTTTGAAATATAAAATAATTAATTAATTTATTATCATCTTATTTAAAGTTCTCTTAAATGTTATTCCATAATGGGGATTTTTATTCAAATGTTTCAAAGTTGTATGAGACACTTTGATTTAAAAATATTTCTTTAAATAATATTTGATGTAACTAAAAAATATTTTCCTCCATGATGTTATTTTATATGTTGAAATAAAAGGATTATGAAAGTCATTTAATTTATATTTTAAATTTCATTCAATGAGATTTCAAAATGGATTCTTTTTTAAATGTTTTATAAAGAACATTTAGAAAAAAGACAAAAAGAATGTTCTATTATTAAAGTACACGGTGAAATTGAAAATTTCACTTCTGTTGTCATTGTTTTATTCTTGTATTCCATTAAATGATTTAATTTTTCCTTATAAGAAAAAACAAATTTATATTTTTTGGTATTTGGGTATGGAAAATGGTTTTTCAATGGAAAGGTCCATCTTGATATTGAAAATGAATTGATTATTTCAATATCTTGAAATATTTACTTATGGGTGAAAATGAAATTTTATGAGTGACATTTTGAATATTGATTAGTTTTATTTTTTTATTATATAATGGTATTTGGTCTTTTTATGAGTGGTTACATGATAAACTAATTATTATTTATTATATGATATATCAATGACATATGGTTCACTTATAATCCTATGATGAGTGGGTACATGACTACCCTCTATTGTATTGTGTATGGGATTTGACCATATAGTAATTCCATTTATAAAGGAAAAAATTATGGAAATAAACTTCATGGTTATTGCATTTATAAGAATGAAAATTTTTATGATATCCCAAGATAACATTAATTTTATCTATGCTTTTTATGGCTCTTATGGTAATCTTGTTATTATATGATGTGTAGAAAATGAGATTAATTATATAGAAATTATTTAATACTTATTAAGGGTGAAATGTATTAATTTATGAAAATGTTTTTAGGGGTTTTAATGATTATCAATGGACTAACAATTTCCTTCTTTTTTATATCCCTCGCTATGATTTTTATGATAATTCCTTATTTTTAAATGTGGTTCATAAGATTTAAATACATGTAATGTATTTGAAGAATTAATGTTGAATGTAATGAAATTTTTTAATATAATATACCACAATTTATTTTAAATTTTTAACATTATAAAAAATGGATATTATTCAGAAGTGTCAACATGGTATTTAATAGGTTTTTTATATGATTTGTGGGCTAATTCTCTCAAACTCTTACATGAAAAGATTTTTAACCTGATATAAAGTAAAATTATTAACTGAAACTTATTATTATGTAATGATTTAGGCCATGTAATTATAGTTGTCATTAATGGTCAGTTTATAAAAATTCAGATGATAGGGTAATACAAATAACATTCCCATGAAATATTATACCTTTTGAACTAGTTAAAATGTAATTGTATTTGAAGATAAACATTTGTCTTTGTATATATAAATCTATTCAGAATTGTGTTCTATAGAGAAATCAAGGAATATGTATTTGGAAGTAACCAAGAGGAATATTTCATTCCAAATTGGTATATGAAGATGGTTGGAATCAAAAAAGAATAGTTTGTGGAATTAATTTCGTAGTTGAATTAGGATATAAATGGTGGAGGTATACTTTCTAGAGAGGAACCCGATCTACCCTAAATGAACATATATTTTATAGATAATTTCATCTGAAAACCCCCCACATCATTCAATGGATAATCTATCACTAAGGAAGTTAAATTATGGATCAATTGTCTGGAAAATGTATTTGATGCCATGTGATTTTTAAAACATCAAAAGGTACCAGTTTTTATTTATCATTTTGATGGTGAAGATGATTGATGTTGGTATGTGGTTAGTAATACCAAATAGACATAGGATATCAATGATTTTAAATGGGAAATATTCTAGGATACATTCCTTGAGAAATATTTCCCTAAGGTTGTTAAAATACAAATGGAAAAAAATGCCAAGGAATTGAGGAAGAAAGATAAAGATTCCATATAATTATATAAAGAAATCTTCAAAATATTGGCCAGGTATGTGTCATATTTTATCTAAGATCTTGGTAGTATGATAAATAGGTATTATTGAGGATAAAATCTCATATTTTTAAAGGCATTGGATTCTCTGGAGTTCAAAATCTATGATAAAACTATTCAATGTTATGAGAATATAGAAATAGAGTTTACCAAGGATCATGTGTCCTATAGAAAAAATAAAAAGAAGAGTTACAGTTGGTAGGAAATGGGAAAGAATTCATAAAATATTTTTGGTGTTAAAAAACCATAATTCATATCTTTAGATATGTTTGATAAAAATAATATTAGAGAATGTCCTTTAAGGTCTAGGAAATGCTTCCAAAGTCATTTGATTAGTCATATAGTGTGTGACTACATGGGAGATGATCATGAAAATAATGAAAAGACAATTGAAATATGTTTTTAGCTATTATATGATTTTTCATTAGCTAATGTGTGTATAATTTTTTATTGCTAGTGTGGAAATCATTATGATTGAAAAAATAAAGGTATTTTACAATCATTTTCTACTAATACAGTTGATCTTGGGCCATCAAATGAAGTGGTGATCGATACGATACTTATTTATTGGAATTATATCAATACCCTTTTTGAATAGAGATATTAACATTTTTTCATTTCATATAAATTTTTCAATAAATTGGGAATATCACATAATGAAAGTAAGATAGATATTTTTGTAAAAACTCTTAGTAGAAGTATTAATAAATGTTTGATTTATAATAATATTCATATTGACATTAGGGGGTTGGTCTTCCCTGAAAATATTGTAAAACATTATATAGTAGAGTTTTTTTATCAATAATGGTATGGATGTGAGTTTTGTTTAACTTGATAAAATATATTTATGTATAAGAATGTGGTGTTCAAAAATTTAATGCATTCAATAACATACCAAGTAGATGAGAAATTGATTATAAGTGGAAATGAATGTTACCCAGTTAAAATTATTGAAAATAATTAAATTATTCAAATTAGGGATATTCTAGTTGTAAATGAATACATGGATATTTTTTCAGTTGTTTCTTCTTGTGTTATTCAGGATCGAGAAGTTGAGTTTACAATTGACTTAGTACCCAATGCAAATCCTATTTTTATACACCCTTATCAAATATATCAAGAGAAAATATTAGAATTGAATACAAAATTATAGGAGTTATTATAAAAATGCTTCATCTAACATATCACCTCATCATGGGGTGCTTTTATGCTGTTTGATAAAAATAAATATGGAACCCTGAGACATTTATTTGATTACTGTGATTTTAAAAACGTCAAAATTTTTATGAGTATCATTTTCCTCATGTTGATGATTTGTTCGATCAGATCCCAAGAGAAAAATATTTTTGAATGGTTGACCCGAGTTAAGGATACCATCAGTTGTTGGTGAAGGAGTAATACAATCAGATGATTACATTTCCAACTGGACATGGTCATTATAAATTTTTTGTTATTCCATCTTTTTTACCTAAATCACCTATTTTATTCATGTATCTTATGAATATAACTGTTGTTGAGTTATAAAATATGTTTTTATTGTGTTTAATTATAAAATATGAGTATATTCTAAAACTAAAGTGGAACATTAAATATATCTAAGGGTTTTTTTGAATACATTAAATGGAAATAAATTGTATAGTACATTTAGAAAGTGTAAATTTTGGTTTCAATAAATTTCATTTCTAGTGCATATTGTTTATAAATATGGAATAACTACTGACCCTACTAAATTTTTTGTATAAGTGGACAATACATACCAATGTCATGAACATTCATTTTCTTCTTAGATTATAGGGTTATTATTGAAATTTTATTGAAATTTTTTCTAAATTATCTGACCAACTAACTTATCTAACAGGAAATTGGGTTAGTTTTATCAAGATAGAATAATTTGATGTATGTTTTCAAGAACTATAAAGAATATTGGTCAATTGTATAGTTTTCTACATGACTTCTATAAATGGTGAACACGTCAATTACAATTATGCTTCATTAAAAAGACTTGGTTGTGTCTTCATGTAGAATAATAAGGTAATTTATTATGATTCATGTTAATTGAAATCACATGAGTATAATTACCATACACATGATTTGGAATTAATTTTTGTTGTTGTTTATTTAAAATTTGGTGGGATTATTTGAAAGTAGTTAAGCGTTTAATATATACTGGTCACAAAAGATTAATGTATATAATCACCAAAAAATTATAGAAACTAATATAGAGAAGATAGTTGGAACCAATCAAGGATTGTGATTGAACGATTTATTATTTTATTTTAAATAAAAACAAGGTGGATGGTTTATTGGGTCAAAAAACTAATTTTAAATTAACCATTTTATATTTAGAATATGACCCTTTGATTAATGATTTTTTTTAATTTTGCTTTAGAAGTTGCAGATGTTGGGAAATCATCTATTTTGATTCAGGTTTTAGTGTAGTTGAATTTTTTAGAAATAATTAAGAAGAACTAGAAGGTGTAAATATATTTTAATGAAAAGGTTGAATCCATTACGAATGTTAATTCTTATTATTTATAATTCTGATGAATAATATGATTAATGATTTGGAAAAATATAATATGTTCCTTGTGATTCATAGTTGGGGATAGAGTTGTTCAATGAAGCTGATAGTTATATATTTTCTCTTCTTTTGGGTAGCACAAGGATGTACATTGTCCTTGAGGATTATTACTAGTGGTATGGAATGAAAAGAGATATTTCTGAATTTACTATGATGTGTTTGAGTTAAATGTATGTTAAATAATAATGGTAGTTACAAAAGAGGTTGCTTTAATATTTTGCACTACCAGGGTAGAAATATGAGAATATATCAACAGATTTCAAGGAATTATTTTTAAATAAATCTCAATTTTATAATATTATTTGGGTTATCATTAATTGGTTAACGAAATCAGCACACTTCCTTCTCATTAGAGATACAATGTATTTAAAATAGACTTATTGACTATATATAGAAGATATTATCAAGTTACATGGCATTCCTCTCTTTATTGTATCAGATCATGGCCCCAGGTTACATCAATTTGTTTTTTCTGAAATGACTTCATAAGTCACTAGGTATGGAATTGAATTTCAGTACAAATTTTCATACTCAATACGATGTATAGTCTGAGTAGACTATTCCTACATTGGAATATATGATTCATTAATTCTAAATAAATTAACAAGGAATTTGGGATTGGCATAATTCTTTGGATGAGTTTATTTTTTATTACTATAGTTTTAATTCTAATATAGAGATGACACCATTTGAAGAATTATATGGAAAACAATGTTGGAAACCATCATTTTGAAATGATGTTAGAGAAAGGAAGTTACTAAGATTAGATTTGGTAGAGGATCCAATATATAATGTTAAATTTAGTCACATATATAAGATAACAGCTCAAGGTAGACAAAAAAGTTATGTGAATAACCAGAGGAAGGATATTTACCTCGACGTAGGCGATCATTTCATTCTAATAGTTTCTCCACACATAAGTGTGATGTTTTTTAGTAATAAAGTTAAGATGAGTCGATGGTTTATATGTCTATATAAAATATTGGAGAATGTTTGATCAGTTTCTTATAGAGTGGATTTAGTTCCATGTTTGTCATAGGTACAAAACATATTTTTTTGTTTCAATGATAAAAAATTATTTAATGTATTCATGTCATGTTTCGTTCCCTGAAATAGTTCGTTTGGAATTGAATCTTTCTTATGAGGAATAACCAATTCAGATTCTTGACCACATAAAGATTGTGTTTCTAAATTAGTGGATACATCAGATTATGGTTATATAGAAAAAATATGTGGATAAAGGGGAAATAAAGTAATCTTAAAATTCTATGATGAAAAAATATCCCCCACTTACTTAATAAGTGGATAAAATTGTGAAGACGCAATTTCAAAACAGGTTAAATTTTGTAATGTCCAATGTAATGAAAAAATATATATTTTTCATAATTATTAACATTTTCTATTTAGATACTAATTCTAAATTAAAATGGATGATATGTTCAATAGTGTATACAACACAAAACATGATCTCTTTTAAAATATTGTGATTTATGTGAGACTGAGGTATAGCGAACAATAATATAATATTAATATAATTATTTAATATTTCATTTTTGTAAAATTTTATTGGAATAATTTATTTAAAAATAAATTTTGAAACATTATAAATTTTTTCTATGAAAATAAACGTCATTTTTTAAATCAAAATATCTAAATTTACCTTGGTTTAATTTTTGGTATTTTTCGGATAATTTTTATTTTATTATAAATAGTGAAAAACCAATGAATTTTGATTGAAAGGGTTTTTTTGTATAATTTATTATATAGTTAATTAAAATAGTAATTACATATTAAGGTTTAATTAGTTTAATTAAAATTTAATATATCCAATTAATAAATTGGAATTAATGTCACCAAGAAATTGGGAATAAAAACAATGTATAATTTTGAACATTTTTACTTAAAAACATCGTTGTTTCATCCCATTAGTGGGATTAATTTAAAATTAATTTCATTCAACTTAGTGTTTGGAATTTAGAAAAATATATTCTATTTTTTGAATAATCGTAATTCATATTTTATATTAATTTAACATTATTTTTTTCCAAAAATATCATTGAAAGCAATTAAAATTATTAATAGTGATTAACGTAAAAATGTGTGTAATTTGTCTTTAAAATATATTATTAAATGGAAAAATGACCTATAAACTTTTAAAACCCCATTTTAAGGATTTAATGCGATTATATAACCACTTGGATAAAATATTAATCATTATTGGAGTCACATGATGTAAGGAAGAACTTTCAATAGTGTTTATCTTTTTATATTTACCAGAATGCCACTCCCACTCAACTATGAAAAGGCACTCACCCTCAATAATAATTCATGCATATCAATCCATTTGAGTAATCCAAAATCTACCCAAATAATTACCCAATATCCCCCTTATAATACTTGAAGTTTCATTTCGGGTAGAAATCCAATCAAGGATGTCCTTTGGTGAAAACAACAAATTAGTTACCTAAAGAAGATCTAACATTCATCAATGTGAAATTTTATTTTGTTTCCATCTCTACTATGTTAATTTAGCTTTCTATCCTGATTAAATAATTATTGTATTACATTCAATATATGTATATTTTTTTATGGTATGGGTTATACCTACAACTACACACACATCAATCAATTGGATAACAAAATAACCATTGGTGGCTACGGTGGACTACCGCCTCATAAAACACTGTCATTTTTTTCCTATACTATCTTTCATAGTTATGAATTATGATATAAATAAAGTTCTATTTATGTATATAATGTTTCTTATGGATTCATAATTTTTTAATTATATATAACATTTACCATCAGGCTTTTCATTTTGTGGGAATACGATTACATCGTTTTTTGACGTGTGGACCACCGCCTCCTCAAAGCAATGCAATACATCCAAAATTTATATGAAATGTATTAAGCATTGGTTTAAAAAAATCACATGAATGAAATACATATTATTGTGATAGAGTAATTAAATTAATATAAATATAATATATCATTATATTTTTTACCCATTCACACATTGATAAAAATAAATATAATTGTATTAATGATTTAATGATCATTTTCAAAATATAAATATTACATAGTTTCATTCCATAATGATCATTGAAAAATTGGAATGTTACTCGTGCGTACGTATGACCAGTCATCATCATGATCGTAACATTGGTTCATTTTTCATAAAAATAATTCCTGACATATTATCATAGTATCATTTATGTATAAATATTATAATTGATTCATGATTATTATTCTGGATATGTTTTAATAATGACCTCGTTAACCATAGTTTACCTACGAATGTCGTTTTTTACACCAAAGTCGAATATGGTCAAAACATCCCATGTAAAATTAATTGTTCAAGTAGTTGTATACAAATATGTAATATGTAAAATAAAAATTATTTATAAACATGAAAAAATTTCTAAAAAAACATAATTAACATTATTTTATTATCAAGAAGATAAACACATATTTGACATGTCTAATTACAGGTAAGAGACTTCATCTCAATCTCATTTCATTGAGTCATATTTTGATATAATACGGCCACCTTATTATATGAGGTGTATATGTAGACTCTTTTACATGTCATAGATATAATTTTTTCATTTCCTTTAATTTAATGTTTTGATAAAAAAACTCTTTCAGGGGATTTGTGATTTAAATGAATCAAATTTTTATGGGACGATTTGATTTAAAAATATCTATTTAAATGTTAAAGAATTTAACCTCAATATATTTTACTCTATGATATTATTTTATATTATTTAATAAATGGATTTAAAAATACATATTATGTCTATTTTAATTTTTTTCAATGTTTTTTCAAAAAGGAATTATTTAATATTTTTATGGAGAATTTTTTCACAAATGAAAAAAGGAATGCTCTATTCTTAACATACAGTTCCAAAATGACTTTTCCTACACCAAGTATATTATTTTGTTTTTCCCTTCCTTTTCACAATTTCAAGTTTTCGTAAATAATAAAACAATTTTTATCTTTTTGGGTAATTTGTTATTGGAAATTATTTTTCCAAGTAATGTTATAATTTGTTTTTAAAAATTGGATTTTGAAAATTTATTGATTATTTCATTAAATTGGAATAATTTCCTTTGAGTCCAGAAAACTATTATGAGTGAATTATTGAAAAATTCATCCTTTTATGTTTTATGATTATTTAATGTTAATTAGAAATTTGAAGAGTGGTTACATGATAAACCAATTATGTGTTATTTTGTAATAAACCATGGATGGTTGGTTTCGTGGTAAACCAATGATGGGTGGGTTTGTGACAGCCCTCTAATACATTGGGTAAATAAGTACACCACATGGTTATTCCTTTTGTAAGAGTGAAATATATGTATTTTTTTCACATAGTTATTCAATTTATATAAATTAAAAGATTAATGACTTCCCAATATACCTTTATGTGTTATCTACTCATGCTATGGGTTTTATAGTAATCAATTGATTATAAGAAAGGTATGCAATGAGATTATGTTAAAGGACAAGTATTAAATACTTATAAAGGGTGAAAATTGATACAATATGATAGAATTTTCCTGGGTTTTATGTTTTATCAATGGAATAGTAGTCTCTTTATTTTTATATCCCTTACTGATCTTTTTCTTCTCATACCTCATTTTCAAATGTTTTTCAATGGATTTAATAATGAGTAAGGGATTGGATGAAGTCATATTTAGAGTCATGAATAGTTTTAAAAAACAAATAATTATTTTTGTAAAATTTTTTATATTATGGGGAAAATAGATACAGTTGAATATGGAATATGTCTACCTAAAATAAAGGCTATACTAGAAATCACTTACATAGAGTTTGAATTTCTACGATAGTGCAATAACCTAGAATATAAAAAAATATTTATTATTGTTATATTCGAAATTCATTTAATAAATTTTAATATCATATATTATCAACTTATAATATTTCAATGTTTATTTTTTAATAATATCTTATTAAAAACTTCATTTCAGGGTTTTAACAATTTTTTACACAAAAATTTTTTATTCTGAAATTCCAGTAATTATAATTTGATAATGGTTCCATTACCTCCCAAATTTTATTCATGATTTAATTTTCACATATATTCATTATATATATTATGATTTATCCATAATTTATAGAGTTAGAAAAATGATTTACAACATTCATAGAGATAGTAAGTTGTATATATACTTGTAATTTGCATTCATTTTTTAAAGGGTGGTGTGAAAGAATGTTAAATAATAATATACCATTAAAGAATAATTCTTATATAATATATATCATTTTTATTTATTAATTATATCTTTATTACCATCCTTATAATGTGGAAATGAAAATTAATTCTCACCACTTCATATAGGTGGTAGTCCACACATTTACAGGAGAGATGTTATCGTCTTCCAATGGATAGGAAGGAAAAAATGGTTGTTATGATATTATATTTAAAAAATAATTATTATGTTAAACATGTCATACATGAACTTTAAACTCATCATAAGAATTATCTATAAAATATATCTATTGAAATCTAATTTTATTACATTATGGAGGAGGTAGTCAATGCACATGTATGTGTAGTACATTAACTTACCATTTAATAAAAGAGGGTTTATAATTGTAGTAACATAAAAATAATAATATTTAATTACATTTATGATACCGAATTTATTATTTTTTTATGAACAAAATATACTTAGAGAATTTATATGACAAACTAAATTGAAAGTGGTCGTGTAAGTTGATTACATGTTCTTTGGGATACTTCATTCAGATCCTTTCTTATGGACACATGGAAATGGTATTTTAAGTATAATAGAACCTATATTTAGAGGATATGAAATTTGAGAAGATACTTCATCGGGGTTTTCAAGATATATGGATAAATTTTTGGTATAAAAAATTGATAATGGGTATCATTTTATATGGGAGTTAAGGAAGACACTTTGAATTACTATAATTATTGAAATATAATTGAGTCATTATAATAAAAAATGATTCCAAATAGAGATATATTCAATGTAAAATTAGATAATTTTAAAATGTCATCATCCAATGAATTTGATATATCTTTTTTCATTCATTTTAAACCTTATCGTTTGTAGTAACCCCTTTTCTATCTATTTTTAAAATCAAATGCGTTAACAAGTATTTCAAACCTAAAGGGTTATAATTTTACATATATGAAACTAATTATCTCATAGATTGTAAAGGGATGATATTTTAAAAAATATAGTATTATACTTATCATATTTCTTTATATTTTGTTTTTGAAAATAATTTAACAAATGCAACTTTTCATAAAACATATTTGATATCATTTTAACCACTAATCACATATTTTGACATTGAAAAAAATGAAATAAAATTAGTACATGAGTGAAAACCTCTCATAAATCTATAATATTTTATAATTACCTTGTAAATTTTCATTACATAATAATTAATCAAGATTGTATAATAGTTAATATTTTTAATAATTTTTTTTGTTTAATTGAATAAATAATGCATTAGTGTAACATAAGAATTTAAGGTAATTATTTAATTAATATTTGTTCATGAAAATAAGTGGGTGGTTTTTCTAAATGGTTGATTATGGTGGGTTTAATGTATGTACATTCCTTCACATTGGATTCCCCATTTTTTACCTTCATAGAAACTACTATATTTTCCCACATCCATATTTGAGTACGAACCTACCTTCCAAAGGTAGTAAACCTATTTAAGTTTTAGACCCAATGAAACTTAGGAACTCATATTAATTAGGAGAATGGGTGGATGGGATCATCACACCATTTTGGTTATAATTTTTTCATACATTGGGACACTCTAATAGAATTAGGAAATATTCTTGAATTTGTTCCTAATACTAATATGAGATCAATTACCCTGATAAAATGTCCAAGGATTGAATCCCTTTATCAGTAAATGTGGTATATTACTGAGACCTTCTATATATATCTGAGGTTATCCATTAATTTCTTATTAATGAGTACCCTCTTTTATTTTTAATTTATATAACTAGGCACCACAGAGTTTACATCCATCCAGAGATGCAAATAATATTTTGAGGATGAGATTGAATCTTTATGAGGCATCCTACCAATCCTATTCATAATTGGAATACAAACACACATTTTTTGTTCAAACCATGTAGTTTAAAGTCATTGGTAATTGATTTATATGTATTCACTTAGGCATTGGGTGTTGATCTTGTACCATAGAATGTCATACTATATATCCTGGTTATAGAAGTAATCAGATTAATCCAATTTTGATCATTCCCCTTAGCCCTATACTGAGGGGAATTATCTTATATGGGGTCAGTAATGTTATGTCGTTGATAAGTTCCTACATGATGAGGTTTCCTAGGATGGGGAAAATTCATGATTGAATTGTTAGGATTATTGGAAATCATTAAGCCCATGTGAGTCGTTCTCACGCTGATAAACAAGAGATAATAATCCTTCAGTATCCTTGCATATGGATTTAGGCATTGTGCATAAGGAAACCCTAATATGGTATTTAATATATAGATCAGGCCTTAGGAAGGAATCCTACCTATCCTAGTTATATTATTAATAATTGTCATAGTTTAGTATTCTCAATTATCCACTAATGGATGAGGAATAATGGTAATCCCCTTGAAAATATTAAGTCCCATAAGTTTGAGTATCAAAAATATGGGGGGCATATTGTAAGTTAAATGTACAGTGAGCTCAAGACTTAGGAAGGAATCTTATGTATCATGGTTATTGCAGGAATAAAAGATCTTATAGTTCAATTTGGATATAGAGCGACATATATTAAGGTGGATTCCCATTAGATCATTGTCTTTAGGAATGATTCCTACATATCCTAGTTAAAGAAGAAATCAGGGTTATCATAGTTCAATTTATGGGGGAATGACCTCCTTTCCTTTGTAATGGACTGGCCTTTCATCCCTTTCATTAATACTTCTTTCCTTCCTCCTTTTTTGTTAATCCCTCATTACGCTAAGGTTCGAAACCTTCATAAAGGCTCACCACAGCTTTCAATTTCTAAATATCAGTTCAACACAGCATTAGAACTCCACATATCGATGATGGTGGCTAGATTTAGGGGTCTCCATCCCTTTGTTGATAGTTTTGATATATTTTTCTTCGATTCATGGGGAATTCAATATCATACAGTGGTGGGTCTTCTCAATCGGTGCAAATTGATCATCCACTTCTCCTCAAAGTATAACAAGATTATCGTCTGGTACTGCACTCCTCATGTATTTAATGAATGCTATATTTATCTCCTTCTATGGTCTTCTAAATTCATCATGAATCTCAACCATCCTTCATCAACGATGTGGGTAAACATTCAAGACCTGCCACTACCTTTCAAGAACCCTTCTATTATATGTATTCTAGGGAATATTGTTGGAAGATATTTGTGTTCTGATGATCACACGAGAGTAGATTTTTACCCAATATCACATCGCGTATGTGTTGAGGTTGATGTTTTGATACCTCCAATGGAATGGATGTAGATTTCAGTCTTAGAAGAGTTCAGATGGAAATAGAGGGTGGTGTTTGAATCATGGCCAACATTATTCTTGGGATTTCATAGACTTGGACATTCAGTTTCTAGTTTCCATTGTGGGATCCGGGTTAAGCAAAATGTGATCAGTACTAATGAGGGATTTGAGGTGCATGTTGATCCCATAGATACCCAAATTGTTTGGGATAGTTCCGGTTTTAGCGAGTATTAGGAGGTGTATGCGGTTACTCTATAGGCATTAGAACATGAGGAATTTCTCGCCGCTGAACCTATCATTAAGGAGATTGAGCTCTAGAAGTGGTGTCCCTTGGTTTATATAGTGGTAGTAAAGAGTTTGACGTATAAGGGGGTATAACTATGGGTTGTAAAAATATTTTCCATTTAAAACATGATTTGGTTCAAAATAGAGAAGAAGAGGATGGTCCCATAGATGTTGCAATGGTGGATCTACCACTTACATGAAGCCCTATCAAGGAAAATGAGGTGAGATTGATAGGGAGTGATATTTAGGATCCTAGTGACTCTCAAGATTGAGGCTTGGAGGATACTAACAAACATCTATAGTTCATGCGTCATGGATATGAGCATCTTGCAAGATCAAACACGATGTAGGGGAAGTCCTTGTGGGATGCAACCGAATATCAGTGTGGATAAGGGAAGATGGATGGAGTGAGTGTCTTAGGGACCTTCAACCCAAAAATACTTAGTGCCAACTCCACAGTCCATTTGATGGTTGGGTATTGGGGGAAGAAAATTACCCAGGAGAAAAAGGTAGGTAAGGGGGAATCTCTATGTAATAAGAGTCCCCTCAAAGAAGGCATGACGAAAAATTTGGGGAACTATTTTGGTGGTTTGGAAGTTTAAGAACCTCTATTGTCTCAAGAAGAGGATTCTTCAGGTGATGACATCATTTTTCACACATCAATGGATAGAAAGGACTGAATTCATGCAAATGATCCTCATAACACTAGAAGGAATAACGGGAAAAGTACATTAGAGACTCATGGAAATGTGCTAAGGTCTATGGGAAGAACCCAAATGGATGCAAAGATTTCTCCCACTTTATAAAACCAATGAAGACCAGGTTGGTCAATAAGGGTTGAAATAAGAAAAAAAATCTCCATAGAATGTGGAAATTGAAGAATCATGGAGGACTAATAGAGATAGGAATAAAGAATATGGGGAGTTCTTGAATCATATCTTGCACTGAAAGGAAGAAATGCTTGAACAATCTGTATAAACCAATGTCATCGAATAAGATATTAAAATAATCTATGAGTGACGGTTTAAAGTGGATTCCAAAGAGGAGAAAGAAGTTTGGTTATATAAGAAAGATAGAATACTGTCCCAATGATTTAATTAGAGTAAAATCAACTCAGAAGAATTTATTCAAACAATGGAATAGATGATTACTGAATTTGAAGAGCTTATTAGAGAGAATCTAGATACCCACGATAGTACGCTACACTAGGAAATATATATAGTAGTTGAGTCAAGTAATATTAGTCTTATGTTTAGTCATTTTTGAGCTCTTTTAGCATGGAGTGGTGGTTGGTTGTGAACATTGGTTTCCCCATTTATCCTTAAAATTTCAATAATAATAAAAAATTTAAATATTGTGGATTCTCTATATAAAGTATATGGGGATTTATTCCTGGCATGTCTAAAGATGTTTGTAAATTTCCTAGATTCCTAGAAGACCTACCCATAGACAATTTCATGATCCAGTTGAATTTTAAAAAGGACATTGCATGATCTCAATGGTATGTCTAGAGGGTGTCACAAGACTTTGGTAACATGCGTGGATGATTTCTCTTGATCAAGGACAACATGTCTGGGGGGATGTTGCATGATAGGACTAACAAGATCAGAGGGATCTGTAGGACTTGTATGAAATGTCTATGATGCCATCACATGATCAATATAGACATGTATTAGTGTTACTTCTTGTCTTTGATGACATGTCTGGTGGGAACTGCATGTCTTGGGTGACATGTACAGGTGACATTTCATGAACTAGATGACATATCGGACAATCATCGCATGAAATGGATAACATGTACGTAGGGCATCACAAGATAAGGATGACTTTTCTAGAGGGCTTAGTGAGATTTTTTTGATATTCCTAGAGGGAACTGTTAGACATGGCTTACATGTCTAGAGGGTTTCTTGATATATAGAAGACAAGTTTAGATGGTTTCACAAAATATTGGTGACATGTATTGTCATCATCACATCATAATAATATGTCATGTGAAGTGTGTGATTCCTTCACATGATAGCATATTATTCCATGACAAAGTCATTAAACCTTTTCATTATTTTTTTATGTGTCCCATGGTTTTTCATGCATTATTCTATTTAGGTTTCCATGAACCAATAAACATAGGGTAACCCATTGACATAATTTGGATGACATGATAGATATCCTTCTTATGATCTATGATGTGATCATCTAAACAAAATATTCATGTCATCTGACCCTTAGGCCATTCACCAGTTTTTACATGGAGGAATACCTTGTGATCGTGTGATGTTCCACTCTAAGAAGTCTGATCCTTCACTCTCTTAATCATCTTCTACATGCGTTCAATTGATTGATATTTTTTGTGGAAGGGGGGGGGGTGGATTTAAAGGCTGAAACTCTCTAGATATAAGAATATTAAAATGAAAAATATATAAGAAATATGAACTAGAGTTGGTGGAGGGATTTTTGTGTCGCTCACTTCACATGATCATGCCACAATCTATCTATGAAATCCCATTATATTGAATAACAATGAGGGTGTTCTTCTATTTTCATGTTTTTTGGCCTTCAACTGATCAAAGGCATTTTTCCTAACAATGATAAAATGACAAATAACCTTTATAAGTTTTGGCCTACATGTATAAGATTTTTCAAAACATAAATAATCCACAAGAAAGTATTTCACAATATCACAGATGAATTTCCTGGGTCTATTTGCAATACTAAGGAGGCTTTTCAAGGGATCCTCTGTGAGATCAGGCCAACATGTCTAGGGGACCTCAGGAGACCATTTTTTCATTTCATGGGGAGTATCACATAATAATTGGTGATCAGCTAGGGTGTATAAAACCCATTCACATGAAGACCAACATATCCCCTCTCAACAAGATTCTTCTTCCTTACCCCTTTTTTACTTCATTATTCTATAAGGATAGGAATCTCGCCTAGCTGTGTGAGTGTTTTCAATGAAAGTCACTCTCTTTGTATGCGATGTGTCATATGATCATTTATGTATCCTTCAATTATGCATGATAATTATCTTGAGAAAAAAATTTATTTTTTATGGAAGTAGATGAATATTGCATAATAGAATGAACATGTCTGAGACCCTTCGAATGATGATTTTTACATGAAAACATACTCTTTCACAACAAGGTGGACATGAAACCAAGAGAATAATAAGGTATTGTTAATTTCCAGATCTTTTTTTATGTAAATAATTAATTTTATAAGGTCTCCATACTTTTAATATTTTAAGTAGTTTCTTTAAAATTGGTTTTGGAAGACTATTAGGAATCTACTAGTTTATAAGTGGCATGATCAGAAGAGACTATCTGGAGGCCTTCGCATGGTCATATGTGATTATTTGGGTGAATTAAAAAGAATAGGGATTATGGTAAAATGGGAAGAACATGATCAAAAAAATATCATATGATACACATGATCCTCTCAAATGAACTTATGAGGGTCATGTGATCACATGTATTTCTAAATGTTACACTATCCGGAAGAGTTGGCGGCCTTCTTCTAATTTGTTTTGTGTATAAAATAATACTCATAATTCAGGTATTTATTCCCTTGTAGAGTATATTATTCTTATTTGGAGAGCATAAAAAAATACCAATCCCCCTTAGGAGGGACATCCATTAGGACATTGAATTAATTTTGAGGATGGTAAATTCATTTCTTAGTCTTTGGGGTTTCTTCCAATCAGTGCCTTCAGTGATGTTTTGTCATTCAAGTGACCCTTGGTATTCAACAGTGAACCTTAAAAATATATAGATTTGAGGAGCCACTAATTTAATTGGCTACATAAAATCTATAGATATCTTGTGATCCTCCTTGTTCCATGATTATTTTATAATACATCATTACAAGATATCATTTGAATGAACTATTTTCAATTAATAATGGCAGGAATATTTTTTGAAATATGATCACAATACCTTTTTTAATCATAAAGAGTAATACTAAATAAATAAATAAAATATAAATGATTTCTTGAACATTGACTCAGGTCCTTTTCCATATGGATGGATTTCATACTTCACACGATCTACTGGTACGATCGCATGATTTCATGACCATCATGCAGATTGTGTGACTATATCAAGGACATGTGACCATGAGTCTTATGGATGGTCACATTATAGAAAGATTATTTATCTATAATGTGTTTTTAGGGGTCTCTATGGGTCATACAATTCATGAGACATATACCAAGGAATATGTTTTTGAATCCTTTCATTGTTCATGAAATCTACAAGATTATTCTAGTATTTTTCTCTTGGCTAATATATACTTTCTTATTTTAAAGAGATGGGTTCCATATATCATCAGAGATAATTTAACTATTCAGATGAGGAGGCCACAATAATGGTGACTCACCCTAAATCAATTATTACATGTGACGTTTCTGGTTGTAATTATATTGTCGAATCATCATAGAAAAGTCTGATGTAGCTAATAGTTGTGGACCTTAAATAATATCCTATAAAAAATCCCACATCTCTATGGGTTTGTTATTACCAAAGACGCTCCCATACATTCACCACATTCATCAGTCATTCCATAGTCATTGGATCTAGAAACCCATAATAACTTTTAGGAAAATATCACCCTATTTGTGATTTCATTACTAAGGAAAAATGCATAAATGGGGATATATGCTAAAGTTTATGCCCACATAAATTGATGGAAACCATCATGAAACCAATTAATGCATCAATATATACCTCTTTATAATTCATCAATCTACCACAAACAAGAGATTTGGGTGGATTCCTTACTGAGAACTTCAGCTGAGGGGGGTTTTGGAATGGATTAGGGTTAGCCCTTCGGAGCATAGAACATTTCATGAAATTTTTACACATAGTTGAAACAAATTGTGATGTACGAGGTCATATAGATCTTAAAAAACGTTTTCGTGATGTAATAAGGAGTTGACGGTTGACTTGTTTAGTAACTGGAGCCCATATATGAATGTATTCCAATTGACCCATGGTGAGGGGGTATTAGCCAATGAGACATTGAGAATATTTGTGGCACACCCATATTTTAAGGGATTCATGATGAGTTTTCCCCTTTCTATTCATGTGGTATAATGTGGATAAGGCCCCTCCTCTTTCTTGAGAGTTGATCAGGTTGGTTGAAAATTCCGTTTAAAAATATCCACCTCTAAGGATAGATATCACTTTCAATAAATAGAAAAAATACTTCAAAAAGAATGTCTAATATGAGTTGGTGGATAATAAGACACAATAATTACATATGAAGTAAATCCTTAGTTGTATGGGTTCCTATTGACCCACAATTGAAGAAGGGAAATTTACCAAATGTGGTTGTGAGGTTATGCCTGATGTTGATTGCACTATTCATCTGTCTAGTTTCTTTTCCATATAACTTAGGTACATTCTCCCGACGATGGAAAAGGGTACAGTCAAAGAATTTTCATTCTTGGTGGTGACCTCTATGGTAGGATAGAAGAACATTGGGTTAGGAATCCCTATGCTTGTGAGAATATATACCAACCTTATACATATTTATATGGAAAAGATCCCCATAGAGAATATACATCCCCTTATACATATTATCGGGTTGGATCGGGGCTCATCTAGGAGGGTATGTCTCCCTATGGATCCATAACATCACTCAAGTTTACTTTAGAACATTTTTCCATTTCATCAGTGGGGGTAACTCTCATTTCACTAAAGGATTGTGTGAATATGACTTTCCTGATTAACTACGAAAAATTCCCATTAATGTATTTTATATATGTTCCCATTAGTAGTATCTTTTATAGTTATAGAGAATTATTTGGGGATTGATCCAACCTGATTTCACTTCAAGAGGGAAACCTTACTGCCTACATTAAAATGACTTTCATATGTTAACTGTATACACTCTGTTTGTTTATCTATAAGTTTTAGTGTGTTCAGTCAATATGTACACCCTCTATTCACATTCTCTATGTGAATCATCCGATGGTGGAATGATAGTTCAAGATGATGTTCGCTAGAGAGAATAATAGGGTCAAAATAGAATTTCTTCCACGTAATGTAAGTATGGGTTTTCCCTAAAATTAATATGATATTTATATCTGATCATATCCTAATGGTTGGTTATCTGCATCAGTATGTGAGGCTTCAAGATTACCACTGACTATTGAGGGAAATCAGAGGCTTTGACAATAGAAGGTTTTGAGTGAACCAGTAACCCTAGAAGAACCATGTAAAGATGTTAGGAATTTACCAGTACTCTCATTTCCATTATAAATTTCAAAATAGAACAGCCAAATCGAGTGTGTTTCCCATGAGTGACGATGATCTTAAGCTATTACTTTCTTTCACATTTTATCAGTGGATTACTTGTATAATAGAGAACTCATAGACTAAACTATGTGGATTATTATCTAAGAATATTTACAAATAGAAGTCATTTCTAATTTTTCCACTCCCCTAGGTATTAATTTAGAAAAATGACCTATAGATTTCAATTATAATATCTTATACTTTGAAGGAATGATGAAAATCAAGAAGGGTCTAGTCCACTATTCACAATTAGTGTTAAAAATAGTGGTTTAGGGCATGATAGATGTTTTCTTGGATGAATAGTGTAATCCCATCATCGAGGTAGTGGTAAGGATAATATTAAATCTATGTTCAAATTTCTATGGTGTTGTGGAAACTACACTAACATTTTGTTTTTCCATTGATATAGAACAAATCTTCTACGAACTGGTAAATCCTTCTATCCCAGTCATATTGTCTTGGGGGTGTCTCCATTGGAGCTGAAATTGATGTCTAGTGAACTAAAGATGATGGTTACCTAGGTCAACTAACTTTGATGAGGGTGGAAATTACCATTCTATGAGAAACTACCTTGGAATCAACACCTTTTGGTGGCCTTCCTAGATTTTATTGGAAACAAAATATTATAGATATCCAACCTTGGAGGGGAATGGGAAAGGGAAGAATTATAAAATGAAAAATCCCTCCCCACCAGAATCCTCTTTTAAGTGAAACATTTCAATCTTTCCCTATTTTATGCTATTTAGATAACTATTTCTATTTTGTAAAAAATGTGAAGGTCCCCATAGAGCACACTTAGTGGAGTTTGTATCTACCCTTGAGTATGTGGGTTAGAATCCAATTTATTTATTAGAACCTTCGTTGTCATGTCCAACCTATCAAGAAGTAGAGATAGGTTTTGTGACATCCTAGTTAGCCCAGAATCCTACTACAGATGTTTCAAAAAGTTGTTCGATTAGATTTGGAAAAAGAGAAGGCTCTATTTGAATAGATTGATAATTAAATATATTCTTATACTAATTTATATTTTATGGAGGTGTGTTTTGGATAAGGTGGATATTTTTTTAGAAACAAGACACATGGTTCATTTTCGGCCATGATTCGTAACATTTATAGTGCTTTAGAATACCTAGAGGGTGGTATGAAATGTATGAATTTAGAGAAATTTTTGGCATTGTAATCGAGTCACTCATCCCAAGAGGGATATTCCTATCTCCTAATGATGTTGATGGGGTATTAGATGTTTCCAATGATACAACAAAAAATGTTATGTTTTTTAAATCATTCGTGTATATTAGTCTCCTACTAACATCATAACATCTATCCTATGAATTATAAACAGTTTTCATCTTTTTTATTTCCTTCACCCTAGAACTAAAAGGTTCCATTCCTTTCTTCCATGGAAATTCCTCTAAATGAATCAACCAATTTAGAGGCAAGATCCTTACACAACTTCTTCAACGACCTCGAGCATGACTACTTCACTTAGTGAATTATTCCCATTATATATTTATTCCCCCAATATGGGCTGGTTCAATGTCATAAGTCCATTACAATTTATTAGACCACGTGATATATGTGTGGAGGGAGATTTGGGTGTCAATTTCAGAGGTTCCTTTAGATGGACTAAAATATCATCTTAGTAATATTTTGTTCATGTTCAACGAAAGAGGTCATGAGGGTTTTATTATAATTCCCTTCATGTCTAGGTAATGGAGGTAATCAATTTAAGGGATAAAAAGAGAGCCCTTATATAATGATTAATATCATCTGATGCAGTGTCCTTATTTAATAAATATTAGGAATGTGGCTTAAAAATATCACCAGTGTGAATAGGTGGAAAAAGATCATTGTGACCTATTCAATATTTCGAATCTTGAAATAATCATTTTATAGTATGACAATATTCATCTTAAAGAAGAGTTATCTCAATTCTCTATGCACATCCAATATTTGAGAAAATTATACTAAAGTAGCAAGGGATCCTTGACATAAAGGAGAAGACCCAGATTAATGTTGTTCCAAAGAGAAGTTGCATCAGGTTGTAGAGGATGAAACTATATCTATGGATCAATTACCACAAAACATTATCTCCTATGAGAAAATGTATCCAAAGATCAAGTACTTATCTAACGACATGTTGTGATGAGCTTGAAATTTCATAGTTTTCCTTTTCTTTTTTAGTCATTTGTGGGTCTCTGATATGTGGATATTCATATTTCTTCATTCTATAAAATAAAAGATCATCTTAAATTTGTATGTTTTTGTATAGTTTTAAATCATTCATGATGGTCATTAAATTTCATTTACCTAGTGTTTCATCGATCATAAACGATACCCATCCTTTTTAAATCATCAAAATCCTAAAAGCCTATATTGGAATTTATAAATCAGAACATAATTTTCTTGAGAAATTCTCATGAATACCCACCACTATGTGTTTCATCATTGATGTATTTGCTTCAGTAAGATCAAGATCACCTGATTCAAAAAATGATAAATTTGGGTAATGTATATGTCCAAAAGGGAGAATCTTCAATAATTGGATGAATTAAATGGACATAGCGAGTGTAATTGTTTTCAATAAGGATAGATTATGATACCTACAAGATTTATATATTTTTTATTAGTATTTATTGATTTTTTTTCCTAACCATTATATAGGGGAAGGCTTAGAGGGTGTGAACTTTGGTTTTTCTTTGAAAACCCCATTTGAGTTTTTTCTTTGAAAAGTTTTGAGACGTTTCCATTTATAAGTGATCAATATAGCATGTATCACACAAAGTTAATGTTCAGAGAGAAATCAATCAACATTTTTCTGAGGATTCCATTATTGGGTTTTCAACATGGTGAGAATTGTGTCACATTCGGTTAGTTGTTTTATGGTCTTGCAAACAAGACCATTGTTGTGATATAGTTTTAGTTTCTTCTATCTTAGAACATCTTTTATTTTAGTTTTTAGTCATATAGCTCAAAACATCATGTTAATGGTAAGATACCATATGAGGAATAGCATTCTCATTGTTGATTAATGTCATGCAGTAAGGATATATGTCATGCAATATAACATAATGCGATGAGGATGTAAATATATAATGCATTTTAAAGTATTGATTCCAAGAAAATATTTAAGGATATATAATGGTGAAGACATGTTAGAGAAACCTAAAAACACATTGATGTTTTAATATCCCATGTATTTTTTCCAATGACTCTAGGGAAAATATTTCCCTTCCTACAATGAGGATATGCATCGTCATGGTAGGTAAAATCCCTTAAGTGTAGATTCCATGGTCAAACAGAGGTGTCCCCACTCTTATCCAAATACCATGAAATATTTTAGATATTTTATTATTTTGTGGTAAAATATTAGAGAATTTTATCCAACTATAGTAGTTGGAATATAGATGGAGTAATTCATAACCAAAAAGTTTGAATCAATGAATATAGAATGGATCAACCATAATGGGGATGAAACATAATATCTTTAAGTGCCAGGATTTACCACGTAATTTTTTGGCTCATGAGGATTGGAGTTCCTTTCCTAAAATGAGGATATTCCATTAATTATTAGTTCAAATTAATTATATATGAGGCCATCGGGATTACATGAATCATCACGAAAGGATGATCTAAGATCTTTTCCAAGGGCCATGAGAGAGTTATGAAGACTCAAAGGTTTCAATGATGATTTTGAATGTGGATCAAAATCTATCGAGGAATGGTTTAAATACCCTATAATCGATTAGATTTTTATAGGGTGGTTCAGGCCCTATACAATGTGGTTTCATATTACATGGCATGGTCCATCAAAAGAATCAAGAATTGTGTTCCACATTCATTCAATATTAAAGGGTAAAAGAAAAGTTGATGCAATATCAAAGATGTTGAATCTTCTTAAATTGTTTGGTTATTGTAATTTTCAACCATGGTATAATGTTATGGGGTCATGAGGTTGATATAGAAAAATTATATCGAGGATGGCCCATAACACTATATGGTTTTTGGATCAACCATAGAGACATCAGGGTTCACAAGGATATCAAATCCATTTTTTAAGATAATGAATCATTCAGTTGAAGACCATAAGAGCATATGTAAGAGCCATATTCATATATCCATAGTCAAACAAAGGGTATCTTGAAGATGGGTATCCATTTATGAGGGACATGTAAAGTTTATAGTTGACTAAGGAATAAAAATAATGAAGTTTGATTTATGGAAAAGTTAATACTCAAGGTGGGTTTTAGTACCCTAAAATATGTGTCACTTACTAATGTGCACATTATCACATCGAGTAGATGTGACAAATCATTACTCTAACATTTCCTTGGACTACAAGATCCAGTGATTATGGATTATATTTTAATAGGGCCACTATGTAAGACCTATGAACTTTATTCCTTTTCCATTTATGGTCAAATTTTTTCTAAACTCCAAATATATTATTTTAGTGAGTAGAGACTACATTTTGTTTCATTGGAAAAAATTCTTGTGTTTTCAACCTAACATGTTTTGTATCTCTAACACTATGATTTGGGTATTGTTATTTGGACCATCAAGGGATAATAATTAAGGTTTTTCATGTTTGACAAATGTTCAGTCAGTTAATGGTCATGGAATACAAGGGCCAGGTATGAGGGGAATGTTATATAATAGCCTATTTAGGATACCCCTGGTTAAGAATAATCCAATATACTTCTGTACGAGGGAGTAAAATTTTTTAACCTGTTCTTTGAGGATATCAGGTAATTATTAATGGTATGGGTAAATCATACTGGGGATGGCCCAGAACACCCTCTTTTGATGAGTCTTTCCATGGTGATGTTATGATCACAAAGATCATTAATCCATTTTTATAGGGAAAATATATCTTCAGTGGGTAGGTTTATGAACTTATTCATCAATATAAAGAATAAATAGAGAGATCTATTTCTGTTTACAATTTCCATGAATGGTTTGTTTAAACCTGATGCACTCATGTCATGAATGACAGTTAATGGGTTGAGGTTCTTCAAAAGATGATAGACACACCTCATTCTCTAGTTGTCCGGGATCGGGATCTTATAATCCTTTGATAAGTAATTAATATAGATGATGTGTCGAAAATATAATCTTCATTTAGTGGGGATGAATTTTTCATGATTTTTTACATCATACGATAATTATTACATAATAACATTTTAATTTCATGTGGTAAGGATGTTTTTGGTGCATTTTAATGTCATGAAGTATGGAAGTTTTTAGGGTATTTTAACATCATGTGTTATTAGTGTTGTTTTCAATTTTAAATGTTCCTATGTCTCATTGTCTAGATCAGCCAACCATGTTCTCAAAGCGCATATGATAAATGATTGGTCTGAGAAACAATGGGAAACTGGGTGGCCGACTAAGCTGTGTGTTATTTAGTCTTTGGTGTCTTTCATCATTGGTCCAACCCATATACAGTTGGGGGTATAATTTTAGAACATTACATTTAGGGGATGAACCCATGATTTATGGTTTGAGTGTCCCTACAAATCTTGTTACGGAAGGAATCAAGCCACACATAGATCTTTAATAAAAGATCCCTATGTAGGTATGGCCCTAACACAAAGAGGAGAATATTTTATGTCTGTTTTAGTAGATGATCCCTATATTGGAGGTCTAGAAATTAGTACATATCATGGGATGATTGGAATCAAGCTACACATAGTTCATGAATTGAAAACTCTCTACACAGTTCCAGACCATATGAAATAGTGGTCATTGTTCCCATTTATTTTTACTATGGGACCCGTGATTAGAGATCAAAGAATCAATATGTATCATGGGATACTAGGAATAAAGCGATACATAGTTCATGAATGTGGTACTCTCCATACATGTTTGAACCATATGTAGAGGGGGGGTTTATTGTTGTAGTTTGACCTAGGATTAGTTATTATGGAATAACTAAGTATCCTATGATCATAGAAATCAAACCACACATAGTTCTTGAGAAACCATGTAGATTAACACCATGAATGAAGGATTTACGTTCCAAAATGGGGAAAGGAAATTTTATTTTTGGACCCAGGACTAGAGATCAGGGGACCACTTTGTATCCTGCAATGACAGGAATCAAGACACATGTAGTCCTTCGAAAATGTTTCAGTTTAGTGTTATGCATTGAGGTCATAAGCCATGAAGTTTAACATCATGCAATAGAGACTCTTTCTATGATGTTTAATGAATTTATTTTTGGATTATGCTAACCATGGAATGAAATGATATGTGTTGATCATGTAGGGAAGACTTTACCAAAGCTCATAATCCGACATGAGCTATGATCAATGTGGGAAACTAGGAATGTAAAATATTCATGTAACCATATAAAGGTGGTTCAAAGGAATGATCGAGGAATTTTTTCTCATGTAGGGGAAAGGATGATATATAAGATCATGGTATCCCTACATCTCTCACTAGGATCATATTTGAGCCGCATATAGTTTTTGGAAACCATATAGTTTAGTTTCATGTGGAAATGACCACATCCATGTAGTTTAACATCATGTGGTAAAGATGATGGAGGATCAATGTGAAAGAAGAGAACTATTATAAATCCATTCATTTTAACATCATGAGTTAATGATGATGCTTATCTGACATTGAAATAAATTCTTGAACATTTTCGAGTATTCTGATATCTTATAACTATGAAATATACATTATGGTTTGCCCCATTAGTTGGTTTCTGGGTGTCACTACATATCCTATAAAAATAGAAATCAAGCCACATAATTTTCTTGGATGAGTGATTCCCTATTTTACTTTTAATTACATGCTATGATGAGGGATCCTAATTTCACTTTTACCTAGAATTAGATCACGTGTGACGAATTGTTGGTGAAATGATTCAACTGATGCATTTTAATGTCATGTGATTATGGAATTTTCTATAAATATTAATGTCAGATGTTAAAGATGTGTTTTGAAATTTTTAACATCATGTGGTAAGGAATTATTTGTGTAGTTTAATGTCATGAAACTGAGATGATAGATACTATGTAGTGTAAAGTATTATTGTCATGAATTCTTCCATTAAATTAAACTCCATTTCATTTGGATGTATTTTTAATTTAACTTCGTATGACCATGAAAATTTCATTATAGTTTAACATCACATGTTAAGAATGTGGAAATATTTGAGAATAGATATTGAAATTATTTCTTATGGTAACTTATATTTGTGGGGTATTGATGTGTTCTGCATCCATTTTGGCCAATGAGTAATATCCATCTAATAGACCTTATGTATGACATAATACTCTTCACATTTTGGTTATATATTGGGAGGATTATTTCATAGAATCATAGTGATTCGAAGTGTAAATACTTGTTCCCCTTGAATGAAATAATGGACGTGATACTTTTTTTAAAGGCTCATGCGATGTGATTCATATTGAAATTGAGGCTGTGAAATGTACACAAACCATTCTCATCAATCTGTTCCATCTCATCCAACAAATTTCTTATTTACTCATCATCTGATAGATTCCCATAGATAGATATTTGATGAAAGGGAAACTAGACCTCTATGGGAAACACTTCTTTGTTCCCATACTCTAATGAATATAGAGTTTCTTATGTTGCAGTGTGTATAGTGGTACGGTAGGCCCATAATGCATGGAAGAGCTTCTCCGAAATTGAATACATGTCTTTTTCTACCATATATTGTGGTATATTCAATATAGATAATTAAAGGCCTTAATATATCCATTAGTTAATACATGATAATGGGATGAGAGGTTTGACTCGATGTTGTTCTCCTTGTACAATTTCATCAACTTAGTAGAGTAGAGGATGGTGACATTGTCCTTTAATATAGTGTGAGGGACTCCTAACTGGGAGGTGATATTGTTATTTATAAAGATTATGTTGTTATTCATTTCAACATCCTTGAGGGCAATTTCCTCATCGAATTGGTAATATAAGTTTGTAGTATAAAGGATGTAATTAAACTACCTGGATTAATCTAGGGGAAATTGCACCACAACATCTATTCCTTATATAGAAAATGGCCAAGAATATTTAGCAGAATATTGAAATTTTTACGGCTGATAGATGATGTTTTAATGAATATGGAATTCATGAAATTTGATGGATAATTATACAAATTTATGTATTGTTGTTCTCCAGTACTAACCAAGTATCTTGATTTGATGTGAGAGTCATATCCCAGAATGGTGAGTTCTGAAGGAGACTTCATGTAATTACTCCATGATAGAGGGAATCTCTCATTATTCTATGAATCTTAAATATATTCTATCAAAATCTCACTTATATATGGATTTACGATCAATTGGATCTCCCTAGAGGGTATCTTTTTTTATGATAATCAATTATTGTCACCATCCATTAAGGGGTGTATATCGGTACATCATTATATGGGTAAATGTGGATCTGTTTGGCCTCTACCAAGTCACAAATGATGATTTATGATACTATATTTTTGTATGTGATGATAGAGACCATGTCTTACTAATTTGGGTCGACTAGAACAATGGATTCCTTATCCAGTTCATCCACATGATCATTATAAGAGCAAGATATATGATGAAATGTGGTTTCAAAAGGTAACTTCTCCATCAATCCTGTAAAATATAACCAATGAGATGTGCCAATTCATTTTTCGTGATATAATATTTTCCATTGACTAACTTTACCACATTAACTGAATACCCTTTGATATCAGAGTAGGCTATCATTATTTATTCGGCCAGTTCCAAGCATACAATGAGGGATTGGTGTTCTTCCCCATTATTTATGTAGCCATCAGATAGTGAGAAAATGTCGGCCAAATTTTCTTTTCCTTTCAATACAAATAAAATTCCATGACTAACCCAATTGACCATTAGGTTCTATAGCCTATTTCCAGAAGGACATTGTGAAATTACATCACAATACATATCCCATTGTTTTGGAGTGTCGTGGGAACTTAAAAAATCATCATCTAGAAGATCAGGGTCTAATTATGTACTTTTTGGGGTAGGATGTGCATTAATGAAATCAGTCAGGGCCTTCCCTTTCACTGAATTAGGTGACATGAATATGATTTCATACTATTGTATAATAAATTTACATTGGTCAAAATTACTAATTAACATATTTAGGCCACGTATGTACTTGACCAGGTCAATATAAGAGAATTAATTCACTTCATGGTACTGAAGATAATGTATCATCTTTTTCAACATTAAGACGAGTGCGTGGTACTTCTTCTCGACATCAAAATATCAGTTCTCAATACCTAGAATCTTTCGAATGAGGTAAAATATACTTTTTTCATACCCCATACCATTTTACTATATGAGGATGGTGCAAAATTATAATTCCTTGGTGGACACATATAAGATGAGTGTTTTTCTTTCAACTAGTTGAATCAAGACTATTGGGTATAGTTAGTACTTCTTGAGATTCTCACTGAATTCTTAGTAGTTCTCATTTAATTGATTCTAGAATCCATTCTCTATTAGATTATTAAAGGGGAGATACTTTCTAGGAATGATAGATATGAAACATCAAATATATGTGAGGTTCCCCTAGATCCTCCTTATTTAATTGTGATTTTTTGGGGGTGAAATTACTATAATTGTGTAGTATTTTTAGCATTGAACTCAATGTTGGAGTGGCTTACAACTATTCCATGTAATTACCTTAAATTTACCTCGAAATTTCATTTCAATGGATTTATTATAAGGCTATGCTGTTGTAACATTTGAAAAATTATTCTAAGATCTATGAATTGATCTCATCACGTTAGGTATTTGATAACCTAGTCATTGACATAAAATAATTCTATTGACACCAAGAAATAATATAATATATGATTCATTTCATGATTATAAGTATTTCCAAAATTCTTTAATCCAATGTGCATGACATGAAAAAAATATACCTTGAGGTTCCTTGAAGGTGGTGTCTTTATAATATTTAAGGGATTATTTATTGTACCCTTAAAATCTATGTATGATGGAAAGGGATTTAAATACATTTGTTTCATCTATCATAAATTTTTTGATTGGAAATAAGAAATCATTCTTTTGGAAGGTATTTTTTAAGGTATCTAAAACCAATGCAGACCCTAATCTGCCTGGTTTTTTCTATACATGGCTGATGTTGGTGGGAAATCATGGGTATTTCCACTTTTGAAAAATGACGTCTTAGATCAATTTTTCAAATATTAACTCTATATTAGTATCATGATAGGGTAAATCCATTTAAATTCATAAATGAAACCATGATGGTCATTATGTAATCATAGATGTTGTGTAGAAACATTAGTGATAAGTCTGAAAATTTATGTATAATTTTTAGTGGACACATATCATGTTTCTATATTAATTTATGTACATATCTAGAACTTCAGGTGGAATGGTTCCACTAATCAACATAGGTTTTGGGTATTCTTATATTACTAGATATATATGCATGAGCTCATCAATGGTGTTAGAGACTCCTTCCTCAAATATGGGAGGGTGTTACTATGGTCATCTTATTTTTCTTGTACCTATGACTTTATAGAAGAATTTAAAGGTGCAGAAGATAATCTAAGGGAGTATCTATAATTTTTAGGATGATGGATGCCATGGTAAGAGACATTTTAATCCTATAATGCTGGATTTATTATATTGAGATTATACATCACCATGTTTTCGTTAAGGATGTCATAGGGGATAGGTGCAGCTGGGACATTTTGGATTGTTTTTACTACATTAATTAGATTTATGGGAAGAAAATATTCAATGTAAAAAATACTCCAATGAATCACTAGGTCAGTCCCCATGACATTGGGGTATGTATCTTGTATATCATCATCCACCATTGGTTTTCTCTTCCCTTTTGAAGAGTCCTTCCTTAGAATTTGTGGCTTCACAATATTAAAAGGGGGAAATGTCATATAAAGTATGCCAACCTTACTGATGATGGGGTATTTCAAGTATTGATGATATATCTAAGATACCTCAATGTGGATTTGAATCCAAGTTCTTCCACGTAGTAGATTATATGTAGTGTCTTATTGGATTACCAAGAAATCCTTATCATATGTGAGGTACCCAAACTCAGATTTGTGATTGATCTTCTCACGATGCCTTTCCTCACTCATATTTTACCATTGAACGATTATCATTGTAGATGATAAATCTCCCTTGATATATCCAAAATGTAAATGGGTTAAAATTATGATGAGGTTGATTAAATATCCATTTTTTGTCAAGGCCCTTCAGATATTGACATTATCAAGCTTTCCCAAAACATATATGGGACAAATATTCCACTGGATGAAATCCTCTTAATCTATATTTTTGAATGATATGTAAACATATAATTATGATGGTACAATATACACATGATAATCCTTGGTTTTAGAAACTTATATCTCAAACTAATAAGGGCTCTGTGGGAATCAATGAGTGCCTCTATCAGTTATTTTTAAATATGGAACATAATAATAATTGAGACCATAGAGGGGAAAATATCCATCTATTTTAGAATTTCATTATTTTTTGTTATGTTTAGTGCTTCTCAGTGTGGGGTTTATCTTAAATATGTGGATGATGAGCATAGGTGTTTGATATAGATGAGCCAAGTTATGGTGTAGAGGTCACGAGAACATTTGTTGCTAGATGCATAGTGCATCAACCTTCTCCGATGTTTGGGTTCATCAAAGAATAACAGTACTTGTAGGTAGTCATGTGTGATGAAAAGTATTAGAAAACTAGAAGAAGGATTTGAGGCAACCCTCTGGTCCTATTTATCTTCATAGAGTGATTTCCCATGAGTCTTAAATGCCTATATATCCTCTGGGGGATGTGATCGAGATATTGGGTCTGACCACACCTCCATTGTCCCTTGTTTCCATAACTCCTATGCATAGAGCCTCCATTCCCTTGGTTAGGTATGAGTAACTCATATTATTAGTTATATTTCTCATTGGATAAGGGTTCTTATAGGTTTTTTTACATAAATAGAACCAAATATGATCTCTTCGTCTAATAAGGATTCTAGCTTCTAGAGTGGTGACCATTCTCTGAATGTTGTAGTATTCTGTTTATTCTTTTATCTAGAGATTTCATATACATATGATAGGTGATTATAATGTATCATACCTTGATGATGGTCTTTATAGGGGTTTTTGAAGTTGTTCTCTCATGATTAATGATCTCAGTCAACTATCCATCAAGTAATCTATTTGTTAAAATTGTGTCCACGCCTAGCTTAAACATTTTTCCAATCACCATAATCTTTTGACTAGGTGACAGTTACAAACGTTTCATGTGCTGGTGAATATTACAACATCACCTGTCTATAATCGAACATGATATAGAGAATGTATTTAAAGATTAAATAATGATTGCTAATGTGACCCAGCATCCTATGGATAAGAAAGTATTATTAATTATCAGTGAGGTTGATGTTTTTGGGTTTCCTGGGCTGTGGAAATTTGATTAGGTCATTTTCCACGGCTAAAAAGAAATAATCAGGGTTCTACTGATTTTAGATGTAGTATTCTTTATTCATCCATTCAATAAACCTAAGGATACATTTATATCTTCTATCTTATTATCAAGGGTTATTTTTCTATTTATTTTTCTCGACAATAGGCACAAAGCTATTCATGTCCAGATTAGGTTTATTCACTATATGTGATAATAGTTTGAGGGTAATAGAAGTAGTATCTATCATAAAAATTATTTTCTCTTGTGATTAAATCATGAGTTGATATCAATCTAGGGTCCACTAAATGTAATGTTCTATGTGTTTTTTCATTTCTACCAATTCATGGAACCCTTTCAGATAACTTTATTAGGATCAGAGTTGTTTTGAACTCATCCTAGATAATTTTATTATAGATTTATACAAATATATTATCCGGTAGAGGAATAATGAGTGAATAGTTAAAACCATTCCATCTAGCTATCACTTCAGTAACCTTATCATTTTTTCATTTCTTTTAGCTCATAAGGTCAAAAATTTTGTTTCATTAGAATAGATATAAAATAATAAATACAGTTTTGAAGAAGGTATTCCCATACTACAAAAAAACTACAAGGAGACTACTATACCATAAAAATGATGGTCCTACTAGAGACTATAAGAACACTACATCTTGGGTGACTTCGGTTTTTCTCGAGGACCAATCATTAGACATAATTGGGAAACAAAGTGAGTGATATTCTATTGTAGATCCCTTACACCATCACAAGTTGAGAAGGTTGGAATACTGAAATTCGGTGTGGTAGAATTTCCATCATGAAATTTGGTATATAGATTTTTCTTGGGCGGAATAGGAATGTATCTTCACTCTATGGATTCATGTTGGGTTTTCAAGGATTCAATAAAATTGATATGTATTGGTGGTAATGCTATATAAGACACATACTATCAACATGGAGTGGGTGAGGCTTGATATGGTAGACCGATTTTCACACCCTATTGATTTTCAATCCATTCAATGACTAAATGATCGCCCTGGTGGTGGATAGAATGTCGCCACAATGGAGGAAAGTCATAGTCGTCTTCCACATTTTCATTTATGTAGACTGTCTTCCTAGATATAGATATTACATGATGTTCAGACTCCACACATATAGGGGGATCATATTATTATTAATATATAGTAGGAGGGATATTCACCTATATCTAGTGAAGATACCCAGTGGGAATGTTTCTCATAAGTAGCTTCTTTTTTGAGTTGTTTCAGATTTTTAATCATGTTCTCTTATTGTTTCATCCTTTACTTGTTGAAGGATTATTGAATATTCTAGGTGCATATTGGGATATATCCACAATAACCCCTTTATCCTTAGTAGTTTTCCATCATTGTGGTGGATGATCAATATTTTGGGGTTCCATGATTTGGATTCTCCATTGATTCTATGTACACAAAACATATATTTATGTATCTAGATTTCTATCTTCTTGAGGTGTATTTTCTATATTTCATCCTTGTATATGTGTTTTGTGATGAACATTATCAGTTTTATTGATGGTGATGGATTTTTTTGAGGAATATCAGGAGATAGTAGGTGTCCCATTTCTCTCATTACAATATGAAAATTCTACACTACTTATAACATGGTCATTTTTTCTATCCACAATCCGTGTTGGATATTTTAGTCTTACACCCCCTATGGAGTTTTATTTCCTTTTCCATAAGCTCCTAAAGTCTTGGTTTATGAATAGTTACTATAAGGTAGTATTCAATCGGGTTTATTGAGTGGTCATTGAGTAGTAGTGTTTTTTCATGTAGTTGGAGGAACATATGGAATGCTGACCGTCCATATTTACCTCCAAACGTGGACAAGATTGAGTCTTTCTGAAGTGATGATGTTGTTAAAAATGTCCCCAGACCTATGGGATGGGGGCTATTTGATGCCACAATTTTATTTTTCTGATCATATGGTTTTGAATATAATGATTTTGATCATGAATTTTATGATTCATTGGATGGGAATTGAGATATAAATTCCTCTAGTGTAGCGGGAGGGGGATGATCTAGAATCATGAAAGATTTCTATAGGACCCTTTCAGGGTGTGATGATCATGAAGATGGTGATTGAGATATAAATTTCCCTAACCCTATGGACTAGTGTTTATTTTTATAAACTTCCATTATGTTATGAATCCTCTCAGGGGATCATGATATAGGGGGTGTAGTCGGTGGTAGATATTCTTCCAGCCCGGGGGTCTGGGTTCTATCATGGAATCCTATGATGTAATATTCCATTTAAATCTATTAGATTTGTCTTTGTGACTATTTGTAATATTTGTGAAATGGAATCCCATGAAGGGATTTAAATTTTATTTCAAGTTATTAGGTTGACCAAAACATCAGATTTCGTTTCTGAAATGTGTCTACATTATTTTGAGTGGCCCGGTTCAAATATCTATCTGTATGCCTACCACTCTATTATTAATGTTCTAGCATCGTTGAAGGGGAGGAAATTCCATCATAGTGTCCAACTATCTCTTGTGCTACTTGGTCCCCATATTTCTATATAGGAAATAAAATTAAAGGAATCCACATCTAAGGTTCTCTACAATTCCAGGTGGTATAGTGAAGTGAAATTCTATATTTTTTACCTATCCTTGGATACTTGTGTCTTATCATAATATATAAATTAGTCTATGGAGTGTTTTCAATATATAGAGAAAAAATATATGTAGGTGATTTTCATAAACATCCACACCCATGTTTTTTAGATATTGATAAGGTAGGCATATCCATATGACAAATGTGTGTATCGATGGTCTGAATTAGATACTCATATCAAGGATAATGGAGCTATATATACTTCAATATATGATGATTTTCCCATATATTTTTGTGTATATAATGAATACACTCCTTCTCTTTCTCATCTAGGTTCTCATACATAGAATTAGTAGGGGTTCAGAACAAGGTGGTGTGGTTGTTTCCATATTAATCTCTCCATATATAAATTTTGGAAACTTCTTCTTTAGAAATACATGGATCTATTAGGGAAGACCACGAAAGTTGCTTCTCAGGGTATCCTGGTGACAATGGTGAAGTTTTATTGGTAGTTGATAGGGAACTATATACCGTTTACCCCAATTTTTGGACCTCATTTCTATATGATGGTTTTAGTATATTGAGAACCTTTATAAATGGAGGTGTCTGGGTAATGGTAGAGTTTCCTTGTGTGAGTAAGATATCACCATGGGTTTGTTGAACATATTGGATATTAGGATAAGAATACCTATTACTTATCTCCACACTACATTGAGAATGAATATGGGGGTAATTTTCACCATTTTATTCGGGTAAATTTTCAATGGACCCATGAGTCATTGAAAATGTGTCTTGAACTACCTTAAGGGCACTTGAATTGAGAAGAATAAGGATATAATACTTGTTATACATCCTATATAGAATATGGTAACCTTTATTTTGGGATGCAGTAGAGATATGAGCATGGTGTATGATGGTTTCTAGAATTTGGTGATAACCATATGGTGTTGTGGGAATATGATCAAGATATTGATAAGATATTGAAGTATGCCAATATCCTTCTTCATTATTGGAAATAATTTGAGCCACTCTATGGGTGGATTCCAAAAAAAATTGCTCATCCCTTTTGGAGAGGGCATCTGAGCCCGATCCAAATATGCATTCCCTACTAGAATATGTTGACGTACATCGATTATGGGATAAGGGATATAATCCTCCTCTTATCTGAACTATAATGGATTCCATCACAGTCGTTCATTATTGGTAGTTTGGTTATGATCATGGCATCTGAGAACATATGGAATGTGGCAATTCGTATCTATTACATGAATATGAGCCTTACTTGAGGCATGTCTAACTCAAAACAACTGATTCCTGGTTGTAAAGGGAATATGTACTTGGCCGGGTTCCATTGGAGTATGCAACCAATATTTTTTTACATGAATATGAGCTTTCCCCAAGGCATGTTCCGCACTCACTTGGTGAGTCCTACTTAGAACCAAAAAATGATCTCAATATGGTGTGTTTGGATTATTCTACCATTATTTTTTGATAGCAATGTGATAATTTCAAAAGAAATTTGCAAATATCACTTGGTGATCCCTAGTTGGAATGGTAATATTAGCCTAGTACAGTGCCTTTTTATTTATTGAAGTATTATAGTAATCTTGTTGGACAAGAGCAAGAATGTGAGCTTTCTCCAGATAAACTACTTGTTGGTGATGATCAGAGTGTTGTGACTCCCTAGATAGAGTGATAATAATATGTTCATATCCGTATATTTGAATCAGTTTCAGAATATTTTAGTAGATTTCATTAGATATTGAACGAATGTAGTGAAATTATATCAAAGGGTGTTCTGGAATGTAAGCCAACACATTTTACATATTCAATATATATTTAATGATATCTTAAATTAATGTCAGAATATGATCCCACATCTTACCTCCTTATTCAACTAAAATATGCTGAGGGAAATCATACATGCGGGTCGGGATATGTTTCTCCCCTTCCATGCTATACGAATATTCCTACAGACATACTCTGAGTGATAAGGAATATAAACCTAATCACTAGATAACACTAGAATATACCAACATACATCATCAATGGAAGAGGGGAGATGATCAAACTCTCAGTTATCCAAATATTTTAGTGCCGGATGTGTCTCCCTTGGTGACTGTGCAAGGGTGTTATATATATCAATTTTTGGGTTGCTTCCAGTAGCAGTAAAATGGGGGAAACTGGTGGGATGGTACTGGTGATAGAGGTTTATAGGATCCCTCTTTAGAGGCTCCAAAAGTGGAAGGAATCCAAATCTGACTCCTTGATCATCCATAATCAAATAACGGTGGCAGTGATTTTTATACTCTAGGGATATGCTTCTAAGTGATTGGTTTGTGCAATGAGTGTCACAAGATTTTCGGTAGCCTTTTTTGAACAATGAAGAATCATTAGTTTCAATGTTTTTAGACACATGAATACAGACTAAGGGGTCAATATAGTACAATTTTGGTGGAATTATTGGACAATCCAATTCTCCACACAATTTTAAAGGTGTCAGTTGGGTGAGTTAAATTTTTTACTCATAGTGGTTGTAGAAATAGTTGAATTTCTAGAATGATCACTATTTGAAGACATGATCTCAGGTTAGGGTGTTGTTTGTAAGAGTAGTATCTACAGTGAAAAATATACAAGGAACTAGGTCACTGATTAGTGAACTATCATAGGCGTGATACATGATCAATTAGATATGAATAGGTAACTCAATTTTACATCATAATTATTGTTCTAGACATTCAATTCACATGGAAATGTCATGGTGAGGATGCACTTATTTCATGAGAATCTCAATTATGTTTGGTCAACCGATCATATTTTTACCATTTCATAGATTCGTGTTGGGTATACTATTTTTTTCCTGGAAAGGTGTGGGTAATGTTTCCAAATGGTTGATTATGATGGGTTTAATGTTTGTACAGTCCTACATGTAAGGTCCACAATTTTCACCTTTCAAATAAACTCCCAATGGTTCCCACATCCATAACTAAGTACAAAACTACTTTCCAATTATAAGCCTTCAATTTGGGTTTGAACCCCAGTGACACTTAGGAACTCACATTGGTCACGGGGATGACAGATTGTGCTCATCAAACTTTTTTGAAGAATTTTTTCCTTCTTTGGGAAACTCTTATAGATTTGTGATATGTTTCCGAATATCTTCATAATCTAGATACAAGACCTTTTATCCGAATAGAACAATCAAGGGTGTAATAATTTTATCTATAAAAGTTGGTATTATTGATAATTCTATCTATATTTATATTAGGTTCTCCATCTATTTCATGTCAACGAGTAGTTGAATATATTTTGGATCCATATAACTAGGCACTCCATAGTTTACTTCCATCTAAAGAGGTAACTAATATTTTGAGGAAGGGGTTAAAATTTTATGAGGTTTCCTACATATCTTTTTTAGAATAAGAATTAATACCCATATCGTTCTTTGAAATTAGTTAGTTTATTTTCAAATGGAAAGGACATATATGTTGTCACATAATCACCGAGTGTTGAGATTGAACAATAATAATGAAACCTTTGTATCCTTATTATGCAAGAAATTGGTTTCATCATAGTTAAATCACTCCCCCATGACATAACCTGAGGTGGATTCCCTTGTATTGGGGCCAACATGTTATGATGTTGAGTGGGAATTACACACTGAGGATTCCCAGATAAACAAATTCATGATGAAAATGATATGATTATTTCAAGTCCCTAAACCCATGAGAGATATGATATATTTGTGAAAAAAAGGGATTGAACGTAATTTGTATCACTACATATAGAGTTATAACTTGTGCAATAAGTTAACCCATATGGGGTATTTACTATGTGGCTCGGGACTTAGGATGGATTCCAATGTAACATTGTTATAGTCAGAATCTGAATCATCGTAGTAAATTTTTATCTTCGATCTATTTATGGATTAAGAAGAATGAAATACCTAATAAATAGATTGGGTCCAACAATTTTGTGTATCTAAAATATGGTGGGACATACACCGTGATATATTTCAATTGATCCCAGACCTTAAGAAGATATCTTATGTATCTTAATTATAGAAGGAATCAGAGTTCTGATAGATTAATTTGGATTTGTATGGACTTACAATGAGGTGGATTCCCATTATATCTTTGGCCTCATGTTATCATCTTACACATCCTGGTTATAGCAGGAATCAATGTTCTTATAAGTCAACCTGGGGTTGTGGCCAAATATATCCACTGGGAAAGGTTATAATGTATTAATGCATCTACCTAACATGTCTTGTTATTTTCCACACATGTATGAGGATATCTGCCTCACATGTATAATGTTTTATAGTTATGTCCTAGTTTACTAACACACACGTACAATGAGAATCACATGACCTAGTTGGCTTGTCAAAAGGGTATCTCATGATCTGGGTGGCATGATTGGAAGGTGTCTCAAGACCTGGGGGATATGTGTGGAGGATGTTACATGATTGAAGAAGACATGTATATAGGATGTCACATTATCTACATAAATATCCTATAGGGATGAAAAAGACCAGGATGACATGTTTATGATGTTGTCAAAAGATCAACACAAATAAGTCTTTGAGATGTCACATGAGTTGGATGACATGTCTGTTGGGTGCCCTGGGACATTGGTGATATGATGAAGTGTCATAGCCTGAACTCTATGAAATATAAAGTGGTCTTCTAAATACTTGGATGACATGACAATAGGGCTTTGCCAGATCTATTTGACATGTACGTAGTGCTTTCTGATATCAATTTGATATAACCAAAGGGAACCAAGAGACTTGACTGACATGTCTAAAGGGCTTTGTGAGACATAGATAAGAAGTATTCTACTGTTATATCATTTTCATATTCTACATAAATTCTGTTGATCTTCCTTCAATTTTGGGCAGCGAATTTATAGTTTCCATCACCTCGGTTATATGCCTAATTTCTTTGTGAATATATATAAAAGATGATCTATATTTGGTGGATGGATTTTTTAATTTTTTATTGTGAATGATCCTAACACATGTCATCTATGCGGTCTCATGATACTCAGTAAACACAATAGAATTATTCTATTTACCGGTTTTTTAGATAGTGACCAATAAAATGTATTTCTCATCACCATGATAACATGACAAAAAACTTTTATAAGTTCCTGCCGACATGTTTAAGAGTTTTCATGATATCATGACTTTCCTGGAAAGGATTCACATGATAAAATAATACTTTTCAAGGGACATTCATTAGACCTAGGTAGCTTGTCAAGGGAGCCTCCATGAGATCTTGTCAACATGAATGAGTGCCCTCACAATAACAAGTTAGCTTGTTGATGGGGGCCTCACGTGATCAATGGTGATCATCCAGTGCATACAATCCCTTTTACGGGAAGAATAATATATAATCACACCATAAAAAACATCATCAATTCCCATTTTTATTCCCTTATTTATTTTATTAGGATACAAGATCTTGTGATAATGTGAATTTATTTTAGAAGAAAATTATTATCTTTGTCTATGATGCATCACAAGATCAATGATAGATCTTACAATGATTCATGAGAATTCTCATGGTCAAATCCTGCACATGTATATCGAGTCATAGGGGAAATAAAAAAACTAAATGAACATATCCATAACCCTTAATATGATGAAGGTGACGTGCCAACATGATTTTGTGTGATAAGGTGGACATGTCTCTAGGGGCTTCGTGAGGGCTCATTAACTGTCTACTATTTTTGCATGTAATTATTTGACGACATTGGTTCTTCACTATTTTCATATTTTTATCCTTTATTTTACAAGGGGTTTTAGATTATTTTCAGGTATCCATAGGATTAAAAGTCACATGAACAAAATTTCTTGTATGGAATGCTTTGCATGACCATCAATGATTATTTAGGTTACTTTTCAAGAAGGGCGCTTGTTAATGGGGCATCATGTGACCAAAAATAGATCATGTGTTACACATGATTCGCACGCATGAACTTTTGAGGGTCATAAGATCACCTTTCTTCCTAATGGTTACATGATCCTTGAGAGTCATCCACCTTCTCCAATTTTATTTTAGGGAGAAAATAATACTCTTGCTTTTAGAATATCAACCATTCTTGATTTGTTGATGCTCCTATGGTGGGAGTCTACACACTAGTATTTAAAAATACTTTTCAATGATAAGAAATGATTCATATTTAAAATAAAAATTTATAATTCAAATTACACTCCTTTTATCATTATAATAAAATTTTAAAGTTGTTAAATTCTAGAGAGTGACATTTTGTATTTATAATTTTCTTAAAATGATATAATGGTTATAATAAAATAATATTGGCACCAATTGGACATATTTTTTTAAATTCGATGTGAATGGTTGAAATAAATTTACCCAATATGATATAGGTATATGTTATAATAAATTTAATTACTTACCACAATTTTTTAACTATACTCTACCCTTTTTTACCTTTATTGGGTAGAAATTAATTTACCAAGGTTATTATTCATAATTACCTCTAATAAAAGGGACCTATTAACAATTTTTGAAAATCATGATTCCAAGTATTCAATACATTTTTAAATATTATATTTCTATATATTGATAAAAATAATTTTAAAACAAGTAAAAAAATTAATGAAAAATATTTATTAGTAATAAAATACTTTTTAAGTAATAAACCAGGTTTATAATTTTCTTATGGGTAGAAAAAACATTAGATGATTGTTAAAACATTTTTTTAACTTAAAAAAATATATATATCTTTAAAATCATTCATGAATTGTTATTGATTTAATTTATTATGATAAAAAAACATTTCAATGATATTAATAATTTATTTGAAAAAAATATATTCTACTTTCAATTCTTTTCTAATTAATTGATAACTAATAAATTCATTTCATACATTTTTAAATTATACATTTTTCTTAAATTTTATAGCTATATTCATACTCACCAATCATACTATTATGAGATAACTATCATATAATATAATAATAATAGAATTGTATATCACCATTTATTTGAACTCAGTATTGTGTGTAAATAATGATAATAATGAAAATTAATTTATTTATGGAGAACTATATAACACAATTTTGGAGGTGTTACAGTCCTAGGGGTCATTAGACTACTCATGATTTTGTGACACTCATTATTATTTATAGCTCATGGTTTATAATATTCTTCATGTTTTGGTTAAAAAAATTGATGTGTGTTATTTAGTTGTGAAATTTTGATCTGAACATTGTTTTACATGTCATTTATAGGAATTTCCTCCAATTTTTTCAAAAATATTTATCTAGATTATTTTTATAAAACATCATGATGTGTTCATTTTTTATTAAATTAAATTACAACCTGTTATTTTTTTATATGGATGGTGTGTGTGGGTAATCATTGGGATATTCTACATGGAATTTTATTAAACCTTACATTGAAATCATAGTTCCCATACTAATGCTATTGATTTGATTTACTTATTTCATGGGTGATTTTTCATTAAATTCAACAGATTAGTGGAGGTTATCTCAAAAATAATAGAGGATGGTGACTAGTATATATTTATGGGTTGATTTGAATATTTGGGATTAATTTTTTTTATATAATTAATTATATTTTAATTATACTTATATATCTATTGTATATATTTATTACATTTATTGGATTTCAATGTGTATTGTGAGTTACATATTCATATCATTCCCCTTATTTAAGGTAGTTTTTTATTTATTATTTGACACTTTATTCCAATCACAAAGATTTCAGTATGTATCCCAACTTAATATATTTTTGTATGTTTGATAACATTTGATACAAACAACACAGAACTAAAATTTACAATACATTATTAAATTATGGTCGAATAGTAAAATAAATAATGAATGATATGTAATGTTAACGAAATGAAGAAAAATAAGAAAAATTACTAACAAATTGAAACCATATGTATGTAATAATAATAAAGGTTGAAATTCTCATTATCATGAACATCCATGACGATCATAATACGAATGATAATGTTTAAAATAATATAACATGTTAAAAAGATGATAAATATATAAACAAACTGGATTAATAATTTCAGATAAGAATGTGTGGCTCTATATATAATAATGTGATATAGTCATAATATATATGATCATTAGTTATATGATGGTAGGGGAAATTATTATTGAATATATGGTTGGGTAATCTATCGTCATTAAATATACATGTATCCAATAGGTATATTGATTTTTTTTAAATTTCATAGATATGTAAAAATTACATATAATATAATTAAATTATAAAAAATAATTAAGAAATTAAATAAAAGTATTATAATTAATTAAAATATATTTTTTTATAATAATGAGTATTTTTGTACTCTATATATTACTATTATCATCAATTAATGATTTTTTGTGTTTTAAAAATTCAATTAATGATTATAATACCAATTAATTGACAAAATTGAATAATTTATAGTTAAATAAAAAATTCTCGTATGATACGATTAAAATACTTAAATATTCCAAATATATGTATTATAATAAATTATTTATATTTGAATTCTGTATTTTTACCTTAATAAATTAAATTTGAAGAATTTAAAATATTAACCAAAAACAAAATGTTTATATGTTAAAAAAACAATTATTAACACTCATTTAATTAGTAATTAATATGAAATAATTTTACAAACACTTCATGTTTAAAAATTAATTTTTCAATATAATAATTCTTCTATAATTTTCTCGATTAATTTAAAATTTAATTTTATTATATATTGATATTTCATTAAATTAAATGGGGTCTAAATTTTCAAATATCTTGTTGAAATTATGCTTGAGGGGTCATCTTATATTTTTATCAAAAAATAATCATCTTATTACATAATTAAAAATGGATAAAAGAAATATATTAACATAGATCAACTTTTAGGTATTTAAAAAAAATATTTAGAAATTATTGAATTCCAATTCTAGGATTGATCGTAAATCCAACATTTAAATACATTATTTAAATACATTATTTTATTACATAACTCTAATATCATTAATGTGATTCTATCAATAAATTTCACCCAACTCATGTTTACAAAGAAATATCCCTCATTTTTACTTATAAAATGAGTTTTCCACCACTCCTTTCTAAAAAATCATAACCTTTTGTTTAATTTTAAATTTCCTCCAATTCACCCACTTTTTTTAGTCATATAAGATGTTTGGTGTATATTAATCATAATAAGGAATCCATGGTCCTTCATTTTTAAGGTACTCATTACAAAAATGAGAGATTCCATCTAAGTATATAGTTCACCTATATTATTTCTAATAACATTATCATATTAACTCTTTCAAAATATCATTATATATTCTAATAATTCCATATTAAAATCATTATGCTTCCGTGAAAATGATATAATTATTATATAACAGAGTTAATACAACTGGAAAGCTAAATATGTGCTAAGATGATCTTCTAATAAAAAGATCTATTTAAAAATGATTTACAAAAATCCCCATATTTAGAAATAAAAAATGTTAAATTAAATATTGAAAACATATTATTTCATATTTTTAAAAGGTCATACAAAGGATTAATCAAAACCTAGCTAAAATAAGTATAAAATCACTGTAACTTTTAAATAAAATATTATAATATCAAACAGAATATATACAACACAGAATAAAGTTAACTATCATAGTAATTTTTTTAAAAAGGTTTTGAAAAGATAATATAATTTTAAAATATATCAAGAATAAACTGAAAAAAACAGTGGAAATAAATAATATAGTATCAATTTCACGTTTATAATTAATCCTTCCCACTTAAAATTGAAATACATCCAATAAAATTTATTAATTAATAAATAAATCCATAAACTAGATCAGGTTTAAAAATTGTAATAGTTCACAAGGTTGTTGATGCTATCACTAAAACTCTTCTATTGATATCATGGGATTAAAAAGATAAATAAAACTTTGAAAGAGTATCTAAGAACACATATGATTTACAATAGTATATGCTACAAATGATACAAAAATAAGTTTAACCACAACTGAAAAGTAGTATAAAAAAGATATATATATATATATAGAGTGATGTAAGATTTTAAGATTTGTTAAATTGGAGTTTAATTGTCCAGAAATGGTCTCTTCATTTATCGATGTCTTCCTTCTATTTTGTGATCAAAACTATTTATCAGAAAATGTTCCCCTCTTTATAGTGAAGTACAAATAAAAACAGTCTATCAAAGTGTATTTGAACAATGGAAATTTTTCTAATTTTAATTCCCCAATAACTAGTCTTATCTTTTTCATAATCTTATTTTCTTAAGAGAGATCTTATCCCTAAAATATCCCTTGATATTGATTATTAAAAATTATCATACTCAACCTGCAATATTTTTGCATTAAATTTTGTAATGATGTACTTAATGATTCTATATTTATTAATAAAATATATTACTAAAATAATACTGGGCTCTATCATAGTTTTGTTTAATCATTTCACTTCACACATCATGATATATTCCAAAATTATAAAATTTCTTAGTCTGGACTTGTGGCTGATTTATCAAAACTCATTGTCTCTACAATACATATAAATGTTCTGACTATCTAGTATGGTTACATTAATTGATATTATTATTAAACCACTGCTTTTTATATGTTCAATTTTATCATGTATTTAATTCACTTCGACTTTTGGTACATTGAAATCATATTGTAGCTTCAATGGTGTTTCAAAAATTAAAATCATAAAATGTGTTTAGTTGAATTCTTCTTCATAGATAGTGTCACAACATACGATTTGTGATTATTATACCACTAAGTAGTAATTATAATAGATCATCACTGATATGTAACATGTGGTTTCATGGATAGTTCTTGCAGTCACTCAAGTTATTTGAAATATTTTTTTCATGGTTGATCAAGTGTCCATATGGTTGGTGAATTTTTCATAAGTCACTTTAGTAGTAAGATAACATTATCATGCCTCTAGATGCTAATATATGATCAAAAGAGGTTAATAATGTGGTTGAACCAAATATTTTTGGTAATTTCCATAATTATATGAATTCCAATAATTTCCATGATTTTTTTACTCTCCTAAAAACACAATATTGATTAGAGAAAAATAAATTCAATTTGTGATTATTGAAAATATAAATTGATAGAATAATATTAACATATATTACTTATTTTGATCACATATCATTGTATTTATATAAATATGAAATTACAAGAATGTTCTATCCAAATATCATTTCGGTCCATTACTGAATTATAAAAAAAATATGATGAGTGAGGTTAAAGAAAGAAACTTAAATAAAATAGAATTAATGAATAATTGGAAGATAGGTATTATGAATTATCCAAGGAAAAAATATTACCAATGACCTATCAAACTTCCTAATTAAAATATGAATCATTCTTCTACCAAATACTTACAGGATCAATAGGGGGTTTCCATTGATATTCGATGGAGTAGGATAACTTGAATGGACATGCTAAGGAGTAGAGCTAGCTCCTGACATTAGAAGAGCCTTGTAATATCAAACCCATCTCTAAACCCGTGCTCTATTTTCTATAAAAAAATTATCATTACCTATCATAAAATGGTCCATGAGAGGAGCCATAATCTTTAGTTTTTAACCATAAAATGGGAAGGTGGGGTCTAGGGATGTACTTTTAGATCTCTTTATAAAGTATTAAACTAGGTCATTAAACAAACCATTGTGAAAAAATTTCTATTATAATTCTTGATTTATACATTGATATTAAATCTATTTTTTCAGTCTTGAAAACTTCTACATGAAACCTAGGAAACATATTTTTACTATAGGTAGGAAGGAAAATTTACATTAGATTTTTGGATTCCTTGAAACTATCCAAATGAATATTTATCTCCTTTGGAATAATTTATATAATAATATATTAATCTATTAAAACATTATAAGTAGGAGGATAATGAGTTCTATAAGAACTAGTAATTGTAGAGAGATACATTTGCTCAAGGTTAATCTATATATCTATAAATGATTCATATATATCTCTCGCTTGTGCTCTAAATATAATTAGTTCAATAACATATGATATTATTTGAGATAAAATTTAGTATTTTTATTATTTATAACGCTTACAATGTTGAATAAAATATCTTTCTTCTTATTATATTCATAAGAACATTTTATATTTTGAAATAGTTCTTTCAAAAAGTGAAAAATATAATTCTTAAACATAAAAATGTTGGATGAATTAATTAAATAAGTAGTATTAGTAGTAGCAGCTAATTGAGAAGATGTAGGTAATATAATTGAGTCACTAAAATCTAAATAAAATGGTTTTAAATTTTATCCTTTATTTTATAAGGATTCACACCTAGGATTATCAATCTCTGAAAACAAACTATATAAATATTCATCTTGTAAAATTTTAGTTTAAGGAGATGATTTGTTGATGGGATATCGTGGGAAGATATTGTCTAAATCATGATCCCATGAAGTGGGAAAAAATTAAATTAGGAGTAGATACTAATTTTTTTTACCAAATCATACAATAAATTATTTAGGTTCCCAAAATCTTAATTTTTTATTGTGGAATTAGCCTTCTCAACCATCTTTGGATTATCGGGTAAAACAAGTACATCATATTCACTAGGTTTAGATAGATTGTCACCATTATCATAATTCCCATAATTAATCTTTGGATAAATGGTATTTACATCCATATAATATTTTTCAAGATAATAACCATCCCATAAATGTGTAGAATCATTGATTTATTCTCTACATTATCTTAAACATGGGTCTATTATCTGTATCACTATTTGAGTATGTTATATTTAGTCTAAATATCATTGATCTCTAATTATTCTCCCCATTAATATTTTTCTTCCATTCTCCAGTAATTATTCATATTTTAAATCATCTAAATCCTTTTAAATTTCTATAACATAAGAGTAGATAACTTTTTTCTCATTATATCTTTTGGCTTCTTCAATAATGTCAACAATAACCCATAAATAATTTTAACTATATAAATATTTATCTTTAAAAATATACATATTTTCCAAGCATGGATCCATTTCATCCTTTAGTTTGGAATGGTTTTTTGTAATATTAAATAGTACATATTCCTTATCTTCATCAACAATCCATATATTACTCTATGGGTTCCTGGTAATTTTTATTATCTTGAATATGGTTTACATGAGACACATTACACATAAAATTAATGAATATCACACTCTTTTAGGAATAAATATCATCTATTTTAGTCCAATAAAATGAACATGGGATAAGGTAGGGGTTTGAATCTAAAGGATGTCTTTCTGAAATATCCCATTTTCCTCATCATAAATTTAGGGAGATTAATATGAATCTCACACATGATAAAATATAGAAGTTAGTGGTATTTATGAATTATATATCCAAAAAATACTTTTATAGGAAAAATGTTATGTTACATAGACATTTATAAAAACTTAAACCCGTCATTTAATGCAATAACATTTGGCCTTCGATAGGTTTTTCAATAGTTATCACATAAAAAGAATTTTTAATCTCAATATATATTATATTTAAGGTATAGAGACATTGGAAATCACTATTCTCACCTGGCATGGTACCCTTAATCAATTATTTAAAAAATTAATAAATTACACATCCTTGATCATTAAAACATGTTTTAACGAGATCTAATTATTCTACAAATTCAAAAAAATCTCAAAAAAAATTCCTTTACTAATTAAGGATAGTAAATTCGATTGTTTCCCATGAACATGAAAGTATTTCTATACTAAATAAAAAATATCCACACTATATATTGACTAAATATATATAAAATAGTGTCTACTTACTTATATTTAATGGCATCCAGGGAATTTTTTTGTCATAATAATCTTGATAAGTGCTACAGTGCTTACTTGTGATCTTTTCAGTCAACCTCTATTCTTATAAGAATCTCTTTTGAAATAATTCATCATCTTGACTATGATTAAGTGTTCATAGGAAATGTCCTTCTAAAAATATGGAAAATAAGATTATAAAAAAAAATTATGATGTTTGGGTCGATTCAGATTCATTTTAGGACATTTTAAATGAAAACATTTCAGGTATCTCTGTATTAAGTGGTTTGAAAGAATAAAATAAGAAAACCTAAAATAAAAAACACAGGAAAGCCCGAAAAATAGGCTTATTAGAATAGTTTAAAATTAAAGGAAGATAATTTCAATTTACCATGAGTATATGTTTATTAACCATAAAGAAAAAATGGTTAGCTATATGTACAAATTTGTAATCATACTAAAAAAATAACTCAAATAAATACAATTAAAAGGATTATATTACTGTATATATATATAAATTAATTAATTATCCAGAATAAACACAGAACTAAAATTAAGAAATGGTATAATAATAATTATTTAGAATAGTTAATAATTCCTAATTATTTGTGACAAAATTCTATCTCTTAATATTCATAGGATTAGTTAAAATGGTAACTTGTTTATGCGCAGTTCCAATAAATTCAAGCATGTTATACCCAGATCGAAAATAATCTCTAAAAAATTAATGTATTATATTAAGGTGTTTAGTCCTATACTATTATATAGGATTCTTGGTAATTTCCATAGAACTTATGTTGTTATATTGTTTTAAGAAATCTTTGAATTGATATACATAGTATAAAAATTTTCATTTCATCTATATAAATTAGGATAAAAAGTATTTAAATCTATGTATTCAACTTCAATAGTAGATAATTAAAAATCAATCTACTTTTTTACTACACCAAGGTACTAGAAATTAGAAAAAAATGATATTTTCTAATGGTTTTTATTCTATTTAACTTACTACCACAAATATTAATATCATGATAGCTCATTAGATCCTAATAATTTCATATAGATTATAATATTCATTGGCCAATTTTTACTTTTAGGTGATTAAATATTCATTTAATTGAAATAAAATTAGATTCCCTATTGGTTTTTTGAAAATGAGAACATATATACACTATAAACTTAATGTCTCCCAAATATCTTTTATGTAAGGAAAACGTCCAATCATAACTTCATAAATGGTTTGGCCAACATTAATCATTATTTCATCAAGATCAAATTTTTATGTGGTCCTCATTATAGTATCAATACATTTTGTCTTGTCAATTTAAAATTGTTTCAAAACAAGTTTATTGTAATTACTCAAGATTAAAATAGTCACTTCATTATTTTTAATGATTTAAAAACCATGAAATAATATTAATTCACCCATAATATTCATTTTAATATCATTTTCAAAGGTTTTTAAATTATTTCTAAAATAATTACTTGAAGAACCCAAAATAAAATCATCAACATGTATTTGTGACACCAAAAGATATTTTGACTTTATTTTGATAAATATGGTTTTATCACCCACACATATTATAAATATATTTTAAAGAAGAATATTGTCAAGCCTATCAAACAAATATTTGGGTAGTTTTTTATTCCAAAAAGTTGTTTTTCCATTTTAGAAACTAGATTTGGAAAATGTGTATTCGAAAATATGGGTGTTTGTTTGATGAAAATATCCACAACAATCTAAATATTTTTGAAAATATCCCTTGATATCTTTTTTATCTAACTTGAAATTTTGATGTGCTTCACAAGAATACAGTATCATAATGTATTCAATTCCAGCTACATGGGAAAAGGTTTCCTCCAAATCAATACCTTCTTCTCAACTACAATTGTGTGAAACCAACTTAGCTTTATTTTTAATAATATTTCCATATTCATGAAGATTATTATTATATACTCATTTTGTGCCAATTCTCAAATAGTTTTTGGTCTATATAACTAATTCTTATACCCAATTCCTATCAAACTAATTCAGTTCTACTTATGTAGCCATCACACAATGTTCATCACTAAATTATTCTTTAATGTTATTGGGTTCAATATATGAAATAAATTATTAATTTTAAACATGGTTTCTATGTGATGCTTGAGTTTGAGATCATTTTCCTGGATCACCAACAACAGTATCTAAAAGGCTGTATCTATGGGTTTTAATGGTTCTAGGAATTGAAATTATAGTTTAAATTAGGGTATTGTTCCACTAAACGGAATTTACTGTAAGAATTATTATTCTATTTATGATCATGATCATTATTTTTAGAGGTTTAATTGATATTTAAATAAAACATGTCCTTATCCAGGTTTTTTAAAGAAATTATAGGTTCATGGGGATATGACTCATCAAAGTTTTCATGAGCATAATCTTCCACATACATTTTTTTCTTAAAGACACTATAGGATTTATTAGATTTCGAATAAACTAATAAAACACCCTCATCGTTCTTGGTTGAAAAAAATATCTATATTATCCTTAATATAGGGAATTAAAATTATATATATATAAACATTAAAAATTTACATTAGAATTTCTCACATAACAAAAATCTTATTGATAATTATTTAAAATAGGTTATGGTAAGACATTATTAATTACATAATACCATTTATTTATAGCTTCAGCCTAAAATTAATTTGGTAGGATATATTAACTAAGCATGTACCGAGCTATTTCATGAGGGGTAATATATATTCTTCCAACAACAACATTTTATTGATGTGTTTGAGGGGAGAAATTTTATTATTATATCTATGTTGTCATCATGATAATTAAAAATCATAATTTTCAAAATGATGACCAATATCAATTGTTACCCACTTAATGAAAAGTCCACTAAATTTTTATATAAATGTTTCATACTTTTCAAAACTTCTACAAGCCTCACATTTTTTAGCCATGAATTATAAACATGTAATATTTGAATAATCATCAAAAAATAAATAATCATAATGTTTTAGGGCTAAAAATGACACTTCATATAGTTCAAAATAATTCCATGTCAACCATTTATACTGGTTGAGTGGTATAAAACACTTCCATTGGTTTCGAAGAAACATTTTATTTATTTATATTTTGACATGGATTTCTCATGTTTTATTTTGGGGCATCTATTTTAGGTAGATAATAAACTAAAACCTAGTTAATTATATTTCTAAGATAGTATATATTACAGTGACCTAATATCCAAGGAAAAAATCAATATTTTTGATGAAAAAATTTAAAATTGAAATATTTTGTGAAAAATAAAATATTTAAATTCAACTATATAAATATTTTCATTCCTTAAAAATATTAAATACCAAATAAAAAATAGATTCAAAAATAATACATGAATTATTATCATACAGGAAAATATAATTGACATATTCTTAGAATATTATATTTTAAAATATAAATAAATAAAACTTTTTAAACTAAATAGGTTTTAGAATTACCATCTTAACCCTACCCAATAATTTTTACCTTTTAATTTTCACTAACGGTGGGATGGCCACCAACCACACTTTTCAATTAACTTATGAATGAGAATTCTTATGTCATATTTCGGGATCACACACTACCCAAATACTATAACTTTATATAGACACATTTAAATATTGTTTAATATAATGAATCAAGTACACATTGATTTTGGTACCCATATCCATTTGCATCGAGAAAGTATTTAAATTAAATTTTTTGGGATGTAAATATTTTTAAAAGACTTATTTCAATATATAAGAACATTTTAGAATGAATTATAAAAATCATCTATTTTTATCCAAATTAAATAAATCCATATTTTTATATTCCAAAAATATCATTTAGTTTTTATTTATTAATATCATTTGAAATAGGAGTAAAATAGTTTATTTAGATTTATATTTTCTATCAAGAGTGATAACCAAAATAGTATTTTGGATTAGGTACAACATAACATCCAATAATTGTATTGAGAGTTTCATTTCTTATTAAAAATCTTAAAAAATATTACTTCTTTCTCGCATAACAACATTAAGACATTATTTTCCTTGATAATAATTTTATTTTTCACCTATTCAATATCAATATCATATAAAAAAATTAGTAGACAAAGAAAAATGTTTATTTGAATTTGTATAGTTATTTTTTAGCTCATTAATGGTTTTATCCAATATATTTTAATATTCAAATAGATAATACCTATACATATAATTTTCATCATTAATTTCACTTTTAGAGAGATCATAAATAATATTGGCAACCTCAAGTGTAATTCCCAAAAACCCTAATTTTTTATATCTCATGAGAATTATTTCGGGATGAGTCTAAATCTCATGAACTATCCTCTAAATTATTCCTTGTTTTATTTTATGGATTTGTTGTGTTTATTTTTCCAATCCACATATTTCCATAGTAAATTAATTTTGGATAGTAATATTTGATATTTTATTTTATATTTAACATATAATTGGTAAATTTTCCAAATTTATCATCTTTTATATAGTTTCATTTTCTATCATACATTCCCTTAAAATATGATATCTTTAAGAACATCATATTCTTGTAAAATTTCATTAATATTATTTAAAAATGGACAATTTCCTTAACACTATCATAGTATCCATCACTTTTATGGGTGATATAATCATTTATAACTATATATATTTGAAATGAGACACATTGAATGTGATTGGAATATTGGGTTAAACATCTTCATCATTCACATTAATCTATTCCATGTACATTATTAGTTTTAATTTTATAGTTTTCTTGGCTACATTATTATATCACATGATTCATGAATGGACACAATAGTGAATATCTATTTATGTACTCTAAAAAATTGAATCCTTAGTACTAGATAATTGACGTAAAATTTTTCCCATATTCCTGCATTATCTTTGTAATCTCATTAAACCCAAGATATATATTCGAAATAGTATCTTTAGTATCTTGATTTAATATATCATACTTTATAATATAGGTATTTAAATGAATTTTTTTTCACATTTGATGTTCTCTCATGGGACACCGATATGGAATCCAAAAATTTATATGTTTTAGCACATAATGATATAAAAATAAATTCATATTCTCCAAGTTCATAGGAAAAAAATTATTTTATATATAATTTCAATTGTATGTTGCCTTAGTGGAATCACTTTAGTTGGATCTATAAGCCTTAGTATTTCCACATTAAACTTCCATTATAGTACAAATATAGAATACAAATCTTTCAAGTTGTATTTTTATTTTAACCATTCAGTGACCATAATTAATTCCATTATAATATTGAGGAATGTTACTAGTAGTTCCTTAAAGTATCGTATTTTCCATTCAAGTACAAATTTAGGATTTTAAAATTATAGATTTTTGGTCAAAATCATGCTCATATTTAATAGTAGACAAATATAACTTTGATCTAAATACAAAAGACTAATACCAAAATCTGATCTAATTGTAAAACTCAAGAGTGGGGTTGACTAATCATCGAATAAAAATTTATTTTCAAAAATAATTTTAAACAAAATACCTTAATTTAGAAAATATCCCAATCAGCTAAAATTATTGTAATATATAATTTGATATTTTCCAAAGGATTATAACATGTTCAATCAAAAAATAGATAAAATTTTTTGAAAACCAATTTTACTTTTGAAGAAAATCTAATGATAACAAACCGAATATATAAAAAACTAACTAATGTTTACTATACAAGTATTGTTTTTATAATTTATTTTGAAAGATACAATAATATAAAAATAGAATCAGGAATAAATAAATATAACATAGAGGAAAAAATACAATAGGATCAATCTCAAGCCAAGTCCTAATCCTCTCCACATGACAATCCCTTACCGCCAACCTTGTTTACTAAACAATAAATAGATCCCCAACATGGATCGGGTATATAATTTATAACAAAACACAAGGTTTCTCATACTATTACCATTAAAATTACATAGTTCTCATAAGAGTAATAATTTTAAGGAAAAAAATATATTGTATATATGTACTCTTTTATGATCTATAAGAGTTATTACTCTATTATATATATAATATATTTTAAACAAAAATCCAAATTAGTCTAAAATAGAGAGACATAAATTAGAGTTATAAATGTCTTTTATCATTTTTATTCACTTTTAAAGTGGTATATTAACTTATAAACATATTCCATCAATTATGATAATAGAAGTGATCATCATAGAAAGTTATCTGATATTGCAATGAAGTACATATAAAAATAGTGTTTCAAAATCTATTAAAACCAATGAACTTGTTCATGTTTTTCTAACATCAGTAGTACCATAATTATAATCACAATATATTCTTATTAAAAGAGATATTATTACAAGATGATACATTGGATAATGATAAATTTGAATTCACAAACTCATTATGAACTTTGAGGCAATAAATGATATGGCATTGTATTTAATGCTACCATTTAATACATCCACATTTCAATTTGGATTATTTAACATGAGTATAATATTGAGCAAACATGGTTTGTTGCAATCATACCATGCTATAATTTATATTATATTTCATAATTATAAAATTTCAAAACTATTAATATATTTACTTTATCTAAACACACTATCACTCCCATGTTTATAAAATTTCTAACATCCTAGAATATTTTATTCAACTGACTATTATTATTATCCAATACTTTTTGAATATTTAATTTTCACATGTAGAGACATATCATTAACATTTATTAGTTTCAATTTATATGGTAGCTTAAATTATTTTTCAAAATTTCAATTGTTTCTATGTGTTAAATTGAATTTGACTGCACACACAATTTCATTACTTAAAATCACATATTATAGTCATATGGCCACTCAAAAACATAGAGAGAATTATAACAGACCATTAGAGATTTATAATACATGGTTTATTTAGTTACTCTTGTATTTTCATGATGTATTTTTGATATTCTGGTCATGGTTGATCAGTTTTTAACACAGTTGATTCATTTTTCATACAATAAGATTAGAATATAAATTGTTTTACCCAAATACCATATTCATTTATAGAGTCTATGGATGGTGTCCTTGATGATTATGTAAAGCTTTATGGTCATTTCTATAATTGATAAAATATCCATAATTTCAAAAAAAAAATATTACATTTAAAAAAACCATAGAATTTAAAGTAAATAAAATAAATAACATTTGGGATTCTTAAAATAAGGAATTTATTGACTAAGAATTCATACTATATTCTTATAATCAATCATTAATTGAAATTGTTTTTATATTGGTTGGTTCAACTACTTACCTGAAAAATGATATACCAACACCATCATTTTCATCATGTATTAGTATCATCAAATTAATTCATGAAATATATGATATTAAAGATAAACTTATTTTATGAATATGATTTTTGAAGGGTGTCAAAAAATGAATTGTCATTATCAAGTGACATGTTATTATCTATAAATTAATCATAACAATATCATCAAAGATTCCATTATCCTGAACCATAAAAATATTGTCCATCAAATGAATATAGTTATATAAAAATCATTTTAACAGTGATTCCATAACATTTACTAATCCGAGATTGAGGATATTTTTATCAAAGAAGTTGAATTGACATTTCCATACTAAAACAATAATAAGATAATAAAAATTAATAACATCTAGTGTCAAAAATAAAAAAAATATGTAATAAATATTTTCAAATAATGTGTATAGAAGATAATAGATATAATTAAGGTTCCTAAATAATTACTTAATATTGATATTTTTATTATACAAGAGGATAAAACATTTTTATAGAAGTGGATAGTGAAGGTAAGGTTATCTTCTATCTCATATTAAAGTTTAGATTGTCTATATTTAAATTCCCATTAGGGTAAATTATATATTCCTTCACTCTAAAACCCAAATATTTTGAATAATATGGATATATATGGGTTTTACATAAATTCTTACCACTACCCTTTCACATTTGTTTTTAGTTCTCCAAAATGATATTTCATGTGGAACCAATAATGTATTTTTCTTTCGATAGGAAATATTTTCCCCCTATCTATGTTTTTCATATATCGATATAAATTTTTTTATCCTTAATTAAATTATTTCTACAGATGTGATATCCCCCAATTTTAGTATATTTTATTTTCAAATCACTCTTCTCATGTTTTTAGAATCCTTCAATGTAATTGTTTTTACCTTACAAAATTTTTTAAGTCAATTAATTTATAAAATATTTATTTTTTAAAAAAATATTTAGCCAACTGTAAAGGATATATCTTATTGTATTCTAATATATTTTATAGTTCTCAAATAATTTTTTTAATCTTTGTAAATATCTGCTGATTTCACTTATGTTTCACTGGGATATGTTTCAATGGATTTACCTACCTCATTTCTATGGATGATTCATTTTTTATTCGCTATGACGATTATTATAATCCCATTTAATTATCATGTGATATTTATACTATGATGGAATTAATAATGGTTTCTTGTTTTTGTGGATTATATATGTATTGTTTTTAATTAGATTACAGGTGGTCCTGAATTATATGACATTTCATGCATTGGGGGAAAACTCTATATCCAATGATATATCAGGTAGCAGTCTAGGGAGTGAACCCAATAAAAAATGTTTAATAAACCAGGGATGAACTAAGTACACTATAGAACATTTTCCACTATTTCATAATGGTGTAGGAATTGACCCCCCCTGAAAAGGGTAATTATTTTTAGGCATATTTTTTAAATTTTTAAATTTTATAAAAAATTTATATGTTTTTCTAAATTTCATTATTATTCCATTTACTTTTTTATGGATCAATGCTCATGATCATTATCTCATGTTTCAATATTTATATATCTTATTAAATATGTTATTACAAAAACCCTATTACATAATTCATGATTTATATCCATGTTTTATTCGGAATGAATTTATTATGTTATGTCTATGTAACATGGCTATGTTTTCATAACCAAATGTTCATATTTTTATCAACTATGATCATAAATTAATATATCTTATGTTCACCCCTTAAAAATAATCTAATAATTCCACATCATATAGTTACATTCACCATGAGGTGATGACGAGTATACCATATGAAATGTTTAGAAAGGGTTCAGGCATGGTGAGAATATGGAGAAATATTTATAGGGTTGTAAAAAATCTTTTTTTAAATAATATCTAGTTAAAATAAAAATATATGTTATGGAAATTGACAAATCATTATATTCAATGGATATTAACAAAAAATGACATATTTTATATTTATGTTATTCCTGGGTCATCTAGGTTTATTTGAAAGTGGGGTTTAGTTAGTTTTTTTTTGGGATCGGGTTGTTAAAAATAAGTGCTTTTAAACCACTAAAACCTTGGTAGAACTTGAAGTGATTGTAATAGGATGTAATAATATTAAAATATATTGATCCAAAAGTATAATATGTTGAAATTAAGTTTTAACATTTTATTACATATTAATGATTATTTTCCTTATCATATTATTTATTACTTTGGTTGTTGTTTTTTAATACCAACACAAATATTTTTGGATTTATTAAACGGTGGAAAACTAGAGTAACTGAGTGGAAAATGGGTGTGATGGATAATTTAATCACTTCCATAATGAGAATATAAATTTTGTTGGAAATATATTATAAAATTAGTGCTAAAATATAAAATTATTCAATCTATTAAATAAAATATGAACCATGTCAAACTCTCAAACGTGCTAACAATGTAATAAATCTCTATTACTTTCTTCATGTGGAAATGACCACTATCCTTTATTGGGTCTTTTGAAAAAATTAATAATAATAAATTAATATATAGAATGGAAAATATATTTTTTATCTCTAATTCCAAGATAATGAAAAGGGTGTTTTATCTATTTATCATTTAGCAGGATAAACAGATCAATGGTGGACTTAGATGAAGAATATATGGAAAAGGGATGAAATTAACACAATGGAATGAGATTAATTTATCAAAATAATTTTCAAAAAATATTTTCCCCAAACTCTACACAATTAAATGGAAAGATAATTCTTTGAGTTAACATAAAAGTAATAAGAATACAATGGTAAATATGAAGAAAACATTATCATGATTTCAATGTATAATTCATGTTTTATCCACGACACTGAAATTAACTCCAGTCATTTTACTTGTGTATTAAAAAAGTTATTTAAAAATATAATATATACTAGACTTTGGTAGTTATGATGACATATTTTTCAATGCCCTTAAGGTGGAAATTGAAATTTAAGACTCATTATTCTCATGGTTTTTGGGACACAAACATGGAAATTTATTTTTATGCAAACATAAATATTAAAAACTATAGAGGAAAGAAGATTCATTTTTCTCTATGATGAAAATGTAGGAAGAATTATATGGAGAATTTCCTAAATAGAATTAAGAAATGTATTAAGTTTGAGAAGGAAGGTCAATAAACACATGAAGATCAAAGTTATATGAATATTATAACCAATGAAATGGATGAAAATAAATATCATCCTAATACAAAACCTATAATATAATGTTATAATTATATGGAATTTAGACCATATGTTAACCAAAATTCCAATCATAGGGTTAATGATGACAATATATTTTTGAAACCTCTAAATATGTGGTATAGTTATAATAATTTACAATAAAAATTATAAAATATATTTATGAAAATAATGTGGTAAATGGTGCCAACATTGTACACATAAGAACACTAGATGTATTATTTTATTCTAGTTTTATGTATTATAAAATAATTAGAAGATTTTATGAAATATAATTCTATAAAGCTTCTCAAATTTAAGTTTATGTGAATTATCTTCTAGTAAATATTTTTATTCTCTCCTTGGTTTATCTTTAAGTTATTTAATTAATGGATTGTACTCTATTTATACTGACCATATTAATTATCCAAATAGGGAAGTCATATTTTAGATCCTAAATCAACCAATAATAATTAAATAATTCATGGATGACTATGAAATCCTTATATAAATTAATTCCCTTATATGGGTCTTAATACCTAATCAGGATGGTTACGTATCTCAAATGATTTAGACAAAACTAAATATTGGTAATATTATTATTGTGAATGAATACATGTATGTTTTACTTGATGATTTTCATGGTCTACTTATATATCATGATGTTTATTTTTTATTGATCATATAATAATCCGATTCAAGATACACTGAACCTGGAACCAGAACTAACTCACAACAGTACCAAAGATAATTTCATAACCCCATGGGATTTAAACTAGTTCTATTCCATCTCAAAACAAGTTGTGGGAATGATTTCAACCTCATATGATGATATAAACAGTAATTGGAATATTTAAAAGAACGGAACACACATGAGATTATAAATTATCATCCATCAAGATATACAGAAAAACCATAAATAAAATTTCAATGGAATTAAATATAATAAATAAAATCAGAAAAAATAAATCAATATAGGGTGGGAGATACAATTCCAAAATCATAACTAAAATCCCAAACTAATCCAATGTGTCACATTTTGACCCGTGATCACCAGCCAAACTCCAAAACCTCTATCATAAAACTAAGAGAACTAAAAACAAACATGATAGAGAACTAGGAACCTAATATAAGAATAATATATATATATATATATATACCAATTGGTATATATACGGTATGAGTGAAACAAGCCTAATAGAATTCCACCATAGATTTTATGTAATCAATTTCAGGTTATATTATATAAATCATTGTTTTAAAATATTTAAAAAATACATTTTTTATATGGGAAAAATTAGGAAAATACGTATCAACTAGATCAGTTTTCATCCAAAAATTAAAGATACACCATTAAAATTATACTAGAGATGTTATGAAGAAAACAAAAAATAAAATCAAGACAATGGTTTATATATTATCCTTTAAAATGCTCTTAAAAATATATCTATAGTATTAAAGGAAATACATTCTTCTCTTTTATTACTCAAACACACTCCAAACAAACATTATAAAGAATCATTTTATAATAGAAAAAACATTACTTTAAATCCTATTAAGTTAATAATTAGAAAATAATCAAAAAACTATACTTGAAATGGAAAACAATCAAGAGATGGAATAAAGTGATAAATAAGAAGAGAAAAGGAAATCAACTAATAAAAATTTTCTATGAAATCACACATGGTATATTGGAAAAAAAGTAAAGGGGATAATCCCCCAAATTATCTGGAATAAGATCTTAATGTCATTTGAATCTCAATAAGACTCAACTAATAAATACCCTAACTAGTTATAATGACCCTACTCTAGTCTATAATAACCCATCCATCATGATCATATCGATGAACTAGTTTGTCCCCAGAACCATCTTATATGTTTTATGCTTTAATTGGGTACCCTCTAGAAGTTTTATTCTTCCATGATTCTACCCCAAGATATAAAACAATCTAAACTAGAAGATTGAACTTATCTAAGTCACATACTATCTTACTCAAAATCCCATATCGTCAATCAAGGAGGTGAGAAAACAATAAAGTATATTAAAACAGAATCAATGAATTTCATATCATTCTCAACTGATCCCTCATCACACATCCAATTCCATTACATGGAACATCTCCATACAACCATCACCAAGAATCACTATACATGAAGTGCCATCCATAAACAATATTTGATGGTATCTCTATAGTAATAATAGTGGCCAATAACTTTCATAGAACAATTTTTTTATATGGTTATAAATTTGAAATTTTAATATAATCCCTCGATTCCCATATTGCTCAGAAATTTTTAAATTTCATTTTGAAAAAACCATGAGACAAATAATAAGTACATATCATGAAAATATATTTAAAAATAAAAAATTTAAATTAAAAGACCTTCTAATTTATCAAAGTTATTAACATGTTTAAAAATATTCATCATGTGTGTTAGCATTCCCTTTCACTATTTTAAAAAGTAATTTTTAGTGTTAATATTTTTTTTATAATTTATTATTACATAAAATTATAACATGTGATGTTTTAGATAAATTTTTAATTTTGATTTAGAAAACTATATGTTGTTAATATTTTTTTATCTACTGTTTTCACATCAGTTATTTAATAACAGACTAGAAACTTTATTTATGATTGATTTTTTACATCTATCATGAAATAAATAAAATGAAAAATATATATTTTCTAAAAAATTATTTATTCTTATTCCTCTCATACTCAATAAAAACAATAAAAAATCATAAAACAGTAGAACCAATATAAAAATATAAAGACACATAAAATGTGTACATTCATGTTTAAAATATATTATATAAATAAACCAAAATCTAATCAAAAAAATAAAATGTGATTCCAATTAAAATTTTATATATCTAATATCATATGATCTTTAAGGACAAGGGTAATAAAAATATTGAAATTAAAAGGAAATAATTTAACCTATATTCTGAATAAAATGAATGAAATATTAAGGAAATGTTTATAAAGAAATACAACATGTTGAAACATTGTAATTGTACTAGTTGAAATTCCATCCTATATAAATATTAACACATAGTATCTACATTCCATTATTCCCTCTGTTTTATTAAAATCTTCTTTAAAAGAATTTTTCAATTCAAAATAACAATTTTAAGCAATATATCCAAAATATTGTAATTGTAATTGAAAATTCTCCTTTTCTTTTATATTTATGATCTTTGTGGTATTTTTCTTATAGTGCCTCTAAAGAAATTCAATTTTTTGTTTGTAAAGAATATTAATAAATTTAATTTAAAATTAATTATAATAGAAACAAGTATTGAAAAATTAAAACTTACATGTCCAATATATTCAGAAATGTTTCTCGCACTTCACCATAGATAGAGCATAGCTATTAAAGTGCCTTATCTTATAGATAAAAAACACCTAACATCCAATGGCCACTGGTATTTAAGAAAAATTAATGTGAGTGGTTAATATGTCAAATGATATATAACATATTTTGAGATATATTTTTCATACTATTTAAGATAAGGAAACATCTAATGATGAATAATTTAATTTTTCAAAAATATTTCATCAATGAAAAATTTTCATTCTACTTATATAATTTTCATCTCTATATGTGGAATAAAATTTGGTTCAATAAATCCATATAAAATTTTCTAATCATGATCATTAAATTTTATATAATTATACCTAATAAGAAATAGTAATTAGTAAAAATTTTCAATAAATTAAACTAATAGAAATTTTTTGTTAATCAACATTCGTGGAAGAAACATGCTTCATATTTATTCTCTTCTTTTATCCAATCAAATGTAACCTGATGTCATTTAAAAAAAGTTCCATATTTATATGATACCCACAAATACCATATTCAAATTGAAATTTCATAATCATCCAACAAAGAATTGGAATACTTTGAATTTCGATCATGACTAATCTAATTTGTATCAAAATTCAGAGAACTTTGTATTGGTTTTTGTCTATACTAGTTCCCTTTAACGTTGACACACCTCTATGAAAACAAATATATAATATAAAATGATAGAAAAGTTATTAGAAAAATTAAATAAAAGAAAAATTATACACATAACTCTATAGTAATATATCAAAAATGATTAGATGATAAAACTAAAAAGTCGTAGATATTTTGTCCAAATATGCTCGTCTCATCTGTAGGTATTGGTATTCTTATTGAGATATCTAAAATAACTAGTACATTGACTCTTTGATGTTCTATCACTATATATTGATGATGAAGTATATCACCAATATCAAATACCATCCCATATAAAATAATATGATGTTTGGGATCATTAATATATAACTCTCAATAACTTGGATATTATAGAGGAGTGGTGTAGGAGTATGATAGAAACGAGTGGGGTTTGTAGGTAGAGGTGGAGGAGATGGAGATGTTAGATGAGGTGGAGGGGGGTCAATAGTTTGAAATTGTAGTTGAATGTCTACAAACATAAACTGTAAAAATGTTATGATCCTTTCCTCCATTGTCCCATGAATATCCAAAAAATTTAGTTATAAATATTATATGTTTTTTATAAACATCCTACATCGAGGAAGCTTCAGAATTTTGAAATACTTTTTTCACCTAATTACCTATTAGGTATCGTCATACATGACTTGGGTGTTCTGGATTTCCCAATGATATAGCTAAAATATCCTTCTATCCCTCAGCTATAAATAACCAATGTGTTTTCTACTCATCTATATAATCCAGTGTGATAAAACATGTAATAAATCATAGTCTATATATATATAAATTACATTAAATAGATAAATAAAGTAAAAATATTAAACTCCTCTGAACTAAAACCCTCGAATATTCATTAAGATAATGATATTATTTTATTATTCAATCCCTCTTCCATTTTTCATGTCTTTGGGGGGGGGGGGGGGTCAACCTCTATAGAGCCTGAAGAATTAGCTCCTAGTTTTTTTAAAAATGTACAACCATAATTTTTTATTCGATTAATGTATAACATCCCTAAGATAAAGTATATGGGTAAATATTTCTAGAATGGATATCTTAATGAGATCTCCTTAATTGCTATAAATTATTAATTAATAATTAATTAATTATATCATTAATATAAAAATAATTTCAAAAAGCTAAAATTGCTCTTACCAGAACCGATTCCCCTCTTGTACATTCAATAAATTACTTCTATGTATCTTAATCTATATATGGATATATATCACATGTATTATGATGTTTGATATGCCCAAAAATGTAATATAATGCGAGGGTAGTTTGAAAATCCCATAATATCCTCATAACCAATGATAAATATTTCTTCTTTATTCCTCTCATATCGGGTATATCATATTTAATGTGTTAAGAAGGGGGAGGAAATATATTACTATAAAAATTTTATTATAAGAAAAATAATAACAAATAAGTTACCAAAAGGTCTCCTACATGTGAGATATTTGAAACTTTACAAACACTTCACTAATAATCAATCAAAATACTAATGTTTAATTTAGCCTACGCTGATATAAAAGTATTTAATTGTTATGAATTTTGAATTTTTTGAATAACATTATTATCAATGTCCAATGGTATCCTCTAGTCCTAGAAACAAACAACTAATAATTTTGGTAAATGTGTGATGTTGTGTTTACAAACCCTCATACATTTCCTTGGCCCATGGAATTTGATATCACTAGTTAAGATGGATAAGGTTCATCAACATGACCATGTGTTTGTTTCTCTAAAAAGGTATGAGTAAAATCATCACAAGATTTATATGGAGGATCAGTTGATTGATCTTTCATTATCTTACCAATAGCAGCAACATATAGTTAGTAAACAATATAAAAATCCAACAATTTTATACTACTCTAAATAAAAAATAAAAATTATTAAATAGAAAAGTGAAGTAAACTAATATTAACATATTTTTATTTTTATTTTTTAAAGTTAACTACAATTCTAAAAACATTAATGGAATGTCAACTAATATAAAAAATTGAAAACAAATCCATAAATGATACATGAATTATTAAAAATTATCATACCTAATAAATTTTTTTTTACACAGAATAAATATTTTCATAATATACACATATACAATATTTTTGATTTATTAAACATATTATATTTGAAATAATTGTTTTTTAAAAAAATAAAAAAAATATTTAAGTTATGTAAGGGTAAAAATGGTAAAATAAACAAAACTAAACTATTATAAACAAACAATTTAACTAATTGGTTATAATAAATGATTTAATAAAGAAAATGAAATTAAAATATATAACACTTTATAAAATTTAAATAAATAAAATGAGAAATGAACATATTTTAACAATAATATTAGGAATATGTTAAAGGGTTTTATTACCAAATTCATTCTTCATGATCATTATTTATGGAAGAAAACATGCCTTTGACGTTCTCATCAATATTATTTATCAATATTACCATGGAAGTAGGGATATCACATAAATGACCATCTTCTTAAAGTTTATCATCACCAATATACTATCTTTCCTTTTATAATAACAAACCAATACATAATGGATTGATAAAGAACCAATAAAATTTATTTTTCATGTGTTTCTATTACAAAAGGATTAGTTGTGTGTGCTAATATGTTCATATTATCTAGTGTCATTTAAAATTCATTATGTTTAACAATATTTTTATAGATAATCCATTTCTAGTTAAACATTGGAACTTGAAATATAATGTATTAAACCTCAAATATTTATTCAAGGAAACCATTATATTCATTTTATTCAAAGATTGTGTTTTTTTATTTCACACACAAAAAATGAATATCTCCTCCAAACACCAATACACTATTACTATGAACTACACTTCTATTTTCCTGATATTTAGTATAAAATTTATAGGCATTTAGGTCATAACTGTATCATGTAATAAAATTTAAACATGGATCACCCACTAACCATCTCAATGTTTTAGATAGATTAGATCTACCTATAATGGTCTATTTAAACCACGGAAAAAGTGGTTTATGATCATTCAAAATCCACATATCTTTCTTCTTTAGAAAATTTTTTTTCATCCCATTAAAATTCAATTTTATATATGGTTTAACATAAACTATATTATTCATCATATATAAATAAACCTTATATATTTTTTCACCTATTAATGATTTCAATTTCATTCCATAGATTATATTTAACATATATTTAACTCATTCTTATCAAGATGTAAGAAACCAGATTTCATTTACTATAAGTATGTATCTTGTTAAAAAAACGATAACCTCTTTAAAAATATACTTCTTAACAATGGTGGCTTTAATTCTACATGGGTTCTTAACATACCCCTTCAAAATCATTATTTTTTATCTGAAAGAATACATCTAACATAGATATACAAGACAATGATTTATTTTTCACACAAAAAAACCATTAAATACACCATGATATCAAAAAACTATGGAGGAAAATACATTTCCAACTGTAAAAGTATAGAAACCTTTTCATTCAAATATTTTTTATAGAATTCAGATCAATCACCTTATTACAAATTTAATTAAAAAAACACACCTTCAAGATATTTATTTCGACACAAGTGGTATATATTCCAAGAAATGGAACTAGTTGGAGCCTAATCAATATAATGTGAAAATAATGAAATTTCATACCTATAAAATTAAAATCCATTAAAAAATATATATTTTGACTCCTAAAGAGTAACCCAGTGGAAATTTGATATCATGAAGACACTGAAAAAATCAAATTTTCTCTCTCATGGATAATACATGACAAGATGGGGTATTAATGTTTTCCAAACATTAGTAGTGGGAGCTAACTCCAAATGTATTCCCATTAAGATTAGGTCCAATCTTGCATTCATCCTAACTTTTGTATTTTCTTTAATATTAAAAAACATACAATTATGATGTTTTAGATATTATTCTCCACATACCTAACATCAAGGTTGTGTTTGATGTCTTGATATCTCCATAATGTAATCTCAAAAAAAAAATTTTGTCCCTTAAAAATATTTCTATCTTTTCTCTATTTATGTGTCTTTAAAAATGTTGGAATTTTTTTTTTCATCCTCTCCAAATAAATATTACTAGATACAGTATATAGAGAAATATCAAATTATTTTTTATCCATTTAAGTCATTTATATATCTTCTAATTTTGATCCATGAAAAATAAATTTTTATGAACCATGTATATTGTATTTCTCCCATGATCTAGTCGATAATATGAATTCCATTTTTATAAATTGGATAAGCTTTATTCCCATAAACATTGTATACATAAAAATTTCCCTATGATTTAAATTCATTTAAATTGAAAATAATCATTGTATGTAGTTGAAAATATTACATTTTATAATAATCGTACACCCTAATACCTAAATCCCATAAAAGTTTCAAATAATCAATTAATGGTAAAAATAACACACCAATTTCATTTTTTGGATTTTTTTGTCTGGAGATCATTAAACTCAACATATAATTTTTACTTTAATAGAAGATTCTTGAGATAAGTTGTAAATTACCAATAAAACATTCGATGAAATATGTGTTCAATAAGGAACACTTGTGGTATCATTCATCCATCAAAATTTTCTATTATTTTAAATAGTTTTAAATTTAAATTCTAAAAATTTAATAACATTGGAGATTAAATTTAATGTTAATTGAAATGTTTATACAATATTAAAATAGGAAATAAAGTAAATTTACATCAAAGATGTCATAATATGAATGTAACAATATTTTTAAATTAAACAAATATGCATTGAAATGTATAATTATAAATTTCAGACAATAATGGAATATTTGTTAAATTATTATTGGTAATTCATAAAAACAAATACAAGAAATTAATTAAAAAAAATATAGCCAGAATATTCTTTAATTTTTCATCTTCTTCAAAATGAAATTAGAGAAAACATGAAATTCAATATTATTGAACAAAATCTGAATAATGTGCACATTTTCCAAATTAATTTCAATATTTATCATCAAATTCCTTAATATATTCCTTTATCATGAAATAAAAAATAATTATTAAAAGAAATGATAATTAATACTATAATATAACTGTATTATAGAGTTCAAACAACATAATGATGAATTTTTATTGTAGTTAAAATATATTATAAAAATTGATTTTGTATACTACAAATGCCTAGTGTATTATAAAAATTGTTCAAATAATATTACATTATTTAAAATCTATAAAAACATGTTTTATTTGAATACAACTCACTAATAATCCACATTTTATATATTTCAGTCTAGTTCATTTGATAAAATAAAAATCCAAATTTATAAAGAGAAAAATGCTTAATGTGTGAATACCATGTGAAGAATGTGCAATTCCAAGAAAATATAACATCGAAAAACTCTACCAATGTTATGTGAGAATATTCTAATTTTAAAAACAAATGTAACCTAATTTATGACATGGGATAGGTAGCACATCAATCTCTATTATCACTTATTCTGAATTGGTTAATTAGTCCAAATAGAATCAAAACCTAACTTATATATATAATAAAATATAAAAAAGATATGTAAAGGAACCAATTGATATTTTTGTATTGTCCATTCACCAATTTTTCCCATGTTATATTGAAATAACTAATAATATGTTGGTTGTATATTTAAAATATGGTTCTTTATAATAATAATATTCTCACATCAGAAGAAAAGTGATGGTATGTATATACACTACTTATATTATGTTTTACATTAAACAATATGAAAATTAAAATGTATGTACATATTATATTTTAATGGTACTGAGTCACTAATATATGCATACCACTAATTCAAATTTATCCATATACAAAGCCCAGTATGTATAAAGAGTAAATGAATCACAAACATCATCCAAATAAGAAACATTCAGAGATTCAATTTAGAAATCTAATAGGGCATTCACTATAAACTAATGTGAAAACTCTAGTGAAAATTATTTTCATCATAGTAGAAACATCAGGGATTTAAGATATTATGCATAAATTTATGATCTAACACTGAAAATAATCATATAACAAAATATAAAAAACTTTTCACATAAGTTAATGGATAAGTAATGTATAAAAAGATTGCAATAAATGGTTTTGGATGAAAATATCGATATTTTCATTGTGAAATGCGGAGGAAAACAAAACATGAGGGTTTATGAAGATTCTAATGAGATCTTTGACTCCAAAAAATCAATAATAATGAGAGTTAGGGTGTTTTGACATTTAACCTCTAAAAGGGAAAATTGATATGTGAGGATTAACTGAGGAATTATCAGATCGAATAAGAAAAAATCAGGCCGTCGAAACCTGAGGATTAATGAAGATGTAAATATGAGACTGGACTCAACTGGAGTAAAAAAATAGTGGTTACGGATTCTAAATGATTGAAAAGAGTCTCCTGTAAAAAGATTGAATAAAATCAAAATGATTAAAACTAAAAATTCATAAAATTTTAAATGAAATATAATGTTAGTTATTATATAACTAACATGATAAAGGAATGAAAATAACATTTTCATGTTGATTATTGTGTAACTGATATAAAAAATATTATTTATCATATCAGTTATATAGTTACTGATATGATAAATCAACCTAAATAGTTTTTTCACATCGGTTATATAATAATTGAAATGAAAAGGCAAAATAAACACTTTTCATGTAGGTTACAAATAATCAATTTGAAAGTTTAAACATAGTAAATTTTTTTGTACTATTGTTTTCAATAAAATTACCCATTTAGAAAATTAAAATCTTATTAATTGGAAACCGTTTAGTGTAAATATTCTATAAAACCATAATCCTGTAATGTCCAACTATTTAAAACATTTGAGAACATTAGAAGATACCTTTAGTATTTTATACAAAAATATTCCATGGTAAATATTTCATGCTAAGTGTTGAAACAATTCTTAAATTATCTTGGGCCCCTTATGAGACACATTAATATGTAAACTTTTCAAGGAAACACATTTTAGAACAATCAAGAGCCCTAAGAAATATAACATAACTCAACTACAGTCAAACAACTACCACCATCCCAGTGAAAGATACAATCAATGCATCACCTTTGAAGGTGGATTCACAACCCAGAAAATAAACATCACCTACAACCCTTATATAAACAAGCCCCCATGAATAAGTCCACCCATAACCCTAAAATCATTCAATATGGTCTCTAAGGTTATTTAGAAGGAATAAAATTAATGTAATAGGGGAAATTGAGGAGTAGAAAGGTTTAAAGGGAATTACCAAGGGAAAATATACATTAACCCATGGTGGATGTTATTAAAAATGAAGTATGAGGTATGAGGGGATACCCTCTATCATTCATGGTATGTCCAAATGGTAGAGAGAGAGAAAGAGGAGGGCTTATGCCTTAAAACTGAGGATGGGAAATAAATAAATGAAAATAATTAAACATATGGGAAAACCCCATGGTTAACCCACCATGTTTTCCAAACAGTTTGGTAATTTGTTGTCCCACACTGGAAAAAAATACACCAATAATGGTTTTATAGGATAACTCACATAATTTAATTAATGGTGAACTAACTATGATAAAAACACTAGTATTTTTTTCAAAAGAACCACATGATTTATCTAATAGAATGGGTTAACTACTTTTCACTTTTGAACCTTACAAATTTAAAAATTCCATACTTGAATGTCCCAAAAAATAGGTCATGTCCAAATAAGATAAAATAAAATCCACTATGAAAAGTAGGTTTCTATTTAAATAATTCTTAGTTCTATTAAAATTTCAACTTCTTGGTATAAAATAGACCCGATTAAATTTTAGGGATTAATGATTAAACACCAATAAAATGCGGTTGAGGGTATTATATGAAAAATCCCTTCACTATGGGGATAAAAAATGATTATTTATAAATATGGATGGATAAATTCACCTCAATAGTGATTATTATGAAAAGAGAAATGTAAAAATTAATAATAATTATCAACTACCATATATTGAAGAATTTTTTAATCAACTAAAAGGTTCTCAAAATTTCACAAACATAGACCTTTAATAAGGGTATATTAATTATGGGGGATAAATAAAGGATATATCCTAGAAAATGTTTTATATAATATGTAGACACTTTGAAATCATAGTTATTCCATTGAGACATACCTCGAATAATTTATAATATTCATTACAAAAAAATATTATTATATTTTTTAAAAATAAGGGAGATCATGGAAAATATTTGAATATTGTACTAATTACCATATTAAAGGTTAAATGGTATGCCATATTTTGCATGTGTGAATTTGGGATATTGTAAGTATCATCCTTGATTCATGTAATCACAAGTGATTGTATATATTTGTATCCTTCTAATATTGAAGTGATTAAGAAATATCATATTTCAACCACTCTAACAGTGCTCAATTATTTTCATATATTTGAAAATATTATGAATAATTCGTGATAAATTTATTAGTTTCTTCAAATCCACTGACTATCTTTTCGTAGAATGGAATCATGTTCCTATAAAAAATTATTGTGAATAAATCTTGATGGAGAATAAGTATAGGTTAGTCACTGCACCTCTAGTCACAGTACCATATAGTGGATAAATGTTTTTAATCTACAAAAACTATATTATGAATGTATTGGTATGTTTCTTTATGAAAAAATTATAGTGTGAGAGCTTATTCCACATATCAATTAAAGGACCATGAGAAAAATTAATTGACACATGATCTAGAAAAAAAATATTTGAATTAAATATTTGGAGTGTGTATCTTTAGGGTGAAAAGTCTTACACATATATTGGCCATATGTGAATAAAGTACATATTCAAATAAAATGATTTAAACATGCACCAAATGATATGGTTATAGTGGATCAAGGACTATAACGTGTATATAAATTAAGGCCTAGCAAGGAGAACAAGGTAGATAAGGATCTAAATAGGAAATATCATGATACATCCACAATGTTGTGCATTCAAAGAGACTAAATACTCATAGATTTGAAGAGGGAAAACATGTAAATCACAATTGATAGATACAAAAATTATATAGTTCAAATGACATCGAAATTAAGTATCAAGGTGATAATAAAGGGGTCATATAAGGGGTATTTAGAGCTATAAAATGAGTTAATAAATATTAAAGATTTAAAAATTAAAAATTAGGAAATTATAATATTCATGAAATGAATGTGTATGGATTAAATACCAGAATTGATGAAGGAGAAATTATATTATACCAATAACTCCTCAGTATCCATGTATCATGTTATAAACAAGTTTTACATAGATCTCATGGAGTTCTTCAGGTGGGATAATATTAGGAGAGATACAATGTATTATATATCAATATTCATGGATTTCATGGAGTTCAAGGTAGAATTATTGAAGTCTAAAGGGACGATTATAAACTTATCTATAAGAATATTGAAATTTTATAAAATAAACATGAATGTTTTAAGTTAATTCTGAATAATTTTAAAGGCTATAATTCCATTTGAATTATGGTTGATCATCCTATGAATTTTCTATATTTCATTTTTATTCTAGAGTATTTTTCACTCAAATAATTTGTACAGATTTATAAGAAGGATATGGAAAGAAAACATGGAGTTCATCTGATATTATATCTGATCATGATCTAAGAATCACCATAATGTTTTTTTATAAGTACTTAAATGCATTGGATACATATCATGTTTTTTAACAACATATTATCCTCAAAATAATTTTTCAATAGAAAGAATCATATACACCTTGGGATATTTACTATGATCTTGGTCGATATATTTCAATAGAGCTTAACACCAAAAATTATCTTGGACCAATTTTTCATATAAATAATTCTTACAATTTTTTATCTAAGTAGAGGCACATATGAATTTATATGGGAAGAGATGTTAAAATCCTACCAGTTATGATTTTGGGGGAGAGATGAATCTATTAGGACAAAATATCTCTATTGAAATGAAAGAGAATGATGAAATTATATAGTGTTATATTAAATAAAAAAACATTATATAGAATTATTATACTTATAATTGTGATCTTGAGTTTGAAGTTAGAGAGAAGATATTACATAGAATATCCCCATATGATAGGGTTATTATATTATATAAGAAAATAATGTTGAGACTAAGATACATTATCACCTTTTAAATACTTGATCATGTAGGGATTATGGATTATGGCTTATTACCTCTGTTAATCAAAAATAAAGTATAATATATGATTAATATATATCTTTTGTGGAAGTAAATACCTGATACATCACATACAATAACCTCAAATGATGGAAAATTGAAAAATGATCTATTTTTTGAGGAATTACCAATTATGTTATTGGATAATATAGATAAAGTGCTAAAAGCAATACTATTAACTGAGTAAATGTTATATGGTGAAATAATTATCCCGATGAAGCTACATGGGAACATGAAGAGACAACAAAGAAAATGGAACCTCAGTTATTTCATTTAAGAAATTAAATTTCAAGTGAGAAATTCTTTAAAGGGGTATAATTGGAAAATCCATGATTATAATATGAATTACCCTTTAAATAAATCCTATTTGTTTGTTAGAATTAAAGACACATGACAAAAAACTAAAATAAAAAATTGGTTATTTCATTATAGTAGAATACTATAATAAAAAATTAAATGGATTGAAAGATAAATAAATGAATCAAAATAATTAAACATACCAGATGATTGAAACCACATGAAAATAAATGTTCTAAAATGTTGAAATTTCATCATCATAGTCTAAAATTATGATCAATCCAATGATGAAAACTATAAAAAGAAGAAATCAGGTTAAAAATATGATAAAAATATTAAATAATAGGAAAAATTATTTTATAAAATTTTTTAAGGCCATATATAGGAATTTAATTCTACTATAATGTATATGAGTTATGATTTTATAGTATATGGATATATGACTGATGAATATATAGTTATTTGGTATACTTTTATCCAGTCGATATAATGTACAAATTTAATTTTCATTTATAAAATAAAATTAGAAAATATATAATTCTCATATAATATATAATTATGTAATGAAATAAAAAGATAATAATAATTTAATCAAATTAATTATATTTTTTTCAATCATTACACATTAATATTGTTATTAATGAATTATATTATCTGAAAATAATATTCCAATAATTATTAAAATACCACTTGATTAATATAACTGAATGGCTAGTAGAGATATAATTAATTCTAATGGGATGTGATTAGAATTATTTAATTATAAATATTATAGTCATTAAAGTATTATTATTCTATTTGTTTTCTATTTGTATATTAGTATATTAAAATGACCACATTTATTAGATGCATCTAATAGAATTTAATGTTTCAATTTATCAAAAAATAGAGTAATGTTCCTTTAATAATTTATTAATTAGTAATATTATTATGAAAACATTGGTTTTAAAAAGATATACTTCTATGTAATTTTTTTTCCTATATATATTATATTGTCATTTAAATAATCCATTTATCATATATTGAATTAGAATTAGAATTTTTGGATTCTTGATTTAGAATTATATTGGTGGAATAATTTAAGATGGCCCATCTTATATTTTTATTAAAAAAGTAATTACTTTAGAAAACAGTTAAACACTATAAAATTTTGTAAATATACATGGATTAATTTTGTGTAATTAAATTTATTATTGAAATTAAATAATTCATTTCATGTTATATTAGTCAGTATAAAATTTATCATTACAATTTTTTTAATTTATTCAATTTACTCCAACATGACTCCATTTTTTCCCTTCACCTAACAAACATATCCAAAGCTATTACCCGTAATTTCACTTATAAATGTAGCTATACACCACCCCTTCTAGAACACTAATATCATTTAGCAATATCTTAAATACCAATACATTTATTATATCATAATGTATTAACTTCCCACAAAAACCCTTTCGAAATATTATTCTCTACTCTAATGATGTTATATTTAAATGCTTACTTTTTTGTGAAATTAATTTTTCTATTATATAATTCTATTCTCTGACTCATTAATTAGTATATATTCTTCTTATTTGGGTGTATTCAAACATTTTCATAAATGATATAATACTAATACCGCTACTTTGATCAGAGATAGGTATAAATACATTTATAGTAGTAATATATGGCCTTACATTGTAATTTATATTACTTATGGTGTTCAATAATGGAAAAAAATAATTTTCATTATAATGAAATTAATTGTAATATCTTAATTAATCAAAACATTCTCCTTGTATATTTCACTATTGGAAAAAATACCAATAATTATCATCAGATAAAAAATTGTCAGAATAAATTTTTTTTAAACAAAAGTGGTTCTAATTCCTTTTGTAACATAATAATTAATAAATTGTAATCAAATAATTATAATAGACATCCACATACTGGAACTTTTATTAGAAAATCAAAAATACAAAAATCAGATGAAATAAATGAACAATATTGGAAAAAGTTATGTGTAATTAAATTTATAAATTAAGTAGTATAAAAGGTAATATATATGAATAATATTTTTAAATATGTGATTAAAATGGTTATGTTTTTTATAAAATAGGTTAATTTTTCATTTATTTAAGTCAGGAGTAGAGATAAGTGGTTCTTTTCTGATCTCACATTAATGTCATGATTATCTGTATCTAAATTCCCAATTTGGGAATATTGATATTAGCTTTCATGAAAACCCATTTTATTTTATCCTCCGATATTTATCATTATAGTGTACATGACTTCTTATTATTTCCCCCTGATTTGTTTGTAATTCACTCAAAATGATGCTCATAAGTGGAACAAAAAGACTCTCATCTTTTCAATAACAATTATTTTTATTCTATGACCATTTTTTCTTATATTATTATAGATTTCAATATAAGAACTATATTGTTTATTAAGTTAATTTTATATTTAATATTTATTTCATTACAAAATTATGAATGGAATTATTTTAATTGTTATTTTATGGTCCCTTTCTCCAAACTTTTTCCCTAGTTTTCATTAGGAAATACATCTACCAGGATTTCAGGATTCCCCAATGTAATTTTTAATTTTATCCAAAATATTTTGTTTAAAATTTATTAAATATTAATATTTTTTTAAAAAAAATGTTATTAAAATTTAATGCATGTTTCTTTTAATTTTGAATTATATCTTCTGCTATTATATAGTGTTTCTTATATAGTTTAATATAATTTTATGTTTATTATATTCCACTAGGGATATATTTCATTTGAGACATCCTATTTATTTATCTAGATGATTCAATTTTATGACTTCTCAGGATTATTTTATAACTTGATGTAAGGCTATCACGGGCCTCTTAGGAAATAAAATGTTGTAAAATCTTAGAAAGTACATAGGGAAGATAAATAGGGTTATCTAAAAAATATTAGACAAATAAAATCATGACTCTAAAATAGGTATTATGTTTTTTCTTGTTTTTAATAACTAAATGAACATGAGGAAAATAATGGGATATGTATGCATGATGAAATGAAGGGAAAAAATAAAATGTATATGATTATATAATAAAATTAAAAATACAGATATTTCTCTAAGGATTAATGATTGTGTATTAATACACTATCAATACCATATTATAAAATCAATATATAATTTTCACACTCCATATGTGTGAAAAAAGTTTATTAATTCGTTGGATGACTCTAATTTCAAATTAACAGAAACATTTGAGTGATCAGTTCACCCAACTCCTTCATAGGAATCCAATATGTTTCTAATCTTCTCGGAGGATACCCTAATTGATTTACTAGAATGATATTGTATCCATACATCACTCATACACCATGGATCCCCAGTGACAACTGAGTAAAATAAGGGGAAATGATGAACCATTAGAAGAAAATATAATTAAAAAAATAATTGATGTACTTTCACCAAAATTCACCTCCATAACTTTATAGATCCATTAAGATTTGATTTTAATTAACTGCACATTTACTTAAGAATCCCATATCATTTGTAATGGAGAAACAATTGTGTTAGATATCTATGATAATTGATGTGGGTATTACAATAAAAAATTAAAATAATAGGGTTACTATAAGATCATGTACACTAGAAAAATAATGAAATAGTTATTAACATGGAAATGATAATATAAAATACCTAAGAAAATTAAATCCATTTTGGTGATTCTATAGTATTGAATCCTCGAAACTGAAGACAAGATATGATTTTTATGCATAGGATTAACTTTATTCTTATTCACATAAATTTCAATGGTCATTATCCTACTAGTTCTCCTTCTAGATTAGATTCCATGTTTAGTAGTCGATGTATGATTTTCCTCCATCCAGGTGAACTAAAAATTATTCATATCTATCAAATCATTTCAAAATTACATTCTTCACCAATTCTCTAGATGGATACCATGTGGAATATTTATAAGGTTGTTTCCCAGTTAGGGAAAGATAAGTTGAATGAAAATATTTTTTTTTCAAGTCCAAATGTATTATATTTAAATAAAATTAAACAAAAAATGAGTTAATATGAAAGGACGTATTTGGTGATAGGTTATAAAGGATTATGGGTATTTTCATCTCCCTTGAGCATTCATCTTACAATGGTCTATGGGGTATTAATTTAATCTCACGTTTGTATGAAATAAATTAATACCTAATAATATCACATAGGGAATCATTGATTTGTATGTAGATGAGAAACTTGGTGATTCTTATATGATTCTTGAACACATATTTTTGGATTAAATTATTTTTATACTATAGAACATTGATATGGGAAACCTAGTTATTCGAATAAAGAAAAAATCGCCTTTTTTATTCCTAAATAGTGTGAAATATATCGAGTTAATCAAATATAACGTCCATTAAATTCATTTTTGTGGCCTCACCTTAAGGGTAAATCGTTTATATGATATCATTAGCTAGTTTATCAGATGTAAGGCTTGATTTTTGGAACTAATTATCATGAAAAAATTTCAGTTATTTTTACACAACACATTCACTGGTTGATTTCACCATACATAGTGTCTTGTCCATAATTTGATTAATTTTAATTCCAAATCCAAATATTTTAAACTCACATATCCCTTATAAATTAGGTTTAAATGACATTTGGTTACCCAAAATTAACATTAATAATATGTAGAAACATTTTAATTTTTCATAACCAGCAAACAATCTATATAATAACATGGATATGGTATTCACATGGAATACATTATAAATATCAATATTCAAAGATTTCTTTATTATAAAATATAATTAAAATATATAAATAATTTGAAAATAAAAATTTATAACTTTTTGAAATTAATTATAAATAATTTCAAAAGTAAAAAAAATTTAGTTACCCAAATATTAATACTAATTATAGGGTTAATAAAAACTAAAAAATTTGAATATAATTGATATATTTTTACTCATCTCTCCCCCCTCATATAGTTAATTAATTCTTGGAAACTACAAGGAATTTATGAAAAAATATTAAACCATACAAGATTAAACACGTAGTCTAAAAAAGAATAAAATCGTCTAATTAATATCATATTTAAAGTTATAATTATTATTTTAAAAGTTATTTCGTTTCCAAACATCATATAACACATGTCTTTTATCATGATCTTATTTCATGTGATCTAACATAGGGTTTCCATGCTTCAAATTCTTCTACTTGATGAGAAAACACTATTATTAATGTGAAATTTCGACTGGTTGTTCTAGGATTAAGGGATATTAAGAATGAAATGTGAAATATTATGAGGTAATATGATGTTTCCTAATCCCAAAATCATAATGAAAGTTTTCTTTCATGCAATAAATATAAAACCAATATCTTGAACTCATATCCTAATATGAAACACTCCTAATTAATATTCCTATTTTTTATTTTTATATGTCACTCCTGTAGAGTAATTAAAATTGATAAACCATAATTATAATAACTTTTATTACATTTTTTCAATTTTATTCATTTTTTATAAATAAATATATTTTTTAGAATACTACTATATTTATTGAATAAATATTAGGGAAAACGTATTATAATGATAGATTACTACCCATGACCATGTTGGATAACACTGATTCTAACACTCCTCTATCTCGACCCAAAATTAGTGAACTTCCTCCCTATAATATCCCTGAACACACCATATCCCACACACATAGATAAATTATGACATGAAATATTCTTAGGGATGTGTAGTTGGTCATATAAATGGATTTTAATGCATCTTACCAAATAGATAGTTGAAGGATTATAATGCATAAATGGATCACATTGAATTTGAGGAATAAAAATTGGTTTTACAAGGTCTTTTTCTAATCAATGATAGACACAACCATTCATTGAACCATTGAATACTGTAGATTAAAAATATAATATATTAATATTAATGTTTTATTATACATCCCATGAATCTGAAAAATTAAATCGCAATTATGGTTATGAAAAATAAATAAAAAAAATGTCTCTTAGGAGGGGGATAATAATTTTTAGATAGTTATTTCATGGATTAATCATTCATTTATATAGTCTTCACAGGAGTTATATTTCTGTAAAATAGTAAAAAACATACATTAACAACTATTTAAAATAAAAACAAAATTCAAAAGCAGTGATTTCTTCCAAATTTTAAAGTAATTTTCATATCAAAGGAAGTCATTGAGAATAAATTTTTTGATATAATTTCAAAAATATATAAGGATAAAAAAATTAAAAATTGAAAGTATAAATTTCCTAAAAAGAATGATATTCCCATTGAAACTTATATAATATTTCCACAGTTAAGATAGTGCATATGTATAATGTTTTAGGATCTTGTGAAATGGAAATAAATAAAGAATATTACCAGGTTGTTTTTCTAAATGGAAGACTTGAGATAATATCATTTTATAAACCACTAGTTTTTTAGATAAGAATCCCAGAAAAAGTTACAGGATATCTTTATAAAAAATTTCAAAAAGAAAAGAAAAGGATAAATAGTTATGTTAAAAGAATATTGGATCATTCAACATGTGTTTTTTATTATTATAATTAACTATTGTTTTAAAATTGTGGTGGTGTAACACCAATAAAAATATGGGTTGGGTTTATTCGAATGAAAACACCATTTATGTGTTCTTCTAATGTATAGAATTAGAAAACATGTGAGGGGAACCAAAATAAAAAAGTAAATTGTTCTCATGCCTATAAAAATATAATTAAATAAGGAAAGTAATGTTATATAAGAGAAGGTAAAGTATCTCACTATTAGATGTACCCTCTTATAGATGGTGTTCTTGATATTATTTATGATTTACATGCTTCATCATAGGTCATAAGTCATCCAATTCATGTTTCACGTTGAATATGGAGACACATTATTAACAAAATAAGTCTTCTTTTGGGGTAATAAATATATTTAAAAATCATCGTAAAATTAGGGAAATTTTTAATTTGAAAAAAGGTAAAAGGTACTGACTTTATATCTCTTTATTCCACCTCATTTTTATATGTATTTTTGATTAATTGTAGTATTTATAGTTTCTAAAAATGCACCATCTTATAATTCCAAAATCATCCTTTCCTAAATAGTGGTAATATGTCCATTATCATCTGTATACAAAAAATTTAAGGTCTTGAAGAAATATATAATTTTAGAATATTGGGATTTAATTAAAAATGTAAGTAGAAATAGAAAAATAAATAAATAGAATCCATTTATTGATCAACTCCAGTGATTTTTCTATCCGTGAGATCTTCTGATTTATTGAAATCCTTTATTAGGAATTTAGAGTTGTGTGGGAGAGAAGGATTTTCCCTGGTTACATCCACCTCGTCCTTGTATTCCTAATAAAAGAACATGGGAATTTATTCAATTTCTTCTCATTATTTTTTTTAATATTTCTCGATTAATTCTTGGAGTGTGGTGGGAATAATTTCCCCCATTTTCTTCTGTTATCGAGTCTAGAATAATTCCTCTTGTAATTGTTGGTCCAAAGACCATGGATTGGGGATTGCCTATTTAAAATCCCCCAGCCTTGGTTCTTCTTCACATTGATGGTCTAGTGGTAAACGACTTAAATGTTGATTTATATAATTGATATAGTAGTAATCATCCACACATATATTGGTCCTTATTATTATTTTCTCAGGCTGTGGTCCTTGAATTCATTAATTACTTACATTTGTGAAGATATAATGGCCAATTATAATTTTTTTATCTTGCTGTAAATCCAAAATCTCATCTATAATTATACCAGTCTCTTTGAACTATGCATAAATATTATAATATTTTATGGTAAAATGTCACTTATTATTGTCTATACTAGTTTCGGAGAAAAAAATTAAAATATTGATTTTAGTGAAGATAATGAAAATCTCAAATAAATAAGAATATATTTATATAAATGATAGGAAATAGTGAATGATTAGTTAAATCACTAAAAATGGTGCATGTGATGTGGGGCTATCACGGGCCACAAAGTGGGAAAAGTTTTTAAACTCATATAATTCATCAACTCAAGGAGTCTAGGGTTATCTAATAATGGTCCAAATAGTAAACTCAATGTTCAATTTCACTTATTACATGTTTTTAATGTTTTTAATATTATAAAAAAAATAAAATTTGGGGTGGATGAGTGAGGAAATGAAAGAAGAAAAGATATAGAGGGAAATTCTCACCGAATTAAGATAGAAATAATGGTTTTATCCCTAAGATAAGTTCTACTGGGTTTCGTCACTGTAAGATTCTTATTAATCTCATAAATACTCAACCCATATAGTCCACATAAATTCTTGAATATCAGCCATTGATTATTTTTATGATACAAATTTACAAACTCAAAATACATTTGAGTGATCAGTACACCCACATTATCCATAAAAACTGCAATGTTACTCCTCCTAAGAGGGAACACCATACTGGATTCCCTAGAATACACCTTTATTAATTATTAACTAAGCATCCATGGATTCCAAAAGATAATTAATCAAATGAATGGAATTTTCTGAACAAATTATAGAGTAAAATATAAATTTTGAAATAATAAAATAAATATAAAAAACTTCTTAATTGAAACAATCAATATCATTAGAGTTTTAATTTGAATTGATTACATAGGGTTGCAAAAGTCTAAGATCACCTATCATGTAGAATAAACTAGGTTACCCCTCCAAAGGTTGAGTTAATAATATAAAAAAGAAAAAATAGTGGGAAGAAGAGAATGAACATTGGAAATATAATATTATCATTAATAATGAATACAAGAGAATTTAAAAGAATAAGGGAAATAAAACCATGTTTGAGAGGAAAGTGAAATGAATAATCACAAATGAAAAGGTAAAATGCTTTTATAGGCATTTGGAAAACCATCTTCATCATTAGGGGAATTTTTTTATTTAAAATCCTCCAAGTTTTACCCCATATAAGATTCTATCTATTTTAGGAAATGGAAAATATTCCTCGATGTGTGTACATTCAAAATTCATATCAGAATTCGTATTATCCATCAAACCTTTTATTCACTATATATATATCTGTGTGTAATCTACATGGGAGATTATTAATATGTATTAATTATTTGGGTAATACTTGAGGAATTTTATGTTTTTATTTTGTTCAAGACCTAATATATTCTATATAAATATACTTCAATCAAAAATATGAAAATAGTTAATATGATATGAGGTAGTTTGAGATGGGTTGAAAAGCAGGAAAAGAACTTGTGTCTCCCCAAGGATTTGTCTTCTTACACATGTTTTATTATATACAATTTAATCTCATATAAGAACACCATTTATTATTATATGATCTTATATTAGAAGTAATTATTCATTATTAAGTGGCTGAGAAGCCCAACGATTCTAACATGAGTCTTTAAATCCATCATTTCTTCTAGAATGGGCGGTTATTTATTATATTGTGCTAATGTATGAAGATTTATTATTCTTATGTAGTGACTATGGGGACTATTTAATCCTATACACCAAGAAATATACTAATCTAATCTCATGGGGTGAAAAACTAATTCATATATGAGTCCTTACCGAAGTGGTGAATCTATGAAAATTCTCCATAGAAGGTTTATCTAACATGATTGAGGCACTAGGGAGATCCATGCAATGTTATTAGCTATGTTATTTTTAAATGAATCCTCTCCTTGTATATTTTTCCTTATTTATAGATATGTCCATTAATTGAATAATATATTGATTAAATATAGCTGGTTCAACCTCTAAAAACCTTATAATTTGTGTCTTAAGGCTACATATTCCCATAATTCACATTAATCACATAAATCAAAAATTTATTATTCATCATTGTGAAAAATCACCCATTATTCACATGAATTTTCTACTCACTTAAAATTCATCAAAAACACCACATTTCAATTTAATATTATGTTTTATAACATTTTTAAAATAATTATATCTATTTAATTATTTTTAATAATTTTAAAAAATAATTATTTATTATTTATTATATAAAAAGATTAATTTTCATAGGCTTATAAATAATTATGGGAATCCTCATCTCTAAAAATCATAATAGAATTAAAAAAAATTGGTTCTCAACAAAGGCTTTTTCATTCACTTGTGAAAATTTTCTATGATAGAATTAGGAATTTTTCCATCTTCATTTGATAGAAATGGGTCTGGTTTTAAATTATCTCATTTAGAGGCCTAGATGTATATACCCCTCTACTATATTGGGAAAATATTTATATCTTTGGTGATAGAATATATGGAATTAGGGAGTGAACCCAATCCACTATGTTTATTAGAATAGAGGATAAACCCAATCCACTCTGGGAATCTATCCAATATGTGATGATGGTTATGGAAGATATTATTGACATAATAAATGGTATTAAATGATTATATTTATTCTATATTTCTATGTTATGCCATGTTTTTATGTTTTTCCACATTATTATGTTAAGATTCATGGGTCATGATTATTTTCTCATGTTCTCATATTCATATAAATTATTTCATATGTTATGAAAAAATGTCATATTTCATGATTCATGGATTATAAATAGTGATTTGTTGTTTATTAATTCACTATGTTATGTTTTTTCCTTGATTAGGTTCTCATACAAAAATGTTCATCTTAAGATCACTTATGATATTTGATGAAAATATATTATGTTTTCCCATTTCCAAGAATCAAAGCTCACCCTTTATTATGTTTCTATTCTAATGGTTATGAAGAAGTGGATCACATATGATATATTAAAATTGGTGTCAATTATAGTGTGTATATGGGGAAATGATCTTAATTGTGTAGAATTTAATATTTAATTATCTAATATCGAATGAATCTAATACTATAGCTTTAGTGGTGTGATTTATTATGATATGTAATGGATATTCATGAAAATATTATATTATTTATATATGATATGTTTTGGTAAACTTAGTTGAGAAGTTGGTGTAGGTCCCCAAGGATGAAGTAATATTCTGATCCAGATTAAAGTCAGGTATGAGCAAATAGAGTAGGTTGGGATATTACACCTCTAGGTAAGAGGATATAAATTGTGATATTATAGTGGATCAAATGGTAATTAATCCCTTTTAATACAATTATATCATAATAAAAATATTGTTTTTAAATAAATTATTTGAAAAGAATATACATCACCGAATCATAATGTATATGATTTAAATGATACCAAAAAACAACACGAAAACATAATCATAAACCTATTTTCAAGGAACTCTAATTAAATAAATATAAATCATGGTATCAAAATGAATATGATGGAAAGTTTTACCAACTATATTATTGTATCATTTACCTTCCATACATATAGAATCTCTAGAAATTAAATATTAGCCAATGCATTGGAGGGCTATATAACTGGGCTCATCCATCTTATCAAATATCTTAAAATACATAAATTATTGAGAGCCTAAATAAGTCACATTTACCTAATACAACATCTATGATTATAATATGTGCAATGTATGTCAGATTCAACATTTTAAATCACTTATCAAATAGAAATAATATATTCTAGGTGAATATTGTAAACCAATATAATAAATCATTATTTATTCAGATCATATATATAAAATGAAAATATGATTATACAAATAGTTTTCACCAGTAAATTGAATGGTATGGATATCTATTTGAAAACTATTCTGTAATAATATAGAATTATGAGAATTAAAAATGTAGAGTATATAATATAGGAAACAATTATATCAATTATTTTTAATGTTCCCTAAAAATATATATTTAGTTTAATAATCAATTGTATCACAATTAATGAAGAAACTATGTAATACATTCTATAGAATCCCAGATATAGAAATTATTGGATTTGTGTTCCTGCTATGTAAATCTATAGAGGATTAGAAAAAGGAACACATAATAATTACCTCCATAAAGAGATTCAAATATTATGATGGAAATGATTGTTCATATGAATAATGTATATATAAATATACCTATAAAAATATTACTATCATGAATTGTGGAAAAAATCAATATAAGTGAAATGAAAGATCAATACCCTCATATGTATTTTATTTACATATGTTTATAGTAATATAGGATATTGGTTAATAATGCTTTAATAATTATATTTTTCTATAGTAATGACTTACAAATATTTTATAATGAGGGTGAATGAATAATGTCACTTTAAAAATAAATAATATATATAATAATAGACATTAAATTGATGAATATAATAATATTAATGGGAATATAAAAAAACATTATAACAAAATAAACACAATATGAAATGAAAAAGTGATAAATATGAATCCATACAGTTAATGAACCAGAAATTTATTTATTAAATTTCCTAATGAATATATATGTTTATATGGTATTTATGTATATTGTATAAAGATAAACACATACACTGTATAATAAAATCCAACAATTCATTATTACATTAACATTTATTATTTAATTTTATGTATAAATATATATCATAAGAATAAAATTATAGAATGGGGTGAAAAAATCAAATAAAAAAACTATAATTTTAAAATACGCTTGGTCATGGCCTCTAAGATATATCATTCCGGAGAAATGAATTGTAAACTGAAAAATAATCATTAGAAATATAATTATAATATTTTTAGAGGATATAAGTAAAATTAAGAAAAAAATAAATAAATGTTGAATAAAGGAAATTATGTGAATTTATTGAAAATAAAAATCCTATATGACTGGTGGAATAGTATACATGACTGCTAAAATTGGAATATAATAGCTAAATTAGTAATAAGGCCATTGGTACAGTAACATGACTACTATAATTTTAAAATGAGATGAAAAATTCATTTAATATGAATAATGAAATTAAATATGAATATAATATTCATATATAAATTTAGAATGTCAATGATATTATAAGAGTATATTTTTAATCATGTTTATTTTAACTTATTTTTTCATAAACATTACTTTTTTAAATTATTAATTAAATGTTAAAAGTATCCATGTTTATAAAATTATTTTGATAAAATTAATGTCACTTTTTGGAATTACAATATCAAATGTGTGTATGTGTTATTTTATTAATGTTTTTAAAATACTTTATTTTTCTAGTATAGTGAAAAAATATAGGTTTTAAAATACAATATGTTCAACAACATAGTATTTATGTAATAATAAACTAATAAATAATAAAATTACATGTTAAAAATATTGGTTTTATAAGATAAATTATTCATTTTAAATCAATAGATTAATATATATTCCTAAAAATTAAATTTTTAAATCTTAAAGATGAAATATATCATGAAAAAATAATTTTCCCTTTTTTTAAATTCTTCTATATAAACTAATAAAATTATATGATATATGGGATTTAATTTTATAAAATTATTTTATCCTAAGAAAATAAAATTAATAATGACATATAAGACCACTAATGAAATTTATTATGTTATGAATAATATTTTATTCATTATTTAAATACAAAATACCCTCCTTCTCAATTATAAATACCCACTCTATCCCCACAACGAAACTAACATCCCAAAGCATTCTTATTTCTCAATATCCACCCAACTCCAAATTCTATATTGTTCTATGATCCATAGGGATCTTTTTCTATCATAATATTCTAATATTCCAAAGAATTGAGGTCGTAACAATGGAGAAACATAAAGTAATTCTGAAACATTTCATATTACATACATTCATGTTTTCCTTATTATATACCTCAATTAATATTATATCTTCTAAAAAATACTTCATAAATTAATTAACGAGAATATAATCATCATATAACTGATATCATACCACTGGTGTGCATTCACTTACTATTTATAAAATTTATAATGTCTCTATCACTCTCTTTGATAATTTTTCATTAATTGTCGGTTTACCGCATAAACAGATGATATTAATTCATTATGTATGAATTATTATGGGTCTAGTTAGTATATATTATATATAAATAATTTTAATTATTATATCATATAGTTATTATTAATTCTTTCTAACATGTCTGTATATATGTTTATATATTACCAGTATTTCTCACTTTTGGCATGCCACATTAATTGTTGGTTAACTACTTATGAGGAAATTTTTTATTATTTACTTATCGTCACCATCTGGGATGGTATGAATAAATTATGTTCCATATATGAATATTAAATTTTTTTTATTTTTAATCTTTTTTCTGGTAATTTTTCTAATTGATAAAAAATAATGAATAAATAAATTGTAATAAAAACATTAAAAATAAATGAAACATGTTATATAACTATGTCATATTCAAAAAAGGGATTATAAAATAAATTTTAATGCTTTTTAATGTTAATGAATAACATAAATTAATATAATTCACTTCTCAATTCATGTTTTTATTATTATATTTTGGTTATAATGGAGATCTAAATGTGAAAAAATAAAACCTTACATGATGAAATTGGACTGGAAGACCAGAATCATTCTTTTAGGTTTATATTCTCTTCCTCTCACATTTTAAAATGATTCTTCTAAAAACCATAAATATGAATTTTAGATTTCATTCCCCTTCTTCATAAGGGTATGTTCATGTTCTTAATTCATTGGGGTGGATTTGTATCCACCATCATCATTAAAGATAAATTATTTATTCTCAATGTATTCCTTTGATCCTTCTATGGTTTATTATTCCATTTCCAATGAACTATAATCATCTCTTTATTAATGATTCAATTGAATGGAAAAAATAATATTCAAAATATTTTTTATAAGAATTAAATTTATTAATCTATATATTCTTTGTTATTTCATATTAAACCCATTCATTTATAATGGATGTATTTTATATTTTTGGTTGATATATGTTTCCATTTTATGTGGAATACCTGATTAAGTGGATGTTATAATGTAATAGGTGGGACTATAATTATATATCGTATTAATTAATTGTGTTAATTGACTTTTATCATGATACTATTACACGTGAACTTGTACCTAAATTTGTTCACATTCTATGCAATAAAAAATGTACGCATATGTTATGCCTGATCATGATGATCAAATTGTTCACATTCTATGTGGGTTCATTATCCACAATGTTATGACGTTTCATTATTATTCATGTTAAAAATTCCATGACTCATTAAAATAGTTTTCTCATTCTTGTGATGATGATCATATTATTTGGATATTATAATGATGATTATGCTCCGAGATGTACAATATTGATTTATATCCCATGATAGTTCGTTTTTATCTCTTCCATTACTAGGAATTTAGCTCACACTTTCTTGGATGAATCTCCCAAATAGATTAATTTTTTTATAGATATCTTTATGTAATATAGGAGGATAATTATGTAGGATTTTAAATAATGTTTAATGTTATATATATTCATATTATATGAAAAAAAATTATCTAATAACTAAACCTATATATTTTGGCATTTATTCTTTTATATATGGATATATGAAAATTATTTACAAAATTTTTGCAAGTTATGGGTAAATATAGTTGGTGTCATATTATGGTTTAGTTATTTTTCAAGGTAGTTTAAAAAAATTTAACATTTTCTCAGCTTAAAGACCTCAAAATTAAGAAATTTAGAATTTCTTTATATAGGTGAATACGTTATTTAGCCATTCTTAATTGTATTATGTTTTATTATAACCTTTTATATGTTATAAAATGATGGGATCTAGGAGAAACCAATAAAAATAACCAAGTGAAGGAAAATTTAATGATATTACTAATGTCATTCATGATACAATGGGATGTGAAGTTATGAACCTTAGGTAAATACTAACATAGTTGTCCTATGTTATGAAAAAAAAATTATCTATGGGTGAAAACCTACTTCCAAATAGAGAGTGTATTTATCCATTGAATAAATTATATGATAACGACCAATATAATTTATTAGATCCTATGATCCACTAGATTTAGAATAATGGGTTATCTTCATGGAAAATATTCTTTTTATGTTTTATTGTTCTAGGAAGGATAAATTTACTTTGGTATTATTCCATTTCAAATTAGTATTTTATCAATGGAAAAACATTATAAAAAATACCAATTCAAAGGATGTTGTTGATGAAATGGTGTGGTATGAGTTCAAAAAATTATTTCATAACATGTGAATGAATTTGTTTTTGAGGATATTTTATTTTTCAGAAGTAAATCCCTATCACTCACCTTATTTTTTTCTGCGCCCACTTTATTACCACTGAGATAATTTTCAATCCACTCCTTAATATTTCATATATTAGATCTTGTGTTATAAACAATATATTTCTTTTTTTATTTTTTTCCAGAACATTATTATTTAACATTTATGTATTTTATCTATTAGCTTCTTTTGAATGTATACCTCTTCAAATAAAGAGGGGAAACTAGTCAATGAAGGTGAAGGGTGGAAGCAATAGTTTCTCCAACATGTTAGAATATTTACTTGGTCAAAGATTCATTTTTCGGTTTCTAATAGGTTTGTGTCCCCAATGTCAATGTAGAGTATGATAATTTTCCTCTCATGAAGGTTTATTTTAATGTTTTGTTGATGAAAATTACAACTGGTGGTCAATGATGAGTTTTTTTATGTTTTTCAGAAGGTTTATGGGTTGATGGAAGAATTTCTAATTATCATAATTCTCACCATGGAAATGTTATTTTGGTTAGAACTCAAGTCATTTTTATATTTAAAATTTCAAATTTTAAAATTGAATTATTATTTTTTTCATCTGGATGGAATTTTTGTTCTATGATGGTTTTCAATTTTCAGCGGTTAGTTTGGTTTTGGATAATAGCATATATGGGGTTTCAGTAAACCTAAAAAAAGAGTTTAAAAATTAAATTGGATTGAGATAGTAAAATAATAGAATACATTAGTGGTTCAAAATAACATATCTTAAATTATTTTTCTATTTTTAACATTGTAATTTCTTAAGGTATTTTCAAGTGAGTTCTAAAATGAGAGGTGTAGCTAAAATAGTGGTCCCAAGGAAATTGAAAGAATAAATTAATAATAGAGATTCATTCTTGGGGATCAAATTATAAAGGGATCAAAAAAATATGAAACCATATCCAAATCAAATATATGGAAATGATCACATTGTAAATTCCTTTCAGGGAACATTGAAATGCATCATGGTTATAAAATAACAACACTATTATGATTAATGTCATTGGGACATGGAGAATGTAACTAATATTATATAGTAAAAGAAGTCCCTAAACAATGAATCACTTATGGACCAATGGTTTAACTACAAGGAAATGGGGAACTATATAATATAGTACCAAAAAACATGGTCCTTTAAGGGTAATTTACATTAGTGACCAACTCAGCCTACGGAGTAAGTAAATTCTTCTAGCATGAACACTATTGAGGCAGAGAAAGAAAATTATATATTGTAGGTACAAATAAAATCCTCTCATGAATAGTAATAAGTTATCTAATTTTATTTCTACATAATCCTTTCTATCCTAAAGGTATTATAGAAATTTGGAATCACCACCTTGATACCATGATTTAGATATATCTTAGAAAATACCTTATGGTGTAATCATTACAACCTATGTGTTAGGATTTTCTCTTTTTAGAATATGTGATAAAATTATCCCTATAAGATTCATAATCGCCCTATAGAATAATTTAATTCTATAATAGAAATTTATTTTCTCTAATTATAAAGTTCCCACATCAATTTCATGGAAATGTTTCTCTCTTTCAATATCCCAAACCATCCCATGTTCTCATAGAAATTAAAGTATGATTAAAAATATCCTTTAGTGAATCCTTCAATACAATTATTAATGATATCAAATGAAGAATAATACCTTTATCAAATGTTTTATATAATGGAAAATATCAAAAATGAAGAATTTCTTGTTGTGATAGAATAAAATGATGTATTACTTAATGAATTGAATTCTTTCCCCCAGAACATATGGAAAAGTTCTCAATAGAACTCATACCTAGTATGAAACATATATATAAGTGACCTTATAATTTGACCCCAATAGAACTGGTGGAGTTAAATAATAAATTAAAATAAATTTTTTTTAACATTTTTATATTCCTATGTCCATCACCTCAGCATGTACAAGTGTTGTTTATGAAGAATCAGAATGTATGAATGTAGTTTTTCATTAATTATTGAGCAATCAATAGGATCACCAAGTGGAATAATTTTATGAAAATAAAATGATTAATTACATTAGAACATTTTAGGATCAATATAAATATTATTAGATGGTGTGGAATAGATAATATATTCAAAATACATCATTCTATTAAGGATATGGATACTATATATTCATATTGATTCTATTTGGAATTAAAAATTACATAATAATAATAATCATGGACTTGATGAATAATTTATTTGGAGACTATGATTATAAATCATTAAAAAAAATTAATAGTTATTCCCTTATACTCCTATATCATGGATGAATATGAAAAACATATATAAATTATTGTGAATAAATTAAGGAAAGAAAATTTATATACTATATTTCGAAAATGAAAATTTTAAAGCAAGAAAAACAAATATTTTGGAAAATATAGTCATAAGATAAAGAATTTCTATAGACCCCTCAACGAAAAAGGAAAATATGAAATGGCCTAGATAAACCTGTGACTTATAGTCCTATAGTTTAATTTGGTAAACTCGCTACTATATAATATTTTTGATAAATTTATCATGATTATGTATCCCTTTATCTATGTTTACATAGTAGGGGTAATGTATGTATTGATCTAACAATGTGAAGATAGTTTTTGAAAACTCAATAATAAGATAGTCTCTACAACTATACTCACAACACCCTCAAGTAGAGAAGGTTTTATATATTTTTAGTGATTATTTAATGAAATGATAAAGATGAATCTATCACAACCCATACCTAAGGGGGCCAAGTCTTGACTACCACAATCCCACCTCTAATTGTCCAGGGCTAGTGACTAGTACTGAGTAGGAATATCCCATGAATTGGAGTTATTTTCCGAAGTACCTTTACACACACACACACATACTTCTCCAATCCCAAAATTCCGAAATGTAAAAACACTATGTAAACAATGAATCCCAATACTATGATGCCAAACACTCAGTATGATAGTATAAAACTAGAAGGTAAACAGGGATAGAATAAAATCCCACCAAAAGATAGAGTTTGTAAAATAGAATACACAAGTTCTTGAAACTCGTCAGCAGATAAACCTACCTCAAGGGAAAGGTACTGGACAACTGTCTAAATCTGTATGAGTACACTTAGACTATCTGGTCTCTCTAATCACCACCTGGTCTTGGTCCACTTAGAACATAATCATATTATCGATATACTACGCACAACATGGTATTTGTAGAAAAATCCCATGCAGGGGTGAGTAAAACAATACTCAATAAGAAACCCCAAAACCATAAAGAAATCCACAATAGAATACCACTTGGATTACAACAAAGGAATGGAACAAAGTAACGCCACTAGGGAACACCATGAAGGGACACCATGAAGCAACATGATGAATGAACATCACTAAGGGACAATATTAAGGAAAACTACTAAGGAAAACCATGAAGGAACACCATGAAAGAACACCATGAAGGAACACCATAAAGAAACACTATGAAGGAAAACCACGATGTAAATACCACAATGAAACTATCAAAAAAGATTTATATTAAATAACACCATGAAAGAACACCCTGAACAAACACCACTCTGGAAAAACAGAAATGAACACCACGAAGAGACATCACAAAGGAACACCATTAAGTAACTACTAAAATGGAACACCACGAAGGAACACCGCAAAGGAACACCATGAATGAACTTCCAAAAAAGATCACCATGAAGTAATACCATGAAGGAATGCAATTAAGGAACACTGCCAAGAAGATAACACAAATAATTCCACAATGGATAAAGTCATCTCACATAGTTATAATTATATAGTACACAAAACATTATTATCATACATAACCCATAAAGCATCCATAATCAATAAGACATGTAGCCCCGATGAGACACTGTGTCCCAATAAGACACATAGTCCTGGTAAGTGACTTAGTTTTGATAAGAGGAGTTGTCTTAGTAATATTCACAATCTCAATAAGTCATGTTGTTATAGAAATCCATGTACTCTCAAAGTCACATCCAACCACAGGATTCCACTCGTAGAACACTCATTTTGATAGAACCAACTTAACAATCAGTTAGGTCATATGCACATTTAAAAAACTAACATAGAATATATCGAAATTAAATTCTCATAACAGGGGGATCAACACTGCTAATGGAGAACTAAACTTATGATTTGATGAAATGATGTGGCATGTTGAAGTTTTAACGGGGGTCATGGGGTCTAAACCAACTCTTCCTGCGGGGTCCGGCAGGTTGGGGCCAAACCATTATAGTCGGCCAACTCTGGAAAGCCATCTCCAACCCATTCTGTTAGCCTACTTTGGTCTATTTTCCCTAGCTTATTTCATTGATCAGCTTTAGATTGGCCCTACTGGGCCTTTGTATTATGCTACACTCAGCTGGACCGCAGCTCCCACATGCTCATCGCCTACGTTGTTCCCGGCTTCCCCATGCTCCATAGCAGCCATCCATGGATCCTCTCTACATTAGCCTCTACATCCTCTGACCTCCACATAGTTCCTTCCTCCATCTACATAGTATGCCAACTCCAGCCATTTCACCTTTACATTTGGCCGTGAAAACCACTACACCATCGCTGCCTCACCTCAACAGATTGTGGCGTAGAACCCATATTGGTAGTACCTTCTAGGGAACATCCGACCACCTCTAGTGTCTAGATATAGAATTTTTTGTAGATATCAGATTCTTGGGTCCCGATCTACATATATCTATCCTTTTGGATTCTTTGCCTCCAATATTGGGGTCCTATCGTGTTCAGAAGCTCTCAGGAAGTTGAACGGTGGACATGATAATCGAACATGGAATAACACGTAGAATAACGGGAGAAATGCACATAATTTTTTTTTAACATAATTGGATAAGATTTCTCATCCAATGATCAAGATCTAGTTGATGTGGTTAGAAAACTGTTTAAAGAGAATCCTACTAACTCATAACAAATCCCTTCTACAACATACGATCGATTTGTGGGCCAATATATTCATAGTTTAGTCTGTGTTCATCAAATAACTCAATAATGTGGAAAATAAGAAAGAAATGATTGCCCTACCAAGATTCTAATCATTTTCCAATGAATGATCAATGCATTTTCATTATTGGAGAAGTTATTTTAAATATAAGGTGTGTTGTCAATTGTTGATCCATGATATCTTTCCTTCCACCAAGAGAGATATTCAGTTTCCTCTCCAGAGCCTCTAGGAAATTTCCAGGGTTATCAACCTAACCTTGGGTCCTAGCCTAGCTATTTATTAAACAAAATATCATATATGTGTCACTACATTGACTAAACATTAAAAAAACTCAAATCTGATTTTATTCATTAAACATCCAAAAAATATTTATCACAGTCGACCTGCGCCTACTGATGTTAGGCCATTCCTAGGGAAAACACTACATTATGAACTCTACGGTGGTATCATATTTCTAATTTGATTCTGAATTCATATTTTATTATAATTTTAAAATAAATTAATTTTATTAATTGTATCTTCCTTGGGTGATTTTTCTTCAGATGACCCGTGCTAACCAATGTTATGTCGTGCCTATGGTAAATCTTCTATTCTGAGCTCAATGGTGCCTTTTTATATCAAATATGGGCACCCATTTAGAATATATTCCACTTTTATAGAAACTCATATGCACGTGATATTTAAAGATTAACATTTTTAATGAATATTTGTTGGTACATAGGTCCTCAGAATCACACAAATTCTCAGTTCCTGGGGATGGAATATTCCCAAATAATTTTGAAATATAAAATTTGGAAAATTAAAGTCATTAATTTCCCCCAACATAGGTATTTACATCTTTGAAAACCAATGCAAAGGGTACAAAAACTAAAAGGTTACTGAGAATGAAACTCAGCCTCCTTCACCAATTTTCTCTTCAAGAGATTAATGTGCTACAACCAGACAAGAACCAAAGGAATTGACTACCCAAGAAGTATCCTCTCTAACTGATCCTTGATCTCCACTGAGTGCTCAACAAATTTCACTTCATTCCCAATTCCTGTTCACCCTAGTCGATGACGTGTGATGAGTCATGCACATATATCCTCAGCTACGAAACACCAAAGAAATCATGTATCCGGTACAATTTCAGGGGTATATATAAGAGGTATGGCACCTATCTAACTCTAAACATTATCTGAAAATGGTTTATAAAACTCAGAGAAAACTTTATGCCCCAACAAAATCTCCATAAACCATGTAGAGGTGATACATAAAATAACACAAGGTATCTTCCTTGAACTCTAAAGGATTCCTATAATCCCATAAAAAATCATAATATAAAGTGAGAATCAAAATCTAAAACTATCATTAATGGAACTCCATGGAGGATAAATATCTCTTCAATGTAGGGGAATCCAAATCCCTCTACTAAAAACTGATCTCAGATAACTCAGAAGTTGGTAGACTTTTTTTGTCAGACAATGGTCATCCAAATGGTATTGTGCCCCCTGGACGTATATAGTAAACTCATCACGTAGTCCTTTTATACCTCATCCCACTTCCATTCCATCACCTCATGAGGTTTACATAAACCCATGGGAACCTACTACTCAGGCTTCACTTGCTGACAAGAAACGCATCGAGAGATGAACTCTACTACACCCTTCTTCATCCACGACCAAAAAAACTTATATCATAAGTCCTAGTACATCTCTACCACAATATGTTTTATTGCTGAAGGGGATGTATGAAACTCCTCCCAAAACTTCACAAGTACAACTATGCATCCTTTGAAAAGGACGACATGCTCTCCATCTTTTAAATATTCATCAGGTGCATGACCTGTGGATATCTGGGGATGTAGGGTATCATAGTTGATATCCCCAAGTTGTGTCGCCCCGAATCATTGTAAGAGTGGAGGTTTGAAAACCGTCTATTGGGTGTAAGATTCCCCATCTCCATCCAAAAAGGATATATGCAACAAGGCTGACTACTCTGATGACTCATTCAACAATTGCGAACTAGATTTCCTTCTGAGAGAATCTTCCACTCAATTCCCTTTCCCAAGAGTATAGACAATCTCAATGTCATAGTATTGGAATAACTCTATCCAATGCCCTTATATCAACCTTCACTGGATCTAATACAACCCTTTCACCAATGTAGGAGCTGAGGACTCATACCATCCATACAACCGAAGGTTATGCTATCCAGTTGATGAGGAACCGGGTACACCCTCCTATGTGCGAGTCCATATTGTGCTGCATGGGTTTCCTAATACTTTTGTTTGGTCCCCGCTGCCAAGATCTTTACGCATGATTTCCCACTGCAGACAACCATTCGTTGTATCCTCTTATACAATAAACTTTGAACAACCAATGATTTCTCACCAACCCCAGCATAAGTATGAACTCTCATAGGGATAACACAAGCTAGTATTTCCCTAGTCACCCTAAGGTATGATCCAAGAAAAGTGATCTTGTATCATATCTACTGATTACCTAGGGAGTTTGTTATGCCACAATGAATACTCAGATACTAGCATGTCATCCTAAAAGTGTTTAGAATCTCCTGGACACACATAGACTGTAGCTTATAAGGTGAGAACTCATCTCTGAATATATTCTCAATCTTTACCCATAGAAGAGTTGCATCATCATAAGGGAGAGTAGCTAACCCCCCCCCCCCCATATCCTTACAATTACAAGTATAAGTCTCACCTCTTGGAACACTATTTGATCTTCTGGTTTCTAGACTAGATGGAAAACTGAGGTCACCTCTTCAAGACAGTCCTCAAATGGCTATGTGTTAGGCTCACCTCAGAACTTGAGGTGTCCCTACAGCTAGAACTTTTGAAGCGTGTTCAGCCTGCACACCTCATCCGATAGTACTGCAGGTATCAGATGCTTATATACATGTAGTGATGTGGATGGTGAACCAAATATAGGGTATATCTCTGGTAAATGTCCTTGTACCAACACCTTCTTATTCGTAGGATCATCCTCAGGATCATGAAGTGGAATCCTAGATTGTTGTCTACATGGAGTCATCCAATAATAAAAAAAAGATATACGAAGGTCAATTGTATATACTTGGTGAGATGACTCTTTAAGGACATGAGAATTTACCCAAATCCTGTATGATGAATCTACAATTATTTTCCCTACAATGAGTGTTTTCATGTACTGAGTTGAAAAGAAGATGTCTAGAGTCTTAGTGAATGGATACGCCGGTCGCTGCACCAACAATGGATTCCCTAACTTGAATGTCGAACTCAAGACACTTAACATAGTTTCCCCAAACTAACCAGACATTCTTCGGGTACTAAAGTATAACATACCCCTCTGATTCCATTCTTTTTCAATGCTTCTCTAGGAGGCTTGTTCTATTACTACCGAAATCCTGCCTCAAATAGGCCAGGGGCTGGTGACGAGCACCAACTAGGCATATCAAACAAAGGGGAGGAATTTACCTTTGTATATGTACACATACACGCCACTCCATGAAAAAAAAGTTGAAATGTAAAAAAACTAAGTAAAAAATGCACACATATACTAGGATTCCAAAGAAATAGCATGATAGTAGAAAACTGAGAATTAAATAGGGCCAGAATATAAGACCACCAAAAGGAGTTTGTAACAAGTGAATGCACAAGTTCATGAAACTCATCCACATGAAACCTTACCTAAAGGAAAAGGTACTGGAAAAATATATAAATCTATAGGTGTACACCAAGACTCTTTGTTCTTTAAGACCCACCAGGTCCTAGTCCACCTAAGAATCCATCAAAGCGTCAATTGTCGGCCCAAGACATGAAACGTGGGGCCAAAGCCCGTGTAGGGGTGAGTAAAACAATACTCAGCAGGATACCAAAAAACCAATAAGAAAACCCAAACGGAATACCATACAGAGTACCATAATGGAATACCACATAGGAATAAAACAAAGAATCACCACCAAGTAGCACCATGAAGGAGCACCACGAAGGAATAACACGAAGGAACACCACTAAGGAACACCAAAAAGGAAAAATATGAAGGATCTCCACAAAGGAACACCATGAAGGAACTACCATAAAGGAACACCATGAAAAAACACCGTGAAGGAACACCACGAAGGAACTACCACAAAATATAAATATAATGGAACACCATGAAAGAACACCACGAAAGAAAGCCACGAAGGAACACTACTAAGAAACACCATGAAGGAACACCATGAAGGTACACAACTAAAAACACCATGAAAGAATACCACAAAGTAACTACCACAAAGTAAAACCATGATAGAACACCACGAAGAAACACCACAAAATAACTACCATAAAGATCAACATGATGGAACACCACGAGAGAACACCCAAAAGGAACACCATGAAGGAATACCATGAATAAGATATCATACCGAATGAAAAAAGGGAATATAGTCATATCACATAATTATAAGTCTATAGTATGAAAAATAGGATTATAAGACATAATCCACAAAGCACCCAGAACTGATAAGACATGTTGTCCCAATAGGAAACTCAGCCCCGATAAGACATGTAGTATTAGTAATACATGTAGTCACGGTAAGACTCATGGTCTCTATATGACACCTAGTCTCATAAAGTCACATAGTATCAAAACCATAGCTAGACACAGGATTCTTCTCATAGCATATTCATTTTGAGAGAACCCAATCCACAAGAAATTAGTTCGTATGCAAAATTCCACAAAACCAACTTCTGATATATCAAAAGTATCATCTCATAATAATGGTCTTAACATCGTTGAAAGCATGTTATACATACCCTCCGTTTGAATGTTATGGAACATTATAATTTTAATGGGGGTTATGAGGTTTGACATGACCCACTGGACCTGACCCGGCCTGCGGGGTCCTACATGCACTAGCTGGCCCGCTCCATTTGGCCTTCTCTAGATAGCCTGCTCCGGCCAGCCTGCTTCATCCTTCTCTGTTGGGTCTCTATTCTCAATCATCATTGTCTTTCTCTGTATATCCATTATAGCATGGCCTTTCTATCCCTCTACATTGCACTATACCCCACTCGCTCGCAGCTCCCACATGCACCTCAGATCCAATAGCGCTCCACGATCACCACCCATGGATCTGCTCTAGTTGAACATCTGTATCAGGGGACATCCACATGGATCCACCAACCTTCTCCATGTCATGTGGGCACCGCTCACCACACCGCCACATACGGCCGCCAACACCACCACCTCACCTTACTAGACGGCCCGGCCGGACCCATGCTGATAGTCCCTTTCCTAGACCACAGAGCCCCCCCAGTGTCTCAGTTTCAATGAAATTGATGTAAGAACCCAGGTTTTGATCCTGTAAGAATTTTAAATTTTCTTGATGTTATTCTAGAGTAGGGCATTCCGACAGTGTGTGATTTCGAGCCCTCTTGTGGCCAGAATTAATTTTTTAGTTCATTCACACTAGACACGCAAAAATAAATAGAATAAATTTTAAATGGTTGCTCGGATGGAAAAAACAAGGGCACATTGAGTATAGAGCGTTCCGTTTACCCTAGGAGGGGTGTAACTTTCGCGGGCACGACCCTTCTCTGGAAAATTCTACTAGGGTAATTTTCGTAATTTAGTGACCTCAGGTGTGAAATTTATAACATCTGAATGGAGGCTCTGATTAAAATTACGAGATGGCCGTTGTGCTCAAAACTTGGATTTCACCCTAGGGGTGGCTTAACCTTGACCCCATCGAAATTCATGTATGGGCCTATTGGGGGGTGTTTATAAATTAATTAAATATTAATTAATTCCCTACTTAAACACCTCCACCCACTCCCCCTTCTTCCCCATAATTTCTCTTGGGTGGAAGCTCTCTCAACTAAGGGGAAACCACTTTCACACTCCTCCTCCCCTCCATCAAGGCGGTGGCGGCTCCGGCGGACCGTTCGTGAAGCAACGGGCTATGCCTAGTGAGCTAGGTTCGTGTGTTTAATTTTTAATTTCCACACATATCTTCGAACACAAATATTAGTGTCGAATCTCTACTTAATCTTTGATCGAATTACATATTTGAGTACGGATCGATCCAACCTTTCCAACGAGTGTTTTTGGTCAAATTATTGTGTCATGGGGTGTTCAGGGTGACCCAGTGATGTTTTCTAGCCAAATTTATTGGTTTTCTGGTGGCTCCACGCGGTGGCCCGGCAGGCGATGACGGCTGTGCGGCGGGCTCCCAGGCCGTGGCGCGGCGGTATCCTCAGGAGACGGTGTGGTGCAGCTCCCATTCGGTGGCACAGAGGGCTCCCAGGTAGTGGCGGGGGGAGCGAGACGGCTGCCCGACGGTCCGGGCCGTGGGAGGCCGTGCTTTCCAGCTTTTCCGGTCGACGTGCGGCACACAGGAGAGGGGTTGTCACGACCCTAGGAGCGACCAAGACCCACACTTTGCATGTCTCTTGGAAAGAGAGTCGGACTGGATCGTGGCAGTCCACGTAAAGCCACGCAGCCCACGCGGTGAACCGTGGGCCGCGGTGGACCAGGCGGTCCAGGCGGCCGACCTTCGGACCACCGGTTTGAAGGGGGTGGACCGGCAGAACCGGTCCGGCCCACATTGACTCCGTCCATAGGCGTTAAAACACCTCGAAATGGAAAACCGATTTTCATATTCACATTCTGTCTAAGGTGATGCGATCCAAGACTCGAGAAGGATATTTTGAGATGATCTCTGGGATTTTTAATTCCCGAGATGGGGGCTCGGTGGTGGGACACACCGTTAAGTATTGTTTAGCGACTCGCCGAGATTCTTCTTTCGGATGGCATGAACACATCCGAAGTCCATTCTAGGCACCGTCAGTGGCACTGAGACCCTGGCGTCGAGATGAAGTAGTCCAGTGTGATTTCATGCATTGAATCCAGAGTTGATTCGTGGGCCCCACATGCCGTCTTTTATGATGTGACATGCGTTTTGTGAATTTTTCATTAGACGTCTGTTCGGGGTGAATGAGTAGTCATTTTTTCGTGTTTTTCCGAGAGCATTGTGATGACGTAGTTTGCCCAACATTTTTTGAGACTGAGGTGTGGGTCCCATGAGACACCTTAAGGGTGTAAAGCGGTGTTGAATAACGTTTTCACTGGTATTCCATTTCCAATGAGTAAATAGTCCATCTCACATGTTTTTCCGCTAGTATTACAACCGTGTAATCTGTTTGATCATTCGAAGCCTCTTTCGAGATCTCATTAAATGTGGAAACATGAAAGGGCGTTGGTCAAAGGTTCCATTGATGTACTCCGAACCAATGCACCGTAGCGATGTTAGTGACACCCAGTGATGGCAAAAGCAATGCAGAGTTATTGGACAAGTTCTAGGATTACCCTCAAGTGGGGCTGGGCAGTGGGTTACCCACCGGCATATCAGGGTTTACCCTCCAATGAGGCTAGGTAGTAGGTTACCCATTGACTTTAGGGTTTACCCTCTAGCGGGGATGGGTAGTGGGTTACCCATTGACTTTAGGGTTTACCCTCCAGCAGGGCTGGGAAGGGGGTTACCCAATGACCTCTTATGGTTTAACCTCCAACTAGGATAGGTAGTGGGTTACTCTGCAACTTCTTTCAGACTCGTCCCTCTCAATGTGGCTAGTTAGTGACTTCTCTATGTGATTACCGGAGCGGGACCCTTTTTTGTACGGTTAGCGATGAGATAGCCTTGATGTGTGGGACTATTTGGGCATCAGTGATGGGTATCCTTAGAATTGTTGGCGACTTTTCCTGGGCTGATCATATATATATATATACACCCTATTTTTTCCCACTGCTTGGGTTCAACTACTATCCTTCTAGGAGGGTCAAATACATGTGGGGTATGCCACGTGCTTTGTGTGTCTATCTATTCCTGGTTGGATGAGTCTACTTCCATTATTTTGTTGGGTTGAGTTGCACTGTATTTACTATAGTCTTTCACTGTTCCTTGTTATGTCCATTGCTCGCCGTTTTGGTACCTCCTTTGTTGCTCCATCCATATTTCGGGGAATCCTACTGCTTATCTTCATACTCACCCCTTCATGGTCTTTTCCCGCACTTGGTGTGACCTTGCAAACAACAGACAGGTTGATCGAGACTACATAGGAGCGTAGAGGACATAGGGAGCTTGGGCTGCATTCAGTGGTCATTGTAGGACTTTTATGTGTGAGACTCACAAGATGTTTACTTTTGTTTACCTCTTTTCGGATTGTGGAACCATTTGGTATGGGTGCGTGTTTTTACCTTTTTCTGTTCAGTTATCTTGTCAGTACTTTTTATCACTTTAATTTTTATATTTAGAAGTTGATGCATGATTGTGGTTGGGTTATAGTAGTTTGTTCTTTGGTTTTCTTTTTTACTCGGCACTTCTGTATTGAGTGGGTTGTGTGTGTGTGTACAAGTACTTAGGGAAAGGCCTCCACAAGATTTTTAAGCCTTCAATGCTTGTTTCCAGCCCCTGGCCTATGGTTGTGGGTTTGGGGTAGTTCAGGCACGTAACCGGTAGTGTCAGGTCATGAAAAAGTGGTATTAGAGGTGGTTCATTCCTTGGGGAATTGTTTCGACATCCCTATAAATGAATTGGACGGGATTTAGGGAAATAGTGTCCACATGTCTCGAGAGAAAATCTCAGTCTTGGGAGTCCAGTGATGGTACGTTCGGCCGATGCATCCATTCACCAGGACATTGATAACCCGCTTGTCAACTCGGCATGCTGAGACACTTGTTGCATGGAACTTAGGAACATGCATCCAGTAGGATTGAGTCTTTGAATGTCCTTTTTGAGTATGATCCCCTCTGTTAATATTGATATATATATATATATGCTCATATGATCGCAGTAATCCATGATAATTTTTAGGATGCCCCAACGACAGTAGCCATCCAGGTTACCCTCTCCATTTTATGATGACGACCTGGCGAGCAACAAGGTGTCCGTTCAGGGACGCTCACATGATCCCCTTTCACCCAGTTCTTCAGTAGTAGCCCCTCCACCTAGAGAGTGGTATTTAGTACTGGCAGTACTGGCCGAGGTTGAGCACAGGCAGAGTGTGCTCCGAGACGTTCAGCATCATCAACCACATATGTTCCACGGAGACCCGGATCCCCAGGCAGCGGAAGACTGGCCAGAGTCTGGGGACCAACATTTTAGGCTAGTACGGAAACCAGTGGACCAGATGGAATCCCTACCTTCCATCATTTTTCTTAATATTTCTGGGCGTTGGTGGGGGTTGGTTTCACAGACCCACGACGAGTCATCTCCCACGTGGGATAGCATACCGCAGCTTTTCCATGAGGAGTACTCCCCCTATTGTTTGTTCTCTGTTTGGATTCATTAGATTCTAGAGCTGAGGTAGGGGGATGATCGTGGCATGCTACTCGTCCTAGTTTACCGATCTGACATGCTACTCATAGGATATGGTCCGCGATAGTTACTTTTGGGCATGGAAGTTTGAGAAGGGTATTCACAGGAAGATCAGTGATAGTGTAGTTTCCCTGTGCATCCCAACTTATGTCGGGGTGCTAGAGCGGGCACTCGTGACTGGGAGATTTTTAGCTAAGGGACGCCAGCTAGCAGGGCCTAGCAGTTTCTACATCAGATCAGAGTCTTCGGAAGCAAGCAGGCGGGAGAGAGGTGATCCTTAGTTGAGTGGACCCTTCTGTGAGCAGACTCAGGGGGAGGGTCATACACTGCAGTGGCGCCATAGAGCACCGAGGTAGTCATGAGAGAGACGGTTCTATGCTTGTGATGGATATGTTCACATAGCAAGGGACTGGCCGACCAGTCGTACCGAGCAGCCATGGCAGGCAGTGGGCACACCACAGATAAAGAGGCAGCGTCATGAGTAGGGATCCTCTAGGAGAGGACAAGGTGGCCCTCAAGAAGGCAGGGCAGGCAGAGCCACAAGACATGGATGTGGGGATGGATTTTCGAGGTCCTTCTACCGCCACCACCAGGGGTCCCATTCCAGGTTCAGGGAGATGGCGGTAGGGGCCACTGGCAGCTTCAGGCTATGTGAGTTCGTGGCCCCCCAGCAGACGAGATGGTCTGAGGTATGCTTTGTTTTTACTCTATGCTAGCTTCGGTACATGTAGACACAGGCGCCATCCACTTTTTTATATCACTTATTTTGGTACAGGATCTGGAGAATTCATTAGAAGCACTGTCACCTACACTTAGCCTCGAGGTTCCTGTGGGAAGTGCCTCATTGGTGACGTTTATCTACAGACAGTGCAAACTGTCATTCAAAGGAGGGAGTTTCACATTGGACCTACTCGTCGTCACGATTGATCCTTATGATGTCATCTTGGGAATGGATTGGCTTTCCATGGTTCCCAACCATATTGACTGTTAGTACAGACTAGTCAGATGCGTCCATTCTGATGGGATGAGGTTCACCGTCCTTGGTGAATGAGACCTCATGGCAGAGTAGGTTGGTAATATGAGCAGAAGACCATGACCATTTTCTCACTACTTGGCAAGCATAGATCTCAGATAAATAGATGTTATAGGAACTCGTATCCATACCATTGTAGTGGACTACATGGACGTCTTTCCTGAGGATGTCTCAGGACAACCTCTGAGGCAAGAGATGGAGTTCTGCACTGACATTCAGCCAGGGACTGCCCCGATATCATGTGCAACATATTGGATGTCACCCACAGAACTTCGGGAGCTACGAATCCAGTTGGAGGAACTTCATGATAAGGGATACATCATGCCCAGTGTGTCCCCCTGGGTAGCTCCATTTTTGTTTGTGAAAAAGGTCGATGGGTGTCTGAAGATTTGTGTGGATTATCGTCGCCTGAATCAGGCTACGATAAATAACAATTACCCATTCCTGAGAATCGATGACCTCTTTGACTAGTTGAGAGGTGAGAAGTGGTTCTCAAAGATTTATCTTCGATCCGGATACCACCAGTTGTAGTTTTGTGAGGCTGACATCCCGATGTTAGCTTTCTGGTGTCATTATGGTCATTACGAGTTTCTGGTAATGCCTTTTGGCATGACGAATGCCCCCTCTGTTTTCATTGCATTGAGGAACCAGATATTCTAGCTGTAGTTGGACTGGTTTGTGGTTGTCTTTACTGAAGAAATACTCATCAACTTTGTGATGGAAGAGGAGCACGCGGAGCATTTGAGGATGGTCCTAAACTTACTCTGACAGCACCAGCTGTATGGTAAGCTCTCAAAGGGTCATTTCTGGATCCCTGAGGTTCACTTTCTGGGGCATGTCATTACGGAGCATGGATTGGATATATATCCCACACTGATAGAGTTAGTGATTTCTTGGGATCCACCCAAGAATGCATCAGAGGTGCAGAGCTTCCATGGTTTGGAAGGTTACTAGAGGAGGTTTGTGGAAGATTTATACAGGATTGATGGCCTTTTGACCACATTGACGCGGAAGGGACGATCATTCACCTGGACTGGTCAGTGAAATAAGGCCTTTGAAAAGCTGAGGCGGAGGCTTACTAGTGCTCCAGTGTTGAGGCTGGTAGAAGAGGAAGTTGAGTTTGTGGTATACTGAGACGTTTCAGGAGTTGGGATTGGGTGAGTGTTGATGCAGCAGCGGGCAGTGATTGCATATGGGTCGAGGCAGTTAAGTCCCCATGAGAAAAATTATGTGACTCATAATTTAGAGATGGCAGCGGTGGTCTTCTCGTTGAGTTTATGAAGACACTACCTTCTAGGTGAGCATTTTGTGGTCTACTCAGACCACCAGAGCCTCAAGTACATCTTCACTCAGAGGGATCTGAATCCGAGGTAGAGGCACTGGCTGGAGTTTCTGCAGGACTATGATTTTGAGATACTCTACACTCCAGGGAAGTGCAATGTAGTATCAAGTTCCCTTAGTAGGATGTCCCAGACACATTTAGTGTGGGAAGCTTCAGAGCTGTTGGATTCCCTATGGCTGACTATGGTGGAGCACGTTTGCTCTGAATTCGACCGCCGCACGCCGTTTTGGTGTTTAATGACTCTGGAAACCCGTTTCCGGCCGCCGCGGACAAACGGCATCTCCGATTGACGTGCCGTATGTCCGACCATTTCACAATTCACACAACGGATGTTGTCGTGCGGTTTCGTGGCATTCGGAGGTTGTTCGGGCGGTTTTGACCCCCCAACGCGTCATTTCAGCGCGCGCCGAGCTGCTGAAAACGATGAATTCGATCGTGCCGCGCGCACCGCACGTCCGATGGACATGCCGCATCCTCCTTCATCTCAGGAATAATATTCCTCTCGTTCTCGTGTGGTTTCAGGTCGTTCGGAGCACATTTTCTCCGAATTCGACCGCCGCACGCCGTTTTGGTGTTTTATGACTCCAGAAACGCGTTTCCGACCGCCGCGGTCAAACGACACCTCTGATTGACGTGCCGTCTATCCGACCATTTTAAAATTCATGCAACGGATGTTTCCGTGCGGTTTTGTGGCATTCAGAGTTCGTTCAGGTGATTTTGACCCCCAACGCGCCATTCCAGAGCGCGCTGAGCTGCTGAAAACGACGCATTCGGTCGTGCCGCGCGCACCGCACGTCCGATGGACGTGCCACCTATTCCTGCATCTCAGGAATAATATTCCTATCTTTCTCGTGCGGTTTCAGGTTTTTTAGAGCACGTTTTCTCTGAATTGGACCGCCGCACGCCGTTTTGGTGTTTTATGGCTCCGGAAAAGCGTTTCCAGCCGCCGCGGTCAAACGGAACCTCCGATTGACGTTTTGTCTGCCCTTCCATTTCACAATTCACGCAAAGGATGTTTTCATGCGGTTTCATGGCATTCGGAGGTCGTTCAGGTGGTTTTGACCCCCCAACGCGCCATTTCAGCACGCGCCGAGCTGCTGAAAATGACTCATTCGGTCGTTCCGCGCGCACCGCACGTCCGATGGACGTGCCGCCTCCTCCTGCATCTCAGGAATAATATTTCTATTGTTCTCGTGCGGTTTCAGGTCGTTCAGAGCACGTTTGCTCCGAATTCGACCGCCGCACGCCGTTTTGGTGTTTTATGACTCCGGAAACGCGTTTCCGGGCGCCGCGGTCAAACGGCACCTCTGATTGACGTTCCGTCTACCCGACCATTTCACAATTCACGCAATGGATGTTGTTGTGCGGTTTTGTGGAATTCAGAGGTCGTTCGGGTGGTTTTGACCCCCCAACGCGCCATTTCAGCGCGCGCCGAGCTGCTGAAAACGACGCATTCGGTCGTGCCGCGCGCACCGCACATCCGATGGATATGCCGCCTCATCTTGCATCTCAGGAATAATATTCCTATCGTTCTTGTGCGGTTTCAGGTCGTTCGGAGCACGTTTTCTCCGAATTCGTCCGCCGCACGCCGTTTTGGTATTTTATGACTCCGGAAACGCGTTTCCGGCCGTCACGGTCAAACGGCACCTCCGATTGATGTGTCGTCTGCCCGACCATTTCACAATTCATGCAACGGATGTTGTCGTGCGGTTTCGTGACATTCGGAGGTTGTTCTGGTGGTTTTGACCCCCCAACGTGCCATTTCAAAGCGCGCCGAGCTGCTGAAGACGACACATTCCGACGTGTTGCGCGCACCGCACGTCCGATGGACGTGCCGCCTCCCCCTGCATCTTAGGACTAATATTTCTATCGTTCTCGTGCGGTTTCAGGTTGTTCGGAGCACGTTTGCTCTGAATTGTACCTCTGCACGCCGTTTTGGTGTTTGTGGCGCCAGAAACGCATTTCCGGCCGCCGCGGTCAAACGGCACCTCCGAATGACGTGCCGTCTGGCCGATCATTTTAGAATTCACGCACCGGCTTTATCGTACGGTTTCGTGGCATTCCGACGTCGTTCGGGTGGTTTTGACCACCCAACGCGGCATTTCAGCTCGCGTCGCACTGTTGAAAACGACACATTCCGTCGTGCCGCGCGCACCACACGTCTGATAGACGTGTCGCCTCCTCCTGCATCTCAGGAATAATATTTCTATCGTTCTCGTGCGGTTTCAGGTCGTTTGGAGCACGTTTGCTCCGAATTGGACCGTCGCACGCCGTTTTGGTGTTTTATGGCGCCAGAAACGCGTATCTGGCCACCGCGGTCAAACGGCACCTCCGAATGACGTGCTGTCTAGCCGAGCATTTCACAATTCATGCACCGGCTGTTTTCGTACAGTTTCGTGGCATTCATAGGTCGTTCGGGTGGTTTTGACCACCCAACGCGGAATTTCAGCGCGCGCTGCGCTGCTGAAAACGACACATTCGGTCGTGCCACGTGCACCGCACGTCCGATGGACGTGCCGCCTCCTCCTGCATCTCAGGAATAATATTTATATCGTTATCGTGCGGTTTCAGGTCGTTCGGAGCACGTTTGCTCCGAATTGGACTGTTGCACACCGTTTTAGTGTTTTTTGGCGCCGGAAACGCGTTTCCGGCCACCGCGGTCAAACGGCACATCCGAATGACGTGCCGTCTCGCCGACCATTGTACAATTCATGCACCAGCTATTGTCATACGGTTTCGTGGCATTCGGAGGTCGTTCGGGTGGTTTTGACCCCCCGACGCGCAATTTCAGCGTGCACCGCACTGCTGAAAACGACACATTCGGTCGTGCCACGGGCACCGCACGTCCGATGGACGTGCCGCCTCCTCCTGCATATCAGGAATAATATTTTTATCGTTCTCGTGCGGTTTCAGGTCGTTCGGAGCACGTTTGCTCCAAATTGGACCGTCACACGCCATTTTGGTGTTTTATGGCGCCGAAAACGCTTTTCCGGCCACCGCGGTCAAGCGGCACCTCCGAATAACGTGTCGTCTAGCCCACCATTTCACAATTCACACAACGTCTATTTTCGTATGGTTTCGTGGCATTCAGACGTCGTTCGGGCAGTTTTGACCACCCAACGCGGCATTTCAGCGGGCGTCGCGTTGCTGAAAACGGCACATTCGGTCGTATCGCGCGCACCACACGTCCGATGGATGTTCCGCCTCCTCCTACATCTCAGGAATAATATTTCTATCGTTCTAGTGCGGTTTCAGGTTGTTCAGAGCACGTTTGCTCTGAATTGGACCGCCGCACGCCGTTTTGGTGTTTTATGGCGCCAGAAACGCGTTTTCGTCCGCCACGGTCAAACGGAACCTCTGAATGATGTGTCGTCTGGCCGAACATTTCAAAATTCACGCACCGGCTGTTGTCATACGGTTTCGTGGCATTCGGAGGTCGTTCGGATGGTTTAGACCCCCCCAACGCGCCATTTCCGCGCGCGGTGCGCTGCTGAAAACGACACATTCGGTCGTGCCGCGTGCACCGCACGTCCGATGGACGTGACGCCTCCTCATGCATCTCAGGAATAATATTTCTATCGTTATCATGCGGTTTCAGGTCGTTCAGAGCACGTTTTCTCCGAATTGGACCGCCGCACGCCGTTTTGGTGTTTTGTGGTGCCGGAAATGCGTTTCCGGCCGCCACGGTCAAACGGCACCTCTGAATGATGTACCGTCCGGCCGACCATTTCACAATTCATGCATCGGCTGTTATTGTACGGTTTCCTGGCATTCGGAGGTCATTCGGGTTGTTTTGACCCCCCAACGCGCCATTTCAGCGCGCGCCGCGCTGCTGAAAACGATACATTCGGTCGTGCCGCGCGCACCGCACATCCGATGGACGTGCCGCCTCCTCCTGCATCTCAGGACAAATATTTCTATCATTCTCGTGCAGTTTCAGGTCGTTCGGAGCACGTTTTCTCCGAATTGGACCGCCGCACGCCGTTTTGGTGTTTTATGGCACCGGAAACGCATTTCCGGCCGCCGCGGTCAAAAGGCACCTCCGAATGATGTGCCGTCAGGCCGACCATTTCATAATTCATGCATCGGCTGTTGTCGTACGGTTTCGTGGCATTCGGACGTCGTTCGGGTGGTTTTGACCACCCAACGCGGCATTTCAGTGCGCGTCGCACTGCTGAAAATGACACATTCGGTCGTGTCGCGTGCACCGCACGTCCGATGGACGTTCCGCCTCCTCCTGCATCTCGGGAATAATATTTCTATCATTCTCGTGCGGTTTGAGGTCGTTCGGAGCACGTTTTCTCCTAATTGGACTGTCACACGCCGTTTTGGTGTTTTATGGCGCCGGAAACGCGTATCTGGCCGCCACGGTCAAACGAAACCTCCGATTGAAGTTCCTTCTGGCCGACCATTTCACAATCCATGCACCGGCTGTTGTTGTACGGTTTCGTGGCATTCGGAGGTCGTTCGGGTGGTTCTGACCACCCAACGCGGCATTTCAGCGCGCGCCGCGCTGCTGAAAACGACACATTCGGTCGTTCCATGCGTACCACACGTCCGATGGATGTTCCGCCTCCTCCTACATCTCAGGAATAATATTTCTATCGTTCTCGTGCGGTTTCAGGTTGTTTGGATCACTTTTTCTCCGAATTGGACCGCGACATGCCGTTTTGGTGTTTTATGGCGTCGGAAACGCGTTTCCAGCCACCACGGTCAAACGGCACCTTCGAATGACGTTCCATCTGGCCTACCATTTCAAAATTCACGCACCGACTGTTTTTGTACGGTTTCGTGGCATTTGGAGGTCGTTCGGGTGGTTTTGACATCTCCCCCCCCCCCTGACGCGCAATTTCAGCGCGCGCCGTGCTGCTGAAAACGACACATTCAGTCGTGGCGTTCGCACCGCACGTCCGATGGAGGTGCCGACTCCTCCTGCATCTTAGGAATAATATTTCTATTGTTCTCGTGCGGTTTCAGGTCGTTCGGAGCACGTTTGCTTCAAATTTGACCGCCGCACGCCGTTTTGGTGTTTTATGGTGCTGGAAACGCATTTCTGGCCGCCGCGGTCAAATGAAACCTCCGAATGATGTTCCTTCTAGCCGACCATTTAACAATTCACGCACCGGCTGTTTTCGTACGGTTTCGTGGCATTCGGACGTCGTTCGTGTGGTTTTTACCACCCAACGCAGCATTTCAGGGCGCGTCGCGCTGTTGAAAACGACACATTCGGTTGTGTCGCGCGCACCGCACGTCCGATGGACGTGCTTCCTCCTCCTGCATCTCAGGAATAATATTTCTATCGTTCTCGTGCGGTTTCAGGTCATTCGGAGCACGTGTGCTCTGAATTGGACCGTCGCATGCCGTTTTGGTGTTTTATGGCGCCGGAAATGCGTTTCCGGCCGCCGCGGTCAAACAGAACCTCCGAATGACGTGCCGCCTGTCCGACCATTTTCAAATTCACGCATCAGCTATTTTCGTACAGTTTCGTGGCATTCGGAGGTCGTTCGGGTGGTTTTGACCCCCCAACGCGTCATTTCAGCGCGCGCCGCGCTGCTGAAAACGACACATTCGTTCGTGCCGCACGCACCGCACGTCCGATGGATGTGCCGCCTCCTCCTGCATCTCAGGAATAATATTTATATCGTTCTCATGCAGTTTCAAGTCATTTGGAGCACGTTTGCTCCGAATTGGACCGCCGCACGCCGTTTTGGTGTTTTATGGCGCCGGAAACGTGTTTCCGGCCGCTACGGTCAAACGAAACCTCCGAATGACGTGCTGTCTGGAAGACCATTTCAAAATTCATGCACCAGCTGTTGTCGTATGGTTTCGTGGCATTCGGAAGTCATTCGGGTGGTTTTTACCCCCCAACGCGCCATTTCAGCGCGCGCCGCGCTGCTGAAAACGAGACATTCGGTCGTGCTGCGCGCACCGCACGTCCGATGGACGTGCCGCCTCCTTCTGCATATCAGGAATAATATTTCTATCGTTCTCATGTGGTTTCAGGTCGTTCGGAGCACGTTTTCTCCGAATTGGACCGCCGCACGCCGTTTTGGTGTTTTATGGCGCCGGAAACACGTTTTCGGCCGCTGCGGTCAAACGGTACCTCTGAATGACGTTCCGTCTGGCCGACCATTTCACAATTCACGCACCGGCTGTTTTCGTACAGTTTCGTGGCATTCGAAGGTCGTTCGGGTGGTGCGGGGGTGCGGGGAGCTGTTCGGGGGTGCGGGGGGGGGGGGGGGGGCTGTACGGGCGGGTGCGGGGGGCTGTACGGGGGTGCGGGGGGATGTACGGGGGTGCCGGTGGTGGTGTAAGGGGGTTCTTGGGGCTGTACGGGGGTGTGGGGGGTATACGGGGGTGCGGGGGCTGTACGGGGGTGTCGGGGGGCTGTACGGGGGTGCGGAGGGCTATACGGGGGTGCGGGGGGCTGTACGGGGGTGCGGGGGGCTGTACGGGGGTGCGGGGGGGGGGGGGGGGGGGGGCTGTCCGGGGGTGCGGGGGGCTGTACGGGGGTGCCAGGGGGGCTGTACGGGGGTGCGGGGGGCTGTACGGGGGTGCGGGGGGCTGTACGGGGGTACGAGGGGGCTGTACGGGGGTGCGGGGGGCTGTACGGGGGTGCGGGGGGGCTCTCCGGGGGTGTGGGGGGCTGTATGGGGGTGCCGGGGGGGCTGTACGGGGGTGCGGGGGGCTGTATGGGGGTGCGGGGGGGGGGGGGGGCTGTACGGGGGTGCGGGGGGGGGGGGGGGGGCTGTCCGGGGGTGCGGTGGGCTGTACGGGGGTGCGTGGGGGCTGTTCGGGGGTGCGGGGTGCTGTACGGGGGTGCGGGGGGGGGGGGGGGGGCTCTCCGGCGGTGCGGGGGGCTGTACGGGGGTGCGGGGGGCTGTACGGGTGTGCGGGGGGGCAGTCCGGGGGTGCGGGGGGCTATACGGGGGTGCCGGGGGGCTGTACGGGGGTGTGGGGGGGACTGTACGGGGGGGGGGGGGGGTTTACGGTTGTGCGGGGGGCTGTTCGGGGGTGCGGGGAGGGGGGGGGGCTGTACGGGGGTGTAGGAGGTTAGAGTTTTTAAATTCACGCCTTAGATAATATTAGCTATCATATAATAAACATGAAAAGAAAGAAATTATAAGTACACAACCTTCTAATTTAAATTAAATTAATAAATACAGTACATCAATGTCAACCCCACCAGTAAAAACAAAAAAAATATCTCGTGAATATATGATGTGTCACGCGTTGTCATCACTACTACCTCCTTCTGGTGGGCCAGAGGCCTACAACAAATAAACATTATAAATATTTTAATAACAAAAATAATTTACATTAAATAAATAAAACAGTATATTCCTTCGTCGTATGATCCCCTGCACCATCAGCTCGACGCACATATTCTCGCAGTGCTCTAACTTCATCTGTCAATTGCGCATTTTCCTCCTCGGAAGCGCGCAGCCGTGCCTCAAAATCTGACATCTGCTCTTTCATATGAGCAACAACAGGACCGACAACCACAACGCGTGACACTACAGAACGAGGAATCCCTGCTTCATAGGTCATACTATAGCCATGCCCGTCCCGACCGATAATGCGATGAAAGATCTCATCCCGTCGTATGGGAAGCTGTCGCCGGTCCTCTGGCAGATGTTCTAACTCAGCTTCAAATTGAGCCTGTGAAATATTTAAATATATATAAATATATATGTTAATATATAGATTTATGTAATTATTGGTAAGTACAGACACTTACTATCAATGCTGCAACCTCTGGATCATTGCGATCACGAGTCCTCATCCACACCGACATTTTATCAGTTGCTGCACCTTGCTCTCGCAACTGTATATTAAAATAATATAAACACAAAACCATATTAATTAATAAATTACAAAATGAATAATATATACCTCATGTCGGATCTGAGACATGTGACGAGTCCCGAGCCTGTGAGGTGGTCCCTGCAACGCTCGATTCTCAGAATGGCGTGTTGACACCTCCTACATTCAATTCATTCAAATTTCAAACAAATCACATATTCTTGAAAATATATATACACCAAAATAATTAATATACAAACCTCAACACCCTCAGTAGACCAATATGCAACCAAGTCACGCCACTGAGCCAGGAGGACACCTCTCGGGACTTTTTCCAAAATGTCTAGGGCACCCACATTTGGTACCCAGTGGTCCCTCTTCACTTTGACTTTATAATCTTTCCACATCTTACGGCATTTTCTCATACACACGGGCCAAAACTCTTCAGGGCATACTTTCAAATTTTTCTATAAAGAAAATAATCAATCATGTTAGTATTCTTTATACATAGAAAATAAAGTAAAATGATTTTCTTACCTGAACCTCCCTCCATAGACGATCTAATGTGTCCTGAGGGACAGAAGCCCAGTCACGCGTGGTCAATGGAAATCGATGTGGGTCACGTATCATATGACCCAGCTGACGAATAAATTCCGGGGAATTCGGTCCCACAGGATGAAAAACCTCATCAAATGAAACATCTATTGTCGTGTCGGAATTCCATGATAATATGCCACGACCGGGGCCTCTCCTACGAGAGGAAGAAGCGGTCGAGTCTGATCCTGTTGAAAACAATTTTATATATAAATTGACAAATGTTATATATATATATGTCAATTACATAAAAAATATAGACAATGACATTCAAACATACCTCGACCCTGAGACGTAGATGCCTCAGATGGATGATGTGGATCTTCTGCCTCTTCCCCTGACATTTCTGCAGTCATAGAAAACATCAGTAATGAGTCCAAAGTGTTTAAAAGATAAATTGTATTGTTCTTAAAAAATCAAACTTGTACAACTGTTAATCAAACAAAAAATGGATTGAATAATTAGTTGTGAATGAATTTTTAAAAATTATAAAGTTAACAAAACATATATACAAATTATGTACAAAACCAGTCAATGCATAGCCAAATTTCAGATAGAACTAATAAAAATTCAAGCAGCACATGAATCAGATGAAGAATACCTCAAAGGGATGATACACCGACCATAACATCAATAAATCAAGAGTAAAAACAACCTAAATATTTATGATTGAATTAAAATACAAAAGTGAGGATTAAAACTTATAATGATTTATAAAATGATTAGATAATTTATGATATCCTAGGACATTCTACTGAAAAGCGGGAAAACAATTATACCTTTCATTAAGCATGAAAATCGACCGTTTCTCCTTCAATAGCCACTCTGACCCAATAAATATCTTCTTCACGTTGAACTATGGTATGTTGATCAAGTTGTTGGTAAACAAACGGAACAGTCTCGGGTTCATCTTCTTCAAATAAAAACACTCCTCGCCGAGACATTTTGACAACAACTTGCCAACTTGGATCTGAAGGCAAAGTTACGAAGAATACTTGTTCCGCTTGTGATGTCGAAATGAAAGGTTCATTCTCAACTCGTTCATTATTTCTGTATAACATATAGTTAAAATTCACCAATGAAAACTGATATTGATCGACTTTACATCCACACACTGGATCAACCAAATTACACTTTAACAATATGTACTTCAAACCGTGTGTGTATACAACTTCAATGATGTCTATCAATTGACCATAGTAATAACCAGAATCGAAAAAGGGACAACTGATGCCACTGTTTTGTGTTGCTCGTTTGTCGTCAACATCTTTAATGTGAAATCGAAAACCATTAGCACCAATAGCTTTATAACGACGAGCCGTTATAGATGGACCCTCAGCCAGTTGGATAAATACTTCACGTAGCGTGGGGTCCCCTAACTCCCTCATCTTATGAACCTACATAATTTATAAAAATCAATTCTGATATATGCATATAGAATTAGTATAATACTTCACTAGTAATGAAAATCAATTTATACATACATAATCCTTGAACCAATCATGAAATGACACATAATGAGATTGTTGAATTTGCAACTCAGTCGCACGATGCATCTCTTCTTTTATCTCATTAATGTGTTTCATGCAAATGATAACGCGATGATTAAAAGATCATCTTATGAAAACAAAACATGTAAAAGTTATACAAGCACATTGATAAGATACTTACTGTATTAATGGTGCAACTGATGGAGTATTGAACAAGATATATCTATGTGCTTGTATCCACTCGATGTTGTCCATATCAAATGTGGTTCGTTCTCCAACTGGACCATCATGAATCCGAGAGGTCTTATCTAATTTTGTTTCAACATCCGTAAGATATTCTGCACAAAAGGTAGTACACTCATCCATCAAATAACCATTGGTTATTGATGCCTCTGGACGAGCTCTGTTGCGTACAAATCTTTTCAATGTACTCAAATACCGTTCAATAGGATACATCCACCTGAATTGCACTGGACCAGCAACCATTACTTCATCAGTTAGGTGCACTGTCAAGTAGACCATAACATCAAAAAATGAGGGGGGGGGGGAAAGTTTATCAAAGTGACAAAGCGTAAGTACAATTCGGTCCTGCAAACTTTTTAAATCACTCAATCATTGGTTTCTTAAACAAAGCTGTCTAAAAAAATTACTCATGTCAATCAAGGGATGAACAACATTGGGGGATAAACAATCACAAATTGTGATTGGAATCAACTGCTGAAGTAATATGTGATTGTCATGACTTTTCAACCCTTGCAATGTCTTGCTCGTCGATTCACACACTTTGAAATATCAGAATAATAACCATCAGGCACCTTGACCATCTTCAAAATGGAAATAAATGTCTCTTTCTCCTCTGTAGTCATCGTATACTATGCAGCAGGCATATATTCCTTGTTTCCCTCAGCTAACTGTAAATGCAACTGTTTCCTTAAACTCATTTCTTCCAAATCACGGTGTGAATTAACATGTTCCTTTGATTTTCCACTGACACATAAAATGGTCCACAATATGTTATCACAAATTTTTTTTCAATGTGCATGAAATCCAAATTATGCCTCAACATGTTAGTTTTCCAATACGGAAGACTATAAAAAATACTTTTCTTTTTCCAATTGTGACTACGCTGCCTACCCGTAGCACAAATATTACGTACTGGAGGAGCCACCAAATCCTGAATTTCATATACCGTGCGGATGTTTTCTTCCTCAATCTGCGATAACATTTCGACTCCTGTCATGATCCTTGGTGCTGGGCTGAACTCTCTAGAACCATCAAATGCCACTCTGTCCTTTCTGAATCTGTGCTGAGGAGTGAGAAAATGCCTGTGACCCATGTATGCCCATTTTTTGGAATGTTTAAGCCATATAGATTTTTTACTTTTATTGCAACAAGGGAAAGAAAATTCCCCTTTCGTACTCCAGCATGATAAATTTGCATAAGCTGGGAAGTCATTGATTTTCCACAATAAAGCAGCATGCAGTTTGAACATTTCATTCGTTTCGCAGTCATAAGTCATCACACCATCGCCCCAAAATTCATTCAACTCATCAATCAATGGCTGAAGGTAAACATCAATCTTATCCCTCGGACTTTTAGGTCCATCAATAAGAGTGGAAAGTAATATAAATTGTTGCTTCATACAAAGACACAGAGGAAGATTATATGGAACCAACACCACGGGCCATGTGCTATGAGTTGCACCAACGATAGACTTGAATGGATTGAAACCATCTGCTGCCAATCCCAATCGGACATTACGAACATCTTTAGCAAAGTCAGGATGTCTCTTATCAAAATCCTTCCATGCCTGAGAGTTTGCTGGGTGGGTTAACATATCACTTTCATGAACTCTTTCTGCATTCCATCTCATTAAATTATAAACTTTAGATGACATAAAAAATCTTTTCAACCTCGGTTTAAGGGGAAAGTAACACATTTTCTTTACGACAATCGGTTTCCCCTGTATCACAATCTGACTTTGATGAGTATTATTTCCCCTGTTCTCTTTCCACCTGGAAGCACCACAAACCATACAAATATCCAAATGGGCAGTTTCTTTTCTAAACAACATACAGTTGTTTGCACATGCATATATGGTCTCAGATGTAAAACCTAAGTTCTCTGCCAACTTACGAGCATAGTAATATGACTCAGGAATCTTAGTGTTGACAGGAAGAACTTTTTTCAATAAAAACAAAAGCATGTCGAATGATGTGTCTGACCAATTATTCAAAGTCTTCAAATGCAAAAACTCCACGATAAACGACAGTTTATTGTAAGAAGTACATCCAGGATATAATTCTGTTTTCGCATCATCAAGTGCTTCATAAAACCTCCTCGAATCACGATCTGTGCCAGAGCGAAGATTTATCTCACCGGTCTGAAGATTCTGGATGTCAATGCCTTCAGGATCAAACCCACATACCATTTCAGTAAGAATTTCATGCATTGGATCAGTCATCCTTGCATCAACATCCATCTGAGCTGCATCTGTATTTTGACAACGAACATATTCTTCTCCATGATGAGTCCAACTCTTATAATTTTTCAGAAATCCATTAAAGAAAAGGTGATCCCTCACAGTATCTCTTGTGAATTGATATCTGTTAGCACATTTTCAACATGGACAACTAATATAGTCACTTTAAAATCCTCTCGTGAAGTCAATAAACTGCATAATTCCAATAAAATATTCTCTAGACGTTCGATTTGGAAGATCAATCCAACTCTTATCCATAATTATATCTGTATAACAAACATTTACACAATACTTATTACATTTACATTTTTCAAATCAACTATATTTAAAATAAATATTAGTCATTTGTTTATGAACCATTGATAAAATAATAATGTAACTAAAATCCCATGTTACCTGATTGAGCTACAAACCTGAAAGGGAGGGGAGCCGAAGGCGGTGCAGCGAGAGAGAGGAGGTAGCGAAGGGGAGCCAGAGCCAAAGGCGGTGCAGAAAGGGACGAGACGGGTGGCGGCGGCGGCGGGGAGATGGAGGAGAGGAGGCGGTGAGGGGACGGGGGACGGGCAGCGAGGGGGGGGGGGACTGTCCGGGGTCGGGGGGGGGGGGGGGGGCTGTCCGGGGTGCCGGAGCCGTCCGGGGTGGGGGGGAGGGCTGAGGGGGCGGAGGAGGGCGGATGGCAGATGGCGGATGGCGGAGGGCGTGCGGAGGGGGAGGCCGGGCGGCGGGGGAGGCCGGTGGGGGGGGGGGGGGGAGGGCGGCATCGGGGGGCGGCGACAGGGGGGGTGGTCGAGAGGTGGGGGGAGGGCGGCGTCGGGGGGGGGGGGGGGGGGTGGCGACGGGGGGGGGGGGGGGGGGGGGGCGCCGGGCGGCGGGGGAGGCCAGGCGGCGAGGGGGGGGGGGAGGACGGTGTCGGGGGGGCGACGAGGGGGGGGGGGAGCAGGGTTCGATCGATATGGGGCGCGGGGGGGGGGGCAAAAAGGCTCGGGTTTTTTTTATCAAGGCCAGCGACCTCCATTGGCAGTGGCTATTAGATATCTATAGCGACCGCCCGATTTTGGGGGGCTTCAATGCCCCCTTTTCTAGTAGTGACTCCTTGAGCGTATGAGAGAGTCACAGTTGGGGGATGTCGACAGAGAGGTACTACATGATCAGATATCCACTGGAAACACACCCGGTGGATATTATGAAGGAGGGAATCGCGAGATCCTATTCCAAGAGCGAGCTATTGTACCAGTAGTGATGCAGGAGGAGGTGATGCGTGAGTTCCACACTTATCCCTTGGTTGTACATCCCAGTGTGGGAAATATATACAAAGACCATCAGTGGTAGTTTTGGGGGTCTGACATGAAGAGGAGTATAACTGAGTTTGTTTCTCAGTGTCTTACCTGTCATCAGGTGAAGGCAGAGCATCAGGTTCCAGAAGGGTTGTTGTATCCCCTTGATATCCCGGAGTGGAAGTGGAAGGAATATATATAGACTTCTTCATAGGAATTTTGTGCACAATGAAGGGCCACAATTCCATTTGGGTGATAGTGTATCGACACATGAAGTCGCCACAATTCCTTGTAATCAGGCAGCAGAGTTCGGTGGTGTGTCTAGGGCAGTTGTATGTTCGAGAGATCATCCGCCTTCATGGAGTACCCTCGACGATCGTCTCTAACCGTGACACACTGTTTACTTTGTGTTTTCTGTGAGGTCTGATATAGGCATTTAGGACTCCACTATGGATCAGTACAGCTTTTCACCCCCGGACGGATAAGCAAACATAGCGCACTATCCATGTGTTGGAGGATATGCTCAGGTTATGCGTGTTAGACTTTTTCCAAAGCTGGGAGGATCACCTTCCCTTCGTGGAATTCATGTATAACAATAGTTACCACTCTAATATCAACATGGAACATTTTGAGGCTCTCTACAGGAGACCATGCAGGTCACCGTTGTACTGGACGGAGGTCAGGGAGACCTCCCTCATGGGCCCAGAGTTGGTTCCGGCTACGAAGGAGAAGGTGCAGGTGATTCGTGAGTGGATGAGGATGGCTCAGAGAAGACATAATCCCTACGCCGACCGTCGTCATAGGCATTTGGTGTTCGAGTATAGGGGACACATATTTTTTAGAGTCTCTCCACAGCGTGGTCCATGGAGGTTCGATCAGGGAGGAAAATTGTCCCTGCTGTTCATTGGGCCCTTTGAGATTGTGCACACGGTCGGTGAGGTTGCCTATCATCTTTCTCTACCCCCATAGCTCGAGAGGGTTCATGATGTCTTCCACGTGTTGTAGCGAAGGAAATAAGTCCATGATCCCATACATGTTATCGAATGGGGAGAGGTGGACATTGAGGATGGATCAACATTTGCAGAGCACTCGATGGTGATTGAGGACCGGTAGGAGAAAGCACTGTGTGGATGGACCATTCCTTTGGTTCGTGTGCTCTGGAAACACAAGAGGGTGCAGGAGAGCACCTGGGTACAGAAGTTCTAGATGTTGGCTCAGTGTGCCGAGTTGTTTTTGTAGTTTTGTTTTTCAAGGATGAAAAACTTGAAGGAGGGAATGATGTAAGAACCTAGGTTTTGTGCCTGTAAGACTTTGAAATTTACATGATGTTATTCCAGAGCAGGGCATTCAGACGGCGTGTGATTCCGATCCATGGGGTGGCCGAAATCAAATTTCAAGTGCGTTCACACTAGACAACCCAAATAAATAGAATAAATCTTAAACCGTTGCTCGGATTGGAAAACCAAGGGAACCATTGAGTCTAGAGAGTGTCGTTTACCCTAGGAGGGGAGTAACCTTCGCGGGCGTCGGCCTTATGGGGAAAACGCCACAAGGGGAATTTTCGTAATTTAGTAGCCTCAAGTGTGAACATCATAACATCTGAAAAGAGGCTCAAATTAAAATTCTGAGACTGCTGTTGATCTCATAACATGGATTTTACCCTAGGGTCGGCTTAACCCCGATCCCGTCGAATATTCGGGTACGAGACAACTCGTGGGTGTTTAAAAATTAATTAAATTTTAATTAATTCTCTATTAAAACTCCTACACCCCCTCCACCTTCTTCCCCATAATTTCATCCTAGTGGAATCTCTCTCAACTAAAGAGAAACCTTTTTCAAACTCCTCCTCCCCTCCGACAAGGCAGTGGCGGCTCCATCGGACTGTTCGTGAAGCAATGGTCTACGCCCAGTGAGGTAGGTTCGTGTGTTTCATTTTTAATTTCTGCATATATCATCGAACCCAAATATTAGTGTCTAATTTCTATTTAATATTATAGTGAAGAAATATTTGAGTAGGACTTTATCTAAACTTTCCAATGAGTTTTTCAGATCAAATTTTCGAGTCTCGTGGTGTCCGGGGTGACCCAGAAAAGTTTTCCAACCAAATTTCGGGTTTTCTGGCGGCTTCGCGAGGTGGCATGATAGGTGAAGATGGTGGCGAGGTGGGATCATAGGTTGTGGTAGGTGTGGGAGATGGCGGCCCGGTGGTCCGGCCCGTGGGAGGCCGCATGGCTGGCTTCTCTGGTCGGCGTGCGGCGCGCGAGACCAGTGTCATCGCGACACCGGGAGCCGACTAAGACCCGCGCTTTGCGAGTCTCTTGGTAAACGAACCGGACCAGCTCATGCCATTATGAGTAAAGTTGTGCGGCCTAAGCGGTGATCCATGGGCCACAGTGGACTGAGAGGTCTGGGCGGTCCGAGCGGACAAGCTGTGGACCGCTGATTTGATGGGGATGGACCGGCCGAACCGTTCTGGCCCACCTCATCTCCATCCATATGCGTTAAAATGAATCTAAATGGAAAACCGAATGTCAAATTCACATGCAGTCTATGGAAATGAAATAATAAACTCAAGATGGAGAATTTGAGATGGTCTTAGGGATTTTTAATTCCTGAGATGGGGGCTCCGCGGCGCGAGACACTGTAAAGAATTGTTTAGCGCCTCACCGGGATTATTCTTTCGGATGGCGTGAACACATCCGAAGTCCAATCTAGGCACCATCAGCGGTTCTGTGACTTTGGTGTCAAGACGATGTAGTCCAAGGTGATTTTAGTTGTTGAATCTGAAGTTGAGGTTTGGACCCCACATGCCATCTTTTAAGCTGTGACCAGTGTTTTGTGACTTTTTCATCAGACGTCCGTTCGGGGTGAATGAGTAGTCCTTTTGTGTGTTTTTCTGAGAGAATAGTGATGGTGCAGTTTCCTTGACCCTTTTCAGGACCGAGGTGTGGGTCCCACAAGACGTCGTATGGTCGTAAAGCGGTGTTGAATAAAAGTTTCATTGGGAGTCCATTTCTAGCAACTAAATAGTCTATCTCACGTGTTGTTTCGCGAGGATTACAATGGTGTAATCTGTTTGGGTGTGCGGAGCCTCTTTCAAGATCTCATTAAATGTGGAAACATGAAAGGGAATTGGTCAGAGGTTCCTTTGACGCACTCTGAATCAATGCACGGTAGCGATGTTAGTGACACCTAGTGATGGCACGGGCAGTGCAGAGTTATCGAACCAGTTCTGGGTTTTCCCTTCAGTGAGGCTGGGCAGTTGGTTAACCACTGGCATATCAGGGTTTACCCTCCAGCGAGGCTGGGTAGTGGGTTACCTTTTGACTCTAGGGTTTACCCTCTAGCGGGGCTGAGAAGTGGGTTACCCATTGACTTTAGGGTTTACCCTCCAGCGGGGCTGGGCAGTGGGTTACCCGACAACTTCTTAGGGTTTAGCTTTCAGCAGGGCTGGATAGTGGGTTACCTGAAGAATTCATTCAGACTCAGCCTTTTCTATGTGTCTAGTTAGTGAATTCTCTCTGGGATTACCAGAGAGGGACCCTTGGTTGTACAATTAGTGATGAGAAAGCTTTGACGTGTGGGACTGTTGGGGAATCAGTGACAGATATCCTTAGAACTGTTGGTGTCTTTTCCTTGGCTATGCTTGGAGATAGAGATCCCATTACACACTCGTTCGTGTTTCTTGTTGAGCATATATATATACAACCTACTTTTGTTCCCACTCCTTGGGTTCATTTACACTCCTTCTAGGAGGGGCAAAGACACGCGGGGTATGCCACATACTTTCATTTTCTAGTTCCTCTTGGTTGGACGAGTCTACTTCCATTCTTTTTTTGGGTTGAGTTTAACTCTATTTACTATACTCTTTCATTGTTCATTTTTTTGTCCACTGATCAACATTTTGGTACCTCTGTTGTTGCTCCCTTGAGCTTTCGGGACATCCTACTAAGTATCTTTATACTCACCCCTGCTTTGGCTTTTCCCACACTTGGTGTGACCTTGCAGACGATAGACAGGTTGATCAAGACTACGGAAGAGTGTAGAGGACAGAAGAACTTGGGCTGCGTTCAGTGTTCGTAGTAGGACTTTCAGGTGTGAGACTCAATAGTTGTTTACTTTTTTTTTACCTATTTCCGGGTTGTGGAACCTATTGGGTTGGGCGTGTGTTTGTCCCTTTTTCTATTCAGTTATCTTGTCATTACCTTTTAGCACATGGCTTTATCTATTTAGAAGTTGATGCATGACTGTGGTTGGGTTATAGTTGTTGGTTCTTTGGTTTTCTTTTTTACTCTACATTTCTACATTGAGTGGGTTGTGTGTGTGTGTATAGATACTTAGGAAAAAGCGTCCCTGATATTGTTACACGTTTGGTGCTTATCACCAGCCCCTGGCCTATGGAGGCGGGCTTGGGGTAGTTGTGGCTCGAGACTGGTAGGGTTGTGTCGTGACAGTTGAGGATCCAGGTTTCTTAGGACCCGATCTACATGTATCCAGCTTTTTCTATTGGTTTGTGTCAAATTCAGTGGGCAGATCATGTTGTTAATCTCCCGGTAAGTCGAACAGTGGCCACGAGGGTTCAACGATGAAGAACATGTACAACAAAGGGAGAAATTCACATAGAAAATGTTCTAGAATCATTGTCCAAGAATTCTTCTCCAATGATCAGGATCTGGGGTATTAGGTTAGAAAAAGTATTAAATCGAATCCCTCTAACCAACAACAAATCCCTCACACAACATACGATCGATCCATGGGCTAATCTGTTTGTGGATTAGTCTGTGGTCGTCATAAAAACCAGGAATATGAAAAATCACAAGGAAAAAACCACCCTACCTCAATTTGGATCAGTTATTGATGAAGGAACATTATTTTGTATTTGGTGAAGTTCCTTCAAATCCGAGTAGTGATGTCGATCATTGATCCACGATCTGTTGCTACCCGCTGAGAGAAATCTTTAGTTTCCTCTCATGAACCTCCTGGGAATTTCTAGGGTTATCAGCCTGACCCAGGATCCCTTCCATGATTTTTACTAAATGAAACACCATTTTTTTCTTCACTGCATCAATGCAACATTAAAATAAAATAAACTAATAATTTATTATATTCATTAAAATGTCGAAAAACTATTTTTCTCGGTTGACCCATGATGGCTGATGTTAGGCCTCACCTAGGAAAAAAACTACATTAGAAACACAATGGTGGTCTCAAATTTCTAATTTTAGTCACTATTCATAAGTTATTATAATTATAAAATAAAATAATTTTATTTAATTATTTTATTTAACGTTATGTCATTGATGAATTTTTCATTAGATGACCCACACCGTCCAATGTTAGGTCACATTTAGGGTAAAGAAGTCATTCTGAGCACAACAGTGCTATCATATTTTTGATACGTCGACCCTTTTAAATGATATTAATTTTTCTAAGGGAATTCGCAGATGAGTTCTATTAGAAACATAACTTTTTTCAACGAATTTTTTCAAGAACAATGGGCCTCAGAACCACACGATGTCTCAATGCCTGGTCTCCGAATTTTTCCAAATAATTTTTATAAATAAAATCAAGAAATTAAAAGTCATTAGAGATTCCACATGATGTATGAAAAAGTGGTATCCCATACCTCCAAAATATTGATGATCCAAGAGGTTAACTACTCAACACATGATATGGTGACAGAATGTACGATCATTTAGTTGAATATTTTGAGAAATAACACTGTAAAATTAAATTTTATAAGAGTTTAGAGTATATATTCACTTAAAAAGGGGGAACATTTGTTAATGAATATGGTTGGATTTAATCAAGGACTATGACTTCCTTAGTCACTACCATCCAAGAATGGAAAACAAAGTAGTTGATTTACTTAGTGAAAAATATCAAAACCTTACCGAAGGTGAGAATTGAGAAAGAACCCATCTTATACAAAGGGTGGATTTTTAAATCAAATTAAAATAGAAAATATCCAACTGTGATCAGATGATTGGCTAACCTTCTATTTTAGAGAAAATAAATAAGGAAAAATGGGATATTCTATGGAATCAATAGAAGGTTATAGAAAATATTGGAAGTGATGCATCAAGATTTCAACAATGATTAAGATGGTTTCATTTTGTTTAGAACTAGAAACTATGGTCCATCACAATGGGAAAACCAAGAAATTGTGTCGAGCCATTTGTGACGGGTCATTGACCTATCATAAATTATCCTTCGAAAAGGTTTTTTAAGGGAGGACCACCCCGCCAAAAATAATAAGGTTTTTGTGACGAAAGGATGGTTCATGTTGCAAATGCTTTGGCGTGTGTTGCGTCCCAAAACACAGGAAAAGGTATTTCTGGTGGGATATAGTACCCCATCTCAAATACACGGTGTCGTTTTTAGTATTTGCGATGGGATATATATCTCGTTGAAAATATTAGGTTAGTAGGTCATCTTTTGGAATTGGCACCGTCACAAAATATTTTTTAAGCCTAATGTATTTGTGATGGGACCCACCGCAAATGGTACTATTTACGACGACAGTCCAATCGAAAATAATGTCCTCACAACTAATCTAATCTATATATACCCCACTCATTTTCCCTCATTCCACTAAATTCTTTAATTCTCTCTCTCTCTTGTGGAAAATTTTCTCTCAAAATTTTTCCTAGTATAAAATTTTAATTCACAACAACATTCACAACTGATATCATTCGAAAGCATCAGTTTGAAAAAATTTATCTCTTTCTTTTATTTTTTAATTGTATTATTTTATTTTATTTTGGTGGTAATTTTTTAATTAGTTGTTGCTAAATTAATTTATAATTGGATGGTTTTATTTATCATTGTTTATTTTTTTATAAATAATTTTTTTCCATTAGTAAGAATTAGAATTAATTATTAGTTATTATATTAATTAGTAATAATTACAATTAAATTGTAATAATTAATATTAAATTGTAATAACTAATATTAAATTGTAATAAATAGTATTAAATTGTAATAAATTTTAATAATTAGTATTAAATTGTAATAAATTATAATAAATTTTAATAATTAGTAATAAATTGCAATATTTAGATATAAATTGCAAAAAATGAGTAATAAATTGCAATAATTATTAATAAATTGCACAAATTAGTAATAAATTGAAAAAAAGTAATAAATTGAAACAATTAGTAATAAATTCCAATAGTTACTAACAATTTAGAATAATTACTAATAAATTCAAGTAATTAATAATAAATTCGAAAAATTACTATTAAATTCGAATAATTACTAACAAATTCGAATAATTACTATTAAATTCAAAAATTTAGTAATAAATTTTAATAATTTGTAATTACTTGTAATAATTAGTAAAAATTCCAATAATAAGTAATAAATTTTGATTGTTAGTAATAAATAGTAATAATTAGTAATACTTAGTGATAGATTCTAATAATTTGTAATTAATTTTAATAATTACTAAAAAAATGTAATAATTAGTAATAAATTTTAATAATTTGTAATAAATTGTAATAATTAGTAATATATTCTAATAATTATTAATAAATTTTAATAATTTGTAATAAATTGAAATAACTAGTAATAATAGTAATAAATAGTAATAATTATTAATAAAAGGAAAAAATTTGTAAACATTTGTAATAATTATAAATAAATTCTGATAATTAGTAATACATCATAACAATTAGTAAAAACTATTAATAATTAGTAATAAATTATAATTATTAGTAATAAATTATAATAATTAGTAATAAATAGTAATAAATTATAATAATTAGTAATAAATTGTAATAATTAGTAATAAATTTTAATAATTAGTAATAAATTAAAATAATTAGTAATAAATTGTAATAATGATGAATAAATAATAATAATTATTATGAATTAAGAATAATTACTATTAAATTTTTAATATTTAGTAATAAATTGTAATAATTAGTAATAAGATTTAATAATTAGTAATAAATTGTAATAATTCATTCTAATTAGTAATAATTAGTAATAATTTGTTATAATTAGTAATAAGATATAATTATTAGTAATAAATTGTATTAATTGGTTAAAAATTTCTATAATTAGTAATAAATTGTAATAAATTCTAAGAAATTGTAATAAATTATGATAATTAGTAATATATTATAATAATTAGTAATAAATTCAAATAATCTCTAATAAATTGAAATAATTTTTAATAATTTTTAATAATTTGATATAAATTTCAATAATTTGTATTAAATTTCAATAATTTGTAATAATATTCAATAATTTTTCTTTATTAGTAACAATTATTAATAATTAGCTGTAAATTATAATAGTTAGCAATAAATTAGTTATATTTTGTAATAATTATTAATAAATTATAAATTTTAATAATAAGAAGTAAATTATAAATTCTAATAATTAGTATCAAATTGTAATAAGTAGTAACAAATTGAAATAATTATTAATAAATTGTATCAAATTGAAATAATTATATATAAATTGCAATAATTAGTAATAAATTGTAACAATTAGTAATAATTAGTACGAAATTGCAGCAATTAGTAATAACTACTAATAAATTATAATAATTATTAATAATTAGTAATAATTTTTATTTTTAGTAATAAATTATAATAATTTTTAATAAATTCCAATAATTAGTAATAAAAACTAATAACTAGTAATAAAATATAATAATTAGAAATAAATTCTTATAATTAGTAATAATTACTAATAAATTCTAATAATTACTAATAAATTATCATAATTCTAATTATTAGAAATAAATTCTAATAATCAGTAATAAATTGTAATAATTATTAATAAATTTTAATAATTAGTAATATTTAGAAAAAATTAACAATAATTAGAAATAATTAGAAATAATTAGAAGGAAATTGTAATAAATTGTAAAAAATTGTAATAAATTAGAATAATTTCCAGTAGATTGGAGGATCCCTTTTATTCGATGCCTTATCTCATTACAATTATCTCCCACTGAAATCACTATAAGACAACTATCCTCAAGTATGGATATCCATTTTTGTATACATGATAATGGAGAGCAACATGGAGAGGCCTTCCTACTCTATATTCTCATGGATACAAAAATGGATATGCGTATATTGGAGCATATTTTTTATATTGATTTCAGTCGGAGAAAGTTGCAAGGAGATGAGTCGTTAGGAAAAAGAGTCTCTTTTTCCCGATGACTCATCTCCACTATATCTAACTTAAATCACTATGAAAAATTTGTTGAGACATACTGACAACCATTTCTGTATGCATGAATATGGTGAGGGGGCGGCCTCGCCATACTACTCACCATCTTTGTCCATATAGAAATGGATATCTGTACATCTAAAAAGATTTTACATAGTGATTTTAGTTAGAGACAATATAGATGAGTCGTTGGGAAAAAGGGTTACCTCCAATTTGTTGGAAATTGTGTCATTGGTAATTAACAATTATAAGTAAAGAGTAGCATTAATTTATAAAAATCAGTGGTAATTAGTATAAATTTTTATAGGTTACTGTAGATTAGTATAAAATATTTAAAAATACTATAAATAAGTCTAAAATAATAGAAATTATAATCATTGGATAGAAAATGGAATTTAATTATCTTTTCTCACTTGGATAATGTTTTTCATTTATCAGATTATACAAAAAACAAAATTATTTTATATTTTTTGGTGAAATATATACCATAGAATTTGACCATAATCATTATTATATGACTGTGCTTGGATAAATTAGCGTATAAATCCCAATGGTTCTAGTTTAAATCATGTATATATTGAGGTTGCTGAATATTTCTTATCATTCTCATCATCGAAAGCATAATTTTTTTCAGAAGGGACAATTAAGTGCTTTTGTAAAAAAATGTGTTCTACGGATGTTTGACACATTTGACAACATTGGGGTTCATTTATTGTGTTTTTTATCTACTAGATTGTGTTTTTTGATATCAATAGGGTGAAAAAAAATTACATATAAGATACTGTAAATTTGGTTATGGATCTATCACAGATTCAAAATTTAGTACTTGAGGTGACAGGTCCATATTTTCATCAAGATAAAACTCAGGATGATATTAATTTAACTTCTGAGTTAAAACCATCATATTTTTATGAGTTGTTGAATTCTATTGAGGATTCCTTATATAATGCCTTCAATATAAGAAAATTTGAAATAGATACTAAATTTATGGAAATTAAATCAGATAATAGAATATCAAATAGCTGTTTTGATCACATATTATATATTGTAAAAACACTTCTACCTAAAACAAATGTGTTACCTATAAATATCTATTTGAGAAATAGGCTGGTTTGTAATCTGGTTCATAGTTAACAAAATATTCATGCCTGTTCAAATGATAGAATCTTATATTATGGTTAAAATGATTTATGGAATAGATTTCGAACATGTGGAAAATCAAGGTATGAAGTGGATCAACAAGAGAAGATTGGATTGATTCATGTATAAAAATTTAGATATTTCCCACATAAACCCATATTGCAGCATTTATTTATGTCTCAGAATAGAGCAAGATCGATTTCATGGCACAAAACCAATATTCCAACTGATAAAACCATAAATCGTCCCTATGATGGTGATTTATGGAAAACATTTGACCAAGTGCATCAATATTATTCTTTAAATGTACAAAACATGTGATTAAGTATTTCTACTGATGGTTTATGTCTATTATGTTTTTACGGTAGTCAATATTCATGTTAGATAATCTATATAACTCTTTAAAATTTTCCTCATTGTATGTTGATGAATGAACCATATATATTTTTTACCTTTTTTATTCCAAGACATATGAAAAAATATTGATGTTTATTTGAAACCATTGATTGATGAGTTAAATTCATTATGGAGTAATGGTGTCAATACATTTGATGTTGCTGCGAGACAAAATTTCTTGCTGAAATATACATTGATGTGCAAAAATTAGTGAATTCTTGGAATATGGATTTTTATCTGACTGGAGTACACATGGTCCAAAATCATGTTCGTACTATATGATATACAACTAATAATTTATGCTCATCAATGGAAAAAACCTTTTTTCTTTGAAAATCATCACAAATTCATTCCAACTATTCATTCTTTTCATAGGAACAAATATCATTTTTGAAAAGGAAAAATTAAAATAGATGGATATCCAAAAATGATATCAGGTATATAGTTAAAATCAATTGTATCTTCATTACCTCCCATAAAATTTGGACCAACAAGAAATTGATGGCTTTGGGAAAGAACACAATTGGATAAAATAGGGAATTGTTTTTGGGATCTTCAATATTGGTCTGATTTGTTGGTATGTCACATATTGGATCACATGCACATTGAGAAGAACTATTTTGATAATTTATTTCATATAGTTTTGGATTCACCAAGTAAAAATTAAGATAATTTAAAGTCATGATTAAATCTTTTCTAAATTTACAGGCGACCAGAACTGTAAGTGTTTGAAAATGTAAGATCACAAAGTGGATAAAGCCAAAAGAGACTTATACACTCCCCAAAGAGAATCGATTATTTTTTTAGTGGATTTCATAATTTATACTTTCATATGGTTATGTTAAAAATTTGGGAAGATGTGTCCATAATAGTCATATTACGGGGTTAAAAATTCATAAATTTCATGTTATAATGGAAATAATTCTACCAATTGGATTAATAGGTATGTTAAATTTTATGATTTAGAATGTGCTAAAAGACATATCATATTTTTTCTGAGACATTTCTACAGTGACAAGTGACTATGATGCATTAAAAAGACTGTAATAAGATGTTAATTTAATTTTATATAAACTGTAAAAAGGTTATTGTCTACTTTGTTTAACTCAATGGAACATTTGATATTATATCTTCTATATGATGAAAAATTTTGAGCACTAGTACAGTTCTGATGGATGAACCCATTTGAGAGATGCATTTAGAAATTAAATAAAAAATTTCAAAAAAATTATTCATTCAAGGTTCATTTGAAAAAGCTTACTTGCAACAGGAAATTCCTTTTTCTTCCCTCATTAATTAAAATCTGAATATACCTCAAAACCAACCATGTGGGCCATAATGATTGAAATAGGAAATAAATTATTAGTTTTCAATCATCCTAAATTTGGATTTAGTGGTGTTTGTGAATGATGGATCTCAGATGATGAACATCACAGAGATCATACATATATTCTACTCAACTTTAATTAATGAAACCATTTTTATAGTGAGTTATCCTATCACTTATTCTATAATATTTGTTTCAATAAATTAATCTTATTTTATTTGTCGGTTATATGATAATCATATCAAGAAAACACTTCCACAAATTACAACAACTTCTCTTGAAGAACATTGGAAAAAAAAAACTTTTCCTACTGGTTTCATAAATAGGGAACATAAATTATTTTTTTGGTTTATCATATAAAATAAATTTATTATCCGTTATATTGATATCTATTTCAAAAATATTTAGGTATCTCAACATGATGATAAAATTGATAACTGATTTCATGTCTTGATTTACCCCCAACAAAAAATGGATAAATCTTATAATGTATATGTGGCAAATAGTTTTGATTTCATATATGTGTATATAGGGAATAAAAAACATTTATTAATGGTGTATTATTTAAAGAATCTCATTATAGAGAAAATGAACCATCTGACCCATGGAATATTGGTTTGATATTGAGAGACGCTTGCAAGATCATCCATCCAATGTTATTGATGGTATTAAATATAAATGTTATCTTGTAGTAAATTTACCATTTGTTTGGATCACCAGTCACATGAAATTTATTATTCAAAATATTGCACTACTTAAAGAGAGTTGTGTGATTGGTGGAGCATAATAAAAATTAAATCTTGAGAAAATTATTTTACTCAAGCTGAATGTAGTTCTACTAAAGTAGAAGGAATTTAAAATTTTCAAGATATTACTCCAAATCCTTGTTTTTCATGAAGATACACAAATATTGTTGGTGACACCCCACAGTTAAGGGTAGATGGTTATGATGATGATAATGATGTTAAAAATGAATTTGAAATGACAAGAGATGATGAAACTGAAAGTCATATAAAAATTAATGATACTGAGGAGGAATATGAATACATTAACATTGTCAGATATGAAGATGAGGATTATGATGAACATTGAAATGGATAATTTCTGGTTATTATCATATATAATATATATCTTTATATAATAGTTGTTTTCAATTGTTTTCTAACAATTGTAATTTCGGGTTTCAGATGGATGAGGATCTGTATCGTCTATTACAGGAAACTGATTTACCTTTGTACAATCTGGATATTGAGTCATATAACCCAAAGACTGCTGGTAGTTCAGGGGGGACTTAGAGGGGGTGTGGTCTTGTGCATTTGATGATTCCTTTCACAACTATCAAGTGACTTCCACATCTAGGCTTCAACCCACACGTGCATAGGTATGTTTACTCGTGTATTTTAGTTAGTTTTCAATAATTTATTTAAATAAATATTTTTTAATTATTTTTTATTTTTTCACAAATTTACGAAAATAGATATTGTACATGGGAGCTCTATATTACAAAATTATTTTTAGAAGCATGGGTCTCATGGGATCATATTCCTGTTGATGTAAAACACCTCAAGTTCGATCATTGGCTGGTTCATAAATAAATAATTCTTATTTTGAAATTAATTTAATTAGCAACTAGATATTATAAATTATTTGAAGGATTTATGGTATTACATATATGGTATCATGTGTGGGGATATCTGGAAGGCATGACAGGTGAATGTGCATCAGCATTGTACTCAGTTTTTACACGGTTGGATAACGAAAGCATTGGAGAAAGCATGAGTGAAAAAGTTTGATGAGTCTTGTTGCAACCACTGACTTGATAACATTTCATCTTAAGTTTTGAATGGATTATATTCACACCATTTGGGTGGAATTTTTATAGGATATCATTAGTAGGATAAAAAAATTGGGGGAGATAAGAGGTCACATATCAAGCCGGTAGTCGTACATTCAGTACGCATATAGAGAATATGGTAAGTACATTTTTTAAATATTTAATATATCTTTAAATATAAATGTTTTATTTTATAATCATATAGGCAGTCGAACAACAAGATATTTCAAAGTACGACATTTATAGGAGGATGTATAGTGATATGACCATGGGAGAGATTAGTGGTGTTGACCAACGTTAGATTTTTTCTATATATTTTCTTTTCATGACTTAAATTTAATAGAAATAATATTTTAACTATTTTACTTGTAAATTGCAATTTCAGGATTCATATGAAGCTGTGATGTCTCAGACACGGACTGAGAGTTAGGCAAAGACTGATACACAAACCAGTACCCACTGATTTGATGAGAGAATACAGATGCAGGTGACCCAGTAATCCTTTGAGAAGGGTTGTGTTGTTTATATTGGTGAACTTTTTGATGCCTGTGAACTATTATGGAACCTCTGCAATGTCAGCATCCACCTCGAGATGAGCTTGTGGATAGTCTTCATCATCTTCTTCATAGTATCAGGAGTAGCTGTGTGCTCAGAGTGAGAATATAGAGGGTATGTGTAGGGAGTAGGAGCAGTTATGTCAATGGTAGCCACAACAACATGAAGAGTTCCTACAATAGAAGTAGCTGCAACAACATCAAGAGATATAGGAGGATATTCCTCAATTGCGGTAGCAGTATGAGCAGTTTCTGTAGGAGTATATGCGATGTCTAACTCCTAGTTTATGGATGGATTTTCATCCACCATCTCCTCCAAACAACCATCCCCCTCAGTGGTCTATTTATTTTTTATGATAAAAAATTTGAATGAAAATTTTATTTTTAATATTAACTATGTATAATTTTATATAGTGTGTTTTTATATTATTGTGAATATTACATTTTTTATTGTTTATTGAAATTATTTTATTATTTTATTTCTTTATTTAATTTTTTATTATTTTTATTATTTTATTAATTATTATTTTTGATTATTTTCTTATTATTTTTTATTATAATATTAATTATTATTTTTTATTAATTTCATTTTATTATTTTATTATATTGTTCATGAATATTAAGGATTTCATTATTTTTTAATTTTTTATTATATTAGTAATATTAACATTTTAATTTCATTAATTTTAATAATGATATTATTATTATATTATTAATATTATTAATATTATTATTATAAAAATAGTTTTTTCATATTTTATAATTTAAATAAATTTACTTATATTCAATTGATTATTTCATTAATATTAATATCATTTTATTATTTTTAATTTTATTTTTAATTTTATTTATTTCAAACAACTATTTGTGATGGGACCTTTGTAAATAGTATTTACGACTTTTGTGATGGGCTGTCACAATGTGGTATTTAAAAACTATGATTAATCTATTTGTAAAGGATCCACATCTCATTGCAAATATTTAATTTTTTCGACAGTTTGTCAAAAAAACTCTATTTGCGAGGGTCTGTCACAAAAATCTCTCTTTACGATGCTATTTTCTGCAATAGGTCATTTGCAACGGGCTCCAGTCGCAAATGAGCCATTATAAATGCTCCATTTTCCTATAGTGCATCATCAACATATATAAATAATGACATATTGGATGATAAACAAAGATCATATTTCTCTTTTGACATTGTAAGTACCAGGATGCATAGAGATATTCAAGAGAACATCATGTGAGAGAGCGTAAAGAAGAATATTATCAAGTACAACTCAATTTGTTTGGTATGCCACTAATATGAAATGACCAATTTGGTTGTGGGTTAATGAATATTGGAAGAAATATAATTTTGGGACCTATATAAGGTCTATTTTTAGAATATGAAGTTAGATAGAAAATAAAATAGTTAGAACGTATCTAGGAGGGATTTTTGTTGATGATTACGTGTTTTGGGGTTTTTCGAGGTGTCAATATGGAATCAATGGGGTGTATAAGGGATACTCTCTTATACAAAAGACCGAATAGGTACCTAATATTATTTTCTTGGTTACAAGTTGAGACCCTAAGAATCAAGGATCACCATGAAGGCTATCATTTACCCTATGAGATTTGAGAGCGAAACCCGTGGTGGTCCAGATAAGTTTTCATATTATTTGTTAAATTTAGAATTTATTTTATGTGGGAGACCTCCCCACGACATTTTTGGTCGACCCAGCACCATTCCCTTTACGTTTCCCTCATCTATCTTTTTTATTCTCATTCAAGGATCTCTCAAATCATCATCTATTAATAGAAATGTCATCTTTATAAAGTCATAGGATCCTCTCAATAAGGATAAGGTATGTATTTTAGCCTCTCTCATAATTTCTCTCTTTTTTTCATCTGTTTTATCTTAAATCATGTTTTATGTCATATTTGTTTATTTTCATGATTTTAGGTGGAATAGTCTAAATCAATCCATGATGTATGATAGGTTAAGTCATATGATCTGAATGAATATTATTCCTGTCATATTTTACTATATAGGGCATGTATATATTTGACATGAATTCTTGTTCTATTCATTCTAGGTTTGGGGTTTTCATAAATATGTCGGGTGAGTTCCAATGTGTGTGTTAGGATAGGATAAAGAATCCTTGAATTGAGTTGAGTATTCCTCACAAGGTTTAGAGACTAATATGGCCATAAAATTATTTGTTTCTAAGATGTGTGATCCCTTGTCATTTCCAATAGAGACTATAGTTATTGGAAATCATGTAAATGGTGATGGATTTCCTATATTAAGGTCATGTTAAAGTGATTATGGACTCTTATTCTATGAGGGATTTGGTAAGGGGTTTGGTAAGAGTAATGGTCGGGGAGTAGTGAAGGTACAGTTTTGGGTGTTGCTTATTGACCTGGAAACACTATGTTAGTGTGTCATGGCTCGAGTAACCTTTATCTAGTGATTCCTTTGGTTAAATAAAATATATAAAAATCCACTATAGCTCATATGGTTATGGTATATGGAAAGTTTTAGATAATATCTCAAGATTTGGTATTAATGTAAAAATCATATTTTTAAATGTGTATAAATGTGGATAATTCATTTGACATCATTTATTGAAAAAATTGGTAAACCATGTGCAGCTAACTTTGTAATTTTTATAAACATTGCTAAATTAGCTACATTTACAAATTTCAAAAAATTATCGACCACTATGTAAATGAATAAATTAGATGGGATTATAAATGTCACTAATTTATCCATCTTTGTAAATATCACTAATTTAGGAACACATTGTTTACTCATGTTTTCCATAAATATGTGTAAATGAGTTATTTATTAGTGACGTTTTTCATAAACAAGGTAAATTATTATTTTTTAAACTACGGAAATAATTTTTTTGAACTTTTTATTAAAAATTATATATTTTATTTATACTAATCACTCTACCCTCCCTTTACTACATCACCCTAGACATTATCACCATTCACCAGCCACATACCACTATCCTCCCTCACCCAATGTCTCCCTCCACCCATGACCCCATTTTCTTCATCACCCCTCACCTTCCACCCACCACCTGCCACAAACCCCACCTCAGATCTAGATAATCCCCACCATATAAATTCCTCACATTGTGATACTCAACCATGAAGCTTTCATGCCCAATGGACAGTAACCGAACCAACCTTGCTTAATGTGTTATCTTTTAAATTAATGTATTGCACTGCATTTATACGTATGTTTATATATTTGAATATAAATATAAATGAATAATATATATATAATTATATATTAATATACATATACATATATATATAAACTAGTTTAATTTTAAATTTATTGTTTATAAATTTATAAATTAATATATCTAGATATATATATATATTATAAATGTTATAGATTTATATATAAATCAACATATATCATAGATATTGATATATAAATTATTAGATTTGTTATTAAATATTAACATATTATATGTTACATATATATATATGATAAAAAATGTTATTATATATTTATATATAAATTAAAATATATGTTACTATTTTTATATGTTAGTATAAATTAATATATATGTTATTATATTTTACAAATATATATTATCATGTTTTATTATATACTATTATTGAAGTTACAAATTAATATAAAAATTAAATTATTATATATATATTATGTAAATTATAATATTTTTTATTGTATGTCAACATATTATATTTTACACACACACACACACACACACACATATATATATATATATGTGATAATATATGTGATAATATTTTTAATATATAAATTAAGATATACATTAGTATATATTTATATATTTTTTATTATATGTTTCATAAATGTGTGTAAGTGTGTTATCATTTATTATTATTTATTGATGTTTATGTTATATATCAATATATAAATTAATATAATTATTATATATATAAATTTTAATATAACTATTAACATATATATATAAAAAATAACATAAGGATTCTTATATATATTAAAAAAAAATTATTCAATAATTAATAATTTATTATATTCATGTTTTAACTTTTGTATTTGTATGTTTATATGTACATACATGAATATTTTTATATCATGCTTTTATAAATACAATTTATTTTTATTTCTATATAATATAATAATATTTTTAATTTTATTACTATTTAAATATAGATAATAATATAAATATACTTATAAATATATAAATTCCTATATTGATTAATATATATTTATCTATGCATGTATTCATGTTTGTATATGTGTGAGTGTTATAAAAAAATCAATTATATTATTATTATTTATTTATTTTTATGTTTATATATTTATTTGTATATTTAAATATTAATTTAAAACAATATATATTAATATATGAATATATTTAATTTTTAAAAAATACACAATATATATATATATTAGTATATTTATATATGTGTGTATATATATTTATATGTTATTATAATTATATATAAGTAGTAATTTAAAATATTATTAAATTTATATCCATATATTTAATCATTTTTTCATCAATTGTCATTTATTTAGTCATTATTAATTAATGTTAATATGTTTTAACCTTGTGTTTGTGTGTGTATATATATATATTTATATATGTATATGTGTTTGCATATTAATTTTATATGAATAATTTTTTTAAAATTTTTTCTAATACTACTATAAATATATACACATATAATAAATTTTTCAATTCTAAATTAATATTTTAAAATTTAAAACAAATTTAAAATATAAGTTAATCAAAATTTTCAAAACATTACTAATTAAAAATAAGTTTTTTCATAAGATGATAAATTAGACCCATTTTATAAAACAATTACTTTCCCCTCCTATTAATGCTTGGATAAATTAAAATATAATGATATTTCATAGGACAACTAAAAAGTTGAATAAATTATCCAAATTCAAATATAGCCACATTTTCATAAAATGCGGGTAAATAAAAATTTATCAGTGTTTTTAAAAATCATGTCAAATAACACAATTAATATATGGTTTTTTATAGTGTGAGTTCATCCTTTGAGTGGAATTAAGGGTTCTAGTTATTCTAGACGGACTAAGGATTGGGGTTCCATGTGGCCTTTTGGGAGAGATAAATCCTTTTATTTTTTGGTGCATTCATGTGGCCAAGTGTGATTGAGTGACATTGTTGTAGATGAATGGAATCTTAAGGTATTCAAAATTATCATGGGTTGTAGAATATCTATTATTTTTTATTGTGGTGGAAAAATTTAAAGTGATTAATTAGGGTGATTATGGATGTATTTTTTATTATATATCCTTAAGTGATGCACAATGTATAGACTAGTATTTTCTTGGTGAAACAAAATGGCCAATGTTTCTATTATTCATTTTTATTTCTTGAGGGTGTTTATATAGTTGACAATGAGAATTGGTACAATAACTCACCCTATGTGAGATATTGTTTGTATGAGAAAATATATCAGACTACAACATGAGTGAGAAGGTAATGGTATATGATGGGATACAAGACCTCAATCAGAGTGATGGGGTTGAAGTATGATATATGGCATGTGACACCCCCCTGGTTGAGATTGTGGTGTTATGATATGTTATATGAGACCTCTCCCAATGTGAGTGAGTGGTAGGGTGAGCTATTAAATGAAGTATGGACCTAGTGTGAGACCCTACCCTAAGTGATAGGTTAGTGTTCAGGTCTTAGATATTGTTTTTTCAACTAATTAATGAGGTCTACAGAATAGTTATGTCGTAAGAAAACTTCTCCCACCAATATTGGATGAAGTTTGTGAGGTCATGTGTCTTGGTGGCCTAGTTAGAACATGATTACCATATGTGTATTTATTTGTGATGAATATTTAATTTCCATTCACATATACACTTGTGTTGTCTATATCAAAGGAACTCTTTTGGTGCTACCCTAATGGTTTTCATTTCAACCACCCTACATGGGAACCTAGTTGCATGTAAATATCCTCATGTTTCACTTCCGGGAGATAGGTCTGTCAGAAGATCTAGATTGAGTGGCTAGAGTGATATTTGTAAGACTTATCTATGGAGGTATATGTTTTCTTTTTTTTCTTCCTTTTATTATTCCATATTTTAATTTTTATATTTGTAAAATCTAATTGGAGACCCTTCTAATGTATGTGTGTATTATAATATTGGGTACCATTAAAATTATAACATGTTAATATTGTAAATTTTTAATTATAGGATATTTATTTTAAATCTTTTTTTTCTCTAATGGTGTAAATGGTTATATAATTTACCTGTTATTATATGTGGTGTTATAGAGAGTATACTCACCCAAATTTGGTCGTAGAATCTCACTGTGAGTCATCAATATCTAGAATGTGGGGATTTATTCCTGAGGTCATGTGGTGCTCTATCTAGGATTTCATTTTGGATATTTTATCCAGATCATTTAAAAATAGTATTCATGCTTTTCATTGGATGTCTTAAAATTTTATGATTTAGTATATAAAGTAAGGATTTGTTGGATATTTGGATCTACACTGGACTTCTATGTCATAAAATTCTATATGATTGATTCCCAAGGTACCATGTAATTTGGATTATTGTTATTTAATTTCTATATTATTATTTACATGTTCTTATAAGTTTGATTTCTTATTTGAGGGTGTTATTTATTATTTTACTATTGGACTTGGGTGGAATGACTATGTGGGTTTATGCCTCATATCAGGCATGCTGATTTATCTAAACATGCACAAGATTACTTGCATGTGAATAATTGACTTCTTATGGAAAATTTATCTTCAAAAAATGATTAAAAATAATGATAAATATTCAAACCAATTTAATATATACATTTAATGTATTATAATATCAGCAATAACTTGTTTTATGTTTTAACAAATATATTATTATTTAAATATTAGATATATGAATCCCAAATGGTGGTCTTCCTATATTGTTTTATTATTATAATGTAATATATATTATGGATTTTGGAATCATAGTCTCTAAGATCAGGTATTTGTTACCTAGTATAGATATTATATGTCATTGTTTCCTAAAACATCGCTTTCTTAATCTAGAGTGGTGTTCTTTTGTGAGATATCTTTATATAGTCATGTTAGATTATGGAATTTCATTTGAATGTCAATGTTGATATCTCTAGAGTGATTAGGGAGGGAGGTAATGGAATGAAAACATTTTTTATGCATGTCTGACTATTGTTCATTTATTGTTCAGTGTGTCTATGAAGTGAATCAGAGTTTATTTTTAGGTGAGGGCGTAGTTTTTTTATGTTTCATGGGTTTTTTGATGGTTTATATTTGCGCTATATCAATTATTTTATATTTTGTGTTATCCCTCAAATGATCATTCTTGTAGGGTGTCATATTGGTCAATGTCACTTGATTGAGTTAGGATATTTATTGTTGTTTCCCTGAGGATATGAGATATTATATTTGGCGTAGAAGTTAAGATAGAAGACTGATGAGGATGATTTTTTTTCTTATTGGTAGTTGGTTATATTTTATTGGGTATGTGGATTATTTGGGGCTCACATGGCATTGAGTCATGTAAGGTAGTTATTCCTCATTTCCAGGGATTCATGTGACTGTGGTTTTTCTAATATGTTATGTTTATGGGAGAAAGTGACCTTAGAGGAGGAATTAATGGGATGATTATTAAGAGGTTAATGTGACTGTAAATAAGTATGAGATTGGGTGTATATTTTTATTGATGTGGGTACTTGGATATGTTAGAATTAAATTCACTATTGGTTTAAAATGAGGTTTGTGTTGGAATTATATAAATGGGTAACATGATTGATTTTAAATATGGTTCCGGTATATAAACAAATTTCAATCCATAATGTAAGATAAGGCTATAATGTATTCCTAGGTTCATTGATATTTCCACTAAGATATCTTTTTTATTGAACCTTAGCAAGGATGGTATCTATTTGTTTCGTAGATCGCCTCTTTATAATACTATTCCATCCACCACCACAGGGGTTGATAATGATGGATCCTTGATTTTAATGGGATAATAGGATGTCAAAATATTCCTCAATGGATTCCAACAAGGTGTTTACATCCAAGTCCGTTTCTCCCTTATAGGTTTATGACACATTCATGAACCCTTCCTAGATGGAATCATTATGTGGACTCTTTAATTAGTCCACATACTTTATTAATAGACAAAAAACATTTCATTAGAAGTTGTTGAGTATGTTAGGTAAAATCGGAATCAAATAACATTAACCATTTAAAATATTTATCTTCACTACGTATTGATATTTGGGAATCTTATTCCCACCACATAAGGTATCATAGGCTTTTCACTTAAGGAAACATTGTTTCATCGCCTAGTTAATCCTATGATAATCATATGAGGAATCATGTTATGTTTAAACAAAATTAACATAGGCTCATCTCCTAAGGATTATTTTTCTCACCGCCAAAGTCAACCTATAATCATGAAACATGAAATATTATAATCATCACATAAGGATTGAATATTAGGCTTTTAACTTATATCTATTATGATTATATCCCTTGAACATATTATGGGAATATTATTCTCTTCAGATAAGGAATCTCATTCCCATCACATGAAGCATTAGGGACACATCACACTAGGTGAGGAAGAATATTAAAATTCTAGCCCTAATGAATGAATAGAGAGATACTATGATCAACTCTGAGGTTATGTATTCTCTTCAACTGATCCATATAATTATCATCACATGAGGCATTTCATACATTCCACACGAGGTTTTCTGTGCTCAAGACACATGTCCTCTTTAACTTATCATATTGGAAAGGAGATCACAATCATCATAGAATCGTCACATTATGGTTTGGGTATAACTTATTATTGTAACATGAATTCATGTGATTATCATAAAATAGGTGGTGTGTTATGTATATCATAAAGTAAAAAATTTAGGTTTAATTCATAGTCGTTACATGGTAGATCCATATATGCTCATCATGTATGGGTGGGAACATGTTATTGTCCTGGTGAGATAAAAAATTGTATAATGTCTTATTGATCATATTTCAATTGTTAAATCCATTTGGGATGCCCTATATTTTTATGTTCGTTTATAATTCTTATTATTTTTTCTGATATATTTGGTGTACTTTAAAAAGATGGTCATGCTTCCAAGATACTACATTCTAAGGGGGAGAATAATTGTAAACATGGTGGTATTAAATCTCAAACAAGAATCCTACATATCATGTCGGTGATGAAATAAAAATACTTGTGGTTATAATTAAATATTTTAGGATTTTATCGTATTATTGGTCTATAGAGTTTCACATCATGTGCTAAGGATACATTCATAATTAAAGGAGTAAGAACATGTGATGAAGTAGTGATTTCCCTTTGTGATTCTCATTTGCTATTATAAAGTATCAAGGACATATATATTACTTAGATGAATGTTTTTTGGTGGATAAATGACTTATGGGGAAGAATAGTGGTTGGTTTCTCAATGGGCTCATGGTTATATCTTAAACATAATAGGAGACTCAAGGTTCATCTAGGATGTAGGAATGATACTTATAGGGAATAATAATATTTCTTTCATCCAGACCTATGATTAGGTGAAAAAAATATGTATTAATCATATCTCATTCTTAGTGTAGTGGTTTTTTGAATGTAGGAAACCATTAAAAGGAAAAATAGGTGAGGAGACTTCCCATGAAATGTTTAGTATGATGGGATCAAGTGAAAAAGTCTATGATATCAGTGGTGTATATATATTATTCATGAGTAAGATCATGTAAAGTTGTTATGGGACCCATAATATGATACATATGGAAGGAGAGTACATTGATAATGAGGCTTCAAATAGTTATCCACTGGATATGTCTCATGTAACATGAGTATTATGTGAAACTTGATGTTTTCGGAGATATATGCCTCTATTTATTTGCTCTTCATAGAAAGGCGTAGTGTGGGACTTTCACAAGATGGATTCTATTTATAACTATGTGTTTCATAAGTCATGGGCCACTATCATGAGCATGGGTTTTTGAGGAAGTAAATTGTGTGAATATAATCTCAAGAACATGGGAACATTTTGAAGAAATTTTATAATGTAATTCATGCTAGATTATAACTCATTGAATTTAACAAAGGTTTTATGTTTGGAGAGTTTAAAAAAGTCCATATTAAATGATTTTAGATATTAAACATTGAAATTTCGATGGTTGGATCCTAGATTATGGTGAGATATGGGGTATTTATAGTCTTCCATCTCATGGTGGGCGGCTGGATCATAAAAAACAAGCTAGATTGTGAAACTCTATGTTGTACGGAACCATAATATATAGACTGAAATAGCTCTATGTGTCATGACAATCCTACCTTTTCTATAATGTTATTTTCTCATACACTTGACCCATTTTATCCTACATGGTTTAAAATTATTATTTCAAATAATACCCCGCCTAAAAATTGGATCCAACGTTTAAGATTAGGATCAAAATATGAGGAAAATGTTTGAATTTATTGATTTTCTTCACACTTTCATGCTACTTTGGTATACAATTTAAATATATGTATGAGGAAACCTAAAGGGATAATGGTACCATAATAGAAAATTGATTTTTTAACTCGTTTAATAGAACTCAAGTTTGTGTAGATGTCATATGAAATAGAACATTATTTTTTATGAACATTAATTTTCTCAAAAGGACTTTTAAGATCACTAGTAGTGTAAAAAATCATGACTATTCTTTCCCAGATGATACATTATTAAATTAGAAGGATATTTTTTCATGAAATTTACATATAAATTGAAATGGATAAAGGAGTTAAAATATGGTTGTGAATTATGTTTTATGTTTTAATGGGGGGTAGATATTACACACTAATTAGGGTTACCCATCCAACACTCTTGTTTAAGGATGTGAAATAACCATCTTCTTGGTGGTTTCATAGTTTATAGGATGATTAAATATATATGAGTTGAAAATATTTATATAAACAATTTATTCCTTCCATCTTAGGTTTTCCAAGCTTGAGTATAATACGAACCATGCACATTCATAAGAAAATTTTATAAAATTCGAGGCTCTAGTTTATGGAAGACCATTTGGATATTCATTTACCAGTAATAAAAGTATACCTTGTCTGAATTAATTTTTTTAAAATCTGAATCTAAATCACATTAATGAAACAATAAACTAAAAATATCTAATATTACTTCTGTACTACTTGAAATGTCAAAAAGGTGATGACAGAAGATTGTAAAATTATATAAGAGTGTGTTCCAATGGTGGAATGAATTAGGTTAGAATATCACGTAACTACCACGTGGGAGACCTTTTAGGATGGAAAAAAGAGTTTCTAGGGTCCCAAAAGTTTGATTAACCCTGAAACAAAAAACAATATGAATGGTTGAGTAACCCCAAATTTGTAATTATTTCAGATTAGTATAGGGAAGGTGGGAGAAGATTAAATTGTTACCCCAAGAGTCCAAATCAATAGAAAAAATGATAAGAAAGGTTTCAGATGACTACTGACAAAATTCAAAACATTGGTTACACTAAGAATCCCTTATAAATGCTTCTTATACAATGCGTACCTAAGAAAAGGGGATTAAATTTTGAGCATTGTCCAATCACCTTTTGGGATTGCATTCAAAAGTTTGTAGAATGGATCCTATCGGGTGTATACCCTTGATGGGAGGAAGGAATTTTGAGAATTGTGTTGTAGACAAAGTGGAGTCTGTTTTGAAATAAAAAAGGATTTAAAAAAAAATACAGGAATGCAACTTATTTCCATGGAATGAAGGGATATATAGTAGAAGTTCAAGAACTCTTATGGATATTCAATTGAATAAAAAAGATATTTATAGGGTGTACTAGATTTTTGGAAAGTGTGATGTCTAGTGGGAAAGATAAATGTGATAACTGAGTATGAGACATTGGAATAGGAGGTATGGTAATGCCTTGAGTAGGGGACTTGGGTGACCCCAAGTGATTCTTAGTTTATAACCACGAAGATGTTTTAGGGTTTCATATTATTGACCACATGTGAGGTTTGAAATAAAAAATGGTACGATAAACCAGTGGTGAGTATGGTAGGATATATGTTGAGATGGATGAAAATGGTTAAAATTTATCATAGTTTATGTTATAGATTCATGGACCATAATATTAATCGATTTTAAGGTCATTAAGCCCCAACCAATACAAATGTTCTTAGTTTATGTTAAAAGAAGTCAGATCAAGTGGTATTCCTTTCGGGATTGTGTAACCAGGTCTATGAGGTTGAGATGACTCATATAGAAATATATGTAAATAAAATGTGATATTATCTGGTAACATAAATCTTATTAGGACCACATTAGGGGAAGGTAAACACATTTTAAGGTAGTAATTCATGGTGTAACATTGTTGTAATTCAATTTCAAATAGAATTGGCCAAACTATGAGAAATATTTAATGGGAAAGTAGAATTGTTTATCCCATTAAATCATTATCATCTTGGTTTTACTTGGTGGAAGATAACCAAGTTTAAAATCCATAAACATTTTTCCTTAATAGAATTATTGTTTCACCATTATCCACATAGTTTTCAAAATAAGATTTTTTGAGTAAATTATAGTGGGATTGAGATGCTTGTGGAAGATTTAATGGCATTTTCATGACCATTTTGGCCAAAACAGGGGCACAACACCACCACATATGTGGCTATGATGTTGTGGTGAAACAGATTAAGGGTCATTTCATAGTTTAAAAAATTTTATTGTAGAACTAATGACTAATATTTTTTCATTGTAATCCATTTACATGGAAGAGAGTTTGTAGAGGCTTTTTCATGGTGTGTAAGACCAAATTTTAGGGCCTTCCCAACATCATTTTCAAATAACTGGTGAAACTCTATGCACACCGATGGTCTTTAGGAGTTATGAATTTTATATTTTTTATTTCTTAACTAATTTGTGGAAGTCATCTTGACTAATTAATTGGGATTTAACTAGGGTTTTCCAATGTGTACTTTAACACCAAAAAATACAATATCTTCTCATCCATCCTTTTTCATTTTTCAATGCTTCGAAACACTATTGAGATGACACCACACCATAATAATCACCATATTCTGTAGTAGTTCATCTTTAAGAAAATATATATATTTTAGTTCTCCTTCTTGCATAATAGACATATAATCCAAGATTTTTTCTACATCGCGTACCTCTATCTACCACTTAGTGGTTCTTTACCACATCACGACCATTCTACCAACGCCATTATGGTTCCTCTTAGTGAACTTATACACATTGGTGATTGTATTTTCATCACAGTGCTCTTCTTCCAGTATACCCCTATATCATAATGTATCATCATACACCATGGTGGTTGTCTCATTTACATTTATATGTTTTAGCACAATTCTGGCATCATGGATACTTCTTATATAGAGTACCTTCCTCTCATCTCCAAAATTATCTTGAGGAATCTCTTAAAGGAGATCGACTATCGGAGTGGTTGGTGCATGATCTTGTACTAATTTATTTGTGAACATTGTGTGGGTGACAACACTATTGATGTATCTTGACATAAAAATATATAACTTGGGGAAGTCATTACTCAAAATTTATGACTGTATTATATGGTTCATTAGCATGATTTATTATTGTGTTTGTGTAGCTCTATGTAACTAGTGTCTGATTATTGATCCCATGAGGTGTGTGTAGCCTTGACATGTTCTTGTGTTTCTTACATATGAATTGAGATGATTATGATACTTGATAATTTAATTTTATGATTGATCTTCTGTATATATTTTTTATTTTATATGTTGTCTTTATGTCTTATATAGTTGATCATACAAATTGGGATTATTTGTTTGCCATGTGGGACACTGAACATGCTTGGGGATATCCACTTGAGAGAAATATTAAGTCCATGGGTCGGTATGTAATTTTACAATTCTAGTTAGTGGGATTTGTAACAATCTTGGGACTATTCATCCCGGAGGAAATTTTTTGACTTTGGTCGGCATGTGAGATTTGACACATGTTTAATGTTTTATCCTCATGATGGATATTCTAGAATTTTTGTCAGAATGTACATGGACAATCCCAGCTACTGGGATGTGTCACATTCTTCGGGATATCAATCATGGAGTCTGTATCAGGTTTGATTCTGATTTTTTTATGGAATAGTCTCAAAATAGGTATGTTTCTACCATCATGGTGTCGAATCATGTAGATCTGGTACCCGAGGACCCAACATGTGTTTTGAATTTGTGTGATACATTATTGTATATATATTTTCCTTTTTTGAGATCAATACATTCACTTGCATATTTTCTGCACTGATGTTAAGGGTCATTTGTGGTGTCCAATTGAGTCTTATAATCACATCATTCTCGATCATTTTGAAGCACTTGTAGATTTATTGAATAGGGTATAGTGAATAGAATGAGCCTTGTAGTGGATGGTTTATTATATGTATTATAATTATATGGATTTTTTTTCGGAGTTCTAGTGGTTCATCTGGTGCTACCATTATTTACTAGATTTTCTCATAGCTTTGATCCTTATTGTCTTTCAGTTATTATAATTTTGTTTTGATTTTTATTTTCAACATGTAGTCAAATACTTTATTATAATAGTATTTTTTATATGATTAAAGAAAGGACATTGAAGATATATCCAACCAATAATTGGAATTAGATCATCACAGCTAGTCTTTAGCCACTTTCATATGGGTAGGTGTGCATGATGTCATGTAGAACCCTGGATTGCACCCAATGGTTTATATTGGGATGTTACAAATGGTATTAAAGGACCAAGCTTCACAAAAGTTTCATTTCTAATTACCTTGGTTTGGGATTGGATTCACAGGAGTTATGATGGTCGGGGCTCGGGTAGGAAAACGTTGGTAGTGTATAAACAACACTCTTTAGTTAATCATTGAGTTTCAATAAAGTGGGGAACTTTTGTTTTGTAGTTGGATGTTAACAGTGATTAAATTAGACTTGTGTGATGTGTGAGATGTTGAAATGTGATTTATTTCATTTTATGTGCCTTTATTCACCATGACTATGCATATCGGTTCACATTGCAGTTATATATACCTATTGTTGTGATACATATCTTTTTTTCTATAAATTAATTTTATTTATATATGTTCAAGATATATGCGTAGCTTCGTGATATATCTGTGTTGCAATTCTGTTTTGATTTAGCATTATTTATATTAATTAAATGAATTGTTCTAGCTATTTTATTAGTATATATATGGTGACTTTAACTATAAATATAGATATAGAGACTAGGATTAGTGAAATGTGGGTAAACCCTTGGTTATGGGTAGACTCCATGAAGAACCATGTGTGATATTTAAGAAAGGTTTGGACTTTTTATGTTCTTAATTTTCCTGATGTTGAAAGGATTCCTCCTGGGAGACTTATAATGGAACACTAGATTTGGTATCCCAAGATATTACATTTCCATAATGTGTGGTATATGAGGATGTCCCCCAACATTATCTTGACTGGCATAGGTGAGTTGGGATGTAAAACCAATTTAGGCAAAAAAATTTCTATCTCCCCATGTACAAAGTGGGGGAGTGTCCATGACTATGGTCAACAATTCCCAAGACATCTTGATCCATCATCCACCATCATCATAGGGAATTGAAGGCCCATATGTTGTGGATGACTAGATATGATTCATTGAGAGGAGATTCAACATATTGATGAAACGAAATAATCATTAGGATAATATTGTGACATTTATGAATCTAGATGTAACTAGATGATGGTGGGATGTCATGTTGCATGATCACATATATGATTAAAATACTTGGAAAATATTTAAGGACCTATTTTTGAGGATTTCATTCCAAATACACTTAAAATGAATCATGGATAGAATTTTATGGAGTTCTAGAATGGGATGATGATTCTTTTCTATATATTTTCTATACTTCACAACGTTGTCTCTATTTTTTTTAATAAAAACTAGTACTTTTCATACATAGATATCAAAATTTGATCGAATAATATTAATTACATTTTATAAAAACATTTTGTAGGACCATAAAGTTTTAATGTCTTTGAAATATGGATACATAAAAAACTCTTTCATAAGTGAACTAATTCATATACAAAAATTTTATTCATAACTAGAACCCTACTTTTTTATTTTAAACAAAATACCTTTCTTCCTAACCTAGGGAAAGGAAAAATAATAAAGGATGAGCTTAGGTGATCAATTAGTGTAAACAAGGAAGATATCAATATAACCTGAGAAAAAAGGTATGGCAACAAGAGAATAACCTTTTAAAACCATACCTTATATATCATATATTACAAACTTGAGTCATGACATAACTTGTAGTGCCCCAAGCCAGTTTTCCACACAAATAATTCTTTGTGCCAGTTGGCTATGGGGACTTAGGCACACCTACCCTTTTTATATTGGCAGCCGACTAGATTCGAAGGTCTGAATATGTAATAGTGGGTATATTATACCCTCAGGTGATAGTAATAAAGGTCCATATATATATATATATATATATATATATATATATATATAACACAACAGAAGGAGGAAAATTTCAAAGGAAGAAAAAATGAAACACAATAGAATCATAATAAATAGAAACACTACTAATAAGGAGGCCAAATTCATAACACCCTTGGTAGATGATGATCAAGTCATAAAAGGTGATACAATACAAATAAGCTAGGTCTCCCATGGACAACCATATAATTACATATATATAAAATCCCAAAACAAAGTCTATACAAATGGAGAGGAATCACATGGTCCACTTCCATCAATCCCATTAAAAAAACTACAACTACAACTTCTATTGTTTAGCTCCCAAGCTTCATTCCTGACATGATCTCAAAGACAAAATGTCTAAACGTAACATGAGGGGTCGGTGTAGCGTGTGATTATGAACACAGTTGGACACCATTGATATTTTCTTTTCTTATATCTATAATTTTACATTGTATTCCTAACATAAGTAAAATAAAACACATGAATATTAATTAATTAACTAGATTCCCTTGTGCCCAACATCCACAAGGAAAAATTCATTAAGATCATCCAAAATATGTATATCTCTTAACACGTGCCCCCAAATATATATATATATATATATATGACATACACTACATGTCTAAATTTATAAATTTTTAGTTTAGAGGACCCACATATTACTGTCCAAGAGTCCCCAAATGAATAAGATGCCCAAAGAGCACTTGAGAACCTCCTATAAATGTATAATTAGAACCTCATGACATCTGACACCTCATATGCAAAAAATAAGATTTCTAGCATCCAAATGACATTCCCATCATGTAATTTCCCCCTCAAACATCTTCTTAAAAAACCTTCACAGGGTCCGAGACCATCATCCCCATGCATGACGATATTCTTCCTAAAAAATATAAATAATCTCTATAATATCAATAGCCCAAGTTCTTAGGGAATGTAAATATTCTTCCTCACATAATCCCGGCCCATCGACCATAAGAAAAACTGTGAAAATTGCCTCCTAACCGATGGTATAAAGAACATCTCTCTATTGTCCATCACCATCCATATGGGAACCCCCATTATATCTAATGTTCAACACCGTCCACTACACACCATATTCTATGAGGGCCACTAGCAACAACAAGTTGTCAACACCACCTAAAATGAGCCACATCTGAGTGAACATGACTCCAATGGCATGTCGGATAACCATGCTGGAAAAAGTCACAAATATCTAATAATCCACATCATTCAGCACATCATTACCATATGACCATGTCTCCAATTACGGATTCTCAAAAACATCTCACATCACACAGGTCATTCCCTCATCCCGGTGACCTCATCACCTCAAACTAAAGTCCTCATTACCTCAATCTCAGGATCATAATCACTTAATATATCTCAGGTCATGCCTTATCATTATAATCAGGATGTCGTACTGCAGGTGATCAACATCACCTCAATACTTGGGTTATGCCAGTCACATTACCAAGGAACCCAAGAAATCAGTATAAAAAACAAATTACCCTTAAAAAACAAAATTGGACTAAAATTTATGGTCTGTCATAATATCCTTGCCTATCATAGAAAATAATAATTTTCTAGGGCGTATCCAATGAAATCACATAAAAAATGTATCAATTTAAAAGGAAGAATTAATAAATTAGGGTCTCACTTGGAATACCCACATAGGCCTATATAGTATGAAATAAATAATAACCATAAATTATGGAGATAAATATACACTACATAACTTATAATCATAGAAGATTTCTCATCTGATATCAACCTCTAACATGATCTAAGATGAGATGAATTATAAATTTAGAGAAATGCCCTGAAAAAATGAAAAAAAAGCTCACATGAATTTATAATGTAATATTGAGAGATAACAAAATAATAGAAGCAATGACATTAAAAACCATACTGATATGATTATAACGAGATCAACGGATCTCATATCAGATATTGGATGACAGAGATAGGCCAAAGCATGGGGGGGGGGTGAAGAACCCCCTTATGCAACCAATGTAAAGGATAATAAATATGGAGGAGTATGGGAAGTAAAATTTAAGTTAAATTTTGGAATTTCATACTTTTATATGATTCACATATTTTGTATGTACATTTTGGATAATCATGCTTCAATAGTGTTATGATCACTGCCCAAGGGCCAATTCTCACATGGGTAGGTGCATGGTTTGTCATCCCAAGTGTAGACCATGTATATCCCCTCTATCAATAACTATAGATAAAATTAATTCCCATGTTCCCCAACCAACACAATTAGACCAACCATGTCCTATGCGGAATTTTGCTACATGATTGATTCGAGAGGAATCATGGTTTGATTAGATCGTGCAACTCTTTCTTTCCTTTCCCAAAATCTAGTTTCTAGGGCCTGATTCCCCCAAAAATCATACTAAACACCGAGGTTCTTAATGGGACTTAAACCCCATATAATGTATAGTAAATAAGATAATAACACTTTTATAAGTAGGTTTTGAAGCCCAAAATAAAATTGGTTCCATCAAGAAAACAAAACAATTTATAATGTTTAAGGAATTTCGACCTTATCAAAATCCCAAGATGTTATAGTCTCTAAACCTTAAGATAGATCTTACCTAAGCTCAAAATTATTGCACCAAGATGATACCAAATATAGTAATATCATTTAGAATAACCTAATCTACCTTTAGTTATTAGTCATTTTCAATTTCCCTTATGGTGCTCCCCACGTTAGGAATTTCCTAACTAATCACTTCCTAACAAAAAATTCAATCATCCGATGGTTCTACCAGCCATCCCTGGAAATAAAATTACTTCCATGATATAAATTCAGTCATAAAACTTATCATTCCGTCAATTTATTCCATTGTTTTACATGACACCCATCATGTCTTGCAACTCATCAAATGCTCATTTTAAACCTATTCCATACATGACACTCATCAAAACAAGACACTCCTCAGATGCCAAAAAATCGAATAGATTCTAAAAAATAATCCTAGATAAAATTTATATATATCCATTATAGTCTCAATGCCTACACACCTCATCTATATCAACCATCCTAAATTATTTCAACCTACTATCTTGCACCTCGTTAGACCAAAAAAATACACAGTCACCTCATACGCCAAAACAGGCCATGAAAAAAAAATCATTCCAGACCATAGAGTAACAAAAACAATCAACAACTCCACAACCTTCTCAAAACCTAATAGCTCAACTATGTGAACCTAGCCTAATGCCTGACTTCCTGATTCCTATCATTGCTATAGAGCTGCACTAGCTACAAGCTGCTGAGCATAATACAAGGTCTCTCTATCTATACCACAAGTGCTTAATGCAGCTGAATCAAGGATACCAACTCCAGGTTCTACCACAAACCGTTGAGTATTTTATGGTCATTATCTCCAAAAAAATATGACTAGGATTATTTCATAACCTCTCCATATGGTCTATTTTCCCCCACACCTAGCACTCCTTTAGAACCTGGTCCATTAGGTATGAACATGTCCTAAAATCCCACACTGGAAGAACAACATCAAATAACCAATACTTGTTGTCCTAATAAAGTCTCTCACATCACATCCCAACTGATTTCCCACACATTCCCACATCCATATTCCATAAACATCACAACTAAGAACACATGACATCATCACCCATCTCTAAAAATCTCATCCCATTAAGTTTACCTTATATGTTACTCCATGATTCGTCACCTATGGGAATGGTCTTTGTATAAATATATTTTTATAAACCATGAAAATGTTCTATAATCCTTCCTCAAAACTATGTAACTATTATATTTTGTCTCCAACCATAGAATTTGAAAATCAGCGAAGGTATTTTAAATTTTACTCATAGTTCATGACAGAACCATCTCCCTAATAGAGATTCATGAAATCATAGGCTCATTATTCCATCATGGTCTTTGGAAAAAAGTGTATGACGAATCAAGACTCAAAATTATTCAAGTCTAGTCCCTCATGTCTACCTGTCTAAACCTGTACATGCCATCAATGATATTATGATCCTCTAATCATGTAAGACGCTAACATCACCCACCATCAAGGGGGTCTCATGTGTTGGTTAAGGATAATATGCACAGACTTGGTTCAATTATTTTCTACTTGTGGACCACTGTCACCCTAAAATAATGGTGGGTGCTGATACTAGATATCCCAAGTTATCTATTCCACGGAGAGAATATATCCTGAATCTCATTAGTCAATTCCAATTATGAAATGAACCAATCTCACCCTACGAAAATCATCTATCCATGGCCCAATGTCTTCAATATATTATGGATAAACATTCTACACAAAATTCTATACCTAGGGGTTAATAGTAACCTAACCATGAAGGGCCTCATCTTGACCCTCAGTGGCCTCATCATATGCATAGTCTTCTAGAGATATATTTCTACCCTCCTAATGCTCCAGTATAATCCACCTAAGTGGAATCACTCTTAGAAAAAAATACCCTAGTCAAAAAGAAATGACAATATATATATATATATATATCTTTTATAGGGAAATATGTAACATGAAGCACACCTCACAACCCCTACACTCCCCTAATACTCTGTGTCACACAACATCCATCCTAATGGACCCCTACCAACCCATATCAGAGTAAGGTATACCATATAAACTACAATCTTGGACCCTTTCAAACCCATAACAGAGTTTGGAAACCCATATCACATATCAATCTGGTGTATCTGAGTAACATTCCAAAAAACAGGATTTATAGGAAAAAATTGTATATATTCTTTGTTAAGACTTTAAACAACTCACCCAAATTCATCATCCCTACTAACTCATATTTAATTCAGGCCCATATATTATATATCAGTCTTATCGAGAACCACATTCCTGGGTTGGATGAGTAGAATTCCACCAAAGAGTCTAATAAGAAAAACACTATTTAGCTTTTTTTGTTGGCAATTTAAACAGCTCAGCCCCCCATATCACATCTAGTTTCCAAGAAATATTCACATAAACAAAGATATATCATCTCACCCTATGGGCCTACCATGATGAATAAATAATATTTCATTTACATACCAGGACAAGGGTGAAACCACATATTCCAATAATATCACACCCTAGTGCACCACTCTAGGTAGAAATCATTCAACTATAAAAGAGAAAAACATAAAATCAATTTTACACTATAAGAAACATGGTATATCCGCTGTGTATAGAGACCCAAGGACCCAAAAAAGACATCATTACCCAATTGTAAATTTATCCAAGTCGAAAGTCAACCATAACCCAAATATAAGACCAAAAGGAAAATAGAAATAATTTGATACCATTTGGAACCAACGAATCATAATTGTTATTTCATACCCATGATTTTTGATTCTACAAGAAAAATCCAAAAAAGAACCCCCTCTAATATAATTTGTAGCATCCTGACTCAGTTCTCCACTCAAAAATTGCACAAGTCCAGTTGTCCGCTGGGACATAGGTACGTGTCTCCATAGATCAAAGGATATCAACTCACATCAATTATCTGATGAGTAAATAGTGGTGAGACTATTCCCAAAGGTGATAATAATAATGGTCCATATGTATATAACATATAGAAGAAGGACCATACTGGTGGAAAAATAATGAAACACAATGAAAAATGAATAAAAAGAAAAATTACTAATAACGAGATTCAATTAATAATACCATTTTCAAATGATGAGAATTTAGAAAAAGGTCATACAAGAAAAATAAACAAGGCCTTCTGTGGCTGACCATATAAGTACATATATATAAAATACCACAAGAATGGTTATCCTGATATAGAGGATCCATCCTGTCCAATACCATCCATCCCATTATAAAAGAACATATATGATCCCTAAGGTTGAGCTCCCAATCTTGATCCCTTACCTGATCTCAAATACCTAAAGCCTATACGCGTTTTGAGGGGCCCATGTAGACTGTGATTATGATCTCAGTAGGCTACCACCAATGTCTTTCTAACATAAATTGGTAATTTTATTGTTTATACATACTTTAAAAAATACCAATTCATGTTCATTAGATAAATAACCTACTTCCTTTGTGCTCAAAAGCCATGAGGAAATGTTCAACAGCTTTATCCAATGTTGATATATCTATGAAAAGGTACCCACATATATATATATATATATATATATATATGAAATACTCTACAAGTTTTCATAAATATATTTTTAGTGGTGAGGACCGATGGTTTATTGCTCATGCATCCCTTGATGAATAACATAATTGGAGAGTCATCTAACCACCCATTAATGTATAATATATAATTCATTCCATCGGACACCTCAACTTCTATCAATCAAATATTCGGTATCAAAACAGCATGCCCATAATTTCTATGGTCCCTCAGAACTCTTCAAAAAATATCATTATCAACTCTCAACCCAATATATTGTGGTGCATAATCTATCAATTGTGAGTAAGAATCAGCAGAGTTTCCTAATCCACATTATCTGATATATCAGGCTCATTTGACCGTGTCACTAAATCCATATGGTAAACACCATCTCAAGTCACACGGGCTATGATCTCATCCTAACAAAATTGTGGCCTCAAACTGATGACCACAACACCTCAACCATGTGATCATCATCACCCTATTTATCATGAGCCACCCTGTATCCTGATGGATGCCTCACCTCAGTCTAGGTGATCAATATAACCTCAAGCCTTGGACTATTCTGAACATGTTCCCAAGGAACCCAATAAATCTATATCATAATTTAATTAATTTATAGAGACAAAACAATCCTACCCTACTATATTGGTCAAAATTACCTTACCTCTCTTAGAAAATATAGATAGTGTAGGGAATGCCCAACAACATAACATTACATCAATTTATTAATATAAAATTAAGAATTTTTTAATTTGGGGGTCTCCCTTGGACTACCCATATGGGAGTATATTTAACACACCCCGAAATTCCTATTAGATTTAGGAGAAAAATTGGAACAACCTACCTTATACTTATTGGAACTTGATCGGATGATATCATCCTCTAACTCTAGACATGATGAGAGAAATCAAATATTTAGACATACAATATGAAAATAGGGAAAGATATATTGTACAAATTTATTATTCCATACCTCGAGATAATAGTAGAAGATAAGAAAAAGGATTTAATATCCTAATTATATTCATCCTATGAGACCGAAGAAGAATGTATTGGAGATTTTATGAAAGAGTTAGGAAAAATCATGAGGGAGGAGGAACCAATAGAGAACCTCATGTGCAGCGCAAGAAATTAAGGAGCAAGAAGGAGGAGGGGAAGAAATAGAATGTAGGGGAATTTAACAAATTTCAACCTTTTTAATGAACCACATGTCTTAGACATATAGTTTTTCTAATCGACGATCCAAATGTGTGGAGATCACCATCCAAGCATCACACCTTTCAGGGTTAGGTGCATGATTTTCCAAACCACAAAAAAACCATGAAAACCCCCTTTATAAAGAACTATAGATACCATTCATGGTTGAATGCTCCATCCTATACAGTTTGAAATTTCATGTGTAGTAAAAATTAAGGACACATGGTTTGTCATGGGAGGACACATGGTTTGATCAAACCATGAACCTCTTTTTGTGACATCCTAAAACTATGTTTCGGGGGACTAATGTTCCTGAAACATATCTAAAACCCTGAGGAACATTTGGGGTCATAAACCCCTACTAAAAATATGTCCTTGGGTAAATCAAAATCTATGGATTATGTTATAAAAACCAAATTAAATAATGGACCACCAAACAAAAACAAAAACAAAATCAAAGAGGTAGAAGAATTTTGACCCACTCCAAAACTGGGGACGTTGAATAAATATTTCCAGTTCATAATCCATGAATCATAAAGAAATCAAATAACATAAGCCATGTATGTATAACATTGGAAGAAGATGTGTTATTATGGCATACAAATAATCAAAAAATCATTTACATAGTATTAAATAATCATTTAAATAAATATGATTATAGAATGGGTTCCCTCCCCAAACCATCATATTATTCAACTTACACTCCTAATAATATCATTATAAAAAAATACCTTATTGAAACGGGTTCTTTAATTATTTAAATCCTATTTATCCTATGAGAGATCAATATTTAAAAAATGAATTGGAGGAGATATTAACCCCACCCATCACATAATGCAAATAATAATGATGTTTTCCAAAAGATCAAAAAACAGTCATCTTGTCATAACTTATATAAATTAAATGGGTTTAAATAACCTTTTATCATAGTCTTACACATGAAATAATAAGTTTGTTTTAAAAACATTACATCATAGCATAATCTATTCAAAAAGAACGGGTTTCATAAAAATATTTTTATCACAAATATAAACCATGAAAATTAATAAGGATTTTATCGATGGATCATATCCTTACTAGCTATTATAAAACATAAAAGGATATTATCCTACATTGAAAATTATTTCAAAAGATCATATTGAATATTTCTTAAGTAAAACATCCATTGTAATTCAAAATAAATTATCTAAAACCAAAACAAATATCAAATTTTAAAGAAAATATTTTATTTTAAAATATCATTGGAATCATGTAGATGAATATTCTTATCATTGAGCATTCAGGGTAGAATATAATATCATTCATATTGAACATATTAACAAAAATCTAAAAAATTTCAACAAAAAGTCAAAATCACCTCATTCAAAAAACAAAAAAGAAGATTTATTATATGCCGTTTATAAAAAATAAAATAAGGGATAAATTATCATTAAATAATAATTGTATAATTGAAAAAAATTCATTTATAACATGTATAAAAAACATTTTTAAAAAATAAAACGGATTTTAAACTGATGAGAGAAATTAATGTTTTTTTTCTAAAAAAATATTCTTTTATTTCATGAGTACTTAAAGATTGTAAAATTAGTAGAAAAAATATATATTCTCATTAAGTAAGTAGATAAGAATAAAAGTAATGATTTTCTTTAGAGATATATTATAATATTTCATCATTACAATATTAACAATAAACAATCCTTAAAAAAAATTATTGTAACATAAATCCTTTAAAACATTGTAAACTTTTTAATATAATACCCATGAAAAAATAACATTATATGGATATTTATTACCACTTTTTTAATTAAAAAAATAAATTAATACATTCATGTGTAGTATATACACCACCAAAACAAAATTGGTGGGGAATATGGCATGATTCCCACTGAAATAAAAGTGAGACAAAAATCTCCTTCCTAATGTCTCAAATTTCATCAAACATGTTCAAGCCTCCTATATAATAAATATTATTTTATTATAAATCAATTCCTTAAATTTAATAATATTTATCATATAATATATTATTTACATAAAACCATTTACCACTAGTTTATTAATAATTATTTATTAAAACTTTTATTCTTGGGGATACTTTCTTTATTTTTAATGTTTGTTTTGGTTCAATATTTATTTTCCTCTTACTTAAATTATGGTTCCATAATCTCCAAAATTTTAATAATTATATTACAATTTTATAAATTCATTATATTGATGTGTATATTCATAATTAATAATTATAATATGAAATTGAATTAAACCATTAATCGAGATGATAAGTTGTATGTGTGCATAAACATTGTTTCCATTTTCTTGAGATATGTAATGAAAGAATGTTAAATATTAATTCAGATATCTAGAATCATTTTTATATAATATATATAATATAAATAATATATACTAAATATATATTTCCTCATTTTTTTAATGTAAATATAAATTTTTAAAATGTATCATAACGCTTTGTGGATGTAGTGGTCCATAGGAACGTTTGATCAACATTATCATTTTATAACAGATTGGGTGGTGCGAAGGAAGATTTGAAATTAAGTTTCCAAAGAAAAAAAATTTCTTAAATATAATATATATACTTTAAATCCCTCAATATATCCACCCATGAGATGATGTGATGGAAACCAATTACATTGGTTCATGATGTGGTAGTCCATCGTTCAAATAATTGATGGTTATGTTTCCCTTTTGATAGAAGAAGAGAAAAATATAGGTTATCCCATTAACAAAATAATATATTATTATATGGATTATAGTAATTTTGTTATATCATTGTAGTTGAATAGTATTTTAATGAAGTGGATGAACATGTAAAATGAAAATGTGTGGTTAAGGATTATACCTCTTCTTTGGAGATAACCTATAGGATTACACATAAATCCATCATAGGAGGGTCTCCAACTCTACGTATGGTATCTAGGATGTGCGAATAGAATTATGTTATGAATTTTTTCTATGTTTAAATGAACTAAAAGAATCTTTTTGTGTCCATGGGAGAGGATTCGTAGTGTCTTTTTATAAGTGGTGGATGAAATCTTCATTGAAATTACATTGAAATTTCCTATAATAATAAAAAACGATATTGTGTGTCCAAATTACAATACATTAAAATAAACTTATATTTTATTTTTGGAGAGTATTAGGTCAAAATATAACCATAAAATGGAATTTATAAAATTTTGATTGGACAACTTACACTTATATTTTATTTTGACCCCCGATAAACTTATTTAAACATTAAATTAGGTAATTAAATTTTACTATATTACCAATCATTATCACCAATGTTTATTTTTAAATTTATATATAATATTTATTATTCTAATTAATAAAATTTAATCAATTTTAAAAAATTAACATCATATAATTTTTAGAATTTATTTTAAAACTATACCCTTAAATGCATGGAAAAAATTGTTTTCCAATGAATTTTTTTTATTTGTATAAAAGTTTTTACATAATTGTTTTTGAAATTTATTCTTGTAAGAACCCGAATCTTCTTTTCAGGTATGGTTTTTCTTGTTCTGGTATTTTTTTGAGAAAAAGGGTAGTTTCTAGAAATTTTTGAAGTACACGCCCTGTACTTTATGAGTACAAGCCGTGTACTCAGTTACCGTGGGTAGCCGGGTGCTGGTCGTGTAGCGTCTATCCACACGACCATATGTGGTGGCCTATAGACCGCTTAATGTGGGGGCTGTTGAAGGCATGTACACACTGTGTACTTATAATGTACACAACTGGTACTTTCTTTTTTTCACTAAATGCACTGGGGTCACGTTTGATAGAAAAAACCGTCTAATTTTCGACCTAGTTCAACTGAGAGAACCTGTATAGCTGCGATCATTCCCCCATCCCCCCGATTGAGCATCTATTCTCTGAATCGAACTCCATCGGTTTCATTGGAATCACATCTATGAGTTATATCTTCTTATTGAGCACCTTTTTCGGATTCCTCCTCTTTATTAAGTTATCGTCGGTTGAGTGTTTTTCACAATTTTTGTAGACCTATGGTTTTTTTTGGAGATTCAAGGTATGCGGTTCATGTATATTGATACTAAAACACCGAGGAAGGTGGTTGGTACCATTCCGTTTAATGTATTTGAGTTATATGAGCAAAGGTTCCCAATACCCTTGAACGGCGTATTGCATGTTTAATGTTTTAACCCTTTTATTTTCATACTGATCTTTTATTCTTCAATGGAGGTTAATTGAATTAGAATACAATTAATTTCTATGCTTTGGTGGATTTTTCCGATGCCTGTTTGTTTATGACCGTTTGGACTTGCTTAGCCTGTTAGGATTCCTTGTTTGTTTCCCATTTTTATTATTTTATGAAGGAGTGATTTTGTTTTTCAACCATGATTTTATATTGTAGACTATTAGCCAAGTAGTTATTGAGGTTTACTTTGGACAATATGCATTTCTATGCTCGTTTGACTTACACAGGGCCGTGAGAACCCTGTGTAGTAGACTATAGAAATAATGGACATAATGGCTTCTCCAGAGTGTCTATTTATTACAATTCTACAAGAACATAGGGGGGATTGACGTTGAGTGCTCTCTCAGAGTGTCTATAATTACTTTAGGAGGCCACCAGAGGAATTAACATTGAGTGCTTACTCAAAGTGCATATAGGTTCTATCAAAAACTATAGGGGGAATTGATGATGTGTGCTTCCTCAGAGAGTCTTTAATTAGACCGGTATATAAGGGGAATTGACATTTAGTGGTTCCTCATAGATCCTTTACAAAAGCTGAACCAGAGGGGTTAGACTGTGTGTACTTCCCAGAGGGTTTCTTGTGATTGCTTGGTAGGACCAGAGGGGATAGGTTGTGAGTACAACCCAGAGGGTTACATATTCTTATTATCTTCATAATTGATTTGTTGTATTTTTTTTGAATTCCTTGTAACTGTTGGAATGTTTACTATTGAGTACATCCTTGTTTGCTGCTTCTTTTTATTATTTCCTAATATATATATTTACTGACTGTTTGGTACAGATATTTTGGTGGATACCTACTAGGATTTATTCTCACACCCTTATTGGGTCATGCTTTTTGGCCTAAACAGATTATATTGTTCCATGTATAGATAAGGTCAAGTGCTCTTCTACTTCAGGTTCTGAACTGCTTTGGGAGCTGTAGAGCATTGGACCAAGCTTTGGCTTGCGATGCTGTGGAGCTATTTATTGTTTTCTTAGCACTTGGGTTTTTTAATGTATTCCAGCATTTTGATTTGTTAGGATGCTTTCTTAGACATAAGTATCATGCATTATTTATATATATATATATATGTGTGTGTGTGTGTGTGTGTGTGTGCTCCAATTGTTTCTTCATCAGTCTTTCATTGTTTACTATTTTTTGGGATTATTACTGTTTCTGCTATTGTTTATCTATTTTAATTCTACTGTGTTACTCTTCCAATGAGGGCATAGTTTCCCCACTATCACACCCAAGTCCCTCATTTCTAGTCAGTATCCTATGTCTTTAGGGGGAATTCTCTTGAGGCCATGTGACCAACCGGTTAAAGGGAACCCTTGGGTGGCTTTCGGAACCAGGACGTTACAAAGTGGTATCAGAGGAATAATTTTCTCTTGAATTACTATTTTGAGCCTATAGACAGGGATTGGAAGGAACTGGTTCTTGGTAATGAGTTATTCCCTAGAGTAGCTGACCCATGTACATGGAAAGGCCAATCTACCTCATTTATTGAAATTTTTCTGCTTTTTCAATTATTACAGTTGATTTGATTTCACCTTGAGTGATTCACATGTTTTGGTCTTTTTTTGTTGATGTTATTTAAATTTTATTTTTATTGAAACCAGATTAGAAGAGGGTATGCAATCTCTTTCATCACATAGGAAATTTCTAGGGATCACAAGTCATGCATTCTTTCCATGTCATATAAGGTTAATTGGATATTATATGTTGTTGTGATAGGTGTTGTGATAGTTATGCATGCTGTTGTGATAGATTCCTTGATAAAAATACATGTTGTTTGATAGGGTATTGTTTCTATAAGTTTTTGTTTGAATGAATTCCAAACATTGGTTCTTGAGGTTGTTATGGGACCTCATGGATCCGAATTTGGTGGATCATGAATCTTTTATGCTTGTTTATGACATGTATAAGATGCCAAAAATTGATTCTCAGGGAGTATGGGCCCTTATAGATCGAAATTATGCACTTTATAGTTACTTTCAGTGTTTTTATGGGTTCCAGAGTAGTTTCTGAGGCTTACTTTCTAGAAAAACCTAGAATACACGCCATGTATTAATGAATACATGTTGTGTATTGATGAATACATGTCCTCTATTCTTCTATTCGGGAAGAAATTGTTTTTCTTATGTACATGTCGTGTACCGTATGTACATGTCGTGTAGTCTCTATCTATGTCCCAGACTGTGTGGGCAGAGACAAAGGGTTTGGAATCTTTGGTAGGACATGCCATACACCGGATATAAATGTTTTGTTGTAGAACCATGTAACCGGCCGTGTCATAAACAACACAGGTCGGTTGTTACTTTTCTAATAAATGATGTCTCTGTCTAGAACACACCATGTAGTTTAATCCCTGGAATCTGGCCATGTCACTAAGAACATGGGGAAGTTGAGTCCATTATAATACACGTTGTGTCTATCTGGAACACACCGTGTAGTGTAACCTGAGTACCATCCCTATAGTGAACAACACGGGTCAGTGAAATCTCTCTAGTACATGTTGTGTTCGACTAGAACACATCGTGTAGTGTGAGACGTGTATCCGGCCGTGTCACTAACAACACAGGTCAGTGAAGCTTGTCTAGTACACACGCATTTCTGGAACTAACATGCCGTGTAGTCTTGTTCTAGGGGTGTTGTGTGGCATAGCCATATAAGGGAACTCGGGCAGGGGAAGAGGATTCATGTATTCGCCTTATCTAAGGACAACATTCCATGTATGGGGTGTTACACGACCAGTTATGGCAGTGGTACATGCCCATGTGAAAGGATTATGGGAACACGTCGTGTAGGAATTATACACGCCATGTATCCATGTTATGAAAAACATGAATGATTTATTTCTCATGTTCCCTTCTTGTACTTCTATTGTTTTCGTCCTTGAAAATTTTGATCTACGGTGTGCACTTGACCTTGCAGAGTCATGACACCGATACATCCTCCGGTTGTACGCCAGTTATAGGGAAATGATTAGACACTAGACATGACTGATCAAGGACTTCTTGGAGATCCTCTAGTAGTGCCAGTCTAGGCATCTGACCTCATTCCAGACATAGGTGCAGATGCATAGTTTTAAGAGGGCTTCATGAGGTTCATGAAGACCTTCCACGGAGTACCGCATCCTGCCCCTTTTATGGAAGAGTTGATGTGGGTTTTCCAGTAGCATCATCCTCTCACATTCACCGGGGAAGGAGGACGTCAGGCTGCAGAGTCATGGTTAGATGCCATGCTAGCGATATTTGAGCATCTGGAGACGCCTCGGGATAGGAGGGTCAATATCGATACATATATGCTTTTGGATTCCCCCAAGAGTAGTTCAGATGTGATCTCACATGCGGGATGCCAATAGGATATGAAGTGGGAGGAGTTTGAGTGTAATTTCAATGATTACATCTATTTGAAGACATTGAGGGGAAATCGAGCCTAAAATTTCATGATTTTGAAACACTGTACTCTTTCTATTATGGAGTATTCTTCTATTTTCACCGACCTGCAGTGCTTTACACCCTTTCTAGGGGTGATGGGTTGTTCCTGGCATAGAAGTTTGAGGACGGTCTAAGGAAAGAGATTAGGGCTCAGTCGAACATCATCAGGTTGACCTCGATATCTTCTATAGTCAACCATACACTAATCACAGAGCATAACCTGAGAGATTCCTCAGTTGTGAACAATGGCATTTCGACATATGGAGTTATTATACATCTTACTAATAGTAAGAAGTGCGACATGGAGACTACTCATGGAGATCTTAGTAGAAGGGATGCACCATCATGTATCCAGGTGGTATGCTACCAGTGTGGAAAGGTTGAGCATACATTGAACGTTTCCCAAGAGACCCAGTGGAGTGCCAATCTTGCGACAAAATGAGTCATCTGCAACGTTTCTTTCAGATCTTTTCACCAGCAGCTGGTGATAGGGCTTCTTCTCTGACTCCACGTTCAGGAGAAGCGCCACCAGTTTTTCATCAGTCTGGGAACTAGAGTTCTTCCGTCCATTCAGGCCATGCTGGAGGATGTGGTAGTGGTAGTTAGTTTCTAGGTCTCCATCGATAGCATGGTGGATTATCTCAGAGTGGTTAGGCAGGGTCATAGGGCCGCGGTGCCAGTCAGAATTTTTCAATGGAGTAGACCCAACAATATCATGATCCTGTACCCACTATAGTTCAAGGCATGATCTTAGTTGCTTCATTTTTAGCTTCTTCTCTTCTCAATATAGGTCTTCCCATAGCTTTATATCTGTTGATGTTGTGGAGAGCCTTGGGATCTGTAACATTACTTCTACTGATTTCATGACGTTGGACACACCGTTGGGGATAGGAACTGCTAATGTATGTCACTGCAAGGAGTTCCCTATTGAGGTTGGTGTGTGTCACTTCTTATGGGACCTTTATGTCCTAAAGATTACAGGCTACAATGTCATTATCTGAATTGACTAGTTATCTCCACCCCCCAGGAATTTGTCAATTTCTATTGCCCTAGGGTGAGTTTCACATCACCAGAGGGTGGATCATTTCTTTATATGGGTGAGTGGGATGTCTAGTTGAGAAGATTGGGACCCGAGCATCATGGTTTGTAAGGAGTTACAACCCAAATTTCTCTTCTATATCTGAATGACCAGGGGACTTCACATATGGACATTCCTTTAGTGGTGGATCGTTTTAGGGATGTATTTCCAGAGGACATCTCCTTGGGGTTTGAATGTCCTATTTGCGATGTAGGAAGACCGTGCCCTCCGACATTGTGTGGATTATCGGAATCTGAACAAGTTAATGATCAATAACCGATAACCCTTTCCAAGTATTTATGATCTATTTGATCAAATTAGAGGAGCCTAGGTGTTCTCGAATATTGAATTGAGATCGTGTAATCATAAGTTGCACGTTAGAACATCTAATATACCTCTTATAGCTTTCCGGAGCACGTATGGTCTATACGAATATGTGGTTATGTCGTTCGGTCTCACGTACACGCCTACAGTCTTCTTAGAACTGATGAACCGAGTGTTCCATCCATAAATGAATTCTTTTATGGTGGTTTTTGTGGATGATATATTGGTGTACTCTCACAATCAACACGACAATGCTTCCCATCTTGAGATCATTTTAAGTACACCGAGAGAGCATCAGTTATATGCTAAGCTCTCAAAATTCCACTTTTTGATGGATCAGATTCACTTCTTGGGTCATGTTATCACGTAGATAAGAGTATCTATAGACCTAGAGGAAGAGATAATATTAATTTTTTGGGAGCAGCCGGAGAAAATATTTCAGGTATGATGTTTTCTAAGGCTAACTAGATCATACTAATGTTTCATTAAAGAATTTTCATGCTTAGCAGCACCATTGACATTCCTGACTAAGAAGGGTTCAAATTTCTTATGGTCATATTCTTGTGAGTTATCCCTTCAAGAGTTGAAAGGGTGGTTGAATTCAGCACCGATACTAGTTTTTCCAGATCCAAGAAAGAGTTACACTATTTACTGGGATGCATCGGGTATAGGGCTTGGAGTAGTTCTTATGCAGGGGGAATGAGTCATTCTATACGGGTCTCGGCAGTTGAGGCCCCATGAGAGGCATTACCTGACGAACGATCTTGATTTGGCTACATTTGTTCAAGCCTTAAACTTTTGGAGACATTATTTATTGTGAGATAATTTTGCTGTTTTCACGGACAAAAAACATCTCAAGTATATCTTCACTCAGTATGACCTGAATATGGGACATCGAAGGTGGGTTGAGTACCTTTAGTACTTTGAAATTGAGCTTGCCTATACACCTGGGAAAGGCAACGTAGTGGCTAATGCGTTGAGCATGAGGACTCAAATACAGGTAGTTCCGGAAGCTAGAAGTGAGTGGTGGCTTATGTATCTTTTCTCTGAGATGAATTTCTCACGATAGACAGGGTAAGAACTTTCTTTCTTATGTAGTTGTTACCTCTATTCATATTGATTGAGTACGAATGAGGCAGCTATCAGATTATGGATGCCTAGTCATACGGTAAAGTGTGTCAGAAGAGGACACTATTCATAGTTGAACCATAGGCGAGGATGAGATCATGGGTTTCCATGTGCGTGTAAGGGTGTCAGCAGACATATGTGAGGAGATGATGTGGGACTTTCACCCCTCAGTTTGTGCAGTTCATCTGGGTGTCACCAAGATGTATCATGATCAACACCATCTGTATTGGTGGTCAGGTATAAAGAGAGATGTTGCTAGTTTCATTATGAGGTGTTCCATCTTTTAGCAGGTGAAGGAAGAGCATCAGAGACCAGAAGGGATTTTGCAGCAGTTACCCATTCCCGAGTGGAAGTTGAATGATGTTGTGATGGATTTTTTGACAGGTCTACCGAGGTCTCCTTGGGGAATGATGTTGTTTGGGTTGTCACTGACAGACTCATAAAGGTTGGACACTTCTTGCTAATCAAGGAGACATTTAGTGTTGATGAGCTGGGATGGTTGAACATCCATGAGATCCTAAATTTATATGGAGTTCCACACTCCATTTATTCAGACAGGGATGCACATTTTACTTCTTGGGACTGGTAGGGGATTCAAAAGGATTTTGCTACACAGGTAATTTTGAGTACAACTTACCATCCCCATACAGATATCCAGTCCGAGCATTCGATCTAAGTTCTTGAAGAAATTATTCGAGCATGTATACTAGATTTTGGAGGCTCTTGGGAGAAGCACATACCTATTGTGATGTTTTCCTACAATAATAGTTTTCAAGTAACTATTAAGATTGAACCTTATGAGGCGTTTTATGGTAGGCCATGCCGATCACCCTTATGATGGATGGAGGTACGAGAGGCAGCTATTCTAGGACTTAGTCTTGTCAAGGAGACCAAAAATTAGATATAGTTGATTCGGAAGAGGATGGATACTGCACAGTCTCAACAGAAGTCTTATGCTGATCAGTGGAGAAAACCTCTAGAGTTCGAGGTCGGGGATCAAGTTTTCCTACGTCTCACACCAAGGTTTGGACAACGAAGGATTAAGAGACAATTTAAGATTTCACTAAGTTACATAGGGCTATTTGAGGTTTTGGAAAGAGTTGGGAAAGTTTCCTATCGGTTGATGTTACCTCAGAGGTACTGGGCTATTCATGATGTTTTCCAAGTTTCTCAACTTCGAAATTACTTCTCAGACCCATCTCATTCTTTTCAACCTGAGGAGGATGAGTGAGTGGCGGATGCCTCATTTGAGGAGTATCCTATCCGGATAGTTGATTATTGTACGAAGGTTCCCCATAGCTACTCTATTCTTCTAGTATGAGTGATATGGAAGCACATGCGGGTACAGGACGAGACCTAGGAGAGGGAGACAGATGTACAATCACAGTGGCCAGAGCTGTTTGAGGATTCTTCTTCTACGCTGCCTTGCTAGGGAAATTCATGGACACATTTCTTTTAGGGAGGAAGTTGGTAAGAATCCAGATATTCTTTTCAGGTATGTTTTTTTTTCTTTTGTTTTGTTGAGAAAAAGTGGAATTTAGGGAATTTCTGAACTACACATCGTGTACTTTATGAGTACACGCCATGTACTCGGTTACCATGGGTAGCGGGGAGCTGGCTCTATAGAGACCATGCACATGACCATGTGAGGTGACCTAGAGACCGCTAAATACTGAGGCCGGTGAAAGAAAATTACACACATTGTACTTATAATGTACATGACATGTACTTTCATTTTTCTCATTAAATGCACTGGGGTCTTGTCTGATAGAAAGAACTTGCTACTTCTCAACCTAGTTCGTCTAAAAGAACATGTACAACCATGAATTTTCCCCAAGCCCCCGATCAAGAATCTATTCTCTGAATCGAACTTTGTCAGTTGCATTGGAATCACATCGGTGAGTTCTCTATTCTTATTGAGAACCTTTTTTTGATTCCTCCTCTTTCTCAAGTTATCGTCGGTTGATATTTTTTAATGTTTTGTTTGATCTATGGTGTTCTTGGGAAATTCGGGACTATATGTTCATGTATATCGATCCTACAACACTGAGGTAGGTGATTTGTGGCTTTCTGTTGAAATTATTTGAGTTATATGTGCAAAAGTGCCCAATACCCATTAATGGGGTATTACGTGTTTACTGTTTTAGCCCTGTTATTTGTATGCTATGCATGCATTCTTAGATAGAGGATAATTTAATGAGAATAGGGTTAATAGAAATTATTTCGAGTTTTTTCCCATGGATGTTTGTATATGACCGTTTTGACTTTCTTAGCCTATTAGGTTGCCTTGATTGTTTCCCTTGCCTATTACTGTAGGATAGAGTGATTTTGTTTATCTGTCATGATGTTATGTTGTAGACTGTTATCCAAGTAGTTCTTGAGGTTTACATTGGCTAATACGCATTTCTATGATTGTTTGACTTACACAAGGCCGTGAGAACCTGGTGTAATAGACCATAGGGAGAATGAAAGTAAGGGATTCTCTAGAGTGTCTATTTATTATAACACTACAAGACCATAGGGGGATTGACTTTGAGTTCTCCCTCAGAGTGACTATAGGTATGTACCGAGGCCACAGGAGGAATTAACGTTGAATGCTTCCTAAAAGTGCCCGTAGGTTCCATCAAAGACTATAGGGGGATTGATGGTGAGTGCTTCCTTAGAGGGTATTTAATCATACTTGGCTATAAGGGGAATTGAAGTTTTGTTCCTCCTCAGAGAGAATTTACAAAATCTTAACCCTAGAGGTTAGACTACGTATACTTTCCAAATGGTTGCTTGTGATTCCTAGGTTGGACTAGAGGGGACAGACTGTGAGTACATCCCAGAGGGTTACCTATTATGACAATCTTCTTACTTAATGTGTGGTGTTTTATTTAATACCTTGTAACTATTGGAATGTTTACTGTTAATTACTTCCTCGTTTACTGCTTCTTTTTCTTATTACCTACCATATAAATTCACTGACTGTTAGGCATAGATCATTTGGTGACTGCCTACTAGGATTTAGTCTGACACCCTATTTGGGTAATTCTTTTGGGCCCAGACTGATTATATTATTACAGTTATAGATAAGGTCAAGCACCCTTTTACTTTAGTTTTTTTTGACTGATTTGGGAGCTGGAGAGCATGGGACCGAGCTTTGGCTTGCAATGTTGTGGAGATGTTTACAATTTTCTTAGCACTTGGGTTTTGTACTATATTCCCACATTCTGATTTGTTTGTCTTCTTTCCAAGACATATGTATCATGTATCATTTATATATATTTGTGCTCTAGTTTTTTCTTCATTAGTCTTCTGTTGTTTACTACGGTTTGATATTTTTACCGCTTCCTCTATTGTGTAGCTATTTTACTTTTGCTGTGTTACTCTGCCAATGATGGCATAGTTTCCCCACTATCAATCCCAAGGCCCTCGTTATTAGTCGTTAGCCTCTGGCTTTAGGGGAAATTCACTTTAGGCCATGTGACCAACCAGGTACGGGGCACCCCTGTGTGGCTACCGGAACCGGGACGTTACAATTATAATGACCAAAATCGGATTTAAAATAATATAATATAAGAATTTTAATTTTAAAACCATTTAAAATAAATTGTGTCATTTTAAATTCTTTAAATAAAAAATAAATTTTCAATAAAAAGTCATTATTCTACAATATTCTTAAAAAAATTAATCTTTTTCAATAATTTATAAAATCCACTCTAATATAAATTTTAAATGATGATTTAAAAAAGTAAAATAAAATTTTAAATTCATTTTTTAATGTCGGATGAAATTAATTTATTAAAAAAATCATTTTTGAGGTAAAATGTATTTTCAATGCATATAATGACATTGCAAAAAAAATTAGCAACTCTTTATCAATATTAATTCTTTATCTATAAAATTTATAATTATTTTTAAAATTTTAGTTATTCCAATTCATATCTCCATTTTTAATGGATATTTTTTAATCGTCATTTATAAATAAAAATATTAATAATTATATTGTTTTCCCTTAAAACTCTACTTCTTCTATAACATAATCTATTGAGGAAATCAAATTTATTTAACAAATATTTTTCATAGAATCAAATCTAACTTCATTCTACCACTACTAAAATTTATTTTTAACTCAAAATTACATCACTTGGTATATAAAATTAAGGATACTTCTACTTAATCATATCCATAGGTTCTCACATAGCTTCTTAAAATTGGTGGTTTCACCGGAAATATTTGACCAAGTGAGTGGTCATGTTTCATATAATATTCTCTATATGATATAGAGACTCCATATGTTTCTCTTATTGTGAAATAAAATAATACAAGGGGATGACCTATGAGTTACATACATGTAAATATTATGTGTGTATTTCCTTAAGAGGGATACATGGAACATATATAGGATGTGGGAGAGGTTTAGTGGAAGCTCCAAATGATAAAAAATCATCCCACAAAATAAATATTCTCATAAACTATACCACGTATATTTAAAAACATAAAATATATTCATTTAGTAAATCTTATTGGTTCATAAGACATGAATCATAATGGATTCTAAGAAAGTGATCTATGTAAGAATAATATTAGCATGAGAAATGGAATCGTAGCATACACATAGCCATATAAAATAATTTCCATAGAATTCCAAAATAATTTCTACAATTATAGTGGAATTATATAACTCTCTAAACCATCATAGGTGTCAAGGATAACTCCCATGACTATAGTAGTAAACACAGTCCTTTACTAAACAGGTTTCTCTCCCCATTCCAGTACTCTTTATCTCATGAGATATCAATCATTTCACAATGAATTAGTGGGATACATAGGTCCAAAACATCACATGATTAATATAATATTGACTTTTCCACATGATCATAAAATATTAATAATATCATAAGACATGGAACGCAAATATTATTTAAAAACATTTCATTATAGCATAAGTCATTGAAAAGAAATAGTTTTGTGAACATTTCAACATTTCATCATAGAAAACCCCATTGAAAAAGAATTGGACTTCATAAGTATCATATCATCATTATCAAAAAACATATAAAAATTATAGTGATGGTATTATTGGATAATATTCACAATAATTATTATGTAAAATCAAAATATTTCATCTTAGATGGAAACTTATTTTGAAATATCACTAGGAAATTTTTTGGAATAAACTTACTTTTTTACATTTGAAATAAACTATTTGAAATTTAAAAAATTACATAATTTTTTTAAAATATTCATCCGAAATAAATCATTATACATGTAATTGATGTTTTAAATCATTGAGTAGTCAATATGATGTAAAATAATTCTCATGTCATACATGTAAAAACAAATCTTTTTTTAGAATTTTGGGTACGAATTCAAATGTATATCTTATATAAAAGGATAAAAATATTAAATTCAAAACATTTTTAAAAAAAATATAATGAGGGAAAATATATTTAAAATAATTTTATAATATTAATATACCTCTTTATAACATTTTTATAATACATGTTCATGGGTGAAAAAGGATTCCTAACTTAAAAGAGAAATAAATTCAGTTTTGTATTAAAAAATATATTTTATTCTATTGAGTTTTTAGAAAGATTAAAATTTATTGTAATCATTTATTCATTAAAAATTATTGAAGAATAAAATACATGGGTTTCTTGGGATATTTATCAAAATATTTCATCATCAGAGTCTTAATAATAAACAATCATGAAAAGAAATGAAATTATGATAAAAAACCATTACAACATTTGTAAATTTTGAATCATAAGAACCATGAAATAAATAAAAATTTATGCATACATATATCCCATTTTTTCAAGAGATTAATCAAAAACTACTTTCATGGTTTGTATATACTCCCGACAAATGAAACAGGTGGTGAAAATGACACACACCCCACATAAATAAATATGAGATGAAAATTCCTTACCTCAAGTTTCAATGTTCATACACATTAAATCCTCATGTATAATAAATCTATATTTTTTTATAAATATACTCTAGAACCATAATAATATTTATTAATTCATATATGATTTACTTATATCTATTTATCCACATAATATTGAAACTTCATTGTTAAAATAATTATTTTGGGTGACATTGACTTTGTATTTCATGTATGTTTCGGTTCGGTAGTTTTGTCCCCTGTACATTGATTATGGTTCAACCATATAAGATATTTTAATCAGGATTTATTAAATATTTATATTTATTATATACATGTTTATATCCATCAATAAAAGTTAGAGATGGGAATATAAATCCCATTGTTCAAGGAAAAGGTAAATCATACATACCCATGAAGTCATTTTTATTTTCTCGACAGGTGAAACATAATATTGGTAAATATTAATTCACATTTAAAAATTATTTTCATAGAATTTATATCATATATATTCATTAAATCTATACTCATTATAATCAATATCAAGATAAAATTAAAAATATAACACATTTCTTCTTGGAAGCAGTAGTTGAAACGTACGCATGAGAGAAACTATCATTTTCTAAAGGATTCGAAGGTAATCAGTTAAATGTAATATTAAAATTTCATAAATATAATTATGTTTTCAATTTCATAAATATAATTTAAACCAATAGATATATCCACCTGTCTTAGGATGTTATGTAAAATTAATTAAATTGTTTTGCGAGGCGGTAGACCAGCATACACACGATCGACAGATTTGTTTGCCATTTTATTTAAGTGGAGATTGTTATAGGTTATTCCACAAATAGATTAAAATCACAACATTTCAGATATAATTATTCTGATACGACATCATAATTTATAAACAATTAATGGAGGTGGAGGAATAATTTTTTTTCAGAATTAATGGTTATGGATTATACATGTTATTTAGATAACTCTTTTAGGTTTACACATAAAGCCTTCTTAGAAGGGTCTCCAAATAAATATAAAACATACAGGGTGTGGGTATATATGTAAGGGATTTATTTTGGTAGGTATAGTTTACTCCAAATGTATCATGAGGTGTGGGGATGTGAGGAGGGGGGGGGATTTCCATCTATAATTGGGGGAGGGGACCTTCTTGATGATTTCTTGGAAATTTCCCACAAGAATAAAATATGATAATGTAATTCAAAGAAAAAAGTTATCATATGACCATATATTAAAATTATTGGTTGTATTTGGTTGTATGAACTCAAAATATGTCCAGAAAATAATATTTCCACATTTTAATTGGTAATCATACCATTATATTTTGTTTTAACCCCTGTGAAATCCTAGTTTGAATTTCATCATGGTAATTAATTTTTATTGTATTCACTATTCATTATTACCCAAATAAAATTTTTTTGTTATTAAATAATATTTACCATTATTATTATAAAAAATATTATCCACTTCACCAAACATAGTTCATATAATTGTCATAATTTAGTTTAAATCTAAACACATAAACACGATGCAAAATCGGTTGTCCAAAAAAATATTTTTATAAGTATGAAATTTTTTATATAAAATTAAACTTGATATTGATTTGAATCACCTAAATTGGATTAATTAAAATATTCATGAATGATTTTTATTTTTAAATAATTTTTATAAAATGTAATTTTTTAAATTCTTAAAACAAAAATGAAAATTTTCAATGGAAATCAAGATTTTTCACAATACATTGAAAATATACTATCTAAGAAATTCTCAATCATTCACAAAAAATAATTTTGAAATACTTATTTCATAAATGAAATTATTTATTTATTAAAATATTTTGAAATTATAAAAAACTAGTTTCATTATAATAATTATTTTTGGGGAAAATGTATTTGTGAATTATATAAACACTTATAAAATATAAGTAATTATTTATGAATATATTATTAGTATCCAAAAAACTGTTGAATTGGTTTAAAAATTATATTTTTCCTATCCATACTACCATGTTTAATTGATGTTATCTGAAGCTCATGTTTGAATAGTAATATTAATAGTATATTTTGATTTGTAAAAAATCTGTGTTGTGTGTAACACATGCTATCGTAAAATTAAATTTATTTGAAAAAATAAATATATTATAAATTATTAAGGAAAAAAAGATTTTCAACTATACAACATGGAAATAGATCTAATAAATAATCTAAGTTCAAAATTATATAACACGCATAGTTGAGGAAATAAGCCAGAACTTTTGATCAGAAACACATGCATGAGTGCTCCATATATCAAAAATGATAAAAAAGTGCATCCAGGAAGAAATATATATTGGTTTTATTTTAGATGTTAGTGGAACAAATGGTTCCTTCTCTAACATAGTCTCGGGTACATAATATAATGATGAGAATAATTATTTTTGGATGGAATCTAGTGTGGCTATCATTAGGCTAAGAATATTTGAGGTTTCTTGACTCCCTCTAAGGGAGATGCTTTTCATAGATTCTATAAATATAGAAGGAGGGACCACTAATCCAATAATTGTACAATTTATCCTTTAACTTTTACCATGTGTGGTAATATTAGCATTTTAAAGAGTTTAGGAGATCAGGTTTTGGGGATGTGAGTTTTGGGATCTAGGTCAGAACCCGGATAGCAGGTACAATCTCCATGGTTGTTATCAAACCTAGTGACTCATGAGCCCATTGGGCATCAATGAGTGCTGAATCATATAGATTATTCAATTTATCCAACTCAAGTAAACTATAGAGGGGGTCCCACAACCATATAAGTATGATACTCTTTTATTATTATCTACCTTGGTTGTTGTGGGATCGTAATTTCTCTTCCCTAGTTTTATTTATGATTTATTTAAGATTTTGTTTCCTCAAAAGTTGTTAGAGAAAGTCCACTGGGGAATCTTTTTTTGATGAGAAGTACTAAGAGGGGGAATTTTAAAACACTAAATTTTTTTCCACAATATATTTTATGATTAATATTTATCCTAATTAATTTTTAGTTAATCCATGTTTGGGAAACGTTTTTTGGGCTTATGATGATTATTGAAGCTTTAAAGTGAGTTTGGTTACATTTTTTTCCAAACAGGTGGAACCAATCCAAATCATATGTGGTTATAGTGTAGTGGCATTGCAGATTAAAGGAAACTCCCTAGTGTAAAACTTTATTCCATATAGAACTCTATCGAGGGGGTTTGTTTAATAATATATGACCATTAAGGGAAAATTGAGGAGTATTTGTTGTGCTTCATTATACCTTGACATAGGCCCTTCTCCACTTTTATTTTAGAAACCTGATGAAGTTGTGCCTAAATAATTGATCATTGGGTTTTGAGCCTATTAAATCAGTAGTATTTCATTGATTCATGGATCCTATTTCATAAAATTAATTTGGATTTAGTGATATGTCTTCAATGAAAAATTTGACCGCTATAAATACTCTATCTTCTCCTCCATCATTTAGAATCATTCTAAATTTTAGAAGTATTGTAAAGAAGGATCCACACCATATCACTCATCTGATTCTACAATGGTTTGATTTGTAGAATATTTCAACACTACAACTATATTTATAATGTTTCAGAGGTAGAATTATGTATTTTTATACTCTACAATTCCTCAATCTTCATAGTACTGGTTCTTTCCCATGTCACATCTATTATACCTATTCTATAGTGGTTCCTCCCATTACAATTATACACTATAGTAAATTTTATTGCGTTGAGGTTATTTTAATTCAGTTCACCATTAATCCATGGTGTATCTTCTTATACCCTAATGATCATCTTTTAGAATACCCTATTTCAATGTTATACCATTCCAAAATATGGTGGTTATATTCTTTACACCTCTACATCATATAACATTATTGGAAATATGGAACCACTTTCTAAAGAGTTCCTTACTCCTTTCTTCCAAATGATATTGAGGAATCTCTTGATGATGGTCGACCATGGGAGTGGTTTTCTCATGAAATTGTACCAGCTTATATGAGAAAATAGTTAGGTTGATGAAACTATTTATAAACCATGAAATAAATATTTATAATAGGTAGGAAGTCCATAATGTTTTTTCATTTCCTATAAATGTTATTGGGAAGATTTTTTGTGTACGTGGGTGTGAAGCTCTATGAATCCTATAATTGATTATTGATCACATTAGTTGTGTTTTCATGTAGCCTTGAAATGTTCTTGTGTTTCTTTGATATAGATTTTTATTGTTTTGATACTTATTGTTTTGACATGATTTTTTATTTACCATATGTATTCTATAAGGTATATGATATGTTTTTCACCTATAATTTATTGTGAATGTTTTTTCAATTTGTTTGTAATGTCAACTGTGACACATTCTTGGGGATATCCCCTTTAAGTGGATGTTATTGACCCTGGGTGTTCAAGTAATTTTACTATTCTAGATGGAAGGATTTTTCACAATCATAGGGTTATCCATTTAATAGGTATGTACTATACTTTGGTTGATATGTTATATTTGATTCATGTTTGGGGATATCCACATGAAGTGGATGTTCTAGGCTTTGGATCGGCTTGTATGTATACTAACCTAGCTAGTATTTTGTGAAACATGCTTGGATTTATCCATAAAGGTGGATGTGTTAGGATAATATCCAATATTCTACAAGCATTATGCTCAAATTGGAATGTTTTTTCATGAATGGATCCAATGCAGGTAATTTGAATTTTCATGGACCTAACATGTGTTTTTTATTCATGTGATATATTATTCTATATACCTGTTCCTTTTTAAAATCATGACATGCACATATATTTTTTATGCACTAATGTTAAGGGTTGTCTATAGTGTCCAATTGATTCTTGAACTCACACTATATTTGGACATTTCAGTGTGCTTTTAGATATCAAAAAATTTTATTTGGTGAAGGGAAAGGATTATGTGGTTGATGGAAGAGTATATAGAGTTGATAGATGAAGATTTTGTAGGATAGAGATCTAGAAAGGAATCTGGTGATGCCTTTATTTAATGGATTTACCTTTACCTTCTATCATTGTTGTGTTATGGGTTTTATACCTTTAATTTCATCATTAAATTTTCACATGTACTCTAATTATTCATTATATAATTTTATTATTTGAGATAGGACATGATACTAAGGGTATAGTCTCTCCAAATAACGAAATAAAAAACCACTTTTAGTCAAAATATTCTTGCATATGGGGAGCCACAAATGAGGTCATGTGGTGCCCCAGCTTAGACCTAGTGGTATTGTCTGCGATGTTACACCTAGTGTGGTAACCATACACTAAGATGAGTTATGTGATAATTCAAAATTATGTCTATTAATAGGATGGGAAATATGGGTTTCACCGTATATCTTGAGAAATGTGAAGGAAGACACATTTAGTTATTGAAGGTGGGGCCTCTTTGTTTGTATCTAACTCATGCACAAATGATCATAGGTGAAGTGTATGGAGTCTATGAGGGGTAGAAAGAAGAATAAACGAATGGAAATAGTTTTTACCTCATTACCATTGTGTAAATGTTAATGAAACTTCCTCATAGATTTGGCATGAGCATAAGGAATTAGTCATTGTACTTTGAGAAAAGAAGTATGGGATTGATACTTGTTGGAAGTGTATCAATAGTTCCATTATGGAATGCAGTTATAGTTTTTTTCTATTTTTAGGATAAGATATTGAGGCATAACTATGTATTTCATAGGATGAGAATCAATACACGCATAGTTTTTTTGATGGTGTGGTCTATGAACAACACCAAAGGATTATCATCAATGGTGTGGACCAAAACATCGTATAGTTTTAAGTCATGTGATATAGAAAATAACCAGTACTATGATATATTATTGTAATTTCATTTAATACTTTGTTTTAAATTTTACAATGTGGAAGATTTATGACATCTTAATCATGTTAATGATGAAAAATTTCAAAACATGTAACCTCATGTAATTTATGGTTGATATTTGAAACAGAGGTAAACGAAAGGTTACTCATTCAAAATGAGAGATGTGAATAGGGAATGATGGGTTTCAGATGGAATGTCACATCTACAAACATGAGGGAAACCTATGAGGCTGGGTAAATGATCTCAGTGCTTTAAGATGACCATCTCATAATACCAACATACCAAAAATAATAATAGGTTTTCACCGACGGTGTTCGGATTCCACTCACATATAAAATCATAGGGGAGTATATGTGATGAATTTTAAAATATAAATAATTATTGGGGTTGATGATAGGATGATAATGACCATTTACCATGTTTTAAACCTCTATTAAACATTGAAATAATTACGAAATGGGGTGAATAGGCATGACCATTGACCATGACTTCGAAACATGTGGTATGCAATGTTACTCCCATGAATCATAATGGATATGTAACCTAAATGAGAGGTAGGCCTTTCGGGACCTATGTAATAACCATTGGGGAGTTCATTATAAAAAATAAAAAATAATGGGTAATTAAAAACTAAAGACAATATGGATTATGATGAAAGAAAATGGTCATGGTGGTCTGATAACCTTGGTGATACACAATCATTCAGAATATCAATGATGTATACTAGGATGGTTGGATTGCTGATCCCATTGGATACTCATCCATAAGAAATTAAAAATCATGTCTCATGGGAAATCATCATAGTACATTAGGATGTATAGTTAAATTTCCTATAGATCAGACCATTGGTGTCCCGATCTGTGTATCATAGAGAAAAGATGAACCACATGATGTTATGGAATAAATTCAAATACAAACATCATTTAGGATAAAAATTCATAGTTTAAATGTCATGGAATTCGTAAAAAGTATTGATACCAATTTATAGGCATGCAGCTCATACAGGGAAGATAGATGATCCCTATGAAAATGGGAATGGGAAAACCTGATATAAACTAAATGGAATATGATAATACATATTCCCTCTAGGGAAAAGGGGTTCACAATTTTAATTTTTCACAAATTAGACTATGTATTTTTCCAGTTTAAGGTTAGGGAGATTTGACCAAAGGGATAATGTAGTCCATCTAATACATGGAGTTAAAATACCTATATGATTTGAAATCACAGATATGATATATATGACCTTGGGGGGATTAATACAATTTTATGGTCCTTATGTGTGGACCAAGAGGTTATTTTTTTTATGTTCATGTAGTAAAGAATATTGGACTAAGGTTGCCTATGTGGAACTGGGCATGTAAAAATACCTACTTTAATTGGAGATCCTAATACATATATAATTGACCTCGGAGGAAAATGTACTTAGTTTATGTACATGATTATAATACCAATGGGTTGATATTTATGGACATATAGCATATACCATCTCCCTTTGATCATGTAACTTATTTGATGATCAAGGATAAAGTAACCACGAAAATGGAGTGTTGAGTTCCATGTTAAGGTGGAGGTAGTGGGAGACCTATTTCTAGAAAAATGTTATAGTATTGAGACATAATTATGTATCCCATGAGATAAGATTCAATCCACAAATAATAGTGGGAGTTGGAACACTTCCGAATAGATCAGAATCATATAAATATGTTGATAGAGAAGAATGGGTTATCATGTTCAAAAGGGATGAATAAATCATGATAATGATTAATAAAAGTATCATCATTGGGAAAAAAACATCAGAATGTACATGGATTCCATGGATAGTCTACAGAAATTGGTCTATGAGTAAATATATATTTTATGTGGTTGGAATAAATATTAACACTATTTTTGTATGGTGGTATAGTAGGTTACCATCATTGGAAATGGATTATTATCTCAATGCAGGATTCCATCATGGTTCAATAGTTCAACAATAATTTTTAAAGGTGTTAGATATGAATACGAAATTAATTTAACTATGGTCATGACCAATGATGTTTAATGTCATGTGAAAAAAATTGATCACATAGGTTAAAATCATGTTCTGAGGAAAAAACACTACATAATTTATGTTTATGAAACATAGAAAAATTTTCATGTAGTATTATGTTATGAGATAAGGCCTAAGTGCTTAAAATTTTAAATGCATGCATCTAAGAATTTTGTATGAATTTTAATTCTAATTCATGATTCTAGGTAAAAGGGGTAATTATAGTTAGGAATTATATTTCTTGGATAAAATTAATGAATTATGCCAATTAGAATGTCATGGCTAATTCATATACATGAAAATACAAAAAAATGGATAAAATAATGTGATTCATGCTCTATGTGGGAAATATGGAGTAAGATATGACCATCCATGTCATATGAGAGCAGACAAAAAATGAAAATGGTTCAGTATCTAGGCATTTCATTGTAAATTATAAGTTAACCGATAATGAGAAATCAAGTGAGGTCACCCAAATGAGATTGTTTTTCTTTGCCAACATTATTTGTTACATATGGGTAATGCTAAGTGAATTGGTATTCCACAGGGATATGTGGTGGAAAAAAGTAAATTATGGCATAGAATATTGGAATCCCAAAAGAAGATAAATTTTTGTTAACAATGAATTCTGACCATATTGTTGGAATATATTTTTTATTATAACATTTTCAAAAATAGGGTAAAAATTATGGTCAACCATTTTACATATTTCTGAAATAATAGGGTTGCTATATTTATATCAATAATTCTTTGGGATGTGTTCCCTTGATGTGTGGTGGGATTTGGAACGTTGTACCATCCTATGAAAGAACTTTTTTTAGAAATAAAATGTGTTTCGGATTGAAATACAAGATGTAATAATGTTTGAATAGATTTTAAAATGACATTTAGGTAGAGTTTTACACTCTAGACGTAACACATGATTTTAATGGGAACATCGTAGGGATTTATTAGTACAACATAATTTTATAACCATATCATAAGAGGAGAACTATCTTGATGTCAGGATGGTATAGGGAGGTCGTTGGGGGAGAGATGATAAAAAAGTTAGGGATATAGAAATAAGGAATTGGTTGTCTGATAAGACTATAATGTAACTCTACTTATATCATGAAATATGAATCAAGACACATATATTTCTTGGGAGACATTATTATAAAAGGCCAAAACTAAAAGGTTTTAATACACGTGTGAAAAGATTATAACCTATCTCTATGGTTTAAAAGTCATAAATAAAGACATACATTATTCATTTTATGGCCATTGGAATTTGACATATGTGTCTTGTAATTTAGATTCATTTATTGAGGACTAATTCTGAGCAGTTTAAAGTCTTATTGATTATATTTTTAATATGTAGTTTAACATTATTAATATCTTGTAAGATAGTTCAATTTAGTTTTAGGTCATGTGTTAAGGATAATTTTTTTACCTTTTTACCAAAAAATGTATTGACTTGGGAGATCCCAATGTGAAGTTACGAATAATAATTTTTGAGAATCCTCATGTTTGTGTGAGGCATGATGTGGTCCCTTTACATAGTTTTCATTGAGTATTAACCATTGGAGTATACAATATACATTGAGAAGGGGACCACCCATATAGGTTGTAACATTGCTGGTTTCCATTTGGGTATCATTTGTATTATCAATGATAACAAAAATTCATATTAGAGGAAAGGGATAAGGCATGCCTTAATGTTGAAATCTTGAGATACTCTATTTTGATGGGCCTTTAGGTTGTGCAGTTCCTGAACCCTGTTTCATCAAGTGAATCTTAATAAACATGAAGAAATTGGGGCCTCTTTTTCAAAATCAACATAGAATAGACAAATATCTAGAATGATGGTATATAAAACAATTTTGGTAACACCGTTACTATTCTATACTTTGGGGAAAAAGAGTTTTTTAGGTGGTTGTTTGAGTATTATACTGATATACTGATAAAAAATTAGAGAGTAACCTATCCAAGTATTCTTATTATTGTTCATCATATTCGGAAAAACATAATAGATTATATTGTGGGATTCCAAAATCCATCCATTCAATAAATAATGATACTGAGAATTGTGGTTGGATCATATATTTTTCTTGGAATAATAGTTTTGTAGCTTGGATTTTACGGATGTTTGTTTTTTTGTCTATAATAATGGACTAATGGATACCAAACTCAAGGATGATGATGGATTTCATAGACATAATCAAAACTTGTTCTTTACCTCCGTTAGGGAAATATATTCATCCCACATCGAGAATAAATCTATGGTTATGAGGAAAAATAGATCTTTTGGGTTTTTTCTTACAAGAAAAACCAATGATGTTGATTCTCTAGACAGTGAATGGTTTTGAATTGTATTTTGGGGTTTTGAATCTCTAGAGTCTTATTCACAAACACAAAATATACCTATCATATATGAAATTTGTTGGTGAATTCCATATAGCCACAAACCATGGTGGGAAAGAAGTAGTCCAATCATTATATTTGATGAGTGAGATACGATCCTGATTAGTGATCTCAAAAAATATAGGAATGGAATTACAATAAGACTTAAATAATTTCCTCCAATTACTTATAATGAAATTGGATTCCATATATGTTCAATCTATAAGGGACTCACTCTAAATTTTTACCTTCACATATGGTGAAATTTACTACCATTATACATATTTATTTTTCGATCATTCGGATCCATAGGTTCCATTCCATTCTGATGTAATTCTATCATGGGATTAATTGAGTCCAATATATATTCTATTTTGGGAGGGATTGTGAGTAATTCCGAGGGAGAACCAATACTTAGTTGATTCATCTCTTAGTATTTACTATCATAGGAAGGGGTGATTACCTTTAGAGGTTCCACATGAATGGACTTTTTTGGATTTATTAAGGAAGGGATGTGTCTAAATTTTCCATGGAATCCAATAAATAATTATGAACCCCTGAGACATGATACACCCTCAACTCAAATGGGTATTGGTATATTATCCTATGGATGTTATTTTTAGAAAGGGAAATCTCATTCTTTCTTAAATTATCTTCCCCAATGATATAATTTTGAAATTTCTTAGATTACCCCTTTTTGTTCAACATGGGAATTAATATTTTAAAGGTTATTTTGAGATTAGTGATGAGGCTATAATATTCCTCCCAAATGTTTGTTTACCCCTCCAAAAGGGGGAAATAGTTTTGCATGATAGAGATTTATTGAATGAATAAGTCAACTCCATACCTATCTCAAGGTTCATTTTCCAACACAATTCACCAGATATGGCTTCATGGATAACTTCAAGGTTCATTTTCCAACACAATTCTGATTATTAGATCAAGGTAAAGTACTGATCTAGTAAATTTTAATACAAGGGAAAATACATATAGGTTGGATATGTGACATGTAATACAACTAGTTCTTTTTCTATGATAGCCTTATGAGGGATTCTTCTGATGTCTAACTAATGAATAATCACTACCCATCTCCCCATCCCTCAATTCGGCATTGGAATACTGATGATGTACTTCATTGGGTCAATATGGTATAATAGATGGTTTTTGGGATTCCTTAGATAATTAACAATACTAGAATTTAGGGCTATACACATGGACCTAAATCAATGGTTTTGGAGATCCATTTGTATAAGTAAAGGTACCATACAAATACCTGATAGATTTATTCTAGAAATTTTTTTATGGCGATCAAATATACCAAATATTTCTAGAAAAACCTTGGTTTATTTACTATATATATACCATATACAAATAGTTCTGGTAACACATTCTTATAAGTCCAAACCATTCTAGTACCTGTACCAATAGTTCACCAAACCCATTGGTATAGGCACCAAAATTTTTATGAATTATTTTATAAAAAATTATTAAATACATAAAAAATTAAAATGAATTTTAAATATAAATAAATTTATATATCAAAATATGTTGACAAATGCAATTTTGTATTGGTTGTTAGGTCTTTGAAGTATAAATAGGATGTTCTAAGATCAAGACTATTCTTATATTGTTTTACATTATGTATACCATGTCTGTGACAACTACGGGTATAGACCACCTATGAAAATGGTTCTCCCTAAACCATTGGTATATGTCCATCCTAATGTAAAAGTAACTAAAATACCTCTAAACCATTGGTACAGGCTGTGGTAATGGTTTTGGGGCCTCTACCAACAGTTCTAAATTTTAGGTATAGTCTTCTTCCAATAGTGGTCATAACTCCAAAAATCTGTAGATTAGGAAAATGTAATTTATCTTGACAATTCAATATCTATCCAAAGTGTATAAAATCTTAAATATATGGTAGAATAGAATAATAAATTTACCATAATTATTTTTTGGGGATAAGAGGGAGATGAGGGGTACTTATAGGGTGTTCACCTAAAAGATTATGATATTTACATAGAAATGTGACATTAGAATCAAAGAGAACAATTAATACAAGATGATGGAATCAAAATGTGTTATAGAATTCCTCAACCCACTAGTTATTGGAATATTTCTTCATCATTTTATTAAATGATTTATATATTCCTTCTAAGTTGTAAAAAAATATCATATGTAAGGCAATGAACATACAAGCCATACAACTCTTGAAAATTGAATATGTGTTTTATTTCAATGAAAACCTTAATATTTTCTATTTCGATTCAATAACTTTGTACCTGATAAAGTCTCTATGAAATTTCTAAATGGTAACGCAGAATTCACACATTAAGATATTCAAATTTTAGTTGTGGGATCAAATAATAACAAACACAATATCATGATATTTGATATGATATTTGAATTGGTGTGATTTGACTATAAACTCATTCAAATAATAATCTACCATAAACATCATAAGACGTCTTATACTTTTTAATGTCTTATAGATAGGTTTATACAATTTTATTAAGTGGAAGTGAATAAACCAATGGATATAGGGTCACTAGGGCTCCTAAAATGAATTTTCCTCTTTAACTTAAAAGGAAATATAAATTTATTTATATTAGGAATTACCTTCCATGAAAGAGTGGGCCTCCAAGATTGTAGTTTTGTAATGCCCCGATCCCAGTTACCCAGAGTCGGTGCATTATAGCATAACATTGGCATGATCATAAAAGATCAAGTCTCGAAAGACAGATTAGTTTAGTATCCTTAGAAACACTAGATACATTCATAAGTCTTACATTATATCATAATGTAAAACAAAACTACAACAACATCTTGTCTTGATATCCCATCATACTATCCCTACAGGTCATTCATAATATATTTCTTCACATACTGGAAAAATTAAAACATTGGAAGGGGTGAGCTCAGATGCTCAATAAGGATAACAATATAGCTGAAGGTTTCATAAATAAACATTAACATTTAAGTCAGTGTATAACTAAAACAAAAGCCTTTTAAAGTTGATCTTTAGCATAATATGGAAAAAATAAAATGAAATAATTCCATTTACTTATTCACATAGATATTCTACTAGTCGAATAATCACATGAAATATCAATAACCACTTTCATAATGCTGGAATGCATAATGCCAGACTATCATAACCACGTATCCAGGGCCTCGTTCCAAGACTACAAATAATATTTTTTCATGGCCTCATGCCAAGACACTAGTTTGTCTCATGAGACCTACCGATGCATTGAGGAGCTATAGCGGGCTCCACCTGTCACTTATTAAGTCTAATGAATTCCTCATATGAACAGGTTTAAACATATCATAAACCATAACATAATCGTATCACATAAAACATGCATAAAGGAAACATAAAATTTCCTTATTTCAATCAAAAGATATCAATACAACACATTGATATAATAGAAACATTGTCCAAACCACTTTCAATACAAAAATAAAATAAAAGTAAAACTTGGTATTTAATTTTGATTTTTTTTAAAAGTTATTAATGTCATTTTCTAACCCAAGTGGCTCCACGGGGTCCCCAAGTTGACCCATGGATTGTCTTGGTCGGCCATGACTCATCCAATAAGGGTAGTACAAGTGTAAAGGTAATTTCATATTATTATAACATAATATTTACCTTAAATTACACTAATTACCTTTAATCACGATTAATAAAACATAAAAGCTACTATTCACCAAAAAAATTATTTTAATCCCATTGAACCACATTTTACATCCTAATGAAAACCATGTCTGTTGGATTTTTGAAATTCTATTCATAGATGTGATAAAGATTCATTTAAATGAAAAATCAATTTTTTTAACTATAACTTAGTGGTATCACTATTCATCAAAAATTGAAGCTTTTCAGAACAATACCAAAAAATCACCCTAAGCTATAATTGATATTCCGAATTAAAAAATGATTTCTATTTTACAAAATTCCAAAAATATAAGTTGAATTAATTAATTTTATAATTAATTTCCACTGTCAAAACAAATAGCGTGTTTTTAAGAATGAATATATATCAAAAGATTGACAATTGTTTATGTCCAAATTTAAAGTGAAGTTAATTCTAATGACCACCACTGGATAAAATGGTAAAATTATATTCTAATTATACTGTAAAATAAATCAATAGTATAATTTATCACTATAAATTATTTATATTAAAAAAGTTGTTTTAAGTATTTTTTTCTATTCATAGAAAATTGGAAGTTCTCAGATAATTACAAAAAATTCAACATAGGATAATTTCGATATTACGAATACAAAAATGAAGTCCATTTTGAAATATAAAATTTATATAATTTCCAAAATTGGGTATTACTATTCATAAGGGCTACTTTGATTGGTCGCGGTGTGTTATAATCTCGAACTTGCGTACAATGCAAGCTATTGCATTATTGAAAGAGAAGTGTATCATGGAAGCTTGGGGTGTTACATTCACCCCTCCTTCAATAAATTGCATCCTCGGAATTTGAAAATTTTCTTTGAAAATAAACGGTTGAAAATAGAAAATACCTTTGTGGAAAACCCACATCGGAAATAGGGTTAATAAAAATATAACTTTAAAAGAAAGAAAGAGAAGTACAATGGTCACCCAAGATAGCCCATACTTGGATTATATGAAAATATGGATATGGAGGAAAAAAAACCATCAAGGTCTGATGGAGAGTTGTAGAAAATAGGATTAGGAGAAAGTTAACCACAAGAAAATCACAAACTTGTGATTGGTTAAACGGTCATTAAATCCCTAGTTGGAAAAGTAAACCTAAAATTTTTGTTTTATAATACCTTTCATAAAGTTGAGGAATTTATTTAAGATATTTACTAAGAACGTAAGGGAATATACTTACTTGTCATGTAAAATTTCATTATTTAATAAATTTTTAACACAAACCCATCTTTCACTCCAAATCGTAACTGAACTCAAAAATATTCTATTTATCCTAATTGTATAAGGTTCCAAATAATACCACATACCATTTAGATTAGGAAAACTATTTTTTAATAACTAGGGACTTCCTGTAGGCTAGTGGTAGGTAATAAAGGCCTGTCGCACTATGGTTGTGGGTTCGATCCCTGCAGCTTTGTCCGACGCGACGAGTTATCCCCCGACCTGCAGGTTGTCCTTTTCCTAAAACTATAGTATCATAATATTCCAAAAATAATCTTAAAAAATGTTTTAAACTTAAATAATACTATCCAAAGTTCAACTTAATCCATTCCATCCTTTATAGTTATCCAAGATACCTTTGTCCAGACTTTCCCTAAAAGGTCTCTAAATTCCAAAATCAATTGTATCATCTGATTCCTCAATAAAAGTAATGTTTCTCTTATTGTCACATACAAAAATATGATTACCTTCATCATATTAAAACCTTAATGAAAAAATAAGTACTGCAGTGCGATCCTTATATATATCACATTATTCTTATAACAAGAATATAATCCTTGAGTCCAAAAGCACCAATACATTAATTATTCCACATCAACTATAATAACAACATAAGATTGTCCTTGATCCCTTGGCCTTTTCTGAGGTATGTTTCCCTGACGGTTAGGACATTCATTTGAAAAATTCCCCATTTCCCTACAATTTTAGCATTCAACATGGATATCCTCTTTCTTTCCCTTACAATCACGAGCCTGGTGACTTTTTTCTCCACATTTATAACAAACTCCCCTTCCTTTTAGGCATGTACCAGGGTGATTATTCCCACAATTATCACATAATGGAAAATCCTTCTTTCACTTTTTCCCTTTATATGTCTCTTGTTCCACCGTTCTCTTCTTCTTTTGCTTTACTTTGTTGTCATAAGACATAGAGAATTCCTTTTCTGTCTTGATAGCACATGAGACTATATCTTCATATGTTGAGAAAGATTGTGATACTAATGCTCGACGGAGAAATGGTTTTAACCCATCAAAGAAACGATCAATCTTACTTATTGGGTAACATATATAATCTGCAACATACCTCACTGACCTTGTAAAGTTGGCCTCATACATTGTGACATTCTCATCCTCCTTTTGTCTCAGACTCAGAAATTGCCTTTCCATATATGCTCTATAGTCATGAGGGAAGTATTTTTCTAAGAAAATCTCTTTGAACTCCCTCCATTCCATATTTGATACTTCATCATCTTCCTTTGTGTTTTGAATCAGCGACCACCATTGATCAGAATCTTTAATGAGGTGGTAAAATTCCATGATAACCTTCTCCCTTTCGCTACTAACCAAGGCGTGGAATATTTTCTATAAGGAGTTTATCCATTGCTCAGCTACTAATGGTTTTTTACCCCCATTAAATGTTGTCGGTTTTTGCCTCATGAAACGATCTGACATTGATCCTCCACGTTGCGGTTCAGGGTGCTCCATATGAGTAAGGTTATTATTCATAACCTAAGTGAGTTGTCCCAGTATAGTGATTAGTTGATCAGCACCAGTTGTATCACCAACTCCATTATAATTATCTTGAGCAGGAGGGCAATCCCTACATGGAGTGCATCCATTGATACGGTTTCCATTCATTCCAATAGGCGCCATTTCTAAACAATGGCATAAACTAGGTTAGTTTATGAATCAAAATACATAATTCCATACTTGTAAAACACTTAACATAAATTGGACTGTAATCATAAAAATGTTTTCTTTGAGGAAGTATATATTCATAAACCCTTCATAATGGTTTGTAAAGAAAATGAGAATTATCCTAAGCATATCCCCCGGGAGTGTCGTACCCAAGAGTGCAGCAAGGCACATTATCGTGCACCAGTTCCCATTCGAGTTTAGCTCAAAGTGGTGTTTTTGGGTTTTACCCCTAGGTACATTTGTTCTAGAGCTGCCTCTACCTGATCGTATCCAGAAAGGGATGTATTTATTGGAAAACTCACAAAATCTCTATAATACCAAAATTCTAGGATGTTCTTCTGTACTAATCCTCAAAATCTATCTTTGGGCTTTGTGCTCTAATCAGAGTTTATCTAAATCTAGCTTCCAAGGTTAGTATTAAACTGACTTTGATAACAACTGTAACGCCCCGACCCCAGTTACCCAAAGTCAGTGCATTATTGCATAATATTGGAATGATCACAAAAGATCATGTCTCCGAAGACCGATTAGTTTAGTAGCCTTGTTAACACTAGATACATTCATAAGTCTTACATTATATCATAAAGTAAAACAAAACTACAACAACATCTTGTATTCATATCCCCTAATACTATCCCTGTAGGTCATTTATAATATACTTCTTCACATCCTGGAAAAATTAAAACATTGGAAGGGGTGAGCTCAGATGCTCAGTAAGGATAACAATATAGAAGAAGATTTCATAAATAAACATTAAAATTTAAGGCAATGTATAACTAAAACAAAAGCCTTTTAAACATGAACTTCAACATAATATGGAAAAAATAAAATGAAATAATTCCATTTACTTATTCACATGGATATTATACTAGTCGAATAATCACATGCAATATCAATAACCACATTCATAATGATTGAATGCATAATGCCAGACTATCATAACCACGTAGCCAAGGCCTTGTGCCAAGACTACAAATAATATTTTGTCAAGGCCTCGTGCCAAGACACTAGCATGTCTCATGAGACCTGCCGATGAATCGAGGAGCAATAGTGGGCTCCACCTGTCACTTAATAAGTCCAATGCATTCCTCATATGAACAGGTTTAAACATATCATAAACCATAAAATAATCGTATCACAATAAAACATGCACAAAGGAAACATAACATTTCCATATTTTAATCAAAAGATATCAATACAACACATTCATATAAAAAAACATTATCCAAACCATTTCAATACCAAAATAAAATAAATGTAAAACTTGGTATTTATTTTTCATTTTTTGAAAAAGATTTTATTAATGTCATTTTCTTACCCAAGTGGCTCCATGGGGTCCCCAAGTTGACCCATGGATTGTCTTGGTCGGCCATGACTCATCCAATAAGGGCAGGACAAGTGTAAAGGTAATTTCATATTATTATAAAATTATATTTACCTTAAATTACACTAATTACTTTTAATCGCGATTAATAAAACATAAAAGTTACTATTCACTACAAAATTATTTTAATCCCTTTGAACCAAATTTTACATCCCAATGACAACCATGTATGTCATATTTTTGAAATTCTATTCATAGAAGTGATAAAGTGTCATTTAAACAAAAAATCATTTTTTTAACTAACACTTAGTGGTTTCACTATTCATCAAAAATTGAAGTTTTTCAGAACAATACAAAAAATTCACCCTAATCTATAATTTATATTCCGAATTCAAAAATGATGTCTATTTTAAAAAATTACAAACATATTAGTTTCATTAATTAATTTTATAATTAATTCCCGCTGTCAAAACAAATAGAGTGTTTTTAAGAAAGAATATGTATCAAAACATTGAAAATTGTTTATGTCTAATTTCAATGTGAAATTAATTCTAATAACCACCATTGGATAAAATGGTAAAATTATATTCTAATTATACTCTAAAACCACTCAATAGTATAATTTATCACTATAAATTATTTATATTAAAAAGTTGTTTTTATGTATTTTTTTCTATTCATAGAAAATTGGAAGTTCTCAGAAAATTAAAAAAATTCAACTAGGGTAATTTCGATATTTCGAATACAAAAAATGAAGTCCATTTTGAAATATAAAATTTAAATAATTTCAAAAATTGGGTATTACTATTCATAACAGCTACTTTTTTTGGTCACGGTGTGTTAGAATCTCGAACTTGCGTACAATGCAAGCTATTGCATTATTGAAAGAGAACTGTATCATGGAAGCTTGGGGTGTTACAAGTTTCATTTATCAAGAGCCTTATAATCAGTATGTGGAATTATTCCTTCAATAAATCAAGTTTGGGATCTTGTAAGTGGATATGATCTCTAATATATCATGTCATCTTCTTGACTAGGATGATGTTGGAAAATCAATTGTTTTATTGATTTATATTTTGATGTTAGGTTTAATCATCTTTTTAAATTCATCATTGACAATGGAACAATTGGGAAGTATTTATATTACTTGGATTATATTTGAATCCGTGGTGGAAAAAATGGAGTCAAATATGGTGGACTACTATCCAAGGTTCAATCCTTATCATCTTCTGGTATTTTAACAAGATAACGCCACATGGTGGATTTTGGAATAGGGCGTACTACTGTCACTCATCAAGAGGCATGGTATCAAAAATGAATTTCACCATTAAATATTCCTTTTATGAAGGGTAAATTTTATCAACTCATAGATTATATTGGAGACTCAATCACTGAAAGTAAGGTTTCAAAGGTGATAGTGTTATTATATAATCTTCCCACATAGGGGAATAATCTTCAAAAGTAGATCCTCTTCCTTCGTATTTCAGAGTGACCATGGAGATAGATGATTGGGATGATATCATTTGTGGTCCTCATCACAATAGTCTTCCTACCATGTCAGGGATGCATGTATTCGTTGAACAACCATGGCTCTATCCCACTCTCAAATAGACATGGTTGAGATATTGATTTTTGGGTAGGGGATTCACTTTTCAATATGTAGTGGGGTGATGTTTTCTTATAATATTAGCTTAAAATCTATGATATTCATATGAGGTTAACTAGGATCACTCTTTATTATTATTAATGATGAAATGGTTTCTAAGTTCAAGGGTTTTCTCTTCGAAATAGTGGGAAATTGTATAAAACTACTCTAGAAATCATCAAATCAAGCTTCCAATGTAGATTCTCAGTCATTGGGAGCGTAGGCTCAATCATTTTCTCTGACATTGGGTTACTTAAATTCCATTTTATAGAACAATATATCAATGTTGTGTGTATCACTTGATCACCAGGTGGTAGAATCAATATTAAGTAACCCTGCAAGATTGTTGAGAGATTATTTTAGGTATTAATGATATGATAAGGGGGAAGTTTCTTATATGTGGAAGTAAGACCTTATTATCAAGTCATTAAAGAAATCAATTTTTGAGACATCCATGAATTCAAAATTAGATTTCACATCACTAAAATAATTTTTTAATTGGATATTTATGATTGAATACTATTCACTCTTTTCTTATCCCTTAATTTTTAGGTTAGTTGATGTGAGATCATCCTAAATTTATCACAATTTATAGAGAACCTGATTTATAATAAATTAATCTCAAAGATAATGTCCACTAATAATTAGTGGATCATAACCATTAATCTTCTTTGAGAGGTAGAGTGAGAGTATGTGGCCCTATATGAATGAACTAGAATCTTCCTCACAGAAGGAGATAATTTCCTAGAATATTTAATTAATGTATTAATATTTGTGGTAGACATCAGTGGTAACCCCTTTGATCTCAAACTATATTGGGAACTCAACAAGTTCATGATGTTCTTTAAAAATCACCTTTTATAGATAAAGCACATCCTAGATCAAAAGATGATTTGGGATATTAGTGAGGTGATTAGGTACACCATTCTTCAATGATAAAGAAACTTCATTTTAAACATAGGGATATCTCCTTGACATGGACTGTTAAGGGGCCTATTAGTTATTGTTGAGGAACTTGGATAACTCTAGATGATTTTATGTATTATTTGAAAAGTAGAAATTTATCTCGGTGTTCATCCAAATGAATGGATCATGGAGATATAATAGAGGATGTAGCCACTATGGGATACTCTTTCTAGGCTCAAAGGAGATATTGTATTCTTTTCATCACAACATAGACTACATTTTTAGGGATAATACCTAATGTTTTGTGTGATTAATGGTTTTTTTATTATCAAGTATGAGTGAATAGATTAAGGGAAATTTAATGAAAGATAGTTTCATATAATCTCGACATAGTCATCCACTAACCACATGGGATTGATAGAGTAATAATCAAACATCCAGTTAGACGATTTCTATAAAACTAAATGGGTAGTGAAACATCCTCCTAATGTGGAAGAAAAAAATTTAATGAGTGTTATCATTGGTATTTTTCACTGAAAGAGGCTCTTAACCATCCTTGTGATTATGATATGGATTATTTCTAGGTATTAGGGTTAATAAATTGGTTGATGTTAATTATATCGATAAATATTTTGGGGAGGGTATAAGAATATTTATCCATGTATTAATTAGTATATGGTATTGATTAATAAAATTTTATGCTTTCCAATTATCAACTACTCTGATGCTCAATTGGGGACATTATTTCATTCCACAGAGTCATGTTCATAATTGGGGTTTGTATACATGCTTGTGAGAGTCACCTGAGGATCTTCCATTTCTAGTTTTTCGTGATTTAAAATATCCCAAATCCGTTCCTTAAATGATTGACACTATGTTATGGTGTTTCCCAAGATTCTATGGTATGAGAAACAGTTCAGACGATTCGTTAGTCTATCCATTTAGGTCTTTATGATCTCTATGATCTTTAGATTTCTTTTATCTAGGGAATAGATAAAGAAGTTAAATAATTATACATATTTGAAGGAATATACCTTTTTCACCATGTCTATAAAATTTATGAATTATATTCTTTGATAGGGTCCCAAAAGAAAATGTTTCAATGTAATCATGTTATGGGAGAAGATTAATCTATAGGGCTTCCAGGAGTCAAATCAAATGAGGGGACAGGGTCTACATGGTGAGAGATGTTTCTTCTCTTCCTACCATTTTCACAAGCACATAAAATAATAGAAGAAACCATTTCCTAGTCTATCATGTCCACCTCATGGGGAATGGATACCTCAAAAAACACTTCAAATCCTCCTAAATATCTCAAATTGTTTAGGGTCAAATCCAAATCATCAAGGAAAGTCTGTAAAAATAGTACAAAAAATACTATTAATAAAGTTAAGAACTAAGGGGGTATATTAACCCCATTTAAAAATAATTAAAATAGGTTAAATGTGTTATCTATAATTCCTTTCACTTAAATTGGTTAGTGATAGTATTCTTTCGTAAGGTAGATCTGAACTGGTAGAGAATTTTTCTCTGATATCCTCTTAGTTGGTGATGGACCCTAGTTCTATATGGTAAATAAATATATAAATATATACTTCCAGAGTATTTTTATAAAACTATATTTTATCTAATTTTGTATAACATATAGTAACCAACATTGGGAAATACTAATGAGTGAAGGGTAATGGTGATACTTTGTGTCACTTATTCCATTGTTGGAGGAAAATATCAGGTCTTTGAATTACAAAAATTGGTTAATGGGATGTTCCCAATGGAAGTATGGTTTGATTCATGGAGATACTAAGGACCATTTCATATAAATTTATTTTATTTATGTAGTATGAGAACTAATCATGTCATCAAGTGAGGATTAACTACATGTATCTTCCCTTACTTGATCGGTGACTCATAATTTGGAGAAGTTATAATCAAGTAGTGGGAAGTTTTGATGATCTAATAGAGAGGGAGACGTAGGGAATATCCAATCATGTCTTAGATGAGTATAAATTGTTTATTTATTCATGATTTATCAACCAAGGATTATCCATTGTTAGGGTTCTATATGGAGAACATTGAGCCTTCTTTAACATTCTTCCAATTGTAGTTTTACTATATGAGGAGGTTTAGGGAGAGTTGTCAGCTGATCTCATGCTTTTAATGAAAACTATTAATCCTAGAATCTTCAATTGTTGTCTTGGTGGATACAAGTGCACTAGAGTAAATTTTCATTCCATTAAACATGTTAATTTTTCACTAGGTGGTAGGTATAAGTACTTTAATATGAAATCATAGGCCCAAAGACTATCTCAACTAATTGCAGTAGACTCTGGAAAAAGGGTTCACCTTTATCGATAAGTCATCTCCTAGAAAACATCTTCATGTACCATAATTCCAAAATTGTGTTCTTGAGTGTCATATGGATCCATATTTATGGAATTCACCGAAGAGGTTTTTATAGATAATGTATCATTGGAACCATAAAGGGGGTCACACTTTGAATTTTTTGTTTCTATTTGAGATGGTTTAATTTAAGAGTGGCATACTAACCATAGCCTATGATGCATACATAGAGTGACTACAATTTAGTAACATAGTGGAACAAGGTGATGGTTTTAGTACATACCAACATGAATATTTGATAATATAAATTCATCTCTACATTTAGTGATACTATAAGTGTCGTGATCTTATACTTTTAACAAATATTTTTGAGTGATTGAAGGTGTTCAATGCTTATATAATTGGATATTTGATTAATCAGAATGTGTTTTAACATCACCCATAGATTTCGACAAATATATTATGTGTTCTCATGTGATAATATATAAGACTGAGAAATTATATATTTATGAAGGATGAAAAATGACTTGATGTCAAGGAATGGGGAAATATTCCCATAAAATTTCATCATCATCCTTACCATGTTATTCAAAATGGAATTCACGGTCGTTATAAAAAAAGGATTCTGGAGGAATATAAGAGATTAAGGGTTACCTATAATTGTTTCCCCATGTTATCCCTTTATTTTCATTATAGAAGTTCCTCAAGCATGATATTTTTCTAGTCATAGGTATCTTCTCAATAGGGATTGTTGTTATCTTTTTGGGAAGGATATCTACTATGAAAATTGGACCCTCTTCTATAGAGAGTCCCTTAAGGGTGGGAAGATTATTTTTCATGGGGAGGAACTTTATGATTATTGATGATGGTTCTAGAATATGGAAGAGTCAGCAAAATAGACATGATTGGGGACTAGGGTCATGATCCGAGTCCTGTGAAAACAACTCCCTACATGGTTGTCAACGCATTAGGAGATACGATGGATAAAACATGAGAAACCATGTTTGGGGTTGGAATAGTTATCTATCATCAAAATTATCACTATATATTCTAAACTATGGCAAGAATATCATGGGAGGGATCTAACTATTGATACTCTAGTTGAGCGGTCTTTTGCTGAAAACAATTCCAAGTGGTGGGATCCTTCCTTGGTGACACTTGGGTAGAATCCAAGGCTCCCACGACTTGGATGTACCCTAACTACACGGTTTCTAGGAAGATTTAATCAATTCACTTTGAATAAAGTATCTCAATGTAGTTTTCTGCAGTAATGGTTTAATATTTCTTATATGAGATCTATGTTTGTAGTGTCATCGTAGAACATCAGCATCATCGTCTTTATGAACCATCTTATGGTTAGGAACAAGTCATTATTTTTTTATTACTATGGATGGGGGAATTGGTAATTGTTTTTTTAATAATTTATTATGGGGAGGGTGGGTGATTGTATCACCCAAAATATTTTAGAATACATTTTCTCTTTAAATAAATTTTATGTTTTGTACGAATTTTTTGAAACCCAACATCGATCTTAAAAAGAACCATGATATATTATAACATAGTCGTTAAATTGAAAGGTATGAGTATTATTAACCACATTATGATATATAAATGTATATTAATCAGTTGAAACTAATTTATTAATTAATAATAAGTAATTAGTCAATAATTATTAGTCATTTTATACTCCCAAAAATTCATTTTATTCAAAAATGGATTATATTGAATTTTGATCATGGACGTTATAATTATTTACAAAAACATTTTAAAATTTTATTTTATTAATTAAATACAATCCTTGAAATTACCATTTAAATATTATCTTAGAGTGATATTTTGGGAATTTATTATAAAAGATTCATTTTTAAGTAAATAGTGAAAACAAATACTTTTATAAAATTGTTATTTCTTTTAATTAAATCGAGTAATTTAAAATTTCAATTATTTTTTTAATTTGATCTCATATTAAAATATTTCCCAATTAATTATAAATATTATACTTAATTATATAATAATTGGAAATATATATTATTTTGTTATAAGTTCATTTTGGCTTAAAACCCCATTTTTCTAAAACAAATTTGTTAGAATTATATATATAATTATTAAAATGGATTTATTACAGTTATATAAATTTAAAATTTAAAATTTTATTTATATTTGTAATCATGAAGTTAATTTCTTTAAATAGTTCCCTTTTCCATTATGAATAGTAACTTTTCTAAAAATATCATCACCACAGTAATGGTAAAATGAGTAGAAGTGAGTTAATATTTGAGATGTGACATTAAAGTTACCCTAAAACTATAATTTATTATATTTAAGGAGTTTTGATTAAAAATACTCATCAAATATTATATTTTATGTCAACTTTTTTAATTTTTCATTGATAATGACTCATATATTATATTTATGTAAAGAACAATTCAAAACGTCACACTCTTTTCTTATAAAAACTCTATCATTTTTATGTGGGTTTAAAAATAGGTCATGTTATATTATAAAAAGTTATTTTGGATAATTATAATTTATTTTTATAATAGTAAATTTTTTTAGTGTTAGTGATATTATAATAACCTTATATCTATATGAGAAACCTACAGAGTTCTTATTCAATGAGTAGAAGAATTTACTAGTAATTTTTTTTTAAAAAATAAATACTTTTCCTCTAAGAATCGTGAAATGAAATTAAATTTATGGGTAATTATAATGTATAAGGGGTTCATAATTTTTATTTTTTATAAATAAATGTTTTTGTTACCAACTATAAAGTAAAATTAAATGACAATTCCAAAAAAATAGTAATTATATTTGATATTGTATAATATTTTTTAAATAATTTTCAAATAACTAAAATATTTAATGAGGAAATGGGGAATGGTATGTCTTCAGAAATTTCATAGATAAATAATTTTTCCAATTTTTAACTTATAATTAAATTTATAATCTTTTAGTTTAGAAAAATTTGTTTCCATATTTAAGGTTAAAATTAGTTAATGAAGGGGGTAAACCAAAATATATGGTTTAAAATTCCCTGCAAACATATAATTTTTTTTCAAGGGATTTCCAAAATACCCTATCAAATATTTCAATCATTTGTCATTTTTTACCACTTTAAAATGAAAAATAATTTATTATATTTAAACATTATATGTAATTACTAGTTTTTCCTTTCTATTACTATAAAAGTACACCACCAATCCTCAATTATTCAAAAAATGTTCAGACATTTTGCTCAAACAACAATAAAGAACTCTTATATAAATCATTATCCATGTTATGGCGGTTCTATTATACTAAAAAGACCATCCATAAGGCCCTCTCTAAGAGATGTAGTGGAGGTCTATCGAATAAGAGGTAATCATTTTAACTGATCTCTTTCATTTTACATCTTCTCTTACCTCCTTTAATTTTGTCATAAATTTTAAAATTTAATAAAATCCTTATATCCCATTTAATATTGTGATATTTTATTTATTTGAAAACCTCTATCAATTTCCTTTCTATTAATTGGGAAATTTAAGTATCACAAGTGTGTGTGTGTGGACTATCACCTCCACCTAGTAATATGAAGCATTTTACACCAACATCATTCATGGTGGGTCATTATGATGAATTTTATATTCATATATGATAATTAATATTTAATTATGATTATTTATTTATAATATCATATCTAACATCCTATCTTTTCATCCATTAGAAAACTATAACGTCGCGTGTGCGTTTGTGTGGACTACCACCATCATAAAAACATGTGATTAGTTTTTTATTTCCTATTTAAATGGATAGTAATAATGAAATATTTAGTGATTAAATAAAATTTAATGGAGAAATAATAATTTTGTATAGGTTAATAATAATTTAACTTTCCTTCATTCCATCCATTAAAATGTAAAAACATCACTCATGTGTATATACATACTATCCTCTCCACAATGTGGTTTAATTCATTACCCTCACCAATTTATTTAAATTATTATGAATGTTTTTATAATTACTATATATAATTATTATTACATGATTAATGTTATTTATAAGACAAAACCATAATCAATATACAGTGATTAAAACCATTGAATCGGAACATGCATAAAAAATAAAACGATTATTATAAGAAATACTAATTTTAATAAAGAATTATAAATAAAAGGGTAATAAGATCTTATAAGTAAATAATATTTGCTATTTTATTTATGAATATAGTTCATTAATATATTCATATCAAATATATAATTATTATATAGAATGTTCGAACTTATACAAGGAAGGGAGAGAATTTAGGTATGGTTCTTCATCTCAATATTATTTTGAAGAAACATGTTTGACTTTATGCAAATATTTATGTCAATCATGTGTTTATATTGATCCTTTCACATGTTATCATGAATCATTCATAATTTTTTTTAAAAAATTTATAACTCAAATTAATTCATCTATAGGGTTTTGGTTGGAATGTTTCCACAGTGGTAAGGGTTTTTCCATATGAAATAATCATGTTTGGGAAACAAGTTATATTATAAACCTATCATATTTAATGAGGTGTATCTAATTTCCCACTTCCATTTTATATTATGAATAAAATTATATTTATGGTGTTTATATTTTCATTTGAGTTTATTTCTTTCTCCGTTTTAGGATTCAAAATTCACTAAGTAGTAAATATTTTTTTTTAAATCTAATTTTATCAAGATTATTTATGCTTAAATTTACATTAAATAAAATTATATGTATATTTTAACTTAAAATAAATATAATTTATTCTAAAATGGTTATTTATAGGGGTTTTATGTATTATTACAATTTTCTTTTCGTTGGTTCTTAAAATGATTATGATTTTTTTAAAGAAAACCAACCTTATTTCCAATTTGGTCAAAGAATTGTTTTCATCCATGTCAATACCCTTAAAATAAGTATGAATTTTTTTAAATATAATTGAAATTATTTAAATAAAAAATTTAATTTCCATTTAATTTATTTAGTTTTTTTTTTAAATTTAATCTTTTGAAATATTTCATTCCCAATAAGTCATTTTTTAGGTTTTCCCAAAAATGTGAATAAAATGTTTTATTTTAACATATAAAACATGAACAAATTTTGCTTCATAAAAATAGTTCATTAGATTAATATTAATTTTTAAATATCCATTTTTATGTTCAAATAAAATTATTTTCTCAAAATTCAATATATTTTTTGTTGAAGAGTTATCATTTAAATATAATATTTTCACGTTTTTTCTATGAATGGTTTGAATGATTTGTTAATGGTGTTTTTCATCAAGATTAATTATACTTTAATGATTATGGTGATTCATTGGGGATATGTTCTTATAACACTATCCAATTATTTTATCTGGATATCTTACAATAATACTAATTTAATAATGATTCTTTGAATCCTGTTCCATTCCTATGTGTTAATTTAGGAAAAAGTTGAGGAAAAGACAATTTATTAATAAGTAAAACACAACAAGAAAGTAGAGGAATGGGGTTAGACAAGACAATATTCCTTCATTCATGATTATGAAAAAAGTTTCAATAATCAAAACCCAAACGATTGTAATCATCATAATCCCAACTAGATTTATCTAACGGAATGAAAACATTACCTTGAGTACTTTTCCCTCTTGAGATAGATCAAGTTCTCATAGTAGGAATCTGGTTCGAGTAGTCCTTCAACATCCTTGTCTTTTTCAAATGTGTGGATGAGAAGCCTTGAGTGTCAACCATTTTTTCCTTTTAAATAGTATCTTGATACAAGACTTTCTTTGGTGATTCTTCATTCACTCTGTCTGTCCAATTTCCTCAAATTTTGATTAGACTCCACTTCTTATTAATTTCCACAGTTATCTAGGAACCTGTATTATCAGGACAGTTAACCAAATCAGTAGAATGACTCGGTGTCCCCCATTATCCTATAGTTTCATTTGTCTGGATGTAATCATTCACCCCTCCTTGAAATATTTATGAAACCCATTTATTTTATATGGGTTATGTTATGGTCATATAATGAAATGTTTATGAAATCAGTTTCATTTTCCTGGGTTATGATATGATGATATGATGAATGTTTTGTGATCTTGTTTCTTAAATATATATGATTTCCATTTTTAAATGGTTGGTCTTGAAATTATATATATCTCCAATGCATTACGTAAGGATGGATGTATCATGAGATAATATAAACAAGAATGGGTAATAATATTAGTTTAGTGAGGTAATTTTTATAGTATTATATTATATGGAGTGAACCTTTCATAAGTGATTTGTGGAGTGTATAGTGAACCCAGTCTACTAGGATAACCTTATAAGTGATCGCTGACTAAGGAAATATTTCCTTTACTTTTATGTATGGAAATAAATTATGTCTTATTCTAATGATATGTTCACATTGTTCACAATTGATTGTTGATAATACTATACTCTTTTTACTTATGTATTTTGTAATGATAAAACATTGGGTTATGATATATTATTTATGATCATTGAATAATTGGAAATTATTATTGTATGTTATGACCATATTCTCATTCCCTAATACTTATATTAAGATCACTTATGATCATTGATCCATATCTCCTATGTTTACACATACATAGAATCTTATCTCACCCTTTATTTTCTTTCCTTTCCTCAGGTTATGAATAAGTGTTTTATGTTGGGGTTGACTAAGAAGTTTACAATGTGATATTGTCTTTATGGGAGATATTAAAGATCCTTCAATAAATAAGTTGATTATATATGAAGTATCCAATGACACTAATCCTTTGTGTTAATTGGGAATGTATTATTGTTAAATGTATTTAATATTAATCTAAAATGAATCAATATTAATGTATTTTGTGCTCAATTCATTATAGATGGATTTAGAGTATGGACTAGTCACACATGGTAATTAAGATTTGAAAAAAAATAGTGAGAACCCTTGGTATAAATATAAGTTTAAACAACATTACATGTTATGGTAATGAAATAAGAGATGTCTTCTTAAAAATATATCCATATCTAGATACTAGAAAGTAGATGAATTTTTGGAATTGATTTACCATTGGGTAACACCATTAAAATGGATATATTGGGTATTAAATCTATAGTCTCTAGTACATTATAAATTTCCACAATACATTAAATATGGACACAAAATATAAAGCGATATTCTATGGTAAATTTACATTTTATTTATGAACCATTATGGGGAATAAAATGGTAAAAAAAATGAAAACATATAATATTCCAATGTGATATGGGATAAATATAAAGTGGCATGGTTTGATAATTATATGTTTGAGCATTTATTTAAAGTAATAGAAAACCCTTTTGATATTTTATGTGATTATATTTTAAGACGATTAAGTATATTTTGGAGGAAATTTAAGTTAATGCAACCCTTTGGTCCAATAAATGTTTTAGTGAAAATTTTATTTCAGGAATAATGGTTTTATATTTTGTGGACATATGTTTTTTGTTATTGATATCCTTTAGGTTTAGTATGATATTTATTATTGAGGTAATCATGGTTAAAAATAATGTGATATGGGATAAACATAAAGTTTCATGTTTTTATAATTATATTGTTTACCATATGTTTAAAGGGATAAATACATCCTTTGATTTAGTTTCTATTAATTTAGATTAAGGTATTATTATTTTTTCAAAAAATATTTTTTTTGTAAGGATATCAATGGGATTGAAAAGTGACTTCATGACAAACTGATTTATTATATTTTTGAAAAATTAAATTTTATTAGTAAAATTATATGATTAAGTTAAAAAAAATTATGAAGGAATATTAAGTTAATTTATCAATGGATATATGATATTATTGTGGTTTTATGGTGATTATGTTTGACTTGGGAAAGGATGAACATATTTAATAAGGATATATGATAATATAATTCATGTGTTTATTATGTTTTATTACTAGAAACATTATTTTTTAGGGATAAATTTCAATGATGAACATTGATGAAATATTTCATCAAACCATTTGGATTTTTTGGTATTGAATTTGGTCAGACATAATTTGGGGGAGTCATAAGGTTAAATATTTATACAATGGTTTAAGTGAACTTGGGTATTGTTTATGGTTTAAGAGATCATTGTACTATTACATCATATGATGATTTATGTAAATTAGATAACTTATGATATCCATTTTGATTTCGGTAAATATATAGAGATAAAAGGAATGATTTATTATTCTCTATAGATATTATCAACTATTAATAGTTACCTTTAATGATTTAGTAATGAAATATTCATCTTGAAAATTTAGTTCATGGAGTAAGAAGTGAGATAGAAGATAAATTGGATCAAAGCACAACAAAGGGATAAAATTGTGACTACATAATAGAAATTAATCAAGTAGGTATATTATATCCTACACACTAATAATATCGTAAATGACTTCCTCAACTCAAGTAATTAGAAGATAAATCCATAGAGTCATAAGTAGAATGTATTACTCATAAATCACGCAATGTTTTTTGAAACCCATATGTATTATAATTAATCAAATATTATTTTCAGAAATACTTTATTAGGAAATAATGTGTCACCTAGTAGTGGCATAGAAATTAGTTATCATGATAAAATCTACATTATGTTTTTTTAATATGTCATTATAAATCCATTATAGTAATATTTTAACAAAATAATGTGGGAAATTTTACATATGGGGGTAGAATGTAACATCCTATGGTTTTTGAATATATTTGATATTTAAATAAATTGTAATTGTTCAATAGCATACTTCAAATGAAATACAGATCTTAAGACGAACAATGATATATTATTACCTAAAAGTTAAATTGATAGTTATGAATTGGATCAACTAAATTATGATATATATATATATATTTAATCAAATTAAATTTACTTATTAATTCAAAATAAATTAATATACAGTATTAAGTAAATTCATTTTATGCTTTAAAAAAATCCCCAAAAATTGGTTTTATTTAATTATGTACATAGAAATTATAATTAATTTCAACAATAAATTTAAATTTTATCTTAATAAGTGAATTGTTTTAAATCACCATGTCAATAAAAAAATATGTGGAATTTTTTGGGTTCTTTTGAAATTTATTTTTAAATGAATTGTGAAAAATACTGCATTTTTTTAAAACTATCATTTATTTTTAATAAATAAATTTATATAAAAGTACAATTATCTTGTTATTATGATATTGAATTAATATAAATATCCTATTATTATAAAAAAAAATTATTAATTATATATTAATAGATATTATACTATAATTTTCATAAGTTCATTTTTGGGACAATTTGTTTTTCTAAAAAAAAAATTTCATTGAGTTTTACACATTTATATTAAAATTGATTTATTTTATTTATATAAATTTAATCTTTATAAATGGATTTTATATTCGGAACTATTATGTTAAAATTTAGAATATATTCAACTTTTATATATTTTATATTTTAATAGTAAACTTGGTAAAAAAGATGTCACCACGATTAGGGTAAAACTTATAAAATAAGAATAAACATTGGGATAACACTTTAAAATAACACCAACAAAATCCTTTAATATATTTTATTAGTGGGTTTGGACTATCCTCACCCATTATTCTATGTTATGGTAATTTTTTTCATTTTTCATCAGAGATTGAATCTAATATTTTTAGGTAATGAAAAATAAATAATGTCACTTCATTTTCACAGAATAAAAATTTTATTTTTTCTGTAGGAAAAAATGTATATGGTTTGAAAAAAAAATTATTTTGAATATTAATAATTTTTTTATTATATTATTATTTTTAATATTTTTATTGAAGGTATAATTACATTAAATGACAATATAATTCCTTCATAATGATTGTATGGGTAGCCAAAAAATTTAACAAATATTTTTAAAAACATTAAAATAAATATGTTTAGGATGAATTGTTTTCACACCAAAAGATTTTGTGAATTTTTTTCAAATAAATTTAATATTTTTTATATTTTTCATTACATATTCCACATATTTTATCTGGATTGAAATACAACACTAATGTTAAAAAAAACATTCCATATTATTAAAATAATATTATATGATAGATATCGCATAGTCATTAGAATGACATGTGTGAAAAGTATCAATTATATCATGAAAATATATGGATTAAAAATTCATTTAAAATTAATTATATGAATATAAGTTAATTAGAAATTAAAATAAAAACTATTTTAAAATAAAGGAAATCTTATGTGAATAATATATATTTTATGAAACCAAACGTTTTTTACAAAAAAATTATACAAAACACTTTTAGGTAATCTTTTTTATTAAATTGAAATAATATATAATTAATCATATATTTATAATTACTCTTATGTGTCTTTCTTGATTAGAAACATGAATAAATCCAATTTTACGCTTAAAAACAATATTTTTCAAAATGTAGTTTTGGAAAATTTTTGTGCACTTATTTTTTAAAAATAATTTTTGAAAATTTTAATAAATATATTTGGCATAATAAAACTAATTTTAAGATCGTAATATAAAAATTATATTAGGGTAAATTGTTTTTATAATTTTTTAAAAAGATTAATTTTATGATGAATGGTGAAAAATAAATAATTTTTGTTCAAAATTTCTATTTCATTTAATTTATTTGTAAAGATAAATTATATTATAAATTTGGTTTATATTGAAATTAGGAAAATTATATATATTTTAATCTAATTTATTTCATTTTATCCATTTTACTTTTGAATTTTTATCAAATTTCATTATAAACATTCGAATATTTTTTATTTGAAAACCTACTTTTTCATCACCTCTACGTGATTAATTTTAATTTTATATTTTCCAATTATAAGGATTAAATTTAGAAAAATTAATTCCATAATTTGAATCAAAATGATTAATTTTATCTCATAATGTAAAATTAATATAATCCTATATTGAATTGAATAATAGAAAAAACTAGTTACCATGGTTAAGGAAAAAATGGGTATATTGAGATGTTAAACTAAGAAGATATGGGTTAAAATGACTATAAAAAATTTCGTTTATTATATAGAAATAATTTGGTCTTATCCTTTTTAATATATGATCATTTTTAAGCTATTATCATGGTAATTACCTTTTTATTTTTGTTTCTTTTGTAAAATTTCCATGTAGTTTCCAAGTGGGTTTTCCCCCACTTATAAAAGGCAACTGCCACCCTGCACTTCATCAAAACTATCAAGATATATAATTTATAAATATCCTTTTAATATACCTCCCCAATGTATTTTTATATGTTCCAGATCTTCTGATCTTCCTAAAAATACCAACAATATGGTCCTTAATAAGAGATCCAAAGCAGGTGCTTCTAAGCGAAGGTAATTGTCTTCACTAAAATATTTATTTTTCATTCATATTTTTTCAACATTTCATTTTTTATTAACAATTAAAATATAATAAAAAATCATATACAATATACAGATATGTTATTATGTTAATTTAATAACCCATATCCTTCTATAATTTCATCAAATGGGAAACAAAACTGATTATCTTGTGTATGGAGGACTACCACATTGTGATTCACCATAAATAATTTTCAATCACCAACTATAATGGTTGGGTGTAATGATAGATTTATTATATATTTAATATATTTTTAACATAAATTAACTATTGGAAATATATTATCATATTTACTATTTATATATTATATTGTGTGGGGGATAGGTTAACGTTTCTCGTGTGTACGACGAACTTCTGCCACACAAAGTGATGTGATTCACCATCACTAATGATTTACATGGAATGTAATGCAGATTATGTTAATGAAAATATGTGATATATATTTTATATCTTAATGTTTCTATAAATACTAATAATTATTTACACTTATGTCGTTCTATTCGTCGAAAGATGGAAACAGTGTTCATGCATACATGTAGCCTACAGTCTCTATGAATGACACATTTCAACCATCAGCGACCAAATTTTGTTAATGAAGATAAATATGTATAAAATTAATATATATGATATTAATTTCACATTTAATATTTTCTATATAATTTAATTATGATCAATGTATACGATCCAAAAACCTTATGAAACAATGAGACTGTTAAAACCTAGAAATAATGATTTTATAAAGTGATTATTAATAAATGTGTTTTAATACATCACAAGGAGATAATATAAGATATTATAATTTTTTGTATGTTTTTGTAAATATATTTATAATAAAAATATATTTTATATACAATATTTTTGAACATGTACCATGGAATTTTCGATTCTTGTGGTAAGATATTTCTAGTCTCTCTTAAATTTTTGGAGAAATATAAAAATTCACCACTCAATTAATTTCTGTTGTGTATATACTATCCATTAATTTATTTTATGATTGTTTTAGAGAAAATTATTTTCAATTACATATCCATTTGGGGAACTCTTTTTCATGGGGAATATGATTCAAAATTTCCAACATGATAGGAGTTTTCTGTTACAAACACATAATTTATCAAGATTTTTATGATTATGCTTCAAATATAAAAATTTATGATCCAAATCTCAATAAACTTAAAAATTGTATTCCCCTATTGTTATTATTAAAGAATACATTTCTTCTCCTAATCTCCCTCTCTTTATGAATACATAAATTCGAAATAATTTTATTAAAAAATTATTTTTATCTATCTTTGATGTTGAAAACCCTTTTTCTTACAAAACAATGTTTTCTAAAAAATGTATCCAAAATATTTTAACATAATTTAAATTATTTTTTAATGAAATTCTTTCTATTTTTATATTTTAATAAAAAATTTTAGATGGAATCTTCTTTTTTCTTAAAATAATTCCCATTTCTCTTTTACCAAAAATCTAAAAAAATCTTTGTTTTTTACTTGCATGATATGAAAAAAAATTTCCCACTATCATTCCCACTAAATAATTTCACTCTTCCCTTACAAATTTCAAAATATCATTTCATGGAAAAATATGTCTTTATTATTTGTAAATTTCTTATATTTTAAATAATATAATTCAAAATGAAATGGATTTTGAAAATGTTTTATGTTTTAAAATGTTCTTTTAAAAAATCAAATATAATTTCCTCATTAAATGATTTAAATTTTTTATAAATGTTTGTTTATAAATTTTTAATGTTATTTTAAAATAAAATTAATTTCAATATGTTTTATCTATTAAAAAAATTTAATGAAAATTTATTTTCATAAAAAAAGTTCCTCATGATTTATCTTTCAAAATCATTATCTATTTAAGATAAAATCTATTATGGTTACACATTCTTTACAATGGATATAATCCAAGGATATAATTCTTATTCTATCCTTGAATATTTTATGTTTATGTTCAAATGTTTTTTATGAAACCAATTTTTCTTCTATTGGTTATTCCAATATAAAATTATTGTGAAACCCACTTATTTTTCCATGGGTTATGATATGAAGAAATGATTCTGAAACCAATCTCTGTTACACAGGTTATGAAATCATATCATGTTAATGAAACCCATTTCATTTTTTGTTGTATGATCTTGTGTTACACATATGTATTTTTTTAATTATGTAATGGGTGGAACTAATATCTCGATATAATTCATTGATAGTTATATCTTATGAGAGATAAATGACAAGAATGGGGAGTAAACCAGGGTCAGTAAGGTAATTTATCTGCCAAGATGGTCTGGTAGTAATCCTTGAAAACTGTGATAGTTTGTGGAATGAACCCATTTCATTATGGTATCCTTGGTAGTGATACATGATGACTATGGAGATGATTTTCTATACTTTTGTATATTCCACTATTTAATTTCTTATGATAATGGTATGCTCTAATGGATTATGTTATTTTATTTAATTATGATTCATATCTTATGAACTAACAATATTTATGACATGACTCAATATTATGATAATTCTAATGTATTTATTGGTTTTAAAAAAATTTCATCAAGTTCTCATACCCATATGTTCATGTTATGCTTATGTATCTCTCTTGTCTACCTTTAATGATCTTCTGTGCTCACTGTTTATTATGTTTCCATCCCCCATTATATGAAGAATGGTTTTAAGTAGGGTATATTCATGAAGAGTAATTAAGTGGAATATATTTATGGGATGTATATTTAAGATCTTTCACTAAATTATATGGTTTTATACATAGTCTCCATATAAAAAAAACTAATATCATTCTCACGCATGTGGTACTACAGTTTAATAAATATTCAGGTAAAAAATGTAAAATCTAGGTATAAATAGTTTGGGTAGCTATAAGTTTTATTGGAAAATAATTTTATGTGTTGTTATAATATATATGTTATGGTGGAAGGGTTTATACTTGAAATAATTTTTTTCCCTAAACTCAATGTCAAATATAATGAATAATCCCAAGAATGAAATTAATGATATATTAGGTTATAAAATAATATATAAATGATTTAAAAATCATAAAAATATCCATATAGGAAAACGTGATGGTATATAGTTTAAAATTTCATCCCTTGATCATTTTTATGATTTTTACCTTATATGTAAATTTTTACCCCTTCAGTATTGAAAACTTTGTTACCACAATTGACCTAAAATTGGATAACGACGCGGGAAACAAAAATAGAATGTTTAAAAGGAAATTTAAAACTAAAAAAAATTATTTTTTGAATATATTTCAATATTAAGTTATATTAAAATATAAATTTTTATAACATGGTTCAACATTTATATTAAAAATAATTTATTATAAATAAATATTTTCAGTATTTCCATGTGTTTCCTTTTATCAATATAAAATGAAATCACCTCTCCAATATTCATCACCCAATTTTGATCAATTTAACTCAACAAAAACCTATAAAAAATGTTCTAAAAATCCTTTTCCATATTTTATAGGTTATTTTCTCCAAAAAATTCCATCCACATAGTCCTTGAGAAGAGATCCAAAGGAGGCATAAAAATGTGTAGGGAATCTGTTCAACAAATCAATTTCATTTTTCTTCATCGTATAACTCCTTTATTTATGTTATAAATATGTATATTTAATAAAAAAAATTATATCACATACTATGATGTTATTTTTTTTAGTTTATAAGGTTTATTCATTTCCTTTCCATCAAGTAGGGCCTAAATGTTTCACTCGTGATTAAGTGTGGACTATCGCCTCCAAATATTGATATAATTCCTTTTACACCACCATATTTCACGGTTGGTTATTATTATGTAATTATGGTATATATATTATATTCATGGATTAGTTAATCTTATGGAATTACAATATATCTTATACTATTTTACCTTCCCATCCCATGGAAATCGATAAAGTGGCTAGTGCGTATGTGTAGACTACAACCTCCACAAAGTGATGTGAGTTTTTATTAATTTCCTATTTACAAGACTAGTAATAAAGAGGTATTTAATGAATATATATTATTTTTATTTTATTGTAATTATTATATAATTATGAATTATAATTTACCTTTATTTTTTCTATCCGTCAAAATATAAAAATAGCACACATGTGTACGTGCACACTACCATCTCCATTAATTGATGTAATTAATTTTTCATCATCACATTATATAAATGGTTATAAAAATATGTATACTTATAAAATATGATACGTATCAAATATCTAAAAATCTTGATATGATTTCACTATGATTAGAGTACCACTATCCAAACGTCAAAATTGAAACATGTATAAAAAATGAGACTATTATCACCCAAAATAGTTATTTTAATAAAGAATAATTAATAAATGAGTGATATTATTTCATAAGTAAATCATATATACTATTATATTTACTATTTTTATTGACTAATAGATTTATCATCAATTTATATTTTTTATATAATATTTTCTATTACATTCAAAGAAGGATGATACTTGATGAAAGGGTTCTTTGACTAAATATTATTTCATTGAGACATATTTGATGTTATACACATAATTATGTTTATATGGTGTATATAATACTCAGTTTAAATTTCATATCATGAATAATATAGAGTTATTGGGATTTAATTTTATAATTCAAATATATTCATCCAAGAGTTTTTAGTTTTAAATTTTATAAAATGTGAAGGGTTTATTTTATCAAATAGTATTTTTGGGATATATGTTATGATATGAAACAATCAAATTTTATGAGGTTTATATGTTTCCCCTTTGATATATTTTTTTCACGAATACCCTTAGTTTCATGGTATATAAATTTCCTTTCAAAGATATTTCTTTCATGGTGTTATGATTCAAAAGTTTCGGATGTGGTAAAGGATTTTTGATTCGATCTCATTTTAATTAGGATTATTTTTTCTTGAATTTATATTGGGGGAAATTATATGGATCCTATCCATCAAAACCAATATCTTTTTTTCCAAATATAGATATTTATTTTTTCATGACCTTTCCCTGGGGGCCCGTGTCGTTACTACCCCAAACCCACCTTCCCTGGGCCAGGGGCTGGCGACTTGAACCGGAAAGGCATATCTCAAAAGGGAAGGAATTTCCTTTGATAGTGTACAAAAACACATTCAAATACATCCCATCACACTAAAAGGAGAAACAAATATACCACTAAAATAAAATATGAGTTCTAGTACAATTGAAATTAAGTGGGTCAGAATACAATGGAACTGAAAATAGAAAATTACAAAAGGAATCTCTGATGGCCATCTATGGAAAACCCCACATGATCATAAGTGTAGTGATTATATTGAAAGAAAAAATAGTATATCCTACCCATCCAATCATACTAGGTACAACATGGTTTGAGGCCCCCAAGTCCATCATTATAGTATCCGTCAGTTTCGTCCCCCTAAGAATATTTGTCGAAACGTCGATCGTCTGCACCAGACACAACACGTGCGAGCGAAGCCCGTTTAGGTGTGAGTATAAAAATATGTAGTCGGGAACTTGAGACCCATAAATGTATTTCAGAAATCCACAAATGAAAACACCACAATGAAAATACCACTAATAATGAACCCAACCACATAGCACAAAGTAAAAGAGGTAGATTTTACCAGTTAAATTCAAGTGTAGTGCTTGTAGCATCCGAAGTCATATCATCAAACTCTATTTCTCCTAGAGAATTCCTCCACTATCATGTACAAGGGGCCTACTGGGTAACACAAAACCACTTCATACTAACCTTGGACTGCTGTGGTACTCATCCCTAATGACTATCATGTGTTTGCTGGTTCATACAGAGATGCTCTCCACTATGGGCATGTCAGGTCACACATAACTACTTTCCACCATAGTCAAACAGATGTACTCCTATCAAGTACCATGGTTTTGTTGGGTCACCTTGAGCCACTCCCCACCATGGTCCTACCGGGTCACATAGAGTTGTTTCCCACAGGGCTGTCGTCGAGAAGTCTTTAGGTCTCAACCAACCACATGGTTCCGTATATAAAACACTGTGGAGAATTTATCATCATGCCATTCATCGCATCTCATCATCCATTAATGTCTACATAAAATCATTCCAAAAGATCCACCTCTTAAAGTGATTACCAACACCACTAACGTCTTGTCAATGTGACACGCGACATGGAAAATATGAGCATTTTAATAAACAAGGGTCTGGTTGCAATGGAGCCATGTCTGACCCAGTCTGACTGACCCGTCCAACCTGGCTCGGGGGTCCCACATAAATCCAGTTTAGTTACAAGGACTCAAACTGACCTGGTTCGGGTCTGGGTCCGTCTGGTCAGGCTTGGCCGTTGGGCCAAACTCAATAGGCCTTGCTGGACCTAGCCCAGATTACCCAAGGATTCAACCCATCGGGTTTCCCGGAGACCCAGTCTAGTCCATCCCAGCTAGAAGGGAGTGTGTTTGGCCTACTGGCATATGTCCAGCCCACCGACATGGGTCTAAACCGCTCAGTCTCTAGTCCAGCCTATTGGGATGGGGGTGCTGCTCACTAGGATGGGGGCGTGGCTTGCCAGCCTTACCCTGGTCTTCCATGGGGGTGTACCAGTGGTGTGTCATCCTTCCAGGATGGGGCAGCTAAACCACGTCCAACTCCAACTAGCCCTGCATACACCGGGGCCCCTCCTGTTGTGGTCGAAAGACCACGGTACATCGCCGCCTATGTGGCCTAGACGTGGGACACCCCCTCTATGTGGTGTCTGGGGCAAAATCACCCAGCCATCACAGCCATCTTTCTTTGTCTTCCTCCTACTGTGGCTTGTCGGTCGTGGCTTCCTTGCATTGTGGTGTGCCAACGGTCCCTTACACGGGCTGCTGGAGTAGCTTCGGTGGTCTTTTCTTCTACCTGTCTATGCTAAAGGGTCCCTCGGGTCGCCTCTATGCCTTCTTAGGCCCTGAAATAAAAAAACCACCACTTTGAGAATGCGGCCACCAAGAACGTATGAGAGGAGGTGATCACGCCTTCTTCGTGTTGGCCCAGGCCCTCCACATTAATGGTTTAAATCAACAAGAATGTTTTGGAATTGGATTTCAACCATTTCATTCAAATTTTGAATCCCTGATAATAAATCCCTATGAAAATTCACCCTCCCATATAAATTCGTGAATCACATATCAACTTGTTCGTGGGTTGATCCGCATTCGTTGTTTCTAGAAAAAGAATAATGGGGAATAATATTGAAATAAAAATCAAACCCCTACCTCTATGATGTTTGATGCTGAGGTGTTCATCCTCGAGGATTCATGATGCCGATGCTTCCACTTCCTGCTCTATTCTTCGAGTTGCGTCGAAGCCGTTGATGATACACTAGTGCATTGTTCTTCATTCTTCATTGTAGAGGGATTCTGCCGGCGGTGCATCAGTGGTTTACCGAAATTTTTTAATCCCCTAACTCTAACATGTGGTAATTATAAATATGAATCAAAAGTGAAGCAACACTACACCCATTAATTATGCTCAATAAATTAGCTACATTTAACAAGACACATTTAATGGGTCATTGTGATAACAGTGTCTCAATTTTAAACGAGCCTTTATTGCCCCTCCATTAATGTGTCTCATCGTCGTCTCATCGCTGCACCGTAGCATCACCATCTTCCACTCAACGATCATAAAAAAAATTCTTTTAAAATGTTTTATTATTTTTATCGAAATGTTAGAAAAATAAATTTTCAGGTCGGCCCTTACCAGTAGAAGTTAAGTCATTTCTATAAAAACCTCGGCACACTAAGTTCAATGGTGTCCTTGTTTTTTCGATCTGAACTCTAGTTAAAAATTTAACAAAAATAAGATCGTGCGTTTACCAAAAGTACCATAAAAAAGTTCAAATTTTTTTTCTAGGATCTATGGGCCTTGGAATCACGTGTAGTTATAGCGCACGGTCCTAGAATAATTCCATATAATTAAAAAAATTACATGAAATTTCCAAGACATTACATTCTCCCCACCATATGATTTTACGTCCCCAAAATCCAAAACAAAAACTAATTATATAGATGGGGTACTAAGTAGAAATATGAACCTCCCACACCCATGATCTCACCTATATATTCTCGTGCTACAACCAAACTTGCACCAGAGGAATAAACCACCCAAATAGGACCGACTCTTATCGATCATCTATCTCCATTGGGAACTCTGCAGATGTCTCCTTATCTTCAATGTCTAGCTCACCCTAGTCGATAAGGTATTATAGATCACGCCCATATCTACTCAACTAAGACATGTAGAATATATCATTCCCTCAGTACATCTATGTGGGAAGGGCTAGGCAGTATGCCACCTTGCCAACTCTGCTCATGATCTGATAGGGTCTAACGAACCTCAGAGATATCTTGACGCCCCAAAAAAATCTCGGCAATCCCCATCGAGGTGAGACTTGAAGGAACACATGGGCTCCCTCCGCAAACTCCAAGGGTCTTCATATCCTACCGGCATAAGACTTCGGCCTACACATTTCACTCCTCATCCATTCTTGGATGATCTTCACCTTCTCGGTGGTAGCCTGTACCAACTCCGGACTCATGAGTGTTGACTCCCCATGGTCTGTCCATCATATGGGTGATCTGTAAGGACAACCATACAAGGCCTCAAACGGTGTCATGTCGATGGTGGAGTAATAGATGTTGTTGTATGTGAACTCCACCAATGGTAGGTGGTCCTCTCAACTGCAACCAAAGTTGAGGACGCAAGCACGAAGCATTTACTCCATGGTCTGTATGTTCCACTTTGTTTCACCATCTATATGGGGATGAAATGTTGTTCTTAAGTGAATCTGATCCCCAAATGCCTCTTGTAATCCATTCCATATCCATGATGTAAAGAGTGCATCATGGTCTGAGACGATCATTGACAGAACTCCATCGAGTTGCACTGTCTCTTTGATGTAGATGTTTCCCAAGCCCTCTATTGGTTCTTACTCCTAGATAGGTAGGAAGTGAGCTGACTTGGTGAGTTAGTCAACAATCACCCAAATAAATTCATGGCCCATGGACTTATGTGGTAACCCATTCCCAATGTCCATCAAGATATTATCTCATTTCCACTCTGGTCCTTCAAGTGGTTGGGTCAAGCCTCCTGAAACATGATTCTCATCCTTCACATGCAAAAAAGTGAGGCCCCGTGAAGTGAACTCATCCACTAGTTTCTTCATTCCTAGACACTAGTACTAACATCAGAGGTCCTAGTACATCTTCACCACTATGGGATGTACCGCCAAAGGGGACATATGAAACTACCTAAACACCTCTCCCACAATATCACTGGTACTATGTTGCACCCTCTAAAAATGATGGTGTGCATCCCACCTATCTAATATTCAGCAGGAGCCCATCCTGAGAATTACTGAGCATGTCAGGCCTCACCGTAAACACTCACAAATTATGGCTCCATGACTCACTATAAGGTTAGGGGAGTAATAGTCATTGACTGAAGGTAATATCATCCATCATCATCCACAAAGGATATCTTCATCATGGATAACATCACTTTTTCCTCACTCAGAAACTGTAAACCGACCCTCCTACTATGTCCATCTACCACCACATTACCCATTCCTATAGTATAGACCATCTCAAAGTCATATTCCTGGATTAACTCTAGCCATTTCATGTGTATCAGGTTTAGTTCCTTATGAGATAAGATATACCTGAGACTCTTTTGTTCAGATTAAACTGTAAACCATTCACCCATCAAGTAGTGTTGTCACATATTGAATGGAAATACTACTTCTGCTAACTCCAGGTTATGGGTCACACAGTTATAATCATGATGCCTAAACTAGCATGAGCCATAGGTGATCAATGTTTTCTCCTGAATCCAGACAGAACCCATTTTGGTCCCTTATGCATCGTAGTAAACTACATACCCAACACCCTCCTATAGTAGTCTCAAGATTGGCTCACTAGTCTGTCTCTTCCATAGCTCTTGAAAACTGTGCTGACATTTCTTTATCCACATGAAGGGATTTCAATTTTGGGTCAAGGTTGATAAGGGTTATTCTACTCTAGAAAATTCATTCATGAACCTTCTATAGAAACAAGCCATCCCCAATAATATCTGCACCACCGTCACACTTCTGGGAACCTCCAAAGAAACCACTTCCTTTAACATAGTTGGATCTACCGCAAATCCATCATCTAAGATGACGTTTCCTAGAAAGTGGACCTCCCGAATCTGGAGATAGAGCAGGCTGATCTTACCATAAATCTGGTGCTCTTGAAGTGTATACAAGACTATCTACAGGTGTGTAGTGTGCTCCTCCTCTGACACTGAGTACACCAAGATGCCATCAATGAAGATCATGTTGAACTAGTCTAGGTAAGGCTGGAAGATCCTATTTATGAGTCCCATGAAAACTTCTGGGGAAATGTTCATGCCAAAAGTAATCACTAGAAACTCATAGTGGTCATACCAGCACCTGATGGTTTTCATAGATACATCCTCATCCCCTACATGAAGTCAGAGATAGCCTGATATGAGGTATATATTTGATACCACTTTTCTCCCTTCAGTTGGTCGAAGAGGTCATCAATTATTAGTAGTGGATACATGTTCTTCATGATCACCTTGTTCAAATGATAGAATTCCATGTGAAAACACATACTCACATCTACCATTCTGGTGAAAATAATCAGGTCTACCCATGGCGAAACACTGGTCTTTATGAACCCCTTCTCTTGCAAGCGCTTTAGTTGTACCCTCATCTCATAAAGCTTTATTTGACCCATCTGATATGCTGCTGTGGATATTGGTGTTTTCCTAGGGTAAAGGTCGATGAAAAAGTATACCTCTCTATGAGGAGATATTCTCATAACATCCTCAGGAAAAAAAACCTTGTACTCATCCACCACTATAGGGAATCTTGGACTCCTCTCATCCACTACACCGAGGGTGGGACTAGCCAAATGGTCAATGATCGAGAGCACCATCCTCTGAGAATGTATGTCTTGCGTTATAAGGGTTTTCTTATCAATAGTGAAGGAATAATTGGTCACATCTCTGTGGAAGCACCGCACTATATGACTAAAATAGTCAATTTGAGCATGGATTGTGGATAACAAGTCCATACCAAAGATGACATCTTAAGGAATCGACGCTTCTACTAGGAGATCCTAGCTGAAGCTCTTGCCTCCAAGAGTATCTCACACTACTAGAACTAGTGTGTGGTCATTGAAACATATCCTGTAGGAGTCTCTATCCATATGGACAAAGACAATGGCTCTACATGAATCTCCAATCTCCAAACGAGTGTTGTGGAAAGGAAATATTGTCTAGAACCTGTGTTTATAAGAACACAAGCTTGGGTGGAGAAGACCCATATTGTACCTCGGATAATCTCTAGAGCAATATGGTTATAAGACCTTACTTCCTAGAGCTAAGAACTCCCCTTCCCATATACTCCCTTAGGTCGGGGTAGAACACCTTGTGGTGGTGGTGGTGACACCTAAAATCATCGCCCACTACCTGCTGCTCGACCATCTCCCATGCCACGTCTGCCGCCCTACAGACCTCCTCGCTCGAACCATTGCTGCTACCTCAGTGGCCCTTTGAACATCTACTAGTTGCCTATATGATGGTTCAGGAAGTAACATACCATGTGTCCCTTCCCACCGCATGAGAAGCACTACCTGGCTCCTTGCTAACTCCCCTTGGAGTGGTTTCCGCACACTACCAACCTCGAGTCCTGGGATTGGCCTCTGAATGGCATGACCTACTTGGTCCCACGTGTATGGTAACTACCGCCTTTGAAAGACTCTGTTTCCTAGGTTCTACTGGTGGATCTAGCAGTCGATGACTGCTCTACTAAGAATCTCTCCACAAGAAGGGCTCTCTCCAACAACCTCAACTGCGTTGGGATGTAGAGAGACTACACTGATGCAATTATCTATCACATGAGTCCCTGTTCAAAGGCCCGAGCCCTAAAAAAAGGGTCTCACACCATGTATATGGACTAGAGAGATTGATTGGTGAACCCAGCTGAGTACTCAACTGCCATCATGCTACTCTTTTGAAGGTGAAGCAGATCCTAAATTCTCACAGAGCACAAGGTCGTTGGAAAAAACTCCTCCCAAAAAACCTACTATATTTCTATCTAGGCGATGGTCGCCTAATTTGGTTTATATGTGGTAAAACTCCACTATCTCCCTGATGATCCAGGAAGAAGGATCGCTGCCAATAACTTTATCTTGTCTAGTGTTGTCCTCACTGTGAAGAAGACCAATGTCACAACCTCTTGTCAGCCCTCAACGACCAAAGAATATGTATCCTCATAAACCTGGGGGGTCTCTTCCTCTAAAACATGAGGAAGGAACTGAGCCAATAAACATCCCCTTCCAGAACCGCCAGAAGTAGATACTAACTACCGAGTGGTGGTAGCATTGTTACACCACCTAGTTGGTATATCTGTCTAACTAGTACCTAAATGAATGCCTCATCTCTAAGAAGGCTATCATCTTGGACTTTTATCAAGATCTTGGTTAGTTGTCCACGTGGAGGAATCCTGAGATAGATCAAGATGTACCACAGTTCGAAGGTTATACCAGGTGAGAGGAATTTTTTTCAAAATAATGAGACACTTTTTCAACCACTGTTTTCGTGTATTGATTCCAAAACATGAATTCAAGGTCCTGATGTATGGATACGTCGGCTGCCACAACAACAATGGACCCCCTAATCTAAAGGTTGGACACACAACATTTAATAAAGATACTCAAAAAAAAGATATACTCTTAGTCTTTGAAGGGGAATGGACCACCCTCTAATACCACATTGTCATGACCCTTCCCCCAGGACCCATGTCATGACTACCCCAAGTCTACCCTCAGTAGGCTAGGACTAGAAACTAGCACCAAAATGGCATATCCGAAAAAGGAAAGACATTGCCTTTGAACATGTACACACACATGCCCAACCACATCCCAACACACTAAAATGGGATACATGTGTACCACTAAATCAAAGTTGAGTGCAAGTAAAAGTGAAAGTAAGTGGGCTAGGATACAAACCCAAGAAGAAAATGAAAACAGTAAAGTAGAAAAGGAAACTCTAATGAACATCCTCAAAAAACCCCACCTGATCGTGAGTGTAGTGAAGAAACTGTAATCCGTAGTAGTATGTCCTGACTGCCCAGTCTGACTGGGCCCCAACTGGTCCTAGGAGACCAAGTCCATAGTTGTACTATCCATCAGTCTAGTCCCCCTGAGAACCTCTGTTGAAACGTCGATCGTCTGCACCAGACACAACCCAAGTGGGCGAAGCTCGTGCATTGGGTGTGTATAACCATATTCTATAGAGACCCCAATACCCCCAGAGGTCTCTTAGTAATTCATGATGGAAAAAACCACAAAGAAAATACCAAATAGGTAATACCACAAATCAAGACCTCAACCACATAGCACAGAGTAAAAGAGACAAATCACACCAGGTAAATTCTAGGGAAGTCATAGTATCATCATATGTCATATAATCAAACTCCCAGCCGTTGGAGAACTCTACCTATATTGAGTATAGTGGGCATGTAGGGTCCCACAGAGCTGCTTCCCAATAACCTTGGACTATAGTGGTACTCATCCTTGATGAGTATCATGGGTATGTTCGGTCACACTGAGTCGCTCCACACTGTGGGCCAGGGGGGTTAAATAGAGATGCTTCACACCAGGGTTGAACTGAGGTACCTCTCAAGTCGAGTATCAGGGGTATGATGGGTGACACATTGTCCCTCCCCATCATGGGACTGTCAGGTCACATAGAGCCGCCTCCAATAGGTCATTCATTGAGCAGTCTCTAGGTCGTATCCAACCGTAGAGTTTTGTACATTGCGCACTAGGGGAACATCTCTTCAAGCCATTCGTCACATCTCTTCATCAACTAAAGTCAAAAAGATCATTCCAAAATATCTGCCTCATCAAGAGAGTCCCATGTCTGCCAAAGGATCATCAATCAGATGCGTGATCTACAAGATATGATTGTTTTAGTAAATAGGGGACTAGTTGTGATGGGGTACAGTCCGACCCAGTCAGATTGACCCGAAAAACCCATCTTGGGGGTCCCACATTCCCCAATTTAATTAGATGGGAATGAACAAACCTGGTTCGGGTTGAGGGCAGTCTGGTCTTGCCTGGATAGAGCGCTAGGCCTAATAGGCCTCACTGGACCCGACCCGGATTGCCCGAGGGTCTAGCCTGTCGGGTTGCCAGGTGACCCAGTCTAGTCCAACATAGCCTAAAGGACAAGGGTCGGCACATTGGGTGTAGCTCAGGCACGCTGGGTACGAGTCCGGTCCACTCATCTGCGGGTCCGACCCAGCCCGCTGGGAGAAGGTCATAGTCCGCCAGCCACAACATGGTCTACTAGGGGGGTGGACCAACATTGCACCACCAAACTGGGGTGCGGCAGCCAAGCGCCATCTGAATCTAGGTGGCCTCGCAGAAGTAGGGCCCTTCAAGCCATAGTTGATGGACTGTGTCACAACACTACCTAGGTTTCCCAAACACAAGACACCCCTCGAGTCACCCATCCACCACGGCATGCCCACGGGCGTGCCACCTCCACCGCCCATGGTTGCCACTTGTGGTCCCTTCTGCGGGCCACTAGAGTTGCTCTGGTGTTCCATTCTCTTACCCGTCTTTGCCAAAGGGCCCCTGAGGACACCACCATCCCTGATCAAGCTGTAGAATAGATTTTCCAACAATTCAAGAATGTGGCGACCAAAACTCAAGAGCAGAGGTGCTCGAGCATGGTTTGTGTCATCTTAGGACCTCCGCGTTATATGTTTAAATCAAGGGGGATATTTGGTTATTCAAGTTCAATAATTTAATTCCATGATTGAATCCTGGATAATAAATCCCCCAAAAAAGTCACCCTACCACAAAAATTCACGAATCACAGATCAACTTGTTTGTGTGTTGATCCTCATTCCTCATTTCTAGAAAAAGAGGAACGGGTAATAACAACGAAATAATAATCAAACCCCTGAATCATTGACGTTTGATCCTGAAGCATTAATCCTCAAGGATTCATGATGTTGGCGTTTCCACTTCAAGCTTTGTTCCTCGAGGAATATCGAACTCGATGATGATCTGATGGCGCACCATTATTCTTTCTTCATTGGGGATGGGATTCCACCGATAATTCTTCAAGGGATTTCCCACTTTTATTAATCCCCTAAACTCCAACATGTTGGACTTATAAATAGGAATGAAATGTTCAGAGATGCTGCCCCCATTAATGATGCTCAAAAAATTACCCGCATTTAATGAGCCACCTTCAATGGGTCATTAAGATACCAATATCACGGTTTCAAATGAGAAATTATTTCCCCTCCATTAATGTGTCTCATTGCTGCAACATAGTAGTGCTACAAATTCCCTATTTTCCACTCAATTATGAGCATGAAAAAAATAATTCTTTTAAATTCTTCAATTTTTTTTCTCAAAAAGTCTGAAAATAACTTTTTTACAAGACCCTTTCTGGCCAAGTTATGTAATTTATTGGTGAATCAAAATGCTCCTTTTTCAACAGAATCCTTGGATTTCAGATCTGATAATGAGTTAAAAATTATAAAAACCCACTCATGTGTTTAATTAACGTACCTTAAAAAAAGTTCAAAATTCCATTGCTGACTCTCTGGGGCTCAAAATCATGTGTCTTTAGACCTTGTAGACTCAAAATAGTTCCATATAATTAAAAAACAATTAAACATATTTTCTAAGACATTACATATTTAGTTTCTATTGATTACTCTCAATTTCCTATTTTTGTAACTTAAAATGATCAAGAAGATGTTTTTTTAATGAAAATATAACCTTATTTATAATTTTGGTAATGAACATTTCCTTCCATGTCCATAATCTTCAAAATTATTTTATATAATATATTAGATATACTTAAAATGATTGGAAATGGTTATTTTGACTAATTTTGACTATATTTACAAAGGTTTAAAATTTTTTATTTTAAAATAATTTTTTTTAGAAGAAGTCATTTTTTTTTACTATTTAAAAAAGTTTTATAGAAATATTTTATTTTTTAAATAAACATCATAAATTTTTTTCCCACTATCATGATTTTTGTTGGATTTAAATTGTCATATAATTGTTTCATTTATTTTTTTTAATGAAAAATATTTTTTCAGTATTCATTGATTTGTTAGTGAAAATTTTATCAAATAAAGTGTATATTTTATCATTAATTAAAATAATTTTTCAAATGATGTTTTAAAGGTATTTATTATCTATGTCAACATACCTCAAGGTTTTTTATAATTCACTATGTATATGAACTTATAATACCATCTACCGTATTCCTCTTGATGGATCATGAAGATCAATTCCATGATGTTTTATATGATGATATAATGATTGTTTTATGATCTCCTGGAACACATATACGTTTTTTTCATTATGATAAGGGTGGGATTGAAATTCTATATACCTCTAATTGTTTGGGTAATGATGGATGTATGATGATATAATAAGGACTAGAATATGGAGTGAACCAAGTTCAATAATAGACGTTTTATACCATGCTAGTCGAAGGAGTAAAGCTTGACTATGGAAATGATGGAACGTGGAGTGAACCAAGTCTATTCTTCTAGCCTTGGCATTGATCCTTAATTAAATAATATATTTTATATAATTATGTCTATGTAACATCCCAGGTAAATAAATAATATGAAATTTTAATATTTATTAAAATTTGTGAATTAAATATTAATTTTACTTTGAAGGGGATTTTGTGTTCGATGGCATAACCGACACAGAACAATTAGTATCTCCAAAGTCTTATATTGTACACAATGTTGAGTCATACTGAAAATAATTATAATTATATAGTATTATTAGTTCAAATGGTAGTTAACGTATAACTGTTGTATGGGTGGGAATGAACAGAACTGACTAAAATATGATTACACATGTTTGTTAAATGTTTTTACTTTTACCCAATAACTTTTAGATCCTTAAAATGCGAATAAATCCAATTTTAAGCATAAATACATTAATATTTTTCTTAAAAGTTGATTTCACACACTTTGATTGAGAACGCTATTAAATATAGTTTTTTTTTTAAATTTTATATGTTCTATAAAAAAAATTCTTATTTATAATCAGGACATCAAAATTTAGTTTTAATGAAATTTTGTTATTTTTCAGATAATGTTAGTTTTTTAAATGAACCGTGAAAAATACAACATTTTAATTATAAAATGCCTTTTCATCTAATTTATTTATATTGTTAGATTATATTTTTAATTGGTTTTAAAGTGTAATTATATTATATTTTTATAAATTAATACAATATTGGTCATTGGATTACATTTCACTTTGAAATTGGATATAAACATGTGTCAATATATTTTTAGTTATTATTTTTTAAAAACACGATTTTTGTTTTGACAACAAGATTTAATTTTAAATTAATTTCTTACACTTTGTTGTTTTGGATTTGGAAAAATGGATTCTATATTTGGAATATGGAAGTCCAAATTCTGTAAATAGGTATCTTTTATTTTTATTCATTATGAATATTTACTTTAGTAAATATTTTATTTACTATGGTTAATTGGTAAATCCGGTAAATAAGGTTAAACGAATATTATTATAATAATATTAAATTACTTTAACATGTTTTATATTTCTATTGGTTTATACATTTTCCACCATGGTAATCCTAGGGTCGAATTTTGGAACCCATGGATCCACCTGGGAGTGATAATGACACTTTATATTAATTGATTTTATGTAAAGACAAAAATGACTTAAACATATATCTTTTAGTAAATAAATTTTTACACTGGGTAATAGATGTTATATCTTAGACTATAAATTTCATTTGAAATATAAATATATTAACTAAATCATGTTATTTATTATAATTTTTTAACATCAAATAAATAATGTTATTTATGACACAATAATGATGTAGTGTTTACCTCATTAATGAATGATTTAAATAAATATGATTATAAAAATTAAAACAATATCCAAAACCTGTACAATTCTTATTATATGATTTTATTTCGAAAAATAGTCATCTTATATTTTACTTTAATGTGTTTTTGACCTTTTGAAACCGAAAATAAGTTTATAATAAAATAACACTTTCAAACATTCCTAAACAGCCCCTCCTCCCCCATATAAAAATCCCTCAAATGTAACCCATTACATGCACCTATCAAGCCCCTTGTCTCATCAACAATCTACCCAATTAATCTCCCTACAACCCTCTCTTCATCCTAGAAGCCTTATTTTTGGCATAAGGCACTTCAATAAATCCTTTTGGTTCAAACCAAAGGGAGTCTCCTGATTTAAAGGTAACATATTCTATTACATTCTTTTGTTCTATTTTCCTTCTCCAACCCCCTAAAATCTATTTATTTCATTATTTTTATAAAACCACCAGTATTTTAAATATAATATGTTGTTTTTATGAGATTTATTCGAACTACACTTCCATACACCTCATTCTAATGGGTAAAGTACATCCGGTTTCTGAGGACGGTAAATTACTGCCTCACGAAACGATGATTGTTCAATATTCTCCTACCACCTATAATGGAGGAATTATGATGGAACTGTATTTATATATGATATATATTATTTTTTTGTTTTATATATTCTTCATTAATTTTTATTTACATACATTCCTTTATGCTTTCCAATATGTGTAAATACAATAATTAAATTTGAGGAAGTGCGGACTACCACCCCCTCAAGGTGATATGATTCATTTATGACATACATGGAATGTTTAAAGGATGTAATTAATAAAATTATGTAAAATATATATAATATTAAATTCCAATTTAATTAATATATACCTACATATCATTCAATTTCCATTCCTTTAAAAATTTAAGAAAATGAAAGTAGTGTTCATGCGTACGTACGAAATATCATCTCGATGAACGGTACATTTCATTACTTATCTCCAAATGTTATTTAATATTATATATGTATATATACTAGATATATATGATATATATGATATTTAAATCATTAATATTATTTTAGAGATAATATAATCATTCCCACATGGAAAAATTGTAATTATAACAAGTTCATTTTTACTCCAGTTCTGAACATCGACAAAATGTATGATAGGAACACAAATAATTAAATAATTTTTTTAGCAAGGTAATAAGTGATATAAAAGAAATAATAAAATTGAAAAACTTTCTCATGAAATTCAAAATTAACTTATTTTTATAATTCATTAAGAAAATGGAACAAACAAGTCAAGTCAGACATGAGGTAAGGGGTTTCTTATCTCACTTTTAATTATGTGAGATTTCCATTATTCGCTACATATTTGTTGCATGTGGTGTATTTTGTACTGAAATTTTATATATATTATCATTATTATATTTATATTCATGGTATTCTATGATTAATTTTTTGGTTATTAACTTTTGGTATTACGAGATGATTTATTACAACATGGTAAAGGGTTTTCATCTCACTGTTTACACCCTTGAGATTCAAGCTATATTTGCCCGTATTTCCATTTGTGTGGTGTTTGTACTTCACATTATTGTATTATTTGTATAATATATATTAATTTATTGGGATTTACATCAATATTTTATGATCCTTCTTTCATGTGGTGTATGTTTTGTAAGTTACAAATTGGTAAGGGAACTTTTTAACCTAATTTCCATTCCTTGGGATAATTTTTTAATTCTTAATTATATCATGCTATGATTATGTGTAGAATCACTTCTTATTTATTTATGTTTTAATTTCCACTACCCTTTCTGTGGATATACTTTTGATACACATAATCACTCCATTTATAAATTATCATGTCATTGATATGAACTTGATAAGGGTTATCATAACTCAATTTCCATTCACTGTGTTAAACATCTAAGTCATTGGTTTTGTTATATAAAGAACAAGTGTGGATTTAATCTTACTGATTTACACTGAATAACCAATAATATTGAATGTATTTATATTTTTCACACATTATTATGTAATTTCTTTTTCCTTAATGTAAGGATAAAATATTTATACTGGATTTCGTCTCAATTTACATTCCATTGAGACTACATTGTTGTTATGCACCAATTCACTTTTATATTGTGTTAATACAGTCCTTTGGAATATTATATAATGAATCCCTTTATTTTCATGATATTATAATTTTTTTATTAATGTTATTCTTCAATTATTTCTATTCAAGCATATCTCATTTGGTTAGGAACTCTTTAACAAAAAAATATCATTTTAAATGTTTTAATGAATTATTCTTATAAATAATTATCATTATTTTCCATGTTATAAAAATGGTTTTAATGATTTATTTATAAGGACATTAATGTTTTGAAATTAAAATTTCATTCAAATAATTCAAAGTGGTATGGGACACTTGGATTAAAAATATCTTTATTAAATATTTTAAATGGTTTTGAAAATTGTTTGATAAAGCATTGAATATTTCAATATCTTGAAATGATATATTGTTCTTGAAATGTCGAAATTTTATGTTTCATATATACTTGTTTTATGTGTTATGAATATTTTTTGGTTATTGGGAATTCTTTTATGTATACGGGTGGTTCCGTGATAAAGCTAGGGTGGTTGAACTTGAGATAGCTCTCTAATGCTTTGGGTAACGTGAAAGAGGTTAATATTAATGTTTCTCCTAAGATATTTAGTGAATATACATTGATGGGTATTCCAAATGTAACTCCCTATGTAGCTGTGCAAGCTATAATTTTTGTATGTTATGTATGCCAAAATATACCTTCATGATTTATGATTTCGGTGTGTTATTCCAAAATCATACGATTTCATGAGGTATATTATGATTGAAATATATGGTTTCATTAATTTGTATTTATTTATGGGCTATTGTTTCCTTTATAAATTTTATAATCCTTACTTAGATTTTTTATGCACATACCATGTTTTATTGATTTCTTTCATAGGTCTTAAAGATAAATATTGTCAAGGATGGGATCAAGGAAAAGTCGCACTATCAAAAACAAGGAACATGACATGTTTCTTTTTTTAAGAGTTTTTATTTTATAAAAAATTATTATACTAAGTATAAGTGTATAAATTGTAATGATTTAGATGTAATGTAATATTAATGGACTAATTCTCTAAAACTCTAAACATTAAAATATCATCAATGTGAATTCTTGACTTAATTCATGATTATGTAATGTTTAAGTCTAGTTCCTTATAGTTGGTATAAAAGTTACTTTTAGATAACATTAAAGATTATGATTTTCATTATGTATAAGTGACATAACCATAATGGTTAGGATTTTAGAAATCATCATAGTTATTTTATATAAAGTGAATGAGATTAAAATAACATGAATAAGTATATCTTAGTGTTTACCTTTCTCATAAGATACTATATGAGGATTTTACTGATATAGTCCCACTGACCTTTTTGGTTTTAGTAAATGGGTAGATCTAGTAGGCAGCAATGTAGAAATGGATTTTATGAAAACTATGATGGTTTTATGAATGAGAAACAGAACGAAATTGGAGTTTCAATGAGAACTCTTGTGGTTATTCTTAACCAACTATCTGAAGTCATGATTGACCACTGGAACCGTGGTGATTTTTCTAAGGAATCATATATGCAAGAAACAAATCCCAATGAATGTTCAGGTAATAATCATAAAAGTAAGTATATTCAAAAAAATATGAGTCAAGGATGTGAAAAAACACTTTGTAAAATACTTAAAAGGGATGAGAATATATTCCAGATGTTGTAATGAATGTCACAAAGTGAGAACCTACCATGGAAAAATTAAGCATCCAGTTGACTCCAGGAAAGGGAAAGAAGATCGTTCTGAGGGTTAGTTGAATATTTTAATTTTTTTGTGCATATTCACTATTCCAATATATGTCCTAGGAAGATGTTTCAGGAAATGGATCAACAATATCATACAAATATACATTTATGAATTCCTAATTCCATTTCAATTTAGGATGATGTAACTGAAAATGAACTATGAAAGGTATGTATTATTTCTTATCTCATGTTTTGAAATGAATTAAATATTTGGTCATTATGCATGATTTTGTTTGTAGGAAATAAGTATAAAAGAATAAGATGAAAAAACATGGATAAAGGATTAGGAATAATATTCGATGATTAAGATGTCTACATTTTTTGAATTGAAGAGTTATGGATTATGGTATGTTTGAATGTATTAATGATGGGATTACTTTGGAAGTCTTTTTATAGTACATGTAACCCTAAAATCTGATATGTGAAAATATTATTCAAAGAGTAATTATCTTTTCTTTTTTGGATATAGATATAAAGAACAATATAAGTTTACATGATCCTTGAATTTGAGGCAATTACAAGTTATTTGGTTTTGGGATGAAAACGATAAGTATGAGATAAGATTTGTTGTCAAAATAAGTTATGTTTATTTTTGATGAATTTATCTCTTTTTTTTGGAATATTAAAAAAAATTGTTTTTGAAAAAGGGCAACATGCAGACCATGTGACAATCCATCATGTTGGAAAAAGATACGGGAATCGAACACACAACCAATGTGCGATTGGGATTTATCACCTACCACTGGACTACGTGAAGTCCATGGTTAGTGTGACTAATTCTTTTTAGTTATATTATATTATGAATCATTAATATGTTTATTTTGGAAACTTATTTTTTATCAAATGGATATCCATAGTATAGGAAAATGATTTAGTGATTATGTGATAAAGGTGTTTTCTCTTCTAGAACATTATATGATTAAGGGAAATAGAATACTATGGGATTTATTTTGAGGTGTAAATGGTATAATTTTATTTTATAAGAATAACTATTTTATGGTGGACTTACAATGATTTGGGTTATCTATGGAAATAATTATCCTATCATGGTGAATATGTGATTAGGTTTATTACTTTTCAATATGAGACTTTACGTGTAACTAGTGTTATTTAGAGATAAATGTTAATATTTATCTTGGAAGACCATGTTATTAAATCCTTATGAGATTTTGGTTTCAATATTAGTTTTTATTTCTTTGAATAATTTTGTGGACATTAGTTTATTGAATGTTCTTTGTTGAACGTTGGGTATTGTTTTATAAATTTTGGAGATTAAGAGTGGTTTTTATTTTTGTTAAAATATTATTCTTTTGGGGTATTTTCTAATATTGTACTAACCATTTTGGTTTTGGTTAATGTATAAAGATATGGGAAATATATTGTTCATCATTTTTGGATTATGTTATTCTTTAAAAGTTGATTCTAGCACATCAGGTGTGACCAGGTCTTCATGAATACTCATCATTTGGAGAAAAGGTGATTTTGTGGTAGAAATTTGATTAAATGATGAAACACTACTTTTCATGTAAGTATATTTCCTTATGATCTTAGTCTAGGTAGTAATAAAATTCCTTAACTCTATGAAAATGATCTTGATGAATAAAGGTTATGTGCTTTATTTTATCATCATAATTTTACCCAACCACAAACTTATGGTATTGTGGTGGTTATCTTTCCACGATCAAGATCTCTATCACTCTATATTAAACAATGAGAGTTATTTTCTCTTCCATATCCAGGTTTTCCTACAAGGAATCATAGTATGGGTTGTCTCAGGTAACCTTTTATATTTTCTTTCATTCTTTTAAATTGATTGCTTTATTGAATATTTTTTCGATATGGGACTTTTAATGTAGTTTCCTTGCCCATTTTTAAAATTGCGAGTAAGAAATTCCCAAAATAGGGGAGGGATGTAACATCCCAGGTAAAAAAAGAATATTACATTTTAATATTTATTAATATTTTTGATTTAAATATTAATTTTTCTTTTAAGGGAATTATTTTTTTGATTGTATACTTGATAGGAAACAATGGGTTTTTCCGAAGTATTATGTTTCACACAATGTTGAGTCACACTAAAATATAATAATAATATTATTATATTATTATATTATTATTTTAAATTGTAGTTAACTCATAGTCGTTCTATTGGTGGGAGTGAACATAACTAACTACAATATGATTGATCATGTTAGATAAATGTTTTTACTTTTACCCAATAAATTTTATAGGCATAAAATTTGGATGACTCAAATTTTAAGCATAAATACTGTAATATTATTTTTAAAAAGTCAATTTTTTGCCTTTTTATGGAGAGCCCTTTTTAAATATATTCTTTTGAACTTTTATATGTTTTATTTCACAGAATAAAATTCTTCTTTAGAATTGGTACATAAAAAATTAGTTTGGATGAATTTTTTTATTTTTCAGATAAAGTTTATTTCTTTAAGGAATACTGACAAATTACGAATTTTAATTCAAAACATCCTTTTCATATAATTTATTTATATGGTTATATTATCTTTCTAAATGGTTTTAAAGTGTAATTAGATTATATTATTACAAATTAACCCAATGTTGGCCACTTATTGTAATTTCACTTTGAAATTTTACATAAATAAGATTTAATCTTTTTATTGTTATTATTTCTTAAAAACACACTTTTTGTTTGGACAATAGAAATTAATTTAAAATTAATTTCTTCCACTTTTGTGTTTTAAATTTGAAAAAATGGATTCCATATTTGGAATCATGATTTCCAAATTGTGTAAATAGGTAACTTTTATATTTATACATTATGAATATTTACTTCAGTAAATATTTTATTTACCATGGTTAAAGGGTAAGTCCAGAAAATTAGGGTAAAAAATATTATTATAATAATATTAAATTACCCTAACATGTGTCCTATTCCTATTACATGATACATTTACAACCATTTAAATCCATGGATTGATATTGGGACCCCATGGAGCCACTTGAGAGTGATAATGACACTTTATATAAATTGTTTTTAAGTAAAGACTAAAATGAATTAAACATGTATATTTTAGTAAATAAATTTTTACATTTTGTTATATAAGTTATCTCTTAGACTCTAAATATTAATTTTAAATAATAAAATATTTCATACATCATGGAATTTTTGTATAATTGTTAGCCATTAAATAAATAATTTTTTTATGACAAAATAATGATGTAGTGTTTACCTAATTAATGAATGATTTAAATTAATAAGATTATAAAATATAAAAAATATCAAAAACATTTCCAATATTTGTTGTATGGTTTTATTTCACAAAATAGTCATCTTATCTTATAAATTAATGATTTTTCGACCTTTTGAAACTGAAAATAATATTATAATAATAATTTCAAACATTCCTAAAGAGCCCCTCCTGACCCTTATAAAAAGCCCTCACCTCTAACCCATTACTCACACCTCTCAAGCCCCTTGGGTCATCCATAATATTCCCAATTAATCTCCCTACATCCCTTTCTTCCTCCTATAAGCCATCCCTTAGGAATAAGGCACTTCAAAATTGATTTTTTGTTCAAACTAATGGGTTTTTCCCAATTTAATTGTAATGTCTTAATTTAAGTTCATTGGTTTTATTTTCCTTATCCAACACCCTCAAATATATTTATTTATTTCTTTTTATGAAAAAATAGAATCTTCAATATACTGGGATGCTGTTATCAAAATTATTCTAACTACACTTCAACAAACCTCCATCTAATATGTAAAGAACATACTATTTATTTGGACGGCGAGGTACTGCCTCACGAAATGATGGTTGTTCAATCTTCTCCTACCACCTATAATGGTGCATATTATGATGGAAATGTATTTTTATATGATATATATTATGTTTATGTTTCCTATATGATTCTTTAATTTTTAGTTACAAAGATTCCTTTATGCTTTCCAACATGTGTAAACACGATAATTTCATTTGAGGAAGTGCGAACTACCTCCCCCTCAAGGAGATATGATTCGTTCATGACATACATGGAAAGTATAAAGGATATATTACATAAAATTATGTAACATATATATTATATTAAATATTAAATGAATCAAAATATATCTATGTGTCATTAAGTTTTCTTCCCTTTTAATAAGGGAAAAAATTAAAGTAGCATTCATGCGTACATACGACTTACCGTCTCCATGAAAAGTGTATTTCATTCCTTATCTCAAAAATGTTAATTACTATAATAAATACATATATATACTGTATATAAATGGTATATATAATATTTAAATCATTAATATTATTCTGGATATAATATACGCTTGCCCACATGGACAATTTTTTATTTTATCAAGTTCATTTTTGACTCAAGTTCCGAACATCGACAAAATGTCTGATATGAACTCAAATAGTTAAATATTTTTTATAGAAAGGTAATAAGTGATATAAAAGTAGTAATAAAGATTAAAATGGTTTTGAATAAATTTTAAATTAACTTAATTTTATTATTCAATAAGAACGAGGAACAAATTTTTCTACTCGGACATGAGGTATGGGGTTTCTTATATCACATTTAATTTTGTGAGATTTCCATTGTTCGCCACTTATTTAGTGCATGTGGTGTATTTTGTACTGAGATTTGATATATATTATCTTTATTATCTTTATATTCATATTTTTTGATTCATTTGGTGTTTATTAACATTTTGTCTTACAACTCAATTGATTACAATGTGGTAATGGGTTTTCATCTCACGTTTTATTCCCGTGATATTCATGCTATATATGACCCTATTTCCTTTTGTGTGGTGTATGTACTGCCCATGATTGTATTATTTGGGTAATATAATTAAATTTATGAGTATTTACATCTTCATTTTATGATCCTTCTTTCAGGTGGTGTATGTTTCGTAAGTTACAAATCGGTAAGGAATCTTTTTAACCAATTTTATATTCCATGGGTTAATCTTCTAGTTATTAATTATGTCATGATATGATTATGTGTGTAATCAATTATTATCTATTAATGTTTCAATTTACACTACCATTTATGTGGATATAATTTCGATACCCATAATCACTCTATTGATAAATTCTCATGTCATTGATATGATCTTGATAAGGGTAATATTAACTCAATTTCCATTTGTCGAGTTAAACATCCAAGTCATTGTTTTTTAAAAGAACATGTGTGAATGTCCTTTGATTGATTTACACTGAATATCCAATCATATTTTTTGTATTTTTATCTGTCACACATTATTATGTAATTTATTTATCCATAGTCAAAGATATAATTTTTATAAAGGATTTCATCTGAATTTACATTCCATTGAGACTTAATTTTTTTTATGCACCAATTCAATTTTATACGATTTTATTATTGTCCTTTGGAATATTATAACAGTATTCCCTTTATTTTTATTATATAATAATTTTTTTTATTAATTTTATCCCTCAATTATCTGTATTCAAGCCTCTCTCTTTTCGTTAGGAACTCTTTAACTAAAAGAAAATTTTAAATGTTTTAAGATTTATTCTTCTAAATCATTACCATTAAATTCCTTGTTTTAAAATTGGTTTTAAGGATTAATTTACATAGACACGAATGTTTTGAAATTAAATTTTCTTTCAAACACATCAAATTGGTATGGGACACTTTTATTAAAAAATAACTTTATTAAAGGTTTTAAAAGGTTTTAAAAATGGTTTGATAAAGAATAGATTATGTAAATATCTTGAAATGATATATTGTGATTTCAATGTGGAAATATTATCTTTCATATATTATTGTTTTATGTGTCATGAATATTTTATTGTTATTAGGAATTATGTCACGTATACAGGTGGTTCTATGATAAACATAGGGTGAGTGAGCTCGATATAGCTCTCTAATGCATTGGGTAACATGACAGAGGTAAACGTCAATATTTCACCTAAGATATTTAGGGAAAATACTGTAATGGGTTTTTCAAATGTATCTACCTACGTAGAAGTTAAATCTATAATGTATGTATGTTATGTGTTCCATAAGTTACCTTTATGATTTATGATTTTGTTGTGTTATTCATAAATATTATGATTTCATGAGGTATCTTATGATTGAAAATCATGGTTTCATTGATTTTTATTTATTGATGGGCTAATTTTTCCTTTCCTTATTTTATAACCCTTACTGATCTTTTTATTCTCATCCTATGTTTTTTTTAAATGTTTTTCACATGAATTAAATATGAATTGGGTCAAGGTTGGGGTCAAATAAAAATTCATGTTGTCTAAAACATGGAACTTGACATGTTTATTTTTTAAGTTTTTTTATGAAAAAATGGAAACTGAGTAGAGATGATTATTGAGATGTAATGTAATTTTTATGGCATAATTCTCTAAAAATATAAACATAAAAACAACCTCAAATTGAATTCTTGACTTAATTCAAGATTATGTAATGTTTAAAGATGGGTCCTTATAGTGTAGGCCCAAAAAATATGTATTATGATTATGATTTGTTCTCATGGATCATGATTGGTTATTGATGATTTTCAAAACTTATTCTACCAAACCGCCAAACTTAGTTTTTGTAAGTTTCATATAAAAACACTTTGTAGCTAAGTGAGAACCCCAATGGATGAAAAATAGGCAAAACTGGGTGCCCATGGAAATACACCATTGCCTACACCAGTGTGAGAACCAAAATAAGAATTTTAGTAGGACAACGAACCCAAGGGGATCATACATTGTGTGAACCAGTTAGAAAAAAAATGAAAACACCAAAAAATAGGCCGCAGAACGAACATCTAGATCCGTCGTGGTCCTAGGGACAACGGGCTCAACCTATATCGTCGCTACCCTGTACAATCATGTGACAACCTCAGTGCACCATGGGACTATAAATCTAGTCGACACCTCAACAGATCTGAAGTCTCCACGACGTGAACACCACCGTGACATAGGCCAAACTTATTAATTAGGACTTTTTAATGATAAATCCTTATTCCATGACTAATGAATAATGATCTCTTATTGGTTGGTTATTATTATTACAAGTTATTATTATGTTCTCAAAACCATATTCTTATCAAAACAACCCTTATGATCATTTCTTTATATCTTTATTGTCTTCCCTTACTTTGAATCTAAGCTCACCCATTCTTATGTTTCCTTTCCCTATGTAATAAAAAACATTATAAGCATAGTATATCATATAATTTTTGTATTTGTTTTTATATTTTTTGGATATAATTAATTTATTTCCACACATAATATTATTATTTATATAGTATTTAGAGACAACAATTATTTACAGTGATCTACCACGTATTATTGTAAAATTAATTGAATATTCTTCTAAAATGATGTAATATTAATGTTTGTTACACTCAATTATTTATATAGAGGGTTCAGAAATTACATGGGAGAGATGGTTATCAATACTTGGGAATAGGTACAAGAGTATGTGTTTGGAATCCCAGATGTCTCATCAATATCATTGGTGCTCCACCCCCATACATATTAGTTTTTTCATGGTATCTCACAAATGTCAATAAATGATTTGGGTTTTCTGTGAATATTTTATGTCCCACATTATTAATTTCAGGTGATGATGATGACCAAAGAACCCAACATTACTCATCCATTAATTTTTTTGGATAAGGGATTCAATCTGGTGAAGCCATATATTGTTCATTACACAAACTACTATTCTTCTAAAAATAATGGGAGAGGTAATTCACATTGTTTTCCCATTATTTTCTATAACACATGTTCTAATAATACTTTCATGTCAGAAAAAATCCATGATGTTTATGATTTGAATCAGATGTTACCGCATTACAAATTCAATAAGCCTTCCACCACTAGGATTGATGATTATTTCTTTTTGAATGAAACAGAATTATTGTAGATTGATGACTTCTACCATAGATTCCTCCATGGACATTTTGATAATGTAAATGTCCCCCTTATAGATTTAATACATGAACATAAACCCTTTCTACGTTTTATATTCATTTTTTTATTTAATTATGTCCTTTTATATCTTGATAGGGTAAAAAACAAGTGGTCAAATTCGGTGAATATGTCAGGTATACGGCGAATTTGAGAATATTGGGCATTGAAATTTTAAATCATCAACATGTTAGGTCATGAGGGTATTTTATGAATGTAACACAAGGAATATTATGCACATATACTATAAGAGAAATTTTATATCTCTAAGTGAATCCCAAGATCATCACATGAGGATTCATGTCCTCTTCACACATGTCAACATATACTTTTCATTGAAGACATATATGAGTAATATCTAGAGAAATCATGTGAGCCCCTAATAGTGTTTCATGTCATTTTCACATAGATAAGGGTATAATCAAATACTGAGAACCTAAGTGTGGAATAAAGGGAACAAATTATCATCACATATGATTCTTATTCTCATTACATAACTTATATAATCTAGTCATATAAGAAATCTGATGCTTATTACACTAGTTAAGAAAAAATCACAGGATCATCATGAATTTAAAGGGTAGATATATACTATGCTTTTGACATAATATTTATATGAGTGTATTTTTATTCATCTCATTCTCATCACATGAGGAATACCTTGGTCATTATACAAAAAATCACACGCTCCTTGAATTTGACCATCTATACACATCATAAAATTTGGGAGATGATGATCACATCATGAAAATAAGTAAAGAGTTTATGTTTGTCCAAAACTCATCAATTGGGATTAATTTTCTCAAAACAAGAGAGAGGATGAACTATTATATTCATATCGGGTAGGTTTTATGTTTTAATCCTGTTATGTTGGTGGTTGATCGACATATTCTTTCCTAATATTGGATGGGATAGTTTAAGGTCAATTGAGAACATCATTTAGTCAAAATTCATATGGATACTATATCATGGGTTGAATTCTAGTGTAGTTTCTATAGAGTTTGAATACCAATGGATACTATTGGGATATTTTGTATGAGTTTTAGTTTACTCTAGGATGATGATCAAGCTTCAGTGAAACATCTTCTTAAGGGGGAGAGGGATTGTTATAACAGTGGTGTTGAACCTCAAAGATGGGCCAGACATTGAGAATGAATTAAAATACATAAAATTTGATTTATATAATTTAAAGTAATGTGGTTGGAAATTTCAATACAGTTTGAAACCATGTGATATGGATACATGTGTCTTAAAAGGAGGGACATTAAAGGCAGATATGGGGCTTAAGATTTGGGATACCCCAAAGATATTAGGAAGATAAAATGATATGTTCTAATATTAAAATAATTTTACATTGTGGATAGATTTCTAATTGATCTGGTTAGGGGTTTATTTCTCAATGGGTTCATTGATGAGGCTCAAACCAAATAAGAGTCCTATAAGGTTTTTATGGAGAAGGAAGGATACATTTTGGGCTTAATTTTTTTTTTCTATTCCCAACCTATGATGAGGATTTAATTGCATATAGAAATCCTAAAATATTATTGGTGATGAGGGTATATGAATGAGGGGTTTGTAATTAGAAGTGAATGGAAATCAAACAACCCCAGACACACTTATTACAAAGTTCTTGTAGGTTAATGTGCACAATATAGATTATATAAATATATTATTTATGATTAAGACCTAATCAAGTGGTTATAGTAACCATAATACATTAACCTTCATAGAATAAAATGTTTTAAAAAGGTATTTTGATAGGCCACCATGGTATAGGTTAGGATTAACATGAGATTTAAAAAATCATGGAGTTGTGTGAGGCATTATATTTTACTGTATGTGGATTAAATCTATATCCATTAAAAGAGTTTTGTACAAGTGGTATGTTATATGAAATTGTGAGTTGTGTGAGTCTTCTTCCTTTAGAACAATGTTTTTTATTCATAGAATGGAGTTCAGATAAAATAATATAAATAAATATGATAATATATTTAGGTACTTTCATGAGGTAATTCAGGTTATATTCTCACATAAAGAGTTTTCATGGATGTTTTGGGTTGTGTGAGTCCATGGAAGTCTGACATGGAGAGATCTAGTATCAGAATTAAAAAGGTCAAATTATAAAAATGGAGGGTTGGGGTATATTTATAGGGATATAACTCATAGTATGTCATTTTTTCATGTAAAATTATCCCAATCACAAAACATTTAGTTATAAAAAACCACAGCATAAAGACTCATGCAACTCCAAGTTGAAAGAGAATGCATCATTTTCTTTAAAATCTATTTTATTATTTGTCTTTACCTATATATATTTCTTAGATTTAATTTTTGTAATTAACATCATTGTTTGGTAATATACCATATATTGTAGAGCACGTTGAATGTCCAGGTGATGTGATGTGCTAGCGAGGTTTGTTTTATATTCCTTAAGGCTTTTAGCAGTAAGGGTTCCTAGAACATTAAAGTTATGGATTGTCACTAAGGTACTACTATCTCAGGGGTATCTTGGAATTGATGGGACATATTAGTACGTAAAATTATTTTAGAACCTCATGTTTGGACATGGAACATCTTTTGTGGGTAATACTTGATGAAGCCACCTCAAGATCAATCATGATGTAAATATATAAAGCTCCCAAATAAACAATCACAATAGGATGAATTGTAGTATATAATTTATGTTCCCATAAGAAATATTTCTAATTAAAAGAGGAATTTGGTATATATGTTGTATATTATTTTTTTCATGGAAGATTAAGGCGGTCAGGAGATAATAACATTGTAATACCCTAAGATTTCTGGATATTTTTTTAAAGACATTTAACCACTTCAATAGTTTTAGACACAAGAAACCCCATGTAAAATGAAACTAAAATATAATATAACAATATAATATATCTTCTTATATTGTTTAATTTATAGTAATAAACATATTTTAATAATATGTATACAGTTTTTTGATAAATAAATTATTTTTTTATAAAATTCATTTTATGCTTCAAAAACACATTTTTATTAAAATGTCTTCATTTATTTTTGTGAGAGAATAATATCAATATTTTTTTAAAAATTATTGAAAATTAATTTGAAAAAATGATCTTAATTATTAAAAAAATTCCAAACTTATCATATAGTTAATTTTGGACAATTTTCTTAAAATATTAATTTTTTGATGAATAGTTAAAAGTAATGGTTTTTATTATAAAATTTCCTTTTTATTTAAAGAATTAAAAATGTTAAAAAATGTTTAATTTATTTTTAAAAATAATATTAGTTCAATTATATTATTATTAATCCAATTTAGGTAATTGGAATCAATTTTATATTTGTCTTTGATATAAAAAATTGTACACTTAAAGCAATTGTTTCGTTAAAAAATCATGTTTCATTGCGCTTGCAAGTTTAACTATAAATATCATGTTACCACTTATATAAATTGAAATTTATGAAATATATATCATATATTTAATCATAACAATTAATATTCTTTGACATGTTAAACATATTTTCTGGTTATAATGAATAAAAAAATAGGAAAACAATTACCGTGATTAATGTCGAAACTTTTTTACCTGGTGGGAGTCTAACTAAAAATATAAGGGTTAAAATTACCTAAAACATTTATAAATTATATTTTATAGAAATATTCAAACCCAATATTATCTAATTTTGGTAAATGGTAGTTTTTATGCTATTTATTTAGAATAAGGCATTAATATATTTTATTCATCTTAAAAATTCCATTTGTATCATGTCCACCATTTATAAAAAGACACCCTATCTCCTCACATCCCCAAAATTAAATACCTTCTTGGATCATCCAATATTTGTAAATATCCATTCATTAAATACATACCAATAACCTGGTGTCTCTGTTTTGATATGTAAACAATCGTATGAAGTCGTTTTGAATTAACCTAAAGAGGATGTCCGAAGAAGATGTTTAGTTATTAACCATACATTTCCATTTTTGACTTATTCATAGACCATAAAATATTATTAATCCATAGATAAAATAAAAAAATATTATCTTTCATATAATTATGTTTTGTTATTATAATGTTTTATTTTATATCCATCACATCATCCATCAAATGGGAAATGAAACATCTAGTCACATGTACAGAGGAATACCACCCCACAAACCCATGTAAATTGTTTCCATCACTAGATATCATGGATAAATATAATTACATATTTAAATTAAATATTTAATATATTTATTAAAATATTATTCTTATATAATTCTAATATATCATCCACCTTATCATCTTCTAATCAATTGTAAAATGATAATATCGCTTATGCGTAAGTGTATACTACTCCCTCCATGAAGGGATATAATTAATTTTTATTTATTCTTTACATAGATGTTAATAAGTATACATTCAATTAATATTATATATATATGTGATATAAAAATTATATTGGAATGTTTAATTAATATTTACCTATCAATTTTTCTATCTGTCGAAAAACTGAAGACATTGTTCATGCATACATACGGCTTACTATCTCCAAGAAATGTGAGATTCGTTTTTATATATCTATACATTATGGATTACAATATTTTAAGTGAATATATATTATATTTATATCATAACTATGATTTTGGATATTTTGGAACGATGATCTAATCAAAAGGATAGGTACTACTGAATTGAAAATATAATAAAAATGAAACAGTTAGCTCCCAAACACGAAAATTTTAATATGCAATTATTAATAAATTAATGATGAAATATTATAAGGGGATAATTTACTATATTATAATAACTTATAAGAATATTTTATAATATTATTTTAAATTTAAATTTATTATAAATGGATTTTGAGTGATTTTGAAGAAATTTATACTCAAAGTAAGGTTTTATCGTCTCAAAATGTCTTCATTAGAACATATGTTCTATTATACCATTATCTAATTATTTATGGTGAATATAAATCTACCATGAAATGATCTAGCATGAATAACCTTATGTTAAAATATTTAATATTTTATTTAAATTTATCTTTTAATGGGGCTAACTATTAAAATGTTACCAAAGCAGTAATAATTTTATGTTATAATATCATTGTTTATAAGGATTGTTTATTATTAAGTTTATGATAATTAATATTATGATATAACATTGAAAAAACTCATAAATTTTATTCTCCAAATTTTATTTCTTGATAATAAATGTTTTACTTTCATTTTAATCAAATTAAATACTAATGTGAGTATGTGAACATTTTTAAGGAAAACCCACTTATTTATATATTTGGTCAATAATATTTTTTATTTCATATCCATGTTTAATAAAAATGTTTCAATAATTCTTTTAAAATGAACCTATAAAATTTTAAAGTCATTTTTACCAATGATTACAATTTTACAATTTGGTTTAAAAGGGATCTTCTTTTCATCTTCTTAACAAGGGGAATTTGAATTTTTTTACCTTTGATTCAAAGGAATATTTTACTTTAACTTATATGACATGAATGAAATTTCCTAAAAACATGACTAATGAATTAATTTAAGATTAAATTACTATTATCCTAGGTTATCATCAAATAAAATTATTTCCATAATATTTTATAATTTTTTTTATTTTAAATAAGATATTTCTAGGTGAAAATATATTTTTTTGGGATGTGTTCCATGTTATTATTAAAAGAACATTTTAATTTATGATAAAAAAATTTTATGTTTCATAATATTTAATATTGATATTAATTAATTATATTATCATTATTATTACTCTAGGTGGTTAATTATTATGTTGAAAATATTTTTATGAGACAAATACCATTTATATGATTTATTCTATAATGAAATGAAGAAATGTTTACGAATTAGTTGTGTTTTCTATGGGTTATGCTATGATTAAATATTTTTGAAGCCCATTTTTTTCTCATTGATTTTGTTTTGATGATTATTTTAGGATTATTTCCACACATATTTATATTTCTAATTATGTGATAGGTTGGACTATAATTATATAGTACTCTAATGCATTAGGTAAAAATTGATATCTCATGAGATAAATAGAACTAGAATTGGGAGGGGACCATATTCCGTAAGGGAATCTATCCTTTATAACAGTCTTAAGATTAAACCTAGAACACTATGATGGTTTGGGTAGTGAGAATAATCCATTATGATAGTATTTTAAGATACTCTAGACTAATAAATTCATAATTTTATATTATTATGTCTCATGTATATGTTATGCTATCATGGATCATATTCTTTGGTTCCTTTATGATTTATTTCTTATGAATTTACAATATTTATTCCATGACTCAATATTATGGTATATGATATATAAGGTATCGTTTTCAAATGTGATAATAATATTACTATAGAATTAGGCTCATGTTATGTTTATGTGGCAATTGATATCTCCCTTATTTAACCTCACTAATCATCCAAGATTACCCTTTTTAATATTTTCTTTTACTTAGGTTGTAAATAAAATTATTTTGTACGACATGTCTAAAATGGATGTTAGTTATTAAGAACCTCGTGAGAGTTGATGTATTTTACTTATGAACTAGTTGATTTTATATCCAATTTTCCAAATCCACTAGACCTATTTGATTATAGTGTCTATATTTATATTATGTAATGAATATTTATCTAATTATATGTGATATCTATGTATGAAATATATGGTTCACTATATATTGTATTATAGAAATATTATGTTATATTCGGAAACTAGTATGAGACAAATTTATTGAGAAAAATATGAATATGTATAACTATCAGATAACATCATATATTTTTGGTTATAATAATGAATGATCTTGGTTAAACCTATGGTGTAATATATCTAAAACATTTTTTATTGATTTAGACATCTTAAAAGTAATTTTTCCTAATTATGTGGTTTTACACCATTCTTATTATTTCTTAAACTATGATTATTGGTTTTAGTAAATGTATGTAACATGGTGGAATCAGTTTAATGATAAATACCATATAAAATCCAATTATTTTCCACATAATGATTTTTTATGTAATTTGGAATAGAATTTATCATTTTTATTCTTACATAAATTTATTAATCTATGAATCGTGATGATCTTCCAAATGATCAAAGAAGGGAACATCATTCTATTGAGTCCACCATGATGACAACCCAACATTATGTTTGTGGATATTCTAATCCACTAGTTTCTATTCAATACAACTAAAAATATATTTTCTTTTATCTAGTGTTTTTAACAAGAAACAGTTTTTCTAAATGTTTATTGTTTAGATGGAGAAGAAATTCAATGTCGTATTCATGACAACAACATGATAAAATGAGAAAAAGTTACTCCATGGATTGGTGTGAGTTTAAAATATTATTTTTTAATATGTAATTTCATAGTACTTATCATTTGAAAATGGATAATTAATTCCATGATATAAGGAAGAAGTTTGATGAATCTATTAGTTTATATGATGTAGATATAACAATACTTGTGAGGTACACAATTGGTATTATTATCTAAACTAAATGTGAAGTTGATCAATTATTCAATGGCATAAAACAAATCCTCTTATGGGGGTTTTAAATATGTGACTTTAGTTGCAATGAATGTATCATTCTACGTCCTATCATGGTGAATATTGAGTCTATATTTACCTATTCATCTAAGAGTTTTGATAAAAAAAGAAATATGGAATTCAAATGAAATTATAAAAGACATGAAGAGAAGAATATGGGATCTCATTTTGGATCAAAGTGTTGAAGGAAACATGGATAAAATTTTGATAAGGGGATTTTTAAGTGAATTATGTGTGTAAAGGAAGGACATCATTTATTGAAAATCAAAATTTATGGGAACATTATAGCTAATAACGAAAATAAAGAGAAATATACACAAGATGCATCCCCGACACTTCAGTATTTCAAATAAATGGAGTGTGTTAATTTTACTAACATGTTGCAAAATCTAAAGGTTAATGATGATCATCGACATCATCTACCTCTTAAGACTAGAGATATAGGGAGATCTCAAGTGACCATAACTATGGATCCGGATAACAAAGTTGTTAGCGGTACACTTACCATCACCTTTATATCTTCTAACAATGTATTTTATTATGGATCTACCAATACATAAATATTTGAAGAATATTTTAAGGGTATCACAACCCCAACTAAATAATATGATGTTTAATTAATGATGAAACATCGAATGTTATGATGATTACATATCTCTTCAATGATTCTTCTCTCGTTGAATTTTTTGAAAATTGACATTCTACAAATCTAATTATTCTCCCTCTTGTTAAAATTTATATTATAATAGGCATGGATAAACTTTCTTTATATTAATCTTGCATCCATTTTTGAGGAATAGAAGGCATTTTCGATATTTTTAACCAACCTATGATCATCTATCACTGTAAAGATAGGTATGAAATTTAATCTTAAATCACATACATTTAATTGGTCTTGATTTTTTTGGAAATCTAGTGATTAGACCATATGGTTGGGGATAAAATCAATATTAAATATACTTATATTATGTAGGAGTTTATTTATGTTATCCATAAATATTTTCATGTTCTTCCACCGAATCATGATGTTTAGTTTTCAATGTAACTCATACATAGTGATACACCTATTTTAAAGACTCAATTTAGAATGTCACTAATTATGTGTATGGAATTTAAGAAGAAACAACAGGAAAAAATTGATAAGGGATTTATTTTTTCATGTTAATCACCCTAGTTTACACATGTTCTTTTTTTTGAGAAGATTTATTGATCAATGAATCACTATATTTATTATCGATAACTTAACAAGATCCCAATTGAGAATAATTATTGTATTTCTTGTATTGATGATATGTTTGATCAATTTTCTGAACATTAATAAATTTTCAGTATTGATCTTTATTCTGGATATCATCAATTGATGTCCATGAAGTATTATATACCTATTAAAAATTTCTAAACAAGGTGTAAACCGTATGAATATATAGTGACAAAATTTGTTCTTTCTAATTCCCATGTTATCTTCATGGATATAAATAATATATTGTTTAGATATTTAAATGATCAATTTTTTCATTATTTTTAGATGATATTATTATATATACAATGATAAAATATGAGAAGAATGATCACATTATTGATTTTACTAAAGACCCAAATGAATTAAAAACATTATAGAAAATTTACAATTTTTGAATTTTGGTTACAAAAAGAGTAATTATTGTGTTATATAATCTCATGAAATGGTAAACCAAGAGACAAACCAAGGCTAAAATTTATTAAATGTTGTCCTCGAACAACCACTGTGAATAAGATCCATAGGTTTAAGTGTTTATAAGGATATTATTAATGCTTTGTGAAACATTTATAATAACCTACTAATACACATTCTATGTCAACTCAGAAGTTATACAGGTTCCTCTGGATAGATCTATGTTAATAAACATACCTTGAATTGTAGTGAATGTCAGTAAATTCACCCATTCATAAAATTCCCTACAATAGATATGATTTTTAATTTGTATTGATGCATCAAAATGGGGATATACTTGTTATCATATAGAATGATATGGTTATAGGGTATGAATTAAGAAAAATAAAGGCTCATGGAAAAAATTACCCAACTTGTGACTTAGTGTTAGTCATGGTAATTTTTCTAAAATACATATATACTTGAATTATCTTTATAGAAAAACATCTGATATATATACTGACCATAAAATTTTAATGTATATTTTCAAATAGAAATATTTAAGAATGAACCATATAATATTGTCAGATTTGGTTAAATACTATTAATGTGGAATACATTACCACCCTATGAAATTGAAAAATCTAGATTATGATTTCGGCTGAAAGGATCATTATATATTATATATAATGATGATAAAAAACATCAAATTATTCTAGATTTTAAATGATGGATCTATAAATCATGATGGAATGAAGAAAATATTAACTTATTCAAATGAATGTTCAACCATCTAACCATGTGAGGATTAATGATGCATAAAAGGATGATGTAGAACTATATAATAATGTGAGAAATTTTTCACACATCAACATTAATGACAATGTATTGACAAGATTTAGGAATAGTGCTTGTGATCTATAAACACTAGACATAAAAAAGGATCTATTCTATGGAGGTCATATTTCACCACTCATATTCATCCATGAATTATGAAGATGTACATTGATCTAAAGGAGTGATTATGGTGTAACACCATGAAGTGAGATATTACAAAGTATGTATCTCTTTTCAGGGTATATCATTATGTTAAGGTTGAGATACAGAAGTATAAGGGGTTATTAAACCCATTACCCATACCATAATGGAATTGTGAATTCATTACCATGGATTTTGTCATTGGAATCACCAAAATGTCAAAAGTCTAAAATTTTATTTGTGTAGAGACCCTAAGCTTAATGTACATGGACATTAAATTACTTTATCAGAATACTTAATACATAACAAAAACAGACACACAAGGATCATAACAGTTTAGTGTCTTTGGAAACTCGGAATATAATCTTCTAATCATGGTGAAAGATCTTCAACATCTCCCATAAAGATCTTCCACTTTTTGTTTCATTACCTAAAACCTTTATTTTAATCCTGGGGGAAAATAAAACATAAAAAGGGTGAGATAAAATGATCAGTAAGGGTGAGCATGGATAAAACAAAACATACCATATATATTTGAACTTAAAAACGCGAACAAAATGTTTAAACATCAAAATCTTGAGCAACGACATAAAACATGGAAGTCCATAAGGCATAGATCATAATGGAACAAAAATCATTATAAAATAGCATGGGAATAAAACATGTAATTTTGGCATCCATTAAGCACATGTAATGATTTCCATAGTATCCAAGTCATTTCTTCCAAGACCATCTTAGTGGAAAAAGTCCCTTTCTGAATCGAGTTCACTCCTCGTTCCAGTCCTGTAATACTAAACCAGATTAACTTACCATTCCAACCATGTCTATCTCATGAGAAATAAATCTTTACGCAATGAATTGTATGGAGATATAGGTCCCACCCATCTCATATTGAAATCATTCTTTCATGTGCCACAATATAAACATAAATCATTCATCATATCCCAAGAATAAAATGGGTTTCATAAACATCATTTCATCATGACGTAATCCATACGAAAAATTTGGATATCATTTCATCATTAGAAAAGTGAAACCATGTAAATCATAGAGACATGATACTTGAAACATACACATTTTAAATAATGTCATCTTAGATGAAAATGGTTTTGATAAAACACTTGAAATGAATTCTTGAGGAAAATATCCCTTCTTCTTAAAAATCATTTTCTTTTCACAAAATGTCATGCAATTTTAAAAGAAAAGGATTTTGTTGAAAATATTCATGAAATATTTTGGAGTAAGTTTCATGAAAATATGACTTTATAAAACCATAAAAATCATTTCATGCCGTATACGTTAAAAAAACATTCTTCTCGTACTTTTGTCGAAAAAGTCCTAAAGTACCTCGTACGAAAAACGACAAATGATTCCTTTCATATATTTTACTAAAAACACAATGAAGGGTAAAATTGGATTTAAACAATTGTAGGAAGATGTAAATAATATTACATATTGAGTAAACATGGATTTGGATGATCAAATACACCCCAGTAAATACTTACGTATAAGCAATCTCGGATAAATATGAGATTGTGATATTTTCCCTCACCTTGGGTCCGATATGCTTCGTATGGATCCGAAACTCCTGTATAATGATTTAAATAATGTCATTGACTTATTAAAGAATCATATTCATTGTTATTATATCATATATGGTTCACTTATGACTTTATATTGCCCGTTTTTTTGTAAATTCATGTTAAAGTAGTGTTTTGGGTAAAATCGTTTCATTTGTCGTTCGTGTTTTAACTTGTAATTATTCATATGATTACTTAGATCATGATTACTTAATTCCAAAATGTAAAACATGATATATATATATATATATATATATAATATATTCAGAATATACATATATGTAATGTATCGATAAATGGGAAGAAATACACCGTTCATGGAGACGGTAGGCCGTACGTACGCATGAACGCTGTTTTCGTTTCCTTACTATATTGAATGGAAATAAGTAGATGAAATAAATATATATATACATAAATCCAGTAGAATTATTATTTCTTATATTTCATGATTACTTATTATATATACTTTATAATTATTCTTGAATGGTTAATCATGGAGAATGAATCTCATCGCGTTCGTGGAGACTGTAGTCCGTACGTACGCACGAGCGATGATATCATTCTCATGATCATGGAATTGTATTGGAGTGTATGTATACTATTTAAAAATCAATACAACTTTACAATAATAATATATATTCATTACTTTCACCATTATACCCATCCAAGTAAGGTGGTGGTGGAAAATAGATTACACTACGGCGTGGAGACGGTATTCCGTACGTACGCACGCGCGGTGATTTCATTTTCCGTAGGATGGATAGATGGTGAAATATGGTTGTTTCATAATTATAATAACATATCAGTATATGATTGATACTGATGTTATTACTTGATAATTAAACAACTAAATAAGAAGAAGTGGAAAAAGAAATAAAGTTGAAAGAATCGGTAACAGTCATTACCTCTTCTTTAAAGCGCCTCTTTGAGACCTCCTCTTAGGGCACTAAAATTGGACTTTTAAGAAGACCAGGACCTCTAGGATGTTTCTAGAGAAGTGGAGAAGAAAATATTTCAGGGGTTTTCCGAGCATTAAGGCTCAAAGTTGTGTGAGGAAGAGAGGGAGGAGGTTCCCTTTTATAAGGGAGGAGAGGGGCACCTTTGGGATAACAAAATATATTATTTTATTATAAAGTCATATTCGGTTTTTAATAGATCCAAATTGAGTTATTTCGAAGCTAAGGTGGGTATGGGTAGAAATCCTCTCATCCAATATAATTTAGACAAGTTTAGGTTTCTATTTTAACCTTATCATTTAGATTTAACTTTAAGTTAAATAATTTTTCTTTTACCGTGTCTTCTTGTTTTCTTACACTATTAGGTTAATAAACTTACTATAACAAGAAAAACGAACCAAAGGCTGTTTATTATTAATATATATAACCTTATCTAAGTCATTTGGCCGAAACTTATATTTTTAGGAATAAAATAACAATTAATAATATAATATTTGTTTTAAAAACTATTTTATGTCACTTTTGACACTATTTGGTAATTGATTTTTGTAAAAACAATAACGGAATTATTTGTACGAAAAAAGTTTACTGAATCAATAATAATATGACATATTAACCTATAAATTAGTGGAATTCATAAAAAGTCTCAAATTACATTTATTTGGGTATTTATAACATCAATTATGTTAATATTTCATTAATAAGATAATTACTGCATCATCTTTGTGTCATAAATAAGTTAAATTATTTAATGTATAAAAAGTATAAATAAAATACCATTATGTAGGAAATAGTTGTAGCTTTCTAATGACTATTTATAGTCTAATTTATCTTTTGTATAACCATATATTAAAAATTATTTACTTATTAAACATTGATTTTAACTATTTTAACCCTTCTTTAAATAAATTAATATTAAATGTCCTAATCTAATCCATGTGGGCCTAAATGGTCATATATTATTCCTAAGGTTGTTTTTGGTCGATTAACACTTATCGAATAGAATTTGGACATGCTTTAGGGTAATAATAATATCATTTTTACCCTTAATTATCCTATTTACTTTTAACCTTTGTAAATAAAATGAAAAGTTACTATTCACCAAAAAATATTTTCATCTCATTAAACCACATTTTAGTCCTTGATATTAACCGTGTCTCTCAGATTTTCGAAATTCCACTCACAGAAGCGGTAAAATTAAGTTTTATGAAAAATTCATTTTTTTAACTACCACTTAGTGGTTTCACTATTCATCAAAAAATGAAAGTTTCCAGAAAAATATTAAAAATTAGGCCTGAGCTATATTTGATATTATGAATTAAAAAATGATGTCTATTTTATCAAATTAAAAACATATCTGTTTCATTAATTAATTTAAAAATTAATTCTCGTCGTCAAAACAAATAGCATGTTTTTAAGATATAATAACTATCAAAAGATTAACAGTTATTTATGTCTGGTTTAAATGTGAAATTACTTCCAGTGAACAACATTGTATTAAATGGTAAAAATATATTGTAAATATAAATTAAAACTACTCAAATTAATAATTTATCACTATTAATTATTTCGATTAAAAAAGTTGTTTTTAATTAAAATTTAGTAATTTTCACTATTCATCAGAATTTGAAAGTTATCCGAAAAGTACAAAAATTTCACCCTAATCTAAATTCGATATTCCGAATCGAAAAATGAAGTCCATTTTGAATGATAAAATTTATAAAATTTCAAAAAGTGGGTATTACTATTCATAACGGCTAGTTCATAATAACATTATAATAATATCTCGTTTAGTAAAACTCGGTATTGCGTACTACACAAGCTATCGTGGAAGGTAGTGATTGCGTGTAATGAAAGCCAAGTAAGGGATGCATGTAGTGCAAGCTCCTTTTGGTGTAGCGTACAACACAAGACATCAATAAAATTAAAAAGAATATTTTTCATAAAATCTTAGGGTGTTACATTCTACCCCCCTTAAAAAGAATTTCGCCCTCAAAATTCGTCGAGGTTATAAATGGTTTACTACTCGAAAGTTTTTTTAATAGAAACAGAAATCATAAAAAGGAATACTAAAACTTGGATTTAAAAACTAAAGTATGAAACGTAACGGTTACACAAATTAACTAATCACCGGGTTTCTACATAGGAGAACATAGGTGAAAATATGGATATGGAAGAGAAATCTAACCGTCATGTACTGATGGAGAGTGGTAGAGAACATGGCTATGAAAAAGACAACAATCACAAAGCCATAATTTTGTGATGATTAGGGTACCATCTGATTCTTCGGATATAAGGGCACTAGGACAACATTTTTGGTTTTCAAGATCATTTCCCTAAAGTTGAAGGATTTGAATTAGAATAAATAAGTACTTTATTTTGGTACAATCTCACTATTGTTCATTCCTTGAACAATTTCCACTTCATATCTTAAAGAAATGAAGCTTAATTTGTTATTCGTGAAGTGTTAGAAGATCATGTGATAGAATGACGGGTCATGCCATCTGTCTCAAACAAAAGTTTAAAAAAAGTTATTAAATATACATAAGTTGATCTATCGTGAGATTAGTCATATACGGTTCCTAAAATGGACTTATACTTCATATATCATACTGCTTAATATAATAAAACTACTTTCTACTAAACAGTGACTTCCTGTAGGCCAGTGGTAGGCGATAAAGGCCAGTCTCACTTTGGTTGTGGGTTCGATTCCCACTACCTTGTCCGACGCGATGGGTTGTCGCCCGTCCTGCAAGTGGTCCTTTTTCTAAAACTACATTACTATAACATCCCATCAATAATATTGAAAAAAAGTTCTATCCTTAAACAATACTATCTTATGTCCAACATAATCCATTCCAATCTTTATCTAAAATACTTCAGTCCAAGCTCATAGTACAAAGAAAACGATTACTTGAAATGTCATCAACTAACTATAATTTATCCCCCATTATCTTGTTGGTCACATTCCAATCATGTGAATACCTTAATCATGTATTCTCTTGAAAAATTAATACACATTGAACCTTAGTGAAAACATTAATAATGTCAAAAGTTAACTCTTTACACATACCAAAATCCAAAAATTCTATATACTCAAACCATGATATATCTATTTCCTTATATCAGTCATGAGCTCATGAATACTGTCAATCATTTCATTTTCTCCTTATCCCATCATTATGCGCATATCATCTTTTTTCCAAAAATATCTCAATCACTTTCCATGGTTACTGGTACCATAAAATTATTGAAAACCACAATAGATCAATACATAAATATTCCAATATTCCATGATACTATATACAACATTATTTTGGAATCCCATTACATAAACACTTAATCATTCCACCACATCGTTGTCATATTCAACATTGCCAATAGTGATCGCATGTGACTCCCCTTTTTCCTTTTCCTTATGTGTTTGCTCAGTTCGATCGTCACTAAACCTTGGATTAGGGCATTTATTACCATAATTCCCCATTTCCTCGAACTTGAAGCATTGAAGTGTTGGTGCTGCGTTCTCTGCAATATTTTCTTTATTCACATCATTAGAAAACCTTTTTCCATTACTTCGACACTCAGCTGTTCGATGACCTTCTTTTCCACACTTAAAACATTTTCCAGTCCCTTTAAGACAATCTCCACCATGATTCTTTCCACACTTTGAGCATAAGGAAACATTCACCTTCTTTTCACCATTATTCTGAGATTTCTCCTTGAACTCCATCTTTCGTTTCTTGTCAAAACCATGAGATGGATATGTAACACCAAATTCCATTTCTACCTTGATAGCACAACGCACAATTTCTTTATAGCTACTAAAGCCTCTTTTAGCTAATGCCCTTCAAATACTTGGTTTTAAGCCGCTGAAGAATCGATCAACTTTACATTCAGGTTTGATGATAAAGCCAGATGCATACCTTGCAAGCCTTGGAAAATTCACATCGTATATACCAACAGATTCATCATCCCTTTTCTTTAGTTCAAGAAACTCCTTCTCCATCTTCGTACGAAGAATATGAGGGAAGTACTTATTGAAAAATAAGCTCTTGAACGCGTCCCATTCCATAGACTCAATTTCATCTCTTGGCCTCGTATTCTTGATAAGATTCCACCATTGATCAACTTCACCTTCCAAACGATATACTGAAAAGATGAAATTATCATGTTCAGAAATTTGAAGAACTGAAAATATCTTTTGAGTGGTACTGATCCATTGTTCATCAACTAGTGGATCACAAGACCCACTAAAAGAAGGTGGACGTTGCCACATGAAGGACTCAATAGAATATTGTTCCCTTCTCTGCTCATTTGGAAGTCCAGAATGGTTCATAGCTTGTGTAAGTATAGAAATAAGATTTTTCACTCCATCTCCCATAACATTGGTTTGTGCAGGAGGACACTCGTTGCATTTTCCATTACATTGATCAACACGGTTCCTTCAGGATCCAGCAATCGTCTAAAACCCAAAAAGAATCGTGTGAGAGGCAAACATCATGCTAGAGAAACAACATAATAAAGGGGGAGTACCTTCAATATCTAACATCTTAGGTTTAATTATAAGATCATTAGATCAATTCTAGAACTATAACCTATACTTATACTTAACCTTAGGGACATCCCTAGACATACCTTAGAAATATCTCTAGGGATCTCACTAAAGTTCTCACATCCTAGTTTCCAAAGGTTGACTAAACCTTTCCTCTGATACCAATTGTAGAGACCAGAAGCTTGATGTACATGGACATTACATTACTTTAGTGGAATACTTAATACATAACAAAAACAGACACACAAGGATCGTAATAGTTTAGTGTCTTTGGAAACTCGGAATATAATCTTCTAATCATGGTGAAAGATCTTCAACATCTCCCATAAAGATTTTCCACTTTTTGTTTCCTTACCTAAAACCTTTCTTTTAATCCTGGGGGAAAATAAAACATAAAAAGGGTGAGCTCAAATACTCAGTAAGGGTGAGAATGGATAAAATAAAACATACCATATACATTTGAACTTAAAAACGTGAACATAATGTTTAAACATCAAAATCTTGAGCAATGACATAAAACATGGAAGTACATAAGGCATATATCATAATGGAACATAAATCATGATAAAATAACATGGGAATAAAACATGTAATTGTTGAATCCATTAATCACATGTAATGATTTCCATAGTAGCCAAGACATTGCTTCCAAGACCATCTTAGTGGACAAAGTCCCTTTCTGAATCGAGTTCACTCCTCATTCCAGTCCTGTAATACTGAACCAGATTAACTTACCATTCCGGCCATGTCAATCTCATGAGATATAAATCTTTACACAATGCATTGGAGGGAGATATAGGTCCCACCCATCTCATATTGAAATCATTATTTCGTGTTCCATAATATAAACATTAATCATTCATTATAACCCAAGAATAAAATGGGTTTCATAAACATCATTCCTTCATGACGTAATCCATACAAAAAATTTGGATATCATTTCATCATTAAAAAAGCGAAATCATGTAAATCATAGAGACATGATACTTGAAACATACAAATTTTAAATAATTTCATCTTAGATGAAAATTGTTTTGACAAAACACTTGAAATTAATTATTGAGGAAAATATCCCTTCTTCTTCAAAATCATTTTCTTTTCACAAAATTTCATGCAATTTTAAAAGAAAAGGATTTTGTTGAAAATAGTCATGAAATATTTTGTAGGAGTCTTCATTAAAATAAGGCTTTATAAAACTGTAAAAATCCTTTCATGCAGTATACGTTAAAAAAATTCTTCTCGTACTTTTGTCGGAAAAGTCAAAAAGTACCTCATACGAAAAATGACAAAAGATTCCTTTCATATATTTTACTAAAAACTCAATGAAGGGTAAAATTAGATTTAAAAAATTGTAGGTGGATGGAAATAATATTACACATTGAGTAAATATGGATGTGGATGATAAAATACACCCCATTAAATACTTTTGTATAAGCAATCTCGGATAAAAATGAGTTTGTGATATTTTCCCTTACCTTGGGTCTGATATGATTCGTATGGATCCAAAACTCCTGTATAATGATTTAAATAAGGTCATTTATTTATTAAAAAATCATATTCATTGTTATTATATCATATATGGTTCACTTATGACTTTATATTACCCGTTCTTTTGTAAATTCATGTTAAAGTAGCGTTTTGGGTAAAATATTTTCATTTGTCATTCGTGTTTTAACTTGTAATTATTCATATGATTAATTAGATCATGATTACTTACATCCATAATGTAAAAAATGATTTATATATAATATATATTCAGAATATACATATATGTAATGGACCGATAAATGGAAATAAATACACCATTCATGGAGACGGTAGGCCGTACGTACGCATGAACACTGTTTTTGTTTCCTTATTGTATTGAATGGAAATAAGTAGATGACATAAATATATATATACATAAATCCAGTAGAATTATTATGTCATATATTTCATGATTACTTATTATATATACTTTATAATCATTCTTGAATGGTTAATCATGGAAAATGAATCTAATCGCGTTCGTGGTGACGGTAGTTCATACGTACGCACGAGCGATGATATCATTCTCATTATCATGGAATTGTATTGGAGTGTATGTATAATATTTCAGAATCAATATCACTTTACAATAATCATATATATATTCATTAATTTCACAATTATACCCATTGAAGTAAGGTGGTGGTGGAAAATAGATTACACTACGCCGTGGAGACGGTATTCCGTACGTACGCACGCGCAGTGATTTAATTTTCCGGAGGATGGATAGATGGTGAAATATGGTTGTTTCATACTTATAATAAATTATCAGTATATTATTGATACTGATGTTATTACTTGGTAATGAAAAAACTAAAGAGGAATAACTGGAAGAAGAAATAAAGTTGAAAGAATCGGCAACGGACATTACCTCTTCTTTGAAGCACCTCTTTGAGACCTCCTCTTAGGGCACTAAAATTGGACTTTTAAGAATACCAGGACCTCTAGGATATTTATAGGGAAGTTTAGAAGAGAATTTGGCAGGGGTTGGCCGAGTTTGAAGGCTCAAAGTGGTGTGAGAAGAGAGGGAGGAGGTTCCCTTTTATAAGGGAGGAGAGAGGCACCTTTGGAATAACTAAAAATATTATTTTATTATAAAGTAATATTCAGTTTTTAATAGCTCCAAATTGAGTTATTTCGAAGATAAGCTGGGTATGGGTCGAAACCATCTCATCAAATAGAATTTAGACAAGTTTAGGTTTATATTTTAACCTTATCATTTAGATTTAACTTCAAGTTAAATAATTTTTCTTTTACCGTGTCTTCGTGTTTTCTTACACTATAAGGTTAATAAACATACTATAACAAGCCAAACGAGCCCCAAGTTGTTTATTATTTATATTTATAACCTTATATAAGTAATTTGGCCTAACCTTAGATTTTTAGGAATAAAATAACAATTAATAATATAATATTTGTTTTAAAAACTATTTTATGTCAATTTTGACACTATTTGGTAATTGATTTTTGTGAAAATAATATCAGAATTATTTGTTCTAAAAAAGTTAACTAAATCAACAATAACATGTAATAGTAACCTACAAAATTAGTTTAATTCAAAAAAAGTCTCAAATTTCATTTATTTGGGTATTTATAACATCAATTATGTCAATATTTCATTAATAAGATAATTACTACATCATCTTTGTGTCGTAAATAAATTAAATTATTTAATGTATAAAAATTATAAATAAAATACCATTATGTAGGAAATAGTTTTATATTTATAATGAATATTTATAGTCGAATTTATATTATGTATTACCCTATATTAAAAATGATCTACTTATTAAACATTGATTTTAACTATTTTAACCCTTCTTTAAATAAATTAATATTAAATGTCCTAATCTAATCCAAGTGGGCCTAAATGGACATATTTTATTCCTAAGATTGTTTTTGGTCGAATTACATTTATCTAGTAGAATTAGGACATGTGTTAGGGTAATAATAATATCATTTTTACCCTTAATAATCCTATTTACTTTTAACCGTGGTAAATAAATGTAAAAAGTTACTATTCACCAAAAAATATTTTCATCTCATTAAACCACATTTTAGTCCTTGATATTAACCGTGTCTCCAAGTTTTTTTAAATTCCACTCACAGAAGCGGTAAAATTATGTTTTAGGAAAAATTCAATTTTTTAACTACCACCTAATGGTTTCACTATTCATCAAAAAATGAAAGTTTCCAGAAAAATACCAACAATTAGGCCTAAGCTATATTTCATATTATGAATTCAAAAATGATGTCTATTTTACCAAATTCAAAACATATCAGTTGCATTAATTAATTTAAAAATTAATTCTCGTCGTCAAAACAAATAGTTTGTTTTTAAGAGATAATAACTATCAAAAGATTGACACTTGTTTATGTCTGGTTTAAATGTGAAATTACATCCAATGAACAAAATTGTATTAAATGGTAAAAATATATTCTAAATATACTTTAAAACCACTAATATTAATAATTTATCACTATTAATTATTTCGATTAAAAAAGTTGTTTTTAATTAAAATTTAGTAATTTTCACTATTCATCAGAATATGAAAGTTATCCGAAAAGTACCAAAATTTCACCCTAAGCTAAATTTGATATTCCGAATCCAAAAATGAAGTCCATTTTGAAAGATAAAATTTATAAAATTTCAAAAAGTGGGTATTACTATTCATAACAGCTAGTTCATTATAATATTATAATAATATCTCATTTAGTGAAACTCGGTATTGTGTACTACACAAGCTATCGTGGAAGGTCGCGATTGCGTGTAATGAAAGCCAAGTAAGGGATGTGTGTAGTGCATGCTCCTTTTGGTGTAGCGTACAACACAAGACATCAATAAAATTAAAAAGAATATTTTTCATAAAATCTCAGGGTGTTACAATTTGTGTTGTAGTAAATTAGCATATAATGTTAGAACACTACATTTCTATCTGAGAATTGTTTTTTCTTGTCCAACTAGCAATAATAAACAACAAGGAAGTGGAAATATTTCATAGAGTACCCTATTCTACCGTATCTGGTTGGGACCCAATATTTTCCTTAATGTTTTAGTGAATCCCTTAAAAGGATCTGGATATAGAGTTCATTTTTAGTATTGTATCTCATAAATAGAATGATATCCGGTATAAATGAATAATTCAAACCCTATAGGATGTGCTAAAATATTATTTTATAGATTTAAATTGTGGATGTGATCAACTCCATCCTCTGGTAGAGCTTTATTACAATAATATATACCAACCGAGAATTCATATGGATCGTTATTAATCCTTATTTGGGAATAAGGGTTGAAATACAACATGATGGGATGAATTTATAGATATAAATCTCTTTGGACATTAACTTGTTGAGGAAATAGAAGAGAATGTTAGAGACATTCAATAACACATCAAGGAGACTCACATCGAACAAAAAACATATGCTAATAGTAGTTGGTGAGATATAGAGTTTGACAGTGGTGAGAATTTGTTTCTTTTAATTTCTCCATGGAATATGGTGATTCTATTTTGAAATATTGGAAATTTGGGCACTTTATATATTGTCTCCCTTTAAATTCTTGATCGAGTATGGATGGGAACTTATTATGTGGTGCTTTTGATAATCTTGTATGAAGTTTACAATGTCTTTCATATATCAATCCTGTTGAAGTAAATACCAAATCCATCACATGTACTAAGCTCAATGGTTATACATATAGAGAATGATATTTCTTATAAAGAACAACCACGATAAATCTAGGATCGTAGAGATGAAGTGCAACGGAACATGACTACTCACCTGGTTAAATTTATCTAGTTGAATTATAAATTAAAATAAGTTTCATGGGAACCCATGTATGTGATGAAGTATGTAATTATAGTGGTGAAATTTATATGGTGAAATTTATTTTAAAGTGGTAGAATTTAATACCTTGAGATTTTATGATATATTTATTTTTTAAAAAAATTACTCTTTAGAATCTTGCAATAGACACAACCTCGAGTATAAATGAAACATATTATATTATACTATTATAACATACCCTTTAATTTCTTTGAATGAAAATAAGTAGAAAATATATAAAAAAATTAATTAAAGATTTAGATAAATAAAATATATTTTTATAAAAGTGTTTATATGATTCAATTTTATTCCCAAAAAGTGGGTTTTATTTATTTTCTAGAAAATTAAATAGATAATTATTTTTAACTTTAATAAAATTTATTTTACAATATGATATTAAAATTTTAAATTAACATGTCAAAATTATCATAGAGTTATTTATTAAATATTTTTTATTACCTTAATTTTTATATGAATAATATAAAAAACTATTTTTTATAAAAAATTTCATATTCATTTAAATATTTTCCAAATATATTTTTTTAATGGTTCAAATATTGAAATTATTTAAACTATATTATTATTAATTAAATTTATGTGATTGCAATAAATTTTATACTGAAATCAAAAACTATTTATACTTCAAAATAGTTTATTGAGAAACCTGATATTATTATTGTTAGCAGGTTTAATTTTAAATTAATTTATTCAACTTATATGGATTGGATTTTATTAAAGGGTTTATATAATTGAAATTATCATAAATAATATTATTTAATAAGTTAAACTAAATTTTTATTCATATTGAATAGTAAAGTTGTTAAAAATTGTTACCACGGTTAACATTAAAACAAGTTTACATGGGGTTACATATAAAATGTAAGGGTTAATATTGTGTAAAAAATCTATAAATTATATTTATGTAGATATTTACACCCTATATCATAATATATTTTTAAGTGGTACATTATAGAGAAATTTAGTGGGAATAAGATGTTAATATATTTTATTATTTTCAAAAATTCAATGTTTGTCCTTTCCCCTACCTATAAAAGGATACACCATATCCTCTCCTCTACACACATAAAGATACTTTTTTTCAGCTGATACCCAAAAAAATTGACTTCCTTACATCCCGAACCATGATATAGAGTTCCTATTTAGATCGTAAACCAATTCTATGAAGGATTTAGGTATAAACCAAAAGTGGTTGTCGGAAGAAGAGGTATTGTTCCTAACCGTGCATTTTCATATAATTTCATTTCCTACCTACTTCAAAATATTCATCTGAAATAATGAAATTATAAAACAAGAAGCTTAAATAAAATTATATTTTATTATTTAATGAAATAAATTATATCTATTTCATATTCCATTAAATTGGAAACAAAACTGTCATTTATGTTTACAGAGGAATACCACCTCGTGAACAGATGAAATTTGTTTTCCATCACCACATCTCATGGAAAGATATAATTGTGTAGTTAAATTATAAATTTTATATTTATGTTAGGATTATAAATATTCAATGATAATATCATGTCGAATTTCTTACCTTCCAATATGTGGGAAAACTATATTGTCGCTTGTGCATACGTGTGTACAACCACCACTACAAAGAGATGTGATTTTCTTCATTTCATATTTACAAGGATGGTAACAATGATAGATTTAATAAAGATATATTATATATATTAAAAACACTATTCTGAAAGGTTTAGTTAATATTTACCTTTTTTTATTCCATCCTAAAAAATTTGAAAAAATGTACAAACATTTGTCTTACTTACCATCACCAAGAACAGTGTTATTTATTTTTCAATATCTATCCTTTATAAATGAATATATATTTATAAATAAATAATATATATTATTTTTATATCATGATTAAATTTATTTCGATAGATTAAATTTTTCGTAGTAAAATGACTAGAACTACAAAATCGAAACTATCAAGAAAACAAAACTTTTACCTCCCAGAATGAAAACTTTATTTAAGAATTCTTAATAAATTGATGTTAAGATATTATTGGTAGATAATTAATGATATTAAAAGTTTGTACATGACTATTTTATATAAGTATAATAAATTTAAATTTATTATATAGGAGGTTATAATTCGTTTGAATAAAACAGTAATTAATACATGGGTTTATAATCTCAAATTTACTTCTTTGGGACATATGTCATTTTATGAAACAATCTTATTTTATGAGGTGTATATAAATCCTTATAGACGTGATATATCATGTATCTCCTTATTTACCTATGTTTATCATGCATTACAAGAAAGGATGAGTTTAAAATAAATGTAGTATACTATTAAAATATTATTACTTATAATGAAATATATCTCCTAGACATTAATATTAAATGGATGAATAATATTAACTAAATTATGAGAATGTATTATTTATATATGTGTGTAAAATTAATTCTGTCATGACCATGTAATTATAAATAAAAATAAGAACCATTTGAAAATAGAGAGATATTTTTCTAAAAAACTGTTTCTAATAGTAAATAAAAATATCACATTTATTGAATTTAATTAAATAAATATATATATTATATATTAAATAAAATATTTTAAATTTATCTTATGTTTATTCTAATAATTAGATAAAATAAATCAAATGATACGTTTACAAACTTTATTTTACTAAACAAACATTATATAGATTGTTGAGAATTTATTTTAAATTTTTAAACTTTTATAAATTTTATTTTATAAAATATGAATAATTTTTCAAATTTAGATTCAAATGTTATCTTAGAGTTAAAATTTGATAATTTTCTAAAAATATAATTTTGTAAGGAATAGTGGAAAATACTAGTTTCTATTAAGAATTTATATTGCTTTATTCACTTAAAAAACATATAAATAGTTGTAATATGGTTTTAAAATTTTAATTAGTTAATTTATATATCTATTAATCCAATTTAATTCATTTGAATAAATTTTATTTGAATTTTTTAAATTGAAACATTTTAGACTTGTGAACATTTTTTCTTTGAAAACCCACTTCATTGTAGCGTTTTGGGATTAATTTTAAATTAATGTTGGTAAAAATTATGAGTATAATTTAGAAAAACAGATTCCATAATTATAATTAAAAGAATTTATATTATTAAAAATAGCTAAAATAAATATTTACCATGATTAATAGTAAGCACCGTAAAAATTATTTGTTGCAGTTAAGGAAAAATAGGGTTACATGGGGTTAAACTAAAACAATAAGTGATAAAAATGACTACAAAGTAATCCAACACCCACTTTATGGCCATATTTGGACCTAATATATTATATTCTCTATAATTACCCATTATTGAGTATATTGTAATGTGAAAAACATGGTTCCACATTTATATTTTTCAAAAGTTCATGTGTGCCACCCACGTCACATATAAAAGGCCACTTCATATGTTCGCCACTTCAAACTTCCAAAATGTATTCATTTTTTACATACATGCCCAAATAACTTTATTAATTACCTCTTATCATCCTATAATAAATATTTTATTCACAAATATGTCTTAATAATCCTTTTTTATAAATAAAAAGAAGTTGTTTGAATAAGGGGAAACACCCCTAACCGATCATTTTATTTAATTTATACATCCACATCCTTAAATTATTAATAAAAATGATAATATAAAATCCTAAATATCTTCTATATACTGATATTTTATTATCTTAAAGTAAATAACCTAAATCCATCGCCAATTCCATAAAATGGGACACGAAATCATTATTCATGTTTAGGATAGACTACCGCCTCATGAACTGATGTAATTCATTTCTCATACTAAAATATCATTAATTCATATAATTATATATTTAATTTTTATAAATTATGTTAATAATTTTTTATACCTCTGTAATTGTAAAATGTAACAATATTTGAAAAACATATATAATCATTTTGTAGTTAGTTATATTCATTCCCGCCATTAAAATGGATAGGCGTTAAATACAATATAAAATAATATTATTTTATTATTAGAGTGCAACATAAGATTCCCAAGAAACTCGTTGTTGCGTATTGGGTACGCCATCGAGCATAGCATCCCCTTTAAAGTTATATTAATATTTTATTCAAATATGGATAAATGTGAAAATTTCATATTCTTTATTTACTTGGGGTGTCACAATATACATCCCATGAATCTATTTTAAAATTATTTTATTTTTATTTATATATCCATTTTAGGCACTCTCTTTCATGGAATTAACAGTTCAAAAAATTGCAAATAGGTATGATATTTTGGCCTCAATTTTCCTTCTTTGAGATATATGTTTTGTTATGCACCTATCTTCTATTACGAGGTGTATGTAATTTCCATTTTACATGTTATATAATGAATTTAGATTTATTCAAGATATATATTATGTTTAATTTTATTTTTTTCCTTCATGGGGATTATTAATAAATGTTACCTAAGTGGCAGTGGGATTATTATATAATCACATCATTTATTGAGATTATTTATGTTTATGAATACATTGATGAAATATTATGATCCATATCCCAAAAAATAATTAATTCTATTTTATTATGGTAATTTTAAAAGAATAAATCTTATCCACATGTTTTCCCATTATTATGTACTCCTGAACTCATTGAAATGTTTAAGATGAATTGATTTTATTTATCTTTTTGGTTGAAATCTCATATGTCTTCCATAACCATGTATTCAAAAAAAAAATTTCCAATATGTTTTGAAAATTATCCAAATTATTTATTAAACACTTGTTCACGCATTTTTAATTAATTAAAAAATATTTTGAAAGTAATCTTTATATCGTTTTCCTAAAAATTATAACTTGGATTTTATAGAAAATTTAAAATTAATCTTTATGATAATGTATACGAATGTAATGAAATTTGCATCTATCATTCACTCTAATTATTTTAAAGATTCATTTATATGGTTCCATGGTTTTGATAAAAAATGGATTTTAAAAATGTTCTATTTTTTAAAATTTTTTATCAAATTTTAAAGGAAATTTTTCTCAAGAATTTTTTTAAATTTCATTTAAAAAATCCATTATAAGTATCAAAAATTATTTTTAAAGAAACGAATTTCAATTTTTTTTTTAAATTTTTAGTTTTAAAAATAATTTTTTGAAGAAAATATATTTTCATCATTAAATATTTGAAGATTATTTTCAAAATAATTTTTCATTTAAGATGACATCATTAGATGTTATTTTTTCTTTACTATGGATATGATCAGAAGATAAATTTTTTGTACATTCTAAAAAATAGATTATTTTTATTATCAAAATATTTTTATGAAACCCTTTTATTTTCCCCATGATATAATTGGATAAATAACTTATTAAATAGACTTATGTTTTCATGGTTTATGATATTTTGATATGATGAAATTTATATGAACCCCACATCATTTAAATGGATTATTTTATGATGTAATACATAGAAAACCCATTTATTTTCATGGGTTCTAATATGTTGAATTATTTATGATCATATGGCACAACTATGTATGATTTAAATTATTTGATGGGTGGGAACTATACCTCACTCCAATGTATAGCATAAAGGCTAAAATATCATGAGAAAAACATGACTAGAATAGGGAGTAATCCCATTTTAGTAAGGTGATTTTTCCACTATAATAGTCTTGGTAGTGAACCTTGACTGGTAAAATTGTTTATGGATGAACCCATTCGACCTTAATAGCATGAAAAATGATCCTTGAATACTAAAGAAATTATTTATTATGCTTATGTGTATGACATAAATGTATTTATTTACTAATTTTATCTTCTCATGGTTCATTTTCATTTATTTCTTTAACATTAATTTCTTATACCCATCCAATATTTAGGAAATGAATCAATATTATGATATTTTATATGCAGGTTATGGTTTACAAATTTTATTCTCATTTTTCACATACCCTAATTCTCATTTAATGCTTTGGTATATCCCCTGTATAGCCTTATTAAGAATCTAATCTCACCTTTTCTTATGATTACCTTAACCATGTTATGAATAAATCTTTTAATTAGGGTATGTATAAGAAGATTAATACATGTGAAAAACATTATGGGAGATGTAGATGATCCTTCAAAAAATAAAATGTTTTTTATAGTCTCTAAGGAAATATCCCTTTTTATCCTACGGTGTATGTATAATATAATGAATACCCATATAAAAATATTTTATATAAATGTAATATAAGTTTGGGTATTTAAATTTTATGTTAAAAATATTAATATGAATATTATTATAATTTTATAAATGAGGCTCTTTAATATTTTTACAAAAGTATGAAAGGAATATTTTCTAACTTGTATGGAATGATTGTAATTAAATGTTATCATGATAACTCAATGATTTGAATCATCCATTACATGTTTTTAATTTTTTTTAAAAATAATTTTTTTTATTTACTTTGGGAAATTTTTAAAATTTAAATAATTGTCTTCATAGAGAGATTGGTACTTTCCTAGAAATATTTAATGTGATATTTCAATTTTTTGTGATGAAATTGTTTAATATTTATAAATAATTACTAGGTATACGTTTTAATGATACCATCAGTATTCTTTATTTGGATGTTTTTTTATTTTTATGATAAGATATTAAAGAAAACTCTACCTTTTCCAGGGGTTATTCTATGATGATATATTTTTGAAACCCATTCATTTTCTATGAGTTATGATATGGAGAAGTATTTATTAAACCCATTTCATTATTATGAGTTATGATGTGATGCATTTTTTATGATCATGAAGAACACATATGTATGGTTTTTATAATGTTATGTGTCAGAATAGAATCATATTCCCCTATAATGCATTGGGTAAATAAGGATATATCATGGGATAAAGAGGAATGTAATATTGAGTAAGCACAATTTAGTAAAGGAATTTATCCATTGTGAGTGTTTACAGAGTAAACCATGAATACAATGATAATTGGGTGAGTGAGCTCAATCCACTATGATAACACTGGATGTGAGACCTGACTACTATTTAAATTATTTTCTATAGTTATGTGTATTCTATAAATTTTTTTCATATGCCAATGTTATGATCTTATAGACCATATTCTTTGATTCCTTTATGATTCATGTCATATGAACAACCGAGATTCTTTTATAAGCCAATATTATGTTCTATGATATGAATGGTTTAGTTTTCAATTGTTATAATCATCTTCTCATACCCCTATTATCATGTTGCGTTTAAGTGATCCTTGATATATCCCTTGTTTAACCTTACCGAGCATCTGGGATCACCCTTTTTTTATGTTTACTTTTCTTTAGGTTATGTAGAAAGGTATTATGTTTTTATATTTTTATGATGGGAGAGAGTTATAAAGAACATAGTGGGATATTACATAGCTCACTTATGAACTAGTCGTTTATGTATCTAATTTTAAAAAATCACTATAAAAATAGGATTTTTTTCATGGAAATCTATGTTACATAATAAATATTTATCTAATAGGGTCTAATATCAATGTATAGAAATTATGTGTGGCTATATATGTAGTTTGTTTTAAGAGTATAGTCATACATTCATGTATTTGAGTTATTGGAATTATAGCAGGAAGGGAATGTATCCGTGAGAGTGGGTCAAGCATTAGTGGTTCTAGTTAATCTTATTATAGGTGTAATTTTTCATTTTACAAGGTGATCCATGATAGTGAGAAATAGCATCAAGGGGGTATATAAGGTTATTTTTGTTTAGTTTTATATAATATGTGATACATATCTATAAGTATGGAGTCATGTTTATGGGTAAAAGAAAAAATATTTAAGGATAAATATTGTTATGAAAGGGTTGTTAAAAAATGTGACATTATAGGACCCTAAGTCATTATTTTTCTATTGAGGTCATAGTGTTTTGAAGAGAAAGGATTAAGTGGATATATCCATAAATAAATTATGAATTTATGGATAATGGTACCTATGTTATAAAGGTATAGATAATACAAAGGTGGAGTAAATCCTACCAATCATATGGTTGGTGACCCTATATCTAGAGGGAGTTGGTTAGTATCATGGTTATGTAATTCTAATCATTAAGATAAGGTAGAAGATCTAAAGATCATTGGAGTGTATCAGATATTGGTATCGATTAATTTGAAAATTGATGAGGATTTTTGGGTCAAATATAGGATTTTTTAGTACACTTAAGAGAGTATAATAGGACTATCAAATATTGAGGCTTCATGATAAATATAAGGTTTGAATTCATGGATAGACAATATGGTTTATTGATGGGTATTGATGGTTATTGGAGATAGAATCAATTTTAACCTTTGTTTTAATTTGGGTGTGATGATATGTTTTTCATTTTATTTGTTCTATTTAGGAAATGTATAATGCATATTAAGAGTCTAACCGAATGTTTTTGGGAAAAGTATATGTGGATGGATCAGACTAATTGATGGTTTGATAGAATCTTATTTGAAACCTGGAATTATAAGTGGAATAATGTTATGATATATAGTTCTATTATCAAGGTATAATCCAAAATTATTTTGAATGATAATAATATCAATTTTTGGGATTTTTTTACCAACCCATAAAATTACATGTTGTAGAATTTAGGTGAATATTTAATTTTGCATCCTAAACTAGGGGATTCTTTGATAATAGTACTTGATTAAGGATTACAAAAGATATGATATCTTGGAAGGTTTTTCAATATTTTTTTTAGTTTTTATGGGACTACGGGGTATTGGGGGAGCTAAAATGGGTGGTGGGACTGAATCTTTAAGAAACAGTCCAACTAGGTTCCAGTTCAAGGTACACCAAGTGCTTAGTGAGACCTCCAAATGCTAGAAACCCTAGGGTTCTATTGAGAACCCATTGTATTATAATCAGGTACCTATAGGTGTTTTTATTCGTGTCTTATTTAATAATTTGTTTCAAATATGTGTTTTTTTATTTGGGATCCCTCCCCGCTTTGGTTGCCTCGTAATAAGTCTCCCTTACCATCACAACTTCTGCCATTCACCCACCCCTCTGCTCTCCCCATTCAACTGAATCTCAAATCACCATCCCCCAGTAGATCAAGTAATTTTATAAATTTAGATAATTCTATTGATATGACTTAGATAATTGATAGTGTATATCTCATTATTTCTCTCTTTACTATATAATTTTGGGGTAAATCTAATTTTAGGATCTATTTGTCTAATTTCACCATTTTTTGTCAATGTTGTCAAAATGTGTAATAAAATCATATAGGTTAACTCCAATAATATTGAGGTATGATATTACTTTCATATTAATCCATATAGCTCATGTTTTTATTTCATTTTAATGCATGTGCTTAGGTTCCATGTGAGGGTCTTCTATAAAGGGTCTTAGTGTATTAATGGTTATCTATTAGGCTAGGATGGAGCCTCTTAGTGTGATTTTGGTATTGTGGACATGGTTTAGAGACATGGATGGTATTGATGATTTATAAAATCAAGGTTAATAATTATTATCCTTGTATATTTAATATAATAATGATTAGGAATATCGTAAATGAAGATAGATGATCTTTTTTGAAGTTGGGTGGGAGGGATTACAGTATCAAGTGTGATGAGAACCATGGATAAGGGTTCTGGTAAGTGGTTTTCTATAGCATTGGTATTTAGACGGGTTTTTTTCAATAGAGACATGAAATACCTATTCTTGGGGTCGGATAATAGTTACATATTTCTTTGGGTTTAAAGTGTTTCTATTCAGATATTAACTAATTGTATATGAGAATGAACTATAACTGTATTATCATTTCAAGTGTTATTGGTGTCTTTTCAATGGATTTCAAGTAAGGATTGACTATTTGATCGATTAATGTTTGAGAAAATTCAAAGTTCCATATTCCCCGATTTTATTGTGAGGTAAAAATATTTCATGGCTCAGGAAATCTTTTTTTAGTGATTCCATATTATATATGAATAATATGAGAATCCCTTCAATCTATAATGGAAATGGTATATAAAAAATTTGGAATAGTATAGGTGTTGGAACCATGGTCATATTTGCATGAATTGGAGTATGGTTTGTGTTTTTTGTCAATCCTCAGAGGAAATTCAGAATGTGTGCTAGCAAAGTGCTCATATAGGTCAAAAAGATTACAGTATTGAAGGTGGAACCATTTTCCAGTGTTTTCCAAATTTTTGGGCATGAAGATCGAAAAATGGAGAAAATTGTTTTTGGCTAAGAGACTTGCATGCTGTGTACTTGAAGGAGAGGAAACTTGAACTCCATATGTTTTTAAAGATCAGAACATGTACAAATGACAAAGGGATAAGGGACGCGCGGGTTTTGGGATGGTCACACAAGTGACATGCGCATCTAGAAAGGACTTCCGTGACGATGGCTAGGAGGTTTGAAAGTTGCGCACCTATTATTCTTTGAGATCAGAGCTTAAAAATATGGAAAAGGAAAGAGGCTCATGTATGTTTTGGTGTGGTCGCGCAAGTGAGTAGCGCGACAGAGGCTAGGGCGGTTGGAGCTGCGCGCTGTGACTTACGTGCCGTGAGGAAACTTGCGTGCCACTGCTCATGGGGTCTAGTTTTCCTATAAATAGAGGACCACCCCTCCTCATTTTTAATGAATTTCAAGACGTAGAGATTTTTTTGAGATCTTGTCACACAAGTGGCTGAGTCGCGCAAGAGGTTGTTGGGCCGCGCAAGTAGAGGTTGCGTGCCGGTTGTTGTCTGCGCGTCCAAAGTAGTTTGGGAGTTAAAGGTGATGAGTATCACAAGTTTGGAGTTGAAGGAGGTAGTGTCGCGCAAGTGGGTTGGTGTCACCTACATGCCAAATTTGTACTGTGCAAGTGACTTGCGCACCAGTCTTGAAACTTGTGCGCCGGTCTTGGAGAAGCAGGCCAGGTGAGGTTGAAGTACGTCCATCCTTTTTAGAGCTGCACAAATGCTGGAATATTCCCCGATACCTTCGGTGCAAAGTGAGATTAGTCTACAAGTGAAAGTTGGATTTAAACAGAGCATCTACATACAACAAATGATTCATTCTTTTGAAATGATATAGATACTTCAAAGTCTATAAACTGAGTGTTACCTCACCAAGGGCAGTGAACTAGGTGGAGTCAAAGGGAGTGGCCCGAGGGACTCTGTGAGCTATCCCTGAACCTTTTGTAAAGTTAGTGATCCTAGGAAAAAGTGACTATGACCAAACATTTATAAACCATAGCTAGTGATGTTTAGTGGAATTTGGTATAACCAACAACCTGTCGGTGTATGCTCCTTGGACGTAGCCCTTAGTGGTGAACCGAGTTAAAAGTGTCAGGTCGTCTCTCTACAAGTGAATGTTTTCTTTCTGTTCATTTCCATCATACAAGTTTTACAATTTCCTACCAATGTGGGAACAAGATCCATCACTTTAAAATAAAAATTTTACACCCTGATTCACCCTCCCCTCTCAGGGTGTCCCGGGGTCCTACATGTGGTATTAGAGCCAGGTTACTGGGGTTGAATCTGTCCTTTGTCGTCATTGAGAATGTAGTCAATGTCAGGGGTGTCCCTCTCATCGATGGAAGTAATTTATAGATCTGGAAGAACGGAATGAGATATCATCTAAGATCCCTTGTAATGGTGTTTCTGTTTTCCACTGTGTAAGGTATTAATGTTTCTGATCCAATATGGGCTGGCTATGACTGTTAAAAATAGAAAAATTCTTGATGTAGATGTTAAAGCATAGAATGATCTCACCACAGTACTTTATGATCAGATTTACCTAAAAGTGATGAGTTTCACCTCAGAAAATTCCATGTGGGATAAACTTGAAAATATTTATGAAGGTGATAACAAAGTGAAGCAGGCGAAACTACAAGTGATACAGAATAGGTTTGATGATCTGAAGATGCATCCTGATGAGAATGCAGCCTCCTTCAATTGAATTACTGAAGTGGTTGGAGCAATTCGGGGCCTAGGAGAAGAAATTAGAGACATTGATATTGTGAATAAAATACTGAGAAGGCTACCACCCCTGTACAATGAAAAGGTGTCCACCCTTAAAGAAAGAGATCTTTCTAAACTTTCTTTGGATGATCTGTTGAGAAGCTTGGAGGAATATGAAATGAGATTCAAACCAGAAGATGTTACTACACGAGTAAGCAAGGAAATGGTGTTCAAATCTATGGAGAAACTAAAAATCTCAAAAGATAGTACTGGTTAAGATGATGAGGAAGAAGAAATTCTCTCTCTCGTTGCCAAGAAGTTCTATAAGGGAAAAGGGAAATTCAAAGGGACGTTATATCTAGCTTGATTTCGTTGTGGAAAAGTCGGGCACATTGCTTCTCAGTGCTTCAGAAAGATCAATGATGATTATTGCGATGTTGAAAACATTGAGAAGCCTCAGAAAAGGTTTTTCAAGAAAGGAGACTTCAAATCTAGAAAGAATTTTCTTAAGAAGAGTTTTGTCTTTGAAGAGGAAAAATATGATAATGAATTATGTGGTGAAGACGAACCAGAATTTAAAACTGGGAAACATACTTCCATGATGTCCACTTTTGAAAAATCAGGAGACCCTGGTGGAAAAAATCAGTAAAAAACTAGTGCAGATCCCGAGTTGCAACATAAGGATGCTATTAGAAATCTTATGATTAAATGTAAGAGTTGCAATAAGTGGAAATCAATGGTAGAAGAATCAAATGAATATGTCGATCAACTTGAAGATGGAATTAAACATCTGGAAGAATTTGTGAAAGTACAGTCTATAATTCTTGAAATAAATTATGATCTAGTGGATCTGAAGCTGATAATTGAAGGGAAGGAAAAGGTTATCAATGGCCTCACCTCCCGACTAGAATAAAAATCCAAGAATTTTTAGGGTCTTGAGGAGGAAGTGTATACTATTAAGAGTAAACATGAGAAAGAATCAATTTCAAAAGAATCCAGAAATAAAATACTATTTAGAAGGTTCTCAAATGAAAAATTACTGGTAAGAACTAAGAGTGGTACAGATGGGGCAGGAAAAATCTTAGGTGATCGAAGACCCTGTTTCATGGGAAAGAGTGGAATTGGATGTGAAGCTGAGACATCAACTAGTGGAAGTAAAGAGATCCAAAAGAAAGAAAAGATGAATGTTGGACATGTTGAAACGTTACCTGGAGTGCTGAAAAAGAAACCCCCAATCCAAACTAAAAGGAGAACTGAAAATTACCCTCAAACATTCATAAATGATAGGCAGTCCAACTATTCTCCCAAGGAAGAATGTATGAGGAGAAATTCAAGTGATAAGACATTTCCTCTCATAATGTGTCAGTTATGTGGATATCTGGTCCATACCATGTCATATTGAGAAGAGGCAAGGATCTATCTGAATGGGGATGACCTAGGACATCAACAAAGGAAACTAACTTCATATCCACCACCTTATAGAAGAAACAGTTTCTATGGATACTAATTTCATTTCTCTAATAATTTTCATAAAGCTGCTAATTGCAGGAAGAGAAGGGACATGGACACCTCATTCCAGAATTCAAGACAAGTCAGATATCATCGACAAGATAGTGTTTCTCTTTCAAATAGGATTTATCCTCTCGAAGAAGACTTCATCTATGAAGAACCAATGTACACAAATGAGATAAGTGAAAGGCCATCAGTTCTCTATACTCATTCAAATGTCTCATGTAAAGAAAGGAAGAAAATTGAGAAATACAACCATGAAGAGGTGGCCTTCAAAGCAACAAAAAGAAATAGTACTTGGATTCTGGATAGTTGTTATTCATCCCGTATGACTGGTAATGCTAGTCTATTGACAGATATCAAATGGAAAGTTGATGGAATGGTTCAATTTGGCAATGATGGAGCTCTGAAAATCAAAGGTAGTGGATGTACTGAATTAGCTAAGGGAGAGATAAAGGAGACTGAAGTCCTTTACGTATATTACCTACGTCATAATCTACTCAGTGGGAGTCAACTCTATGACTCGAGACTTATTTTTACTTTTAATCAGAAAGGATGCACTATCAAGGGAAATACATGAAATTATCTTATGAAAGGATTCCTAACAGAAGGCAACCTGTATCAAGTTGATAGTAAAGAAAGTGTTTTTCTACATAACTGTTGAAGAAGAAAACAATTTGTGGAATAGGAGACTAGGTCACATCAATCAACAAGACGTTGAGAAAATATCAAAATTGAGGATTGTCATGGACATTCCTCACCTGATGCGTGAGTGTGAAAAATCTTGTGATGCTTGATTTCGTGGAAATCTAGTCTGCATTTCATATGAGCCAAATAAGTAAAGGGCATCTCATATTCTTGATCTAATTCATACAGAAGTATGTGGGATGATAAATGATGCTGGAACTCATGGAGAAAGGTACTTTGTCCTTTTCATTGATGATTATAGTAGAATGGCATGTGTTATGGTCATTCACAGGAAATGAAAAGTGCTTGACTGCATGAAAACATATCGATGAATCGCCAAGAATGATACTGGATGAACAATCAAATTGTTGTGATCTGATAATGGAGAGGAATACATGTCCACTGAGTTTGATAATTACCTTGAAAAACATGGAATACAGCATGAGGTAGCTGCTATGAGAACTCCACAGCAAAATGGAGTTGTTGAGTGCCAGAATCGGCATGTCAACAACATGTCCAGGACTATGATGATTGAGAGTGGTATCTCTCTCCATTACTGGAAGGAAGTTGTTGAAGCTGCAGTGCACATTCAGAATCGAACAGGGCTTTATATGGGAGAAACAAAGACACCATATTAATTGTGGCATGGAAGGAAGCCTTCATTGAAATACTTTCATGTTTTCGGATGTAAATGTTTCATTCAAAATAAAGAAGGAAATCAAGGGATGTTTGATGACAATGCAGATGATAGAATTTTTCATGGACCTCCAATTAACAACAAAGCCTACAAGTGTTTCAACAAGCGATTAGGAAGGATTGTGTTAAGAGTGATGTTAAGATAATTTAATAGAAAAACACAAATGCTACAAGAAAATAATATTCTGATGTGATATAAACTGAGGAGGAAATTGAACATGGAGAAAATATGAATACATAAATAGAGGAAGCTGTACAAAACACTTAGCAGTCACATCATGATGTTGACTCAGAAAAAGAATCTGAAGAAGAAACTATGGGTGGAGAGAATGCAACTGAACCACACAGAATAAATCGTAGAGCTGAGATTGATCCATCTAACATAATTAGGGATAGGAGTGCACCCAATCAAACAAGGAGTATGAGGAATAACACGCAATATGAATTTCTGTCAGTTGTGGAGCCTTCCTCATTCAAAGAAGCTACAATGGATTAATCTTGGGTAAAATCCATGAATGAAGAGCTAGATTAGATTGACAAGAATCAGACATGGGATCTTGTCCAAAGGCCTGAAAGCCATAATGTGATTGGTACAAAATGGATCTTCAAGAACAATTTGGATGTGCATGGAAGTGTTATTAGAAACAAGGCTCGACTGGTATGTAAGGGATATTCCCATATTGAAGGTGTTGATATTGAAGAAACCTTTGCTATAGTGGCTAGACTGCAGTCAATCAGACTTTTCCATGCCATGTAACTCCAAAGAAGATATAAAGTATATCAAATGGATGTCAAGATAGAATTATTGAATGGTGTACTCGAAGAATAAGTCTACAATGAACAACCAGTGTTTTTTTTCTTGGTACTGATGAGGAAAATGTCTAAAAATTGAATAAATACATATATGGTTTCAAACAGGAACCACAAGCATGGTATTCTTGCCTGGACTCGAATCTCAAGAAGCTGGAGTTCAGAAGAGGAAGAGTGTATCACAATATATATGTGAATAATTCTCTAAAAGATCAATTCATGGTTCTAGTCTATTTTGATGATATCATATTTGGTGGTAGCAGGCAGAAATCAGTGGATGAATTTTCCAATCACAAGAAATCAGAATATAAAATGCCTATGATTGGGGAGCTCACATATTTCATGGGGATACAGTTGATTCAAAAGAAGGATTACACTTTCATTTTTCAGAAAAAGTATGCAAGAGAGCTATTGAAGAAGTTTAATATGCAAGACTCCAAACCAATGTCAACTCCGATTGTAGTTGGAACTAAACATGGAAAACATGAGGATGGGACCTCTGTAGATCCCACCATGTGCAGGAGGATCATTGGGAGCCTACTATACCTGAAAGAGACCCGACAAGATTTTGTCTTTTCCACATGTCTTACGGCCCGCTTTCAGAGTAATCCAAAGGAGGAACATATGGAGGCAGTAAAAAGAATCATTAGTTACATTCAAGGATCACATAACTTTAGGTTATTTTTTACTACAGGCAGGGAGAGTGAATTATCAGTGCTTTATGTTGCTGAATGGACTTGTGATGTAGTAGACAGAAAGTCCACTAGTGGTGGAGCCTTCTATATTGGGAAGAAATGTGTTGGCAGGTTGAGAAAGAAACAAGAAAGTACTTCTCTTAGTACTGCTAAAGCTGAGTATATATATAATGCCCCAGCCTGAAACATTACTTAATCTTGAGTTACTTCAAGAATACACGTTGAGGATCTTTTCAGGTTTAGAGTTTTATAGAATTAGATCATAAAACATGCATAACATTCCACATTTAAACAAAGTGGTTACATAAAAGATAGTACTCATTTTTTCCCATCAATGGAAACATATTTAAAATAAAACATGGATTATTTATTGACACATCCTTTACACTATCATCACATCATGTACCGTTCCCTTGACCTGTGAAAAACATTTCAAAAACATGGGATGAGCATAAAATCTCAGTAAGGGATATAAAAGTATGAAATGAAAACATTAGTCCATGTTTTAAATCATAATTTACTCATAAAAAATAAGCACGTTAACATACCCCATAAAATCATGAATAAATCAGAGATATCATAAGACATAAAGGTAACTTGATGAATTCATAACATTCTTACGTAGGGAGTAACCCTCTTGGTTACGTTTGGAAAACCCATCACAGTATATTCCCTTAAATCGCTTCAGTGAAATATTAACATTTAACTCTTTCACGTTACCCAATGAATTGGAGAGCTATATCGGGCTCACCCACCCTTAGATTATCACGGAACCACCCGTCTTCATAACAATTCCCAAGAACCATAACATAATCGTATCACATAAAACATGCATAAAGGAAACATAACATTTCCAATTTTCAATCACATGTTATCAATTCAACATATTGATATAAAAACTTTATGAAAACCATTTTTAGTACCAAAATAAAAGTAAAGTAAAACATGGTATTTATTTTTCATTCAAAAAAGTTATGGCTTGTAGAGGAAGGCGAAACTCAAATAATGGTCACGGCGGCGGAGAAGTTGTTGTCGCTGCATACATACAACAAAAAAAACATTCCCTTTTTTCATTTAGTAAATTCTTCGTATAAAAATATTCTTTTTGAATAAACGTAAATTTCAAAGGGGTATACACACCATATAAATGAAATTTGTGTATAAAACAAAATATGCCTCAATGAAAGGATATTGAGACGGTGTCCCATACCTCGGGTCCGACTTGACTCGATCGTTCCTTAATGTCCTGAATAATAAACTTGAGTTAATTTCTACTTTCATAAGAACCTTTTTCAAGTTCAATATTACTTTTATATCACTTATTACCATGTTATTAACATTTTGTAATCATTTAAGTTAACAACTGTCATTTTGTCGATATTTGGTACCTGAGTCAAAAGTGAACTTCTTATATTTACAAGTTGTTCACATAGTCAAATATACATTATCTCAAGAATGATATTCATGATTTATATGTCATATATATCATATATACCCAGTATATACATGCATTTATAATATTACATAATCATTTAGAGGTAAGAAATGAAATGCACCGTTCATGGAGACGGTAAGTTGTACGTACACATTAATGCTACTTTCATTTCTATTTCATATTATATGGAATGGAATCATAATGATATAAAGGTATATTATAATTACAGTATAATATCATATATAATATCATTAACTACATCCTTTATACGTCCCACATATGGCATTAATGAATCAAATCATTTTGAGGGGGCGGTAGTCCGCACTTCCTAAAATGAAGATATCGTGTTACCCATAATGGAAACCATAAAGTTATGCCAGAAATAAAAAATACAGAAGCTTAAGTAAAATATAAACATATTATATATCTTATATAAATATAGTTACATCTTAATGGACACCTTTTAAGGTGTTATATGAGTGTTGAACAATCATCATTTCGTGAGGCAGAAATTCGTCATCCACAGAAACTGTATGTTCTTTAACCATTAGATTTAGGTGTGTGTAAGTGTAGCTAGAATAATTCTTATAAAAAAATCCTAGTATATTAAAGATACTATTTTTGTTACAAAATATAGGAGTGAAAAGAGTTAAGGGGTGGTATAAGCAAAATAAAACATAATAACACAATGGAAAACACTACCTTTAAAACGTGTAACTCTTTTTAATTTGAGCTCAAAGGCTTCCTTGGGAAGACTTCTGCCAAAAGTGAGGCTTCTAGGAGTAATAGAGGGATGTGGAGAGGAAAAATGGGCAGGGTTTGGCCGAGCCAAAGGATTCATAGGTGTGGGTAAGGAGGTAGAGGTGGGGGCCTTTTATAAGAGGAGTGGAGGGGCACTCTTGGAAAGTTATAAAAGGTTACTTTATTATAAAATTATTTTCGAATTTAAAAGGTCCTAAAATTAAATATTTCGAGGATAAGGTGATAATATTTCGAAATACTCCCATCCAATAGTTTTTTGACATGTGTAGGTCTTAGAATTTACATTATCTTTTCATTTTACTTAAATGGTTAAATAATGAGGTAATCACTGCATCATCATGGTGTCATAAATAATTTATTTATTTAATGTATAAAAATTATAAAAATATAATCCTGATGTAGGAAATCTTTTTATATTTCTAATGAATACTTATAGTCAAAAATATGACTTGTATAACCACATTTAAAAATTGTTTTAGTAAAACAACTCATGTTTGTGACATTTTTATTTTAACTTTAAATAAAAAGTTATTAATGTCATTTTCATACCAAAGTGGCTCCATGGGGTCCCCAAGCAAACCCATGGATTGTCTAGGTCGGCCATGAAACATCCAATAAGGGTAGGACTTGTGTCTAGGTCATTTAATATTATTAAAACATTATTTTTACCTTAAACTACACTAATTACCTCTAATCGCGATTAAACACTTAAAAGTTACTATTCACTAAAAAAATTATTTTAATCCCATTGAACCACATTTTACTTCCTAATGACAACCATGTATGTTGGATTTTTGAAATTCAAAAAACAGAGGAGGTAAAATTTCATTAAAACGAAAAATCAGTTTTTTAAGTACCACTTAGTGGTTTCATTATTCATCAAAAATTGATGTTTTTCAAAAAAATTCCAAAAATTCACCCTAAGATATATTTGATATTTCAAATTCAAAAATGATTTCTATTTTACAAAATTCAAAACATATAATTTACATTAATTAATTTAATAATTAATTCCCACTGTCAGAGAAAATATCGTGTTTTTATGAAACAATAAGTATCAAAAGATTGACACTAGATTAAGTCCAATTTCAAGGTGAAATTAATTCCAACGACCACTATTGGATTAAATGGTAAAAATATATTCAAGTTTCACTTTAAAACCAATTAAAAAGATAATCTAATCATATAAATAAATTATACTAAAAAGAGGTTTTGAATTAAAATACAATATTTTTCACTATTCATTAAAAATGAATTTTATCGGAAAAATACCAAAAATTTACACAAAGTAAATTTTGATGTCCTGATTCTAAAGAAGAATTTTATTTTGTCCAAAAGAATTTATAAGATTGACCAAAACTATATTTAATGAGGGTTCGCCATCAAAAGATGATAAGTGGACCTTTAGTGAATATTAGAGTATATATGCCTAAAATTGAATTCTTTTCGTATTTTAAGCCTTTATCCTTTATTGGATAAATGTAAAAACATTTAAAAAACATTTAAAAAACATATATAACCATATTTTAGTTATTTCTATTCATTCCCGCAAATACAGCGACTACATGTTAACTACCATTAAAAATAATGTTATTTTATTACTAGTGTGCAACGTAAGATTTCAAAGAAACTCTTTGTTGCGTATCGGGTATGCTATCGAACATAGAAACTCATTTATTTTATGATGTATGATCTATGATTTAGTGTCACACATAATAATGGTTTCATTATGAGATGGATGGATCTTATATCTCCCTCCAATGCATTGTTTAGAGATTTATATCTCATGAGATAGACATGGCTGGAACGGCAGGTTAATCTGGTTCAGTGATACAGGACTAAAACGAGGAGTGAACTCAGTTCAGAAATGGAATTTGTCTGCTAAGATAGTCTTGGCAATGAGTCTTGACTAAAAATAAACGATTCTCTATCATTATGTGTGTATTCCACAATGTTTCATGTTTTATGTTATGATTATTGGGATTACATTTCACTACTATGATTTATCCCATGTAATAATATTATGATCTCTTTTGCAGGTTAAGATTTTTGAAATGCTATGTTCTTATGAATATGATATTTCCTTTTTTTACCCTTACTGAGCATTTGAGCTCACCATTTTGTATGTTTTCTTTCCCCATGTCAGGAAGATGGTTATTAAGTAGGATATTCCAAAAGGGACTCTAGATATGATGAAATAAATGAGAGACACTATAGATGATTTATGAACCAGTTTTTTATGTTTCCTAGTTTCTAAAGACACTATACCTATATGGTCCGACCATGGTTTTGTTATATCTTGTAATAAGTATTCTTCAATTCTGAAGTAATAACAATGTATGTAAAGTATGGGTCGTTATATTTGGTATCAGAGGAAGGGTATAGTAAACCTTTGGAAACTAGGATGTGAAATCCTTAGTAAGAACCCTAATGATATTTTTAAGCATAGGAAAAAATCTTAGTGGTTTAGAAATTTCCATGAATAACATATGATAAGACCTAAAGTGTGAAATTTTATTCTTGATTATGTGGTTTTACTATTATGATTAGTGTTTCTCACACTATGCTTATTAGTTTTATTCAATACCTATAACCCGAAGGAACCGTGTTAATGCTGAATGCGATGGGCAATGAAATGATTGTCACCCTGAGCAACCAAATGTTATGGGAGCTGGAATGCAAAATCTTGTAGCCATGCTCACACAACTTTCTCAAGCTATAAATCATGCAGGACTTCCAAACAAGAAAAAGAATGAGCAACATTCGGTTGAATCCTTCATGAGGAAGCGTCCACCCTAATTCAGCGGGTCTACTGATCCATTAGTGGCTAAACAATGGATCAGAACCACTGAAAAGATATTTTCAGTTCTTCAATGTTCTGAACATAATAAAGTCATCTTACCAGTTTATCGTTCGGAAGGTGAAGCTGATCAATGGTGGAATCTTATCAGGAATACGAGTCCAAGAGATGAAATTGAGTCCATGGAATGGGACGAGTTCAAGAACTTATTTTTCAATAAGTACTTCCCTCGTATTCTTCGAACAAAGATGGAGAAGGAGTTTCTTTGAACTTAAGCAAAAGGATGATGAATCTGTTGGTACCTACGAAAAAAAATTTACAAGACTTGCAAGGTATTCTTCTGGGATTATTATCCAACCTGAGATTGAGATCGATCGATTCTTTAGTGGCTTAAAACCAAGTCTTCGAAGGGAATTATCCATAAGGGACTAAAATAGCTACGAAGAAATCATTCGATGTGCTCTCAAGGTTGAGATGGAGATTGGAGTAACCCATCAGTCATATGCGTTTGATAAGAAGAGGAAAATGGAATTCAAAGGAAAATCTAAAGAGCACACTAAAAAGAAGATGAGTTTTCCCTTATGCTCAAAGTGTGGAAAAAAACATGGAGGGAGTTTCCTTAATGGGACAAGTAAATGTTTCAAATGTGGAAAAGAAGGTGATCTGGCATTTGAATGCCACAATGATGGGAAGAAGATGTCTAGTGATGCGAATAAAGAAAAGGATATACAGAGTTCACCTCCTACACTTCAATGTTACAAGTGAAAGGAAATGGGGATTTATGTTAATCAATGCCCTAATCCAAGGGTTGTTGATGATGATCGACGTCAACAAACTCTTAATGATAAAGACAAAGGAAATTCACATGAAATTTCTATCAGCGATGTAGTGTACGATAACAAAGTGGTGAAAGGTACACTTATCATCCACTCTAAAGTAGAAAATGTTTTCTTTGATTCTAGATCCACCCACTCTTTTATTTCTGAAGAATTTTCTAAGGGTATCGTCGTATTACAACAACAATTAGATGTTGAGTTAGCTGTGACAACCCATAATGGCACAACAGTCGCATCAAAAGTTTATAATTCTTCTCCGATTGATATTTGAGGGAATGTGCTTCATGAAAATCTTTTGATCCTTCCTATAGTAGAATTTGATGTGATTCTTGGAATGGATTGGATATCTTTATATGGATCTCATATCAATTTCTAAAGAATGGAAGTCACAATTCATATTCCAGAACAATTTATGATCATCTATCGATGCAAGGACGAACATAACCTTCCAGTGGAAATTTCTTCCATCTTATGGGTCTTGTTTCCACTAAATGAATGTTATTTATCTCAAATGGTTGGTGATAAACTCATTATTAAGAATATTCCCATTGTACAAGAGTTTGATGATGTCTTTATGGAGGAATTTACAGGTCTTAAACCAAATCTTGAAGTTCATTTTCAATTAAACTCATACTGGGTGCTATACCCATTTCAAAGACACCTTATAGAATATCCCCAATTTAGTTGCAGGAATTGAAGAAGCAACTCCAAGAGAATATTGATAAGGGATTCATACGCCCTAGTGCATCACCTTGGGGATCACCTGTTCTGTTTGCTAAGAAGAAAGATGGATCAATGATACTCTGCATTGATTATGGAGAACATAACAATATCACTATCAAGAACAAATATCCTCTCCCACGCATTGATGATTTATTTGACCAACTACACGGAGCTCAATACTTTATTAAGATTGATCTTTGTTCAGGGTATCATCAATTAAGGGTCAAAAGGTAGGATATACCAAAGACGGATTTCCGTACAAGGTATGGACACTATGAATTTATAGTGATACCATTTGGTCTTACTAATGCCTCTTCTATCTTTATGGATCTGATGAATAGATCCTTTAGAGACTATCTTGATTAGTTTGTGGTAGTTTTTATAGATGACATTCCTGTCTATTAAAATAGAAATGAAGAACATGGCGATCACTTGAGAATTGTATTGAAGACCCTGAGAAAGGAGAAGCTTTATGCCAAATTTACCAAGTGTGAATTTTGGCTTCAAAAATTTTCATCTTTGGGTCACATAATTTCAAAAGTGGGGATATTTTTGGATCCAGCAAAAACAAAGAATATCGAAAGATTGTCGAGACCAACAACAGTAACCGAGACCCAAATTTTTCTTGGTTTGGATGGATATTATTGATGTTTCGTGAAAGATTTTTCACGATTATCTAATCCACTCACTAGGTTGACTTGAAAAGGAGTTAAGTTCGTGTGGATGGAGGAGTGTGAAGAGAATTTCAAGGAGTTGAAAAAAAGGTTATCCAGTGCACCTGTGCTCACACTGCCTTGTAGTGGAGAAGGGATTCTGATCTACAGTGATGCATCCAAGAAAGGATTAGGGTGTGTTCTCATGCAAAACGATATGTTGATAGCTTATGCCTCACGACAATTGAAAATCCATGAGAAAATTACCCAACTCATGATTTGAAGTTAGCTATGGTAATCTTTGCATTATAGATTTGGACACATTATCTTTATGGTGAAAGATGAGATATTTACACTGATCATAAAAGTTTAAATTATATTTTCACACAAAAGGAGTTGAATATGCACCAAAGTAGATGGTTGGAGTTGATTAAGGACTACGACTAGTCAATTCATTATCACCCTAGGAATGCAAACAAGGTGGAAGACACATTAAGTTGAAAAGACCATGGCAGCTTATCCATGATGAGGATCACAAAAGTTCCAATATTTATGGATTTACAAAGGATAGATATTGGAATTATAATGGAATGGGAAAAATCTAATCTTTTTCAAATGAATGTTCAACCATCTATACATGCGAAGATTAAAGTGGCACAAAAAGAAGATTTAGAGTTCCAAAAGAAGGTGAGAAATGTTACTGAATTCAACCTTGATTGTGATGGGATAATACGGCTCAAGAATCGGGTTTGTGTTCCTCCCATCCTAGAATTAAAGAAGGATCTACTGGATGAGGATCATATTTCTTCAGTCTCTATTCATCCTGGAAGTGCGAAGATGTATAGGGACCTGAAAGAGTACATCTGGTGGGATGACATGAAAATAGATGTCGCTGAATATGTCTCTCGATGCTTGGTTTGTCAGAAAGTTAAAGCTAAGAGACAGAAGTCTAAGGGGATTTTACAACCATTACCCACACCCGAATGGAAATGGGAAACCATCACTATAGACCTTGTCACTGGACTTCCTAAAACATACAAATGCAATAATTCTCTCTGTGTTATAGTTAATCATCTTACAAAGTCATCACACTTAATTGCTGTTAGAGAAGATTTCTCTCTGGATCATCTTTCCATGATATATGTGAAGGAAGTGGCAAGATTGCATGGAGTACCACTTTCCATTATATATGATCGGGATCCGAGATTTACCTCGATGTTATGGCGATGTCTTCAGCATACTCTAGATACAGAGTTGAGTTTTAGCACTGCTTATCATCCTCAGACAGATGGTCAATCTAAGAGAAAGATTCAAAATCTAGAAGATATGTTAAGAGCTTGCTCTATCGATTTCAAAGGTGGTTGGGATCAAAACCTACCTTTGGTGGAATTTTCTTATAATAATATCTTTCACTCCAATATTCAGATAGATCCTTATGAAGCTCTCTATGGAAAGAAATGCAGGACTCCAACTTGCTGGGATGATTTTGGGGAAAGAAAGCTATTAGGACCTGATCTTGTTGATGAGATGGCAGAAATGGTTATATCTATTCAACAACACATAAGAGCAGCTCAGAGTCGACAAAAAAGTTATACCGATAACCGAAGAAAAGACCTAGAGTTTGAAGTGGGTGATAAAGTGTTCTTACGAGTATCTCCTTGGAAGAGAGTAATGAGATTTGGAAAGAAGGGAAAGCTAATCCCTAGGTATATTGGTCCTTTTGAAATACCAGATCATGTTCGGAAGGTACCTTACTGATTGGTGCTTCCAACGAATATCTCTCAAGTTCATGATTTGTTCCATGTATCTCTCCTGAGAAATTACAAACCCAATCCTTCACATGTACTGAGCTCAGATGTTGTACCACTGGAGTAAGATCATTCTTATGAAGAACAACCGATAGAGATTCTGGATCGTAGAGAAAGAGTCCTACGGAACAAGACCACTTTCTTGGTGAATGTTTTATGGAGGAACCACCAATTAGAAGAAGCTACATGGGATCTTCAGGATATTATGAGGGAGATGTATCCTCATCTAATTGTTTCAAAGTGACGAATTTCGAGGGCGAAATCCATTTTAAGGGAGGTAGAATGTAACACCTGAGATTTTATGAGAAATATTTTGTTTTTATGTATAATTTTATATAAAGGAATATTTCAATACACACAGCACTGTCTTATCTTGCATTATATGCAAGAGAAACCTTCCTCGATAGCGTGTGTTGTACGCAATACTGAGTTTCACTAAACAACGATATGTTTTTAAAATATTATATAAACTAGATGTTATGAATAGTAATACCCCATTTTTTAAATTTTATAAATTTTATCTTTAATAATGGACTTCAATTTTGGATTCAGAATATCGAAATTAACCTAGGGTGTATTTTTGGTATTTTTAGGAAAACATTGATTTTTTATGAATAGTGAAAACACTGGGTTACTATTTAAAAACCGGCTTTTTATTTAAATAATTATTTATATTATTTAAATTTATTTCAGGTCCAAATTGATACTTAATACCTATATATGTTCAATTTAATTCATTGGAATCATTTTATAATAATTTTAGATATATAAAAATTTTATAGAACTTTTGACCGTCTTTTACCCACCTCCTAAGAGAATTTGAAAATTTTCATAAAACATAATTTTACCGCTTCTGTGAGTGGAATTTCAAAAATCAGAGAGACACAGTTAATATCAATGAGTAAAATGTGGTTCAATAAGATAAAAATTATTTTTGGTGAATAGTAACGTTTTACTTTTTTTTACCACGGTTAAAAGTAAATAGGATAATTAAGGGTAAAAATGATATTATTATTACCCTAACACATGTCCTAATTCTATTGAATAAGTTTTATTTGACCAAAAACAACCTTATTAATAATATATGACCATTTAGGTCCACTTGGATTATACTAGGACATTTATTATTATTTAATTCAAAGAAGAGTTAAAAGAGTTAAAATCAAAGTTTAATAACTAAAACATTTTTAATATAGGTTTATACATAGAATAAATTCGACTATAAATATTATTTATAAATATAACAATATTTCATACATAATGGTATTTTATTTATAATTTTTAGACATTATATAATTTAGTTTATTTATGACACAATGATGATGCAGTAATTACCTTATTAATAAAATATTAGCATAATTGATATTATAAATACCCAAATAAATGAAATTTGAGACTTTTTATAAATTACACTAATTATATAGGTTAATATGACATGTTATTATTTATATAATTAACTTTTTTCGAACTAATCATGATGTTATGATTTTCACAAAAATCAATTACCATATAGTGTCAAAATTAAAATAAAAACGTTTTAAAAAAAATATTATATTATTAATTTTTTTTTATTCCTAAAAATCTAAGGATCAGAAAAATGACTTAGATAAGGTTATATATATTAATAATGAACAACTTGGGATTCTTTTTTCTTGTTATAGTAAGTTTATTAACCATATAGTGTTAGAAAACAAGAAGACATGGTAAAAGTGAAATTATTTAACTTACAGTTAAATCTAAATGATAAGTTTAAAATAATAACCTAACATTGTCTAAAATCTATTGGTTGAGAGAGTTTCGACCCATCCCAACCTTATCTTTGAAATAAATCAATTTGTAGCTACTAAAAACCGAATATTAATTTATAATAAAATTATATTTTGTGTTTTCCCTAAGATACCCCTCACCTCGCTTATAAAAGGGCACCTCCTCCCTCTCCTCCTCAGACGAATTTCAGCCTTCAATATCGGCCAAACCCTGCCAATTTCTCTTCTAAACTTCCCTAGAATCATCCTAGAGGTCCTTGTATTCTTCAAAGACCATCTGTAGTGCCTAAATAGGAGATTAAGAATAGGCTCTTCAAAGAAGAGTAATGTCTGTTACAGATTGTTTCAAATTTATTTCTTCTTCAACTTACTCTTATTTAGTTTTTTCATTATGAATTAATAAAATCAGTATCAATCATATACTGATATGTTATTATAAATATGAAACAACCCTATTTCACCATCTATCCATCCTACGGAAAACGAAATCACCGCGCGTGGGTACGTACGGAATATCGTGTTCACGCCTTGGTGTAATCTGTTTTCCACCACCACATTACTTGGATTGTTATAATGGTGTAAAAAATAACTATATATGATTATTAAAAAGTGATATTGATTCTAAAATATTATACATACACTTAAATACAATTCCACGATCATGGGAATGATATCATCGCTCGTGTGTACGTACGGCCTACCGTCTCCACGATGTCATGCGACTCGTTCTACATGATCATTGTTGAATAATGATTATAAAAATGAATTGAATGAATAAATATGATATATGTTACACTAAAAACATTCTGTATATAAGGTATCTATAACCTAAAAAGAAGAATAAAAATTTATTCGACAAGACATGCATAAGAATATAAAGAAATGAACACACGAATAATAAGTAGCAATAAAATATTACTAATAAGAAGATAAAAATATGACCATGTATGATATCATAACAATTAATATGATTCTGTAATAAGTAAACGACATTATTTAAATCATCATATAGGAGGTTCGGATAAGTATGAATCATATCGAACCTAACGTAAGGGAAAATCTAATAATCTCATTTTTATCCGAGATTGTTTATACTTTGGTATTTAATGGGGTGTATATATCATCCACATCCATGTTTCCTCAATATGTAATATCATTTCTATCATCCTACAATTGTTTAAATCCAATATTAATCATTGGTGAGTTTTAGTAAAAGATATGAAATGAATCTTTTGTCATTTTTCATACGAGGTACTTTTTGACTTTCCTGGCCAAAGTACTAGAGGAATGTTTTTTTAACTTATACGGAATGAATGAATTTTTAGAAAATTATTTCCATGAATCTTCCTTTACATGTTTTCAAGTTTATTTTTAATTAACATCTTTTATTTTATCATTTTATGACATTTTAAGAAATGAAAAATGTTTTTGAAGTAGAAAGGATATTTTCCTTAAGAATAGAGTTCAAGTGTTTTATCAAAATTATTTTCCATCTAAGATAATATACGGTTCTTTATCTATCCCTATTATTACATTGCTTTCATTATGTTATGATGGAATTATTTTTATTATGTCCTTTTATGGATTATTCTATGATGGCACGATGTTAACGAATCCCATTTTTATTACATGGGTTATGATATGATGTATGATTTATGATTTTGTGGAACAAATAAGAATTGTTTTATTATGAGATGGGTGGGACATATATATCCCTCTAATGCATTGGGTAAAGATATATATCTCTAGAGATAGACATGGCTGGAATAGAAAGTTAATCTAGTTCAGTGATACAGGACTGAAATGAGGTGTGAACTCGGTTCAGAAATGGACTTTGTCCGCTAAGATATTCTTGGCAATGAGTCTTGACTATAAAGAAATGGTTCTCTATGATTATGTGTTTATGAAACATATTTTAATGTTTTATTTTATAGTTATTGGGATTACATTTCACTACTCTTATTTATCCCATGTTATGATTTTATGATCTCTTTTGCAGGTTAGGATTTTCAAAATTCTATGTTCTTATGATTATGATATTCCCTTTGTTTACCCTCATTGAGCATTTGAGCTCACCCTTTTGTATGTTTTCTTTCCCTAGGTCAGGAGGAAGGTTATTATGTACGATATCCCAAAAGGGACTCTAGATATGATGAAATAAATGGGAGACAATGTAGATTCTTTATGAACTAGTTTTTTATGATTCCTAGTTTCTAAAGACACTATACCAATACGGTCTGACCCTGGTTTTGTTATATGTTTTAATAAGTATGCTTCAATTCTGATGTAATAAAAATGAATGTAAAGTATGGGTAGTTATATAGAGGATGTGTGCCGGTTGTTGGATTCACTTCCAAAGTATTTTGGGAGTTAAAGGCACTGAGTCACGCAAGTTTGGAGTTGAAGGAGGCAATGTCATGCAAGTGGGTTGGTGTCACCTGCGTGCGGAATTTGTACTGCGCAGGTGACTTGTGTGCCGGTCTTGAAACTTGTGCGTCGGCCTTGGAGAAGCGTGCCATGTGAGGTTGAAGTACGCTCGCCTTTTTAGAGCAGCATGAAATATGGAATATTGCCGTATACCTTCGGTTCAAAGTGAGATTAGTCTACAAGTTAATGTTGGACTTCAACAGAGAATCTATATAAAACAGAGGATGCATTCTTTTGAAATTAAAGAGAGACCCCCACGTCTCTAAAATGAGTGTAACTTCACCAAGGGAAGTGGGCTAGGGGGAGTCAATGGGAGTGACCCGAGGGACGCTGTGAGGTATCCCTAAACCTTTTTTAAGGAAGTGATCCTGGGATAGAGTGACTATGCCTGAACAATTGTAATCAACATCTAGTGAAGTTTAGTGGAATTTGGTTCGACTGACCACATATCAGCGCATGATCCTTGGACGTAGCCCTTAGTTTTGAACCAAGTAAAATGTGTTGTGTCATATCTCTGCATGTGAAAGTTTGCTTTCTGTTCATATCCATCATACATGTTTAATAAGTTTCTACCAACGTGGGAACAAGATCCATCACTTTAAAAGAAAAAGTTGACACCCCAATTCCCCCCTCCCCTCTCAGGGTTTCCCGGGGTCCTACAGCCAGAGGGATGAGTTCTTTTATAGAGTGTAACAATATGTACTGGTGATGTATGTGGTAATGGGGATGGGTTTTCATTGTTTCCATGGGGAAAAGCGTATTTCTATAGATGTTTTTTGTGTAAGAATATGGTCGAGTGTGATTGGAAAACATTGTTGTAGATGGGTATAATCCAACGGGATTTAGAATCAATATTGGTTATTGAAATGATTTGGATAAATTAGAGTTTACTAAATATATTTTGATATTTTAAGGATATTGGTGATGATATATTTATTGGAAATACTCTTGTGGTATATTATATACCATCCAATGGCTAGTCTAGGGGTAGACTACAATACCTAAAGAATTTCAATTTTTTTATTATTTTTCGAATCCAATGAATAGTTTTGAAATAAAAATATGTTTTTCCCTAACTCTAGTTACCTAGAGTCGGTGAATTATTACATAACAATGGCATGATACAAGGAATCATGTTCAGAAAGGCTGATTAGTTTAGTAGCCTTGGAAGTACTAGAAACATACATATGTTTTACATTACAACATGAGATAAAAACAACAACAACATTTTTTCTACATAGAACACACTTTTATCCCTCACCATATCCCTACAGGTCAACCATAAATTACATCTCCACATCCTAGGAAAAATAAAACTTAGAAAAGGATGACCTCAGATGCTCAGTAAAGATAAAAATATACCGGACACATTCATAAATAAGCATAAAAATTTAAGGCAATGTATAAGACACAAACATAATCCTTTTAAACATAAACTTCTGTATAATATGGATAATATAAATCAAATAATTACATTTACATATTCACATGGATATTGTACTAGTAGAATAATCACATGCAATATCAATAGCCTATTTACAAATGATGGTATGCATAATTCCAGACTTCATAACCACATAGTCTAGGCCTTGTGCCAAGAAAAAAAAATAAGATTTTGTCAATGGCTTGTGCCAAGACACTAGTTTGTCTCATGAGACCTACTGATGCATCGAGGAGCTATATCGGGCTCCACCCGTCACTTACTATGTCCAATGCATTCCTCATATGAAAATGTATAAACATAACATAAACATTCATATAAAAACTATCATATGAAATGTCAATTAATTATCCATAAACCTTGAATGGTGTAAAAATATCACATCCACAGTCAACATATCGCAAAAACATCAATACAATATGGAAGATTTGTATCAAAATAAATCAACTTCAAACAAGATTAAAATCCATCAAAGGATGTTGACATAGACACTACTGGAAATCATTCTTTTCCCAATACTTTTATTCCAAAGGTTCCTTTGAACTATTGGTATAGGTGTTCTTTACCAACAATTTTCTAATCCATTGGTAAAGATGGGTAAAAATTGAGTTTTCCCAATGGTTTCAGTGAATTGTTGGGAAATATGGGTAAAAAATGAGTTTTGCAAATAATTTTATGAAACCGCTGGGAAAGATGGGTAAAAAATGAGTTTTCCCAATAGTTTTATGAAACCTTTGGGAAAGATAGAGTTTTCCCAATGGTTGTTAAAAACCGTTGGGAAAATTTGCCCCCAAATTCGACAATGCAGGCGACCCCCACCCTGATCCCAGAAGTAGACCGCGATTCCAGAAGCCGCAACTCTAGAAGAACATCTGAACTCCGAGAATCCCTTGAGATTCCACTCCTCCAGAAGCACTTCCCAACTCTAGAAGCACTACCCAATTTCTAGAAACCCCCACATCACAATAGAGAAATCGTTTCCCCCAATTTCTAAAAGGCATGCAGTGAACCCTAACATGAGTTCTTCCATCAGATCAACTGCAACTCCCCCATCCAGGTTAGACTATTTAAACATCTTCCCAAATACAAACATAGACGCCCTTTTCCTCCGATTTCAACATTTATTTCAATATCTACCAATATCACATCATTTTTTCCTATTTTAGGGATTTTGGAAAATTTAATGATTCACACTATTTAATATTTAATCAATGACTAATACATGATTGGTAGATGTCTGTGACTAGGGTTGACTTTGGTTTCATCTACCATTTGTAACTTTACATTCAACATACTTCCACTAATATGGGGATTCCATAGATCATGGGGCTTCCTCTTTTTTTTTTGTTTTATAGAGTTTGTAGTGTTGGGTTTTAATGTATTTTATTTTTTTATTGATTTATAGTGATTATGTATTGGGTTCCTTTGGTCATGAATTCTAAGTGAGTTATTTTTAAGTTCTTATTAAAGATCATTGTATTCATAAAGTGTGCCTAATTTTTTTGTAGGTGGTTTCGACTCATTCAGTGACTATTTGGTTATGTTTTTATGATGCCAAAGATCGATTTTTTTTAATAATGAAACCTATTTATATTTTAATGATATAAATGAGTGGTTTTTAAATATATGTTTATAAAATAGGTAATTTTTTTTCTAAGTGGTTTATATGGAAATGTACAAAGACAGAACCCATTTTCATTATATTCAAAAATCTCATTAAACATATTTATACATACTGAATCCTTTATAAGTTTTAATACATGTTTGAGAATTAACACTAATATCCCATAGATTAATACCATTTTTATATTGTGTATATCTCATTATATTTTTTAATGAGTTCACTTCTTCCTTCATTAATGTATTCCAAGGATGTCTTAGAAATCTAATAGTCACTTGAATGTTTTTCCTTGATTAAATAATGTAATGTATTCCTGGTATTGTCAATTAATTTTTACATTCTAGTAAACCAAGTTGATAACCTTCATGATTATATGATCTCATAGGTGGGTGTGGTGAATATTGATATAATTTTAAACATATTTATTGAATTTAGTTTTAATCTTCCAGGGTTTCATATTCCGCACTTGGGTTTTCTTTAAGCGATATATAGAAACGTTTTAAACCCCTGCAATATATGCCTAATGGTTGTTTAGTATTAGTTTAAACCACCAATATTTATGGTCAATATTTATTTACCATTTTTTGTTTTAGTAGTTGTTTTCCATGACAAAACATGGTGAGGATATTATGGTAGTTCTAATAACTACTATATCATTTCCATTTTTTGGCAGGTGAAACTGACGCTAAAACCAAAAATGACACTAAAAACATTTTGTGACGATTCCCCAAAGCTGCTGCTAAATTTATAGAACTAAAAAGAGATGAATGATGGTGCCAATTTTAGTAGTGAATTTTGGAAACCGTCATAGAACCATATAGAAGCGATTTAAACTACCGCAAACTCAAAAATAAAAAGCAGATGCTATTAGTCAATTTTTTTTGTATTGTCCAATGCATGATTTGGAACTAGTTATAGTACCCCATGGACAACCCCACCCACCCCCTGGACACCTTGTACGCCCTTGATAGCCCCACCACCCCCTAGACACCCTGCCCACCCCTGGACACCTCGAACCCCCTGGACAACCCCCACACCTGGAAAGCCCCCTATCCCCCTAGACACCCCTGACCCCCTGGACAACCCCTCCACCCCTGTGGTCCATTCGCCCACCCCCTGGACATATCGTTCCCCCTGGACAGCCCCCCCCCCCCTTTGTGGGCAGTCCGCCCACCCCACCCTCGGACACCCTCCCATCACCCCCCACACACCCCATCCCCCCGGACGCCCCCACCCCTAGAAATCCCCCCACCCCCTTGACACCCCCAACCCCACTGGACAGCGCCAGCACCCCCGTGGATAGCCCGACCCCCCCCCCCCATTGACAGCCCTCCCACCCACCCTGGACAGCCCACCCACCCCTTAGACAACCCAGACCCCCTGGACAGCCCCGCCACCCCCATGGGCAGCCCGCCCACCCCATGGACACCCCGTACCCCCCGAACAGCCCCACCCACCCCCCGAACAGCCCTCTCACCTCCTTGGACATCCCGCCCACCCCCTGGACTCCACCTACCCCCTGGACAGCCTAAACCCCACCATGGACAGCCCGCCCACCTGAACGCCCTGATCCCCCTAGACATCCCCCACCCCCTGGACACCTCCGACCCCCCGGACGGCCCCACCACCCCCTGAAAACCCTACACCCCCCTTGGACCGCCTCACCACTCCCCTGATATTCATCCTACTCCTCATCCTGATCTCCATGAAGAAGTTAAAGTATAAAACCAATGTACTCCCAACAAGACCCTTATGGATTATGTATTCCTTGATCCACTTCGAATATCTTACTAGGAAATCCTTGAAAATAGGCTTTAGAAAGTATGTATCTTATTTTCTTATATACACTTTATTTTGTTGTATTTCCTAATATTATTCTCATATAGAGTAATGTGTCAGTTATGCTTTTATTTAAAGTAAACAATTGTTATTTACCTAAATATTTTTTTATTGAACTTCAATATAATATAATTCCTTTGAAATGACTTAGTGAATTTTTTTTACATAATGTATAGAAATTGTATGTACGAAACTTATCGTATTTCAACCGATTTTCAAAATTATTTGAACAGCTTTCAAGATTTTATATTTGACAAGGCTTCATATTGTGGTCACAGACACTGCCCATGTTCTAATTGTGTTGGAAGACCTTGGTTGAGTCGTGAATCAGTTAGATTTCATATAACCAAATATGGTTTCCAAACAAACTATTATGTGTGATTTCACAATGGAGAGAAAATGGAATCTCAAAATGCTGATTCTCCAAATTATAGGACTAAATTGGAGAGTTTGATATATGATCAGTTTCCATTTATTCGGAATCATGATAAGGAAAGGATGTCCACCCAACAAGATTTTGATAAAAACACACATGATGTGTCCAATGAAAATAATCATGCTGATAGTGTAAAAAAATGGAATGACGTTGCGACGAATCTAGTATATAGGCAATGTTTTAAAATAAAAAGGTTGGAATCTTTAATCCGATTGTTTCATAGGAAAACTATGTATGGGATTTAAAATACTGCAATTGATTGCATTCTTACCTTCTTGGAGGACTTAATTCCATAGGATTCTAATATTCCCTCAAACCACTATATGACATGGAAGTTAGTTGATGAACTTGGATTCTCAAAAAAATTCATTCTTGGTCGAATGATTGCAGCTTAGTTTGGGATGAAATTGCTGAAAGAAACAATTGTATCAAATGTGGAACCCTCCGATGGAATCCAAAAGATGATGTAACACCATCTCGTGTGCCACAAAAAGTAATGTGGAACTTTCCATTTATCCCAAGATTGCATAACCTTTTCATGTTTGATGAAATATCAGTAAAAATGCAATGGCATGACACTGAGAGAAAAAAGAATAATGAAGAGTTGGTTCACCCTACTGATGGATTTTCATGGAAGAGATTTGATGCTCGATATAATGAATTTTCAGCCAACATGAATAATGTGAGACTAGGTCTTTCATGTGATGGTTTTAATCCATTTGGGTAGATTCTTACATCGCACAACACATGGCTAGTTTTCATACACATTTATAACTTTCCCCCGTGGTTTTGTATAAAAAGGTCGTACACATTCTTTATTATACTGATATCTTGCCCTTATGATCTCAGTAATTATATAGATTTATACATGATACCTTTAATAAAAGAGTTGAAACTTCTTTGGGATGTGGGTGTTCCCACATATGATGCATGTTCAAAAGACATATTTTAGATGCGTGTTGCGCTTATGTGGATGATCAATGATATTCCTGCTTATGCAATGATGTCTGGATGGAGCACAAATGGAAAATTGTCATGTCTTATTTGTATGAATAATACTTGATCGAGAAGACTAAAATATCTTCGTTTTTTATTTTTTTGGGACATCAATGATTCTTTACAATGAACCATCCATGTAGAAATAATCGTCGAAGAGTTGACAATACCATGGAGACTGAAGATCCACCTCTGCGTATGTCTGGAACTGATGTGCTTAATTAAGTGAAAGATTTCAGTTACTCATTTGGGAAGTGTGTAATGAAATCTAGAAAGAGGAAAAATGTTTCCAATGATACCAGTTACAATTGGAAGAAGAAGAGTAAATTCTTTGAGTTGTCGTATTGGTCAACCAACTTGTTACATAATTTCTTAGACGTAATTCAAATTGAAAGTAATATATGTGAAATGTTGCATTCGATTCTTCTAAATGTCAAGGGGAAGACAAAAGTTGATTTACAATTTTAGCGTGACTTGGTAGATTGGGGGATCAGACCAGAATTGCATCCTATCTGTATTAGTGAAAATAAATGGAAGGTTCCGTGTGCTTATTATGTGTTGACACCTGATGAAGTAAATAAATTTTTGGAAGTGCTAGAGAATATTAAACTTCCTGATGGCTATTCATGAAATATATCAAAATGGGTCAACAGAAAAGTGTTGAAGAGGAAATCATTGAAGAATCGTGATTATCACATCCTTTTCCATGAGTGGATTCCAATAGAAATCTATCATCTCTTGTCCAATAATGTTAGTGTATCAGTTATTCGGTTGTGATATTAGTGTAGAGATATTTGTGCTAAGAGGTTTTCCAAATCCTTCTTTCAAAAACTGTTGGCAGGGACACCATTAATTTTGTGTGAGTTAGAGAAAATATTCCCTCTATCATTTTTTATATGCATGTTGCATCTGACTGTCCATCTTCCAACCTAAATACTTCTTGGAGGACCCGTTGCTTTCCGTTGGATGTATCCAACTGAAAGAAACATGTTCACTTTGAAATCATATGTTTGGGACATGATTTATCCAAAAGGTTCTATTGTGAACGGTTACTTGGATCAAGAATGTATGGATTTATGGACAATGTATTTGTTTGATCTTACTACGAGAATATACAGACCAATGAGAAATGAAGAAGAATAGTATGGGAAAATTGAACTGATTTTTCCATCACTTCCTCATATAGGAGGAATTTTGGGATCATATACATTGACAACATTAAGTCTTGAAGAGCGAGAGATGGCACATCTCACAGTGTTGTTCAATTGTGATTTCTTCGATTAGTATATCAAGTAAGTAAATTATACATGTATCTCTTATCTTATCTCTTGTAATTTTATATATTTGTTAAACTATTATTATTTTTATCTATAGGGAACATAAATAATTGATATATAGAAAGCATCGTTATTTATCTTTGAGAAGGAAAAAGACTTTTCATAACAAAGGGTTTTCTGCTTGGTTGAAATTTAAGGTAAAAATATTTATGTAATAACTAAATAATAATAATATTTAATTAAGTTTACTATTTGTTTATATTTTAGGTATCGAGTTTTCCTAGAGACTCTATTTCTGAGAAATAAGAGCTTTGGGTTTTGGTCCTAATACCGTGGTTCGAGCATGTAAATCACTTGCGATCAATGGACACAAATTTATTATCAATGAATGAGCAAGAAACATGAGAACATAACATGATGGTGTTATGAAAACTGCCACAACAGACTGTTATTCCAGTTCATCGAATAATAGACATCATTCTGAAAATGTTGCTTATTATGGAGTCATGGAGAAAATAATAATTTTGGATTATTACTCGCATAGTCGAGTCACGATGATGAAATGTCAATGGTTTGATTCAATGATGAGGCAAGGAACCTTTATTGATGAATGTGTATTTCGAGTTATTGACATGACTCGCACTCATTCCACCGATGAACCATATGTATTGGCATCAATGGTGAAACAAGTTTTTTATGTCGAAGATCATCGTCATCCTAAATTCGGTGTAATTATTGAAGTAAATCCAAGACATTTTTTTGATGATGGTGATGATAAAGTTGAGACTATCCCTACTGTAATTAGAAGCAATAAATTTATTACTTATGGTGAATCCAATAGCTCAATTGTCATTGTTGATTGTGAACCCCAAGATGTGGTGGGAAATATATAGAATCATACAGTCATGTTCTCACCTACATGTTTCACCTACATCATTCAGAGTGTGTATCCTAGTACATACCTTCAAACCACCATAAAACTTCTGTTTAATTTTTTTCAGAATTATTTTTCTATATTTTGTGTTTTGGGTTACACATTAGTTATATGTTTCTAATTACTTCCATATTTGTTTTCATTGTATGAAATGATACCCATTGAAGAGAGGCTGCGGAAAAAGATGACCGAAAATAATCATCACATGACACAGATGATCATTCCTCCACTCATCCCTGTTGTGGGTATTTAATTTCAAATATATATATATTTCAATAACATATAATATAATGTGTTTACTTTTGTGTTAAACTTTGTTTCAGGATCCACCCCCTAGACAAGAGATATCCGACGAGGAGATTGATATTGGTCCCAATACAGAGGTTGGTGGTAGGAGGGGGGGTGTCTGGGTTAGACGACCATCAGGTTGTCCCAGTACTGTGTCTGGTGGTACGAGGGATCATGGTGAGAGAGTTAGATGATCCACTAGTCGTACATGATTGGATCATGCCCCTACCACATACATATCTTCTACGCCCCATTTTGATCCTGGAGTGTCTTTAGGGACACAGGAGATATTTCGACGTCCGATGTTTACACTACCAGTTGGCCAGACATTTTTTCCATCATCCTTTGCTTCTGGTTCATTATCTCCAAGATATTATATTCCACCTTCTTCAACTCCTAATCCAACATAGAATGTGTATGAGGAGCATAAAATGAGGGATAGTCCACCTATACAGGATATTCATTCGGCTTCTCCAAATCCAGTGATGCCTGTGGATCTGACTACCACAGGTATATTTATATAACTCTAATAATTTTTTATAATAAAATTTATTTTTATTATAACTTGTACTAATATTTTTTTATTTAATAACAGATTCATCTACTGATAAGAGGCTGGGGAGGTGGCTTACTCGCTTGCGTGCAGTATGGAACTGCTAGACACAATTGATGGTTGAATACAACGATTATGGACAGATGATTGTTAAATATGGGCAGGAATGTCGGGGGTTTTTTAGCGATGCTAGCCAAATACTCCGACATCATTCTGGTCAGCCCTCTCTCTTGGAGACATCTGTCACACAAAGTCAAGGATAACATGTGGGAACAAATATGGGTAAAAAATCTATTGGATTTTATGTAGTATTTTTTTATTTATATGAATTAATCTATTGGGTGTAAGCTTCAGTGTAACTTCCTGGATGGTGAAGGTGCATGATTGGAGCGTTTAAAGGAGCTAGTAGAGATTTGGAGAGCTTATAAGGATGAGCTGTATGTTGGCTGGTTTAATAGAGTGGGCACGGGGTTGGAGACATTACCTATCATGGATGACTGCCCGATAGAGCAATATCTCCAAATGATTACCCATTGGGTGACTGCCAAATTTAAGGTATTAATCTCATTTGAGGTATTTAAATGTCAGTTTTCATATTTTTTATTAATATTATTTCGTTACTTATTATACATTATTTAGGAATCTTCTGAAAAAAACAAAAAAACATTTATTCAATGCAATACCTCCACACTTTCGGGCGCATGACTATGTCAGATCATAAGAGAAAGTTGGTATGATATACTTGTTTATAGTTTTCTTTAGTACTTTCCCTTTTTATTGTTTCATACACAAATTATGTGATTTATTGAATATTGAATATATAATTATACATTCACTTTATATTGCTTCAATGTCATTATAGAAGCACAAATTTAATATTGATGGACGTATCCCTCGAGAAAAATGGTTTTGCTCGCGTAGAAGGAAAAAATATGGAACTAAGGTTAATGAACCAACACAAGATAAGATTGTAAGTTTTAATATATTTATTTCATCTTTTAAGATCTATTTTGAAATTTAATAATCTATGAATAATTTTAATAGGCTGCTTTAGAGGGCCTTGATGACTAGGATCCTGACAATTTTGGGCCACACGATCATTTATATCAGGTTTTGGGAGATGAGCACTCTGGTCGAGTATGCTGTCGACTTGGTAAGAATATAGTCCCGATGAGGTATTGGTCCTCTCTAGGTATCCATTATAGTACCACTGAGTTGGAACAGGTCAAGGATCATACAAGACAGTCTGATAAAAGGGTAACAGAGTTGGAAGTAAAAATTCAAATGAGGGACAAAGAATTTATGAAACTGATGAAAGCATTATCTTCATCACTTCCACCAGGGCCCAGTGAAGCTTGTCAGACTTTATATCGTCGATGGGTGCATTATACAATAAAACATGAGGAAGTTCTAGTGGCGGTCGAGATGATGATGTTCCTGGTGATGACAAGGATGCTGAAGAGGGCGAGGGAGAAGATGAGGATGAGGATGAGGGTGAGGATGGGGCCGAGGGCGAGGATGGGGCCGAGGGAGAGGATGGGGCCGAATATGAGCATGGGGATGATAATGAGGATGACGATGAGGACAGAGATGGAGGAGAGGATGAGGCCGATGATGACAGTGGTGATGGAGATGGTGATCAGGGGAAGATTAATCCATTACCTTTTTGAATTCTCTATAACTCTATATTTTTGAACCTGGTTTTTCACTCTGGTATGGATATTTTTGAATTCAGTATAATTACATATAAAATATAAATATTTACCATACCACAATACCAATTCAAGTGTCTGTTTTTTATAACATAAGATCAGTTTCTATAATGTGAAGGACAACTACATAGGATTTATTTTTGAATCCTGGTCGGAAGATGTTGCCCCGAGGATGTCGTTGGACCAGGACAACACACTACGGTCACACCGCAGTCACGCCACGATCACGCCGCGGTCACGCCGTGGTCATGCTGCTCTCACGCCGTCGTCACACAGCGGTCATGTTGTGGTCACACCGTGATTTGGCCCTACTCCAGGATGACACCCTATGGTTGTTCGCAGTCTTGTCAGAATTCTATGTATGATGCCTAGATATAGTTTTAGATACATTACCCACCCTCCTCCCTACACCCCGTCCAGGCCCCCACCCTCCTCCCTAGACCCGAACATCCCTCGGACACCCCCCCCCCCCACTCCTCCCTGAACCCCGAACAGTCCCCCGAACAGCCCCCCCCCCCACCCTCCTCCATGAACCCCGAACAACCCCTTGTAAGAACCTGGGTTCTCTTAAAAGGTACGGATCCTTTTTTATTTCAGTTTAACAGTTCTGTTGGGGCCTAATGTGGATGCCTAACTTGACCGAGGGAGTTACAGAGGAGTCTGGGGCGTTTTCGGGGCCACGAACCATGTTTTAGGCTGGAAATGGCCTGGCACACGGTTTTCCCATGGCCTGTGCACGACCTGGTGAAACCTTGTGCCTTGGTGCAAGCTTGGCAGAGGTAGGAGCACGTCCAGTGCACAGTTTGGGGAAACCGTGCGGGGTGGTCATACAGTTGACCCTTGCTTTCTAGTAAGGTCCACATGGTCTCCACATGGTTTTTCCAGGACATGCGGGTAAACCGTGCGACCTTCTGTATTTTGATATTTAATTAATTTTTTATTAAAATAATGAAATGTTATAAAAACCTAAACCTATCCCTCTATTGTCTATGTGTTGTCTACTGGGTACGTTCAAATGAATTCCGAACGACATCAGAATGACTTGAAATCACACGACAACACCATAATTATTATTTGTGAGGTGTATGACGAGACGACACATCATTTGGAGGTGGGTTTGCATGGAACGGCTGAATATGTGTTTTTAGTGGTCGGTGCGCTAGAAAAGCATGCGTGGGGTGGTCGAAACCGGCCGAACGACCTCAAAATGCCATGAAATTGGACGACCGAAAAGGGTGGGTGAATTGTGAAATTTTCGACTAGACGACACGTCAATCAGAGGTCTCTTGTGACCGCGCTGGCCAAAAATGCACTCGGGGTGTCGTAAATTGCCAAAACATGGGTTTTACGATCAAATTCATGCCGAACGACATCGAAATGACTTGATATAAAAAAACACCTTAGTTATTATTTGTGAGGTGTACGAGGATACGACACATCATTTAGACACGCGATTTGAGTGGTCCATCTGAATATGTGTTTTGTAGGTGTTCGGCGCGCTTAAAAACCATGCGTGGGGTGGTCGAAATCCGCCAAACAACCTAGTAATTCCATGAAATCGAACAACAACAAAGTTCGGGTGAATTGTAAAATTTTCAGCTAGACGACACATCAATCGGAGGTGTCGTGTGACCGCGCTAGCCGAAAATGCACTCGACGTGTCATAAATGGCTAAAACATGGGTTTTACGGTCAAATGCATTCTGAACGACATTGTAATGACTTTAAATCACATGGAAAACCCCTAGTTGTTATTCGTGAGGTGTATGAGAAGACGACACGTTATTCAGACGCACAGTTCGTGTGGCACAGCTGAATATGTGTTTTTTAGGTGTTCGGCATGTTTGAAAAACATGTGTGGGGTGGTCGAAACCGGCCGAACGACTTCAGAATTCCATGAAATCAGATAACAACAAAGGGTGGGTGAATTGTGAAAATTTCATTTAGACGGCACGTCACTGTAGGTGTCGTGTGACCGTGCTGGCCGAAAACGCACTCTGTGTTTCGTAAATGGCCAAAACATGGGTTTTACGGTCAAATTCATGTCGAAAGACATCAGAATGACTTGAAATCACACGAGAAAACCCTAGTTATTTTTCGTGAGGTGTAAGAGGAGACGAAACGTCATTCAAACACACGGTGTGCGCGGAATAGCTGAATATGTGTTTTTAGGTGTTCAGCACGCTTGAAAAGCGTGCGTGGCGTGGCTAAAATCGTCCAAACGACCTCAGAATGCCATGAAATCGAACGACAACAAATTTTGGGTGAATTTTAAAATTTTGGGCCAGACGGAACGTCAATAGGAGCTGTTGTGTGACCGCACTGGCCGAAAACGCACTCGGCATGTTGTAACTGGCTAAAACATGATTTTTACGGTCAAATCCAAGCCGAATGACATCAGAATGACTTGAAATCACACGAAAACACCCTAGTTATTATTTTTCAGGTGTAAGAGGAGATGACACGTCATTCGAACACATGGTTTACATGGCATGACTAAATATGTGTTTTTAGGTGTTAGACGCACTTGAAAAGCGTTCCTGGGGTGGTCAAAATAGGCCGAACGACCTCAGAATGCCATTAAATAGGACGACAACAAAGGGTGGGTGAATTGGGAAATTTTCGTCCTGACAGAACGTCAATCGGAGGTGTCGTGTGACTGCACTGGCCGAAAACGCACTCGGTGTGTCGTAAATGGAAAAAAATTGGGTTTTACGGTCAAATGCATGCCCAACGACATCAGAATGACTTGAAATCACATGAGAACACCCTAGTTATTATTTTTTCGGAGTACGAAGAGACGACACATCATTCAGATGCACGGTTTGTGCGGTAAAACCGGATATGTTTTTTTTAGGTGTTCGATAGGCTTGAAAATTGTTTGTGGGGTGGTCGATACCGACCGAATGACATCAGAATGCCCTGAAATCGACCTATAACAAAGGGTGAGTGAATTGTGAAATTTTTGCCCAGACAGCATGTCAATCGGAGGTGTTTTGTGACCGCGCTGGCCGAAAACGCACTTCGTGTGTCGTAAATGGCCAAAACATGGGTTTTACAGTCAAATGTATGTCGGACGACATCAGAATGACTTTAAATCGCACATAAAAACCATAGTTATTATTATTGAGGTGTACAAGGAGACAACACATCATTCAGACATGCAGTTTGCACAGAATGACTGAATATGTCTTTTTTAAGTGTTCGACGCGCTTGAAAAGCATGCGTGGGGTAGTCAAAACTGGCTGAACGACCTAAGAATTCCATGAAATCAGATGACACCAAAGGTTGGGTGAATTGTGAAATTTTCGGCTAGACGGAACGTCAATCGGAGGTGTTGTGTGACTATGCTAGACGAAAATGAACTCGGCGTGTCGTAAATGGCCAAAACATGGGTTTTACTATCAAATGCATGCCGAACGACATCGAAATGACTTGACATCACACGAAAACACCCTAGTTTTTATTCATGATGTGTACGAGGAGACGACACATCATTCAAACGTGTGGTTTGTGTGGTACAATAGAATATGTGTTTTTTAGGTGTTCGGCGTGCTTGAAAAACATGCGTGGGGTGGTCAAAATCGGCCGAATGACATCGATAATTCCATGAAATCAGACGACAACAAAATGTGGTTGAATTTTGAAATATTCGGCTAGATGGAACATCAATCGGAGGTTTCTTGTGACTGCGCTGGCCAAAAACGCACATGGCGTGTCGTCAATGGCCAAAACAAGGGTTTTATGGTCAAATGTATGCCGAACGACATTGGAATGACATGAAATCACATGAGGACACCCTAGTAATTATTCTTGAGGTGTACGATGAGACGACACATCATTCGGATGCATGTTTTGCACGGTATGTCTGAATATGTGTTTTTTAGGTGTTCGATGCGCTTAAAAGGCGTGTGTGGGGTGGTCGAAACCGTCCAAACGACATCGGAATGCCATGAAATTGAATGATAACAAATGGTTGGTGAATTGTGAAATTTTTTCCCAGAAGGAATGTCAATCGAAGGTGTCGTGTGACCGCGCTGGCTGAAAACGCACTCGGAGTGTCGTAAATAGCCAAAACAGGGGTTTTACGGTCAAATGCATTCTGAACGACATCATAATGACTTGAAATCACACGAAAGAACCCTAGTTCTTATTCTCGAGGTGTACGAGAAGACGGAACATCATCCGAATATGCGGTTTTCACGGGACGACTGAATATGTGTTCTTTAGGTGTTCAGCACGCTTGAAAATCGTGGGTGAGGTGGTCGAAACCGGCCAAACGACCTCGTAATTCCATGAAATCGGACGACAACAAAGGGTGGATAAATTGTAAAATTTTTGGCTAGAAGGAATGTCAATCAGAGGTTTCATGTGACTGCGCTGGCCGAAAACGCACACAGCGTGTCGTAAATTGCCAAAACATGGGTTTTACGGTCAAATGCATGTCGAACGACATCAGAATGACTTGAAATCACACGAGAACGCCGTAATTTTTATTATTGAGATGTATGAGGAGACGACACATCATTCGGACACGCTGTTAGCACGGCATGACTGAATATGTGTTTTTTAGGTGTTCGTCGTGCTTGAAAGGCGTGCGTGGGGTGGTCGAAACTGTCCAAACGACCTTGGAATGCCATGAAATCGGATGACAACAAATGGTGGGTGAATTGTAAAATTATCAGACAGACGAAATGTCAATTTGAGGTGTCATGTGACCACGCTCGCCGAAAACTCACTCGGCATGTCTTAAATGGCCAAAACATGGGTTTTGCGGTTAAATGCATGACGAACGAACCAGAATGACTTGAAATCACACGAAAACACCCTAGTTAGTATTCATGAGGAGTAAGAGGAGACGACACATAATTTAGACACATGGTTTGCCCGACACGGCTGTATATGTATTTTTTTAGGTGTTTGGCATGCTTGAAAAGCATGAATGGGGTGGTCAAAACCAGCCGAACGACCTCAGAATGCCATGTAATCGGACGAAAACAAAGAGAGGGTGAATTTTGAAATTGTTGGCCAGACAACATGTCAATCGGAGGTGTTGTGTGACAGCGCTAGAAGAAAATTCATTCAGCGTGTCATAAATGGCCCAAACATGGTTTTTACGGTCAAATGCATGTTGAACGACATCAGAATGACTTTAAATCACACGACAACACCCTAGTTATTTTTTTTGAGGTATATGTGAAGACAACATGTCATTCGGATGCACGGTTTTCACAACACGGTTAAATATGTGTTTTTTAGGTGTTCGACGCACTTGAAAAGCGTACGTGGGGTGGTCGAAATCGGCCGAATTACCTCAGAATGCCATGAAATCGGACAACAACAAAGGTTGGGTGAATTGTAAAATTTTCGGCCAGAGAGAATGTCAATTGGAGGTGTCGTGTAACCGCGCTGGCCGAAAATGCACTCGGTGTGTCGTAAATGCCCAAAACATGGGGTTTACAGTCAAATGCATGTCGTACGACATCAGAATGACTTGAAATCACATGACAATGCCCTAGTTATTATTTTTGAGGATTAAGAGGAGAAAGAACATCAATCATACACGCGGTTTGCACGACGCATTTGAATATGTGTTTTCTAGGTGTTTAGCGTGCTTTAAAAGCGTGTGTGGGGTGGTCAAAACTGGCCGAACGACCTCAGAATTCCCTCAAATCGGACGACAACAAAGGGTGGTTGAATTGTGAAATTTTTATTTAGACCGAATTTCAATATGAGGTGTCGTGTGACCGCGCTGGCCGAAAATGCACTCGACATGTCATAAATGGCCAAAACATGGGTTTAACGGTCAAATGCATGCCGAACAAATCGGAATGACTTGAAATCACACGAAAACACCCTAGTTATTATTTGTGAGGTGTAAGAGGAGGTGACACGTCATTTGGAAACGCGGTTTGCACGACAGAGCTGAATATGTTTTTTAGGTGTTCGGCGCGCTTGAAAAGCGTGCGTGGGGTGGTTGAAACCAGCCGAACGACCCCAAAATTCCATGAAATCGGATAAAAACAAAGTGTGGGTGATTTGTAAAATTGTCAGCTAGACGACACGTCAATTAGAGGTGTCGTGTGACCACGCTGGCTGAAAACGCACTCAGCGTGTCAGAAATGGCCAAAACATGGGTTTTACAGTCAAATTCATTTTTAACGACATCGGAATGACTTGAAATCACATGAAAACACCCTAGTTATTTTTCATGAGGGTTATGAGGAGACGACACATCATTTAGATGCGCAGTTTGCGTGGCATGGCTGAATATGTGTTTTTTAGGTGTTCGACGTGCTTGAAAAGCATGTGTGGGATGGGATAACCCGGCCGAACAACCTCAGAATGCCATGAAATCATATAAAAACAAAGAGTGGGTGAATTGTGAAATTTTTGGCCAGACGGAACGTCAATCGGACGTGTCGTGTGACCGCGCTGGTCGAAAAGGCACTCGACATGTCGTAAATGGCCAAAACATGGGTTTACACACAAATGCATTTTGAACAAATCTGAATGAATTGAAATCAAACAAAAACACCCTAGTTATTATTATTGAGGTGTATGAGGAGACAACATGTCATTCGGACGTGCGGTTTGCACAACACGGCTGAATATGTGTTTTTTAGGTGTTCAGCATCCTTGAAAAGCATGTGTGGGGTGGTCAAAACCAGCCGAATGACCTCGGAATGAAATGAAATCGGACGACAACAAAGGGTGGGTGAATTTTGAAATTTTCAGCCAGACGACATGTCAATCGGAGGTGCCGTGTGACCATACTGGCCAAAAACGCACTCAGCGTGTCGTAAATGGCCAAAACATGGGTTTTATGGTCAAATGCATACTGAACGACACCAGAATGACTTAAAATCGCATGAAAATATCCTAGTTATTACTCGTGAAGTGTAAGAGGTAAAGACTCTTCATTAGAGGAATATAAACATCCCATGTGCTTCCTATAACTCATCCTAGGTCTAAGAACATGAGCACTACCATTTTCAATCTTATGGGTATCAGGATCCTTGCCACACTACCTATGTTTTTCTGTTTGTTTTAAGATACTCAACTCAAGAACACGACTAAACATCCCATGTGCTTCCTATAACATGTAGATTTTTTTCTCTTGTGTGTATTGGTGTTGTGGTGTGAGTGAGGAATGAATTCTAAATTTTGAGTGTTGGTGTTGTGGTTTGAGTGAGGAATAAATTCTAAATTTGGAATACCCTTATAGGGGTTATTTCATTTCCTATAATATGTAGGTTCTTTCTCTTATTGGTTTTATTGTATTTGAATTTCTAAATTTCTAAATTATAGAATGAATTCTAAATTTTGAATACTTTGGATGGGGATTCTGTATCGCTGTTTTTGCAGGTCTAGAGAGGGGTTGGTGTGTTGTTGCAGGTCTGGAGAGGGGGGAGGGGCCTGCTGTTGTGAAGCTGTGAAATTGTATACCAATGATTTTGCAACGGTTGGTATAAATTTTTTATACAAGGCTATACCAACGGTTCTGTAACCGTTGGTATAGATACTATTATATAATCTATACCAACGGTTTTTTATAACCGTTGGTATAGGTTTATACCGGTGGTTACAACCGAACCATTGGTATAGCCTTATGGCTTGCCCTATGCCCTCTATACCAATGGTTATAAACCATTGGTAGAGGTTTCACACATATATACCAACAGTTTACAAACCGTTGGTATATGTTATACTTTTACACACATATACCAATGGATTGTAGAAAATCGTTGGTATACCTCTTATTTTGACACCTATACCAACGGTTTTCACTGAACTGTTGGTATAGTCCTATTGTCACACCTTACTTCCCCACGGTTGAGGGAACCATTGGTATACTATATAACAATAGTTTCCAGGCCTTTAACAATGGTTTTGAACTGTTGATAAAGTGTAATGTTCCAGTAGTGAGATGAAATCAATACTTTTTGTTGAGAAATATCTCTTTCTTTGTTGAAATAATTTAAAATTTATAAAATTATAAAAGAAATTTTTTATCTTAAAATGTTATTATAAGCTTTTATGGGAAGCTTAGATGATGTTATAACGGAAGAAAATAGCCGAACCCACCATATAAGTTAAAAAAAGACATTCTTACATTAATTTTGTTGAGAAGGTCATAAAGTACCTTGTTTGGAAAATGACAGAAAGATTCATTTCAAAAAATATGTGGTCAAATACGGGTAAAAATGAATTTCACCCATAATATAGTAAATAGTAAAAAAAAATTGATTTACATTTTTAAGAAAACATGGATGTGGATGATAATGAAGTCACAATAGTTACTTACGTATTAACAACCTCGGATAAGTAAAGAGATTGAAGAATTAACCCTTACATAGTAATTTTACTTATTAGTGGGTACATTGACCTTATTCTTAAGAGATAAATTATTGATATTAAATTATACAAGAATAATATAAATAATTATGATATCATATATGATCTTATAATATTTCTTTGTTAATAATATTTTAGTAATATCATCATTTTAGATGTTAACTGATTCATTTTCCTATATATACATGGTTACATAAGACATGTTTGTTATTGATATGATTTATTTTATTAATATACAGAATGATATTATGTTTATAAACATTATTCTTAATCATAAAATGTAAATTATTCATGAATTATTACGATGGGGAATGAATCTCATTGCATTCGTGGAGACGGTAATCCGAACGTAAGAACGAGCGACAATATCAATATATTGATAGTGAAATCATATTTAATTGGATGGTATATCATATATACAGAATCATTAGTTTTTTATATATATTATTTAATCATTTATACTCATTATTATACCCATCCAAATAATTAAGTATTCGAATGAAAAACTACCCCACGACGTGGAGACTTTAAGCCGTACGTACACACGTATGGTGACTTTGTCATTTATAGGATGGATAGAATAACGAATATGGTTTTACCATATTTATAATAACATCATAGTATGTGAAAGGTACTGGAGTTATGATTTTGGTATGGAGCAACAAATAAATAGAAAGTGGAAGAAAAAACGAACATAAAAGAGGGTGGTGAAATTATTACCTCTTCTTCAGCTCTTTTCTTTTGAAATTATCAAAAGGGATCCTTAGATTATATTTTTGATCAAATTACGGACTCTAGGTTTATGGAAGGATAGCTTAGTGGATATTTGAGCCAGGGTTGGCTGATCAAAATGGCTTTGGAGGTGTGAAATTAAGAGATGGGAAGTTCCCTTTTATAAGAGAGGTGAGGGTCACTTTATGAAAAGCTTGTAATATTATTTTATAATAAAATCATATTTGGTTTATAATGGATCCAAAATTATTTATTTCGATGATAAGGTGGGTATGAGTCGAAAACATTTCAACCAATAGGATTTAGATTGGATTAGGTCACCATATTAACCATATCACTTAGGTTTAACTCTTAGTTAAATAGTTTCACATTTACCATGTGTCTTTGGATTTTTATATTATATGGTTAATAAACATACTATAATAATCCAAGAGAACCCCATGTGGTTAATTATTTATATACCTATCATTTTATAAATTCTTTTTTAGGAATTTAGATTTTTAAGACTATAAGATAATTTAATAATATAAAATTTGTTTTAAAACCCCATTTATGTCCATTTTGACACTATTTAGTATTTGGTTTTTGTGAAAGTCATAACAACTTGTTTACTTAGAAACAAATACATTTAATCCACCCTAACATGTCATATTCACCTATAAATGTTTTGTATGTCATAAAAAAATTGAAATTATATTTACTTTAATATTTATAATACCATTTATTTGATTCATTCCTTAATAAGGTAGTTACTGCATCACCAAGGTGTCATAAATTAATTTAATTATTTAATGTATAAATATTATAAATAAACTAAAATTATATAGTAAATATTTTTATTTTTGTAATTAGTATTTATAGTCCAATATATAACATATATAACACTATGTAAAAAAAATTTTTACTAAAAGATATATGTTTATGTCATTTTTGTCTTTACATTAAATTAATTAATATAAATTTTCATTATCACTGTAATGTGGCTCCATGGGGTCCCAAAATTGACCCAATGATACCCATGGCCAGAAAGGTTTCAACCAATAGTAATAGGACACATGTTAGGGTAATTTAATATTATTATAATTTTAATTTTTATCCCTTATTTACCAGATTTACCCTTTAACTATGGTAAATAAAATATTTACCGAAGTAATTATTCATAATGTCTACAAATAAAAGTTACCTATTTACACAATTTGTACCTCCTTATTCCAATTGTGGTATCCATTTTTCCAAATTCTAAACACAGTAGTGGAAAAAATTAATTTAAAATTAATTCCAGTTGTCAAAACAAAAAGCGTGTTTTTAGGAAATAATAACAATCCAAAGATTGACACTTGTTTATGTCCAGTTTAAATGTGATATTACATAAAATGACCTAAATTATATTAAATGACAAAAATATAATCTAATTGTCCTTTTAAACCACTCAAATGTATAATTTAACAATGTAAATTATTTTAATTTAAAAAGATGTGCATAATTAAAATTTAGTATTTTTCACGGTTCTTAAAAAATTGAATGTTCTCATAAAAGTACAGAAAATTCACCATAAGATAATTTTGATATTCCAAATTCAAAAATTAATTCCATTTTTTAAAATAAAATTTATAAAATTTCAAAAAGTGGGTATTACTATTCATAACGGCTAGTTTGATTGGTCGTAGTGTGTTAGAATCTCGAAGTTGTGTAAAATGAATGATATTGCTTTATTCAAAGGGAAATGTACCCTGGGTGATTTGGGTGTTTCATTATTCCCTCCATCAAATAATTTCATCTTAGAAATTTCTAAGATACTACCACACAAAAAGAATCGGGTGGTTCTTCATCATAAGTTCCTCAGGATCCCACGTTGCCTCTTCTATCTTATGGTTTCTCTATATAACTTTTACCAGATGAGTCATCCGTTTTCCCCACACTTGTTCTCTGATATCAAGAATCTTGACACGATCTTCACAATAACATATATTAGGTTCTGGTTCAATTTCATCCTAGGTGATTACATGTGTTGGGTCAGGCTTGTATTTTCTCAATAGCGATACGTGGAACACATCATTATCTTTGGAAATATTTAGAGGAATTTCCAAATCATAATCCAAAATTCCAATTTGTTCTAGAATTTTGAAAGGTCCAATGTACCTGGGACTCAATTTTCCTTTCTTAGAGAATCACATAACACCCTTCTATGGAGATACCTTAAAGAAAACATGATCTCTTACTTGAAATTCCCAATCCTTCCTTCGATTATTAGCATATCTCTTTTTCCTACATTGAGATGCTTTTATGTGGGTTTTTACAATTGTCATTTTTTCTATTGTTTCCTCAATAGGTTTTGGGCCAACTACTTTTTTTCACCAACATCATCCCAACAAGTTAGTGTGTGATATCTATTTCCATATAACGCTTCATATGGTTCCATATGAATACTTGAATAGGAGATATTATTATAGGAAAATTAAACCATAGGTAAATACTGATCCCACATACCTATAAAGTCAAGTGAGTAAGATCTAAAAATGTCTTCTAAAGTTGTAATTGTCTATTCTGATTGTCCATCGGATTAAGGGTGGTAGGAAGTGCTTAATTAAATATCATTATCTAAGGATTTCTGAAGACTTTTCCAAAATCATAATATAAAATGGGGATCACGATCAGAAACAGTCGATAGGGGTACACCATGAAGTCTCACAAATTCATTAACATATAGTCACACAAGAGGTTCAAGTGCAAATCTTATCTCATATAAAGAAAATGTGATGACTTGGTAAAATGATCAATAATGACCCATATTGAATCATTCATTTTAGGAGTCTTTGGTAGAACCATGAAAATGTCCATAATAATATTATCCCATTTTAACTCAGGTATGGGAAGAGGTTGCATGACTCCTCAAGGTTGTTGCCTTCCAGCTTTTGCCTGTTGAAAAACCATACATCTTGACACCAAATCAGAAATATTCCTCTTCATGTTGTCCCACCAAAAGTGTTCATTCAAATCTCAATACATCTTCGTTCTCCCAGGGTTTATAGAGAAATTGGTGCTATGAGAATCATCCAAAAATTCTCTTTTTAGATCAGGTGTATCGGGAACACAAATTCTCTTCCCAAATTTTAAAATTCCATATTCATATAAAAATTCACTTAATCACCCAGCACTTACAACATTAATCATTTTTCAAAACTACTCATCATTAGTCTGAGAACTTTTTGTCCTTACTAGTGAAGATGGTTTCGATACCCATTGAATATGTATTGATGTTTCACCATCCATGGTTATTCCCATACCCATATTTACTAGATCTATGAAAATAGGATCCCTTTCAACTCTCATATAGTTCAAAACTCCATGATCCTTTCTTCTCAATGAATATGCCACCTTATTTTCCTTCCCCAGGTGGTAGTGTATTGTGCAATCATAATTATTGAGTTGTTCTATCCATCTCTTTTTACTTATGTTGAGTTCATTTTGTGAGAAAATATACTTCAAACTCTTGTGATCAGTATAAATCTCACATTTTTTCACCATAGAGAATGTGTCTCCATATATTCAGAGCAAAAATTACAGCTACTAACTCAAGATCATTGGTGGGATATTTTTTCTCATGAATTGTCAGCTATTGTGATGCATAGGCAATAACTCTATCATTCTGAATAAGTACAAAACCAAGTCCTTTCATTGAATCATCACTATAAATAACAAACCCATAGTTCCTTGATAGTAGAGTCAATATAGGAGTGTTGAATAATTTTCTCTTCAATTATACAAAAAATTATTCTCGCTCTTGTTTACAAACAAATTCAAACCGTTTACGTGTGATCTTGGATAATGGGTTATCCAACTAGGAAAAATTTTGGATGAAACATCGATAATAACCTACTAATCCAATAAAACTGCATACCTCAATTATACTAGTCGGTGCTGGCCTTTCTTGGATTGCCTTAGTCATTTAAGGATCAACATAGATTCTATCTTTAGAGACAATATAGGCAAGAAATAAAATCTCTGGAATCTAGAATTCACAGTTTCTAAACTTCCCACGTAATTCATTTCTTCTAAGGGTTTTCGGAATAGTGTGTAAGTGATTTTCATGATCATAGTAGGTCTTTGAGTATACCAAGATATCATCAATAAATACCACTACAAATTCATCAATATATTATTTGAAAACTCTATTCATTAAAATTATGAAGACAGAGTGTGTATTAGTTAATCCAAAAGACATTAATGTAAACTCATAATGCCCGTACCTAGTTCGAAATGTTGTTTTCAAAATGTCTTCCTTCCTCACGCACATCTAATGATATCCAGATCAAAGGTCAATCTTTGAAAAAATATTGAGCTCTATAAAGTTGGTCAAATAAATCATCAATGCGAGGTTGGGGATACTAGTTCTTTATTGTTGAAGCATTGATATCCTTATAGTCAATGTAAAACCTCATAGATCTTCCTTTCTTATTAACAAAAAGGACAATGGCTCCCCATGGAGAAACACTAGGGTGAATAAATCCCATATTACTCAATTCCTCTAGTTGTTTATTTAGTTACACTAATTCCACAGTGTCCATTATATAAGGGGTCTTCAATGTGGGCCTTGAACTAGTAATTAAATCAATAGAAAACTCAATTTTTCTTTTTGGAGGATGTCCAGGTAAATCCTCTGGAAACACATCAACATATTCTTGCACAATAGATATGTCCTCTATTCAAACATTGTTTTCCTCACCCATAATTAATTAATTCTCTTCCTCCCAAATAATTGAATTTAGTAGTTCTACTGGGGGTGGACCTATATAAGAATCATGTGGTGACATTTCTTCACTGAAGATAAGGTACTCTTTATCATCATCGAAAATTGTATCCTCCTTCTTCTTAAAATAAGTTTTCACACCATGGTCCGAAATCCAATCAATTATGAGGATTATATCAAAATAAATCATGGGTATGACGATGATATTAGATGATAAATATCGTTTATTTTCCCTAATGGTAACTAATTAACAAAAATGTGTTACGATGATACTTACCTTATGAGTTTTTATTGACAACTCCCTTGATAAATAAAATTGAAAATATATAATTTTCATAGATAATTGGGAAGATATGAAACAATGTGTTGATCCAAAATAAAATAAAGAATTGGGTAAACTTGAGGAAACCATTAGACTACCTACCACCACGTCTTTCGGAGCTTCGACCTCAGCAGTAGTGATCACATAAGCTTGTCCATGATCCCTTTTTCTTTTCTGAGGTAAGTTCCCTTGGCGCTTAGAACATTCATTTGCATAATGTCCATTTTCTCTAAAATTTTAGCATTTAACATTGACAACATCTTTCATTCCCTTTCAATCACGAGCTTGGTGGCCTTTTTCACCACACTTCTAATAGACTCCCATTCCGTTCAGGAAAGTACTGGGGTGTTTCTTCTTAAATGCACCATAGGATGGATATTCATCTTTTCCCCTCCTCCCCTTATTTCCATTTCCAAAGTGATCAATAGATCTATTCTTCACTTTCTTTTATTTGAAGTCATATGACATATAGAATTAATTTTCTATATTGATAGTGCATAAGACAATATCTCCATACAATGAGAATGATTGTGAGACTAATACTCGACAAAAATTGTTTTAACTCATCATAGAATAGATCAATCTTGATCCATGGGTTACGTATATAATCTGGTGAATTCCTCGATTACCTTGTAATGTTATCCTAATACTTTGAAACATTCTCATCCTATTTTTTCCTCATACTCATAAATTTTATTTCCATATACACTCGATGGTCACAAGGAAAGTATTTTTCAAAGAAAAACCCTTTAAACTCCCTCAATTCCATTTTTGACACTTCTTCATTTTCCTTTGTGTTTTGGATTAATGAACACCATTGATCTGCATCTCCCGTGAGGCGATAAATTGTCATGACAACTTTTTCCTTTTCATTACTCTCCAAAGCATGGAATATTTTCTCTAAGTAACATATCCATTGCTCAGATACTAATGGATTTTTATACCCATTAAATGTTGGTGGTTGTTTCCTAATGAAGTGGTCTAACTATGATCCTCTTCATTGTTGATCTGGGTGCTCTATACGGGTAAGGTTATTGTTCATAATGTGAGTGAGTTGTCCCAGAATGGTGAAAAGCTAATCAGTACCAGTTGCATCTCAAGCTCCACTATAATTATCCTGGGTAAGAGGTAAATCCCTATATAGACTACATTCATTGATACAGTTTCTATTACATCCACTAGGTTCCACTTCTAAACAATGGCATACACTAGATTAGTTTATGAATCACAATACATAATTCCAAACTTGTAAATCATTTAAGATAAATTGAACAATTTACTGATATAATACATAATCATAAAAAATATTTTCTTTGAGGAGGTATATTATCATATATCCTTCATAATGGTTTGTAAAGAAAATGTGAATTATCCAGAAAATATCCCCTGGGAGTTTTTTAACCCAGAGTGAAACAAGGCTCGTTGTCGTGTACCAGGATACCCTGTGTCAAGCTCAAAACTCTTTGTAAGAGTTTTCACTCCTAGGTACATCTGTGCCAGAGCCACCTCTACCTGCTTATATCCAAACATGGATGTATTTCTTTAAAAATACACAAAATCTATACATTGCAAAAAATTTATGAAGTTCTTCTAAACCAATCCTCAAAGTCTATCATAGGGTAATGTGCTCTAATTAGATTTTATCTAAATCTATTTTCCTAGGTTTGTACTAAACTTACTCTTATACGAACTGTAAAAACCTGACCCTAGATACCCAGAGATAGTGAATTATTATATAACATTATCATGATATAAGAAATCATGTCATGAAATACCAATTAGTTTAGTATCCTGGGAAGTACTAGATACATACATAAGTTTTACATTACATTATGAGATAAAAAAACAACATTTTGTCCCCATTGAACAAACTTATATCCCTTATCCAATCCCTTCTGGTCAACCACAAAATACTTATTCACATCCTGGGAAAAATAAAACAATGAATGGGGGAGCTAAGATGCTTAGTAAGAATAACAATATAGCAGAAACATTCATAGATAAGCATAAACATTTAAAAAAATGAATAAGACTAAAACATAAGCCTTTTAAAAAAATCTACATAATATGGGAAATAAAAATCAAATAATTCAATTTCCTTATTCACATGGATATTCTACTAGTTTAATAATCACATGCAATATCAATTTTCAATTTCATGATGATGGAATGCATAATGCCAGACTTTATAACCACATATTCGGGGCCTTGTGCGAAGACTATAAATTAAATATTATCAAGGACTTGTTCCAAGACACTAGTTTGTCTCATGAGACCTACCGATGCCTTGAGGAGCTATAGCGAGCTCCACCTGTCACTTACTAAGTCCATTCCATTCCTCATATGAAATGTTTTAAACATAAGATAAACATTTGTATTAAACTAGAATACGAAATGTCAACACTTTATCCATAAACCATGAATGGTGTAAAAATTACACATCCATCGTAAACATATTAAAAAACCTTTAATACAACATTGAAGATTTTAGTAATAATAAATCAACATCAAAAAAGCTTAAAATCCATCAAAGGATATTGATATAGATGAAATCACAACTTTTTGTAGAGAAAAATCTCTTTCAATTTTGAAATAAAATAAAATCCATATAATTTTAAAAGAAATAATTTATTTTTTAAATATTCTTATATGCTTTTTTGGGAAGCTTCGATAATTTTATATTGGCGGAAAATAGCTTCACCCACTGTATAAGTTAAAAAAATAGTCTTACCTTAATACTATCGAAAAGGTCATAAAGTACCTTTTCTGGAAAACGATGGAAAGATTCATTTCAAAACATATGTGTTCAAATAACGGTATAAATTACATAACCAATAGTCTATTAAATAGTAAAAATGTTTTTAATTACATTTTTAAGAAAACATGGATGCGGTTGATAAAGAGGTCCTAGTAGATACTTACATATTAACAACCTCTGATAAGTAAAGAGATTGTAGAATTAATCCTTACCTTGTAATTTTCATTAGTTGAGGTTATGTTAACCTCCTGTATAATATTTAAATATTTTTTATTAAATTATAAAAGAATCATATAAATAAATATGATATCATATATGATCTTCTAATATTTCTATGTTAAAAATATATTATTAGTTTCATCATTTTGGATCTTAACTGATTCGTTTTCCTTTATATTCTTGGTTACATAAGCCATGTATGTTATGGATATGATGTATATGATTAATATATATAATTATATTATGTCCATAAACAATATTTTTTTATCATAAATATAAATTATTCTTGAATGATTACGATGGGAAATTAATCTCATCGTGTTCGTGGAGACGGTAATCTGTACATACGCACGATCGACAATATCATTATATTGATGGTGAAATCATTTGAAATTTGATGTTATATCATATATAAAGATTAATTATCATGTTATATATATTATTTACATTATTTATACTCATTATTATATTGATCCAAATAATTATGTGTTTTAATAACAAACTACAACAGGACTTGGAGACTGTAAGCCGTACGTACGCACGTGTGGTTACTTTGTCATTTATAGGATGGATAGAATAACGAATATGGTTGTAAGATATTTATAATAACATCACAGTATGTAAAAGTTACTAGAGTTATTATTTTGGTATGGAAACAACAAAGAAATATGAAGTGCAAGAAGAAATTAAGTTGAAAGAGGGGGGGTAAATTATAACCTCTTCTTCAGGTGTTTCCTTTTGAGTTATTCAAAAGGGATCCATAGGTTGGATGTTGGATCAATATAAGTCCTCCAGGTTGAAGGGAGGATATTTTAGAAGATATTTGGGAAGGGGGTGGCCGATCCAAATGGATTTTGAGGTGTGAAATTAAGATAACGGGAAGTACCCTTTTATAAGGGAGGTGAGGGTCACCTTAGGAAAAGCTTGAAATATTATTTTATATTAAAATAATGTTTGGTTTCTAATGGTTATAAAATGATTTATTTCGAGTATAACGTTTTTATGGGTCTAAAACCTCTCAAAAAATAGGTTTTAGATAGGTTTAGGTCACCATATTATCCTTTTTTAATATAAATCTTAGTTAAGTAGTTTCACATTTACCAGGTCTCTTTGTATTTTTATATTATATGGTTAATAAACTTACTATAACAAGCCAATTGGACCCCATGTGATTAATTATTAATATACCTATCGTTATATAAGTTTTTTTTTCAGAAAATTATATTTTTAGGACTATTATATAATTTAATAATATAATATATATTTTTAAAAATCATTTATGTCAATTTTGACATTATTTAGTATTTGGTTTTTGTGAAAGTCATAACAACATTATTACTTATAACCAAATACATTTAATCAACCACAACATGTCATATTAACCTATAAAATATTTGTATGTCATTAAAACTTTGAAATTATATTTAATTTTAATATTTATAATAAATTTTATTTGATTCATTCATTAGTACGGTAATTAATGCATCATCATTGTGTCATAAATAAATTTAATTATTTAATATATAAATATTATAAATAAAATAAAATTATGTAGGAAATATATTAATTATTCGAATGAGTATTTATAGTCGAAAATATAACTTATATAACCCGATGTAATTTTTTTTACTAAAATTTATATGTTTATGTCATTTTTGTCTTTACTTTAAATTAATTAATATAAAGTGTCATTGTCACTCTCAAGTGGCTCTATGGGGTAGAAAAATCGACCCAATGATGACCATGGCCAAACATGTATCACCCAATAGGAATATGTCACATGTTAGGTTAATTTAATATTATTATAATATTATTGTTTTACCCTTAATCACCGGATTTACCCTTTAACCATGGTAAATAAAATATTTACCAAAATAATTATTCATAATGTTTAAATATAAAAGTTAACTCTTTTAAAATTTCGAACTCCTGATTCCAAATATAGAATAAATTTTTCCAAATTCAAAACACAAAAGTGTCAAAAAATAATTTAACATTAATTCCCATTGTCACAATAAAAAGCATGTTTTTAAAAAAGAACAACTATAAAAAGATTAACACTTGTTTATGTTCAGTTTGTATGTGAATTACATAAAATAACATAAATTATATTAAATCATGAAAATATAATCTAATCGTACTTTAATACCACTCTAATGTATAATTTAACAACATCAATTATTTCAATTAAAAATGTTAATTTTAAATAAAATTAAGTATTTTCACTATTCCTCAAAAATTGTAAGTTTTTAGAAAAGTACCAAAAATTCACCCTAAGTTAATTTTGATATAACAAATTCAAAAATGAAGTCCATTTTGAAAAATAAAAATTATAAAATTTCAAAAAGTGGGTATTACTATTCATAACGACTTGTTTGATTGGTCATTGTGTGTTAGAATCATGACGTTCGTAAAATTCAATCTATTGAATTATTAAAAGGGAAACTTACCCTGGAATATTGGCGTGTTAATGAAAACAAAGGTGTTAGATAGGTTGAGGATTTGGTTCTGATAAATTTACCAATAGTGAGGATGTGTTTCAATAGTAGGTAAAAACCATTTCTTGGTACGAGGGAATCAAGATGTGAAGATGGGTGGTGATATATATATTTTAGTACATGTTGTTGTGTTTTTGGTGGTATTTTTATGTTTATGTATAATACATGTTTGAAATTCCAAAAAAATTAGGTTTTATTTTTATTCAAGGTCTACATTATGATTGTAGGTATTTGAAATTGGTCTGGTCTAGTTTTGGATGTATCTAGAGATTAATATTGTTGTTTTAGAGATGAATTTTTTTTATCAAATTATAGAACATTCATAAAAAATTGTAAAATTATCATAATTAGGGTAACAATTTGAAAAGGAATATCTTATGTTATTAGAAATTTATAAGTTCAAAATAAAAAATCCACAAGGAATCAATTTTCTAGTTGAGTGTGGAAAACATCAAAAGGAGAAAATATTAATGATAATTTATGATTCAAGATTATTAGGGTGATAATTATAGACAAGGAACCCAATTCCAAAATAAAATATTATAAAATGAGATCTACTATATGAAAAACTTTGAGAAGCAGGTCAACTTATAGAAAATCCATCAGACATAGAGGTATTGTGTAAATATTCTAAATCTAGAATTAGGTATTTAAAAAAATATATTATGTAATGGTAGTAACATGATTTATTTTTTCCCCATGTTGAAAAAATAGATAGGTGTTTATTTAACTTATAATACGAAAAAGTACATCTATAGAAATGGAAATAGATTTGAGTAATTTCATTATATGTTATGTTCATCTATAAATGGGCAAGACAATGTTGTTTATAGCAATCCACTACGATATATAAAGGTAATTTTTTATAAAAAAAATTAATTATTATTTTCTAGAAATTCAATAATAACTATTATAAATGATTTTTATAGTTTTCATAGAATATGATTTCTGGATGGATAGAATATAGTGATTTTTCAAAATATGATTTCTAGAAAAAAAATGTTTCATAAGAGTCAATTATGGAAGGAGAATTCCTAAAATAGAAAACAATTTATGAATTTTCAAATTTTTCTTTGTTGATATACAGGTGTCCCATTGATAAGTGTCCCCACACATAAGTTTATCAATGACTTCAAAAAATCAATGTGTAATTTTATTCATATTTTTCAAACTTGTTTATTAATTTATTATATTAGTATAAAAATATGTTTTTTATCATTTAAAAATGAATTGTAGTGATTATTTCCTAGATATTTTCACTCCATTATCCTTCCTATAAACTTTAGATATCATTATTAGTTCTTTTCCATTTGATGTGTGGATTGTGGTATAGTATGAATATAAGTAATTCAAACAGTTTCCATGCTCTACGTGCCTCTTATTTATCTATTTATTTTATTCCCATCTAAAATACCTAATTATATGTGTTTGGAGATGATTTTATGGGTTTGGTGTATTTGGATGGAATGAGAGAGAATTTATTAGAATGTGTACCATATTAATATGACATTAATAATTCATTACCATGATACAATTTTAATATGTGGTTGTATGGATTGACTTGCTAACGGGTACATGATTTATTCTGAAAGAGATTTTTTCTATAATCAATGTTATTGGTTTGATATGTATCAATGTATTTTATCCCTTATAGGTTTATTTATGTTAAAATGGATTTGAATTATAGAAACCCAGCCTAGTTCCATGGATAATGTAATGGAATTTCTCTTACTTGAATTGGGTCTACAGTGAGTTGTTCACACATATTATACATGTGTAACCCATAGTGGTTAGTAAGGGAGGATCCATGGGACAATCCCTATAGGTATTGTTTCTTATAATGTATAAAATACATTTGAGGTTTAATATGATGATTAAATATTTTATCTATTATATACCTTGTGATAGGTTGAGACTGATTATTTTGAACATATCCTGGGTGGCTTGTCAATGGGTCATTATTGGATAGTGTTTAATATGCCCAAGGGACATTACATGAATGAGTTGAACTGACACAAATTATAGGTTGGACATTGTGATGCATTCAATATAAAACTTCTTAATTAATTGATATGTGATGATTGTCCATTAGAGAATTCCCAAAGGGGTTTGTTTTCCTTTTATAAGAGGTTGTATATTTAGATACCATCCAAAAAATAACATTATTGATGACCGGTGAATGTGGGAATCTATCATGGGTCCATTCTATGAGGGTATTTTTAGGATTTCATGATATATTATATAGAGAAATATCCTCATAAGAATGATTTATGGTTACCGGTGATTGAATCATGGTATGAAGTTAAACTTACTACTTGTATTGTCTCAAAGGAAGTATGCATAGGGTTTAGATCGTCCTAGTTAGAACACATATACCCAAAAAGATATATATTCTTCATATATTTTTATTTAAATCCATTAATAAAACTTAATATGTATGTTGAATCTTTTTTAATCATGTGTTGGGGGTGTCCAACTAGGTTAATTACTCACACCTTTCATGGGAAACTGAGTGTCCCTGAAGAATATATTATCATTTCTATGGACAATGGAAAGGGAAATGTGTCGTAATGCAATGTAGGTGGATACAATTGATTATTTTATGAAAATATATGATATACAATGGTATAATTTTTCTCACTAATATTCATTCATTTTTTATCACACATACTGATCAACCGCATATGGGGGTCTTTTACCTTGTATATATGATTTCTTGTATCTCATTTTTGACATTCCATGTCATATTGTAAAATTTTATTCATTAACTATATTTTAATTAGTCTATTAATTACATATTTATAATTTATTTGTGTTGGTGATTGATGATTTGATGATATCATTGGAATAGCCTCCCCTATATAAATTGGTCCCCAAATCCTAGTCAACAACCTACTGCATATATGGAGGTGTATATGAGATCATTTTGTCACACTGACACGGTCAATGTAAAATGGTATAGGGAATTAAAAAACGATATCTAATATCACTTATTTTATTTATTAATTGGGATAATTAGAGTGGGTATAATATTTTTAGGAATCAAGTGGGAAGTAATATGTGTGTCTTTCAAGCCCTTATATAGTGGACATTCGAGTGGAAAGAGTATTGGGGGTTCTTTTATTCATAGTTTAGTAATAGATTGATATTATTCATATGTATTATTATGAATCTATGGATTATTGGATTATCTATCTTCACCAGGTGGTGATATTTGTTCAGTTCATGCATCATGGATAGGTATGTAGGTTGAATTGTCTAGTTCTTGATTTATTGTGGATGATATAGGTTTAAAATAATAATATTTCAATAATAATATATTTTATGTTTTACCAAATACATTATTTGTAATATATGATAAATTTTAAATTATATTTTATCTAAATATAAATAATGTGTATGTATAAGTGATACTAGTTTAGGAGTCAGGTGAGTCGTTATTTCTTATAGATAACGATTTCCATTTTTCACATAGGGTGTTTCTGAAAGGGTTTTTCTGTTCTTTTGATCCAATTAATTACTTAATTTTTTTGATAATTTAAGAAATTAGAGGAATTTATGATTCTTTCTTAAATTTTTATAATAATTCCACCTTTAAACAACCCATTTGGCACATAGGGAATAGGTCTATAATGTTCTTGAGGTATAAAACACTCATGTTATATCACCATATGTTAAACAAGGTGTGTTTGAGATCTATCATGAGATTTTTCTAGTGTTTCAATAATAAAAACCACCTTATAAATGGGATCTCGATCCATTTCTTCTAGGATTTGAAGGTGGGCATCATTTTGGAGCTTATAATATCAACTTCACTTGGAAATGTTAGTAGTAGTACACCCTCATTTTTAAGGGTATAGGCGGTCCTCAAGATGATGAGGATTAGATTAAGATCACTGTGAGGGTATTTAAACTGGTATAGACACCATATAACTTGTAGGTTAATTTAGTGACGTATACACTTTAGAGACTTGTTGGGGGTTGGGGGTGTTGTTGAAAATTCTTGGAGGCATGAGTCATTATATTAAGAGTATTTCAAGGACCTATTATTTTAGGATTTCATTATGAATATACTACATTTGTATTATGTATATAAGTTTATGGATCATATGAAGGGGATAATTTTAGTGAATTATTATGTTACTCGTTTTCATGTGCTGTTATGCATTTCTAGGTATTTGGAATGATATGATGCTCAAAAGTTTCATTGACATGGGACATGCATTCAACCACCTCTAAAAAACTGTGTTAGAATATTTAGCCTAACATATTAATTATATGTGGTTCCTAAGGATTTCACCATTGAGAATGGTATCTCAGTTGGATAGTATGACCTCATCTACGATATTGGGTTATATAGATGGATAAGGGACTCAGATGTATCAGTAATTATAGGAAACTTATGGTATTTTTCCTTAAGTGATCCAGGGATCCTTGGTTTAGGGCCACATGTATGATTCATAAAGTGTATATGACTATAGTTAGTATCTTATTGACATACAAGTAGGTCCATATACCATAATAGTTATGATCTTGGTTTCTTCAAGGATTTTGGAAACATTATTTGATAAATGGATACATAAATCATTCATTTATTCATGGGATATCTCTAGTTCAGGGATATATGTAGTGTTTTCTCCTGGAATATTGGATAGTGGTACGCCTCTTAGTAAGAGGTTGGATCAAGTTCAGAGGTTACCAACATGTTCCATTGTGACTTAGGGCAATGTGAATCATTGGGATTTCTTTATTTATATAAATTATGAGTTTTGGTGTCATCTTTATAAATATTTCATTGATGCACATTGGGGATCACATTGATTATTACTAGTGGTTAGTTTATATTACATCTCTTAAGGGATAGGAGTAGATTATCATGGAAGAATGAGATGTTGAGGTATATAGAGAAGGTATTGACATTAATCAGATATGACTCATTATAGAGAAGATAGAGTGTATGGTTCTTATATCAGATAAAGTTATGGTTAAAAATACATTGCCTCCAATTGTGGATAATTTGTGATATGTTATTTTCAAATGAATTTTTATGTGTTAACTACTATAAGGGATATAAAATTTGTGACAGATCTTTTTTAGAACCAAATCTCGTGTATATTATTTCCAACCATATGGAACAAGGTGAGTTGAGAGAGTAAAAGGTACTACCCAAGAACCTCGAGGTTAAAATATTAATTCACCATGAGTACATATCCTTGGGGTTAACTTGTTTTATTTTTTAAGAAGTTTTGCAGAATCCCCATAATGTTCCTAGATAACAAAAAGTGGAATTATGTAATGGTTAAAATTAAATATCAATTTCTAAAGATAAATGATTGTTTTATTAGTAATGTGATGCTTAATAGTTATACTAGACTAAAACATAATTTAGTTTCAATGTTTTGTGGATCATGGAAGAACATTTATAGAAGATATTCTATAGAAGTATTTTTGGGTCATATGATCTCATTTTGATTCCATTTGGATTGATTAATTCACAAATGATGTTCATGGATCTCATGAAATGGTTCACTCATCACTAGCTAGACTCCTTTTTGTTGTGTTTTTTGACATCATGTTATTATACTCATGGAAAACTATTATTTCTTGTCAAACAACTAGATATTATATTGAGTAAAATTTTTTAACATCATATTTATTCCATGTACTCAAAGTGTAAGATTAGGAGTTCGTGTGTGAATTTCTATGGGAATTTCATCTTAGAGGTATGAATCACAAATGATACAGATATGTTGGAGGTGCTTTGCCTTGGGACCTCCCAATAATAGTTCTCAAGATCCAAATATTTTTTTTTATGATAGTTATTATATTTGATTTATGAAGGAATCAACTAACTTGGAAGAACACATGAAATATATGAACAATAATAGTGTAATGTTTTAGTGCACTTTCTAGTGTGAGGAATATTTCTAAGAGCTAAAGATTTTATTCATTTCTATTATGATTATGATTCATTGGGATTCTAGAATTTATTATACCATATATTATCACACCTTAGGTGTTTTCCAAGGGGCTACATTGACCACAGTAGATCAGGTGACCACTTATGGGACTTCTTAGTTACGTCCCCATGTGTGGAACTTCCTTATACATGATTTGGATTTAGTAGTTTTGGTTTATGATAACGTGTGGGAATCATTATCAAATCATTCATATATTTATATATATAGACCACGAGATCTTTCAATATATATTCTTCAAGTAGGATTTGAACATTTACTATGGGTGTTGGGTCTATCACTCTAATACCATAAAATTTGAGATGGAATATATCTTAGTAAGTGGAATCAAAATCATATTTTACCACTATAGGAATACTCTAGAGAAGAGTGTTTGAATGTATGGTAAAAAATTTATGTTGATGAGTTTGATTAATAACATGAATATTGATGTGACAGATGGTGAGGTGGTAGTGGAATGTTCTCCCTTGGTTGTAACATTTTCATTGGTGGATTGGATGAATTATTTCCAGGAGATTGATTCTTATTGTAATGTGATTTAGGAACGACCCATTAGACACATTATAGTCCAAATATGATCTCAAGAAGAGAACCATTTTCCTTACTCCCATAGTAGGTTGGTTGTAGTCCCTGAGGAATAGATGAGGGACACTCATTCCCAATGAGTGGTGATATATATATATACGTTTAACTAAGATATATAAGGAAATTAGGTGTCATTCCTAGTGTGTGGGTGTGAGGTAGAATATCATGGTTATTTTTTATCATTTCCATACCTATCATTTGATAATGGTGGAGCACCTATAACAAGTTGGTTTACTCTAACCCCTTTGGGTTCTATTATAGAAGTTGGATGAGGTGACCATTTATTTTTCATAGGATTACCATGTATCTTAATGGGTCATGATGTAGTTTGAGTTGTGGTTGATTGACTAATGAATATTTCAATCCTCAAGCCTATTTTAGAGACTCAATCCATGGAAAAGAAAAGAAAGAAAATAATTGTGGGGGATAGTATGAATTTTATGGTTAATTATGTTCATAGTATGTAATTAGAGAACTCATTTCATCTAAATATTTGGGTGGGATTTATTTAATTACATAGGTTCCATTCTAATGAATTGTATAAAATATAACCCCTAAATACACGGGCAGTAGGAGAGAAAGATACATATAATAGATGATATGATAAAGGAAAGCTTTCTTGATTTCAAAAGTGTATGGGATGATTATTCAGATTTGGTTTAGTTTTCATATAACAACATATTTAAGTATCTATTTTATATTTACAATTTAACATTATTTTTATTAGTCATTATCTATCAATGTTATAGTAGATATATGCTAATAAATCAAAATTGAGCATGTTTATCATGGTTTATGTGACCAATTAGAACGTGTAGCTAAAATGTAATAGTTTGATTATGACCCAATGAAGAAAATAATCATATTTTTACCATAGGTAAGATCCCATGTTGTTATTAATGGTTGATTCATATTATTATGAGTATTTCCTTGATTGGAGAATCATTGTTTGAGGAGGTAGGTAATCCACGCACTGTGGTTTTCTAGATCCATTTAAATTATTGATCACATTAGAGTAGTGGCTGACCTGTTAAATATTACTCTATGACACTAATAAATGAATTATTTGTATCATATGTATTATAATTGGATATATGAACCATACCTTTCACATGTAATTGAAAGTGAATATTTCAAATAGGAGGTAAATACATCATTGAAGGAAAACCTATTGTGTCTAATGAAAAAAATAGAGAGGGTCATGCAATAAATGATAATGAATATTTTCTATATATTATTATAAAATGGATGTATTGAAGAATATTCATTATATAAGGAATTGTTTATATGGTAAATTTTTTTTGAGTTGTTCAGTGGTGACTGTTAAAGATGCATCTCATGGGAGAAAAGCCCTTATATTGAGATTTTATAGAGTTAATTCAATTTTAATATGAATTTGGTTTAAATTTTATTGAATATTTTTGAACATGATGAATTTGTAAAACTATAAGTGTTAGGGTAATATATTAATTCGGACTTAATAGTTTTCCGAATCATGATAATTGGTTTTTTAGAAGGTAGAGTCTACAAAAATGTATATGGAAATCATTGAGTGGTGAAGGGTGGTGTTGGATTTGTTTTATTACAGGTAATTAAATTTGTGTTGGTTATTATTTTAAATATATAAAAAATTAAGTAACAATAATGAAGGATTTCATTTTACTCAATGTCTATTTGAAGTGTATATGTACTTGTAATGGTTTAGGTCATGTTCTAAATGTATATGATGATCAATTTATATATTTTGGATATGAAGAGGATTTCTGGAAAATTTGAAAAACACTAATACATTATGTTAATATTCACATATCTAAGGGTTTCCATATAAAATAGTAGACCATCAGTAGTCTAAAATTTATAATTTATAAACTAGAACGTCATATGAAACCCATTTTTTGATTGGATGTGGGAACTAATGGAAGGAAAAAATTCATAATAAAATTTAAAATTTTAGATAATGGTGGAAAAGTAGAACATCCAAGGTCCTAACATTTGAATGTAGCATTATCCAAAGAAAACATATAGTAATAATTCCTATCAAAATGTGAATAACTGAAGACATATTCATGTGATGTAGAGGTCTGGAAAAAAGATCGTCATACTATGATAATTCATTCTTTTAAAAATATATTATATAAAGGTAGTCCCATTCTTTAGTTATACCCAATGATATGAAATTGGATATGTGTTGACTCGCCTTGTAATATATAAGAGTAAATCTATGGATGAGGAAATGTGTAAGGATAACTACTTGATATGAAAAGGTCATACAAATATGATATTGAAAGTGTTTATTCACGTGAATCCAATAATATACATAAAGTTATTTTTTCATGTAAGGTTGGTATTTAATTGAACATTCATAAGATTAGTTCTGAATGATAAGTATATAATTTTGGGATATGTATTTCAAAAGTAGAGAATCACAAGTAGTTTTTGATGAAATGTTTTGGAAAGAAAGATATTTTTAAAATGATATTTTCTAGAATAATTTTTTATAAAATAAAAATAAAATCCTAAAATTTTGATGTTTTACTTGTTGATATGTAATGGTCACATATATAATTATCCCCATAAATAAGGGTCCAAGTTTTTTCCAAAACAATTATTGTGATGAGGTTTTAATATTTTTTTTTGAAAATTGTTCTTATTTTATTTCATAAGCATAAAAAGGGTAGTTTCACTATTTTTGTGAGAATTAAATTTCGTACACCATAATTCACACATACCCATTTTCATTTCTCCCATATTAACTTATCATTATTGATTCCTATTAGCTTAAAATTCATTTTATTATGGAAGCATCCTATTGGAATTTCTAACACCATCCATGCCCTAAGTGCCTCTTCATTATCTTTCCTTTTTTTTCATCTAAAATCAATAATTGTGTGGTTCTGGGGATGATTTTGATATTTTATTTTATTTGGTTTGAATAATTGGTATTTTATCAGAATATATGTTCCCATATGCTAAATTTATGAATTTTATACCACCTAACAAAATTAATATTTGTTTGTTGCATTAACTTGAATGTCGGGGCATGAGATAGACCATTATAGTTCCATTTATTTTATCAAAACCAAATAGTGAATACATATTGATGTGGATATTATATTAAATTGGGGTTTATGGTAATACAATTAATAAATTCTGAAACCTTTACTATTTTTTTAGCTATAGGTAGATTTATTTACCAAATTGATTTTTCCTAGTGTGAGTTGTTTGACAACAACTAAGTCCATGATGAAAAATTAAAGTGGTATATTGGTCTCTGTCATAAACCCATTCACTTTTGTAAGTGTTTGGTGCATGTGCATGGTTAATGTGAGTGTTATTGATTAGTTTGTAAGGAAGGATCCAAATATATTTCTCTATTTTTATTTTTTCTTGTAGTGTTCCAATTGGATTTTGTTTATTATTATATTTATTTATTACTATCTATGCTACATACCTTGTGACATTTTGAGAATGGTGGTTATAACCATGACTTATGAAAGATTTTGGTGGGTCATCATATGATTTTTTGTGATATAGGTGTGGGACATTGACCCAAAGGAATGGTATGGATCCCTTGGGAGGTTGATTATTATGATGCCTTATTCAGAATTATTTTTAGGATTGGATATGTGAAGAGTATCCTTGTGAATTACCCTAAGGGGATATTTTATATTCTATGAGATGTTTTCCATTGACATTCCTACCTCATACCACTATATTTATTTCCAAGAGATGTGGGTTTTATAACGACCCACACTTTACATACATTGTTAATACTTCAAAATTGAAGCACACTTATTACAACATATGACAAAACCACAAAGGACCGTATAGGTATAGTGTCTTTAGAAACTGGGGAAACATAAACAACTGGTTCATAAATCTTCTACAGTGTCTCCCATTTATTTCATCATATCTAGGGTCCCTTTTAGCATATTCTACTTAATATCCATCTTCCTGACCTGGGGAAAAGAAAACATAAAAGGGTGAGCTCAAATGCTCAGCAAGGGCAAATAAAGGAAATAAAAATCATATCATATCTTTATGAAAATCAAAACCTGCAAAAGAGATCATAATATCTTAACATGGAATAAATCATAGAAGTGAAAATGAGATCCCCATAATCATAACATAAAACTTGAATCTTTTTGGCATGCACACATAATCATGGAAATCATTTCTTGTTAGTCATGACTCATTGCCAAGACTATCTTAGTGGACAAAGTCCCTTTCTGAACCGAGTTCACTCCTCGTTTCAGTCCTGTATCACTGAACCGAAATAACCTTCCGTTCCAGCCATGTCTATCTCATGAGATATAAAATCTTTACCCAATGCATTGGAGGGAGATATAGGTCCCACCCATCTTATAATGAATCCTTTCTTATGTGTGCCACATAATCATAAAACATACATCATCGCATAACACATATAACAAAAATGGGATTCTTGAAACATCATGACATCATAAATCAATTCATATATGATAAAGGAATTCATAAACATAATTCCATCACAACATAGTCAAACCAATGTAAAAATATGGATAGAAACAGAACCCTTTATTATCTTAGATGGAAAATAATTTTGATAAAACACTTGAATTGAATTCTTGAGGAAAATATCCTTTCTTCTTCAAAAACATTTTTCCTTTCATAACATGTCATACAACATTAAAATAAAAGAAGTTGATTAAAAATAAACTTGAAAACTTGTAAAGGAAGCTTCTTTGAAGTAATGTTTTAAAAATCCATTCATGCCGTATAAGTTAAAAAAAACATTCTTCGTACTTTTGTCGGAAAAGTCAAAAAGTACCTCGTACGGAAAAACGACAAAAGATTCCTTTCATATTCTTTACCAAAAACTCACCTAAGGGTAAAATTGGATTTAAACTATTTCAAGTGGATGGAAACAATATTACATATTGAGGGAACATGGATGTGGATGATAAAATACACCCCAGTAAATACTTACGAATAAACAATCTCGGATAAAAATGAGATTGTGATATTTCCCTTACCTTAGGTCCGATTTGCTTTGTTCGTGTCCGAAGATCCTGTATAATGGTTTAAATAATGTTATTTACTTATTCCAGAATCATACATATTGATATGAGATCATATATGGTCATATTATTAGCTTCTTGTTAGTAATATTTCATTGTTACTTGTTACTCGGGTCTTTATAACTTTTTGTTCTTATGCGTGTTTTGTCGAATAAATTCTTATTCTTATCTTTAGGTTATAGATAATTCATTTCCAGAATGGTATTAGTGTAGTATATACCATATTCATTCATTCAATTCATTTATATAATCATTATGAAATGAAGATCATGTAGAACGAGTCGCATCACATCGTGGAGACGGTATTCCGTACGTACGCACGAGTGATGATATCGTTCCTATGATCGTGGAATTGTATTGGAGTATATATATATATTATTTCAGTATCAATATTACTTAATAATAATCATATATAGTTACTGATTACACCATTATACCCATCCTTGTAAGGTGATGGTGGAAAATAGATTACATCACGGCGTGGAGACGGTATTCCGTACGTACGCACGCGCGGTGATTTCATTTTTCCGTAGGATGGATAGAAGGTGAATTAGGGTTGTTTCATATTTATAATAACATATCAGTATGTAAGTAATACTGATGTTATTACTTTATCATGAAACAACTAAAGAAGAAGAAGTTGAAGAAGAAAGAAAATGAAAAGATCGGTAATGGATATTACCTCTTATTTGGAACGCTTCTTTGAATCCTCCACTTAAGGAACTAAGATTGGTCTTTGGAGAAGACCAGGACCTCTAGGATTATTCTAGGGAAGTGGAGAAGGGAAAATGGCAGGGGTTGGCCGAGCTTGAGTGCTCAAATTGGTGTGAGGAGGAGGGGGAGGAGGTGCCCTTTTATAAGGGAGGAGAGGGGCACCTTAGGAATATCTCAAAATATTATTTTATATTAAAGTCAAAATCGGTTTATAATGGTTCCAAAGGGTCTTATTTCGAAGCTAAAGTGGGGATGGGTCGCAATCCTATCAACCAATAGGATTTAGACAAGTTTAGGGTATTATTTTAACCTTATCAATTAGATTTAACTCTAAGTTAATTAATTTAACTTTTACCGTGTCTTTTTGTTTTCTTTCACTATATGGTTAATACACTTACTATAACATGCCAAAAGAACCCCAAATTGTTTATTATTAATATATATATCCTTATCTAAGTCATTTGGCCGAACCTTAGATTTTTAGGAATAAAATAACAATTAATAATATAATATTTGATTTAAAAACTATTTTGTGTCAATTTTGACACTATTTGATATATGATTTTTGTGAAAGTCATAACAGAATTATATGTTCGAACCAAGTTGATTAAATCAACACTAATATATCATAGTAACCTAGAAAATTAGTGGAATTCATAAAAAGTCTCAAATTACATTTATTTTGGTATTTATATTATCAATTTTGTCAATATTTCATTAATAAGATAATTACTGCATCATCTTTGTGTCATAAATAAATTAAATTATTTGATGTCTAAAAAATTACAAATAAAATACCATCATGTAGGAAATCTTTTTAGCTTTCTAATGAATATTTACAATCGAATTTATCTTATGTATAACCCTATATTAAAAATGATTTACTTATTAAACTTTGATTTTAACTATTTTAACCCTTCTTTAAATAAATTAATAATAAATGTCCTAATCTAATCCAAGTGGGCCTAAATGGTCATATTTTATTCCTAAGTTTTTTTTTGGTCGAATTACACTTGTCCAATAGAATTAGTGTAACACCCCGAGCTTCCACGATACGCTTCTCATTCAATAATGAAATAGCTTGCATTGTACGCAACTTCGAGTTCTAAAACACCGCGACTAATCAAAGTAGCCGTTATGAATAGTAATACCTTCTTTTTGAAATATTATAAATTTTATATGTCAAAATGGACTTCATTTTTGTATTCGTAATATCGAAATTAGCCTATGTTGAATTTTTGGTATTTTTCTGAGAACTTCTAAAATTTTATAAATAGTGAAAAATACTTAAAACAACTTTTTTAATCAAAATAATTTATAGTGATAAATTATAATATTTGATGGTTTTAAAGTATAATTAGAATATATTTTTACCATTTTATCCAATGGTGGTCATTAGAATTAATTTAACATTGAAATTGGACATAAACAATTGCCAATCTTTTGATATAAATTGTTTCTTAAAAACACGCTATTTGTTGTGACAGCGGGAATTAATTATAAAATTAATTAATGCAACTAATATGTTTGGAATTTTTTAAAATAGACATCATTTTTCAATTCGGAATATCAATTATAGCTTAGGGTGAAATTTTGGCCTTATTCTGAAAAACTTCAATTTTTGATGAATAGTGAAACCACTAAGTGGTTGTTAAATAACTGATTTTTCGTTTAAATGAAATATTACCACTTCTGTGATTTGATTTTCAAAAATCCGACATACATGGTTGTCATTAAGAAGTAAAATGTGGTTCAATGGGATAAAAATAATTTTTTGGTGAATAGTAACTTATTAAGTTCTTAATCGCGATTAGTGGTAATTAGGGTAGTTTAAGGTATAAATAATACTTTAATAATATTAAATGACCTAGACACATGTCCCAACCTCATTGGTTGTGTCATGGCCGACCAAGACAAGCCATGGCCTAACTTGGGGACCCCTTGGATCCACTTTTGTTGGGAAATAACATAAATTACTTTTTATTTAATGTTAAAGTGAAAATGACACTAACATAAAGTGTTTTACTAAAACAATTTTTAAGTAGGGTTACACAAGTCCAAATTTTGATTATAAATAGTCATTGGAAAGATAAAAAGATTTCCTATATCATAGTATTTTTTTATAATTTTTAGACATTAAATAAATTTAATTATTTATGACATAATAATGATGCAGCGATGACATCATTATTTGACGATTTAAATAAAATGGAAAGATAATATAAAATCTATGAACTACACATGGCCAAAACCAATTGGATGAGTGGATTTCGATGCCTTATCACCTTATCCACGAATTCTATCAATGTGGGACCTTTTAAAACCGAAACACATTTTCAAATAATGTAATGTTCCTTTACTTTCCAAAAGTGCCCCTCCTCTCCTCTTATAAAAGGCCCCCACCTCTACCTCATTTCACACACTCTTCAAGCCATTGGCTCGGCCAACCCCTGCCCATTTGCTCTCTCCACATCCCTCTCCTCATCCTAGAGGATTCCCTTTGGGCAGAATCCTTTCAAAGGAAGCCTTTAGGCTCAACTCAAAAGGAGTTACACTTTTTAAGGTAATTCATTCTCTCATGTTCTTTTGTTTTATTTTGCTTCTCCAACCCCCTAAACTCTTTTTATTTACTTCTTTTGTAACAACACCAGTATCTTAAATATACTAGGATGTTGTTATAAGATTTATTTGAGCTACACTTCCACACAACTACATCAAATGGTTAAAGAACATAAGGTTTCCGTGGATGGCGAAATTCTGCCTCCCGAAACGATGATTGTTCAACACTCATTTAACACCTTCAAAGGTGGCCATTATGATGTCACTATTTTTATATATGATATATAATATGTTTATGTTTTCCTTAAGCTTCTGTTTTTTTCATTTTGGGCATACCTTTATGGTTTCCATTATGGGTAAAACACGATATCTTCATTTTAGGAAGCGCGGACTACCGCCCCCTGAAAGTGATTTGATTCGTTAATACCATATGTGGGATGTGTGAAGGATAAAGTTAATGATATTATATATGTTATTATACTGGAATTATAATATACTCTCATATCATTATGATTCCATTCCAGAAAATATGAAATAGAAATGGAAGTAGCGTTCATGCGTACGTACGGCTTACCGTCTCCATGAACGGTGCATTTCATTTCTTACCTCTAAATGTGATGTAATATTATAAATGAATGTATGTACTGGATATATATGACATATATGATATCTACATCATGAATACCATTCTGGATATAATGAACCTTTGACCAAATTAACAACATGTAAGTGTAAGAAGCCTATTTTTGACTTAAGAACCAAATACCGACAAAATGAACATTATTAACTTAAATAATTACATAATGTTCATATCATTGTAATAAGTGATATAATAAGGATAATGAAGTTGAAAATGGTTCTTAATAAGGTATATATTAACTCTAGTTTATTATTCAGGAGGTTAAAGAACGGTTGAGTCAAGTCAGACACGAGGTAAGGGAATTTCTTAACCCAACTTCCATTCTTTGGGTTAATCTCCTACTTTCAAATTATGTCATGATATTATTATGTAATATCTTGTATGTGTACTTTATTTATGTGTACTTATAGTGAATACACATAATATATCTACTTTATTTTAAAAAATGATCTTTTAAGGGTCTTCGTCTCAATCACCTTTCATTGAGGCATATTTGGTTTTATACACAACTTTCTTTTATACGGTGTATAAACCCCTTTGACTTTTACGTTTATTCAAAAGGAATATTTTTTATACGAAACATTTTACTAAACGACAAAATGGAATGTTTTTGTCGTACGTATGCGGCGACAATGACTTCTCCGCCGCCGTGACCACTATTTGAGTTTCGGCTTCCTCTTCAAGCCATACCTTTTTTAATGAAAAATAAATACCATGTTATACTTTTATTTTATTTTGGTATTGAAAATGGTTTTGAAAGCGTTTTTATTATATCAATGTGTTGTATTGATATCTTGTGATTGAAATGTGGAAATGTTATGTTTCCTTTATGCATGTTTTATGTGACACGATTATGTTATGGTTTATGATATGTTTAAACCTATTCATATGAGGAATGTATTGGACTTAATAAGTGACGGGTGGAGCCCGCTATAGCTCCTCGATGCATCGGTAGGTCTCATGAGACAACTAGACGTGGAATTGGCCGAGGCCCTTTCCCAATTTGATTTATGGTTTTGGCCGAGGCCTTAATCATTTTAGACGTCTTGGCCGAGGCCTTGACAAAATGTTTCAGAATGTCCGACATTATACATTCCCTCATTATGAAAGTGGTTATTGATATTACATGTGATTATTCGACCAGTAGAATATCCATGTGAAGAAGTAAATGGCATTATCTCATTTTACTTTTGCCATATTATGTTGAAGTTCATGTTTAAGAGGCTTTTGTTTTAGTTATACATTGCCTTAAATGTTAATGTTTATTTATGAAAGCTTCCGCATTATTGTTATCCTTACTGAGCATTTGAGCTCACCCCTTTCAATGTTTAAAAATTTTCCAGGTTGTGAAGAAGTATTTTATGACTGACTTGCAAGAATAATCAGTGAAGATATGAGTGTGGACTATGAAGACCATGTTTTTTTTGTAGTTTGTTTAATTTTGATGTAATGAAAGACTTATGAATGTATCTAGTGTTTCCAAGGCTACTAAACTAATCGGTCTTTCGAGACTTGATCTTTTGGGATCATGCCAATGTTACGAAGTAATGCACCGGCTCTGGGTAGCTGGGGTCGGGGCGTTACAGTTGGTATCAGAGGCAGTTTAGTACTAACCTTGGAAGCTAGATTTAGATAAACTCTGATTAGAGCACGTAGACCTAAGATGAACTCTGAGGATTAGTATAAAAGAACTTCCTAGAATTTTGGTATTATAGAGATGTTATGACTTTTCCGAGCAATACATCCCTGTCTAGATACGAGCAGGTAGAGGCGGCTCTGGCACAGATGTACCTAGGGGTAAAACCCGAAAACACCGCTTTGAGCTAGACTCGAACGGGAACTGGTGCACGAAAACGGGCCTTGCTGCACTCTTGGTTACGACACTCCCGGGGGATATGCTTAGGATAATTCTCATTTTACTTACAAACCACTATGAAGGGTTATGAGTACATACTTCCTCAAAGAAAACATTTCTTTTTATGATTATGGATTATATCCATAAATAGTTCAATTTATGTAAAGTGTTTTACAAGTATGGAATTATGTATTTTGATTCATAAACTAACCTAGTTTATGCCGTTGTATAGAAATGGCGCCCAGTAGAAGGAATGTGAACTCCAGCGGTACGTATGATCCAAAGAGTAAGAAGGATAGTATCTTTCACGGTATTAAGCCAACATTTCGAAGGGAAATAGTCTCCCATGTGTTCTCAACATATGAAGAAATAGTATCATGTGTTAATAGGATAAGTAAAGAATTCTCTGAGTCCTATGGCTTTGAAGCGAAGCAAGAGATGAAAGGGATGGAAGAGAGAATGATGGATAAAGGGATGAGGGGAAAGAAGAATTTTCCAATATGTGGTAATTGTGGGAAGAAACATCATGGAACTTGCCTAAAGGGAATGGGAGTTTGTTATAAGTGTAGAGAAAAAGGACACAAAGTGCGTGACTGCAAGGGTAAGAAAATGGTTTCAAATGTACAATGCTTCTTCTGCAAGGATTGGGGACACTACGCAAACCAATGTCCAAATCATCAGAGCATGCCCCAAATGATGTTATTGGATAATAATCAAGTTATGATACTACCACAGATGAGGAGTAATGATTAGAGTTCTTATGTTGTTATTAAAGATTTTTTTTTAATTTGAGTGTTGTATCAATGATGTACTGGTTATAATAATTATGGAGTATATAAGGATTGTACTGCAGTACTATTTCATCAAGGACTTGAGATTGTGTGGAACCAAGAAAAGTGACTCCACAGTAGGTTAAATTTTTGGAAAATATATGGTTGAGAGAAAGATAAACCATAATATGGTTTTGATACTGAGATTGTGATTTTGGAATAAGACGTGATTGATTTGGATAAATTATATTGGATATACTTAACTTCCTTGAAACTGATTGATGTTTTGTATACATTTTTGGATAGAAGGAGTATATCTAGTATTCTATAAGGAATAAGGGATCATGGTAATTCAGTATGTTTAAAAAGAATACATGATGAAGGTGCTCACATGTTGTTACGTGGGATAAAGGATCTTCATTATGTTTACCTTCCTTATAAAATTTGGACTGTGAGTTGGACAGATGTATTTTGGATAACTATTAAGGTTGGAATGGATTAAGTTGAACCATGGATAGTATTGTTTAAGGTTAAAAAATTTATTATTTTTGGAATATTATGATACTATAGTTTTAGGAAAAGGACAACCTGCAGGGTGGGGAATAACCCGTCGCGTCGGACAAAGTTGCAGGAATCGAACCCACAACCATAGTGCGACAAGCCTTTATTTCCTACCACTAGCCTACAGGAAGTCCCTGGATATTACAAAATAATCTTACTAATCTAAATGGTATGTGTTAACATTTGGAACCTTATACAATTAGGATAAATAGAATATTTTTGAGTTCCGTTACCATTTGGAGTAAAAGTTGGGTTTGTGGTAAAAATTTATTAACGAATGAAAGTATACATAACAAGTATGTATATTCCCTTACGTTCTTAGTAAATCTCCTAAATAAATTCCTCAACATTATAAAAGGTAACTTAAAACAAAAATGTTGTCGGTTAACTTTTCCAACTGGGGATTCAATGACCGTTTAACCAATCACAAGTTTGTGATTTTCTTATGGTTAAACTTTCTCCTAATCCTATTTTCTATAACTCTCCATCAGACCTTGATGGTTTGTTTTTCTTCCATATCCATATTTTCATATAATCCTAGAATTGGCTATATCAGGTGACCTTTGTACTTATCCTGCTTTCTTTTAATGTTATATATTTATTAACCTTATTTTCGATGTGGGTTTTCCTCAAAGGTATTTTCTCTTTTCAACCTTTTATTTTCCAAGAAAAAATTTCAAATTGCGAGGACGCAATTTATTGAAGGAGGGGAGAATGTAACACCCCGAGCTTCCACGATACGCTTCTCATTCAATAATGAAATAGCTTGCATTGTACGCAACTTCGAGTTCTAAAACACCGCGACTAATCAAAGTAGCCGTTATGAATAGTAATACCTTCTTTTTGAAATATTATAAATTTTATATGTCAAAATGGACTTCATTTTTGTATTCGTAATATCGAAATTAGCCTATGTTGAATTTTTGGTATTTTTCTGAGAACTTCTAAAATTTTATAAATAGTGAAAAATACTTAAAACAACTTTTTTAATCAAAATAATTTATAGTGATAAATTATAATATTTGATGGTTTTAAAGTATAATTAGAATATATTTTTACCATTTTATCCAATGGTGGTCATTAGAATTAATTTAACATTGAAATTGGACATAAACAATTGCCAATCTTTTGATATAAATTGTTTCTTAAAAACACGCTATTTGTTGTGACAGCGGGAATTAATTATAAAATTAATTAATGCAACTAATATGTTTGGAATTTTTTAAAATAGACATCATTTTTCAATTCGGAATATCAATTATAGCTTAGGGTGAAATTTTGGCCTTATTCTGAAAAACTTCAATTTTTGATGAATAGTGAAACCACTAAGTGGTTGTTAAATAACTGATTTTTCGTTTAAATGAAATATTACCACTTCTGTGATTTGATTTTCAAAAATCCGACATACATGGTTGTCATTAAGAAGTAAAATGTGGTTCAATGGGATAAAAATAATTTTTTGGTGAATAGTAACTTATTAAGTTCTTAATCGCGATTAGTGGTAATTAGGGTAGTTTAAGGTATAAATAATACTTTAATAATATTAAATGACCTAGACACATGTCCCAACCTCATTGGTTGTGTCATGGCCGACCAAGACAAGCCATGGCCTAACTTGGGGACCCCTTGGATCCACTTTTGTTGGGAAATAACATAAATTACTTTTTATTTAATGTTAAAGTGAAAATGACACTAACATAAAGTGTTTTACTAAAACAATTTTTAAGTAGGGTTACACAAGTCCAAATTTTGATTATAAATAGTCATTGGAAAGATAAAAAGATTTCCTATATCATAGTATTTTTTTTATAATTTTTAGACATTAAATAAATTTAATTATTTATGACATAATAATGATGCAGCGATGACATCATTATTTGACGATTTAAATAAAATGGAAAGATAATATAAAATCTATGAACTACACATGGCCAAAACCAATTGGATGAGTGGATTTCGATGCCTTATCACCTTATCCACGAATTCTATCAATGTGGGACCTTTTAAAACCGAAACACATTTTCAAATAATGTAATGTTCCTTTACTTTCCAAAAGTGCCCCTCCTCTCCTCTTATAAAAGGCCCCCACCTCTACCTCATTTCACACACTCTTCAAGCCATTGGCTCGGCCAACCCCTGCCCATTTGCTCTCTCCACATCCCTCTCCTCATCCTAGAGGATTCCCTTTGGGCAGAATCCTTTCAAAGGAAGCCTTTAGGCTCAACTCAAAAGGAGTTACACTTTTTAAGGTAATTCATTCTCTCATGTTCTTTTGTTTTATTTTGCTTCTCCAACCCCCTAAACTCTTTTTATTTACTTCTTTTGTAACAACACCAGTATCTTAAATATACTAGGATGTTGTTATAAGATTTATTTGAGCTACACTTCCACACAACTACATCAAATGGTTAAAGAACATAAGGTTTCCGTGGATGGCGAAATTCTGCCTCCCGAAACGATGATTGTTCAACACTCATTTAACACCTTCAAAGGTGGCCATTATGATGTCACTATTTTTATATATGATATATAATATGTTTATGTTTTCCTTAAGCTTCTGTTTTTTTCATTTTGGGCATACCTTTATGGTTTCCATTATGGGTAAAACACGATATCTTCATTTTAGGAAGCGCGGACTACTGCCCCCTGAAAGTGATTTGATTCGTTAATACCATATGTGGGATGTGTGAAGGATAAAGTTAATGATATTATATATGTTATTATACTGGAATTATAATATACTCTCATATCATTATGATTCCATTCCAGAAAATATGAAATAGAAATGGAAGTAGCGTTCATGCGTACGTACGGCTTACCGTCTCCATGAACGGTGCATTTCATTTCTTACCTCTAAATGTGATGTAATATTATAAATGAATGTATGTACTGGATATATATGACATATATGATATCTACATCATGAATACCATTCTGGATATAATGAACCTTTGACCAAATTAACAACATGTAAGTGTAAGAAGCCTATTTTTGACTTAAGAACCAAATACCGACAAAATGAACATTATTAACTTAAATAATTACATAATGTTCATATCATTGTAATAAGTGATATAATAAGGATAATGAAGTTGAAAATGGTTCTTAATAAGGTATATATTAACTCTAGTTTATTATTCAGGAGGTTAAAGAACGGTTGAGTCAAGTCAGACACGAGGTAAGGGAATTTCTTAACCCAACTTCCATTCTTTGGGTTAATCTCCTACTTTCAAATTATGTCATGATATTATTATGTAATATCTTGTATGTGTACTTTATTTATGTGTACTTATAGTGAATACACATAATATATCTACTTTATTTTAAAAAATGATCTTTTAAGGGTCTTCGTCTCAATCACCTTTCATTGAGGCATATTTGGTTTTATACACAACTTTCTTTTATACGGTGTATAAACCCCTTTGACTTTTACGTTTATTCAAAAGGAATCTTTTTTATACGAAACATTTTACTAAACGACAAAATGGAATGTTTTTGTCGTACGTATGCGGCGACAATGACTTCTCCGCCGCCGTGACCACTATTTGAGTTTCGGCTTCCTCTTCAAGCCATACCTTTTTTAATGAAAAATAAATACCATGTTATACTTTTATTTTATTTTGGTATTGAAAATGGTTTTGAAAGCGTTTTTATTATATCAATGTGTTGTATTGATATCTTGTGATTGAAATGTGGAAATGTTATGTTTCCTTTATGCATGTTTTATGTGACACGATTATGTTATGGTTTATGATATGTTTAAACCTATTCATATGAGGAATGTATTGGACTTAATAAGTGACGGGTGGAGCCCGCTATAGCTCCTCGATGCATCGGTAGGTCTCATGAGACAACTAGACGTGGAATTGGCCGAGGCCCTTTCCCAATTTGATTTATGGTTTTGGCCGAGGCCTTAATCATTTTAGACGTCTTGGCCGAGGCCTTGACAAAATGTTTCAGAATGTCCGGCATTATACATTCCCTCATTATGAAAGTGGTTATTGATATTACATGTGATTATTCGACCAGTAGAATATCCATGTGAAGAAGTAAATGGCATTATCTCATTTTACTTTTGCCATATTATGTTGAAGTTCATGTTTAAGAGGCTTTTGTTTTAGTTATACATTGCCTTAAATGTTAATGTTTATTTATGAAAGCTTCCGCATTATTGTTATCCTTACTGAGCATTTGAGCTCACCCCTTTCAATGTTTAAAAATTTTCCAGGTTGTGAAGAAGTATTTTATGACTGACTTGCAAGAATAATCAGTGAAGATATGAGTGTGGACTATGAAGACCATGTTTTTTTTGTAGTTTGTTTAATTTTGATGTAATGAAAGACTTATGAATGTATCTAGTGTTTCCAAGGCTACTAAACTAATCGGTCTTTCGAGACTTGATCTTTTGGGATCATGCCAATGTTACGAAGTAATGCACCGGCTCTGGGTAGCTGGGGTCGGGGCGTTACAATTAGGACATGTGTTAGGGTAATATTAATATCATATTTACCCTTAGTTACCCTATTTACTATTAACCGCGGTAAAAATAGTAAAAAGTTACTATTCACCAAAAAATTATTTTCATCTCATTGAACCACATTTTAGTCCTTGATATTAACCGTGTCTCTCGGATTTTTGAAATTTCATTCACAGAAGCGGTAAAATTAAGTTTTATGCAAAATTCAGTTTTTTAACCTACCACTTAGTGGTTTCACTATTCATCAAAAATTGAAAGTTTTCAGAAAAATACCAAAATTTCACCCTAGGCTAATTTCGATATTCTAAGTCCAAAAATGAAGTCCATTTTGAAAAATAAAATTTATAAAATTTCAAAAAGTGGTTATTACTATTCATAACGGCTAGTTTTAATAGCATATTGTTGTTTAGTGAAACTCGGTATTGCGTACGACGCAAGCTATCGAGGAAGGTCGCGATTGCGTGTAAAGCAAGCCAAGCAAGTGTTGTGTAGAAAAAGATTCCTTTGATGATTTATATAACATAAAAGTCTCGGGTGTTACATTCTACCCCCCTTAAAAAGAATTTCGCCCTCGAAATTCGTTACTTTGCAACAAATGAGGATACTTCTCCCTCATCATATCCTCAAGCTCCCATGTAGCTTCTTCAAGTTGGTGGTTTCTCCATAAAACTTTCACCAAGCGAGTGGTCTTGTTTCGTAGGATTTTTTCGCTACGATCCAGAATCTCTATCGGCTGTTCTTCATAAGAAAGATCTTGCTCCAGCGGTACAACTTCTGAGCTGAGTACATGTGAAGGATCTGGTATGTACTTTCTCAGGAGAGATACATGGAACACATCGTGAACTTGAGAGAGATTCGGTGGAAGCGCCAATCGGTAAGCTACCTTCCCAACACGATCCAGTATTTCGAAAGGACCGATATATCTAGGGCTCAACTTCCCCTTCTTTCCAAATCTCATAACCCTCTTCCAGGGAGATATTCGTAAGAACACTTTATCACCCACTTCAAACTCTAGGTCTTTTCTTCGGTTGTCGGCATAACTTTTCTGTCGACTCTGAGCTGCTCTTATGTGTTGTTGAATAGATCTAACCTTTTCTGCCATTTCATCAACGAGATCAGGTCCTAATAGCTTTCTTTCCCCAACTTCATCCCAGCAAGTTGGAGTCCTGCATTTCTTTCCATAGAGAGCTTCATAAGGAGCCATCTGAATACTGGAGTGAAAGCTATTATTATAAGAAAATTCCACCAAAGGTAGGTGTTGATCCCAACCTCCTTTGAAATCCATAGAGCAAGCTCTCAACATATCTTCTAGGGTTTGAATTGTTCTCTCAGACTGACCGTCTGTCTGGGGATGATAAGCAGTGCTGAAACTCAACTCTGTATCCAGAGTATGCTGAAGACTTCGCCAGAACTTCGAGGTAAATCTCGGATCTCGATCAGATATAATAGAAAGTGGTACTCCATGCAATCTTACCACTTCCTTTACATATATCCTGGCAAGCTGATCTAGAGAGAAATCCTCTCTAATAGCAATGAAGTGTGCAGACTTTGTAAGACGATCAACTATGACCCAGATAGCATTATTGCCTTTGGATGTTTTAGGAAGTCCTGTGACAAAGTCCATAGTGATGTTTTCCCATTTCTATTCGGGTATGGGTAATGGTTGTAACATCCCCTTAGACTTCTGTCTCTCAGCTTTAACTTGTTGACAAACCAAGCATCGAGAGACATATTCAGCAACATCTCTTTTCATTCCATCCCACCAGAAGTACTCTTTCAGGTCCCTATACATCTTCGTGCTTCCAGGATGAATAGAAAATGATGAACTATGAGCCTCATCCAGCAGCTCATTCTTTAATTCGGGGATGGGAGGAACGCAAACCCGATTCCTGAACTTTATTATCCCATCACAATCAAGGTTGAATTCAGGAACATTTCTCACCTTCTTTTGTAACTCGACATCTTCTTTCTGTGCCTCCTTAATCTTCACATGTATAGATGGTTGAACATTCATTTGAGAAAGATAAGATTTTTCCCCTTCCATTAAAATTCCAAGATCCATCCTTTGTAAATCCATAAATATTGGATCTTTTGTGATCCTCATCATGGATAAACTAGCATGGTCTTGTCGACTTAATGCATCTGCCACCTTGTTTGCTTTCCCAGGGTGGTAATGGATTGAGCAGTCATAATCCTTAATCAGCTCCAACCATCTTCTTTGACGCATATTCAACTCCTTTTGTGTGAAAATATACTTTAAACTTTTATGATCAGTATAAATATCACACCTTTCACCATAAAGGTAATGCCTCCAAATCTTTAATGCAAAGATTACCGCAGCCAACTCCAAATCATGTGTTGGGTAATTTTGCTCATGGATTTTCAACTGTCGTGAGGCATAAGCTATCACCATATCATTTTGCATAAGAACACACCCCAATCCCTTCTTGGATGCATCACTGTAGATCACAAACCTTTCTCCACTACAAGGCAGTGTGAGCACAGGTGCACTGGATAACCTTCTTTTCAACTCCTTGAAATTCTCTTCACATTCCTCTGTCCAGACAAACTTAACTCCTTTCCGAGTCAACTTGGTGAGTGGATTAGATAATCGTGAAAAATATTTTACAAAACGTCGATAATAACCAGCCAAACCAAGAAAACTTCGGATCTCAGTTACTGTTGTTGGTCTTGACCATCTTTCGATAACCTCTGTTTTTGCTGGATCCACAGATATCCCCTCTTTTGAGATTATATGACCCAAAAATGCAACTTTTTGAAGCCAAAATTCACACTTGGTAAATTTGGCATAAAGCTTCTCCTTTCTCAGGGTCTTCAATATAATTCTCAAGTGATCTTCATGCTCTTCCTTGCTCTTTGAATAGACAAGAATATCGTCTATAAAGACTACCACAAATTGATCAAGATAGTCTCTAAAGACTCTATTCATTAGATCCATGAAGATAGAAGGGGCATTAGTAAGACCAAATGGCATCACTATAAATTCATAGTGTCCATACCTTGTACGGAAAGCCGTCTTTGGTATATCCTCCCTTTTGACCCTTAATTGATGATACCCTGAACGAAGATCAATCTTGGAAAATTATTGAGCTCCGCGTAGTTGGTCAAATAAGTCATCAATGCGTGGGAGAGGATATTTGTTCTTGATAGTGATCTTGTTAAGTTCTCGATAATCAATGCAGAGTCTCATTGATCCATCTTTCTTCTTAACAAATAGAACAGGTGCTCCCCAAGGTGACGCACTAGGGCGTATGAATCCCTTATCAAGATTCTCTTGGAGTTGCTTCTTCAATTCCTGCAACTCAATTGGGGCCATTCTATAAGGTGTCTTTGAAATAGGCAAAGCACCCGGTACGAGTTCTATTGAAAACTCAACTTCACGATTTGGTGGAAGACCCGGTAATTCCTCCGGAAAGACATCATCAAACTCCCTTACAATGGGCATATTCTTAATCGTGAGTTTCTCACCAACCATTTGAGATAAATAACCTTCATTTAGTGGGATCAATACCCATAAGATGGAAGAAATTTCCACTGGAAGGTTATGTTCATCCTTGCATTGGTATACGATCGTAGATTGATCTGGAGTATGAAATGTGACTTCCCTTCTTTGGCAATTGATATGAGCTCCATGTAGAGAAAGCCAATCCATGCCAAGAATCACATCAAATTCCACTAAAGGAAGGATCACAAGATTTGCAGGAAGCACTTTCCCACAAACTTCGATCGGAGAAGAATTATAAACTTTTGATGCGATTGATGTGCCATTAGGTGTTGTCACAGCTAACTCAACATCTAATTGTTGAGGTAGTACGGTGATACCCTTAGAAAATTTTTCAGAAATAAAAGAGTGTGTGGATCCAGAATCAAATAAAACATTTGCTACCTTAGAGTGGACGGTAAGTGTACCTTTCACCACTTCATTATCGTACTCCACATCGCTGATAGAAATTGCATGTGACTTTCCTTTATCTTTAGCCTTAAGAGTTTGTTGACGTCGACCATCATCATCAACCCTTGGATTTGGGCATTGATTGGCATAATGCCCCATCTCCTTGCACTTGAAACATTGAAGTGTAGTAGGTTCATTCTGTGTATCCCTTCCTTTGTTTGCATCATTAGACATCTTCTTCCCATTATCACGGCATTCAAATGCCCGATGACCTTCTTTTCCACATTTAAAACATTTACTTGTCCCTTTAAGACAACTCCCTCCATGTTTCTTTCCACACTTTGAGCATAAGGGAAAGTTCATCTTCTTTTCCGTGTGCTCTTTAGATTTTTCTTTGAATTCCATCTTCCTCTTCTTATCAAACCCATGTGACTGATGGGTTACTCCAATCTCCATCTCGACTTTGAGAGCACATCGAACGATTTCCTCATAGCTATTGAAGTCCCTTATGGCTAACGCCCTTCGAAGACTTGGTTTTAAGCCACTAAAGAATCGATCGATCTTACTCTCAGGTTGGATAATAATACCAGAAGCGTACCTTGCAAGTCTTGTAAAATTTGCTTCATAGGTACTAACAGATTCATCATCCCTTTGCTTCAGTTCAAGGAACTCTTTCTCCATCTTTGTTCGGAGAATACGAGGGAAGTACTTATTGAAAAACAAGTTCTTGAACTCGTCCCATTCCATGGACTCAATTTCATCCCTTTGCCTCGTATTCTTAACAAGATTCCACCATTGATCAGCATCTCCTTCCAAACGATACACTGCTAGGATGACTTTATCATGCTCAGAACATTGAAGAACTGAAAATATCTTTTCAGTAGTACTAATCCATTGTTCAGCAACTAATGGATCAGTAGACCCGCTGAAAGAAGGTGGACGCTGCCTCATGAAGGATTCAACAGAATGTTGCTCCCTCCTTTGCTCGTTTGGAAATCCTTCATGATTCATAGCTTGAGAAAGTTGTGTGAGCATGGCTACAAGATTTTGCATTCCAGCTCCCATATCGTTTGGTTGCTCAGGGGGACAATCATTGCATTGCCCATCGCATTCCGCATTAACACGGTTCCTTCGGGTTCCAGCCATTGACTAAAACCAAGAAGAATAGTGTGAGCAACACTAATTATAATAGGAAACCACATAATTCAAGAATAAAATTTTCATGCTTATGGTCTTATCCTAGGTTATTCATGGCCATTTCTAAGATTGTGTTCTATGCTTAGACTTATCCTTAGGGTTCTTACTAAGGCTTTCACATCCTAGTTTCCAAAGGTTGACTATACCTTTCCTCTGATACCAACTATAACGACCCACACTTTACATACATTGTTAATACTTCAAAATTGAAGCACACTTATTACAACATATGACAAAACCACAAAGGACCGTATAGGTATAGTGTCTTTAGAAACTGGGGAAACATAAACAACTGGTTCATAAATCTTCTACAGTGTCTCCCATTTATTTCATCATATCTAGGGTCCCTTTTAGCATATTCTACTTAATATCCATCTTCCTGACCTGGGGAAAAGAAAACATAAAAGGGTGAGCTCAAATGCTCAGCAAGGGCAAATAAAGGAAATAAAAATCATATCATATCTTTATGAAAATCAAAACCTGCAAAAGAGATCATAATATCTTAACATGGAATAAATCATAGAAGTGAAAATGAGATCCCCATAATCATAACATAAAACTTGAATCTTTGTGGCATGCACACATAATCATGGAAATCATTTCTTGTTAGTCATGACTCATTGCCAAGACTATCTTAGTGGACAAAGTCCCTTTCTGAACCGAGTTCACTCCTCGTTTCAGTCCTGTATCACTGAACCGAAATAACCTTCCGTTCCAGCCATGTCTATCTCATGAGATATAAAATCTTTACCCAATGCATTGGAGGGAGATATAGGTCCCACCCATCTTATAATGAATCCTTTCTTATGTGTGCCACATAATCATAAAACATACATCATCGCATAACACATATAACAAAAATGGGATTCTTGAAACATCATGACATCATAAATCAATTCATATATGATAAAGGAATTCATAAACATAATTCCATCACAACATAGTCAAACCAATGTAAAAATATGGATAGAAACAGAACCCTTTATTATCTTAGATGGAAAATAATTTTGATAAAACACTTGAATTGAATTCTTGAGGAAAATATCCTTTCTTCTTCAAAAACATTTTTCCTTTCATAACATGTCATACAACTTTAAAATAAAAGAAGTTGATTAAAAATAAACTTGAAAACTTGTAAAGGAAGCTTCTTTGAAGTAATGTTTTAAAAATCCATTCATGCCGTATAAGTTAAAAAAAACATTCTTCGTACTTTTGTCGGAAAAGTCAAAAAGTACCTCGTACGGAAAAACGACAAAAGATTCCTTTCATATTCTTTACCAAAAACTCACCTAAGGGTAAAATTGGATTTAAACTATTTCAAGTGGATGGAAACAATATTACATATTGAGGGAACATGGATGTGGATGATAAAATACACCCCAGTAAATACTTACGAATAAACAATCTCGGATAAAAATGAGATTGTGATATTTCCATTACCTTAGGTCCGATTTGATTTGTTCGTGTCCGAAGATCCTGTATAATGGTTTAAATAATGTTATTTACTTATTCCAGAATCATACATATTGATATGAGATCATATATGGTCATATTATTAGCTTCTTGTTAGTAATATTTCATTGTTACTTGTTACTCGGGTCTTTATAACTTTTTGTTCTTATGCGTGTTTTGTCGAATAAATTCTTATTCTTATCTTTAGGTTATAGATAATTCATTTCCAGAATGGTATTAGTGTAGTATATACCATATTCATTCATTCAATTCATTTATATAATCATTATGAAATGAAGATCATGTAGAACGAGTCGCATCACATCGTGGAGACGGTATTCCGTACGTACGCACGAGTGATGATATCGTTCCTATGATCGTGGAATTGTATTGGAGTATATATATATATATTATTTCAGTATCAATATTACTTAATAATAATCATATATAGTTACTGATTACACCATTATACCCATCCTTGTAAGGTGATGGTGGAAAATAGATTACACCACGGCGTGGAGACGGTATTCCGTACGTACGCACGCGTGGTGATTTCATTTTTCCGTAGGATGGATAGAAGGTGAATTAGGGTTGTTTCATATTTATAATAACATATCAGTATGTAAGTAATACTGATGTTATTACTTTATCATGAAACAACTAAAGAAGAAGAAGTTGAAGAAGAAAGAAATTGAAAAGATCGGTAATGGATATTACCTCTTATTTGGAACGCTTCTTTGAATCCTCCACTTAAGGAACTAAGATTGGTCTTTGGAGAAGACCAGGACCTCTAGGATTATTCTAGGGAAGTGGAGAAGGGAAAATGGCAGGGGTTGGCCGAGCTTGAGTGCTCAAATTGGTGTGAGGAGGAGGGGGAGGAGGTGCCCTTTTATAAGGGAGGAGAGGGGCACCTTAGGAATATCTCAAAATATTATTTTATATTAAAGTCAAAATCGGTTTATAATGGTTCCAAAGGGTCTTATTTCGAAGCTAAAGTGGGGATGGGTCGAAATCCTATCAACCAATAGGATTTAGAAAAGTTTAGGGTATTATTTTAACCTTATCAATTAGATTTAACTCTAAGTTAATTAATTTAACTTTTACCGTGTCTTTTTGTTTTCTTTCACTATATGGTTAATACACTTACTATAACATGCCAAACGAACCCCAAATTGTTTATTATTAATATATATATCCTTATCTAAGTCATTTGGCCGAACCTTAGATTTTTAGGAATAAAATAACAATTAATAATATAATATTTGATTTAAAAACTATTTTGTGTCAATTTTGACACTATTTGATATATGATTTTTGTGAAAGTCATAACAGAATTATATGTTCGAACCAAGTTGATTAAATCAACACTAATATATCATAGTAACCTAGAAAATTAGTGGAATTCATAAAAAGTCTCAAATTACATTTATTTTGGTATTTATATTATCAATTTTGTCAATATTTCATTAATAAGATAATTACTGCATCATCTTTGTGTCATAAATAAATTAAATTATTTGATGTCTAAAAAATTACAAATAAAATACCATCATGTAGGAAATCTTTTTAGCTTTCTAATGAATATTTACAATCGAATTTATCTTATGTATAACCCTATATTAAAAATGATTTACTTATTAAACTTTGATTTTAACTATTTTAACCCTTCTTTAAATAAATTAATAATAAATGTCCTAATCTAATCCAAGTGGGCCTAAATGGTCATATTTTATTCCTAAGTTTGTTTTTGGTCGAATTACACTTGTCCAATAGAATTAGGACATGTGTTAGGGTAATATTAATATCATATTTACCCTTAGTTACCCTATTTACTATTAACCGCGGTAAAAATAGAAAAAAGTTACTATTCACCAAAAAATTATTTTCATCTCATTGAACCACATTTTAGTCCTTGATATTAACCGTGTCTCTCGGATTTTTGAAATTTCATTCACAGAAGCGGTAAAATTAAGTTTTATGCAAAATTCAGTTTTTTAACCTACCACTTAGTGGTTTCACTATTCATCAAAAATTGAAAGTTTTCAGAAAAATACCAAAATTTCACCCTAGGCTAATTTCGATATTCTAAGTCCAAAAATGAAGTCCATATTGAAAAATAAAATTTATAAAATTTCAAAAAGTGGTTATTACTATTCATAACAGCTAGTTTTAATAGCATATTGTTGTTTAGTGAAACTCGGTATTGCGTGCGACGCAAGCTATCGAGGAAGGTCGCGATTGCGTGTAAAGCAAGCCAAGCAAGTGTTGTGTAGAAAAAGATTCCTTTGATGATTTATATAACATAAAAGTCTCGGGTGTTACAGGTTTCATACATGGGGAACTTCTTAGAGGTGATGGTTTGACTTACATAATTTTCTGTCTACATTGATTTTCTCCCATGACCACTCTATTGTTACTAGTGATGGGATCATAACATGAGGTAACTGTTCCTCATGGAAGTGTGTCAAAGTAGGCATATCTAGGGTAAATAGTGGATAGGTTATCCGACAATGACATGAAATAGTGGTAGGCCTGTTATTTATATATTTATTCCAATGACGAAACATTCATATAAGTACTGAAATTTTATTAAGAACATTTTTGTGGTGTTATACTAGGTTTATTACTCACATCCAATAAGGGAACCCTGGTGTGAGTGAAATTTTTTATTTAGGATCTATGTAATTTAAGGGGACCTATTTCTAGATATTTATTAGGTGGAGTTATTTAGGGATTTGATCTGATTCATATATATATAATTTGATCCTTTTTCTTTTGTGCCAATAATATTATTTTATTATTATTTTTTATATGTATTGATCTACAACATGAGGGGAAGATTTGGAATTTAAATATGATTCACTATATCCCACATTTATATGTCATGTGATGCTATCTTTTTGTCGTCTATTGTATTTATCATTTTCTCCTTTTTAATTATTATATATTTTTCATGTTGATGGCTAATGGTTATCTAATATAATTGTTTTAGTCACCCTACTATATGAAATAGAACCTCACCACTCTTCAGAAACCTCTTACACATGGGTATGTTGGAAAAAGATCATATAACATACCATATCAGTCTTAATGAATTGATATAATGTGTAACATCATCTTTGGGATATGTTTTAGTTTTTGTGTGTGTCGAATTTAACTATTTTTATGTCATTTATGATGCGGTGTGATACAAGAACTCCTCCTAAGAGAATGGGTGGTTGTATGAGATGATATATTGAACATCACCCTAAGATAGATGGTTATAAAATGAAAACATAGATAAAACATCACCCTAATTGAGTAATATATATGTAATGTTACCTCGTGATGAGTTATAAGATGATTGTATGAGAGGTGACATGAGACCTCTCTTCAAGAGACATGGTGGGTGTAATATGAGATATTATAGAAATACGTCATGTGTGACCCCACCCAGAGTGCGAGGAGAGTAATTTAAACTCATTTGTTGGTATTTTCCTTAAGTAATGGGTCACGATTCTTGATTTCACTATGTAAAGGTTTATGCCACCAGAATTTTCAAAAATACGTGATATTTAGTGTCATTCTATCCTACATAGAACATGATGACCTGTCATTTTTATTGTGTGTTGTGTGTCTATTTTATCCATAAACTCACTACAAATTGTGGTATATCATAGGATCCCTATAAATTGTTTCATACTGTGATTTATTTACCATTACATCTACAATAACGCTAGATCAAATTTAGATAATCTATTTTAACTTATATAAGAAAATTCATGTTTGAGATCTACTTGGTCTGGTTAGATAGAAATTCAGGAGACTAGTCTAGGGAGGGACCCATGGACATAAATTTGGTTATCCTCTATATTCTAAATTAGTTTAATTTTACATTTTTTCATCCAGGAGGACTGTACATTTGATTTACATGAGTATACTCATTATGGGAATCATTATTGTGGTTTCGAGTTGATATTTTACACTCTTGATGGCTGGATATTAACTATATATCATTTCTATTTTTATGAATTTTTAAAGGATTATATTATTAATATAATATTTTTGGGTATGGCAAATATAGTATAGTATCCTCTCGTAGTTCATAGACACCAACCAATATTCAACTTCCTTTGGCATGGTGGTAGGCATGGATAAGGATATATAGCTCTCTAGATAGTTTTTCGTTTGAGTTATTTTAGCTAGAGTATTAAAATAATATATAAGACTATAAACATTTAAAGGGATGATACAATAATTATGCACCCAAATATAGAAATAATAAAAAATTACCACCAAAGTTTTCACCAGTATTACCAAGACATATAATAATGACAAAACTATATTAGTTTTTAGAGTTTGAATCATTATTAATGATAAAAAATCACAATTTATAAATATTTATCACTTGACCAACATTCCACGAAATATATTAATAAATTAGTTGGGCTATACGGGGAACCTAATTCAACCATATCTGTTCCATATCTAAGATTCAATAGTCTATTATGGAGGAGTCTTCAACCTTACCTAAATAGTTTGTAGATCTTTAGTGTGACTTATCTCCCATAAATTAAGAAATAATCTAAATTTCACTTTTAGACACTTGAAAAAATGATGAGATCTTTCTCGAAAAACTTTAATGGATGTCCGGATGAAATTCATCCCCATGTTTAGTTATCATCCAAAAAATATTTAAACCCATGTATTTAGAAGGCCCAATATAAAGATCATTTTGGGGAGTTATGAAAGACACAAATGGAAAAGAATAAATTTGTTTAAGAGAGTATTCTAGGGCCCTAACATGTGAAACAAAAGGGATATAAATATCATGCCCTTTAGTAATGAATTAAATTCAATTATTGTTGATTGAAAAGTAATTCTAACAGTCCTCAAAGTGATTTATATTTTCAATTTTTAGTAAATGTGTTCTTTATAATATCACACTAGAAGAGATTCACGTGGTTTAGAAATAATAGAATTTTTAAACCTTTTTGCATTTGCCCCTTTGATATACTTTATCACATATGATTTTTGGTTGATCAATTATTAATAATTCCAAACTAGGCCCCATATCATGATATGTTGTATGTATCTCTCCTTGGGAAGTACGTATCCAATACCTCAAATGTATGAAATGTAATGATGGGAAACTCAAACATGACCCTGCCTCTAAAGAGAAGTTGGTGAAGATATTAGGTCATAGGGAAAATTTTATATACAATAGGACAACTCACGTTATCAATATAACTTTTAAAAATATTTTGTATAAAGACGTAGCATGGGAAAATGGGGATGTAATGAAATATAATTACTCACATATGTACATGACCGAGGATATAACATAATATTTTTGTGATGAAAATTATATACAGGTATGAATGTAATGACCAAGAAATTTATATATCAAATTTATTTGGAATATATACATTTTTATAACATTTAGTTATATCATGTAAAACATAGAAACACAAAACAAAAAATACATTTATATCCTTATTCAATCGACATAGGTTGTTATATTTAAAAGAAAAATATTTCCCCTCAACTTTCAAATATTTAAACAGGGCGATAGAAACAAATAAGAAAATATAAATATAATATTGAATTCCATCAGTTTCGGTCACATAAAAATATGACACTTCTGAACAAAATTGTAAACATGAAAAAATATAGATTTGATTAGATTTTTTAAATGATTTATATATAATAAATGGATAAATATTTTAATAACCAATGACGTAAATATGATTTATTTATAGGATGTCTAAATCCAACATGACTGTTGGAATACTAATCCTACATGAAAATTTGAATGGTAGAATGCCCATTAGAATAGTAAAATGATATGAAAATAATATTTCATATAAATAATTTATGAAAAAATATATATTTGAATAAAATTATAATTAAGAAACACTATAAAATTATAATAATGAATATTTTTATAAGGTTCATGTCAACTTATGTTTTAAATACATTATATATTTATAATAGTAGTTAAATATAAAAATTAGTTAATGTAGAAAATTATTTTTTAAAATTTATTTTCATTTTTATAATCCATGCATTTTTATTTTTTTACATGTGATTTTATCATAAGTTTGTAAAACATAATAATTTTTTGATGAATAATAATAAAACATTTTTTATAATTCCACACGATTGGTGAATCAATATTGATGTAAAAATGACCTAATAAATTTAAAAATGTCTTTAACAACTAAAAAATCATCTTAATATGATAATATATTCATTTTAAAACAACATAAATAATTTAAAAACCTAAATATTCAATTTCCAGACTCTAAAAAGGTAAAGATTAAAATTTAAAATTTATTTTTCATCATTCTCATTAAATGTTATGTATATACTAATAATGTTATGTTTTATAAGGGATTCAAAGTCAAAAAATAATTTAATGGTAATCAAATATGATTCATAATGTAAAATAATGCCATTATTTCATTTTTTTTACTTTAGGAATAATATTTTAAAAATTATATAAATAAATAATTCCCCTCCCCCTCAAGAATATATACCCACTCTCAATACCTTGTAATATCACTTCCTATATCATTATAATCTCTCAAGATCTATCCAATTACATTCATTTTAACCTAATATGTTTCATTGTTATGTTTTTGTGTCATAAAAATCTAATCATCCAAGGAACTGAGGTCGTAGTAAAGGAAAAAGTTCAAGGAAATAGAAAAAATTTCTTTCATTCTGCATTCATTTTGTTCTCTCATATATGTACATTATAAATAGTTTCTTTTAAAAAAAACCATACTCAATTAATTAATGATTATATAAGAAATTTATATGTTTTATCACATTATGGGAAACATTTATTTACTACTTGTAATATTTATATTATTTCTCTCCCTCGTTTGAGAAAGTTTTATTGATGGTCAATATACCACCTCGATGTTAACGTTAATTCCTTATATATAACAACTAACATGGTTGGTTTTAATATATTATATGTCAATAATTTTTTTATTCATTCATATAATTATTATGAACAATTTATAATGTTCATGTTTATATTACCTCTCATTCCTTATATTGGAATATCCCTTAAATGACCAGTTAACCACTTATAGGGATGTTGTAAATTCATTACCTATCATCTACATTATATAGGGTATTAATAACATATGTATATTTATAAATATTTAATTTTTTTTATTTTTAATCAATTTGAGTAAATTTTACTATTGGGTAAATAGAAATGTATTAATACTTTAAAATCAATATAAAAGTTTATAATTCAAACAATCGTGTAATCAAATGATTTTGTATTCAACAAAAAGAATATTAAATAAATTGTAATAATTATAATTATTCATGAATGCGTAAATCTATTTAATTCTATTCTAAATTAATTTTTTTTGTAACAAAAAATTTGTAATACCATAAGTTTAAATTTGAAAAATGATAATACGACTTGTGATATGTTAACTCTTGAACTTGATTTTTTTTTCTTTTAGGATTATAATATATTACTTTATCATTTCCTGATTATTTTTATAAAATACATTTTAAACTAAATTTAATTTCATTACCCACTTTATTCTAAAGGGGTTCAATTTTGTTTACTTCAATGGGATAAATTCATAACTACCTTCATTATAAATGATAAATTATTTATATTCAAAGTCTCTACTCTGTTATTCAAATTTTTATTCTTTAAATTTTGTTGAACTATGATCTTAACATGTTGAATAAGACACTTGAATTACCAAAATAATATTCTACATTCTTATGTTTTGGGAACAACTTGTTTATTCTTCATTATAATCCTTATGAATTCAGTTTGAGACACATTTATTTATTATGGAATTATTTCATGTTCATGATTGATATAGGTTTCTTTTTCCCTATGTAATGCACTACAATGACCATTTTAAAATGTGAAGGGTGGTCTAATAATTATTTATCACTCTAATGAATTTGATGAAGTAATTTATCCCATGTAATTATTAAATACGAACATGAATTGCTTTTATAATTCTATGAAATAATATTTGTACACATTTTTTTCATTAACATGATACTAGAATTATTAAAATTCCAAGTGTGGGTTTTTTCTATATTGTTAGGATGTTTTATTATTATGAAAATTACACATTATAAGTCTCATTAAAATTATTTGATAACACATATAATGATTATCCTATTAAAATTAACAATGTTTATGATTATACTCACCCATGTAATATATTCGTTAATTTATCTTGTTCCATAGAAATTATATCTCCAATTACTAATATTTTATCTCACCAATTATTTGATATATATCCTAGGATCTTGTATATACTAAGGGGTTCATGATAGAATACATGAGTCATAATAATAAAGATTTATATAATGCATAATATTTTATATATTAACGTACTATAAACCTAATATAGATAATAAATTGATCCTAAAAATGTTTCTTCGTATTATAATATATTTGTTTCCAAAATATGATATAAAATCATATATGAAATGTATGAGTTGAAATATAACTTCAACATGTTAATTGTTACTAAAACATTTTCATGAGAGTGAATTAATAATATATCAAGGATAATAAATATAAGGGTTAACAATATAAATTTAATATAATCATACTGTTATAAGGTATGGATGAGTAAAATAGATTATAACAAAATTTTCAAAATAAAAATTAAAGAATAAATAAATAGGAACCCTCACACAGTCATAGTAATTACTTTTAAAAATCATATAGTAATGAACAATATCTCCTAAAAAATTCATCAACAGGATGATTATATACTAAAAATAAGACAATATAGTCAAATTAAATTAAATTTTAAAGGGTAATCTAAAAAATAAACTCAAAATAAAACAAAAAATAGATTAATAGGAACCCTAACTTCTATATGGTAATGACTACATGAAATGGTATGTTGAGAGTGAATGAGAAATATGCAATAGAAAATAAATTATGTAAATTATGAAGAATAATAATTAAAATCTTATAATTATATAACAAAAATTAATAAATGATATAATGATAAATATAAGCTGATTTTTTTAATAGGAACCCATACATAGGCTTGGGAATAGATAATGAAAAGTGTATAATGAGAGTAAATGAATAATATATAATCAACAATACAATAATTGGAAATTAATATATATAAAATAAAATTTAGAAATTATAATAGAATTATATTTAAACTAAATGATTAGAAAATAATCCTTAAATGAAATCAAAAATAGATGAATTAGAACTGTTAAATTAACATGGTAACAATATATGAAAAGTGAATAATGGGATTTAATGAATAATAAATTATTGAAAAAACATAAAAGGGATGATAATTTACTATAAATATAAGAATAAAATTTATTACATGGATGTTTAAAAGATATTATAAAATTATAATCCCAATATAAAATGAAAAAAGGTGAATATGTATCCTTACTTCGGTATGGTAACTACTTATGAAATTAAATTGAATGGGTAATATTTTAAGGGTAAGAAATTAAAGGGATTATATTAGTATAGAGTGGATATAAATACTCATATAATATTTTTTTTATAAGGGTTAATCTCAATTGAACTGAAAACCGTGAATGAATACGAATGTATAAAAAACCCTTAATTATCTTAAGTGTGTTTTCATAGAACAATTCATTCAAACCACTAAAACAAATATTGATTAAATAGATGTATATAGGGGAATATATTTCATAAAACTATAAATAACGAACATGGTAATGTGTTGTGTTTCTCCTTTCAGATTTGGTTATTTTTTAAATAATTACAAAACACCTTTTGTTGTATTGTTCCATTGTCTAAGAGTTAATATACATGTTAAGTAATATTTAAAGATTATTCATGTTCATTATGTCATGTCTTTTATATAATATATTAACATGACAATTCATGTTTAGATTTTTTTATATCATTTAATATATGTTTCATTATGGGTTTCATGTGTAATTTATTCCATATAGATATTAAATATATTTTATACATGTTTTTGGATGTTCCCAAGACCACCCTTATATTTCTAACACTATATTGGGTTATAATGAAAGAAGATTTTATATTTAATTATTTTTAATAAGTACCAACATATTGTGATTTAAACCAATTTCTTTTACATAGGTTTGGGATTACAAGATTTCGTTTTCTACATTATTATATATAACATCATGACCTAAAGGAATATAAATTACGGGGATCTAATTAGAATGATAATAAAAGAATTAAATATTTATTTTCATTAATAACCATTCAAAATTAATTGATTGTTTTAATTTTCAATTATATCATTGAATTCACTAAATCCTTTTTGAACTATTTTTATACTATTTAGATTAAGTTGGATTTTTATGGTAACATTAATTATGGATTTCAAATTGTGGTTATCTCTAATTAATTATAAATATTATATAAATATATAAATTTTATTAAACTATCAAAAAATTTGAATTTGAGATTTATTCATTTGAAAGTATGCTTATTATTTAGGTTTTAGAGCTTTAATATATTTTAGCATGAATATTTCAAAGAAAATTTAGAAGTGAAAGAAGAATTGTAAAAGTGATATATTTTCGTTATATTCACTAAAAACTACTATTTTTTGAATTGTATTTATTATATTTTAATCCTTCCATTCTTCCATAAAAATATACATTTATTTGGTTAAAAACATTTGTTTTAGTGTTTTTTATAAATTTCAGCGAGGAAAAAGGAAAATTTAGACAGTGATTATAATATCTCATTGATTGATAAAGGTTAGTTCAGGGGAAGTAATTAAAAAATAATTGAGGAAAAGTTAAAATAAAATGTAATGTATCAAAATGTTATGAAATATTCTTAAAATAATTTTTTACTAAAGTAAAATTAATAATAATTAAGATTATGATATAATGTATATAGAGTAAAATTGAATTAGGTACCGATAATTTGATGTATAAAGAATTAAGATAACTTCACAATATAAAGAGTTAGTAAAAATTATTAAATTACAAAAATTTCACATGATAGAACAATTCAAATATTATTGGATAGGTATCACAGGATAAAGGAACAATGCAAGAGGGATCACAATGAGTTTACTATTTGATGGGAAGAAACATGTAGTGATAAAAGGGTGATTCCAATTTAAAACAGTATTTGACAAAGTTTATATATCATATGATACTAGTGGTGTTCTTTTCATTTAGTATCTATTATATTTGGCATAATATTTAATCATCCCACAATTTTATGATTGGTGATATTACCATGTGTATTAAAAAAACATGATCTTGAGTGATTTTTATGTGAAGTGAAAATTATAGATAAACCATTAATCTATTTGAATGAAAAAATTAAGAAGCTATTTTTTCATTAAATAATAATCAATGATGAGGATGAAAATATAATGAGTTAATATACACAAATATTAATTATTTAAGTAAATTTTTATCATTTTGAGAATAATAAATACCTTCATAGTGTTCTTGATGCTACCGTGATTGATACTTCATCATTGAGGGATTAGACTTTCATGTTCATCGCCAACAAGAATTATCTAATGTTCTAGTTTCATTATTTTATTTTCTTTGATATTTACTATAAAGAGTTGTATTGTAGTGTATGAGCTGAAATATACTCACTTATATGGGTTATAAAAACCAAATCAAATGTTTTCTAAATGGTTCTTCATTATCCATAATAGTGTAATTTTTGGTCATTTTTCTAGGTTGAGTAATATATAAAAGTCAGTCTTGAATTATGAAAATTTAAAAGTATTTATCTTTACTAGTCCTATATAGAATTATGGTTTAGGTATCATCTCATTGTAAAATATTTTTTTGACCCTTTAAGAAAATATTGGATATTTTTTGAATTTAGTGGATTGCTGTATTTCTGTATGGTTTAGGTGTATGATAAGTTAAGAATGGATTTTTAAATCCCAATATAAGATACTTTAGAGATTCTATTTATATTTCTTATACACCTTAAAGACCCATTTCACAGTTTTTGGATATAATTTTAGTATTCCCCCACCAAATTACATGCTTAACTTTTATATTTACTATAATATTCATTTTGAAAATTCAAAAACTCCTGAATTTTATTTTCTACCTTATAAAGCCAAAAAATTGGTTTTATATCCTACCCATTTTTAGATATTTTAGTTTTTGTGTTACCCTATAATATAACTATTAATTAGAATAAAAAATACTTATTGGGATTTCTTTGTGATTATAGTTTTTTAGATTACTTATATCATAGTCCCTAAAATGTAAAAGGCTTATAAATTTTTATATTATGGATGTTTTAGGGAATGTAAATGGTTTGAATCATGAACGACCACCATAAATCCATGGTAATAAGTATTGTTAATTGAATACATGCAATGAATAATATATATAAAATAATGATATCTAATACATAGAAAGTATGACAATATATTACACATTGTGTTTCTTAACATTAATATAACACAGTAACTCAAGAGGTGGGTAAATTGAGTTCTTTGATTTTAACTATTATAAATTTAACTTCCAAATATAATTATTTTATTTATTCTATAATATTTTTATAATCATATATACGTGAAAAAATAATAAAAACAAATGGAATATAACACTATATATTTTATAGTGGTTCAAGGTTTGAAATAAACTATCCTGGTGTATTCCATAAACAATCGATGAAGGATTATTTTTTATATTAGGATTCATTTTTTGGGATTTTTCATATCTAAAAACTAGTGTCTTACAGAAATAAAATATAACTCAACTAGGATCTAGGAAAAATGAAATTATTAGTATGAAAAACATTCAAATTATATTTACTATGCACTCAAAATATTAAATGAGAATTATTTGAAGATAGAATTATCACACAATTGTGATAAAACAAAATTTATAGATGTTGTTCCTGTTCAAAAAATAAAACATCAATGTTTTTAGATGTTCTGTATAATATATAAAACTATAGAGTGATTTTGAGAAATACATGGTAGTTGATAACTAGTATATAATATGTATTATAATTTATCTTCCTTATTCATTATATGTCCTGAAAACTAGAATAATTTTAATAGTAGAGAATTCAAAATTACAGAATCATAATGTTGTAGCTTTTTATTTTTTTCTATATTAAGAATATTGAGTTTTTCATAGTCATAATAACAAGACAAATAATAATATAGATTTGAGTAATTCATGTAAATATCTTACTTGGTCATATCATTAAAATAAATTGACGATTCTAAACATTATTGTATACTTCAGTCTTCCTAAATAATAAATATAATAAATTAGTAAAATTTCTCCACATTTATACATTTCATATAAAAACATTTCAAAACAAACAAATTAGAAAATCAATAAAAATATATTATAAATTCATATGATATATAAATATACTATTCTTATAACTTCGCATAATATTAATGTTTAAATCAATGGATTTTATAAGAATAAATTTTTATTTCTTATAACTTATTATTAATAAACTTATCACTAAACTCATTTAACAATTTACCATAATTCAATTTATATTAAACTCTAATAATAAATGAATTTATAAGAGACTATAATTTACAAAAGAAAACTATATTGTAAGAATAAATAGTATTGAAAATATATTCAGTGAATTATAATGAGGCCTTGGAGGTAATTCCTAGGAAGGATGAAATACATGCAGCCATGCAGAGGCTCAATCTGGAGAGCGCTCCCGGTCCTTATTTTTTTCGTGTTCTTTTTATAGAGGGGGTTGGGAAGTTGTGAATCAAGACATCATTGGTGCTATTCAGGACTTCTTCAGAGGTGGAGGTCTACCTCGGGTGGAGAGTGCTACAACTCTTGTGATCATTATTAAGATCAAGGACCCCTCTTCCCTCAAGAACTACAGACTAGTGAGTCTCTGCAACTTCCATCACAAAAATCTCGCATGATTACTTAATCAGATATTGTCCAATTTTCTCTCGAGGCGCATTTCAGTTGAGCAACACGACTTTGTGAAAGGTCACTCCATCTAGGGATAAATTTCTATTGATCAAGAGATGGTTGGAGACATCAATATGAAAACCCATGGATCCAACATGGTAATAAAATGGGATATGAACAAGGCATATGATAGGATGGAATGGAGTTTTATCAATAGAGTTCTATTAGGTATTGGGTTTTCAACCAAGGTAGTGGACCTCTTTTTCAAGAGCATCAGTTCTTCATGGATGGTTGTCTCTTTTAGGGGGAAGATTCATGGTTTATTCACGGTAACGAGTGGTCTTCAGTAGGGAGACCCTCTTTCTCCTAGAATTTATATCCGGGCACAGGACACTCTCAGCAGGCTTATCAAAAGAGGAATATCCCAAGGGGGAGTTCTTCCTTTCTGGAGGATGCTGAACGTACCTAAAGTGTCTTATCTAAGGTTCGTCGACGACAAGATTATTTTCATGAATGGTGGTCCGGGAGTGGTTTGCAGGATCACAGATTTTTTGGATGAATATTTCTAATGGAGTGGGAACGTTATCAGCAACTCCAAAAGCGGTATCTACATCTCAAATAAAATTTTCCAAGGTCGGGTGTCCTCTTTGTGTAACAGTCTCGACATGCAGCATGGGTCTTTTCTAATGGAGTACTAGGGTTCTCCCATTTCATCAGGTCATCTTCGTATCAATGATTATGGTCATGTTGTTAGTATAATCACCAGTCACAGACATAACTAGAAAAATTAGTTCCTGTCTTTTGGAGGCCAATTAGCTCTAGTAAACAGTGTGTTGTCTTCCATTCCCATCCATGCTTTGGCTACTTCCAACATCCCTCAAGGTGTGATCAAAAACATTGATAGAATCTTGTGAAATTTTTTCTGGGATGCAAAGGCTGAAGGTAAGAGACACTAGGATGCATGGGGAAGGATGGTGCGACCATTCTAGGACGGTGGGATCTACGTGAAGAGCCTCTAGAGTACAATTCTATGCATTCATTCCAAGATCGCCTGGGAAATTCTGGAGGAGTGATCTATTTGGGGAAAGTACATGGGGATGTTGTGCGGTATAAGTACGGAGGTTTCCTGCGGCCATGCTTCACTAATGTGGATGAATATTTTTCCCCTAGTCTAGACTCTTCATCTTCATTCTCACTGGATTTTTGGCTCAGGAGACCTCATCTTCTAGGACAAGAACTGGGTGGGCTTAGTTTTAGCTTTCCCTGGTTGCCCTGCCCCGATGATATCACTTAAAGAAGCGTCCCAGCATCCCAGGTTTACCAAGGCCGTACTGGATGGAAACCAACAGGCTCTTCTGCAGTCCATTGTGTTTATCGGTGACCTAGTCAAATGTTTTTTCTCCCCGGATTCTTTGGTGGTCTTATTGTAGGCTGTTTTCAGGGTAGGATCTCGAGGAGGGGGGATCAGAGTCATGTGGTGCCATAAGATCCCAGAGAAGTTTAACTTTCTCACTTGGCACATCAGGAACTCAACATTGGCTACGGACGAAAACATTAGAATGTTGGGTATCATCTTGGCCTCTGGGTTCCCTTGCTGCATCATCAGTCAGGAAGAGAGTACCAACCACTTATTTTTTTAGTGGGATTGGGATCTTGCAGTGTAGCACTACTTCAGGGGTTTCACAGAACTCTCCTCCCAAGAGCAGAACACCACAACCTTTGGGGAGATATGGTTCCAAGGTAAGGATGGTAATGAGAAGGATAGAATGGTTCATTCAGTTATTTTCAGTGCAAGATGGTGGAGCTTATGGAATGATAGGAATCAAAAAAGGTATAAAGGCTTTGTTCCCACTATTAGGTCCATTATCGCGTGGAACTATTTCCTTTTTTTGGATTTCACATCACTCATCAAGGACTGGAAGGAGGCACCCTCTTTCAAATTTCTCCAGGTTAGTGTCCCTTTCATTATCCCCTCCCTGGTTCAGCAGGGGAAGTGGGTGTACTGGAAACCCCCCGGCTCAGGTCTCAAGTTGAACATGGACGGGTCATGCGCATTGGGGGTGATGAGAGGAGGGGGAGTGGTCCGAGGCCCCATGGGGGTGGGTCATGGAGTTTTCATCCTTCTTTGGCAACGGTAATCCTCTCTTGGTTGAGACCAAGGCCATGCTCATGGGCCTTTCCCTCGGCATGCAGGAGAATCTTGATTTAACCCAGGCGGAGACAGATTCAAGGATCCTTCATGATGCGATGATAGGTAATGGTTCCCCACCTTGGTCTATCACTTATATAGTGAGGAAATTCTAATCTTTACTTGGAACCAAAATTCAAGTGTCTCACACCTGGTGCGAGGTTAATAAGTTTGCGGATCACATGGCTTCCATGGAGGGGCAGAGCTCAATCTCTACTAGTTTTGTCCCTATTAATAGTTTGAAACCAGAGTGTGTTAATTTACAAAGAGGGGAAGCCCTTGGCTTGCACTATTTCTGACCCCCCCTAATTGATGGGGTCTCATGGTTGTTTTGGTGTTTTGTTTTGTTTTTCTTTCTCTTTCTTTGAATAAAAATTTGATTTGGATGGATGATTTGAATTTTTAAAAACAGTCATCTAGTTTTTTGACCAGTAAGTCATTTGGAGTCTGAATGAGCCAACTTGTTTTTTTTATGAAAATTAACATACCCTTATAAATAGTAATATAAATAGTAATATGACCCTTCTAAATATTATATAATGATAATATTTTATTTTATTAAGGTAATAAGATAATGATAAGTTAATTAAATTTTCAATGTAATACAAAAATAATTATACCTTTAAATTGTTATTTTTTGAATTAAAATTTATTTTATTTAAAAATTAAATTGAAAATACATATAAAATTATCTTCTAAAAATGGAATTAATTTTTAAATTCTTCACATCGAAAAATGGTTAGGGTGGTTTTTTGAGATTTTTCTAAAATACTTGATTTTTTCCTGGATAGTAAAAATACAGATTTGACTTTTCGAGAGTTTAATGACATCATAATGATCTAATTATTTATATAAAGGGCAGGTCGACTTTTTTACATTATCTTATGACATGAGGTGTCCCAAGTGTCTTAATCCATGGGAAAATACCATGGGCAAGCCCATGGTTTGGCGAAAACCACGAATGCTTTGTCCCTTTTAATTAATAAAAAACTCTCTTAATTACCATAAATACCCACTAAGCCCCTTCATTTTCATTTTTTCCAAACTCAATATCCTCGTTGATCTGGTGGTATTACCTCCCTATGAGTCCTCCCAAGGTGTCTTTAAGCCCCCAAGGTCCCATCCATTAAGATCTAGGAGTTACTCTTCAAGGTAAGGGAATCCTTTATTCTGTTCTTTTAGTTGACACTTCCTTCATGTTATCTATTTGATTTTCTCTTATAATATGTTGGGGTTTGATTTTATGTGTTCTTCTTACATTGATTTTTATTTCGATATGATGAGATACCTATTTTATACCATCAATTCATTTTATGAAATTTTAAGAGACGTTGTTAGGGTGCCGAATTTTCACAAGGGCTCTCTCGCATTTTCTTTTGTTATCAAGTTCATATCTTTTATTTTTCTATCCTCACCACCCCTGTCCAAATGACCATGATAATCTCTAGTATCATATATATACTGTAATTATATCATGTGAATAGAGGAACTATCATCAATATCCTTACTCCCTCACTTTTATTTTTATATACGAAATCAACGTCTATGAGGTTCCAATTTATATCCATTGTGGACGACCAAGTTTCTTTATTCACTTTCTCCCTCATTACTGGTCATGATACCATTTTAATGGTTGAAATAGATAATAATATATTTATTTCATCTCATTAATGTTCTGGAATCTTGATACACTCATAATATGAAATAATAACACAAAACAAGTTCATTATGAACAAAATAGCCATGTTAATCCAAATATTAGTAATAAAATTTTAACTAAAGAATAATCATCATGGTATATAACAAAAAATAATTATAAATCATTTATATCTCCTTAATTTTATTTATAATATATATTAAAAAAAATTTATGTTAACCCACATTTGAAATGAACTTCCATTCATGAAAACAGGTAAACGAATCATGAAAAGCAAGGAAGAAAATGCTTCCAAAACAAGAAAATTGAACCTCTTAAACCCATTAAAAGGGACATGAACGAACCTAATAAGGTTATACTAAATAAATTACATGTATAAGATGTTCTGGAGTTATTAATTAATGGAGATAATTTTTTTTCACGTCAATAAAACAAACGAAGAACACACTCGAGCAAAAGGTATGGGATTGCTGAACACAATTTTCGTTTTTTGATTTAAACATCTATTTCAGTGGTTAAATTGTTCCAGGAATATGTGTGAATGACCTATGATTTTTTTATACTGTATATAAACTTATATTTTGTGGATTTTTATTTTTCAAACATAAATATTTCATTTATTTATCGTCACTCTAATGACACAATCTTTGTAAGGGATCCTCTCTCTCAATTTTGTTCAAGAATCTCCCCTATGTTGTGTCCTTTTATTTTTAATTCCTAATGATGGGGTAAGTTTTTCACCCCCCCATACTGCCCTTTTGACATATAAATAATGTAATACCCCTTTACCTCTCATTATGCCCTTGCAAAAACACTTTTTACCATGCTGAAATGTTTGTAAGGGGTTTCTCATCTCACTTTCATTTCTGTGAGATTTTCATTATTCGCCACTTATTTAATATATGTGTTATATGAGTATATACATTTGATAAATAATAACATGATTATTATTATATTCATTTTATTCAATGATTCATTTTAGGGTTATTAACTTCTGGTCATATGTTTCAACCAATCACATTTTGGTAAGAGACTTTGTCTCAACTACTATTTTATTGTGACTAACTTTGTATTGTGCACCTAATAATCCTTATGTGGTGTACCTACTTACCATTTTAGATTTATTTTCATTTGAAATTATATTTATATTACATATCCATAATCACATATCATGGATATGTTTGCTGTGTAAACTGTATACCATTTTACATACGGAGTTTGTTTGGAAAGTTATTTTAACTATTGAAATATTGATGAATCGGTATATCCTACTCTATAATGATATTGAAAAGGAATAATTATCTTGTATTGAATAAATTTATAAAGAATTATTTTGACAATTAGTGGTGGTAGGGGGCCACTACAGCCCCTCGATGCATCGATAGGTCTCATGATACAAATCCGTTGGTGAAAAACCCTTCGAGTTTGTTTTCAAAAATCAGACGGGTTTATACCAATAGAACAAAACTGTTTTAACGATATTGTAGTTTCATGTTCCAGATAAATGATGTCCAATTAATAAGAATTTTCTTTATTCATTTTTATTTATTACTATCCATGAGGTTTTCACTATGACAAAATCTATGGATGCAGTTTCATTCTCAATTTATGGTGTGAGTTTTTCATTTATTCACCATGCCATATTGATTATGTAAAATTGATTATGATTCACTTATTATTGTATTCAAGATTCTACTATTTGTAACCATTACTAAGCATTTGAGCTTACCACTTTCATTGTTTACATTCAATAGGTAACAAAGAAGAGATCAGTTATTGAGTTCTTGTGTATGCAATTTTTAGTTTTCATAATGTATTTTATTTTGTAAACATTTTCAACGTAATTTGAGTAACATATATGTATATAGTTTTTTCAAGACTACTAAACTGATCGTTCATTTAGGATTTTCATTCCTTCTAACCATTCCAACATCACCAGTAATGCACCGGATCCAGCCTAGAGGGGTCAGAGTGTTATGTGAATAAAATATGGCAACGTAATATTTTCTACATTGTTAAACAATTTATATAAGGTTATATACATAAATAGACTACTTATTTAATAATAACCTTCATTTACATAAGGAATTATAAGTATTGGATCCCATTTTGTTAAGAGTGACTTCTAAAATAAATATATTACATTAGTTTATCTCCCTCTCATATAAGATTTAATACATATAAATTTAAAAAAAATATTCAATAACAATTATTAGAATAATAATAACTATTGACAATCACATAATAAAGGTAGTAAATAACATTTCACTCACTCAATGTAAATTCTATAGTAATATAGAAAGTGACTTTTGAATTAATCAAAACATAGGATATGATGGTGTAAAAATTGAACACAAAACACATTCCATAATTCTTACCCATTATATTGATATAAAACCCATAAAATTACAATAATTTTTTTAAAGATAATGTAAATATTATAAATAATAATTGTATTCAAAAAAACAATTCAGATTGAGGAAATATCTTGGTGGGGGCTTACAGAAGTGGTAATGTTACCATGTAATCATGTAGAAACCTCGGATTAAATAGTAGTTCAAGAAAATTATTTTCGATTTGTAACAGCATTGTAGAATCATAGGAACTGTAGATGGATTCTATTGAAATTGTACTATTCACATAATTTTGTCCATTAGACCATATGTGGGCTGTTAGGACACTTTTCTGTTTGGCCATAAGGCCATTGGGCTTTAATTTATAGATCTCATAGATATCTAGGGATTATTCAACTGGTGGATGAAATGGTTATATGGTGGTAAATGGGGAATATAAGAAGTATAAAATCACCAATTAAATCGATAATTGGAAATAATGAATGACAACCAAATAAAACTAGGTCCATGTTCACCTCATCTTGGTGGGGGAGATGATATGGTTATAGATGTGATGTTATAGATTAGTCTTGTAGATTACATGATAGTGGGGGGGGGGCTACCACGGTTAGCTATTAGGTCCTCTTGGCTAGTAGTACATGTATTCTAGGACTTAGGTCCTTGAATTATGTTTTTTGTTTCCCATGTAAGTGATGTCCCTTAACTTAGTCAAAATAAGGTCTTATCAAGAAATAAAATAAAAACAAGATTTTCAAGAATAATAAAATATAATCACAAAAATTAATATCATGTATTATCAGTCAAATTCAACTTATTTTTTGATATAATAAAAAGGTATATATAATCGTTTAAAAAAATTATTTTTTCCCAAAAATTGAAAATTTTATGAATATGACACTAGAATCCATAATCATGATAGGGTTCAAGGCCTAGGTTGCTTGACTAAATTTTTCAATATTCCTACTTGAAAAAATCTATAAAAATATGTTATTGTTGTTTTTTTTGAATACATCAAAGGGAAATATTTTTCTACAGTTATATGTGCTATTAAAATCACAATATCAAACAAATATTTAGGTTTATCTTTCCCAAATCATTTTTTCCAAAAATTAAAACCTAAATCACAATGACTTATCATGGTTACTGGTGATAGACATCACATACTTCCAATTCCTTAATGAAGAAGTACTACAATATAATTATAATATATATAAAGATTGTTATAACATGATCACCACTAATAAAATACTAAAAATACACAATTCTTGAATCAAATTACATTAATAATCATCATTACACCTTGTATATGGTAGTTTAATATTATTTACCATGATCTATTATTCTCTATTGGGGTATATTCTTTTGATGCTTGAGACACTGATTCGCAAAGTGTCTCATTTGCTTCAAGTTGAAGCATTATACATCCATAACGTTTTTCTTACCCTTTTAGTCATAGGAATGGTGTCCTTTCTCCCCACAATTATAGAAAACTCTCATTACTTTTAATAAAATACCATGGTGTCTCTTCTTATAATTATTACATGTGGTAAAATACTTCTTTCTCTTATTTCCATCATCCAGTATTTTCCTAGATATACACTTGTTCCCAATCTACCCTCCAAAGCAATAATACTTAGAAAATTATGTATTTGTCTCATTTTCATATTATATTATATCCTCATGTGATGATAATTTTTTGGAGACTTATTCCCTTTGAAAAATTGGAATAAGACCATAAAATATATAATCCTTCTTACGCTTTAGATCATATTCATTAGTTACATTATCATTCCTTTTGTGATATGAAATTTATAAACAATGGAATACACTAAATTAGGTTATGTATCATAGGAATAATATCATACTATAAAAACACTTAATATAAATTGAAAACTTTATGCATAGATAATCTTATAATAATAAACAAGGTTTCTTTGGGGACATATTTATTTTTAAATCCTTCATAATGGTCTGTAAATAAAATATGAATTATCTTAACCATATCCACTAAAAGTGTCAAACCAAGAGTTTCGTAAGGCCCATTGTTCTGTATGAGGGGATTCTGAGTCAATCCTGATGCACCTTGTGATATTTGATACCCCTATTCACATCTATCACATTACAACATCTACTTATAGTATCTAAATAAAGATGTATTTCTATGAAGAGCCACATAATCTCAAAATTACCTAAATTATAAGATGTTCTTATATTGATATCCAAAAATTATTTATTAGGATAATGTTTCTAAATCTATTTTTTATAAATATAGTTTCCAATGTTTCTACTAAACTTTCCCTAACACCAATTGTAAATACCAAAACCCTAGTTTCTCAGATTCGATGGATTAATTTATTACATTGGTATAATGAAAAAATGTCTAATCCCAAAGGACATAATAATTTTGTATATTTGGAAAACCATATAAATAAATCAGTGTTAAATTACTACATGAAAGGAAAAACCAACATAGAAACTCCATTGAAAACATCTTTAAACTCTTAAATTATTTCTATACGTCATTAATAATAAACATCTTCACACACCTGAGGAAAAATAAATCATTAGAAAGGGGTAGGATTAGATGATCAATAAGGGTATGAAATATAGAATAAGCTATCATAAATAATAATTAATGTTGAATAAATAAAATCATGTTCCATTAAATGATAATCTTGAGAATAATATGGTAGGAGTGAAAACAGATTAGATAATGACTACAAAAATTATATAAGAAAAAAACATAAAAATGGATGTTCAACTAGTTAAATGATAACATGAATTATAAATTAGTAATATCATAATTAGGTAATTCATAATTCAAAACGTCTAAAATTTACATTCATGGTCTCTCCCAAGATATCTGAAAATATTTGGTTATGGTCTCAGTCAAGTCCTTATCTGAAAATTAATGGGCCAGGCCTCGTCCAAGTCTATATTTTTTTTCTCATGAGACCAACTAATACATCGAGGGAATAAAGAGGGACTCTAAAATCACATAATAAATCCAATTAATTTATCATATGAATTTTATTATATATAAAAAAAATATACATATGAAATGTAAATAACATTCTCCATTCAGAAAACATAATCACTAACCATTATGAGTAATATGGTGAATGGTATGAAGATTACACATCCACAGTAAAACTGACCACAAACCATTTAATAAAATAAGGTATATTATAATCATAATATATCAATATAAATAAATATATATATACAACATATGAATTTAAAAAGAACAAAAACCTTTGATAAAATCATTGAGTAAATCTTAAAGAAATACCTTTTTCATTTTGAAAGAAATTTTCAATTGTAAATAAAATTTGTATTTGTCATAATTTTTTGATCAAAATTAGAAAATAATAAAAAAAAATTCATGAATAAATTATTCATTTTAGAAAAATAATGTTGTCTTAAAATAGATTATGGATGGTACTTGAAAATTGTTATGAAATTGGGATGTTCCCGTAAATTGGGCATTCTTATCATGAAGAATTAAGATGGGAACCTTATAAAACCTGAATTCTCCCATAAAAAAAGATTAACTAATCATGATATATGATTTTGAAACATATAACCATAATTATGAATAATTATATACAAATAATTAGAAATTAAATAAGGGTAAAGAGAGAGATAGTGTAACCAGAATGAAAAATGTTGGTTTGGGAAGAAGGCCATACCATATTGTGATCAATCGAATCATATGCCCCAAAAATTATTAATAATAAAATTAAATAATTAATTACATGAATAAAAATAGATTAATATTATTATATATCAAATTGTATAATACATGCACCACACACAAGAAAATAGTTCTAAATAAGGGAAATCTCACAGAAATAAATGTGAGATTAGAAACTTCATACCTTATGTACAAAAGCATTCTGCACTTGTGTTTAAAATCATGGATAATAAAATTAGGTTTAATAATAATTTAATTTAGAATGAATCCAACATTTAATTGATTTATTATAATTTATTATGTTTATTTATGTCCTTTTTGATGAGTTATAAGATTCATTATCATTGCCCGGGAGTGTTAATTTCCTTGGTTTTCATGATTAGTTCACCTGTATACATGTATGGATGTTCATGTAAAAAAGAGAATTAATTATATAGAATTGAATAATATGTTATTTATAAAATTTAGTAACATTCAATTTTCAAATATATTTTTTATTTTCTAGATAGGAGGATGAATCCTTAGATAAAACAATAATGATAAACACTAGTATAATTATGTGAATTTTTGATTATCAAGAACTAGATATGTTTTATTAATTAATATAATGTATATATACTTGTTACAGAACATTATATAATGTATAACATGTATAATGAAATATAATTTAACAATAATAACAGTTTTATGACTATCCTAGAATGCAGTAATGGAAAATGAAAATGTATCGTCCACGATGGAAGTAAATCAACACATCAAATATGTTATTTTCGTTTTTAGAATAAAATGTAGTGGATAATGGGATTGATGATGGATTTTAGATTAACATAACAAAAATACAATATATATACAATACCATAGTTATCATTCATGTTTGGATAGATTAGGTTAGGTAAGTAAAAGATAATAAATCAAAACAAAAAAATGTATTTTTACCTATTGAATTTCTTCTCTTTGATAGCCTCCTTATGGGGAGTGTGATTGATATTTTTGATACCAAAACCTATTGTATGTGTGGAAGAAACTTTGGATGATTATTGGGTAGTAATCAGAAAAGATTTCAGTCTTGATATTAGTGAGGATAGGTTGAGGTGAGGGGTGTAATGACCCAAACATTCATAATTCCTCTTTATCTAATTAAATGTCTCATTATATAAATTGTTTATATAAATGAAAAATTCATTGGTTTTATGTTTTGGATTTTAAAATACCATTACGAACTAGGAAAATTTATAATATAGTATTTTATTAGTAATCACATGATTAGTATAAATATAGGGCTTTAACAAATCCAATTTACCCAGACTAAGGTAGTGATGGCCTCATCCAGTAGTCTTGCCCCGTACGAAGCACATTTTTCATAGCTCAGAAATGAGGTGGTTCATTGGTCCTGAATCTTGACTAAGACCAGGTCGTGCTTGAGCATGTTACGCTTGAGTGGAACTGACTACAAGAGAATTGGAACTTAATAGAGATTACCATCCGAGCGATTTTATCTGAGCCCCCACGAGTCTGTCACCATCGCCCACATTACCCTTCGGTCTTATGCGGGTGTTATAAGGGGTTATGTAACAAGACCTTAGCACTATGATTATGTGAATTATTTTTGTATAAAAAATGTCCATTCAGTTTATTTTTGGAATATGGACATCGAAATTATCCAATCATGAATTCTTCATAATTATCTGATATAGTTGAATTTTTGTGTAAAAATTAAATACCTTTTAAATATATAATGTGTTTTATGTCATAATAATTACACAATAGTTATGTAATAAAATACTATAAACATTATTTTCATAAAATATATGTTGTACCATTAAAATAATGGGATTTTGGGTTTGTTTTATTAATTTTACTAAGATTTGGTGGACCCTTAAAGGATTATAAAAATTTTTGTCTTTTTCAATTGTTTTCCTTGAGAGTGTGACTCGCCTCCACAAATACTACCATATTATTTTAAGAAGTTTGGCCATTGGCCTTATAAAATATTATTCTCCACTCCCCTTTGGAAACAACCATGGGCGGGTTTGTGGTTTTTATTAGTTTAATGTGAGGTGTCCCAAAACTAAATAATAAAGAATTCCCTCTCCTTTCCAATATAAACCCACCCAATCTCCCACTTCCTCTTCACTCAAATCATTTAGAGTTCATACAAAAACTTTCCTACTCTCTCTATAATCCTCCCAATGTGTCCCAATCTCCCAATAAGCCTCTCTCAAGCCTCTCCTAAGACTTTGGGATCACACTTCCAAGTAAGGTATTTATTCCTTTCCATTTTTGTCCAATTTTCATTTAGTCATTATGCACTTTTTTTCAATTAAAAATGTTGGGGTATGATTTCGCACCACCCATACTTACCTATTTATATTTTGATGATGGGATACCCCTTTATCTCTCATTAATGCCTCCCATGAACACCAGTTACCATGCCGAAATTATGTGAGGGAGTTTTCTCTCCTCATTTACATTCAAGTAACTCTTTTGTATTATGCATATAAATACCATTACATTCATTGGGACATGAATCTATATGACCCCATAACTGTCCATTTCTTGTTAATATTAATATACACCCCTTTTATCTCTCTTAAACTATTTTTTTGAGTTCTTATTTCACGCCATTATGCTTCCGAAATTACACCGCATTTTTCGGGGCCATGACCATTGTGTAGTGAATACCATACCCATATCTTTATCCCAGGTTTTCATCTTTATACACATATACATATTTAATTTTACTTTCCTTTATTTATTCCACATTAATTAATCATTGAGTAACTTATTTTTTTGATTGATTCCATGTTATATGATCCATGTGGTACACTTATGCCTGAAATTAAATGTTTAAGAAAGGAGCGCCTTGATAGCGCTCCAATGCATTGGGTAAAGTGTAGTATCATGATATGTCATGTGTGATGCGTGTTGACTCATGATAATTCATGTTCCATGAGTGTTTACTCTTACTTAATGTGCAATGAAGTTTTACTCATGCTCAATGAGCAATTAGCCTTGGCTCATGCTAATTCCATGTAAAATTTTGTTGCCACATTTCCATGTTATGATTATCATTCTTTATGATGACTTTATGTTCATTATTCTCTATTGATCCATTGATATTGATATTATCTATCATTTATTTAATTCCTCATGTTATTCCATGTTTACTCCCTTACTGGTCTTTAATGCTCAACCTTTTCTTATGCATGTCCTTATATTATCCCATGAAATGCTAAGTACGAGGGAATGTAGTGGTCATGTAAAGAATGTTTTCAATAAAGATGTTGTATTACATGTTTTATATTGTTATTTAATGATCTTAAGACCCAAATATGCTATACCTCTCAATATTCTATGTTGTAACAAGTGATTCTTATGTAATAAATCATGATTTAGTTTGTAATAAAGAATAGGGTTAGCATAGTTGGTATCAGAGGATAGGTTTTCTAGTTTTTGGGATTAGGATTAGAAAACCCCAGTGTAGCCTTAGATACAAGACTAAGTATAATAAAAACATCCCTATTTTTTGGTGGGTATTGATTAAGTGGTTTATTAAGAAAATACATCCATGTCTATATATGAGCATGTAGAGGCGGCTCTAGCACAGATGTACCTTGGGGTGAAAAACCTGACAAGATGTTTCGGGTTTGACCCAGGGTATCTTGGTACACAAAAACGGGCCTTGCTACACTCTTGGTTATGAAAATCTTGTGGGATTCACTTTGGTAAACTCAGAAGCTTAGTATGAACCATTATTAAGGGAATAAAAAATTCCCTGAAATATATGTTAGAAAGTATATCTGAAGCGTATAGATTCATAAGCTTAAGAAATTAAAGTTATTTATATGTCCTTAGTTTTGTCCTTGGATTACCCTTTATTTGTTACCCCTAACATTCTTTTATTCCATCCAATGGTCGGTAATAGGATGACTCGAGCTAACAAGCGATGTGAAGATCAATGTGATGACTGTGCTAATGAGATTCCCAATCCAATGGGTGCAGGAATTGAGAACTTTGTCACGATTCTCTCTCAGTTAACTTAGGATTTTAATAGAAACATGGGTCAAGAGGAATTTTAAACCACCCTAAGAAAGAACAAGTCACTATTGAGAGTTTCATGAGACAATGGACTCCTACTTTTAATAGATCATCTGATCCCTAAATTTCCGAACAATGGATCAACTCCATTGAAAAGATCTTCTCCATCCATCAATATTTCGAACAAGAGAAAGTTATTCTAGATGCTTATTGTTTGGAGGGTGAAGCTGATCAATGGTGGAAATTTATAAAAAAATATGAAGCCTGAGGAGGAGATCGATGCATTGGAATGGATGGATTTCCAGAAGATGTTTTTCAATAAATATTTTCCACGCACCCTCTAACTTAAGATGGAAACAGACTTCCTTTCCCTCAAGAAAAAAGATGATGAATCTATCGGATCATATGAGCCAAAATTCACAATACTTGCATGATTTTCCTCCATCTTTGTCATTACCCCTGAATTCAAGGTTGACCTATTCTTTCGTGGGCTGAAACCTAGCTTGCAGAAATCACTGGCAATCTGTGACTTCGACATCTATGAAGAAATTGTCTGGTGTGCCCTCAAGGTTGAAATGGAGATCAGAGAATATCAGGGGTATCATGGGGATAAGAAGCGTAAGGTGTACTTCAAAGCTGGTGGTCCGATGGATAAATCAAATGTTGCTAAAAATATCCTTCACCCCACATGACAAAGGTGTGGAAAGAAGCACCTCAGAAATTGCCTGAAGGGGACGTGGAAATGCTTTAGGTGTCGAAGAGAAAGGGAACCTGGCTATTAACTATCAGCAAGGAAAACCCACGGCTGCAATAGATGAGAGGGGAAATTATTTTGACTCTCAATGAATTGTTCATTTCTTCAACTTCAAAGAACCATGGCATCTTTCAAATCAGTTCCCTAAGCAAAGGGTTTTCAGAGGCCACCAACATCCTCCAACATAGTAAGGGCTAGCTTTTTCTATCACTACTTCCAAAGTGAACCCTGAAAATGATGTGGTGATAGGTATGCCAGTTATTCATTCAATAACAGTGAACATACTTTTTTATTCTAGTTCTATGAATTCTTTTATATCCTGAAATATTAGTAGAACAATCCCAACACCACCACAAATCATAGAAATGAATATGTTAGTGACTACAGAAAATGGAGAAATCACTTCATCCCATGAAGATAACCCCTCCCATGTCATAACATGTGGATTGAAACTCCCAAAGAAACTAATCATACTCCCTCTGGTGGAAATTGATGCAATTATAGGCATGGATTGGCTTTCTCTATATAGATCCAACATAAATTACTGTGAGAGGGAAATCACTCTCCATGTGGACAATCGACCCCCGATTCTGTACAAGTGCAAGGAGGATGTTGAATCTTCTTTAGCTAAATCATCTCAAAGGTGGATATTAATACACTATGAGCACACATATCTAGATCAGATGATTGAGTCTAAGGAGGAAACCATCCTTGAAGACATGCCTATTGTGAGGGAATTCACTGAAGTATTTCCGGAGAAATTGATTGGTCTTCCTCCACGAAGAGATGTTGAATTCTCAATTGATCTTCTACCTGCTGTAAAGACCCAGACCTAAAGAGCCACCCAAATAGTACTAAATGGGTTGAGTGTTACTACCTTAGGTGCACCTCATTGAACGCCAAAGGCTTCCAACTAGCTGTGAATGTATTTTTACGTATAGTGGAGAGGCTACACCCTCTCAGAGGATAATAATGGTTGTAGTTCGAGTATAATAATTAAGATGCAGTGGAATAAACGACTCAGCAGACTCGAACCAAACCTACAGAGCAGAAGCACAATCAGTATCAATAAATAGTGGAAGCATTAAATATAAACAATAGCAGCGGAAAGGAAACACAACAGCATTTTGAAAACATGTAACTACCACTTAACAACAAAACATGCATCCAAATATGGTCATACAAATCAATATTTAAAAAAGGCGCCAATGTATAACCAACCGTATCTACAAAACAAGTAATCATGATGAAACAATAAAGTAATATAAACAAAGTAAACTCTAGTTATGCAATACCTCAAGGTCCATACCATTTCTATGCGACAACTAATTCAGCCTAGCTCCGGAAAAGGCCTCTCTCCTGCACATAAATCCATAAAGCCTGCACGTATCCTAAAGGGCTCATGCAGGGTGTGAGACAAATCTCCGTAGGATTCTACCCAGTGGTGTGTACCTAATATAAGTGTTTATATAGGCCTACATTTATAAGGTAAACAGTAAAAAGTAGGATGCACAAATAAACACAAAATGCACTAGTGCTCAGCATCCACCATAGAGTGTCACCTGCATCAGCCAATGCTAGAATCTCTGTCATGTAACCCTACACCATGTTCCCCCTGACACCGTGGGTCTTAAGTTCTAATATCTCGAAGGAACGCCTAAGAAATATTAACTCGGATGAACAGTGATGCATGTCCTCAATAAGTAACTGGAGGGTCAGCGATGCCTACCCTAAAAATAATGTAATCGGACCGAAATCAATGTCTACCCTCAAATATTGTAACTATAGGTACTATGATGACTGCCCTCAAATAACAGCGAGCCTCTTCCCCCAACCCGATTACCACAATTCTATCTGCTGAAGGATCCGCACCTCCCACGTGGATTCATACGGAAAGCACCCCCAAACAAATAGTACCTAAACCGAAAACTAATGGGGGCCTCTACCCACACGAGTGGTAAAAACCACATCATCACGTAATCTCTCAGTGTGGACACTACTCATAGTTTTGAGATAGTGGTAATCTCCTAAATAGTACCAAAACCACAACACCTCTGACACCATGTGCCCCTACGACCATGCCACTGAAGTCTGATTGCCTGGCCATCCCAGTAACCTGGACCATGCCCAACCTGACAGTCATCCTACCTCAAGCTGACGCCCATGACGCCCAATCTCATTTTCAAAACCACCCAAAGTAACCCGGGCCATTCCCAACCTATGATCAACATCACTCAAAACTATTCGGGCCATGTCCAACACAGCCCAAAGGGTCCAGCATATGCAATTAAAAAATTACATTTAAACAAAACACATAAATAGGAAAAACAATATAAATAGTTGTATGTGCAAACCATGTTATGTACCATACTATCACTAGGGTCTTTAAGGTCTCTAACAATTCAAATCAATGTTTAATACCCTAAATTCAATAGTTTAAAACAATACAAAACAATTTTAACTATTTGTGCATCCCCCGGCCAAAACTCCCCTATGAGCAATGGTCCCTTGCCTGACCTCGATCAAGAAAAACTATAAAAGGGCACACCCAAGGGAATACCAATGGTCAATTAAATAGTTAAACATGCAATAACATGTAAATTAGCATCTCGCTCAAAATACCCAAAAATGCGTCATTGGTCGTGCCACCCAAAGTCAGAAAATACACAAAAGAGGTATGAACCAACTACATTAGACTCATACGATGCTTCTCCTCAAATAACAGCATCTAATTAGGTTTAAAATGCGGTAGATCTATAAAAGAATCAAAACTCCTCAAACCCCTATATGTTTTTCTAGAATAGAAACCATGAAGAGAGACTTAGGAGGAATCAAAGCTGTACCGAAGGGGTTCTAATGCATCTGACGGAGACCGAAACAGAGTTCGGAAGAATGATCCAGAGAAAAAAAATCTTTGTCTGGCTCTCCCCACTCATACCTATTGAAGGGTTGAGTTTCTGCCCCAAAATGATGCTACTGCACATTTTAGCAAAAAAAGAGAATGTACACGACATGTACTTATAACTACATCTCGTGTATCATTTTATTGTACACATGAAGGTTGATATTTCATCGTAGACATGCCTAATGACTACACCGAGTGTAAATAGGGTACACGATGTGTACCTATTTAACCTGCCGATATCCTCAACATTTCATGTATATCTCCATACGTAGCCCCTCTACATGGTGTGTACAAAATATACATTGCGTGTACTTGCTAAAAACTCTTTACCCCGTAAACAGGCCTACATGCCATGTATGGACTCCACACGTTCATGAGTAGAGAGCGTGTTTATAACTACATTTTGTGTAGTAATAAATTCCTACACATTTATCACATGCAATGTACTTGCTGAGCACACGGCCAGTACTCGCCCAACCCATACATGGAGTGTACTCTAGATTACATGGCATGTATTCTAGAAATTTTTAGAACTCCCATATTTTCCCAGTTTTTTCAGGGACAAGTACGAAATTCAAATAGGGTTGGGATTTTGAGCTGTTCTAAAAACCCAGGTTCTTACAATCTCCCCACCTTAATATAGCTCCTCCCCATGCTATAAAAAGAAACCAAGAGATGGAACCGAACATACCACCCCAATAAAAGTATCCCAGACATCCCGGGTCAAAAAAGTTATGGCTAAACTCCCCAAGGGGCTCCCCACCATAGGAATTGTCTATCCCACTCTCAACCTGACAAAAATAAAAATAAGAAAAGGTTCACCAAACTATTTTCTAGATGCATAGTCCTCCTGTGATGCATTGTCACACCTCTTCCTCATTGGTTCTCATGCATCGTTCCCAAAACCCAACGTATCCCACACCGCATCGGTGTCCGCCTCCCTGAGGTCCTGCATCTCATAGATGATCAAAAACTAACCTGGTGCCTAACACCTTAGGTAACATTCTTCCTCGATTCCCCAATGCCCATGGCACCTCAAGTATCCTGCATCCTCGATTCCCTGATGCCCATGGGACATCACGTAACCCGTATCCTCGAAGCCCCCAGATGCTACACATCTTATATAATCATATAAATATATCACTTACCTGATATGGAACCAGTCCCACTTACTAGAATCTAGTCATACCACATAGATCATGTGCATTGCGTGCACTCAAAATGGACATTCCTCTACAGGTCATGCAAAATCATAAACTTGGAAATCACGGCCACACCTGTGGCATACTTCTAGTCGTCGTAGGATCACGAGCCTGCTCAGCCTCTGGAAACTCCACGACGTGCACCTGGACTAAAGTATATCTCCCTCATGCCTGAACTCCCTATGGTGCTACTCCATCCACTAGAAACTAACCCCTCACCTGGAACCTTCTATCTCTGTCATGTCCTCTGTCTGCAGCTGATCCTCAGATACACTCTACTGGTACCGATCCTGAACCAACTCCAAATACTACTTTCTGTCCTAGTCCCTACCCTCCGATTCTCTGATAAGGATTCCTGAAATACCTTTCATGATGAATGACCTTCAAACATTCCCATCACACCATTGGAGGCCTATCTTGATGAGTACAAACATGTTCGGGCTATGGAAACTGAAAGAAAACCACTGAAGAACTGCTACGAGGTGGTTTTGCATAGTCATTACCCTAACTGCCATGTTGGAACTCATCCCATCCTCACTTCCTGTTTTCTGAACCATCACCTGAAGTTGTTCCCCAACCATCCTGGGGCATATCCATCTAGTTTCCCTCTACTATGATCGCCTGATTCACGACCTCTGAAAAAGAACTCAGCCTGAAGATATTCACCTGGATCTGAATGTTGTGTCGTAAGCCATCCTCGAAGCACCTCACCTTAGCCACGTCATCACTAACCATACCAAGAGAAAATTAGGACAGCTCAGTGAAAGTATCTGGATAGTCCATGATGGACATGTCTCCTTGTTGAAGGCTCAAGAACTCTCGAGCTCTCTCTTCCATCAGTTTCTCTCAGTAAAAGTGCTCGAAAAACCTATCCTTGAAGTCTTTTGACAGAGCTAATATTTTAATATATATAAATATATTTTTAAATGATTTAATCATATATAATTAACCAATTTGAGCTTCTTTGGATCATTTTATGACTTTTGGTGAGTTTTGAGCTTATGTGTGAAAATTGGTTAATTCTGGACATTTAACAGTTTTATTTTGTCTCTGTATTTCTCTTATAACACCTACAATTGTAATCCAATTCACCTGATTCCTTTTTTTAGGATGAAAATTGTTGTCGGAAACAAATAAGTCCAGTGGACCCATATCCAATTCGAATTCTAAGAGTCCAAACAAAATCGGTCAATGTGAACACATAATCTGGCTAGCAGAATACAACATGACTTATTCAATGACTAATATCTCCGGATACTGATCATAAAATTGGTTTATTCTATCTGGGTTCAAAATACAACCTGACTAGGAAGCTTCACATAAAAATTCAGGGAGAAATAAGTGTATTAAGGCCGACCTTCAACTAGTCAAAGTATGGTTGGGGGAATAGTGATTAACATCCAGAACAAGTCAGGTCTACTAATTCGGCCATAACTCATTCCACATTTCTCCAGATTATTTAAAACATCAAGGGTGGATGAAAAACCCCATTCCTCACCTCATATAAGAAGTTACCTCAGCCTTATTCGATGGAATGGTGGACGAACCTAAGCTGAACATCAGGTGGACAGGTTCTGGAGGGAATGTTCATGTTCTTCTTTTCCCTCTTTCCTTTCTATTAAGTTTTGTAATGTAATATTCTTCCCCCTTCTACTAAATTATCCTTACCATGGTTGGGTAAATATTATGATTGATTGGGGAAGGATAGTTCTTCTATTTTGTAATGTTTGAGTCATTCGCTTAAAGTTATAAAATGTTTTCTCTATTATAAAGTTGGTTTCAACTGTAAAAACAACATATATTATCTTGTGCGATTGTATTTGACTTTATATTCTATAGTTATTATTGATTTGTTTAATGAAAATTAAATCCCTTTCTAGTTTATGGTCTATATATGATGGAATAGATCAGAATATAGTGGTGAAGTACTTGGTGATTGTCAGTACATGTGGGATTTGTACGGAGTATTCAAGATTGTTTGGGATAAACAAGACCCGATTGGGAATTGCCTTAATAAATTGAGATTATTCTCTACAACTCTTTGACAAAATGAATGAGATTATTCCAAACTAAGATCATGGTAAGGTTTAATATCACAAACATCATTAAACAAATAAGTGAGAGGAAGGGATTTTGAAATCTCATTTTAATCGATTTAATAAAAGAGGAATGAATAAATTAGAACTATTATAACATTTTAATTGGAAAACCAACCCTAACCTGATCATTCAATTCATATCACTATTTTCTATCAATTTCTTTACCAATTTATTCCAATATTTTAACTTTATTTCTTTATTTTGTTTCAATGCTTTGTTTTCAAAACCAAGCCAATTCAAAAACAACCCCACTTATTTCCCCTATTTAAAGTGTCAAACATGATTGTTGTGCGCTCCTCTATAGAGAAAACCTAGGTTTACCTCTATACAATATTTTAACTTAGTAAATAATTTTTTTTCCTACACCCTAAGACATGATCGTGTAAAAACATGGCATCGTTGTCGGGGATGTAGTGCCACAATCTCATTATAAATATTTAACACTTTTCAAAAAAAAACATAAAATAATATTTTTAAATGATTTTTTCGAATGAGTATTTCTTTAATTCATGTGACAACTACACACATTTTGAACAAGTAGATGAGGCTAGTTATGATATAGTTCAGATGAAAGAACTTCCAAATGACATAGAAAAACATGAGAACAATATAGAACTTGCATTTGAATATGTCCGTGCAATGACAGAAAAACCAGAACCTATGAATCAACCTTTGGGGGATAAGAAGGAAGAATTACCTACTAAGATACATGTGAGAGATCAAAAATATCTATATGGATTCTGGAATAAATATGAAGATCTACTTGATCCTCGTATTCCTTACAAAGTAGAAGATCTAGAACCATTGAAGGAGGAAACCACCAAAGGTGAAGAATTTCAAGAAAAGATAGAGGAGTCTGACTACCTAGCTATATCTAGTGAAATTCAACTACAAGAGAAACCTCATACTGAAGAAGCAATTGAATTCAATACACATAAGGGAGATAATATTTTTCTTAACTCTTTTCATTCTGATTATATAGAATTTGAATTAAGTATCACCTTCCCTTGTTTGTAATTTTCTTATTTGGGAAACACATATATTGCCTTGGTGGATGTGGAAAAAGAAGAAGATACAACTGAAGAGGAACACCTAGAGCTACCCAAACATGTTGATCATTTATTGGAAGGAGTTTATGTCGAGACCCAAATGGGATTTCTTGATGAAAAAGAGACACAAGATGATTAATTTGGAAGGGAAGAATTTAATATTGATTCATCATGTTTTAATTTTATTCAAATAGAATTGCACTCTGATTTTCCCTTTGACTATTATTTTGATGTAGCATACCTTGAAGAACTGCTGGAGAATGAAGAAGAAGTTGTGAAAGTGGAAACCAATAAAGATGACTCATTCTTTGTCCTACCCCCACCATAAAAGATGCATATCATTTTCATTAGTTTGAATTTTTTTACTATATCCAAGAATTCCTCAACAAAAATTAAGAAGTTCTAACTGGAAGCAATATTTGTTGGTGGTTCATCTCAAAAAAACTCAACCCACCACCGGATTGTGGATAACCAACTGAAACTGCCCATCTGGAGGCAGCTAAAACCCAGGGCCGACTTGTGGGATTAATCCAAGATCTATCCTTCTATTCTAATACTATTTTTTTCTTTACATTCAATAAATTTATTATGTTTTTATTATCTACCTTTATTTGTAGGTTTTTCTGTGTGTAACACTTAGGAGCATAACACAACATTAACCTACCAATAAGTTTGATTGTACCATTCATTTACACATTATTTATTTCTATGATTCAATTTAAAAATATTCTTACATTTTAAAACAATTATAATACATTGCGGACACTGCATCATTTAAGTGCAGGGGAGGGAACCATTGTAGTTAAGAAATTTCAATTGATTGTTTTTTTATTTTTCAAAAAAAGTGTGTTTTTCAAAATTTTGTGTGTTTTTGAAACATTTGAGCTTAAATGGTCATCATCACATATTTTGAAACCCATTTCAATGTTTGAAACAATTTATCCCATTAAACTAAGCTTAAATGATTGCTGAAAATGACATTGTTTCAAGTTCAAATCTTTGGAAATTTCATGAAATGTACTCTAATTTTTTAATCCCATGCCACAATTCACTGTCATTATATTTAAAATCACTTTCCTATGAAGATTCAAAACCTATTTTTCATACACTTTTCATTCACATAACTTCTTGATAGAACCATACCATGCTTGATTTAACTAGAATTTTATTTATTCTATCAAAACGTGAGGGTTTGAGGTACATGTGTTTTATATGATTGATTCATTTATTTGGTTTTAAACCACCTTTTCAAAATAATCCTTTTTATAATGGACCAAATTTTAAATTTAATCCTTGTATCCCATAGAATCCATGAACAACCTGTTAGGTTAGCCACATAACAAGAAACGTTTCCCTATCCAACCTGCTCTTGAAGTGAAATTTCATAATCTACTTGAACTTAAGTTTGGTGGTAGTTTGAATTGTGTTGTGCTACCTCATTTGAAGTTAATTTGGGTGGAAAATAAAATATTGATGAGATTTTCTTGCTGCTGAAAAAAAATTATGTTGAAAGTTGTGCCTCATGTGGAGATTTCATCTAAAGGAAGTTGTGCCTTTCTGGAGGTTCTAATGAAAGGATAGTTGCGCCTTTTCTGGAGATTTCAAGAAAAATGATGTTTGAGAGGATTGAAACTTTTTCTGCTAAAATGATGAATGGTGTGTAGTTTTAATGATTTTTCATGTTGATGTAGCTGATTTACTACTAAGGGGATTGCGGGGGAGACTGTACTGGAGTAAAAATTAGAATAATGCAATTTTTCATCAAAACGAGCCAAGAACTCCTTATTTAGCCTCAAAAATTTTCACATATAAATCCTACCACCCAAAAGCCATAGAACAACCCTATAATTTCCTCATGATAAAAATATGTCATTGACTCACATAGAGTGGAGAAGTAGGAATTTATCAATCCTATGGTGACCCTTGCATGAGTATTGGATGAGAAAGACATTGTTGAAAATTGATATTTTTGTGATGAGAGAAAATGAAAGTGAGGTAAGTGCTTTGTGTGCATGGGAGAGAAAATTTAGAGGAAATATATTTAATGAAATTAATTTAGAACTTGATATAATTGTTTTTTATGAGGCATAATATATTTTGTTTCTTGGTATTAAATTGTTAGATCTCAAGAATATGTGTTTTAAATTTTCAATGATTTGATATCGATGTATACTTGACTAGGAGTATAACGACCCACACTTTACATACATTGTTAATACTTCAAAATTGAATCACTCTTATTACAACATATGACAAAACCACAAAGGACCGTATAGGTATAGTGTCTTTAGAAACTGGGGAAACATAAACAACTAGTTCATAAATCTTCTACAGTGTCTCCCATTTATTTCATCATATCTAGGGTCCCTTTTAGCATATTCTACTTAATATCCATCTTCCTGACCTGGGGAAAAGAAAACATAAAAGGGTGAGCTCAAATGCTCAGCAAGGGCAAATAAAGGAAATAAAAATCATATCATATCATTTTGAAAATCAAAACCTGCAAAAGAGATCATAATATCTTAACATGGAATAAATCGTAGAAGTGAAAATGAGATCCCCATAATCATAACATAAAACTTGAAACTTTGTGGCATGCACACATAATCATGGAAAATCATTTCTTGTTAGTCATGACTCATTTCCAAGACTATCTTAGTGGACAAAGTCCCTTTCTGAACCGAGTTCACTCCTCGTTTCAGTCCTGTATCACTGAACCGAAATAACCTTCCGTTCCAGCCATGTCTATCTCATGAGATATAAAATCTTTACCCAATTCATTGGAGGGAGATATAGGTCCCACCCATCTTATAATGAATCCTTTCTTATGTGTGCCACATAATCATAAAACATACATCATCGCATAACACATATAACAAAAATGGGATTCTTGAAACATCATGACATCATAAATCAATTCATATATGATAAAGGAATTCATAAACATAATTCCATCACAACATAGTCAAACCAATGTAAAAATATGGATAGAAACATAACCCTTTATTATCTTAGATGGAAAATAATTTTGATAAAACACTTGAATTGAATTCTTGAGGAAAATATCCTTTCTTATTCAAAACATTTTTCCTTTCATAACATGTCATACAACTTTAAAATAAAAGAAGTTGATTAAAAATAAACTTGAAAACTTGTAAAGGAAGCTTCTTTGAAGTAATGTTTTAAAAATCCATTCATTCCGTATAAGTTAAAAAAAACATTCTTCGTACTTTTGTCGGAAAAGTCAAAAAGTACCTCGTACGGAAAAACGACAAAAGATTCCTTTCATATTCTTTACTAAAAACTCACCTAAGGGTAAAATTGGATTTAAGCTATTTCAAGTGGATGGAAACAATATTACATATTGAGGGAACATGGATGTGGATGATAAAATACACCCCAGTAAATACTTACGAATAAACAATCTCGGATAAAAATGAGATTGTGATATTTCCCTTACCTTAGGTCCGATTTGCTTTGTTCGTGTCCGAAGCTCCTGTATAATGGTTTAAATAATGTTATTGACTTATTCCAAAATCATACATATTGATATGAGATCATATATGGTCATATTATTAGCTTCTTGTTAGTAATATTTCATTGTTACTTGTTACTCAGGTCTTTATAACTTTTTGTTCTTATGCGTGTTTTGTCGAATAAATTCGTATTCTTATCTTTAGGTTATAGATAATTCATTTCCAGAATGGTATTAGTGTATTATATACCATATTCATTCATTCAATTCATTTATACAATCATTATGAAATGAAGATCATGTAGAACGAGTCGCATCACATCGTGGAGACGGTATTCCGTACGTACGCACGAGTGATGATATCGTTCCTATGATCGTGGAATTGTATTGGAGTATATATATATATTATTTCAGTATCAATATTACTTAATAATAATCATATATAGTTACTCATTACACCATTATACCCATCCTTGTAAGGTGATGGTGGAAAATAGATTACACCACGGCGTGGAGACGGTATTCCGTACGTACGCACGCGCGGTGATTTCATTTTTTCCGTAGGATGGATAGAAGGTGAATTAGGGTTGTTTCATATTTATAATAACATATCAGTATGTAAGTAATACTGATGTTATTACTTTATCATGAAACAACTAAAGAAGAATAAGTTGAAGAAGAAAGAAATTGAAAAGATCGGTAATGGATATTACCTCTTCTTTGGAACGCCTTTTTGAATCCTCCACTTAAGGAACTAAGATTGGTCTTTGGAGAAGACCAGGACCTCTAGAATTATTCTAGGGAAGTGGAGAAGGGAAAATAGCAGGGGTTGGCCGAGCTTGAGTGCTCAAATTGGTGTGAGGAGGAGGGGGAGGAGGTGCCCTTTTATAAGGGAGGAGAGGGGCACCTTAGGAATATCTCAAAATATTATTTTATATTAAAGTCAAAATCGGTTTATAATGGTTCCAAAGGGTCTTATTTCGAAGCTAAAGTGGGGATGGGTCGAAATACTATCAACCAATAGGATTTAGACAAGTTTAGTGTATTATTTTAACCTTATCAATCTAAGTTAATTAATTTAACTTTTACCGTGTCTTTTTGTTTTCTTTCACTATATGGTTAATACACTTACTATAACATGCCAAACGAACCCCAAATTGTTTATTATTAATATATATCCTTATCTAAGTCATTTGGCCGAACCTTAGATTTTTAGGAATAAAATAACAATTAATAATATAATATTTGATTTAAAAACTATTTTGTGTCAATTTTGACACTATTTGATATATGGTTTTTGTCAAAGTCATAACAAAATTATATGTTCGAACCAAGTTGATTAAATCAATAATAATATATCATAGTAACCTAGAAAATTAGTGGAATTCATAAAAAGTCTCAAATTACATTTATTTTGGTATTTAAATTATCAATTTTGTCAATATTTCATTAATAAGATAATTACTGCATCATCTTTGTGTCATAAATAAATTAAATTATTTGATGTCTAAAAATTACAATTAAAATACCATCATGTAGGAAATCTTTTTAGCTTTCTAATGAATATTTACAATCGAATTTATCTTATGTATAACCTTATATTAAAAATGATTTACTTATTAAACTTTGATTTTAACTATTTTAACCCTTCTTTAAATAAATTAATAATAAATGTCCTAATCTAATCCAAGTGGGCCTAAATGGTCATATTTTATTCCTAAGTTTGTTTTTGGTCGAATTACACTTGTCCAATAGAATTAGGACATGTGTTAGGGTAATATTAATATCATATTTACCCTTAGTTACCCTATTTACTATTAACCGCGGTAAAAATAGTAAAAAGTTACTATTCACCAAAAAATTATTTTCATCTCATTGAACCACATTTTAGTCCTTGATATTAACCGTGTCTCTCGGATTTTTTAAATTCCATTCACAGAAGCGGTAAAATTAAGTTTTATGCAAAATTCAGTTTTTAACCTACCACTTAGTGGTTTCACTATTCATCAAAAATTGAAAGTTTTCAGAAAAATACCAAAATTTCACCCTAGGCTAATTTCGATATTCTGAGTCCAAAAATGAAGTCCATTTTGAAAAATAAAATTTATAAAATTTCAAAAAGTGGTTATTACTATTCATAACGGTTAGTTTTAATAGCATATTGTTGTTTAGTGAAACTCGGTATTGCGTACGACGCAAGCTATCGAGGAAGGTCGCGATTGCGTGTAAAGCAAGCCAAGCAAGTGTTGTGTAGAAAAAGATTCCTTTGATAATTTATATAACATAAAAGTCTCGGGTGTTACATTCTACCCCCCTTAAAAAGAATTTCGCCCTCGAAATTCGTCACTTTGTAACAAACAGATGAGGATACTTCTCCCTCATCATATCCTCAAGCTCCCATGTAGCTTCTTCAAGTTGGTGGTTCCTCCATAAAACTTTCACCAAGCGAGTGGTCTTGTTTCGTAGGACTTTTTCACTACGATCCAGAATCTCTATCGGCTGTTCTTCATAAGAAAGATCTTGCTCCAGCGGTACAACTTCTGAGCTGAGTACATGTGAAGGATCTGGTATGTACTTTCTCAGGAGAGATACATGGAACACATCGTGAACTTGAGAGAGATTCGGTGGAAGCGCCAATCGGTAAGCTACCTTCCCAACACGATCCAGTATTTCAAAAGGACCGATATATCTAGGGCTCAACTTCCCCTTCTTTCCAAATCTCATAACCCTCTTCCAGGGAGATATTCGTAAGAACACTTTATCACCCACTTCAAACTCTAGGTCTTTTCTTCGGTTGTCGGCATAGCTTTTCTGTCGACTCTGAGCTGCTCTTATGTGTTGTTGAATAGATCTGACCTTTTCTGCCATTTCATCAATGAGATCAGGTCCTAATAGCTTTCTTTCCCCAACTTCATCCCAGCAAGTTGGAGTCCTGCATTTCTTTCCATAGAGAGCTTCATAAGGAGCCATCTGAATACTGGAGTGAAAGCTATTATTATAAGAAAATTCTACCAAAGGTAGGTGTTGATCCCAACCTCCTTTGAAATCCATAGAGCAAGCTCTCAACATATCTTCTAGGGTTTGAATTGTTCTCTCAGACTGACCATCTGTTTGGGGATGATAAGCAGTGCTGAAACTCAACTCTGTATCCAGAGTATGCTGAAGACTTCGCCAGAACTTCGAAGTAAATATCGGATCTCGATCAGATATAATAGAAAGTGGTACTCCATGCAATCTTACCACTTCCTTTACATATATCCTGGCAAGCTGATCTAGAGAGAAATCCTCTCTAATAGCAATGAAGTGTGCAGACTTTGTAAGACGATCAACTATGACCCAGATAGCATTATTGCCTTTGGATGTTTTAGGAAGTCCTGTGACAAAGTCCATAGTGATGTTTTCCCATTTCCATTCGGGTATGGGTAATGGTTGTAACATCCCCTTAGACTTCTGTCTCTCAGCTTTAACTTGTTGACAAACCAAGCATCGAGAGACATATTCAGCAACATCTCTTTTCATGCCATCCCACCAGAAGTACTCTTTCAGGTCCCTATACATCTTCGTGCTTCCAGGATGAATAGATAATGAAGAACTATGAGCCTCATCCAGCAGCTCTTTCTTTAATTCGGGGATGGGAGGAACACAAACCCGATTCCTGAACTTTATTATCCCATCACAATCAAGGTTGAATTCAGGAACATTTCTCACCTTCTTTTGTAACTCGACATCTTCTTTCTGTGCCTCTTTAATCTTCACATGTATAGATGGTTGAACATTCATTTGAGAAAGATAAGATTTTTCCCCTTCCATTATAATTCCAAGATCCATCCTTTGTAAATCCATAAATATTGGATCTTTTGTGATCCTCATCATGGATAAACTAGCATGGTCTTGTCGACTTAATGCATCTGCCACCTTGTTTGCTTTCCCAGGGTGGTAATGGATTGAGCAGTCATAATCCTTAATCAGCTCCAACCATCTTCTTTGGCGCATATTCAACTCCTTTTGTGTGAAAATATACTTTAAACTTTTATGATCAGTATAAATATCACACCTTTCACCATAAAGGTAATGCCTCCAAATCTTTAATGCAAAGATTACCGCAGCCAACTCCAAATCATGTGTTGGGTAATTTTTCTCATGGATTTTCAACTGTCGTGAGGCATAATCTATCACCATATCATTTTGCATAAGAACACACCCCAATACCTTCTTGGATGCATCACTGTAGATCACAAACCTTTCTCCACTACAAGGCAGTGTGAGCACAGGTGCACTGGATAACCTTCTTTTCAACTCCTTGAAATTCTCTTCACATTCCTCTGTCCAGACAAACTTAACTCCTTTCCGAGTCAACTTGGTGAGTGGATTAGATAATCGTGAAAAATCTTTTACAAAACGTCGATAATATCCAGCCAAACCAAGAAAACTTCGGATCTCAGTTACTGTTGTTGGTATCGACCATCTTTCGATAACCTCTGTTTTTGCTGGATCCACAGATATCCCCTCTTTTGAGATTATGTGACCCAAAAATGCAACTTTTTGAAGCCAAAATTCACACTTGGTAAATTTGGCATAAAGCTTCTCTTTTCTCAGGGTCTTCAATATAATTCTCAAGTGATCTTCATGCTCTTCCTTGATCTTTGAATAGACAAGAATATCGTCTATAAAGACTACCACAAATTGATCAAGATAGTCTCTAAAGACTCTATTCATTAGATCCATGAAGATAGCAGGGGAATTAGTAAGACCAAATGGCATCACTATAAATTCATAGTGTCCATACCTTGTACGGAAAGCCGTCTTTGGTATATCCTCCCTTTTGACCCTTAATTGATGATACCCTGAACGAAGATCAATCTTGGAAAAGTATTGAGCTCCGCGTAGTTGGTCAAATAAGTCATCAATGCGTGGGAGAGGATATTTGTTCTTGATAGTGATCTTGTTAAGTTCTCGATAATCAATGCAGAGTCTCATTGATCCATCTTTCTTCTTAACAAATAGAATAGGTGCTCCCCAAGGTGACGCACTAGGGCGTATGAATCCCTTATCAAGATTCTCTTGGAGTTGCTTCTTCAATTCCTGCAACTCAATTGGGGCCATTCTATAAGGTGTCTTTGAAATAGGCAAAGCACCCGGTACGAGTTCTATTGAAAACTCAACTTCACGATTTGGTGGAAGACCCGGCAATTCCTCCGGAAAGACATCATCAAACTCCCGTACAATGGGAATATTCTTAATCGTGAGTTTCTCACCAACCATTTGAGATAAATAACCTTCATTTAGTGGAATCAATACCCATAAGATGGAAGAAATTTCCACTGGAAGGTTATGTTCATCCTTGCATTGATAGACGATCGTAGGTTGATCTGGAATATGAAATGTGACTTCCCTTCTTTGGAAATTGATATGAGCTCCATGTAGAGAAAGCCAATCCATGCCAAGAATCACATCAAATTCCACTAAAGGAAGGATCACAAGATTTGCAGGAAGCACTTTCCCACAAACTTCAATCGGAGAAGAATTATAAACTTCTGATGTGATTGATGTGCCATTAGGTGTTGTCACAGCTAACTCAACATCTAATTGTTGAGGTAATACGGTGATACCCTTAGAAAATTTTTCAGAAATAAAAGAGTGGGTGGATCCAGAATCAAATAAAACATTTGCTACTTTAGAGTGGATGGTAAGTGTACCTTTCACCACATCGTTATCGTACTCCACATCGCTGATAGAAATTGCATGTGACTTTCCTTTGTCTTTAGCTTTAAGAGTTTGTTGACGTCGACCATCATCATCAACCCTTGGATTTGGGCATTGATTGGCATAATGCCCCATCTCCTTGCACTTGAAACATTGAAGTGTAGCAGGTTCATTCTGTGTATCCCTTCCTTTGTTTGCATCATTAGACATCTTCTTCCCATTATCACGGCATTCAAATGCCCGATGACCTTCCTTTCCACATTTAAAACATTTACTTGTCCCTTTAAGACAACTCCCTCCATGTTTCTTTCCACACTTTGAGCATAAGGGAAAGTTCATCTTCTTTTCCGTGTGCTCTTTAGATTTTTCTTTGAATTCCATCTTCCTCTTCTTATCAAACCCATGTGACTGATGGGTTACTCCAATCTCCATCTCGACTTTGAGAGCACATCGAACGATTTCCTCGTAGCTATTGAAGTCCCTTATGGCTAACGCCCTTCGAAGACTTGGTTTTAAGCCACTAAAGAATCGATCGATCTTACTCTTAGGTTGGATAATAATACCAGAAGCGTACCTTGCAAGTCTTGTAAAATTTGCTTCATAGGTACTAACAGATTCATCATCCCTTTGCTTCAGTTCAAGGAACTCTTTCTCCATCTTTGTTCGGAGAATACGAGGGAAGTACTTATTGAAAAATAAGTTCTTGAACTCGTCCCATTCCATAGACTCAATTTCATCTCTTTGCCTTGTATTCTTAACAAGATTCCACCATTGATCAGCATCTCCTTCCAAACGATACACTGCTAGGATGACTTTATCATGCTCAGAACATTGAAGAACTGAAAATATCTTTTCAGTAGTACTAATCCATTGTTCAGCAACTAATGGATCAGTAGACCCACTGAAAGATGGTGGACGCTGCCTCATGAAGGATTCAACAGAATGTTGCTCCCTCCTTTGTTCGTTTGGAAATCCTGCATGATTCATAGCTTGAGAAAGTTGTGTGAGCATGGCTACAAGATTTTGCATTCCAGCTCCCATATCGTTTGGTTGCTCAGGGGGACAATCATTGCATTGCCCATCGCATTCCGCATTAACACGGTTCCTTCGGGTTCCAGCCATTGACTAAAACCAAGAAGAATAGTGTGAGAAACACTAATTATAATAGGAAACCACATAATTCAAGAATAAAATTTTCATGCTTATGGTCTTATCCTAGGTTATTCATGGCCATTTCTAAGATTGTGTTCTATGCTTAGACTTATCCTTAGGGTTCTTACTAAGGCTTTCACATCCTAGTTTCCAAAGGTTGACTATACCTTTCCTCTGATACCAACTATAACAACCCACACTTTACATACATTGTTAATACTTCAAAATTGAAGCACTCTTATTACAACATATGACAAAACCACAAAGGACCGTATAGGTATAGTGTCTTTAGAAACTGGGGAAACATAAACAACTGGTTCATAAATCTTCTACAGTGTCTCCCATTTATTTCATCATATCTAGGGTCCCTTTTAGCATATTCTACTTAATATCCATCTTCCTGACCTGGGGAAAAGAAAACATAAAAGGGTGAGCTCAAATGCTCAGCAAGGGCAAATAAAGGAAATAAAAATCATATCATATCTTTTTGAAAATCAAAACCTGCAAAAGAGATCATAATATCTTAACATGGAATAAATCATAGAAGTGAAAATGAGATCCCCATAATCATAACATAAAACTTGAAACTTTGTGGCATGCACACATAATCATGGAAAATCATTTCTTGTTAGTCATGACTCATTGCCAAGACTATCTTAGTGGACAAAGTCCCTTCTTGAACCGAGTTCACTCCTCGTTTCAGTCCTGTATCACTGAACCGAAATAACCTTCCGTTCCAGCCATGTCTATCTCATGAGATATAAAATCTTTACCCAATGCATTGGAGGGAGATATAGGTCCCACCCATCTTATAATGAACCCTTTCTTATGTGTGCCACATAATCATAAAACATACATCATCGCATAACACATATAACAAAAATGGGATTCTTGAAACATCATGACATCATAAATAAATTCATATATGATAAAGGAATTCATAAACATAATTCCATCACAACATAGTCAAACCAATGTAAAAATATGGATAGAAACAGAACCCTTTATTATCTTAGATGGAAAATAATTTTGATAAAACACTTGAATTGAATTCTTGAGGAAAATATCCTTTCTTCTTCAAAGCATTTTTCCTTTCATAACATGTCATACAACTTTAAAATAAAAGAAGTTGATTAAAAATAAACTTGAAAACTTGTAAAGGAAGCTTCTTTGAAGTAATGTTTTAAAAATCCATTCATGCCGTATAAGTTAAAAAAAACATTCTTCGTACTTTTTTCGGAAAAGTTAAAAAGTACCTCGTACGGAAAAACGACAAAAGATTCCTTTCATATTCTTTACTAAAAACTCACCTAAGGGTAAAATTGGATTTAAACTATTTCAAGTGGATGGAAACAATATTACATATTGAGGGAACATGGATGTGGATGATAAAATACACCCCAGTAAATACTTACGAATAAACAATCTCGGATAAAAATGAGATTGTGATATTTCCCTTACCTTAGGTCCGATTTGCTTTGTTCGTGTCCGAAGCTCCTGTATAATGGTTTAAATAATGTTATTGACTTATTCCAGAATCATACATATTGATATGAGATCATATATGGTCATATTATTAGCTTCTTGTTAGTAATATTTCATTGTTACTTGTTACTCGGGTCTTTATAACTTTTTGTTCTTATGCGTGTTTTGTCGAATAAATTCTTATTCTTATCTTTAGGTTATAGATAATTCATTTACAGAATGGTATTAGTGTATTATATACCATATTCATTCATTCAATTCATTTATACAATCATTATGAAATGAAGATCATGTAGAACGAGTCGCATCACATCGTGGAGACGGTATTCCGTACGTACGCACGAGTGATGATATCGTTCCTATGATCGTGGAATTGTATTGGAGTATATATATATATTATTTCAGTATCAATATTACTTAATAATAATCATATATAGTTACTCATTACACCATTATACCCATCCTTGTAAGGCGATGGTGGAAAATAGATTACACCACGGCGTGGAGACGGTATTCCGTACGTACGCACGCGCGGTGATTTCATTTTTCCGTAGGATGGATAGAAGGTGAATTAGGGTTGTTTCATATTTATAATAACATATCAGTATGTAAGTAATACTGATGTTATTACTTTATCATGAAACAACTAAAGAAGAAGAAGTTGAAGAAGAAAGAAATTGAAAAGATCGGTAATGGATATTACCTCTTCTTTGGAACGCCTTTTTTGAATCCTCCACTTAAGGAACTAAGATTGGTCTTTGGAGAAGACCAGGACCTCTAGGATTATTCTAGGGAAGTGGAGAAGGGAAAATGTCAGGGGTTGGACGAGCTTTAGTGCTCAAATTGGTGTGAGGAGGAGGGGGAGGAGGTGCCCTTTTATAAGGGAGGAGAGGGGCACCTTAGGAATATCTCAAAATATTATTTTATATTAAAGTCAAAATCGGTTTATAATGGTTCCAAAGGGTCTTATTTCGAAGCTAAAGTGGGGATGGGTCGAAATCCTATCAACCAATAGGATTTAGACAAGTTTAGGGTATTATTTTAACCTTATCAATTAGATTTAACTCTAAGTTAATTAATTTAACTTTTACCGTGTCTTTTTGTTTTCTTTCACTATATGGTTAATACACTTACTATAACATGCCAAACGAACCCCAAATTGTTTATTATTAATATATATATCCTTATCTAAGTCATATGGCCGAACCTTAGATTTTTAGGAATAAAATAACAATTAATAATATAATATTTGATTTAAAAACTATTTTGTGTCAATTTTGACACTATTTGATATATGATTTTTGTCAAAGTCATAACAGAATTATATGTTCGAAAAAAGTTGATTAAATCAATACTAATATATCATAGTAACCTATAAAATTAGTGGAATTCATAAAAAGTCTCAAATTACATTTATTTCGGTATTTATATTATCAATTTTGTCAATATTTCATTAATAAGATAATTACTGCATCATCTTTGTGTCATAAATAAATTAAATTATTTGATGTCTAAAAATTACAAATAAAATACCATCATGTAGGAAATCTTTTTATCTTTCTAATGAATATTTACAATCGAATTTATCTTATGTATAACCTTATATTAAAAATGATTTACTTATTAAACTTTGATTTTAACTATTTTAACCCTTCTTTAAATAAATTAATAATAAATGTCCTAATCTAATCCAAGTGGGCCTAAATGGTCATATTTTATTCCTAAGTTTGTTTTTGGTCGAATTACACTTGTCCAATAGAATTAGGACATGTGTTAGGGTAATATTAATATCATATTTACCCTTAGTTACCCTATTTACTATTAACCGCGGTAAAAATAGTAAAAAGTTACTATTCACCAAAAAATTATTTTCATCTCATTGAACCACATTTTAGTCCTTGATATTAACCGTGTCTCTCGGATTTTTGAAATTCCATTCACAGAAGCAGTAAAATTAAGTTTTATGCAAAATTCAGTTTTTAACCTACCACTTAGTGGTTTCACTATTCATCAAAAATTGAAAGTTTTCAGAAAAATACCAAAATTTCACCCTAGGATAATTTCGATATTCTGAGTCCAAAAATGAAGTCCATTTTGAAAAATAAAATTTATAAAATTTCAAAAAAGTGGTTATTACTATTCATAACGGCTAGTTTTAATAGCATATTGTTGTTTAGTGAAACTCGGTATTGCGTACGACGCAAGCTATCGAGGAAGGTCGCGATTGCGTGTAAAGCAAGCCAAGCAAGTGTTGTGTAGAAAAAGATTCCTTTGATAATTTATATAACATAAAAGTCTCGGGTGTTACAAGGAGTCCTAGTGAGAAGTGTGGGGAATTGACCAAGCTAATATTTTCATATTTATAAATATGTTTTTAAATGATATAATCCCTTATCATTAACCAATTTGATCTTCTTTGGATCATTTTATGACTTTTGGTGAGTTTTGAGCTTATGTGTGAACATCAGTTAATTCTAGACATTTAACAGTTTTGTTTTGTCTCTGTATTTCAATCATAACCCCTACAATTATAATATAATTCACCTGATTGCTTTTTTAGGATGAAAAGAGTTTTTTTCTACAAATAATTCTTCAGGACCCATAACCAATTCGAATTCTAAGAGGCTAAACAAAATCGGTCAATGTGAAAACATAATCTGGCCAGAAGAATACACCATGACTCATATCTTGGGCTACCGACCATAAAATTTAATTTTTTTAGCTGGGTTCAAAATAAAACTCTAATAGCAAGCTTAAAATAAAATTTCTTGGAGAAAAATGTTTATTAAGGCCGCCCTTCAACCAGTCAAATTATGTTTTGTGGAATAGTGATTGGTGGCCAGAACAAGTCAGGTCTTCTAATTCAGCCATAACTCATTCCACACTGCACCAAATGATTTAAGGCATAGTGTTTGGATGGAAAACTTCATTACTCACCTCCTATAAGAAGGGACCTCGGCCTGATTCGAGGTCATTATGGATGAACCGAAGCTGAACTTATTGTGGACAAATTCTAGAGGAAATGTTCATGTTCTTCTTTTCCCTCTTATCTTTTTTTAAGTTTTCAAATGTAATATTCTTCCCCCTTCTCCTAAATTATCCTTACCATGGTGGGGTAAATATTATGAGTGTATGGGTAAGGTTATTTTTTCCATTTTTTAATGTTTGAGTTCATGCACTTATAGTTATAAAATATTTTCTCTATTATGAAGTTGGTTTCAATTGTAAAAACAACTTATATTATCTTGTGAGATTGTATTTGATTTTATATTCTGTTGTTATTATTTCTTTTTTTAATGATAATTATATCCCTCACAAGGTTATGGTCTATATATGATAGAATATATCAGAATATAGTGGTGAAGTACTTGGCGATCGTCAGTATGTATGAGATTTGTACTGGATATTCAAGATTGTTTTGCATAAAAAGACCTGATTGGGAATTTCCTTATTCAATTGAGGGTATTCACACCAAATATTTGAAAAAAGAAATGAGATTATACCAAACTAATATCTTGGTAAGGTTTATTCTCACCAACATCGTTAAACAAAGAATTAATAGGAAGTGATTGTGAAATCTCATTTTAATCGATTTAATAAAAGAGGAATGAATAAATTAGAACTATGATAACATTGCAATTGGAAAACCAACCATAACCTGATCACTTAATTAATTCCACTATTTTCTATAAATTTCATTGCCAATATCATCCAATATTTTTACTTTATTTATTTTTTTTCAATGCTTTGTTTTCAAAATCAAACCAATTCAAAAACAACCCCACTTATTTCTCATATTTAAAGTGAAAAACATGATTGTTGTGCGCTCCTCTCTAGAGATAACCTTGGTTAAACTCAATACAATAATTTAACTTAGTAAATAATTGTTTTTTCCAAACCCCACGATAGCCTCGTGTAATCTTTCCTGTCTATTCCCTCATTCTTGCGAGCCTGACCATGTATATCCCACCAATGCTTCGTCGTTCCCCGCAGCATGCATGTCGCCAGCTTGACCCTCTATCCTAGAGGCATCTTGAGTTGCTTGAAGATCATTTGAATCCTCTCTATCCAGTTCTCATCCACATGAGAACCACCCTCACCCTGAAAAAGTGGCGGGTTCATTGACTGGATCTCTTGTGTAAGATATGCCATATATGGCCATGTATTCTGCGCACCACTGTCAATCCCCTGTAAGAAACGTACCATGCTAGCTCGGATCTGCTCATCGAGCCATGGTCCGAACGCTACCAAACTCTACTGTTGTCCTGCCTACACTGGATCCTGAACCTGATCCTTTCCTAGAGCCTATACATGCGACTCCGACTCTACCTGCATAGGATCCTGAACCTGATCCTGCACCTGCGGCATTATACCATCACCCACCTGACACTCCATCAATATGTATAAGAGGAACCCAATGAATACTATAAATGGCTAGGAAACCCATATATATACATAAAAATATATATTCAACAAAGATAAAGAATGAATTAAAAAATTTTCTGTAACTACTACCCTTTCTCTCCCCCACCGAAACCCATGCCCACGGCATCCCGGCCTCATGGCCCCCTTACCCGGCCCTCAATATTTCCAAGTATAAAAATTTCCTCAGGCCATGCCCATCCTGAAAACCAACATTGCCTAAAACCGAAAACTAAGTCACCCAATCCTGGTGATCAAAATTGCCACAACTGATTGTACCTTCCTACTCGTACAAGAGACATACCAAATTCACTGTCACGTGAAATTCTACAAATACAAAAATCATGGCATACACATTGCAACAAACAAGAAATCCTATTTGGAATTTCACTTTTTAACATTTCAAAGAATACAAATCCTGATAATTTGATATTATTCACATGGAATTATCACTTTAAAAATCATATGTGCAGTTATGAAATTGAAATACACTAAAAATGTGCCTATTAAAAGCAAAGAAAACAAGCCTTTTCATACCGAGCCAAGGTCCAATTCTCCCTTACCACACCGGGTCAAGGTTCACATATCACAATCATTAACATCACACCCCAAGTGAGCAACCCATGTGGAAATCATATAAACTGTAATATGAGGAAAAAGAAAATATAAATTCCCACCCATGGAAACATGGCCCATCCCTCGTACCTGGGGATGTAGCCACCCATGCACAAGCTAGAAACCCAGTTCTAGTAACAACCTATCTCTACTTTACCATATCCCAAATAGTAAAACCAGTAGAAATAAAAAAAGAGGCCTCAATATTATTATTATCCACAAAAACACTGATATTAAATCTCTATCAATAAATACTCAGATAACACTTTGTAATGACCCAGACCCAAACAAAAACCTGAAAAATTCTAAATGGGTCGATTGTTACATCCTTAGGCGCACCTCCACAAATTCCAAAGGCTACCGACTAGAAACGATGGTCATTTTAGGTATATTGTGGAGGCTATACCCTCTCGGAGAATAATAGGGGTATTGGTCTGAGAATAATAATAAAGATGCAGTGGAATAAACAACTCAGCATACTCAAACCAGACCTGCAGAGCAGAAGCATAGTCAATATCAGTATACAGAGAAAGTAATAAATATAAACAATAGAAGTGGAAAGTAAACACAACAGCATGTTGAACACTTGTAACTACCACTGAACAACAAAACATGCATCCAAAGTAGGTCATACATATCCATATATAAAAAGGGTACCAATTGATAACCAAACATAGCTACAAAACAAGTAAGCATGATGATATAGTAAAATAAGAAAAAAAAAGTAAACTACAGCTAGGAATGACCTCAAGGTCCATGCCATCTCCATGCAACAGCTAATGTAGCCCAACCCCTGATGTTGGCCTCTTTCCTGCATGTAATTAAATAAAGTCTGTATGCGTGCTGCAGGGCCGATGCAGGGTGTGGGATAAATCTCAGCAGGATACCACCGAATGGTGCATACCTAATATATGTGATTAATCATTCATGCATTTATAAGGTAAACAATAAATAGTACCATGCACAAATAAACAAAAACTCCACTAGTGCTCAGCAACAACCATGATGTGTCACCTACTTCGGCCAATGCCAGAATCACTTTCATGTAACCCGTCTTCATGTTCCCCATAATATGACGTGTCTCAAGTACCAACATCCTGAAGGCACACCTAAGAAATTGTACCTCAGAAGAACAATGATGCCTGTCCTCAATAAGTAACCAAAGGGACAACGATGTCTTCCTTAAAATAATGTAAACAGAGGGAGGGAGATGTCTTCCCTCAAATAAAGTAACAGGATGGACAACGATGTCTTCCCTCAAATAACGACGAGCCTCTTCCCCAACCCAATAGCTTCAATGATATCCCCTGAAGGCTCCTCACCTCCCATAAGGCTTCCTATGACAAGCACCCCCAAACCAATAATACCTATACAACAAACTAATGAGATCCTCTACCGACACGAGCGGTCAAAACCACCTCATCACGGAGTCTCTCTGAGTTCACACTACTCATAGTTCCTAGTGAGTGTTAATAACAAAAATATTACCCAAGACACAACACCTCTGACACTACAAGTCCCTATGACCATACTGATCAAGTTTGATGGCCTCTCCCCCATAGTAACTCGTGCATTGCCCAACCTGACATTCATCCTGGCTCAAGCTGACACCCATGACACCCAATCCCATGTTCAAAACCACCCAAAGTAACTCGGGCCAAGCCCAACCTATGATTAGCATCACTCAAGAATATATTGTCCATTCCCAACATAACCCAAAGTTTATAGCATATACAATTCTACAAATACATTTATACAAAATACATAAACAGGAAAAAAAATATAAACAGTTGTATGTGCTTACCAGGTGTACTCCCATACTAGCATTGGGGTCTTTACGATCTCCTACAATTCAAATAAAGGTTCAATACACTAAATTCAACAGTTTAAAACAATACAAAACAATTATAACCATTTTTTCATCCCCTGGCCAAAATGCCCCAGTGAGCAATGATCCCTCGCCCGACCTCACCCATGTAAAATGGTAAAAGGGAATACCCAAGGGCATCCCAATGTTCAATTAAACAATTAAATAGGAATTGGCATGTAAATTAGGGTCTCACTCAAAATACCCAAAAATGCACCATAGGCTGTGCCACCCAAAAGTCTGAAAAAATACAAAAAGAGGTACGCACTACCTACATGAGACTCGTACGATGCTACTCCTCTGAAAACAGCCTCCAATTTGGTGTAAAACATTGTATATCTACAAAATAATAAAAACAACTCAAACCCCTATAACTCATCCTAGAACATAAATCATGAGAAACGTCTCAAGGGGAATCAAGGCCTTACCAAAGGGATTCCAATGCATTCGAAGACGATCCAAACAAAGTTCGAATGGATGATCTGGAGCGAAAAAAATCTTCGTCCAGCTCTCCCTGCTCAAACTCATCAAATGGTTGAGATTCTGCCTCAAAACAAGGCTACTTCACATTTTAGTGAAAAAAAAAGAAAGTACACGGTGGGTATTTATTACTACACACCATGTATCATTTTACTGTACACATTATGACTGATATTTCACCATAGACATGCCGACTGACTACACGATGTGTACCTAGGGTATACGGTGTGTACCTTTTTACCCTGTTGACATCCCCAAAATTCCATGTATATCCCCATACAGGTCCCCTCTATACATCGTGTAAAAATTGTACACTGTTTGTAGTTGATAAAAACTCTCTACCCTGCCAACATGCCTACACACCATGTATGGATTCCAAACAGTCACAGGTATATGACATGTCTATAAATACATGTCGTGTAGTAAGAAATTCATACACGGTCCTCACATGGCATATAATCGGTGAGCACATGGCTGGTACTCTCCCAACCCATACACAGTGTGTACTCTAGAGTACACAACATGTATTCTGTAAATTTTTTGAACTCCCTGATTTTCCCAGTTTTCTTAGGGATAAATCAAAAATTTAAACAGGGTTGAGATTTTGACCCGTTCTGAAAACACTTGTTCTTACACTTGGGGCATTTCCAATATCCAAGACTCCGTATAGAATGGATGTTGTGGAGCATGAGGAGCTGAAGAAACAACTACAGGAGAATCTGGATAAAGGATTTATACGCCCAAGTGCTTCACCATGGAGTGCACCAGTCCTCCTCGTCAAGAAGAAAGATGGGTCATTGAACCTTTGCATCGATTATCACGATCTTAAAAAAATCAAAATAAAGAACAAGTATCCTCTCCCACAAATTTATTAATTGTTCTATTAGCTTCATAGAGCACAATACTTCTCCAAGGTGGATTTTTGGTCAGGATATTATCAAGTAAGGTTGAAGAAGGACGATATCTCCAAGACTACTTTTTGTACAAGATACGGGCACTATGAATTCATAGTAATGCCTTTTAGACTCACTAATACTCCAATGATCTCCATGGACTTGATGAATAGAGTCTTTAGAGATTAACTCGACAAATTTTTTGAAGTCTTTATAGAATATATTATCATATACTCTAAAACCAAGGAGGATCATGAGGAGCATCTAAGAACTATACTAGAGACCTTTTGAAAGGAGAAGCTCTATGAAAATTACATCAAGTGTCAGTTATTATTTAAGGAGGTCTTATTATTGGGACATATCATGACAAACAATGGGATATCTGGGGATCCCTCCAAGATAGCTGCTATTGGGGGTGGCTGAGGCCAACATCGGTAATGGATATCTGTAGATTCTTGGGGTTAGTTGGATATAATCGACGATTTGTGAGAAAATTTTCACGATTGTACAACCCTCTTATGAATCTAACTCATAAGGGAGTAAAGTCTTCTTAGAGTGATGAATGTGAAAAAATCTTCAAGGTGTTAAAAAAGAGGGTTATCACTACACGTATTCTCACTTTACCCACAAGTGGAGAACATTTTGTGTTATCCAGTGATACTTCAAAGAGGGGATTGGGCTGTGTGTTGATGAAAAATGACATTGACATTACATATACTTCAAGACAATTGAATGATCATGAGCAGAATTATCAAATACATGATCTGGAGTTGGTTGTGGTGATCTTTTCCATAAATATTTGGAAGAATTATCTATTTGTGAAGAAGTGTGAAATATATACAAACCAAAAAAGCCTCAATTATATATTCATATAGAAAGAGTTTAACATGCACCAATGGGTATGGTTAGAGTTGATCAAAGACTATGAAGGCTCAATCAATTACCACCCTGGGAAAGCGAATAAGGTGGAAGATGCTCGAAGTAGAAAGGACCCATCGATTCTATCACTGATGAGAATTGAGAAGGATCCAATATTCTTTGATTTGATGAAGATTGACATAGGAATCACAAAGAATGGAACATCATCAATAATTTCACAAATGATAGATCAGTCGTCTCTTTTGGAATGGATAATGAATGCTCAAAGGGATGATGAGGGAATTTAGAAGAAAGTGGAAGCTATCAGGGGAGGGAAATCCTTGTAGTTTAATTTTAATCAAGAAGGAATTGTGAGATTTAGGAAAATACAATGAGTTCTATCTAGTTCAGAGCTGAAGAAGGAACTTTTGGTTGATGCGCGTAGTTCAAATTTCTCTATTCACCTAGAAGAAACAAAGATTTATCGAGATCTTTGAGAGAATTATTGGTGGGATAGTATGAAGAAGGAGAACGCTGAGTATACATCAAAGTTCCCAGTGTGTCAGTAAGTGAAGGTAGAGTGGATGAAGTCTAAGGGGATGATGCCACCATTGCATATACTAGCATGGAAATGGTAGAACACCACCATGGACTTTGTCACCAGACTTCCAAAGACATCCAAAGGAAAAAATCCAATTAGGGATGTTGTGGATCATCTTACAAAATCTTCACACATAATTGAAATTTGGGAGGATTTCACATTAGATCAATCGGAATGGATATATATTAGGGAAGTGGTAGGGCTGCATGGAGTACCCCTATCTATTGTATCTGATAGAGATCCAAGATTCAGCTCTATTTTTTGGAAGAGTCTTCAACATGCTCTGGATACTGAGCTGAACATAAGTACATCATATCATCCTCAATCTTATGGAAAATCGGTACGGACTATCCAAACGCATGAGGATATGTTGACAACATGCTCAATAAACATTAAAGGAGGATGTGGTCAACATATTCCATTTGTTTATTTATCCTATAAAAATAGTTTCCACTCAAGAATCTGAATGGGTCTTTATGAATCCATGTAAGGGAAGAGGTACAGAACACCAGCGTTTTGGGATGAAGTTAGTGAGAATAAGATGCTAGGACAATAAATGGTTGAAGAAATTGTGGAGAAAGTAAAAACCATTGAGCATCATATCAAGTTAGCACATAGTTGATAGAAGAGTTATGCAGATCATTATCGACGAGACCTTGAGTTTAAAGTCGGAGACATGATATTTCTATGCATATATCCAGGGAAGAAGGTCATGAGGTTTGGAATATAATAGAAGCTAAGTCCTAGGTACATCGTCCTCTTTGAGATTCTTGATCATGTTGGGGATGTGGCCTATCAACTAGCACTTCCACCTACCATGGCCAAAGTCCATGATGTCTTTCATGTATTCATCTTAAGGAAGTATATATCAAACCCTTCACATGTACTCTTTTCAAAGGTAGTACAGTTAGAGGATGATATTTCTTATGAGGAGAAACCAGTGAAGTACTTAGATTATAGAGAAACATTTCTACAAAATAAGATAATGCCACTCATCAAAGTGTTGTGGTAAAACCACAAGTTAGAAGAAGTGATGTGGGAATCTGAGGAAGTGATGAAGTAGAGTTACCCAAATATGTTTTATTGTGGGAAAAGTGAATTTCAAGTGCGGAATTTCTTTAGGGGGGGGATTGTAACGACCCAAATTTTCATTAATTCATCTTGATCTGATTAAATGTATCATTATGTAAATTGTTTATAAAAATGTAAACTTCATTAGTTTTATGTTTTTGTATTTTAAAATACCATTATGAATTGTGACCGTTTATAATATAGTCGTAGAATAGTGATCAAATGATTAGTATTAATACGGGGCATTAACAAATCCAATTTCCTCATATTATGGAAGCGATGGCCTCATACAGTAGACTTTCACCATATGAATCCCATTTCTCAGAGCTCAGAAAGGAGGTGGTTTCACTGATCTTTGCTCATGAACAAGCGTAGGCCGAGCTTGAACACGGTAAGCTTGAGTGGAACCAACTATGGGAGAAGTGGATGTTAATAGAGATTACCACGTGAGCGATGTTATCTGAGCCTCCCCAAGAGTCTGTCACAATCGAGCACATTCCCCTTCGGTCTTATGAGTGAGTTGTATGGGGTTATGTAACAAGACCTTAGCACTATGATTATGTGCATTATTTTTTTATAAAGAATATAAATTCATTTTATTATTGTTACATTTTAAACAGTTTTTAAAACAGAAATATTATTTTTAGTTAACATTCAACTATGAAATCTATTTTGATAAAATAGTATTAATATTATTATATTAATTTTTATTAAATATAAATTATCGTTTAATTTTATGAACGTAATTGTATTTTTTATTAAGGTTTGAATGCTTTTTTTGTCACACCGATGAATTATTAATAAATTTTGGTTTTTATTTTAAAAGTAAAAATTCACATATTTAGAAAATTATTTAGATAAAATGAATATATTTTTTGTAATCAGGATATCAAAATTATCCAATGGTGAATTTTTTATAATTTTCTGAGACAATCAAATTTTTGGGTAAAAATTAAATATCATTTATATATATAATGTTTTTTATGACATTATAATGACCCAATAGTGATTTAATAAAATAATATAAACATTATTTGTGGAAAATATATGTTGTACCATTAAAATAATGTGATCTTGGGTTTTCTTTATTTATTTTACAATGCATTGGTGGCCAATTCAAGGCTTATAAAACATTTTGTATTTTTAAATTGTTTTCCATGAGAGTGTGACTCACCTCAAAATAAGCAACACTATTATTTTAAACTTTTTGGCCATGGGAATTATAAAATATTTTTTTCCACTCCCCATTGGAAAAAACCATGGGAAACTACTATGGTCTGGTTTGTGGTTTGGATTAGTTTAATGTGAGGTGTCCCTGACCAAAATAGTAAAGAATTCCCTATCCTTTCCTATATAATCCTACCCAAGCTCCCACTTCATCTTCACTCAAAGCCTTTGGAGTTCGTCCAAACTCTTCCCTCCTCTCTCTAGAATCCTCCCAAGGTTCCCCAATCTCCCAATAAGCCTCTATCTAGCCTCTACCAAGCCTTTGGGATCACAGTTCCTAGTAAAGGATTTCTTCCTTTCTCATTTTTTTCCAATTGTAATTAAGTTGTTATGCCCTTTTGTTTTCAATTACAAATGTTGGGGTTTGATTTTTCACCTCCCCAATACTACCCTCTTTATGTTTTGATGATGGGAGACCCATTTTTCCATCAATAATTTATCCAATGTACACCCATTATCATACCAAAATTCTATGTGGGATTTCCCTCTACTCTTTTACATCCAAGTAACTCTTTTGTATTATGCATCTAAATTCCATTACATTCACAAAGACATGTATCTATATGATCCCCTTACATTCCATTTCATGTAAATATTATGAGACACCCATTTCTCTCTCATCATCCATTTTTTATGACTTCTTTTTCACACCGTTATGCAGCCGAAATTGCACTGTGTATTTCCATGCCAAGATTATTATGTAGTGAATACCATACACATGTCTCTATCAAGGGTATTCAACTTTATGAACATATACATATTGGACGGTAATTTCATTTATTTATTCCAAATTAATTAATCATTAATAGCTTATGATGTTGATTGATTCCATTTATATGATCCATGTGGAACACTTATGCATGAAATGAAATGTTTAAGAAGGGTGCACCCTAATAGTGCTCCAATGCAATGGGTAAAGTATAACAACATGATACATCATGTGAAATGGGTGTTGGATCATTCTAATTCAAGTGAACCAAGGGTTTACTCATGCTTCATGTGAAATGATGGTTTACTCATGCTGCATGTGAAATGATCCTTGGCTCATGCTAATTCCATATTTAGTGTTGTTGCCACATTTCCATGTTATGGTTATCATGCTTTATCATACCTTTATGTTCATGTTTCTCATTTTCTCCAGTGATATTCATATTGTCTAACATGTATTGTATTCCTCATGTTATTCCATATTTTTTCCCTTACTAGAATTTATAGCTCAACCTTTTCTTATGCATGTCCTCAGGTTATCCCATGTAATGCTAAGTACGAGGGAATATAGTAGTCATATAAAGGAAGTTTTCATTAAAGATGATTTATTCCATGTTTTACATTGTTATTTAATGATACTATTCCCCATTGACACTAGGCCTCTCAATATTATATGTTGTAATAAGGGATGTGTATGTAATAAATCCAGATTTAGTTTCTAATAATGAACAGTGCTGTCATAAGGGGTGTATTCTCATTATTTTATTCACTAGTTTATCATTTTTTGTTAATAATATGAATAGTTTAAGAATTATCACTAAATATGTTAAAATAATGAATTATGTTCTGAGATTATGGGATTACATCATCCATACAACATCTATGACTGAATAATTCATTTATTTAACTTAAACCATAAATTACAATATTTCACAATTTATTAATAATTCAACTATTTTAGAAAAATAATAACCCTCATCATGTTTCGACAAGTAGATTTCAAAACTGAAATCCATTTTATTAAAAAAAATTATAATTATTATAAATTTAATATTTAGTTAAAGTCACCATTTACTCAAAAAAATAACAATTTTGAAATAATAAATTACATTATAAAACTTTTGAAAATTAATTAAAGTCTCATAAAATTATATTATAATCCTAATACAACAGAATATTAATTTATGATACTATTTAATGAAAATAAAATTACCTTTAAGTCCTTATATTAATAAATAAACTAAAAATACTCATTCATGTTTATAAATAATATCAACATATAATTAATAATTTATGAAACATTTATATACATATTCTATGAAATAATTGTATCATATTACCCTTTATAAGATTAATAAATTTTATTTATATTTTAATAGGTAATGATACTACTCATATCATAAATTTAAAAATATTATTATGAAAATGATTATTTTAAAAAAAATGGGATTTTTTCACTATTAACTGGAAGATTAATATTTTAATAAAAATATCACAATTTCATCCTAAGCTAGTATTGAAAATATTTTAAAACAATTGTGTTTATTTTGATCAATATAATTTATAAAAGTGTCAAAATTTAGTTTTAAAAAATGTGCACTCTCAAAAGGGCATAAAATTTTCTTTTAAAAAATTTATCCTTTTGTTCTTAAATCTCGATTTATTTTCATCATAAGCCAAATAATTTATTTTATTAAATAGAAAAATATTTTATTGAATAATAAATTTAATTAATATATTTCAATTAAATTTATTAATTTAGTTTATTAAGATAAAATTTCTTTGTGTCCATAAATATATTGTTTTTCTAAAAACACATATTTTCTGTTCAATTGGTTTTTATTTTAATTTCTAATTAGTCGATGACCAATTAATTCAATTTAAAAACATGTGTCTACTATATTTTCATATTTTACGAAATCCATTTCATTCTCACCATTCCAACAACTATGTCACAATTGAATAATAATATTAAATATTTTTTATTCTGTTGTTTTGTGTAATAATAGATATCAAAGAAGTTAAATTTTAAAAAGAGACATACCATAAAATCTTGAGGTGTCACATTCTACCCTCATTCAGTAAAATTTTCCCTTGAAATTTGAAAGTTCACTTCAAAAATTAAATGTTGATACCTGATAATTTTATTTTTGAAATCCCACATTGTATATCGGGTTTATAAAAATGCCTTTTAAAAAACAGGTATAGAGAAATGTAAAGGTTGATTAAAATGTAAGATGACAAAATAGAGAACATTCATAACAATTTGGACATTGAAAATAAATATTACTATCATATTTCAATGGGGAGTGATAGAGATCATGGTCGTTAAAAATTATACCATCACAAAACATTATTTGGGTTCCGTTAAAATATCATTTATTTCTCAAAAATAAAAGTAATCTAATGGTGTTTTTTTCTTAAAATGCGTTTTCTAGATTTAAGGGTTACTTTTACTATCCTGAAAACTACATGAGAAAATAAACATAAATTATTCCTTTCCATGTCATAATATCATCTTATGTATGCGCTTCAATCTATCTAAACATCATTTATGAAACCAATGTATGGATATTCAAGATAAATTTTATGCCTGAATCATTTCGATCAAACGATCAATAAGTAATTATTTCACCCTTTAAATGTTTATTGTAACCAAAAATATAATCACATGTTACCAAATTTGATAAATCATACTTTAATCTTAATCAATTATATCCATAATACATTATATAAGTGGTTAACATTAAGACTTATCAAAAGTATGTCTATCCAAATTCGAAGAAAAAACCTTTAGAATAAAGGTACTGAATTTTCCAAAATCAACTTAACATAAGATTCACCCAAATAATTTAGGTCTTATTTTCATATAAAAAACATATTAATACCTTAATATCCTTTAAACCATTACGAAAACAAGTATTCTTCAAGAGTAAAATCCAACGTTGTTGAATATATTCCTAAAATCAAAATATATAATAATTCCACCATAATAAAAACCATCAGATCACTTACCACCTTCATGGTCTGCAAAACTATACCATAAACATATATTTATTATTATATAAAAAAACACATATTATTTAGTTATTTATCCCAAATAATATGTTTTTCAAAAGAGCAGCTTATAAAAAATCACTTCTCTTAGTTACATTAACTACTCATAACATGATTCCAATTATTTAAATAAGAAGCATTGTAGTACAATCCATATATATCTAATTATTATTATAACAATAGAATTATTTATAACACAATTAAACAACACATTTATTTAATCCCAACATGGCCATAATACTCATTCTTCTTTGTCTATGGTAGTAGCATAAACCTCACCACGATCCATTATTTTATTTTGGGGTATATTTTCTTACCCTTAAGATAGTAATTTTCATAGTATCCCATCTACATATAGTTGAAGCATTGTATGCTACCAAAATTTTTCTTACCATTTCAATCACAATAATAGTGGCCTTTATATAAACACTTTATAAATACTCCCATTCATTTAAATAACGTATAAGGGTGATTCTTCCCACAATTATCACTTGTGGGAAAATACTTCATTCTCTTCTTTCCATTATTCAGCTTTTTATTTTTTGTTCAATTGTTCATGAGATTCCCCCCAAATCCCTAATACATAGAAAATTATTTCTTTTTCTCATTTTCACACGATACTATATCCTCATATGGTGATAATTATTTGGAGATTTATTACCTTCGAAAGATTTGAATAAGACCATAAATATATATTTATTATTACACTTCAGATCATGTGTGTTGGTGAGGTTACCAATCCTTCTAAGAGGTTACATTTCTAAACATAGGCATAAAATAAATTAGGCATTGACTAGAAAAATACTTAACATAAATTAAAAAATTTATTTATAGATAATCTCAAAATCATAAAAATTGTTTCTTTGGGTACATATGTATATTTAATCCTTCATAAAGGGATGTAAAGAAAATATGAATTATCCTTCGAATATCACCTGAGAGTGTTAAACCAGGTGCATAGTAAGGTCTATTTTATTGTACCAGGATATACTGAGTCTTGCATGACAAAATATATTTGATTTTTTACCCCTATGTATATATTATTCTAGATCCACATCCACCCTTTGTATCTAGAAAAATATGTTTTTATAGGAAAACCCACATAATATTTACCATTAAAAAGTTATAGGATGTTCTTCTATGATTATCTATGATGTCTATATTATGATTATGTTTCCTAATATTTATTTTTTAAATCTAGATTTCAATGTTTCTACTTAACTTTCTATGATAGGAAATGTAAATACCCCGACCCCAGTAGCTCCAAGCCGGTGAATTTTTTTATTAAATTAGTATAATAAACATGAATTTCAGATCACAAATGACCAAATATATTTTTAGATTTGGAAAACCAGATATATAGATATGTTTTACATTATAAATTGAAAGGAAAAAACATATTAAGTATTTTTAAAGAATCCCTAAATTCATAGATTATCCCAGCAAGGCATTCATAATAAAAATCATCAGAACATGGGAGGAAATATTACATAGAAAATATGTGATATCAGATGCTCAGTAAGGGTAATATATATAGAATAATCTATCCTAAATTGTAATCCACGGTGAATAACTAGAAAAAAAAATCGTTAAATCATAATATTTAACATAATATAGAAGGTGTAAAAACTAATAAAATAATTCCATAAATAATTACATTAGAAAAAAAACATAACAATGGATGTTATTATAGTCGAATAAAAACATGAATTATAAATTTCTAATATCATAATGAGGTAATTCATCATACTGGAAATCTGAAACATACTTTTTATGCCTCTTCCAGCACATTTGAAAATAAATTATTATGTTCTAGGAGAAATCCATAAATTAAAATAAATGGGAAAGTCCTCGGTCAAGTCTATATATTTATATTTTTGTCTCATGAGACCTACTTATGCAATGAGGGTTTATAGTAGACCTTCAAAATCACTTACTATGTCCAATTCATTGCTCATATGAATGGGGTGAAACATAGAAAATATATATATAATAATTGTAAATAACTTTCCCAATTCCGTAGACATAATAAATGAATATAATATAGTTTATCATGAGTAAATAACTGATTAAAAAACGGTGTCTTATAATAGATTATGGACGGTACTTGAAAATGGGAAAGAAATTGGGAAGTTCCCTTAAATCATACATTCTTATAGGGAATAATTGAGAAGGTAACCTTATAAAACATGTATTATCCCATAAAATATAGTTTAAATTATTTAGATATGTCACGAATTTCCTTATCTAAGATGAGAGAAGAGACAAAAAATTCCTGAACCTTCCTTCTTGAAGATGAAAGAGAGATAATGACCCTCCACGAGTCCCACATTCAATAGGAACCAAAGTGGAAACTATCACCAAGGTTATATAATCTCACACAAAAAAGTAAATCATTACTCTTTCTATGTAAAAATATTTGGAGATTGGGTGGTAAGTCCCAAAAATCTCCAAATACTAAAAGAAAATGTGAAGAAAAAATCCAATCCCACATGCATGTTTATATTAAGAATATATAAGGTTAAAAAAAATTAAAGTAGAATATCAAATTAGAAGTGACTAAATAACAATAGAAACTAATCTCAACACACGATCTAGTAAATTCCATCATGGTCCTCTAAGCCCTCCCAAAAACCTGAAAATTGTGATACAGATGTTGGTTGAGTTTATAAGTATACCATGTAGGAAAAATAAATCCACCCATGCATAAGTGAGGGAACATACTAACATCCCTGGCAGAAAACAATAGAACCTCAAAGCACCTACCATGGAATACTAACCAGCCCAACCACAGAAAGCAAAACTCACTAAAATAACTCTAGTCAAGTAACGTAGTAGTATAAGAACATAGATATTTGGGTACCCTGAACCACTTTCTCACTGGTTAACTGCTCATCCCTAAAGGATAACTTCTTGATGCTACCCCTCTTCCCATACACAGTCCCACTTCCACAACCTGCCTGCACACTCTTGGGCCTCATACCACACAAAATACCACTTGCACACACATGTGCCACAACAACCACACCTCTCACCCAAAGACACCGGGGCATCATCACGAAAGGAACGTGGGAAAAAATCCTAGCCCGCAAACACACGGGCCTATCATCCACATAAAAAACCCTTGCATGAAGGATGTTGGTTTATGGTATGCCTCAATCCATTACAGTATTCTTGGATATACTCAAGCGGTAAAAACTAGAAGTGTGTGTGAGGAATAAAGTCAGCAACCAGTCATCCATCCTCACATCGGGATGTTGGGAAAGGCACCCTCCCACATTAAATGGGGGTTTATGGAAAATAGTTCTCAACAAGGGTGGGGTGTATTTAAAAATCAAAAAGAAGTAAAATTTTAACATATAGACAATAAAACACTCAACCTAACCTATGGGTTTCTAATGAAACAAACAACCCATATAGAACCAAATTTCTTTCTACCTCTATATGCACAACCACACTACAACCACTTCCAAAGAATAACCCAACATATTTTTCGTTTAACCAATTATCATATATTAATTTAGGGATTCAATTTATGTTATTCCTTCACTACCAGGAAACTACTGACCACAACTATACCAAATAAACAAGAATAAAAAAACTACAGTCCCACTACCCAACAACCCAAAGCCAAATTAACAGTCCACTCCCCAACAATCATTCTTTAAAATTACACCACCCATCCTCCTTTCACAACCCACCTCTACCACCCCACAACCCAACAATTCCTAGATGCAGTCTCACAACATATATGTTTATAACCACACTGTTGTCCCACTACCCAATGCCATTCTATGGCCACGACTGAAACAAAGGAGAATCATCTTCCTACAAGTCCAACTATTCGGAAATCAATCATCCTATAAAACCAAGATACCAAAACATCCCCTCGAATAACTCAAACAAAAATACCACAGAAACTAATATTAACCCACAACCCTATAGTACACACATACAACAACCTTCTCACAGAACCAACTCCTCTTTCTACCCCAATACCCAAAACAGTGATCCCAAGAACATCACCACACAACTCACAAAAAGTCAAAAAACTCAATAGAACACAACACCCATCCACAGCTTTTAATAGGATGTGTATATATATTTTGTTTTAACCAATATAGGTCCCCTAATTCAACTTAATTATAATCAGGGTGATCAAAAAACATGGTTAGTCCTGTGGCATACTCTTATTTAACCATGTTTATGTGGTTTAACTGTTTTTTATCATGTTACGGTCATTTATCAAATCAACGAATCAACATAGAACATCACTAGTGAACAAGAATACACCACCAGCGATCACGACATTCAAGAGGCATATACTCACAAAAATCCATCAATGAATCAAGATAACAAATAAAAAAGGCGATGAACATCAAACCACTCCCTTTTTGTTATTTTAATTACAACATTTATCTTTTGATCATATTTACTTATTATTTATTTCTATTATAAATAAATTTATTCAATTTTTCATCACAAGGAATCATTAGTACACCCCCCAGAATGATCCAAAAATAAACATAGATGGAAAAAGTAACTACTAGATTATCAAAGGATCGAAGTTCCTCCTTGCACCAAGAACAATCAATCGTGTGAGCAGCAGGGAATAACTCTAAGGAAACTAAGCAGGAGGGTCTTTATCATAGGTGAGTGTATCATCTGGTGAGGAAGGCTCTAGACTCACTAACCAAGAATGAAAATCACACTCCTCTGAATGGCCGAAGTCCTTTTTTTTATTTTATTATATATAATCCCCCTTTTAAGGGTTGAAGGGGAACCTATACATGACCCGTATGCCCAAGGCACAAGGCCCGACATGACCCGTAATACAGGAACTGAAGGCCTAGAGTCATACCATGCCCGAAACATGAACCATAGGACCAACCCACTAGAACTACCCTCCCCAACTTTTTGAATCATTGATATCCTTTAGCTCCCCACTTGCTTTGTTGATCGGCTAGCATTTCCCCATACAAAGTTGCACGGTTTCTGGTCCCGATGGCAGTTGCCATACTCTCTCATTCTTCCAATCCTGTTAGCTCTTCTTCTGGTGACTGCTATTGGTGCTCTGATCCTCTTCTGGGGTCTGTTCTGTGTGAACTAGGCAACTTCATGGTCTTAAATAGCCCGAAGGCCCTGTGGCCTGACGACCTTTGATGGCCCGAAGGCCCTAGAGACCCGTAGGCCCAAACTGGTGGCCCGAAAGCCCAAATCGTGTTAAAGGAAGAGCTATTTCCAAAAGACATTAATGTGGGATCTTGGTAAGGATCATGTAGTTTGGGTATCTTAAATCACCCAACACGTTAGGATATTTGAAGATATAATTAATACCTATTGAAAATCAAATAAAAATCCTCAAAGAAGGCTTTAAACATGGTTTACATCAAATAAAATGTAAGAGTGGGGAAACTGGAAAACTTGGGAAAAACTGTGAAAAAAGAAAATGAGTCATCGATGGGTGTGTCCCCAATGCTGATCCATCGATGGGTGAGCTACCGACATGACCTACCAACGACACTCCACCAACGCAACGACCTTCCGACCCCCTGAACTACCAATATTGATGCACTCAACTCACCAATGTCGATGTCGCAGAACCACCGATGGCGATGCCCCTGACTCATTAATGTTCATTCCCCTGAATCACCAATGTTGAATCCCCTAGAAATCCAAAACACTAACATACAGACACAATAACATTCTGAATCTGACTCTTAGATTCACTAATGGAAAACTGAAAAAACAAGAAAAATCTTGACAAAGCCACAATTTCCTCCCCGAACACCCTATACACAGGTTTATAATAGATGGAGGACCTAGGTAAATTCATTTTATGAAATAAGATACCTCTCAAACTATTCTCATCCTCAATAATTCCAAACAAATCCCCAAGAATATGGGACTGAAAACCCACGCCTTGAGATACCTCTTAGGTTAAAACAACATTCTTTTTTTTTAATATTGATTGAAAACCAATACATCCCAAAACAACTCCTTATCATCTATCTAATAAACAACTATAAAAATTCTAAGGCCCCACAATGCCTCAAACAACCATGAAAAACCCAAAGTCCAAACCATTAAAACACATGTATTAGGGAGGTCCTTATTTAATATCAAGATACAATCCAATTTGGGTGGAATTGTATCACCCTCATGGGAATAATCGCATTCGCATTGAAGCGTCTTTATTAGGGATCAGGATCCCTCCTCCCCATAGTCAAGAAATTTCACAAAAAAATCAAATAACATGGAAACAATGTATCGTACAACAAGATATGTCAAACCTTACATCCTAAGAAAGGTACAAATGAAGACATGAGAGAAAACTCAGAATATCTCTAGGTACTAGGCATGCATATGTTCTTCTCACTCTTAAGTACTCTCCTCAAGGCCACTATCCCTACATAACACATGAATCAAAAGAATGGTATTCCAACTAAACAACTTCTCCTTACAATCCTCTATTATTAATGGTTGATTCACGAAAGTCGCGTTGTCCTCGAAATCCAACTCTCCCCAAAATTGGATGTGGGAGTAATCATGTAGATACCAATGAAGCTGACAAACATGAATAACGGTGTGGATCCTCTTCAACTTCAGTGGAAATGTAAGGAGATATGCCACCTCACTAACTCATACCAACACCTCAAAAGATCTGATGAACCTAGGAGAAATTGTTCTTCCTCTGCCAAACATCTACTATTCACAATGGGGGGAGAACTTCAAGAACACGTGATTCCCAACCTCAAACTCCAAGGGCCTCATTTTGTGATCAACACTAATTTCTTTAGGTACTGAGCCACATTTATCCTCTCACTCACAAGATGAACCTTCTCTATTGTGCTCTGTACTATCTCTAGTTCAAGAAGGCATGCTGCCCCTACCTTTGTCCAGCATATGGATGAGCGACATGGTCTTCCATAAAAGGCTTTGAAAAGTTCCATTCAAATTGTAGAGTGATAGTTATTATTGTTGGAAAACTCTTCTAAGGGAATGTTTTATAACCATGATCCTCCGAATTCTAGAACACACTCACATAGCACATCCTCTAATGTCATGATGGTCCTCTCTGTGTTCTCATCCATCTAAGGGTGGAAAGCAGTGCTAAGGCGTAGCTGGGTGCTAATGGAATGCTGAAATATCCTCTAGACTCATGATGAATTTGTTTCCCTGAACCAAGGCAATGGATCTTGGAACTCCATAAAGTAGTACCCCCTCATCCCAATACCTCTACGCTTTGACACCCACAGAGCTCGACTCCTTGATCTCCAAGAAGTGAGATGACTTCTTTAACCGGTCCACCACTACCCAAAGAGAATCTCATCCTCCCTGGGCCCTTGGTAATATTGTTACAATATAAGTTGAAATCTCATCCCACTTACACTTGGGAACAATTAAGGGCTGCAACGGACTATCGGGGATATAGTTCTTGGCCGTCACCTACTACCACACTAAGCACCTTGCCTCAAACTCTACCACGAGCCTCTGCACCCTAAGCCACAAAAACTATTCCCTCAAGCCTCAATGCATCTTAGAGACTCATGTACGCACCACCATGGGTGAGATATGGAACTCAAGGAGAACTAAATCATGCATCACCATTGGGAAAAACAGCTTCCCACATGATAACATCCAATTCTGTAAATTCTTCGACCATCTTTCTAGAGAATCACCCTGGACAAAGAAATCACACATCACTTCAGTCTTTGAGTCTCCCCACAATGACACCTCCACCAACTGCATTAAGGAAGACTGTAATTTAATTTGAAACGGATAGAATCTACCAATGTCCTCACTAGCATCCGAGTTCAAAGCGGCCAACTCCTCCATTGACTTTCAAGTATTTTTGGATTCCTCAACTAACTTTTTATGAAACATCTTGATCAATTCATCAGCCAACAAATTCCCATTCCCTGAGGTTTAAGATATTTTGAAGGTTTAATCCCAGATGAACTCCATCCACCTTCATTTCCAAAAGTTGAGGACTCATTGGGAAAAGATGTACCTCAAACTCTTGTGATCCATGATGAAAAAAAATCTCTCCCTAACGAGGAAATTTTGCTAAAAATTTAGTGAAAACACAACCAATGCAAGATCAAGATAATTGGTGGAATTGTTACATTCAATAAAAAATAATTTCCTAGACCCGTAAGAGATTACTCCTCACTACTTCATCAGCACACATCCCAATACTTTGATGGAAGCATCACATAACACCGAGAACATCACCCCTACCTATAATAACCTATGCACTAGGGAACAGACCAAATTCCCCTTCAAGTAGCTGAAATCTTCCTGACACTGCTCACCCTACATGAAGGCCTGTTATTTTTTAGTCAAAGCTGTCAATGGAGTAGCAACAATTGAGAAGTGAGGTTGAAACCTCATATAATAGCATGCTAGTCCCATGAAACTACAATCTTCCACCACATTTTTGTCTACTTCCGATAAAAAAATTTCCTCAACCATTGACGGGTCCACTACTATTCCTTTCTAAGACACCACATTTCCATGTAAGTGAACCTATTGTGTCCCGAACATTCACTTGGATAACATTCTATAGAGCTGGTGGTGTCATATGACCTTCAATGCAGTCCGTAGATGCTCGATGTTCTCCTCTTATGACCTTTACAAGACAAGGATTTCATTTATGAACATGATGATGAAACGGTCTAGAAACTCATATAAAATAGATTTATGAGCCCCATGAACACAGTTGGTGCATTCGTGACACCGAAGGTCGGGACCACGAAACCGAAGTACACATTTCTTCACCTGAAAGTATCCTTCAAGATTTATCCCTCCTTCACCCTCAACTAGTGATATCCTGACCATAGGTCTCTCTTATAGAACCAACCTTATCTCTTCAACTGGTCTACAAGATTGTCGATCCTTGGAAGAAGGAAACAGTTCATGATTATCACCTAGTTCAGTCTCTGGTAGTCTATACCCAATATTAGGCCATTGTACACCTTCTTCCCTAACAAGACTTGAGTACCCCATTATGAAATAGTTGGAAAAATAAAACCCTTATTCTTATAGTCATTAACCATATTCCAAAAATCCCGCTACTTAGAAGGTTCCATCCAATATGTATCTATCAAAATTGGATGGGCACCAGATTTTATGTCTATTCTGAACACAACATCACATAAAGGGGGTCGAGTCACAACCTTTTTAGGGAAGAAATCTAGGAACTCAATGATAACCCTCAAAACATCCACCATTTCAGTATCTATTGATTATACTAACAGCTCTTCCAATAAATAAAGAAGAGGCTACACACACCAGTTACCCTCTTGACATCTACCATTTCCCACAAAATCTACATGTTGTCCACCCATATCTGAGAATAAAAAACTTCTAATGAATAATTCCATAATAGTGTGATCAAAAAATGACTAGTATATTCCTATGATGACATTTTATGGTTGCATCTATAGTTGAAGAATATCCCCACTGGACTGATGTAGCCCCAACATCAGTCTACATCCTCGAAAAACATAGAATATACTGGTCTGAACTCCAACTGGCATAATCAACACCAAGGGAACATAAAGTTTCTCTATATCTAGACCCAGGTCATGGATTAGACTGGGTGTAACAAAGGTGCATGAAGCTTCTAAATCAAACAAAGAACAGACAATAGTACTAAAAAGTCTAGTCGTACCTCGAATAACCTCTAGACCTAATAGAACTAATACCTTTTCATATTTTAACTACCACACCCATTTTCTCTACCCATATAATATCGATTGCTGCCCAGAACATTCCCTAATTGAGGTCCCTGAGGAGAACCCTAGGTTTAGCCTCCCCCATCACTGTCTACCCTTGGTGGAGTGGGAGCTCACTGCCCCTGCTGCTAGAAGGGTCTGACTGAAAAAAATTGCTCTAGAGGTGGATGTTTAACCTCCCCACACCCACTGAATGGTTCGTGAACTAGGAAATGGTTCCAAATATTTCTATGGACTCCACAGACAATGAAGTTCAGTCCCATGAAAATGAGGAAAGTTTGAGGACAATGAAATCAAAATTGGAACTGTTGAAGCCTACTTCTCAGTGGTCAAAACTTGAGAGGTCCTTAAACTAGAGACCTACAACTGATAGGTTTCCCCTTTGAAAAACTTTTCTAAATCCCCTCTCACGGAATACCTCCCAGTGATTGCATCATTTCTACTACGACAACCTTCAACTGAACCTTTAAGTATGTCAGTAGAGTGAAAGGAGTAACAATATACTGTAGAGATGTTCGATGTTCCTCCTCAAAGAATCTTACTCAGGACTCCTCATCCCAAAAGAGATCTAGTGCGATTTGTAGGAGATCGATGAACATAATCACTAGTTATCTTACTGACATTCTCCCCTACTAGAGGGGGAGTAGCTCTTACCTCTTCACGACCTTAATCGTGGAAGAGAGGAATTTTATCAGAAACTTCTCCTCAAAGTTATCCCACAAAACATCAGTTTCCTTCCTCTCCCCGAGGTAAATCATCCACTACTAATATGTTTCTTCTCATATCTATCTCACTTATAAAGGGACCCAGTACTCTGGTAGGGGCCGAATCAAGCTGAAGGCAATTACCAGTTCCTTGAGCCAACTGTCAGCCTTCATGTCTGAGACCTTTCCCTCATAATTCCCTAGAGTCTGCCATTCGAAAGAATGAAGCATCGTTTACCCATGTTAAACTTCCTCCTATCGATTGGCCCTCCTTAGATCATCCAGGTAAACCTAATATGCCTCTACTTCTCATTACACATGTGGGGGACATCCAGGTTCAATAGATGAAAAAGGAAATAAAAAACAGCTAAGCCCGAGTACTAAGGAAATTTTATATTAAATTTCTCTTAACTATTCATTTATATAAATTCCCATAAAACTAAATACAAACAAGAAAAAAAGTCATTAGGATTCATATACCATTCCTGGGGTATCTACCCTGTAATTGGTGTAGCCTCACTTGATTGTTTAGTAGGTCTGGAGTCCTTGCATCGTATCTCGGGGGTCCCAAAAATCTCGTGTCCTAGATGGACTTCCCAATCCTATTTCATGCACCAAGATTACCTAAAATTATTTTCCTAACATCCCTTGCAATCCCCATTATTCCTAACTTCGAACTCATCCTACCTCTTAAACTCCCAAAACAACCTCGTACTCTATTTCCATTTTGTCATGACCCGCCATCTCCAAGATGAGGGAAGGGATAACAGCTTATAGAACCATCATTAATCAAGATGAAGGGTAGATAATGACCCCTAGTCCTGCCTTCAATAGGCCCCAGAGTGGAGAATATCACCAAGGGTATAGAGTCTCACCCAAATATGGAAGGCATTACCCATTATATAGAACATGATTGGGAGATAGGATGGTATGTCAAAAGAAAGTCAAAATACTAAAAGTAAAAGGAAATGCAAATTCCAATCCCATGTGAATGTTCAAATAAAGATCATATTTGGTACAAAAAAACTCTAATGTAATGTACTAAAAGAAAATATACTATGAATCAACAACAACTAATTCTAACACCCGAGCTATTAAACACTTGCACGGTCCTCAATGTCCTCCCAGAAACATGAAAACAGTGTTACAAATGTAGGGTAAGTATACAATTATACCTAGTATTAAAACTAAATCCACCCATGCACAAGTGTGGGAACATACTAACACACCCTTGAGAAAATAGTAGAACCTTAAAGAACCTACTATGGAATACTAACCAATCAAGCCTAACAGCTAACATCTTGACCCTACCACTCTTTTCATACCTAGTTCCACTGCCAAAACCCACACACACACACTTGGGCATCAAACCACACACAATCCCGCCCATAGACACCTGGTCCACAATAACCACACCACTCACACGAAGACACTTGGGCCTTATCTTGAAGACCCTTAGGAAAACAATCCTTGCTCCCAAACACCTAGGACTATCATCCACAACAAACCCTTGCCTGAATGATATTCGGATATGGAAATCCTCAATCCATTACATCATGCCCGTATTTTCTCGATTGGTAAGAACTGGAAGAGGGTGGAAGGAAGAATATTAGCAAGCAGCCATCCATCCTCCCACCAGGATGTTGGTAATGACCCCTTCCCCCATAAAATTGAGGTGTTTGGAATTTAGTTCTCAACAATGGTGGGGTTCATATAGAAATGACAATGAACTATAGTTTATACATATAGAATAAAAACCCAGCCCAACCTATGGATTTTGAAAAAAAATCAACTCATACAGAACCATAGTTTCTACTACCCCTATATGCACAACCACACAACAACCACTTCCAAAGAATAACCCAACACCTTTTTCATTTAACAACTTTTCATTTATTAATTTAGCGATTGACTTTATGTTACTCTAGCACTATCGAGCCACTACTAACCACAACTATTACAAAAAAACATGAAAAACCAAATTGTAGTCCCACTACACAACAACAAAACCAAAATTAATGTCCACTACACAATAATCATTATTAAAAATTTTACCACAAAATCATCCTTTCACAACCCATCTCCACAACCCCTCTTCCCAACAACTCCAAGATATAGTCCCTTTACATACAAGTTTATAACCACCTCGCTGTCCCACTTCCCAATGTCGTTTGATGGCCATGACACAAACAATGGAAATGTAGTTGCCTACAAGTCTATCCATTCCACAATCTACCAGTATCTCAAACTGGGATACCAACACATCCCCAGTACTCCCCCACACACAAAGCCAACAATACCTACTATTTACCCACAACCCTTCTATACACACATACAAAAACCTTCTCATGGAACCAAATACTCTTTGTACAGATATACCCACAACTGCGCTCCAAACAGAAGCACCACACAACTCACACAAAGTCACATAACTCAACAGAACACAACACTTGGCCACACCTATCAATAGTATGTGTATATATATTTGGATTTAAACATAAGTGGTTTTTTAATTTCACAAAAAATTTACTGAGGTGATCACACAATAGGTTTGATACAAAAGAATCCATTTATTTAACCAAATATATATTGTTTAATAATTTTTTAATGCCACACCCATTTATCAAAGCATCACTACAAAGAAAAACATCACCAGTGAAAAATAAAATACCACCAATATTCATGCTTTTCAAAAGGCATGTAGTCACACAAATCCATAGAAGAATCACATATAAAAAATAAAACATTCGATCAATATAATACAACTCCCTTCCCATTATTTTAATTAACCGTGTTATCTTTTGATCATATTTACTTCTTATTTATATCTTTTTTTAAGAAATGTATTCATCCATTACTTACAAGGAATCATTAGTACACCCACCCTACATGATGCAAAAATATATAGGGATTTATAAATCCATAACATATGATCAAAGGATCGATGTTCATCTTTCACCATGAATAGGCGATCATGTGAGTTGGAAGGAAGAACTGTAAGGAAACTAAGAAATAGTTGATTTAGAACTGGGGAACGACTCTTCTGAGGAGGAAGGATCTAGGTGCACTCATACAGAATTAAAAACATACTTGAAAGGAGGGATCCCATCTTTGAATAACCAAATCATATATTAATGGAAAAGTAGTATCCAAAAGTATTTCACATGGGATCGTGGTAAAGATCACACGATTTGGGTATATTAAATCATTTTAGACGACATGATATTTAAATATATAATAAATCATCTTTAAAACTCCATGAAAAATTCCCAATGAAGGATTTATACATTTTTTAAGTCAAATAAAATGTAAGAGGGGTGAAACTGGAAAATTAATGAAAAACATGGAAAAATAAAAATGAGTCACCGATGGGTGAGTCACAGACACTGAGCCGTAGACAGGCGATTTAAGGATGAAACCTATCGATGATAAGCCACTGAAAATGATCCACCGACGCCATAACCTACCGACACTAATTCCCTTTAATCATTATTGCTGATTCCCCTGACCCATCGATGTCGATGCCCCTGACTCATCGATGTTGATGCCCCCAACTCACTGATGCGGACGCCCCTAGAATGCTGATGCACTGACATGCTGATACACTGACATGTCGATGCATTGAAATGCAGATGCACTGACATGGTGACACACAGACATGATGACTCCAGCACCCTATGTCATCAATGGAAAACTGGAAAAACTAGAAAACTCTTAAAAGAAGCCACCATTTCCTCCTAGAACACCCTACACTTTGGTTTTTCAAAAAGGAAGGGCCTAGGTAAATATAGGTTACTACAAGATATATGAGTTTGAAAAAAAATAGAAAAAATTTATAAGAAATATATAAAATTAATTATGAATAACATTGGGGTGAAGAGTGAAATTATGTACCTCGAATTAAAAATGGATGTTTAAGAATAAACACTTACTACATTGTAATCAATCAAATCGTGTTCCCCAAAAAAATTAATAATAATACAATTTAATACTGAATAATATAAATGTAAAGTGATTAAGGTAATTATATATCAAATTTTATTATACATACCCCAAAAACAAAAATACGTTCTGAATAAGGTAAATCTCACATAAATAAAAGTGAGATGAGAAACCCCTTACCTTATATCTGAAATCATTGTGTGCTAGTACATAGCCTCGGAAACTATATTAATTAATAATTTAATTCATAACCCATTAAATATTTATTTTATTTTGTATTTTTTTAAGTTAATTTATGTCCTTTTTGAGGAGTCATAAGATTCATTTTCATCATATGGTATTGTTTATTTACTTGGTTTTCCTGATTGGTTCACTAGTAAAAATGTATAAAGTTCATCTAAAAATGAGATTAATTAACAATAATTAAAATTATATGTTATTAATGAAATTATATAATATTAAATGGACTTATATATAAATATATATATAGTTTTTTCATATATGAGTATTAATCAGTAGATAAAACGTTAATGATTAATGTTGGTTTATTTGGGTGAATTTTCGATTATAACGAATTATTTTTGTTTTATTAATTATTATTATGTATATATACTGGTTACAGAACATCATAAGACTTATAATATGATTAGATAAATTAATTTAATCATAATAATGGTTTTATTACCAGCCTTGAAGGTGTTGATAGAATATTAAAAGGCATCATCAACGATGGTGGTAAATCGCCACATCACGGATGATATTTTCATTTATAGAATAAAACCAAGATAAAAAAGTGTATAGATGGTGGATTTTCAATTAAATGAACAAAATTATAGTATATATAATATACTGGAGTTATCATTCCTGTTTTTATAGAGTATTTGAGTTAAGGATAAGTAAATAAATTAAAATGAAAAGAAAATAACAGAAAACAAAGAGGATTTTACCTCTTGAATTTATTCTCTTTAAGAACCTCCTTAAGGGGATTGGGATTGGTCTTATGGTGATGACAATTATCTTGTATGAATTAAAGATACATTGACATATGATTAGGAAATAACTGGACATGCCTCAAGGATTAATAGGTTTGAGTAGAAGAGGTGGTGAGGGGTGGTATTTATAGTGGAGGAGAGGGGTGTTTTCTCATTATTTTATTCATTAGTTTACTATTTTTCCCTAATATTATGAATTTTTCGAGAATTACCGCTAAATATATTAAAATAATGAATGATGTATTGAGATTATGGGTGTATATCATCCATACATCATCTAATATTAAATAAATAATGTATTTAACTTATACCTTAAATTATTGTATTTCTCTATTCATTAATAATTCAACTATTTTAGAAAAATACAAAAAATTAACCATAACAATTTTTTCATGTATAATTTTAAAATTATTATCACTTTATGAAAATAATATTTGGAATATTATAAATTCAATTTTTATTTAAAGTCATCATTTACTCAAAAAAATACAATTTTTAAAATTATAATTCATTTTATAACAAATTTAAAAATTAATTAACGTCTCATAAATTATTGTTATAAAATTAAGAAAAAATATTAATTTATGATTCTATTTTAATAAAATAAATTTTATTTTAAAACACTCGATTAATTAAAAAAGATAAAATAAATATTTATGTTTATAAAAAAATAAACACTTAATTATTAATTTTTAAAATATTTTGTTTCTTGAACTATGATATAATTATATCATGTTACCATATATAATATTTCTAAAAACTATTTATACCTTAATTGGTAATTTTTCTATATAATCATAAATAGATAATTAATATTATGAAAATGATAGTTTTATAAAAATTCAGATTTTTAACTATTAACTAGAAAATAAATATATTAAAAAAGTATCAAAATTTAATTATATAATAATTTTGAAATTATGATTTTATAAGTTCTGCTAATTTTTTTGTTTAATTTATAAACATAAAAAAATTAGTTTTTAAAAAATGAACCATAAAATGAACGCTAAATTTTATTTTAAAAATTATATATTCTAATTCTTAAATTTTGATTTGTTCTTATCTTAAACACATAAAAAATAATATATTTAATTTTAAAAAAATATTAAATAATAAATTTCTGTAAGATATTTCAATAATAGTGCGTAATTTATTTTCTTAAGATAAAATACCATTGTGACCATAAATATATTTCTTCATAAAAACACATCATTTTTGTTCAATTGGTTTTTTTATAATTATTTGGCAAGTAATGAATTAGTTCTATAAACATGTCTAAATAATATTTTTATAATTTACATAAACCCATTCATTCCTTCCAATCCAATTACTTGGTCACAATCTAATTATAATATTTGATAATTTGTTTTTGCTCGGTGTTTTGTGTAATGTAAGTTATTGAAGAAGTTAATGTTTAAAAAGTGGCATACCGTAAAATGCATGGGTGTTTCAAGTACCATTTTTAGGAAATTTATAGGATAATCTGAAGACTAAATATTGTTTATAGATTTATTAATATAGGAATAAAATTCCACATGATAATATGATATCTGTTCATTTTTCACAAAGGTTCTTGGTATTCCTAATTATTTTAAAGAAACTAGACATTTGGATTCTTAGGTTATATTCCATAAGTATTTTTATTTCAAAATAATGTAATACCACTTGTTTAAGTCATTGGTATCTATAAGAAATAGGTTGGGATTCAATAAATAATACAATGGGATTATCTTAGGATATCCTTTGTGTACTAGTAATTTTATCCTCACTTAATAATTTATTTGTAGGAGTTTCTATAAGAACATGACTTTTAAGTATATTGGGATGTATTAAGGATGGTTATACCTCAATGGAATGTCATAATTTTTTTTCCTATAGATACGTTTTTCCTTATCCATAGATGGTATAAATCCATTAAAAACATCATAAAAACTCAAAAATGTATTGCAATTAGAGTGTTTATAAAATCGACACTAGTAAAAGTAATGTGACTATATTAAGGAATTTTTTTAATATATACATTAGTATCATATTGTGGTGGATGGGTATACTAAAATAATATTTACCCATAAAAAAATATGTTTTCCATAAAGCCTATGGTATAAAACCTATGGGGAGGATCCTCACTCAACACTTTGTGGGGATACTGAACTAAATAATGTGAAAAATCATAAATTAGAAGGGTTTTAATTATCATTTTGTTTTATAATAACTATTATAAATAGTGTTCTTTCGTTGATTTTGGTTAATATGTTATATTTCCATTGATTTCCTAATTTGGTCCTCATACATATAGTACCCATCCCAAATGAATTATTTTAGGAGTCATATCATGAGGGTTTGTTCCAATATATGATTTGTTCTTTCGTGGAAAGCTATTTTTTAAGGTGGTATTAATATAAAAAATACATGAATGCATTAATAATATGTAGAATATTATGGTCTCAGATTATTTTGTAGGATAGTCACTGTGGTATATCTATACCAAGTCAAAGTATTAATGTGTTTTCGAGGTTATTTGGGTTGATGGGTGACATTATCTTCCATATAGAAGAGCTTTCAGAACATCTTTCTTACACCCATTTAATATTCTATATGTATATTCATGCATGGGGACATATTATTTTGGCCAAACAACTAGTTAGAAAATTATATTTTCTTCTATAGTGTCCACATCTTGGTATGAAGGTAAGTTATTATAAAGATCATTTATGATTTACTAATGTAGTTCTTGAAGGAGATTATAAGAAGATGTTTTACAATTTAGATTGGGGGATGAACATGACTGATCCATTTTCACACTTTCACGTTCATGTATATTTTCCATAGAAAATAACTAAAAATAATAATAAAAATTCCCTAGATATAATTTCCTTATCCTATAAAGACTTATAATCCTATAAAAATATTCACTTCAAGTGTACAGCTAATGTAAATTATATATTTTTTCTAACAATATGGTCCAATTAAATAGTATTCAGATGCTGTATAAATTAAATTGATGCACCAACAATACCTCAGAGTCCTTAGAGAATTTATTTTTAAAAGTATAATGGTAATTATTCATTTATAATAACCTAGGTAGCTTTATGGGGGTTCCATTTTTTCATGACACTATAGATAAGTTCATGGAAACTAGGTATCATATTGTGGATGTAAAATCTTTGGAAAATAATACTCATGGTTTGGAATTTTTAGTATGATTATGGGTATTCTCAAAGGCTTGTAATGAGGAAAAAAATCAACGTTCCCTTGTTAATGAATAATATTTTAAACTACTTTTGTTATATTGTGGGAAGAGATGGGGTATTTATCTAAGGTAATATTTACATATTCTAACTCAAGTATTCCTCACATCGATATTTGTTATATCTAAGAAGGTAGTTCTAATGGTGTAAAATGTTGAATGATTAGATTAGAGGACCTGGATAGTGGGATTAAGATTAATAATTTTATTGCATTTAATGATGGTATCATATGAGGTGGATGCATCATTCTTGTCACACACGTTTTGGTGGTGTTTTATTTTAGTTATTAAGATGGAAAAGGGTAACCTAATCATAACAAAAGTCTTGGATATGTTTAGTGTCTTCCTCATCTATAGATGCTTCAATATCATCTTATTATGTATGGAATTAGTCTCAAATCAATTATTGAATTCTATTATATGTCCAAAAGCAACCCACTTTTCCATCCTTTATATTTTTAGGGAATGGAATAGAAATATAGTTCATTAGTCGGTGACATGGCCCAAATGAAAATAGGGTGAAAAATATTCTTCTTCTTTGTCTCCCAATGAAAATTATAAATGCTCGTCGTAACTTTTATTGAGCAGTATGTCCCTTCTTATGAACTGTAACATCATAATAGATGGGGAATTTCTTATGATAATCTATTTTATATTCCTATGAAATTAATTTAGTATTTTCTTTTAAAAAATAATTATTTAATTAGTATAAATATAACGATTACATGAAAAAAGTGTTGTTGAAATATTTAATAATCAATTAATCAAAACTTATAAAAAAAATTTAATACACAAATAAAATAAAAATACATAAAAAATAAATTTCCCATTATGAATATATATTTCTGATCTACAAGAATATAATATAAAGACTTTAGATCATGGGGGGATTGATCATAGTATTGCGATTTGAAAGTGATATTTTCCCCTGGCATAAGAATAGGTGGAATTATAACAGAAAAAGTTGATGTTTTTAATGGATTGTATAGAATAATTATATCTATTACTTATTTACATAATAGAAAATTAATAGACTAATCATGAAATGTTCCAATATGCATTATATTTTTGTGTGTGGGTCTCTTGATATAGAAATAGTTTCTAGAATTTCAAGTCCACCAAAACTGTTAACTTTCACTTTATATAGTGCATGACCTTTAATATATAACTTTTCCATAATTTGATCCTTAATAAATTATGTAATATCGCTATACCTTATTATGATTCATAGAAATAAATATTGTGTATTATCTTCATTTTATTTATATCCACTAACTAAATAAAAAATACTTCATCTTTTCTTATGATTTATTTTAATTATTGTTCAAATATTCTATTTACTCCTTTTTAGATTCATTAATCATACATTCAAATGGTATTAAAGGATCTATTAGGTGTTTCAAAAAATACTAAAATTATATCATCATCATAAAATATTACTTGATATAATTAAAATATTTCTTAAAAACTCTAACAAATTATTAGTAAACATATTTATATTCACACAAACTACATGTTATCCTCTTTCAGAAGATTCATATTCTGAATATCTATATTCAAAATTTATATCAAAATCATTGTAAATGTGATTAATTTTAGTATGACTTATTTAAAGTAGTTGATACCAATCTTAAAATATCTTATTATTATTAGTAACTTCAAAAAATCATGTAGAAAAATATCATTACATATAAGAATCAAACAACTATGAATGACACTTTTACATTCACTTCTCTTGTGAGATCATTCTTTATATCTGATATATTTTATAAATTTGTAGTATCGCATTATGTTTTTTTTTTTTGATATTTTCATAAATATTAAATATAGAATCAAAATAATTTATATTTTATTTTTTCTTGCAAGTTTAATTTAATTTTTTGATAATTTAATTTTAATTACTTATATCAACAGGTTGACTCACCTTTCATTAAAATATTTTTGTTATGATATGCTACTTTAATTATTTATAATATAACATAAAATCCATATTAAATTTTATATTATAAAATTATTTATTTGAAATTTAATTTCCCATTGAATCATATAACTCATTCATATATTCTTCCAATCCAACATTAAATTCATGTAATTTATCTTTATACTATTGTAATTCAAAGAATATTTCAGGGGAAAATTGGGGTATTTTTTTATTAAATAGAATATTCCATAATAGGAGAGGTAATATTGTTATATAATAGAACTATTGACTTATTTATAGATATATCACTCACATCATATTAAACATAATCAAAAAAATCTATTTCATGATCTAGTATCGCATCTTTCTAAATTGAATTAGTTCTTTTTCAAAATCTATTTTAACTCATTCACCATATTTTTTAACTCCATATTTCAAAATTTCAATCTAATAATTATCAATTTCATGCCTATTTTTTTCAATATTCCATTAAACATAATCGCCAACTCCATAATTAATTATACTAATATATTCTCTTTCAAATTTAACTTTATCATTTATATCAGCTTTATCATAACTAAAAAAATCTCTTGATGATTTTCAATGAAATCACTATCAAAAGCAGTATAAATTTCAAAAATAAAGTAATTTATTCCAGTTTTTTGTCTTTATCAACCTCAATAGGTTATTTCCATATAAAAAATTATTAAATTTCTCATTTAATTAATTTTCATATATTATATTAGAAGTCTCACCAACTACTATTTTCTTCATTTTTGTTTCAAACTGTTCAAATGCAGTATTATCTTTTGTTGTCTCCTCTCCACTCTAGAAGATATTTAATCTAATTTATCAATATCATAATCATAATCTTCATCACCAACAACATAATTTTTATTTTAAACCTCTAATATGTTTTGAGATTCATTCCATGTAAAAGAAATTTTTTTCAAAACTCTAATAGATATAGTTTTATAAGGATGATAATTTCAATTAGTCTTTTCCTACACATGAGATTCAAACTGGGTGGCGGGGACTCTAAATGTTCTTCTAAGATACCCAGGATTAAATCCTAGTAGAGGAATATTTTTGAGATATTGCAGCATTACTATAGTAATTACTGTTAAAAAATGTAGCAGCTTGAACTATTTATCCATTTCATCCTTTGGGTCACTGGTTGAACCTTGAGTCATTAAGGCCGATAGGAAACCCAAGGTCTTCGGGATAGTATGGATTTGAGACCCCCTCATGGCCTTCAAGACACCTCATGGACTTTGGATCACATGAAGTGTAGATAAATCAAAAAAGAATCTACAAAGAACTAGCTATATATTAGAATTTAGAAAATGTGCATTAACCAAAAAAAGATAGCTGGATTTGAATGTTTGAGAGGGTATCGAATTTTTCATTGGTACCAAGAATGTTAATATTTTAATGAGACCATTAGCTGAATATAAATGAGAAGATAGAGAGTCGACATACTGATATAGATGCTGGGGAGGGTCAGTTCCATGTAAACATTGTCTGAGATGAAATCATCCATGTCTATTGAATCATTTAATTTTTCACCAGGACAACAGGCTGTGTAAGTGTAACAAACCAAGATTTTATAAGATATATTCTTTTTAATTTTTTTCATATCAATTGTTGTACGCTACACCAAGATTATCATGCACTATAAGAAATACCTTATTAGCTTGCAGTACACGCAACACTAATCTTGGATCGTTTTACACACAATTTCAAGTTTGTTTGATAGTAGTTATTCTACGCAACATTGAGGGTATATATATATATTTATATTCAATATATAAATGAAATATGGTTGGATTTTTTTATACTCAACAACAAAGGAGTCTTTCACTACACACAACCCTGACTTGGCTTTCATTTCACACAATCGCAACCTTCTTCAATAGCGTGTGTTGTACGCAATACCAGGTTTCACTAAACAATGATATATTATTATAATATTATTATAAACTAGCTGTTATGAATAGTAGAAAATATATTTTTAATTTAAGACATTATAATTCATCTTACACATTTTATAGAACATGATATGAGATAAAAATAAATTTTTTGGGTAAAATAAGTATTTTTCAAAAAATGCAGTTTTGCCGCCTTTTGATGGAGCCCCCATTTTAAATATAATTTTTGACAAGTTTATAACTTAATTTTTACAAAATTAACTTCTTCTTTTGAATCTGGATATAAAAATTTACATTGGATGATGTTTTGATATTTTTCTCATAACTTTCATATTTTAATAAATAGTAAAAACGCAATATATTTTAATTAAAAACAACTTTTTTCATCGTAATAATTTATAGGGTTAAATTATAATATTTAATGGTTTTAAAGTATTAATAGAATATATTTTTACCATTTAATATAATTTATGTCAAAATCATTGAATTTACATTGATTTCATAGGTAAAATCATTTCAATCTTTGGCAATGTTTTAACTTTTAAAACTCATTTTCTTAACAACAGGAATAATTTTAAATTAATTTCTGAAACTTTTTTTGTATTGAATTTATAATAAAGGACTCCATATTTGGAATCAATGGGTCCAAATTATGTTAATAGACTACTTTTTATTTTTGGGCATTATGAATAGTAACTACGGTAAATTTTATTTACCATCGTAAATGGTAAATCTTGTAATTAAGGGTAAATATAAAATTATAAAATTACCCTAACACTTGTATTAATATAATTGGATGCTTATATTTAGTCCTAAGGCATATTTTTGTCGAAATGGAATCCATTGGAACCCACTTGAAGGTGATTAAGACCTTTATCTTATTTTATTTAAAGGAATGTGAAATATGTCTCATCAACTTTAATAATTAAAGTATATTTAATATAAGTTTATACAGAACATAAATTCGGTTATAAATACTCATTTTAAAGATAAATTTTTTTTCTTTATCATGGTAATTTATTTATAATTTTCAAGAGATATTTAATTACCTTAATAGCTTATACATTAATTATCCAGAAATTATTTATTTAGTGAAAAATAACTAATATAGTTTTTATTGAAATAATAATACACATTAAAAGGCTCGAAAACCTGACCAAAACTTATTTTTAGTGTATATATACACCATAATCATCCAATTACCGAATAAATTACCATTTGGAGTCTTATAAAAGTAATTATGACAATTATATTATTTTATTTAAAATGATGTCAAAGTTGTCACCTTCATAATTAAATAAATATAAAATTTTAAAAGTTGGGTATTTTAGAAAATAAATCCGACTAAAATTATTCTTATGAAATCTAAAAGATTTATCTTCATCCTAGTATTTTATTTTAAATTTTTATGAAACAAATAAGTATATATAATAATTATACAAAAATGTTGTAGAAATTATTTTATTAAGAGAAGTTTCAAATAAATGGTTTTACAAATAGTATAATAAATATTATATGAACTATTTAATGTTCTAAACTAATTTTATAGAATAATATGACAAGTTAGAAACCTATTGAATATTTTATTTCGAATATATCTTCTCTATGGATTTTATTTAAATACAAATAAATGAATAGTGTCAAAATTGAAACTATTGTTATTTTATAAAACTAACATATTATTACATTGTTTAAAAATAAAAAAAAGACTTTAAAAATTATAAATTGAAATTTATATAGTTTAAAATGTCATAAAGTATCCAATTATGGAAAATTAACAACACATAAGTGATTATTTATAACCATTTATAATTTATAATTTTATTACAACAAATAAAATTATATAGATTAAATAAGGATAAATCAAAATGATAAGGTTTAAAATAAGATCAAAACATGTATAAATTAAATTGGATTATGATATTACAGCCATATATCATCTAATATTATAATTGGGTCATTTTTGGAGGTTTCTATGTGGGGTTTGAATTTATATTAATCTAATATTTTTGAGGATTCCAAAGGTGCCCCTCTCCTCCCTTATAAAAGGTCACCTCCTCCCTCTCATCTTTACAGAACTTTGAGCCTTCATGATCGGAAAACCCCTTCCCATTTCCCTTATAAACATCCCTAGAAAAATTCTAGGGGTCCTGGTCTTCATCAAAGACCAATTTTAGTGCCCTAAGAGAAGGTTTCAAAGAGGAGTGTCTAAGGAGAGATAATATCTGTTACCGATTCTTTCAAATTTATTTCTTCTTCTACTTCCTCTTCTTTAGTTGTTTCATTATGAAGTAATAACATCAGTATCACTCATATACTGATATTTTATTATGAATATGATAAAACTCTATTCCACCTTCTATCCATCATATGGAAAATAAAATCATCGTGCGTGCGTACGTAAAGAATATTGTCTACATGCCGTGGTGTAATCTATTTTCCACCACCACCTCACTTTGATGGGTATAATGGTGTAAAGAATAAATATATGTGATTATTGTAAGGTTATATTGATTCTGAAATAGTATACATGCACTTAAATACAATTCCATGATCATGGGAATGATATCATCGCTCGTGCGTACGTAAGGACTTCCGTCTCCACGAGCGCGATGAGATTCATTTTCCATGATTAACCATTCAAGTGTGATTATAAAGTATATATAATAAATAATCATGAAAGATATTACCTAATAATGATACTAGATTTATGTACATATATTATTCATTTACTTAATTCCATTTAATTCAATAAGGAATTGAAAACATCGTTCATGAGTACGTATGGCCTACCGTCTCCATGAACAGTGTATTTCATTTCATTTATATATCTATTATATATATATACTGAATATATATATGTTATATATAAATCATTATTTACATTCTGGAAGTATGTAAATCAAGATATAAGTAATAATAATATCAAGAAACAACAAGTCCAAACACGTATGATAAATAAAACGATTTTACCCAAAACGCCACATTAACATGGAACTTACAAAATAACGGGTAATATAAAGTCATAATTGAACCATATATGATATCATAATAATAAATATGATTTTGTAATAAGTCAATGACATTATTTAAATCATTATACAGGAGGTTCGAATACGTACGAAGCATATCGGACCTAAGGTAAGGGATAATTATTCCAATCTCATTCTTATCTGAGATTGTTTATTCGTAAGTATTTACTGAGGTTATGTTTATTATCCATGTCCATATGTTCTCAAAATTTTTTCATAAAATGTTTAATTTTCTTCTATGTATGTTTAAAGTCATTTTTACCTATTTTTTACTTTTACCACATTGTATGGAAGGAATATTTATTTTGTTTACCATACGAGGTACTTTTTGACTTTTCCGACAAAAGTACGAGGATAATCATTTTTTAACTTATACGGCACGAACAGATTCTTATGGTTTCATAACGCTTCATTTCCATGATGCTTCCTATAAAATATTTCATGGTTATTTTCAACAAAATCCTTTCTTTTAAAATTACATGTCATTTTGTGAAAATAAAATGATCTTTAAGAAGAAAGGATATTTTCCTCAAGAATTCATTTCAAGTGTTTTATCAAAACCATTTTCCCTATAAGATGGAATTATTTCATATGTGTATGTTTCAAGTATAATGTATCTATAATTTACATGGTTTCACTTTTCTTGTGATGAAATATTCATTTGTTTTATATGGATTATGTGATGATGGGATGATTTTTTTGAAACCCATTTTATTTATTGGGTTATGATGAATGTTTTAAGTTTATTGTGTGGCACACATAATAATGATTTCATTATGAGATGGGTGGGAACTATATCTCCCTATAATTTATTGGGTAAAGATTTATATCTCATGAGATAGACATGGATGGAATGGTAAGTTAATATGGTTCTGTAATACAAGACTGGAACGAGGAGTGAACTCGATTCAGAAAGGGACTTTGTCCACTAAGATGGTCTTGGAAGCAATGCCTTGGCTACTATGGAAATCATTTTATGTGCTTAATGGTTTCCAAAATTACATGTTTTATTCCCATGATATTTTATCATGATTGATGTTCCATTATGATCTATTCCTTACGTACTTCCATGTTTTATGCCATTTCTCAAGATCGTGATGTTTAATCGTTATGTTCATGTTTTTATGGTCAAATATATAAAGTTTGTTTTCTTTTTCCAGGATTACCCTTACTGAGCATTTGAGATCACCATTTTTATGTTTTATTTTCCCCCAGGATTAAAATAAAGGTTTTAGGTAAGGAAACAAAAATGGGAATATCGTTATGGGAGATGTTGAAGATCTTTCAACATGATTAGAAGCTTATATTCCAAGTGTCCAAAGACACTAAACTATTACGGTCCTTTGGTGTCTATTTTTGTTATGTATTAGATATTATACAAGAGTAATGTAATGTCTATGTACATCAAGATTTGGGTCTCTACATTTGGTATCAGAGGAACGGTTTAGTTAACCTTTGGAAACTAGGATGTAAAAACTTTAGTGAAATCCCTAGAGATATTTCTAAGGTATGTCTAAGGATGTCCGTAAGGTTTAGTATAACTACAGGTTACAGTACTAGATTTATGTTGACGATCATGAATAACCTAGGGTGAACCTAAGGTGTCATGGATTAAAGAATGTGTGATAAGTTAGATATCCCATAAGTAAATTTTAATGATTATGTGGTTCCTCGTTATTTTAACCATTTCTTACACTATGTTTTCTGGTTTTAGTCAATGGAGGGAATGAGAAGGAATTCAGTTAAAGTTGATTTCGATGGACAAATTGGTGACTGTGATAAAAAAAATTGTGTAATGCATAGGGAGAATGATATTGTGATTATGCCAAATCAGTCATCACGATATATGATTAACAATGTGAAATTTGGTGGTATTCCTAAGTCATCAAATAAGAGGACGATGGAATTTTATGCATGTTCACATGGTGAGGAGAATAGAGAAAGGAATATTGATATTTTTGTAGAAGGGAAGAAGAACCTTGAGGAATACCTCAATTGGATGGGAAGATGTTATCTGTGTGGAGAAAAGGGTCATAGAGTGGCAGACTGTTATGGAGTTCAATGTATTATTTGTGGAGAACATGGTAATTAACCAACTCAATGCCCAGACCTAAGAGGTTACTTCTAAATCAAGGAAGGAATTACTCCATGACAATCATTAAAGGGGATGTATTGAAGTTTTTATGTATTAGTATTCAATAATAATGTTGTTGAGGTACTTTTATGGGATATTGGAATATTTTTGAATTAGTATATTGTGGTTTTCAATAATTTTATGGTACCGGTAACCATGACAAGTGATTCAACTATTTTGGAAAGCAGATGATATGCGAATAATGAATAGATATGGAGAAAATAATATGTTTGATAGTATTCGTGAGCTCATGATTGATATAAGGACTAAGTGGTAACATGGATTGAGTATATAGAATTTTTGGGATTTTGGTATATGGAAAGTGTTAACTTTTTGACTGCATTCATGTTTTCACTAAGGTTCTATGGTAATTTATGTTTCAAGAGAATACATGATTAAGGTATTCACATGTTTGGAATGTTACCAACAAGATATATCATATGATATATGGTGGATAAATGATGGTATTCACATGATCGGTAGATGAAATTTCTATTAATTGTTTTCTTTATAATATGATCTTTGACAGAAGTATTTTAGATAAGGATAATGATTGGAATGAATTATGTTGGACATAAGTTAGTATTAGAACTTTTTTTGATATTATTGATGGAATATTATAATAGTGTAGTCTAAGAAAAGGTACAACATGCAGAACTGGTGACAACCCGTCGCGTCAGACAAGGCCGTGGGAATCGAACCCACAACCGAAGTGTGACCTGCCTCTATCTCATACCACTAGCCTACAGGAAGTCCCTGGTTAGTAGAAGCTAGTTTTATTATATTAACTGGTATGATATATGAAGTATAAGTTCATTTTAGGAACCATATACAATTAATATCACTATAGATGGACTTATGTATATTTAATAACTTTTACTATCCTTTTGTTTAAGACAGATGGAATGACCTATCATTCTATCGCATGATCTCCTAACACTTCACAGAAGAAAAATTCAACTTCATTTATTTAGGAGATGATGTGGAAATTGTCCAAGGAAAAAACAACATTAAGATTGTACCAAAATCAAGTTAGTATTTCTTTTAATTCAACAATTCTTCAACTTTAGGGAACTGATCTTGAATACAATTTTTTTTCCTAGTGTCCTTATATCTGATGAATCATATGGTACCTTAAATCATCACAAATTTATGTCTTTATGATTGTTGGCTTTTTCATAGCCATGTTCTCTACCACTCTCTATCAGAACATGATGGTTATATTTCTTTTCCATATCCATACTTCCACCTATGTTCTTTTATATGGAAACCCAGTGATGAGTTAATTTGGGTTATCATTATGTTTCAAACATTAATTTTTAAAATTAAGTTTTTGTATTCCTTTTTACGATGTGGGTTTCTATGAATAGTAAACGATTTATAACCCCGATGAATTTAGAGGGAGAAAATAATTTTATGGGGGGTAGAATGTAAAAACCCGGGATTTTATAAGATATATTATTTTTAATTTATTTCATATCTTCTGTTGTGTGCTACACCAAGATTATCTTGTGCTATACGCAACACCGCATTAGCTTGAAGTATACGCAACACTAATCTTGGATCATGTTACACACAATTTCAAGTTTCTTTGATAGTAGTTATTCTACGCAACATTGTGTATATATATATATATTCAATGTATAAATGAAATATGGTTGTATTTTGTTATACGCAACAACAAAGGAGTCTTTCACTACATGCAACCCGGACTTGGCTTGCATTACATGAAATTGCAACCTTCCTCGATAGCATGTGTTATACGCAATACCGGGTTTCACTAAACAACGATATATGGTTATAATATTATTATAAACTAGCCGTTATGAATATTAGTAAATAAATTTTGAATTTTATGACATTATAATTCATCTTACACATTTTATAGAACATGGTATAAGAACAAAATAAATTTTTCGTGTAAAATTAGTATTTTTCAAAAAATGCAATTTTGCCGCCTTTTGATGGCGCACCCATTTTAAATATAATTTTTGAAAAGTTTATAAGTTAAATTTTAAAAAATAAACTTCTTATTTTGAATCAGGATATATAAATTTACATTGGATAATGTTTTGATATTTTTCTCATAAATTTCATATTTTAATAAATAATAAAAACACGCTATATTTTAATTAAAAAAAACTTTTTTCATCGTAATAATTTATATTGTTAAATTATAATATTGAATGGTTTTAGAGAATAAATAGAATATATTTTTACCATTTTATATAATTTATTTCATTAGCATTGATTTTACATTGAATTCATAGGTAAAATCATTTCAATCTTTTGCAATGTTTTAACTTTTAAAACTAATTTTCATAACAACGGGATTAATTTTAAATTAATTTATGCAACTTTTGTGTATTGAATTTAGAAAAAAGGATTCCATATTTGGAATCAGTGGTTCCAAATTATGTTAATAGGATACTTTTTATTTTTGGGCATTATGAATAGTAACTACGGTAAATTTTATTTACCATAGTAAAAGGTAAATCGGGTAATTAAGGGTAAATATAGTATTATAAAATTACCCTAAAACTTGTCTTAATATAATTGGATGATTATATTTCGTCCTAAGGAATATTTGGGTCGAAATGGAATCCATTGGAACCTACTTGGAGGTGATTAAGACCTTTAGTTTATTTTATTTAAAAGAAAGTGAAATATGTCTCACTTAACTTTAATAATTAAAGTATTTTTTATATAAGTTTATAAAGACTATAAATTCGGTTATAAATACTCATATGAAAGATAAAATGTTTGTCTTTATCATGGTGATTTATGTATAATTTTTAAGTGATATTTAATTACCTTAATAGCTTATACATTAATGATGCAGAAATTATTTATTTAGCGAATAATCAGTAATATAGTTTTTATTGAAATAATAATACCCATTAAAAGGCTCACAAACCTGACCAAAACTTATTTTTAGTTTATATATACACCATTATAATCAAAGGACCGAATATATGACCGTTGTTAGTCTTATAAAAGTTATTTTGACACTTATATTATTTTATTTTAAATGATGTCAAAGTTGTCACCTTCATAATTTAATAAATATAACATTTTAAAAGTTGGGTGTTTTAGAATATAAATCCTACTAAAAGTATTATTATGAAATATACAAGATTTATCTTCATCCTAGTATTTTATTTTTAATTTTTATGCAACAAATAAGTATATTTAATAATTACACAAAAATGTTGTAGAAATTATTTTGTCAATAGAAGTATCAAATAAATGGTTTTAAAAATAGTATAATAAAAATTATATGAAATATTTAATGGTATAAACTAATTTTATAGATGAATATGACATGTTAGTAACCTATTAAATATTTTAGTTCTAATATATCCACTGTGTGGATTTTATTTAAATTCAAATAAATGAATAGTGTCAAAATTGACACTATTGTTATTTTATAAAACTAACATATTATTAAATTTTTTAAAAATAACAAAAATATTTAAAAATTATAAATTGAAATTTATATAGTCTAAAATTTAATAAAGTATCCGATTATGGAGAATTAACAACACATAAGTTATTATTTATAACCATTTAAAATTTAGAATTTTATTACCACAAATAAACTTAAATAGATTATATAAGGATAAATCCAAATGATATGTTTTAAACTAAGATCCATACATGTCCAAATTTTATTGGTTGATTATATTACAACCCTATATCATATAATATTCTAATAGAGTCATTTTTGGAGGTTTTTGTGTGGGGTTTGAATTTATATTAAACTAATATTTTTGAGGATTCCAAAGGTGCCCCTCTCTTCTCTTATAAAAGAGAACCTCCTCCCTTTCATCTTTACACAACTTTTAGCCTTCATGATCTGCCAATACCTGCCCATTTCCCTTATCATCTTACCTATAAATATTATAGAGGTCCTGGTCTTCTTCAAAACCAATGTTAGTGCCCAATGAGGTGGTTTGAAAGAGGCGTGTCGAAGAAGAGGTAATATCCGTTACCGATTCTTTAAAATTTATTTCTTCTTCTACTTCCTCTTATTTTGTTGTTTCATTATGAATTAATAACATAAGTATCACTCATATAATTATATATAATTATAAATATGAAAAAACACTATTCCATCAACTATCCATCCTACGTAAAACGAAATCACCGCGCGTGCGTACATACGGAATACCGTCTCCACACCGTGGTGTAATCTGTTTTCCACCGCCACCTTACTTGGATAGGTATAATGGTGTACACAATAACTATATGTCATTATTTTAAATTGATATTGATTATGAAACAGTATACATACACTTAAATACAATTTGACAATCATGAGAATGATATCATCGCTTGTGCGTACGTACGGACTACTGTCTCCACAAACGCGATGAGATTCATTTTCCATGATTAACCATTCAAGTATCATTATAAAGTATATATAATAAATAATCATGAAATATATTACATAATAATGATACTGGATTTATTTACATATATGTTTTATTTACATAATTCCATTTAATTCAATTTGGAAACGAAAACAGCGTTCCTGTGTACGTACGTCCTACCGTCTCCATGAACAGTGTATTTCATTTCATTTATATATCTATTATATATATATATATATACTGAATATATTTATGATATATATAAATCATTATTTACATTCTATAAGTATGTAAATCAAGATATAATTAATAATAATATCAAGTAACAACAAGTCTAAACACGTACGATAAATAAAACGATTTTACCCAAAATGATGCTTTAATATGGAACTTACAAAATAACGGGTAATATAAAGTCCTAAGTGAACCATGTATGATATCATAACAATGAATATGATTCTTTAATAAGTCAATGACATTATTTAAATAATTATACAGGAGTTTCGGATATGTACGATGCATATCAGACCTAAGGTAAGGGATAATTATTCCAATCTCATTCTTATCTGAGAATGTTTATTTGTAAGTATTTACTGGGGTTATGTTTATTATCAATATCCATATGTTCTCAAAATGATTTCATAAACTGTTTACTTCTATTCCATGTATGTTTAATGTCATTTTACCCTTTTTTACTTTTACCACATCGTATGGAAGGATTCTTTCTTTTGTTTACCATACAAGGTACTTTTTGAATTTTCCGACAAAAGTACGAGGATAATATTTTTTTTAACTTATACGGCATGAACAGATTCTTACGGTTTCATAACTCCTTATTTCCATGATTCTTCCTATGAAATATACTATGATTATTTTCAGAAAAATCCTTTCTTTTAAAATTGCATGTCATTTTGTGAAAAGAAAATGATTTTTAAGAAGAAAGGATATTTTCCTCATGAATTCATTTCAAATGTTTTGTCAAAACCAATTTCCATCTATGATGACCTTATTTCATATGTGTATGTTTCAAGTATAATGTCTCTATGATTTACATGGTTTCACTATTCTTATGATGAAATTTCCATTTGTTTTATATGTATTATGTGATGATGGGATGATGTTTTTGAAACCCATTTTATTCATGGGGTTATGATGAATGTTTTATGTTTATTTTGTGGCACACGTAAGAATGATTTCATTATGAGATGGTTGGGACCTATATCTCCCTCCAATTCATTGTGTAAATATTTATATCTCATGAAATATACATGGCTGGAATGGTATGTTAATCTGGTTCAGTAATACAGGACTAGAACATGGAGTGATCTCGATTCAGAAAGGGACTTTGTCGACTAAGATGGTCTTGGAAGAAATGCCTTGGCTACTATAGAAATCATATCATGTGCTTAATGGTTTCCATAATTAAATTTTTTATTCCCATGGTATTTTATCATGATTTATGTTCCATTATGATCTATACCTTACATACTTCCATGTTTTATGTCATTTCTCAAGATCTTGATGTTTAAACATTATGTTCATGTTTTTAAGTTTAAATAAATATGGTTTGTTTTATTTTCTCCATGAAAACCCTTACTGAGCATTTGAGCTCTCCATTTTTATGTTTTCCTTTCCCCCAGCATTAAAATAAAGGTTTTAGGTAAGGAAAAAAAGGGGAAGATCATTATGGGATATGTTGAAGAAATTTCAAGATGATTAGAAGTTTATATTCAATGTTTCCAAAGACACTAAACTATTACGGTCCTTTGGTGTCTATTTTTGTTATGTATTAGATATTCTGCAACAGTAATGTAATGTCTATGTACATCAATATTTGGGTCTCTACAGTAAGGTTTCCCCCTAAACCCTCAAAAGGGAAATTATCCAATAATGAATAAAATATGAAGGAATTCAAGCCATTCATTAAATTAGTCTCTTCTTTTATAAGATTTTCTATCTTCTCTGGGAAAAAACTCAATTTCCTAAAATATTGAATGTTTTTATGTATTATTTTTTATGTGAATTTACTGATCCATACTTCTGATCATATATCTATGGTGATTCAAATTCATCTCATTCTTGTACCTTAAAAAATTAACAAAATATTGTAGTTATCACAATATAAATGATTTTACAATGAACACTATACACTGGATCAAATATCATAATCTTTTATTTATATATATTAGTAGTACCAATAAAATAGAACATCATATCAGTAGTATTTATCTCGGCTTCATTAAAAAAATATTTTATATACAGAAATATTCTATTCGGAGGAAAATAAAAAATTACTACAAGTTTGATATATATAAAATAACATTCTTTCCCACTCACATTTTACATTATTTTATCCTCAATACTTCCAAAAACAACACATTCACATAAAATCTAATGACATATTCCCAAGAGGAATTTTTTTATTTGTGGTTAATATAATATTCCACTACTAAAAACATTAAAAAAAATTAAAAAAATAATTTTTCTTGGCCTCTGAAAATTATTAGATTTACCAAGAAGAATATTAAAATCTAAATCAAACTTATTTAATTTATTAGCTGAATTAGAGGAAAAATATTGTCTATTATAATGTTATACCCACTTTATTAAACCACTCAAATGGATGGAAATTAGGGGCTAGTTTTAAAAAGTCGAGGATTGGATCAAAGTTTCAATTTATTCTAGCCGCAACTAAAAGGGTAATAAATTAAAAAAATAAGATTGAAATTACATAAAATATAAATCCTCATCAAAGTAAATGATATATATATATATATATATAATTGAAAAAATTATTCATACCTGAATAAATAAAAATATAGTTTACATTATAAAAGAAAAATATTATTGGTGTTAAAATTATTTATCTAGAAAAAATTAATATTATGTGATAAAATAATATAGACATTATTATTAGATTATATAGGAGTAAATAATTAAACTCAAATTTATATGACATTAAATATGATTTTTTAGTAAGATTAAAACTATAATGACAAAATTTAATATAATATAAAATACTTATCCATAAAATGGTAAAAATAGATTAAAAAACTTCAAAAAAAACAAAAAAGAGAAATTAATTTAAAATAAAATAAACCCAAATGGTTCTTAAAAAAATAAAATCCTCAAAATTAATGATGTTTTTTGAATATATATTAATGAAATGTAAAGTGTAAATATTTTAAAGATAAATATCATATGTTTAGTGAAAACTATTAATAAATAATATATTATATCTATTTATGTGGATCTAAAATGGATAATAGATTTTTAAATAACATTGGTACCACTTTTATTGTCAAATTGGAAAATAACATGTAAAGATCTAATAATGTGTTTATTTATTATAGACTAAGAAACCTGATATTTTCATAAGAAATGAAATGTTACCAAAATAGTATTTTCTAGTCTAGAACATTCAATGTCATTACTCAAATATAAAATCAAAACAAATCCAGATTTTTTAAAGAAGTAAATGACTATTCTTAATTGATCCTTTGAGATACCTTGAAGTTATTTATCATTATTTCAAGTGATTTTTAGGATTATCTTGAAATATTTCACAAAGACAGACAATAAGAATTATATTTGTTCTATTGGTTGTAATATATAAAAAATTGCAATTATTCATCTGTATAAATTGTTTTCAATAGGTTTAACATCCTTAAATATGTTATGATTAGTATTAAAAACCATAAGAACAATATATTTTTTATTGTTTCCAAGTCAATAATTCTTTAATAAATCCATTTATATTTTCCTTGATTTGCGATATTCTTAATGCCTTTATGAAATATTAGTAATTCAAGATAGAACAACTACCCACCCATCAAGATAATTATAATAACCCGTCATATGAGTTAGAATAATAAATTCCAAACACATAGTTTTTAGAATAGAAACCCACATCATCAACATATATTTAATCAAGAAATATTTCTTTTGACATGGGTTTCTTATACAATTTAGGGTCTAAAATCTCAATAAAAATCATTTGAAAAATGAAAATAAGTAATACATAGATGTGAAGATGTATGTTCCTATTTTTATAATATAATAGTTTTTATGTTTAAATATAATTTCTAAAAAATAGAATTTTCAATAATAGGATGTTGTAACCTATAAATTTCTTCCCAGAAAAAACTATTTAAAAAAATTGACATAACATCCACTAAATAATTGAAATAATAATGATAGATATATAATCAATGAGGTTCTTGACTAAATATAACCTATAAAAATGTGAAAATGGTTCATCATAACCTATTCCTTCTTCATGATTATATCTTTTTAATGAAACTAGAATTATACATAGTAATGACACATTGATCATCATGTTTATTAATAAACACCAATTTGTCTTGTATATTTGAATCAATAGAGGGTCCCTTAACTGACTCTCAAATCTCATTTCCCTTAAATGGATTTATCTTATCATCTATATCTGTAGAAAAATATTTTTTTACTAAAGGATTCAAAAAAAATTTAAGTCTAAGCAATGAAATAATAGAAGAAAACTCAAACATGTTTTCAAAATATCTTCTGGTCCTAATACCTTTATCTATATATAAAATCCCTGAATGAAAATGATATTATTTTCAGTTTTTATAATATAAAATAATTTTATGATCATGTTCATTATTTTCTAACATATAAGGAAATTTTGTTACAATACGGTTTTCTTCATCATCATTCAATTTTGTATTTATAGGGTTATTAAGTATCATCTTGTTAAATGATTCAACAAGATCATGAATGGAAGTTATGTTATAATTAATTGGATAAATTTCATTAAATATGAAATGAATATATATAATAATTATCCTATAAATTTTATAAAATACCCTAGAATATTTATATTTAGTAGAATAATTATGAATTATTAGATAGTGAATATTTGGATCAAATTTTCCATGATTAACCCCTTATTTAATATATAAATCTTACATTTAAAAATTCAATAGTATCATAATTTATGTTCTATTCTAGTAAATATATTATATGGAGTTTTCTTTAATGTATGTAATATTATAAATATATTTATTAAATAAAAAGTAATTTTAACAACTTCATTCTAAAAAATGAGTTGGAAAGATACATTCACATCACATTATTCATGAAATTTCTTAAAAGTTAAATTTATCTTTTCAATAATAACATTATTTTGAGTCATCCTAGGAGTAGAAATTTTATGTTTAATAATATTGTCTGAAATAATTATTTAAAATAATTAATTTTATATTCTCATCCACGGTTATTTATTAGTGATGTAATTTTGAAATCATTTTAATTATTAACCAATTTTTATTAATTCCTAGACAAAATAGAATCATCACTTTTAAACCTTAAAAATAAAAACAAATAAAACATGAAATTATGTCAGCTACAATAAAGATGAAATACATTCTACTAAGTTATACTCTTTTAGAAAAACATAAAAAATCCATGTTGATAAGTTACAAATCTACATAAGTAGAAATCTAATTCATTAATTTAAAAATGGATTTATGTATATTTACAATTATTAATGTATCACATTATCTCTTTTCAACAATCATTAAATTTGGAAGAAAATAAATAAATTCCTTTTTCAACAATATTCAAAAAACAATTATTTTCTCTATGTATTATATTAAAAATCTAGGATTAATTAAATTTACTATTAAAACAATTACTATTATATGTAAAGAAATAGTCATGATCAACAGTGAAAAAAATAGTGTTATGATATTTATATTTTGGAGACTTATCAATATAAAAAAAATATGAATTACTACGTAACATAACAGCATAACCATCACCACAGAGTAATGGAATAAATGTCAGATTTTTTTAACCCCTACACGCGTATCAAATTGCTTATAACTATAAATTGTAGATTTTAAGAAAATATAACTCTAGTTATTTTTAATTTTAAATTATTTCAAAAGGTAACTTTTCCACTATCACTATTCTCTATAAAATAAATATTATAAATATCAAAATAAAACATATATATTGAATAATAATTATCTATATATAAGTCTTAGTTGCTAATTCTATGAATTATACCATTTAAAAATATCAAATATGTCGGTGTTTTGGTGCCCAAATACATTTTTCCCAATATTTGTTATCAAATAAGTATTTAAACATATAAACTTTCTTCCCCTGAGATAACATTTCATGATTAATAATTGATATATATTTTTGAAATATAGGAATGTTTAACACCAAAAAACATATAAAAATTGATTTAAAATCATTTTCATAGTGACCAGCTATTCCCTACTAAAAAAAAGTAAGATTAGACATGACTTGTCTACTGTAATTAATAACAAATTATTTTTTATATATTTTTGGGTTTTAACCATTGCTTCCAACCCTTTGTTTCCTAATAAAATTTATTTTACTCGAAATAATATTATTGATTCACTCCACCCACTATGCAATATTAAAAACAAACAAATTATGTTGTAATTTCATATAGTAATTCTATAATATTATTATCATGTTTATCCTTAGTGAATTATTCTTTAACCTTTTTAGAATAATTTTCTAAAACATAATTAGAAAAGGATTTTTTTTTAAACTACATAACATAATTATTTTATAAAAGGTTATATTATTTCATTGAAGAATCATACTTATATAAATGTAATTAACAATCACCTATATGTATACGTGAAGAAAATAAATATATATCTTTTCTCCGATACATAATGAAATTTTTATCATTTTTTTCAAAGGCTCTAAATCATCATTAAACACCTCACTAGAATCTTTAAAACCATTGTAATAATTTTTCAAGGTTTTTTTTACTTTATTTATAAAATTTGACCCGCAATGATATTTCCTTTTAAATTCATTATTTTTATTAAGATAATGAAATCCAATGTTGACATGCCTCATTTTAGTAAACTCATTGCAATTTAAAGGCGAAGAAAACATCCATTGGCCAATATAGGTGTACCAAAACACGTTAGGCATGCCTACCCATATTCCTGAAGTCTCCAACTAGAGGAGAGAATAAACAAGCAATGGGGGATTCTATACTCTTTATACCATCATAGATAATAAAATACCAATAAAAATTAAAAATAAACATCATAATAAGCTTAAATTATTAAATATTATGTATAACCATAAAAATATATAATATCAGTATTCTATATTAAAATGAATCCCATGGGAACATGACTACACACAAACACACACACACACACACAGATATATATATATATATATATATATATATATATATATATCAAAGGTCTCCAAATGGACTGACCAAGTAAAAAATAAATAAACCCTAAAAAATACCAAATGATAAATTCACATGAACATAATTCATCCCTTTTTCTCATCATCGAACAACCTCTCAGCTACTCGTGTTGGGTCTCCCATACAACATATCACCTAAAAGATAGATGTATGATATATACACACACAAGGGTACCCATGAAGTGTGAGAGTATAATACTAAATAAGGTCCCTAAATATGACCCATTATATATTCCATCAAATAAATTTTTTTAGTCATTAAATATATATCAATATATATATATTGAATATAAGAAAATTTGTCTAGATATGAAGTTCTAACCAGGACAGCATGACACATAACCACAACTAAATCATCAATTTCTACTAGAATAATTCATCATGAAATACAACATAAATCTTTTCCCATTTCTTAAGTAAAGTACATAAAAATATGTAATAGACACTACCCTCTAACTCATGGCAGGTTCTTATTCTGAGTCCCAACATGATATCCAGAATCATACTAAAACCCTCTCACTTAGGGTGTGGTTTCACACCACATCTCACACCACTAATTACACCACTAGAATCCATCTCAATGAGAGGTATCACTAAAATTTTGGGATTAAATTTCATACAAACACTCTCTGGATCATGGTGAGGTTCTATACCTTGTCTCATACCATACCACTACACTTCCATTTAGGGTGAGGTCTCAAACAATGTCTCATACATCCACCCTCTCCTTTTGTATGAGGTATCTTGAAACTTCCCCTTCCAAAAAACTCTCACCCAAGGAAGGTTCTTATCATTTCTACATAACATGATAATATAATAATAGAAAACAAAGCCTTATTAGATGAAGGATACTTCCATGTAATTATCCGACCACACACACATCCCCACCAATATATTTATTAGATTTTAGCTCATTCAAATAAAATACAATGAACTTACAAAAATGATCATTATTTGTTATAAAATCAATCCATATCTATATAATACTCACAAAAATCATGAACCATTATCCCATACCAAACTCATAATCATATAACATCGGTCATACCTAACTATTCCTTTACACTAATCCTTTCTCAATCCATTCAACTCCCCCATAGGATCACTAAGAAGCACATTCCTTTATTTACTCTCATTAATAGTACCCCAAAACTATCCAAAAACACCCAATATTTTCTAACAAGATACACAGTTATCACCATGCTCTATGAAAATCCCTATAATGGAGGGAACACTATCCCACACTTCATAATCTCCATGTGACTATAAGAGCACTCTATAGAGATTGAAATCACCACTACCATCGTGTCAATGAAAAATATTAGGAATAATGGATCACCATTTCCTACTATAATAATTTCAATCCACTATCCAATATCACTTATAGAGTTATAAGGTTATAATGTTATTCCAATATAATATCAACACAATTCCCACAGTCCAAGAAAAATAAACTTTTCCCTTTTGGGACAGCCATTTAGAATCGACTACCTTACACAGTAGGCCTCATCCTAGGTCTTTCATAATTCATTACACAAGTTAAGACCACATTAGGTACTGTTAATAAACACTATACATAATCCTATTAGTGTCATGTCCACCAAGAACCTCTAAAGCCATTAACCCATTCAAGTCACACAAAAATCACTACCTTAGGATTAATGAAAACCTATACCTAATTTTGTTTTCAAATGTGTCCCTTTATTGAATTCCCAAACCGTATTCCAATCCAAAAACATAAAAGAAGATACATACATGCATATGGTTATGTATAAAGGATACCACCTACCTAGATTACAGAGTAACCACCCTTAAGAATTCTTAGTCAAGCCTTAACCAAGCCTACAAAAAGTCTCTCTATAATTATAAAGCATTATATCATACCTTGATTTTAACATACCAGACCTGGTTCACTCATAAATAAATGATCTATGTTGGCCACAAGGCCTCATGAATTTCTCCTCTTACACTAGAGGATACAAACTAGCAATGATGGTCTATGATAATATAGTGGAGAGACTCTCCTATCCATATAAGTGTGGATCATAGTAGTGGAATATATAGATAGTTAAACTGAAGAACTAATAGTGGAAAATGAAAAATAAAATGTAGAAGATAAGTCTTTAGGATGTGATAAATTACATACGTGAACCATACCTAGTTTCATTTACATAATGATGTCATGTCACCATGCTATACCAAAAATAGGGAAAATAATGAGAAACGTGAAGTATATATACATGTGTTCATGAAAAACTAAATTATACATAAAGGAAAAAAGCTATCAAAAATATCATCACAAAAATGAGATCAGTACTCTTCTCCCACACTCCATCATAGTATAGAAAATAAGGCATCCATAGCAGGGAACTTTCCATTTTCTTTACCTTCCTATGTGATGTATATATGAGTAACAATCAGTAGGCCAAATACAGTGTGAGAAAAAATATATAGGTGGCCACCAATGATTTATAAAACTAATATTATCAATGAAAATATAATTAATCAATGTGCATGTAATAATTAAATAAGGTAATGAAATAAATGAAACTCAAGTATCTCAGGTTTTTCATGAGCCACAAATTTGAAACTTCCTACTTTAGCCTAATATGGATTGTACCTACGAACTTATCCACTTATGTTTTACCTTGTTTTATAGTCTTAGGACCCAAATATCTTTTCAAATGCATCCATAATTGATGATATTTATTTAAGGGGTCATTATATCCCAATGAATTTTTTAACACACCATTAGAATATAAATCAAGGAAAACTTATATCTAAAGCATTTACCAAATCAATGTATGTTCTTTGGATTGGAATATGCATCATCTAATTGATTGCGAATATGATCCTATATATGGGTATTCATATAAGGAACCCAGGTATATCTCTAGTTGTACTTAAAAACCCATCAATATAGGAGTCCATCCAAGGTGTTCTACTATGGAAACTATGTATCACTCTAAGAAAGGTATAAATACATCTCCCGCTAAGCACATCTAACGAATACCATAAAGGGATTCCAAATGCCACTCATGGATTCATATAATCTCAATTTGCCTATGATCCCATCCAATTTATTACATATAGGATCCAAATATCTCTCTTAAAACTATATGATTCCATTCATAAATTAATTAGATAAATTTTCCAATGAGCCCATCTAAGGCGTTCCATGAAATAATCCAAGTGTCTCCGAAGTCATTTAATAATTGAATTTTAAAAAAAATTCCAATACATTTTTAAATGGAAAATCAATAATTTTAAGAAGAAATGGGCTAAGTGATATAGTGTCACCACCATTCCCATTATATTTTATTCAAGTAATCAATTCTTTTAATTCTTTTAACATCCTAATCAAAATGGGAATAAGAAAACACATTATTATGAATAATTTCTTTTCTTAAAATATAGTTATTTTATAGTTTTAATAAGACCCCCAAGGGGTGGAAAAAATTAATTTTTTCAAACTTCAAGGTTGTCAACAGATATAATGGTTCATGATGGTTAATTCACATACATATTGTTAATAAAGTATACATTTTTGGAGGTTATGCGTGGAAGTTCAGGCACACAGCAAATTGATTCATATATGACTATACATTTAGGTAAAATCAAAATAGCACTTATCTTATTCTTGTATATTCCTTTTTACCCAACATTGGCCACTAATCCATGATAAAATGAGTGAAAATGGATAAATACACAAATTCTCTAAAAATAAGGCATATTATTCTACACAGATTTAACATTCCAAATAGAAAAATAAATTATGTAAGTAATAAAGGGATTTCAATATATTAATAATTGATATAATATCTTATTGATAGTTCTTGAATAGGTTGTTGTATGAGGGCGTAGACTTAATGCATGGAATGAGAGACAAGGGATTTATCAACGATGGGGGAAGCAATGTGTGGAGAGTAAATAATAAAAGTTTAATATTTTTAAATAGAAATTGGTTCCAAATGGTCATTAACCCTATTTTTATATGACACATGGTTTTCCCACATGATTAGGAAAACTATGTGCCAACCATGCCCTGCCACTCTCTATGTGCTACACCACACTACACAGATTTCACATGGTAGGAAAAGTAGTTTTCACACCATGCAGATCACCTATGAAACATTCCTACACTATATTTTAGGGGTTTTCATCCTACCTTTAATGGTCTACCAAATCATTATCTTCCTCATATAGGTCACATGGTTGATCCACATTGTTAGCACTAATTGAGTTTCAACCATAGACATTTTTCTATTTCTATAAACACTAGTACTCTTGACCCAAAACAAGCTTTGAACTCTCATAATCACATTCTTAGATATTAATTCATTTATATAAATATATAATAAAATATCCAAAATGAAACTTAAAATAACAGTACCTCATTGAAATATGTGGACCATAGATCCTCCCCACTATAAAACAACTCATCCCCATGTTTTCGGGATGGTAGTTGATCTTCATCTAAGAATAATTCATCCCACTAAACATGCACATGAGCCTCTCACTCTTGGTTGTCATCCAATACATAGTCATTATTCCACAAAACCTATATTAAAGGAACTCACCTACCAAACATATTCTCCATTCTCTGACCAAAAACACATATAGGATATTTCTCAAAAGAAGCATCGATATATAATTCGACTTCATCAGGATAAGAATAAGAGGTAGTTCTTAATGATGTCAGCGTAACAGGGAAACATGAAAAACGTCATGCATATACCAATATTTTATAGGGTGTTCAATCTGATAAGAAACTATTTTGATCCACTCTAAAACCTCAAAAAGACTAATGAATCAAGGAAATATGTTTCCTATCATCGAAATATATGATTCATCGATTGAGATTTCTATAAGATGTGTTTGTAGACTGATTTTTTTCATGCACTTCATGATAATTTCTACATTCTCTAAAGTCTCATGAATGAGAGAAGGTCCCAGTTTCACTTCCTCCCCAACCTCTTACTAACATAGATTTGATTGGAACATCTTACCATATACTTCCTTATAATGATCCATCAGTATGGTTTCATAGAAGCTGTTATTATAAGAGGACTTAGAATGAGGTAAATATCACACCCAATTACATCCAAAATTATTAAATCAACCTCAGGGGACATCTTCTAACACTCATATCATATTCTTAGACTTTAATTCGATCAGTGGGTAATAGGTTTTACTCATATGTACTTATAAACCCAACACCTTGTTTAACCCCATCCATAAAAGTGCTATAAAATGAGTTTCCTTTTCCACATTGATGGTATGTGGTACTCCATTAAGAATCAAGATATCTATGACATATAAACTTTCTAGATCGTCCACAAAAAAGTTCTCATAAATATAAAATAAATAGGTGGATATCGTCATCATGTCCATGAAAACCCATACTCCATCACTACCACTATGTGACATAGGTAAAAACATCAAAAAAATCCATTATGATGTCATACCATATCCACATAAGAATGGGTAATGGATATAATATTCTATCCATTCACTAGTATTATTCCCACACCTATAGGAACATGGGACACTGAGTAACAAAACCAACTATCTCTAATTTCATACAAGGCCACCAGTATTTGTGGGACAAATTAAGGTACATCTTCATATAATTAGGATATACATCCCAAGAAGAGTTATTATTATCACAAATCAACTCTTATATTATGTATTACGAAACCCAGATATTCCAATGAATGAAAAATATATCATCCCTATAAACAACCAAACTTGATAGTGGGCCCTCTCATAAAATGATATCCATTATGAGTAATACCAAAGGATATAAAATCTGTCTCATCTTCAATCTATCAATAATTAAATAACAATATAATAACTATTTTTGTAAAGGAAATGAAAAATGGTTTTACACATTAATATGAATTTCTGAGGATTTGGGAATCAACTACCATTCACCATTGGCGTTTTGAACTGCTTGTGTCTAATTCATCCTACATAAAAAGACTACCACTATATTGCCTTATCCTAGCATATAGAAAATATCAAAATTTTAATTACTGTAGGAATTAAACTCCTATTTTTTATCTGATATTCAAATCAATATAATTAAATATTTATTTATGTATATTATCATCATTGTATACAAAATTTTTCTCTACCAAGTGGTAGTCCCTACAAAAATAAAATTCATGTAAAAATGATATAATCCTGAGATTGTGTTCTAGGTAATTGTTTTCACGAGGCCTCAATGGATGAGATCTGTATGACAATACTACCTCAACCTGCATCAGAACTTATCTTATCCTAATTCATAATGAATCACAATAAACTATGTAGATTCTTATCAACACTGGATGTATCAGGATTGATGGTGACTTCATACTTTATTTTAACTAATGAATTGAATTCTTATGTGCTTATGATCAAGTAAACTTAACCCCATTCTTATTCAATACCATAAGAGGTGCTACTTGGTGTGAAAATTTTCAAATAATGTTCTTATTACATAAAACTAACCCCAAGAAACTATTTATCTAAAATACATTCTTGGGATACTCAAAAGAATCCATGGATCTCACCTACTATGGGTAAATAGAGAGGCCTGCCTCTCAAATAATTTGACCCACTAATTTAACTTTATCAATATAAAAGTGGAATTATGTGATCTTGGTATGAAAATTATGTAATATTATTGTATTTAATATGATGTTAATGTGTTTTTCATGATATTTTAATGTTTGAGAATATATGATGACATCATCCAAAACTACTACTAGTAAAGAATCAAAGTACATGTTGAAATAAGATTTATAAAATCCATAAATATTTCACTGAAATTCTTGAGATCAAAGGCATTACCGAATAATCATAATGGAAAAATTATCTTTGAAAAGATGTACATGGAATTACTATGGTTTTATTTAGTACCTGACGATAGCGTGACCTCAGATATTTTGTTTGGAAAAATCTTTCTCCCCTGAGCTGGTTGAAGAGGTTATCTATCTGAGATAGGGGATACTAGTTAATAACCATAAGCTGGTTTAATATATGTTAATCCACAAAATTATTGAGGGTCACATACACATTATAGGAAAAAAAGAATTATTTAACCCCTCAGAGAGGTAATATTTTATATAAACCCATTATCTTTAGATCCACTAACAATAATATTTTTCATAAAGCTCAATTGGAGGCATCCTATATGGAGGAAGAGACATAGTTGATTTCTTAGAAATAACTCATTATTTTTCTCTACCTTTCTCTCAAGAAGTTTTCATGAAATTTCATCAAGGAAGATGTCCTGAAAATATACCACTATAGGGGATAATTATTTCTTAAGTGTTATTTGATCACTCATAAAAATATTGGAAATAAGGGTTTTCACTATTCCCATCCCATGATGAATAGGCCTTGATTGACTAGATTTTAGATCCCATTTTCATATAAAATTTTGTTTTACAACCCTTGATAAATCTTAAGGACTCTTTATTGTGATATAAATCTACACGATCATGAAAAGTAACCAAAAAATCCATTCTGATAATATTTATGAAGCATATCCTCTCATAGAAGAAAATGTTATATAAGAAATGATAGCCTCTTTCTCATAGTGGAGTATCTTAAATTATCTCACAATATTGAATAAAATTCACAATTGTATATCAAGGTTATAACTACAAATAAATAATTGATCTCAAAAAAATGGATTTCATAATTTCCATAGAGTTGAGAGAATATGAAGTACCATTATCAAATAAGGTGACACTAAAGTACATGATTCTAAAAATAGAACTCCAACTGTGGAGGAAACGAAACTATACTCCTTGGGAGACGGTTGTGATACATGTAATTGGTATGATCGTCGTCCTTTCTCTACAACACTACTAACCTGGGAATGCTTGTTCTTCTGGTGTTTCATATCAGAAGTATGATTTCCTCAACCTTATCCACCTCCCCAGCATAAATGGTTGTTAGTACTCCAACTACCAACCTAACATGGAGATAGTTATCATTACAAATAATATGGAGTAGGTGTATATCCCCCGTCAATAGGAATTAAATACAATATCAAAAAACAATAAATTTGTCTCTTCTTGATACAAACCCTACACTCTACTGGGTCATTGGAATAATGCGTCTTCTCAGGACCCAACCTACCACACCGGTTACATACCACATAAATATCAGTCCACAACATCTGTCATCCACTGCCCAAATGAACAGACTCTAGGTAATGATTCCTTCCACTAAAAGTACAACTTATTTTTCTATGTATTGAACAAGATTTTTCCAAACCTTTATATTTCTTTAGATTTCAATCATTGATGAGGGCCAGAGTATATATCTCATAAATAGTAGTCAAGAAATACATTTATCAGATAATCAATATAATATTCAATCATATCATCAAATAATCTCGTTCTCAGAAACATTCCACCGGTAAGAGTTGCTGAGAAGTTATAGTGCTCAGTAAAGTGAGTTTAGTAGTCCATGATATAAATATTACCCTATTATGGATGCATTAAATCCCACTCCCATACCACCCTCAACATCTCCATAAATAATTAATTGTTTATGTTAGTTTGGAAGTCCCCCATAACATATTATGATGTTGATCTACATGTTTAATTACATACCACCAATTCATAGTAGAATCACATAGCATATAAATAGTGAGTTTGACCCTCTGGTATAGAGGAATCTCAAAATTCGTGAAAATAGTCACCATGTCCTCTAGCCATGACTCAACAACCTAGTGAATAAAATCCCTCAAAAAATAAGTGGTTGTTTATGTGGGAATACTCATGACAACTCTTCAACAATAGTGTCATGTCGTAGGGAATTATGAATGCTCTACAATAACCATAGAAATCACAATAGAAAATGGGAACCATTTCCCAAATTATGTATAATGGGAGGTGTCACAGGTGGAACTATTTGAAGGTTATGTCCCACCACTTCAAGAGTGTGTTCATCAGCACCTTCTTAGTGTTCGACCTCGAGCCATCAGGGAAGAATATATCTAAATTTTAAAATGTACACCACCATAGAATAATAATAATAATAGAGAATATTTCAATATGAATTAAGGATAGGTACAAAGATTTTATATTTAATAGATTGAAACACCAAATTTTCACACTCATAAAGCTAACTTTGTGATAAATTCCCATGTTTCCATGAAATGGTCCCAGTATATGGAGTTTAAATTTTAATGTATAGAGTAAAAACCATTTAATTTTATATTAGAATCTCCATTTAGAAGTATCCATTTTGTTTATTAATCATTATTTTAGTGAAATTAAAATTTTTATTAAATGTTTTAGTTAGATCAATTACCATTCCCAAGTTATAAAGGATTAATCATTATAATTTACAATTAACACATCATGTAACTTCTACCAGACCTGTTACATGTAGTCTCTGGATGTAATAAGCTATGTATAATTATTTGGGTATCTGAATAAACATTAACAATTTATAGATGTACACTATTTTTAAATTATAATTGATATTCTTGTAATGGTAATCAAAAAACATTTCAATCCATATAACCATAGATACACATATCAAACATGTAATAATAGGTTTCTTAAAGTGCCACCATAAAAAAATTGTCGGAAAAAATGTTTAGGTTAATGTATACATATCAATTAACTAAATATATATCTCATTCTTCCTATAATAACATTATCTAAATAGAAGTTTTATAACTCAATAAAAATACAAGATTTTATCATAAAGATGTGCAAAAATATTAATATAGTTTGGAATAATAATGACAAGTGAATCCTCAAGATCCCATAATGATACATGACAAACCACTTCATTTCCATACTCGGCCAAGGGTAAAATTATAACCCACAATTATAATGATAAAATCTTCACATCATCTGTGTTTCCCAATAGTAATATCAATAAAAATGTAATAGGAACAATATTGATCTACAAGCCACATCCCATATAATTTTACCATTACCTGTATGTGTGTTATCTATTCCCAATATAAAGCTCATTAAATTTTTTAACAAATTCCTAGCCTTGTATCTACCAACCCAAAATAGTAAGAAAAAAAAAAGATTCTTCTCATACCAACTATGTAACATCTCGGACCTGGTTCACACATAAGTAATCAAACATGGTTTCCACCTATAATAATGTTCACCTTATTTTACACCATATGATACAAACTATAAAAACATCTATGATGGTATGTTGGGGAGATTATGCCCACTTTATCAAAGTGGACCACTATTGTAAATTGTATATAAAATTCATCAAAAGAAATAATAATAGAAAAATATAATATAACAGTGGATGATAAATAATCTAGATTTAATAAATGAATGATGTAAACCATTCCTAGTATCATATACAAATAATGTCAGTCCACTTCGCTAAACAAAAAGGGAAAAAACAAGGAGAAATGGTAAGAATTAATATAAGTGGTCAAGATAAATAAATATTACAAAGGATAAAATCTATATCTAAGAGAATCATGATAATCATCTCATTACTATTCTCTTATATTTTATCATAGTATAGATTAAAATCATCCATTGTATGATACATTCTTTGGTACCTACCTACATATATTAAGTTTGTCAGGTTCCCAATTGGTGGACCAAACAATGTGTAAGTAAAACTCAACTGGCCCCAATTAATAGTTTTACATCTAATTTATTCTACACATATATAATGAATAAGTTTTTAGGAAAAAAATTAAAGATGTAAATAAAATAAATGACACTCAAATCAACTCAGTTTAACTATGGGAGATGCATATAACACTACCTTCTTTGGGGAAAGACATCATGTCTTTCAAAAAATATTAACTTAACGTTTTTTTCTATTATATGATCAGGACCTCGGGCTGAAAACCAAGAAATCCCAAGGTGATGATATTCATATTAGGGGTCAAAAATTCTAGTATAATTTGCGAACTTATAATATGAATATAAGTCTATAAAAATATGTATCTTATGTAATGTCTCGATAAAAGTATGTTCTTTAACTTAGAAGATGTTTCATTTAATTTTTTGGAAACTAAATACCATCCTAGGAATTCCTCAAAGGAAACAAAAGTATCGCTCGATGATTACTATAAAAAATCATAACTCTAGGATTATATCAAATTAATTCCACTTAATAACCCAAGTATCACTCTCTACATTGTATAATTTTTTTTACCTTTGAGACCGTAAAATATATTTCCACATAGGGAACTGAAGTGTTGATTTTGTTATTATGTAATCTCATATTCTCACGGACCCCATACAAGGAATTATACATATGATTCATGTATCTCTCTATGAACCATATAATCCCATTCATAAATAAATCAATTTAAATGTTCAATTAGTGAGTATGAGGCATTCCAAGATGGAACCCAAGTGTCTCCCATTGAATTTTGTAATTCTATTTAAATAAAATAGTCACTTCATTTATTAGGGACCACTTAAAAAAATTAATGGGAAAACATGAGTTATATGATATGGTATCACCTATATTCAAATTTATCTTATTAATTTACGAACCCAATTTAATTATTTTAACATTCCAATCATGATTATAAAATAACACATTCCTAGGTTAATTGATTTGATTAGAAAAATATAGTAATTTATACTATTTAATTACACACCTAATGGGTGGTTCAAATTGAAGTTTTAAATATTTATTGGTGTTAAATGGTCTCATGGGTATTGATTGTTAAGCTACAAAAACTTTATTAACAAAACTTACATTTTAGGTGGAGATGCACCAAAATTCCAATGCACAGTGAATTAGAAAATAATATAAATGACTATAATTTTACAGAAAATAAGAAAACCACCTACATTATGCTGGAAAAAATATATTCATCTAGTATAGTCCTATAATACATTATAGAATGGGATAAAATAGAGAAATAGACAATCCCATAAATATAGGTCATATTCGACCAAATATATTAATCATTTCAACTGTGCAAGGAAACAAAGAAAAGAAGTTAGAGGATTGAAGAGCATACTAATGGATTTCCATTTTAACTGGTGGTGATGGAATAATATGTCATATGAGGGAGGAGTCTCAAGTCTTATGTTGTGGGAGAGGGGATCTCTCGATGAGGGGGAGGAAGAATGAATGAATAGAAAAAAAGGAGAAGTATGGTTAAATGGGAGGGTAAAAATGGACATTTCCAAAACTTTTGGGGCACACGAATTGGCTTTATGGTCCGTAAAGCCGTGAACCAACTGTGCTCCACCACTATAAACATGGCACAACGACTTGAAATTTTTTCGCATCATTAGTCAAAAAATTAAAAAACCCTTTGGATCAACTCTATAACATACTTACAACACTTTTTAGTCATTTGGACACCCCTGTTTGGATTACCAAACAATAATTTTATTCATATTGATCACACAGTTTTTCTGTATGGTTAGCTCTAATTGGGAGATGACCATGCACCTTATGTTGTTTCTCTAAAAACTGAAGCTCTAATATCATAACAAGACCTAGATTCCTTATTACACTTTAGACATTCTTATATACTTATATAAAAAATATTTAACAAAACTTTTAAGGATCAACACCTCAAAGTTGATTTGGAATATTATAATGTGGCCTCCACAATTATTTATAAAATTTATAATTATCTAACCAACTAAATTAAATAATACATAATCACATAAAAAATATAAATTGTCCCCCATTGTATTAATCTTGAGAACTGAAACACCAATGACTCAATCCTTCTTTTTACTCTTTTATGAGAAAACATACCAAAAAATACAACCAAAAGTGTGAAATTACCAAGAAAACATTGAATAATGCAAAAAAAATAAATCATCTGACATACCAATACTAAAAAACTATGTGGAAAGTGGAATTCGTCCTCTTTAGGACTCCTCAAGATACCACACCATAAAAACCCATCAGTGTGAAATAATTTCAGCATACTCTAGTTGTAACACCACAAAACAACTAAGTTAATCCCTACAATATCAAATAATACATGATTGAAGAAAAGTAAAATAAGTATATGACGATTTACATTGTTTCCAATGACAAAAAAGACCATATCACCCCACACCCATAGAGGAAAATGAATAAGAATGTGAGTGGAAGGGAGAGAACCTACCCCGGTTTTGACCATCCTGCGGAGTGGAACACTAAAACAGATTTTAAAAATTGGAGAGAATAATTACCTAGCAGAAATTCATTAGAAAACAATACCCATGAAAAAATATTACTTGATAAACACATATTGATTACATGAGGCCTCAATGAACATATTATATAACCCTACCAGCAGGTTGATGGAACATTCAAGATCCCTTCTCCCATAGAGTTGTTATCATGTACCTAGTGCAGCACAACTAGATACAAGGTGACTCCATGAAGCAAAAAATAGCACTAAGGACACCCTGGACCTACTCTAATATATCCATCCCAACTAGGAACCCCTAATGTAATGACCTGACTCACCAGGGTCCACTTGGCCAACAAAATCCTGGGCCACCACATCCCCATTCCCTCCTCCAAAATACCAAGTGATAAAAATAATCACCAATAAGGATTAACATAAATCTGGGGCAATTTCTGAATTTATTTATACAAGTTCACCCATGATCTCTCTCTAAAATAGTACACAAGAATAATAATAAAAATACTGAAACACTTATAGTATAATAATTCAGGATAAAAGAGTATGTAATAAATTATATTACCATAGTATAACTAATTTAATGGGGGGAAAATTAACTCCCTACCAGAAAAGAGGTCCCAATAGAAAAAAAATAGAAAAAAAAAAGAAAGTGGAGAGAGTTATACACCTCATATCCTAGCCCAACCATCGAACATGGTCAATCCAGTGAGGTATCATTGTGCCCTACCAAGGTAACTGATGACCTATATTTCATCTTTATAAGACCTGACAAGTGAAGGAAAAGACTATATAAGGGTTAGTATAGGAATAACTAGTAGGATTCCATAATAACTTACGAGGTAGAGATAGATAGATTAAATAAACTTTTGATTTCAACCTAATCAAATAGGGGAATAAAAATCATTAAATATATATATATTTTTAAATAATACTATATGAAAGAGTAAGTGGATCTCCATCTCAAAGTCTGACCAAAGGTAATGAGTCTCCCTTTAGCTCCAAGATTATATCATTTATTCCATATATCTAATTCAGTCTCACTAGAAATATTCTTAGAGGCCCCACTCCTTGAAACTATTCTCCATAGCTGAGGGAGCCAATATGCCCATGGGGTACCCACTCACTAACATATCTCAATTATTGGGTTATACCACTATATTAATATATTAACCACACCCATTAAGGGTATTATTATCACTCTCTATATAAAGAGTATGGGGAAACCATTCCATGGAGCATCAGAATAGTACTAACCTTGGTATCTATTTAATGATCATACCCTAATCACTATGATCTTTAGGCATCACCTATAAAAGATTAATGCCTGGAACATCATGAATTTTTTCTTGTATTCCAAAATGAATGCCACCATCATGTTCAATGTGGATAAAATATTAGGAAATCCTACTTATAGGCTAAAATTTAAGACCAAATGAAGAATATGAAAGAGGAATAAGTTTTGGATGGAAATACAGAACATGTAAGGGTTCCAAAAGTCATGTGGCCCACCATGTTTCTTTTTAGTCTTCTCTTATGGAAAATTATTGTACACCATTTCATGTTAAAATAATTTATTAGATATAAAATAATTTTCATAGGAACTTGATGTCTTTTATTGTGATCCTAGTCATGCATGTATAGGTTAGGGCATGCCTGGGTACCTAGTAAAGTACCTAGATTTTACTAAGTACCAACCTATGCAAGTGTACACCTAGAGTACATAATGAACCATCCTACATAGGGTCCTTGGTGTGTGTGTCTAGTACACATCTTGGCTACTCTCATAGTGTCATATGATGTGTTGTTCTATACACACTATCTGTGATCCATTACTTTTCCTGAAACCCTTTCACACATGTTGTAGGCTATAAGTTGTGTATTATTTTGGAATACACAACATATAGTCGATTTTTTATCTAAATCCCCAAATAATATATGTTTTTTATTGGAATATGATTTTTCCAAAAATATCACTGATCAAATGCTCAGGATTAAAGGAAAACTTCTTTTTTTACACTGTTTCATGGTCTCTGGAATCCAAAAAAGAGTCGATGATCCACACGAGGACCAAAATACCGACCATTATGAATATAATAAACTCTTTCCTAAGGTCATCATTGATCCAAATCCTAGATCCATTAATCATCATCCACTTCTCATGAATATTCTTGATCCATATGCAAAACACCTATCTATTCATTATGCTCACATCCACCATGAAACCGAGGGTTTGATCGTGCTCAAACTATCCCCTGTAAAACTGAATCATAAACACATTGTCCAGTCATGATCAACATGATGATAGGGTACTGGGAAAGCAGACAAGAATTATTAAAATGACATTTTCTTAGAAATCGAGACCAATAATATAAAATCCTGGATATCTTTGATGAGATCAGGGATAAAAAAGAATAAAATGGAATTAAAAAAATTAATTCATTTATCGGTCTCATTTGAATGACATGAAATTAGAAAAAAAAATAAAGAAGAGAAAAATACATGATTTAACAATTTAACAAAGAGGGTTAAAACCAAACTTAATGAGTCCTAACTCGATTGGGATTGATCATTGGTGAGGAATTTGTTCACTAGATAAGGTGAAGTCCCTCTATGATTGTTTCCTCTCAATCCACCTTGATTCATTCACCCATTATAATCCACTGTGATCCACAAATGAAAAATTATGTTTTCCCCCCTTTCAAACCTCATAAGGTTATGTAAAAAAACGAGACAATTTCCATAAGAGGGTATTTATATTGGTTTTAGGTTAGGTTGTTTAATATAAAATATAAAACTTTAATTATTTATTTTACTTAAATGAACCCACCATAACTGACTTAATCAGTCTTCCACCACTGGCTAAATTTAGGCCACATCAAGGGAAAACTAACATTCTAAAATCAACCATGATATCAAATTTCTAATGACAGAATATCTTATGGGTTTATTCCACTATTTTCTAAGAAAAATGCTTGAGTTATATTAATATATTTAATATATTTGTAATATCAATTTTGGGCTATCTGGGCCTTCACATCTTTCATCATCTCAGTGCTTGGCTCTGAAAATGTTCCCTATTATATTTCAAAATATTTCATGGAAAAAATGTAGTTAGTAAAATATGCCCTCCTTCATGTATCCTCCACAAAATAAAAAAATTCTAACAAAAAAAGGTGGGGATTCTTATCCACCATCTGGATCTATCACTCATATAATCCCTCCAAAAACCTATTGTTCTACCACAACACATGAACCAAGTGAATAGTTTTTCATCACATGATCCTATCCTACCAATACTAGATCTTCACTAGGTACTCGATAAAGGTGGATTTATCAAAATTTTCTATCTCTCCCTAGTCAATAACCCACATAGGTTTGTGCATGTATCTCCCCACCTATGACACATGGAATAATCCATGAACCCGCTCTAATTGTGGTAGAAATTCTAGGATATACTAAAACTCACCAAACCTCTTCAACAGTTCGAATAAACTGATTAATAATGGGGATTTCTTTCCACCCTATGAAAACCTTCATGATTCTCATTGTGGGGAGAATCTCAGGAAAACATATTCTCCCTTATCAAACTCAAAAGTCATATGCTATTATTTTTGTATAAGATAAATATCATATTTGACCTATCCCCATCCACTACTAGATCCCATGGACCTTCTCATTCTTATATTACACTGTCTATGGCCCCAAAAGTGATCTATTTACAATATCAATCTATTATAAATTCAGTGTGAATGTTCTATCGTAAAGTTATTTTAAATGTTTCTTTCCCATTGTAGGTTGATAGTTATTATTATAAGTAATAAATTCTAATGGAATGTGATTCTATCAACTCCTGTTTAACTCTAATAATAAATATATCCACATATATGTAGGTTCTGGGATCATCATAAGTATGCAATGGGTGGTGCCCAACATTTTTTTTCTTGTTCAATGATTAATATAATATCCACATGATGATAAATTTAATGTTCAATATAATGGAACCAAAGAAGATAGACCCAATGAATGATGTTGGAACTAAATGTATAATATCATCACATATTATTTATAATTAATTAAATTAAATAAAAATTCCCTTTATGAAATTATTTTTGAGTGGATGGATCGAGTAACAGATTCATAATACACAGTCATTGTGTTATATAAATCAAGTTTATATTCCCTTTAGTAGTGATCCACACATGTTCCATGAATTTAACAACATCAGTGAAAGAATATATAGATTCTATCATTGAAGATCATTGTTCTTGGATCATATTCCTTTGATATCTATGTGAATTGACTCCAATGAGTTTTCCTTGATCTGGTAGAGGATTATTTCCTTCCATTATTGATACCGATTTTCGAGGAGAGATTTATCAACGACTTTAGGGAATTCTAAAATTCTATTGTACCCAACCCAAACAAAATGAATTATTATATTGAGAAAAATAACATAAATAGGTTTATATATAACTAGGATTAATATAAAATAATATCACAACTTCATTATTAATTTATTTAATCCTTTAATAAACCCCTTGTCAAATAATAATATTATTATTACTATTTCTCATATTTTTTTAAACGTTTTAATTAAAATTAAATATTATTTAATCAATTATTATTAAGTATTTATTATTTTCTCAGAAGACCTAAAATCCTAGTCTATAATTCCTCTATAATATTTATCAGACCCTGAATAATTTATATTTATTTATTAAATAAATATAACTAAATTATTCACTAATAAATAAATAAATATTATATTTATTAAGTATAAAATAAAAATTTATATGTGATAAAGCATACATAAATAATTATTAAACCATGTGTGGGAATAATATTTATTCATCTTGTTAAATAATAAATAATAATATATTATTTAACTGATATTTTGGATACACTTAGTGTGTGACAATAAAGGTCACTTATCTGTGGAATTAGGTGAAGCATCCTAAAATATAAAGTTAGAATCTAACAACATTCCATGGAACCAATAGATAAATAATTTAATACCGAAGTGAAATGTTACCTCGATGAATTATTATTGTGTAATATAATCCCTTTATAGAAATATCTCTAATCAAACATGTTTCTTGCTGGTGTCGTCAACCAAAATGCTCGATGTTTTATTCTTTGACTTCACATAAAATGAAATTTCCTATCGAACCCCATGGCCATAGATTTATTCAGTCTATATAATTTTCATCAATGGTCATAAGATATCAACTTCCATTAAAACAAAAGGGGCAAATCCTTTCTCACATTATTAATTAATACATTATGACTTTTGATGCACCAACCATATCCTACCACTCCATGAACATATTTCATCCTAGTTTTCATTAATACATAATTGTATGTGACTCAAAATATTCATTAATAATAATATTAAATTCTATGGATCAATACACACATCCATAGACTTGAATATCTAATGACACATTGATATGTAGATTTCCTAATTGTGGGTCTTGTTCTCATAATTTCATACTGAATATTACCAAGTGCATAAAACATGATAAGATGACTCAAATACCTATTAATCTCAACCTCATATATCCTTTATCATTTGTGCCCCGCAAATGATATCATCCTCCTATAGAACAAATATTCAAGAATATTTTTGTAGCACTTATGGGTTCCCATCATATTAGGGAACCGTTATTTCTATTTAATGCAACAAATACTCTTAGGCTATTATTGTATACTATGTAACACATAAGAACAATCATTAACTGATAGTTGGTTTATTAATATTAAAAAAACGAATACATGTTATCATAAAGTTCACAAAAATTGGTTCTAGGGAACCAAATCCAAAAAACTCCCACATTCACTATAGAAAACAACTAAAATCATTTAGTCTTATAGCTCTCACAAGATAGTAATTGTTATGCTAATATATTATTTTAGTCTAGGGGTCCACCAAGTTCCCTTCTGTGGATACATTTCTTACTTAAACTTCACCCATCTGATAAAAAACCTCCAAGAGGTGATACATCTGGAGTATGTTATAGGTCTTTTGGTGCGACCTTTAAAATTTTGAAAGAACCACCACTGTAGAAATATAATAATAAAATATAATGTTATATTTAATTATAGGTACCAAATCAATGTCTTGGAAACAGTTATGAATCCAAATACCTGCCTTGGTTGCCTAACAATTTGCTACATACTTGGAATCTACTGTAGAATCAGCGAAAACTGGCTTCTTTGAACTCTTTCATCTCACAACTCCACTATTTACACTAAAAAATATATTTATTTTGATTTTAGATCATTCTAATATATTTGGAAACTAATATTAGTATGACATCTAATGACCAAATCCTAGTATCCCCCATATACTAGTAACATATCCTTAGTTCTTCTTAGATACTTAAGGATAGCCATAACAATTGTCCAATGATGTTCTCCTAGTTCTAATTGATATTTTATTACCATTCAAATTTCATAGGTAACATCAAGTCTAGTAAATAACATGAATTACATGATTGATCCTATCATTGAAGCATATGAGATATTATGAATTCTATCTTTATATTATTGAGTTTCGGGACACATTTTCTTAGAAAGATGTAAAACATGAGATACTAAAACCAATACCTTCTTGGATTGTTACAATCTAAATATATTTAGTATCTAGTAAATATATATATACTTTGAATTAGTCCATAAAACCTCTTATATCTATTAGTAATGATCCTGATCCCAATAGTGTATGCATCTTCACCAAAGCCTTTCATGTAAAAACATTTTTTTAACTAGTTCTTAATAGACAGCAAGATTTGTATGTCATTTCCAATACGTAATATCTCATCAATATATACCACTAGGATACTGAAGAAATTACCACTAAACAGTTTGTAATCACAAAAATCACATTCATTATTAATGAAACCAAATTCTTCTATGTATTCATCAAATCAAATGTCGCATGACCTGGATTCTTTCTTCAATCCATAAATGCTTCTATGCAACTTGAAAATAATTTTGGCATCACATAGATTCACAAAAACATCAAGTTGTTTTATATAGACTTCTTCTTGAAGGTTTCCATTAAGGAATTAATTTTTTACATCCATCTAAAACATCTCAAAACAATGGTATGCAATTGTGGAATGTATTATTCAAATGAATTTAAATATGGAAACTAGTGAAAAGGTTTCATCATAGTCAATTTTTTGACTCTGTCTAAACCCTTTAGCAACTAGACATTTTATATAGGTATTTATATTATCTTATATGAATTTTTTTTCTATTTAATACCCATTTTTACACAACATTAATTATATCAACTAGTGAATCAACTAGAACCCGAACATGGTTCTAATACATGGAATCCATTTCATAATTAAAGGCTTCATGCCATATTGTAGTTTTTGATCACTCTACCAACTCCTTTTAGGAGATATTTTGATCATTTTGAACCGACAATAAGTCACCATATTTTGTGACTAGAAAATCATATCACTGTTGTTCTCTTACCTTTTGTATTCTCTTACACAGTACATGTTTTTTTAGGAACTACTTCTTCCATGGGGAATGTGGAACCTATTATTATTCAAAATCTTGTGTATCTTGAGCATCAAGTTTATAAAATTCAATCTTTCTCAGACTATTAATTTAAAGTATATTTTTCCTCACAATAAATAATACTTGTTTGGTGACAATACCTTTTTTTCCAGGGGTTTTATAGTTAGTATCCTTTTGTTTTCTTGGAATACCCTATAAAGATACACTTTCTACATAGGGATACTATTTTGTTTCCTAAGGAGGACTTAAAAAACTCCTAACAACCCAATAAACATGTTTTTGATAAAATGAGTCTATTTCTACGCCATTACTAGAAGGGAATTCTATTTTACACTTTATGTGGAACATAGTTTAATGTGTATGCCACATTTGGAAATGCATATCCCAAAATGGATAATGAAAGATCAATAACACTCATCAATAACCATACCATGTCTCACAAGGTACAATTATTCCTTTCACTAACATAATTCCACTATGGTGTATAAGGTGGAGTGAGTTTAGATTGAATCCCAGACTCCCATAGAAATTCGATGAAATCTATTTTAAGATATTCACCTCTTTAATCCAATCTAAGCTTCTTTATCTTCATACCAAGATGATTCTATACTTTATTCCTAAATTCCTAGAATTTCTCAAAGTACTAGGGATTACACCTCATAATTTATATATGACAATATCTAATTAAGTCACTGGTAAAAGTGGTTTTAGCTTATAAGAGTATAAATACCCATATAAATTGATATTTGGTCTTTTTTTTAATAAACATTAATGACATAATTCAAGTGGTTTTAGCTTATAAGAGTTTAAATACCCATCTTGATAGTGCTTTGTCAAATTCTTCTCATTCACATGACCAATATAGTGATTACAGAGGTGGGTGTAATATGACTCATATGGAAAGGATTTGTTATTAATTGAAACACTAGGCTTCCAAATATAATGCATAATGACCATAATTTAATTATTCCATACCATAACATATGTTGTACTTATAAAAGAATGGAATTTTATTTCAAAACATGAAAATAATACCTTCTTTATCTAGGGATGATAAAAAAATTATTTCCTTAGTGAGAATAGGTTTATGATAGAAATAATTTAAAACAAAAATAATTCCCATTGTCTCTGAATGGTGGTAGTCACTAATGAATAGGAATATAATCCTCACACACTTAGCATTCCTTAGATCCACCTCTCCTTGAGAAATCATTTTAAATCTATTTAGTTCCTACATTTGGATATAGATGTGATAATTACATGCTATATCTAATACCCAATGTGTAGATATTTATCATTAAACTCGATAACAAACAATCCTTTAGCTTCTAATTTCTTCTATGTGTTTTTCCTCTTCTAGTGCCATGGCTTTCCGCATGAAAAACATACTCCATCCTTTTCTGTTCCCTATCACTTGATATTATTATTTTTAGAAGAATGGTGCTTAGGGGCATTAGACTTTTTATGAATCTTGGGACCCTTTTCCTTGTTCTTACTTTTCTTATTCACTACTAGGATCAAAATTTTATCACACCCCATATCCATATACACTTGGTGAATTAATTTAAGAAGTTATGAAAGAATTTTCTCATTATCTCTCATATTATAATTAATAATAAAACCGAAGAAGGACATGGGGAGTGATGAATGTATGAGTTCTGTATGAAAATCATCTAGAAATTTAAACCTAAAGATGTCTAATAACTAAATGTTTCCAATAATATTGACTATATGAGGAATAGATAGTGTATAATCTCCATGATTTGTTGCAAACAAAGCATTAGGGATCTGATACCTCTCTTGTCTATCCATCTCTATATAGATACCTAAAAGGTGAGACATTGTACTATACACATCATTGTCCTCAGGTTTCTTCAAAATCTTATTAGACGTGGATTATTACATGAAACATTGAAAATATATGTTGTTATTGAAATGTTTCCCATATAGTTTTAACTCATCATCACTAGCCTCAGTTCTAGAAACCATAGGCAATGGTTCATCCATCACATATAATTTTCTTTCATGGAGAATGATGACACATAGGCGCCATTACTAATCCTAGAAATTTGTGCTAGTGAGAAGGTTTTATGTTTCAATAATAGATGAAAATGATATGTTTGATGCAATTATTATTTCTATTTATAAAAAAATATAAGAATAATTTTAGTACTTTATCTGATAAAATTTTGACAAATAAATAAAAATTATTTTTATGAGTCTCCAATTATTTTATGAAAACCCAATAGCCCTCACTATTAGCTTCCGAATATCCTCTATCTTGGACATCCTAGTGTTGGGGATATATATTTCCCTTCTCATTACCCCAAAATTGGTTTTTCATCTAATATGAATGATTTTAGGTAGGATTTACAAATGCCAACTACATTAACTCACAGTTCCTTGATCCACTAAGTAGACTACCCAATTATGAAATCCTTAAATTTGATTTCCTAAACCGTTTCATTTTAGTTACAATAAGTCCTTATTTGGAAGTCATCCCTTTATAAGAACTAGGATAATTAAACCCAAAAGGTCATATTTAAATTCCCTAATAATTGAAAGCACCCCAACATTGGCTGGTCAAGAACATTGAACTATGGTTTGACTTTAACTAAATTAGTGGAAGGATATACCGACATAATATATATATTAGGGAGATTTTATCCATTTTTGTGTGAATTTAAAATAAATATCCTTATTAAATTCTTTATAATATTAAGTGAATTTGCATAGGTGATAATCCATGTCAAATATAATATTTTTATAGAACATAATTTATTTTAGTTATATATTACAGTCATGTTAATTTCATTAAATCAAGAGATGACAACAAATCATGAATAATTAAATAACCATGCTACTTAACAGAAATAAAATAACAAAGGTTATGATCATGAGCTTATAGAAATGTATTGTTTATTTATTGGTTGATAAACTAACTGATGAACTTGGGGAAAAAACTAAAACCAATAAAGTTTCATGTTATAGCTTCCCAACTTTACACAAATATATCTCTATTGGAATGGCTTCACCTCTCTTCCAAAATTGAACAACCTCCACTAGCTTTGGAGATCCATCTAGTACATATTCTTTTACTCACATGTAGGTGAGGGAAAAGGGTTTACATAAATAAAACCAAGGGAAAACAGCCCTAAATAATAATATGAGAGAAGGCTTAGAGATAGATAATATTATTTTATAATAAATTAAACGAAACCAATAAAATAAAAAGGATTGGTCTATTCTCGTGATCATCCAAATGCATGAAATGAATTACTCATTCAGTAAAAATATCATTTAATTCTTAACCATTATTTTTAAGTCAAATCACATGAAAATCAATTAACTATAATCTTTAATTAATCAATTTTTTTAACTCAATTATTATCCAAATTTACATTAGATTCCCATCCATTAAAATTTTAAAAAATAAATTAATTCAACTAAAAATAATGGTGTACATAAATGTGCATTGGAGGAGACACATTGAATAACCATCTGAATCTACCTGACATGTATTATACTCATATGTTGTATTACCATTTGTGACATATAGAATACATGATTTATCCTGTACTTTCAAGACATATATTATCTATTTAATGATTACACAAATTACAAGATATTTTTTGTCACATGTTATCCTTCAATACACACAGATTGACAAATGTAATATGACTTATACATGATATATAGATCTGAAAATTACAAAAATATTAATTATAAATATATTAAAAACCTATCACATGGAATGTCCTATAAACTTAATGAACCCATGCAAGAACATGTCGATAATGTTTATATACTATAATAAATAAAATTTAAATCCACGTAATTTGATAAAACTACATGACGAGTGTATATGAGCTTCATGGATCTTTCACCTATCACTGTGTATCCAAGGAACACTCCTAGGGAATCAGTGTAATAATTGTTCTTTCAAAAATTAGATTACACATTTTGTATCCAGGAATCCACTATGTTTTAAATTTGAGTTACATGGTCACCAATAAGGTAGGTAGTGTATGGAATACATAGCATGTTTGTGACCCAATGGGACTGAATTTCATGTACATGGGCTGCATGTCGTGTAACCCAGTTGACCTTGTGCCAGGTTAGCATGGTCAACACAATTTTTAATAATTAAATAAACCATGTTTCATTAAAGATCATGGATTTAGTAATTTTTGAATTAACTCCTAATGAATTAAACATAAGTACATGATGATTAACTCTGCTCACATGACATGTACTCTTGTGTTGTCTAGTTAGAATCCTTTGAAACTCCAAATGAGTTCTATGATTTTATTTTAATCATAAAATTAACAATTTCTGTTAATTCTATTAGAAAAATGGATAAAGAATAATATCTTGAAAATCTTATTAAATGAAAACTTAAGCATTAATTGAAAAACTAAATTACAAATGAGAAATTCACTAATGATATTTAAATAAAAATAAATGATTATATAATGGATATTATACCCTTTGTAGGTTTCAGGTGCAGTAGAAGCATGTGATGGGAAGTGACCAACATTTCTTTTTTTATGTTCAGTTATCAATCCATGATCTATATGATGATAAATGCCGTGTTCAACAGTATTGAACCTGAGAAGAAAGACAAAATGAATAATTCTAGAAAAATATAATGGATCATCACATATTATATATAATTAATTTAATTAAATAATAATTTAGTTGATGGAATTATTTCTTCATTGATGGACTTGGTAATATATATTAGACTTTGTATCATTACAATATTGGAATGAAATGTAGATTCCTAGTATTGGTGATCGAGAGGTATTCCCCAAATATCCATACATCACCAAAAGAATCTTTGGGTGCTAGTATAGAAGATCCTTTCACTTATGCCATATACCTATGATTGCTATTTCAATTGCATCCAAGGTATACTACTTGATTTCTATAAGAAATATTTCTTTATATTCTTGGGAGAGATCTTAGAGGATAGGGATCTCAATGGTGTGAGATAATTCTTCGATTCTATTGCACACAACCCAAAAAAATGAATTGTTCTCTTGTGAAAATAACATAACTGGGTTTATACATCTCTAGGGTTATAATAATATATTTTCACAAGTTACCTTAAGTATTTATTTAAACCTAAAAAAACCCCAAGTCAAAAAATAATAATATTATTATTATTTCTCAACATGTTTTAAACATAAGAATTTAAATTAAACACTATTTAATCAAATAATATTCAAATTTAATTTTTTTCTCACCAAACCAAAAATATTAGTCCTTTATTCTTCCGTAATATTCATATGATTTTGAATAATTTCTATTTATTTAATAAATATTATCACTACATTATTCACAATTGAAGAAATAAATATTATATTTCAGACATAGAAAATAAATATTCAAATGTGATCAATAATACAATAATAATTATTAAACCACATGTGGAAATAATATTTCTTCAACTTTTTAAATAGTAGATAATAGTATCATATTTAATTGATAATTTGGATAAACATAGTTTGTGACCCACTACACCTCTTTCTTAGTGTCATTAGGAATAGTAGCCTAAAGACCAAGGCTAGCGTCTAAAAACATGCCATGCCAACTATAAGAATTAAATTAATTCTAGAATGACATGTTACCTCATACAGAGGATTACTATGTAATAAAATCGTTTTTTCATAATATCTATATCAATAAGGCTTCATGTTGGTTCCACCAACCAATGTGATTGATGTCTTTTCCTTCGATTTACTAAAAAATGAACATTCATATCGAACACCACGACAATGGATTTATTTAGGCTATATCATTTCCATGAAAGGGCTTGAGATGTCATCTTCAGTTAAAACAAAAGGGGAAAATCCTTTATCTCATTATTCATTAATGAAATATTACTCATAAGGCACCCAATATATCCTACCTCATAACAAACATATGTCATCTTGGTTTTCATCAATACACCAAAGTATGTGACTCATAATATTATTTAATAATAATCTAAAACACTAAATATCAATAAACATGTTTATAGATACGAATATCAAATAAAACATAGAAATTTATATTTCCTACTAGCGAGTCTTGTTCTCTTAATATCCTAATGGATATTACCAAGGGTGTACACCATGAAAACGTGCCTCAAAGTCTAATGAGTCCCCACCCATGATAGCCTATATCATTTGTTCCCTAAAAATGATATCATCTTGTATAAAAAAAATCAATAATAAGGTTGTTGGACTCCTAGGTTCTCATAGTAGTGGGGAACTGCTATGGCCTTTTAGTGTGACAACAACTCTTAAGAAAATATCACATAAAATATCAAAAAGAATAAAAATAATGATGTTATAAGTAGTTTATTAATGTTCATAATAATGAATACATTTTATCATAATGAATACATAAGTTGGGTCTGGGGAACCAACTCCACTAATATCCTCCAACACTTGGATAGAATGATTGTTGTTCCCCTCATTTTAGTGGTTAACTATTTTTCACGTCCTCAACTAGGTCCCAAATTAATCCTCTATTCCCCATGAAAATCTTGATAAAAATTACACATCGTGTTTATAGATAATCATTAATGGAACCCTAGGGAGTCGAACAATCTCACACATCTATAATTATTCAAAAAAACTCTATCAAAATTTTCTCCATGTTAGAAAGGAAGTGAGATAACACATTAATTAAGTCCACTACCACCCATATGGAATAATTTCATATCCCTATTCATGGAATCCCAATAAAACATTTCATGTATATATTATCCTATTTAAAGATTAGGGTCTCAGGAGGCTACATGAAACCTACCAGAACCTAGTGCTCAAGATTTACCTACTAAACTATGAGACACTAAGAGATAATCTTAGAGAAACTCCACCACATTCCATATATACAAAACTATTTTTTATGTTTCTTTTACATCATTTTAACATCATTTTGTATAACCAAAATAGAATTATGGAACCCAATGATCACCTCCTCTCATAACATGAATAGATCCATCATCCATCCCTAAAAATGGATGTTGTGCTCATATAATTTAGAGACTCCATCTACTAAATCCCTTGTGGATATAAGGAAATGAAGAACCTCATTTTAAATATCTCCCAAATTTTCCTCTCTCTCACAATGAATAAATATATGAGTCAATAAAATAGACTAAAAAAATGTTGTGGCCCTCATCTCCACTAGGGTCATCTATAAAGAGGCTACCAACATAGATGCCTCCTCCACTATAAGAAAATAATAATTCCTACCAATGTAATCATCCACCACATTTCCCTTCCCATGAGGATGAACTATCTAAAATCCATTTTCAAATAGTAACTATGAATAAGGACTTTATCTAATGTTTAGATATCTATGCATGAATATATATATATGAGACTCTGATGGTTTGAGTATACAAAAATGTGCTCCCATAGATTCTAGTACCTCCACATATTTAGAAGGAATATTACCAAAGGCAACTCCATTTAATGAGTAGAATAGTATTGGACATGAGATCTATACTTCTCCAACCCATATTCAATCATTACATTACTCTAAATCCACATAGAGTATAGCCTAGCAAGTAAGGCAACACAAAAAACTATAGACTCTATTCCCACTTCTAGTAGTCTCAACATAATAGCATTAGTCAAACTTATCATCATTTCTCTAAAAGATCTATACTAATACTTAATCGAGGTCAATAGATTACATTTCCATGTTAGGGTGATCAAAGGGACTACCACTTTATAAAATTTTGTCACAAACCTCCTTCGGTACCCCACAAAGAAAACAATATTCGTACCTCAGACATGCTCTTAGGTGGATCCTAATAAATCCCTGCATAGATCTTTACTGTGAATACAACTAATAAATTTTGAAATACGAAATTCCCTAAAAAAATTCCTCCCAATTCTAAAATTAGCACTAAAAGAACATTCCATAAATCTTGTTCTCATGGAGTATGTCTAGTACTATACCTATATGCCCTGAATGCTCCTCCATTAATATAGAGTGAATGAGTTTGTCTTCAATTACGACAACCACAAAATATTATTTGTATGGTTATAATAACTTTTATATCAAACCCATAAACATTACAGATGAATTCATCACACCGAAAGGAAAACACCAAAATTCATAGTATCTATAGTGATGTAGAAATGTCTTCTTCAAATTATCAGACTCAAAAACTCTAAAATTGTGGTAACCAAACCTGAGAATGATTTTCAAGAACCATACTTGACTTTCAATGGGTCAAATAGTTCATCAATCCTCAAAAGGGGGTACTTTTTCTTTATCATTACCTAGTTTAGGAAATGGTAAACATCAAAATGTCCCAAGATCTCATCCACATTTTTACAAAAAATGTTAGTGTTTTAGAGGGGTAAACATTGGGCCTCATAAAAACATTCTATCAAAGTTCCACCAACTCCACCCTTAGCTCTTTTAGTCCTATATAGGAAATATGATATTCCAATAAAGATATTGACCAAGTTCTAGGTTTGAATTCAATGTAGAAGTTAATCTACATCATTAGAGGTTGTACTTGGACATATTTAGGGAAGACATCCATAAATTCCTCCTCTACCATTATAATATAGATTCTTGAAGAACCTAATAAACCATAGGATAAACATTCCTATTGATGGATGATGGGTTTGTATTTCTACTCAAACAAAACCATTTGTTATGATACAATATATCTCCAACCCACAAAAGAGAATCTCATCCCATCTATTTGTAGGCATTTGATGTATATGTAAAGGCATCCAATATATTATTTGACCACAGGAAGCAAATCCATACCCAAGTTAACAACAGAACATTTCATCATGATGAATAAGAAGTTTTATTTCAATCTCTCTCCACCAAAAGGAAAATATTACTGTTATTAGACAAGATAAATTGAATAATTTCTCCATGTATGACCCTCTATCCATAATAGATAGTCCTAAGTCTCAATGGGAATATCTATCTCTAAACCCTAAAAGGATATTAAATAATTACTTAAACATGTGTCTAAAAGTAATGAGTAAGGAGTATAATAAATGTAAATCATAACTAGGATCATATCCTGTTCATCCTGATCATATATATCTATAAACTAGATCTACACATGCCCCTAATTGCTATATCATTGAGCTTGATGTGGGCCACATGGTTGTAGTGGTGGTGGTAGGATCTCGTAGCATTATCCTCCACCAACAACTCCTTACATTGTAGTGGATCCCACTCCTCTACCACCACTACATCTCATAGGGCCACACTTTACATGTCTGGGAGATCCCTGATCATAATGTTTTCCCTATATTAGAGGTATATCCACTATATACCAATACTTCTATGAATGATAGATTGGGTAATCATGAGCTAAGTGACCTCACCCATCGGAAGTATAGCATCAAACCTCTTAAGGATGAATGGATCAACATTGTGATCCCTAAGCTGCAAAATTAGGTGTCTATGACTTTCCATGATTACACCTCCTATTTTGAGACCATACATGTGATTAATGCTACATATTGTAGATGATTCATCCACATGATGTCCACTACTAGCACTAATAGAAAAATATCCCTCTTCTAGGAAGCTCCAAGTCACTAGATCCGGTTGTAGCACTCCAACATAGGTTTGTTTACATTAAGAGACCACACTTTACCAAAAGTATATATGGATCCCCTACTTTATCATCGCCACCAAAAAGAATAAATCAAGAACCATATCTAGTGGTTCCACCATATTTTTAGTGAACCTCATGACATACTCATCCACTATGATATCATACTAAAGTAGCTTAAGAAGATCCTTTAACTAAAATGTGGATAAGAAATAAGGGTAATAGTCCTCACAAATTAGTTTCTACAAGTTAGACCATGACTGTGTCAACTCATCATGATTTTGTGTCACCATAATCCGCCAACACCCTACTGCTCCATAGAAAATAAAATACTCCTATGAAACCATCTAATCTCTTGGGGTCCGAAAGATGTTGAAGTATCTAATCACCATCTCAAGCTATCATTTGTGACCTAGGCATCTAGTTTTCCATGGATCGTCTGTAATATCTGATTCAGTAACTCAAATTTTGTAATAATACAACACACATCATAAAAATTACTACTTCTTAATGGGATATTCATCATGATCCTCAATCTGCAACCAGCCTAGCTATCTTCAATAAGGAATATTAAAATATGTCAAGATATTCCATATTTAGATTAGAATATATATGGGGAGATGAATTTGGAATACAATCAAATGACTCATTGCAATATTGTTCATGTAAAATTGTTTGTATAACCAATGTCTTGGTATACCGATTCAACAATAAGGTAATCAGAGTCTTGGTGTATGAATACATTTTCACCCACACAGAAATTTGGTTTCCCTATCTGAAAGCCACACATGAGAAACTATGATACCATTTCCCTAATTTTCTACCAATTCTACATAATGGGACAACTCCAAATATTGAACCAAGGATTGAAACTCTCTAATACCACACTATAATGATGCAACCCACCATGATTTTCCTTAAAGATAGTAATATGGGATCTGAAAACCCCACGAACACCTCTAGTGGACCAGGGGATGGAAATAAGAACTGATAATGAAAAAATAAAATGGGAGGTATTTTCATAATGTGCCTATACATAGGAACCAACGAAGTATCCATACAATAGTGAAAAGGTATAATAATAAAATCAATTCAACATATATAGTTTAATAATGCATGAAAAAACACTATGGAATAAATAGTATTACCATAGTATGAACAAATTAAATAGGAAAAATACACACCTAACTGGAATGGAGGTCTGAACCATAAAAAAATGAAAATGAAGAAATCAGAGAGATCTCAGATCTTGATCTTCAAAACCAACCACAAAACATGGTCAATTCACCTAGGTATCACTATACACCACCAAATTAACTACCAATCTATCCATCATCTACATAAGACATGAAACATGCATGAAATTTAGATTCAGGGGTGAGTAGATACAAACCGAGTAAGATTTCCCAAAAACCAAAGAGGGAACGATAGATATATACATCAATGTAGTCCACTCAACCCAATAAAAGAGGTAAATAAAACCCAATAAATATATATACTCACAAATAATCATCAATGAGAGTGAAATAGAATCTTCATATCACAACATTAAAAAAGTTTAACAGTCATCCTATAACTCCAATAGTCCACCACTAATGTCCAAAATATAATGCACCCTCAATAAAATCTATGTGTAGGGACCACTCCTCTCTATTGTGCTCTATAAATGGGGGAACCACAAATACCATGGAGAAACCCATCAATTTCAGAGATCAAAGATATCATAGTAAACATATTAATATAGATAACTCACTCTTAATGTAGGGGATTTCCGTATCTGTCTATATAAAGGCTATAGGGAAACTATTCCCTAGTGCGTTAGGGGAGTACTGAACCTCGTATCTCTTTGATAATCTTTCAATAACCACTTACATAATCTTGTGAAACCTATAGAAGAAAAATTCATGGAGAATCTTGAAATGTATCTCATATTCACAAATTAATTACACCATCATGTTCAACATGTCAATAAACATTGGATGGGCTACTCGAGGGACGAAATGTGAATGAAAATAAATTAGATATGATAGGATGATGTTCTAGAGGAAAAAAACAAAGCTGAAGGGTTCCACATTACATTTCACAACACCTAATTTCCTTGGTAGGTTCTCAAATGTACATGGATTGCACAACATTTCATAGTACATAGATTGTATGTGTTATGCATCATTCTCAGCCACTTGGGGCTGACCCATGTTCTTCTAGTCGTGCAGGTGTATGTAAATTCATGAATGTGTTCCGAGTCACGCACATGTATTAGCCAATTCCCATGTAATCCAAGAGTAAAATGTGTGAATTACCATATGGCCCCCAGATAATTTACAACTTGAAAAAGTCACAGGATCATGAGTAGGGTCAAATGACATGTGATCCTTAATATTACCTAAATTCTTAGCATAATAGATTGGGGGATTTATGTTGTGTGTTCTTCCAGGAGACACAATGTGTAGTTGGGTTTCTATCATAATATATATATTTGCTATGTGGTTTCTAGATTCAGTCCCATTGACATTAATGTTTCATTTAAAAACAAGAATTTGAAATGATTCACCCACAATCATTATTTTTCAAGATCCGTTATCTAAAAAAGGGAATTTATCTATCCATACAAATCCCTCAAAATCTATAATCACACCTTTAGTTTCTTACCACACAATGTCATCACAACATTAGATTTTGAATCCAATAAGTATCACCGGTAACTCATGATAAATCCTTATCCGTTAGTAAAATATAGATCCATTCATCATGCACCCAACTATGACTCTAGGTGTTCGATGAAACTCAAACCTACCCTGATAATGTCGAGTCACGACCCTATGGTCCATAAATGAAGAATGCAAATAAATAGTGGGGTAAAAGAACAGGTAATAAGTTAAAAATGTAATTGGAAAAGATTTCATCAAAAAGGATCATAAATTGGTGATATACGGTGTTATATCATGGTAAATCAATAATAAAATTTCATAAAAAAATAATTTGGATTTCAGGATAACACGAGGAAAGTGAAATCAATATAATAATAAAATGGATGAAAAAATGTGATTTAAAATTTTAATAAAAAGTGTGAAACCACAATTTATTAGTCCCACCTAGATTTGGATCAATCTTTAGGGTAAAATGTTGTCTCTAGTGAAGGTGTCGTCTCTCTACATTCACTACCTCCTAATCCACCTCGATCTGATCACATGTTTTCCTTCGATGTGATCCACCAACAATGAATGTTGTTTTGAATACCGTCTAATATCACCAGGTAGTGAGTATAACCCTATATAATTTTCATAAAATGGTATTTATATAGGTTTTTTGTTAGTATAATTGAAATAAAATAAGTTAACTATATTTTTTATTTTAATTAAAGGTACTTCTAGCCACTTTCTAAACAAGTCATCTGGCACCGACCAACCTTAGGTCATCCCTTGGGTAAAAATCATGTTCAAAACTCATCCTTGATAATAAATTTTTTATATAAGGGTCTATTAGGGGTTATTCAATTAATTTAGGTAAATTATTCATTTGTGATAATAATATATTCAATATTTTTATAATATAAATTATGTGCTCATCAATCCTCAGAATCTCACACTGCCTTAGTGATCTACTCCAAAAATGTTCCTCAATAAATTTTTAATTATTAAAATGAAAAAATATAGTCACTACACCTAAACACATGTAAATAAAAATCCTATGTATTCAAAATTCTTTGTAATTCCAATAAAATTCTAAATTATCAAAGCAACCCTGCTATAGAACTAAAAATTCAATTTTTTCCCAAAATAATTAACATATAAAAACATGTGTTGCTAAAAAACACCCAATATACGGTTTCATTTCCCTAAAAGGAATATATGATGATTCAAAAATTACATCAGATCATTGTACTCAGAAACTAATATACATTTATAACTCTGGCCTCTTAGGTATCTATTATCTATATAAAAATGATATATCCCAACTGAATTTCAATAAGATATCATATACCATTATTAAATATTCATTAATCATCACTCAAATGGAATGATTGATGAAAAAAACATACTATACACATTCATGCATAAGCGAATCTATTGGATCTTCTTTTCATCGACGTCCTCAACTAGCATACGACAATAATACAAACTATAAATTCAAAATGTGATACCTTCAGTGGAAGACTTATTAAACCACATTAGCTCTACCCAAATCTATCTACCATACCCACCCCATCTCAAGGCATGAATTATCTAACATTACCAACCACCTCTAGTTAAATGTATAACCTATTATGGTCCTAGAACTAAATATGGGTCATCATGCCTCTTTCCCAAAATAACACAAGCTTCACCAACCTACAAATCATTCTCATCATCTCCAAAACATAGATAATAACCATTTTCCACCAAATGTGATGGTGATAACATAATGATCATATATATTCTCCCCACTATAGGAAATATCATTCCTTCATCCCATTAATGAAACCATTCAAAAACATTTACATTCTACCTGTATTTTTCTCATATAATCAAAGTTCATCAAACCCAAATAACATAATGAACATCCTTCATACTCTGATCCTGTGATTTTAAGGAATCCATAAATATATCTTCAATAACTATCCAATACTCCATCAAAAATTCAAATTTATAACACACAATCAACCCTTAGGGCATGCCAATATTACCAACATGGCCAACCTAACTCATCTCAATGGACATGAACCAATCTTCAATGATTCCCTAAATACACTAAAATCTACAACACATTTCTCCCATAGGGTGATTAGAAAGCACTAATAACACACTTAGACTATCAAATTCCCAAAAAAATAATTATGGTGGAATACCACAAATGGAAGACTCATCACCACATTCTTAAAAACACCCATGGAAATAGCCTCTCTGATAATAAAATCCCCCACACCATGTATTTATATACATCATTTATGGTCATCCTATAATCCTGTAATGAAATAGAAGATTTTACATGGATAATTGAAAACATTATCCCCCTATCTCTTCACATACATACCATATATAGTTTTTAATATTCCCTAAATGCATAATCCTTATGCAGTTTCCCCAATTACGGACCATTAGAGACATTCCTACTACTACACTGGAAAAAGTAGTATCCATTAAATATAAGGAATTACTTATAGACACCAAGATACTCACCTTATGGTGATCCTTAAAAGGATAATCCATTCCTCACTAGAAGTTTATACGTCCAAATTATCTGGTTTCCTCAAATCACTCATAACCAAACTCAATGGCATTTCAAAAAATAATTTTCCATGAACGATACATGTCCTTTCCTCTCAAACCACATTACCTCACATGTATTAAATTTAAAATAGGAATAAAAAGAGGCCACATTATAATATAAAAATATAACATCAATTTCTAAATTGAAACAACAAGACACAACAACCATTCCATTCCAACAAGACCAAAATATCACTCACAATGCAGTAAAGTGATTTTGATCAAATCATAATTAATGAAAACAAAAATAGTAAATAAACACCCAATATATCCTCTTTTGATAATTTATATAACATATAAAAATTTATATGTGCTTTTATCAACATATATCGAATCCTCTAACATTTTTACCTAACATATAAAAATTTAATCATTTTTTCATCAAGAGAATGAGAATCCACCAATCCATACTATCCAACCATAACAAACCTTCTTAACATGAAAACCGATATATCAACCCTAATATTACCCCCAACACTCATTATATTGATTCTCATCACCCTATCTAAAGGTAATAATTCCCACTATATCAACCCAGATAATTATATCTCAATGAATAAACCCTATCATACACACTCAATCATACTTGACATTCATCTATAAGACAATAATATGGAATCTTATACCTATATCTTGCAACTATTTGAATTTCATATACCATTATATATCTATAATGATCATAATACTAACAAATCCATACACTAAAATACCATAATAGTCATTATTAATTAATGTTCCACTTATGAGTAATTTGGTAAAACACAGAATATGTTATTATTGATGAATTAATTAAATGGAAAATAATATGTCAGTTTTTACCTAACATAGACCCATTTTAACAGTTTACCAAGACTATTTATCCTTTTAAAAACATTTCACATCATTAATCCATCTTGAAAAATATATAATATTTTGCATGAACTCGCAATCTCTTGACACCCTGAGCGAATATGGAAGCAAATAAATAACAATCTCATACCATAAAAACATACATTATTCAATATATCAATCATAAAAGATAAATACAATGAATAATAAACATGTACCAATTATATTAGACGTTCCATGTGTGTGGGTTTTCAATACCCAAGAATTATAAAAATATCAAGCTCCAACAACAAAATATATATCTAACTACCACACTAAAATAAAAAAGAAAAAAATAATAATATTGTGATACCTTTTAGAAATTACATGACCAAGAAACCATATATAGTCCTGATCTATTTGTGCCAAAAGACCTCAGGCGTACAACCCCATGTTCTATAGGTTTTTTACTAGTTGTAAGAGTCTATATGAAATGTGGGGAGACTGTACTCTCAGAACCATCACACATAAAAATAGATCCATGAATTAATGGTAAATATATTCTAGGGAAAGTGAAAGTAATTATAGATTAAGGGTTAACTGTCAATAATAGATAATAAGAATATTATGTTGAGAAAAATCATTCCATGGAACAATTCATTATGTACATACATATGAGATTTTCCACTACGCTAATTAAGTAAAAAATAAACAAAGAACCAAAAAATTGATATATATGTACCCATGAACATGATTCTACTCTTATTAATGTCTCCAAAAAAACTGACAGCCACACTAGTCAGTTCTCCCACACAATATGTGACTTAAAAGTCAAAAATAATATATACACATGATTTGGGGTGTTAATGAAGTGTGTAAACATAAAAATAAATATGGTATCAAAAATTGAGATTTATATATTTCATTACATATAATGTATCTATGTTTGGAAAATAAATCAATACATTCGTGTCACTTAAAGGAAAACACATGAATTCATCTTGTGAAATCTATACCACTAACACACTAGACCTCACCTAAATAGGACAATGATACTTGAAGAAATCATCTCACAATACACATGAACTCATGGCTCATTCATTATAAAAATGTCATAAAACCTTGTCCAAGAAAATACCATATTTATCATTATAGGGCCTCATGTTATTTATCAATCACATATTCATTCATATAGAACCAGCCACTTTCATTGGGGGAGGATTCATTCCACATCTCATATCATCACTTTGATGGTTATGGGGTGTCGAGGAAGCGGTCATGCCCATACCAATTGTTGAAAATTCATAAATGTCATCATATTTCCCCTTAGAACAAGATGAATGGAAACCCTATAATTAATGAAATATGATCATAACATATAATTTATAATTAATTAATGTAAATTATAATTTCCTGAGGTTGGAATTTTTTCTTTTTTGAAGATGAATTCGACCAAATGTTGTAATACCATTTTTTTGGATATAGGATTAAAGGGTAGAATACATCTTTTGGTGATCCAAACATGCATCAAAAACGTCTAAACATCATCATAGAAATCCATAGGTTCTTGATAGGTAGGTTATAATTCATGAATCTTTTTTTATTGATCTCCAAAAAATCAATTTGAGGAATAAATATTCTTATTATTCTAACTAGACCTGAGGTGATAAAACAGTAAGAACAAACTCTATTCCCAGGAGTTCTATATTGGAATTACTTTCTTGGGCTTGACATGATTCTATCTATAATTAATTTGGTACAATCATTATATATTTTTTGATTATCTTATTAGAATGATATAATATTGTATTTATACAACTAGGTTTGGTTTGGTAATTGAACATTGTCCCTTGATAAATAACCTAATCACTAGTGGACCAGATGTATAAATAATTTTATATATTATTAAATTTAAATTAATATGTGTTGAACCAATGGATATATAAATATCATAAAATGATATTTAATATATCATTTCCTACAAGACCCACAACAAGGTCTACATTTCCTCATTAACTTTCAATCCTTGAATAATTCATATTTATTTAAATAAATAAATACCTCTACAAAAATTTTTCATATATAAATAAATATTTAATTCATTAAAAATTAATATAAATATTTATTAAATATTAATAACACATATTTTTTCTCTTGAACAACTAGTGACTAAATATTTGTGATCACCCAAAAATGAATAATTATTAAACCTTGTATTCGAATTATATTTATTCAATATGTTAATTTTAAAAAGCATTTAACTACAGTCCAAGATACACTTACTATGAGATCCTCAATTCCCTTTTCCCAGTGGTAGTGGGTAGAAATACATAAATCCAAAGGTTATCATATAAAAATAAATCGAGTAACCCATAGAGAAAGGTGTTTTTTATAAGGGAAAATAACCTCCTATGAGAACAAATTGTTTAATATAATAATTTTTTCTCCATATCTCTAATAAAGAAGGTTGTATAATAGAAACCTTAACCTATGTGTTGGATATATATATATTTTATTTTTTAGAATTTAACCTGTCAATATGAAACCATCAAAAGGACTAAATAAATTTGTTCCATTATCCCAAAATGGGTTCTAATATCAAATTCTCTTAAAGAACATAATTGAAAAACACCCCTCATAGTATTCATTAATATAAAAATAATTGTGACACACCCAACGTATCATACATCACCACAAGAAAATTCCGTAATTTTTTTCATTAACACATCATAGTACAAAACTCATGATATTAATTAATAAAAATATATAATTCTAACAACCATTGAAAATTAAAATGTATAGGACAATCCAATGGCACAAATAAATGAGTATTTCCTACTATGAGGTCTAATTCCAAAAATGTTTAATTAGAAAAATTAACAAGGGATAAATATATGAGAATATGTCTTTATGTATTATGATCAAAGTACCCCCAATATAATGTATTATATGTATCCCATAAAATTGAATCTACCCAATAAAGAACATATATATTTATGAATATTATCTTTTCAATTCTAAGTTTTTATCAAAGTAAAAAACTCTTATAAAATTTTAGATCAAAGAGTTTACTTAGTAAATTATCACATGAAATTTCATACAGAAGAATAATCATGATGTGATAAAAACATATTTAATATTTAAAAACCATGATTATTTTAAACCATAATGTATATAGAAACTCTATTCGAAACACCCATAAATTCATTGATTATCCCCGCTAGTCATTCATAATATACATCTTATTATCCTGGGGTAAATTAAAACATAAGAAAGGGGATATATCATATTTTCATTAAGGGTATAAAAAATAGGGGAAAATATGATAAACATAAGTACTATGGAAATGTGAATAACTAAAAGACAAGTCATTAAAACATACTCCTGAGCAAAAAATTATTGGAATAAAAGAAGATTAAGTAATTTTATAATAAAACAGAACCATTGAAATTATAATATTGGAAGAAAAACATGGTTTTATAATTACTATTTTCATGATGAGGGAATGAATAATGTCATACCTCATAACAATACTGTCAAGGCCTCGGCTAAGACACCATGATAATGGGTAAAAACCAAGTCTAGTTTGTCTCAAAGTGACCTTCCAATGTATCGAGAGGCTATAGAGGTCCCCACACATCAATTATTAAGTCTAATTAATTCCTAATATGAATGTTTTTAAACACAAACAACATATACATATGAAATTTAAATAACAATACCTATTATATAATCATAATAACTAACCATGCTGACTATAACAGTGAATGATTTCATGATAGCACATCCATAGTGAAACAGATCATAAAGAATTAAAAAAATATGGTAGATCATAACCATAATTTATCAATCTCATTAAAGAATAAAATTAAATAAATTTCATGAATTAATTTAAAATACTCAAATAAACTCATCGAAAAATTCTTGATATAATTAAATCTTTAACTTTGTAAAGAAGAATAATTTCGTAAACATCATTTTTTCATCATAATTGTTTGTATAAAAACATAAATTAATAAATATGTTATTATAATGAAAACATTAGTTAATTAATAAGTATAATGGAGTTTTAAAACAACTTATGTATGTTACATGAAAATTGGTATGAAGTTTCTATTAGTCGGGTTTTCTTATCTGGAAGAATTGATAAGGGCACCTTTTAAACCATGTATTTCCCCATAAAAGAAAGATGAAATGATATGAATATATGATTTTGGAAAATATAAATATAATATTGAATAAAAAACAAAAATAAATAATCATAATATTGGGGTAGTGATTGTGAAAGAATAACCCAAAAGGAAATGATTGTTCTTGTAGAATCCCTTACCTTATGCTCTAATGTGTTCATATCTTGACCTTAATATCCTAGATAATGAAATTCAATCACTTAATTAATAAATTTAGTACTTTATATACAATAATTTTATTCATTATAATTTTATTAACTTCATTTATGGACTTATTTATGAGTTATAGATTTTATTTTCATCGTTTGGGAGAATTCATTTTCTTGATTTTCATAATCGATTTAGTTGTTTATAAGTAATGGAGTTCATGTAAAATAGGTTTAATTATACAGAATTGGAATTATCTTTTTATAATGAAAATATTTAATTTTAATTGGTTATATATATTGGTTTTTTCCGTTTATTAGGATGAATAATTAAATAACATGTTAATGATAATCAGTTAGATTAATTTTAGCGGATTTAGATCATAATGTTCTCTTTTTATCATTTAGTATTATGTAAATATTATTCATCCAGAACATAAGAAGGGCTATAATATAAAAATTAAATTCTATTTCAACCATTAAAATGGTTTTATTTATATCCATGATATCATTTAAGTAAAATAAAACCTTTTTGTCACTGATGGTGATGAAAAAACACCTTAGAGAAAAAGTTTCCATTTTTCGAATAAAAGGTAGAGAAGAAGGGGATTGATGATGGATTATTATAATATAAAAATAAAAATAAATTATATATAAGGTACTAGAGTTTCTAGGATATCTGGATGATGAGAGTTGAGGATATAGTAAGAAAAGAAAAGAACATGAAAAGAAATTAATAGAAAAAAATAGTTTTTAAGCTCTTGATTTTCTTCTTATGAAAATTTTTATGTTCTATTGAGGAAACCAAGTTCTCCTAGACATGGAAAAAGGTATTGGGATTAATATTGGGATTAAATTTTACAAAGATAAAATCTTTAAATTTGTGAGTATAAGGGGCTATGATGGGTGATATTTATAGTGGAGTAGAGGGGTGTTTTTGGAATATTATATTCAATTGTTTATTAATTTATATCATGAATTTGAATAGTTTGAGAATGGTAACAAAATATTATAAAATAATTAAGGATAGTTGGATATTAAGGGATTAAATAATCCTAATATCACTTATTACTCAATTATTCATGTATTTATCATTTGTCATATATTATCGTATTTTACTATTCACCAAAAATTGACGTATTTTAGGAAAATCACAAAAACTCACCCTATCAATTTTTAAAAGTGTATAATTAAAAAATGAACTCCATTTTATGAAAATAATTTTTTAAATATGATAAATATATTTTTTTAATAAAAATAATCATTTATTTGAATAGTGTAGTTTTTAAAATTATAATTTATTTTTTAACACTATGAAAAATTAACTAATGTCCCCTAAAATTATCCTAAAATAATAAGACAAAAAAATATTGATTTATGAATAAATTTTATGAATATTAATTTTCTTTTAAATCATTTTATTATTCATAAAATTCTAATTAAAAATTTATGACTCAAAAAAACAGTAACACTTAATTATTAATTTTTAAAATTTTCATTTACTTAAACTATGAAATAATTTTATCTTACCTTAATTAATTATATGGCTACCAATTTTATAATTTAATGGGTGTGGTAACAAAGAATTTGGCCAATTTACTATTCATAGGGGTCATATTACAATTCCTAATGCCAAGTTACTATTTCAACGGTATATACTCCTTAACTACTAGAAATACTACAAATTTCTATCATTATTTATTTTTAATGCTTGTATAGTGTTATCTATGTGATTTTATGTGATTTATAGTATATTAAATAATTATAATAAGGGAAATTTTATAGATAGTGTTTTGGGTCATTACATTCTCCCCTCCTACAAAAATTTCTTCCTTTAAATTTCAAGAATATCGCCTCATAAAAATATTTTGGTAATTCGTCATCATAAATTTCCTTAGTTCCCATGCTGCCAGTAAAAGTTTATGATTTTTCCAATGTACCTTTACCAAAAGAGTCATCTGATTCATCAACCCATGTTCATTATTTTTTAGAATATAGATTGGTGCTTCACAATACGATAAATCATGTCCCAAGTCTATTCCTTTAGAAGTTAGGATAAGTTTTGGGCCAAGAATGTACTTCAATAACAATGTGATGTGGAACATGTTGTGAACATTAGAACAGTTAGGTGGTATTTCCAAATAATAATCCATGGCTCTAATTCTCTCCATAATTTCAAAAGAACCAATGTACCTAGGGCATAGTATCCCTTTCTTTCCAAATCTTATAACACCATTCCATGGTGATACGTTCAAGAAATTGTGATCTCCAACTTGAAATTACAAATACTTATTTTAATTAATGACATATCTCATTGTGTTTCATTTAGATTCTATGATATGGGTTTGAATATTCTTTAACTTTTTCACTATTTCATATATAACCTCTAGTCCAAAAAACATCCTTTCACAAAAATCTTCCCAATATATTGATATACGAAATCACTTCCCATATAATTCTTATATAGTTCTATTTGAATAAAAAAATGTAAACTATTATTGTTGGAAAACTCAACTAAATGTGAATAGTTATCCCACATACCTTTAAAATCATGTGAGTATGATCTAAACATGTCTTCTAATGTTGGGATCATCCTTTGTGACTTATTTTTAGTTCATGGTTGATAAGAAAAACTCAAATGAAGCTCAGTATCCAATTATTTCTACATAATTTTCTATAATTTCAATGTAAATCATGTATCATGATTAGACACAATTGGGATAGGTTCTCCATGAATTTTTAAAACCTCATTAATATAGAGTAATATAGGTGATCTAGTAGAAAATATCCCATTATGTAAAGGAAATGTGCGAATTTAGTAAGTCGATCAACAGTTACCCCTAATGCATCATTCTTTATTTGGTTTTTTGGTAAACCTTTGTCAAAATACAAGGTTATTTCATCCCATTTCGTTGTTGGAATTGGTAGAGTTTTCATGAATCTTCTTGGATGTTGTATTTTAGCCTCCACTTGTAGAAAGTCTAAACAACTTGTTACATATTAAATAATTTCCTTCTTCATGTTATCCCACCATAAATTTTCATTCACATAAATATAAATATTAGTGTTATTAGATTTTATATAGAAATTCAAACTGTGGGAATCATCAAATAATTCCATTTTTTGTTCATGTATTGTCGGAACACATATCCTCCACCCTAATTTTATAATTTCTTCCTTATACACAATGTATTCCAACATCCCATCATTTACAACATTAATTTTTTTTTAAATATTCTCATCATCATACTAAGGACTTTTAGTCCTTTCCAATAATGATGGTTGTGAAAACAACTGAAAAAGTAATGTTTTTTCAACATACTTGATAATTCTCATGTCCATATTTTCTACATACATGAACACATGGTCTTGGTAAATCTTTATTTTGTTCAAAATCAATGATCATTCATGATCAATGCATCTTCAACAATATTCTCCTTCCCTGAGAGGTATTGTATTGAAAAATCATAATCCTTGAGTATCTCAAGCCATCTCTATTTCAACATATTTATTTCCTTCTGCAAGAAGATATATTTCAAGATCGGGTGGTCCATATATATCACACTTATTTCTACACAGAGATAGTGTCTCCAAATCTTCAGGGAAAATATTACATCTTCTTACTCAAGATCAAGAGTTGTTTCATTCAATTAATTAGTTTTTATATTCATTGATGCATGGACAATAACGCTATCATTCTTCATAAAGACACAACCAATTACTTTGTTTAATTCATCACTATAAATCACAAATTTAACATTTCCTGATGTTAGAGTTATGATTAGATCATTCAATAACATCCTCTTAAATTATTCAAAATATTATTCAAATTATTTTGTACATATGAACTTAATCCCTTTATGGGTAATCTTGGATAATGGGTTAGCTAATTTGGCGATGCTCTGAACAAACCACTGATAATAACCTTATAAACCAAAAGTACTACATAAATCTATTATGTTCATAGATTCATTCCATTCATGAAATGCCTCAGTGTTCACAGGATTAGCTAAGATTATATCCTTAGATATAATATTCCTAAGAAAAAAAATTGATTGAAACCTAAATTCACACATGCTGGACATCCCATACAATTCCATTCTTAGGAGAGTCTCAAATTTTTTTTTTGTGATTCTCGTGATCATCATAGATTTTAGAGTACATCAATATATCCTCAATAAATATCAAAAAATCATCAATATATTCCTTGAATCCCTATTCATTACATCCATGAAAACAAAGGGTGCTATATTCAGTCCAAATTTCATTACTCTAAACTCATAATTTCCATACCTAGTTTGAAATACTGTGTACATAATAACTTAATTCATTACATGGAACTGATGATATCCAGATCAAGGGTTAATATTGGAAAAACAGTGTTCTCTATGAAGTTTATCAAATAAATTATTAATGCAAGGCAGGGGATACACGTTCTTTATTATAATAGCATTTATTTCACTATAACCAATGAACATCATCATGGATCCATCATTATTCTTGGGAAAGAGAATATGGTGGACCATGGAGGAACAATAGGCTGAATAAATCCTTAATCACTCTGTTCCTCTAGTTTTTTCACCACGTTTACTAATTCTATAGTGTCCATTATATTAAGGGTATTTGATAAAGATCTTATACCCAGTATTATATCAATAGATAACATAACATCCCATTATAGAGAATTCCTAGGTAAATACTCTATAAATACATCATTATATTCTTATACAGTATGTACATCTTCATTTTAAATATTCATAAATATTTTTTCTCTTCCTCCCCAAGAATTTCATTTAGAAGTGATTCTAATGGTGGATCTATATAAGAACCATATGATGATGTTTATTCCTTAAAGATAAGAAAGTCTACATTTTTTCACAAATTGTGACTTCCTTCTACTTAAAAAGTATTTTTTTACTTCTTATTTTGAATTCTATTATATAATGAGGATTATGTCAATGCCAATCATAGGTATAATGGAAATTTCATCAACGAATGAAAATTTAAGTGTCATAAAGTGGATGACCATCACACCTTTTTTTGCAATGATACTTCAATTAAGTGTTTTCACTGGTGAATCCTTTATTAAATAAATGGGTAAATGTCTAATTTTCATAGAAAACAGAAAATATATAAATATATTTGATTATCCAGAATCAAGAAAAGAATTGTATAAGTTTTAGTATACAATTAAAGTAACTACCAAAACATCATTAAGATCATCAAACTCAAAAAATGTGAATATATACGCTTGGCCTTTATTGTAAAGAACATGAATTTCCTTGAAATTTTTTTTCTCAAGTACATGGGAATTTTACAAGTCCACGAAAATTGACGGTGCATGATTCCAAGGCCTGGTGTTCCTAGAATCAACTTCTAAAGTTTTGTATGGGTTCATTTAGTAAACGTATGGGCATGATTTTATAACTTTTAAACTGGTGCTCTGAATTGAAATCTGAGGGCATCGTTGAACTCACAATGCCGGTATTCTCTTAAGAAGACTTTCACCTCGATGTAAATTGGTCGAGAATAAAAGATAGGTTTTGGGGTTTTTTAGAGATTGAATTAAATAAAAATAAAGTGTGTGGGATTATTTTTATTTTACAGTTAAAAACATCCACATGGAAGTTAGAGGTGGGACAACCACACCTTAACCTCCCATGAGAGGCTATGGTGGTGGTGCCCACCCGTGGATAGCCTCCTCTTCATATTAAATTTGGTGGGGAACACCTGAGGTTATAACATATTGAACTCTCCATTAAGTGGGGAGAAACCTCTTGAGATCCCCACTTAATGGTGCCACCACCCTTCACATTAATTGTGCCAACCAAGTGTTTAGGGATTCTTTTTTAATTTATTGCCAACAAAATAACAGATAATATAAACTATTATTTGGAATGTCTATTAACATGGGTGATTTGATAGGAGTATTATTGGGAGAAAGCTCCCAACAAAGAACGACCATCAAAGAATGAAGAACTCTTCATCCGCCGCCGATGAACATCTTCTTCTTTGATCTCTAACTAGAACAAAAGGAGGAAGCGCAATCCTTGAAGAATGCTGACGAAGTCGTCCTCGAATTCTTCATATTTTTTTACAATGACAACAAATCAAAGGTAGGGGTGTGTTTTGATTTGAGAAACAATTATTCTAACTTCCATCATTTTTACCCATGACCTGCTTTCTATCAATCTAACGCATAAGGACCAGGCCAAACGAACATGTCCAGATTCCTCCGCCATTCTTGTGAATGTTTGGTTTTTTCTTCAATTTCATCATGGGTGATGAACAAGGGATAATTTGTGAGTCCATTATACAATGAAACAATCCCAACCTGGACAACCCACATCACAACGACCTAGCAGAGGTGTGACGATGATAGCGGGCGGAGGATCGGATTGTAATGGGGAGGACCATTCCTCAACCGTTATTCGAGTGGGTGAATCAAATCGTGTTTTCAGAGTCGATATAAGGCCCGAATACACTAGAGATGACTACAAGACATCGGGGAGACCTACTGTCTAATGTTTTGTGATGAACAGACTGTCAGAACGAAGAACGCACTTTACGGGGGGGCTGGCCGGAGGCGCCGTTTCTGGAAAATCATAGAATGCACAACATAACTTTGGATGAACACACCATGTAGTATGAGTGTTCTGTAGCTTTAGTTTCGGTCATTAGAGAAGTAACACAGGGCGTGTGACCCCAGTCACATGACGTGTCTTCTCTATTCATAATGGTAGAAGCAGCATCATGAAACATGGCATGTATTCTGGGAAATACACAGACACAGAAAGAATGACAAGACCAAGAGGCACGACGTGTACTATCTACATGAATGGAATAAGAGGATTCATGAGACTCAGCGTGTATCCTGGGGATACACGAACACGGGGTGGATTACAAGGGCATGTACTCTAGCACACGGCCAGGAATGACCAGTGGCCTGGAATACCCCTTGTATCAGTTACACGGGTTGGCTAACATGGGTTGAGGCTGTGTATGGGCACATGGCCAGCGTACACAGAGCCAACCTCAATGGGTTGGACACGGCATGTGACCATAACAAACGTAGTGTAATTTCTTCTCTATGCGACAAGCCTTACGACACGGGCTGTTGTACATGGGCATTACCCAGGGTATGAAGACATGGGGTGTTCCCCATTCCTACTTGCCAGGTACTTTTTGGGAAATGGCTTGGTTATCTTGTCCTTAGTTTCTTGGACATGTTTTGTTTGGGTTAGACTCCTATGACGTGGAAGACCTTTTGGATACAACAACTTGGGAATTCATGGAAGTTTATGTATCGACACATGGATTGAGGAGAGGACCCTCCTGAAATCAAGCATGATTCATGTGGAACCCTGTGGTTAGCTGTACACTGATGACTGTTCCTATATCCTTTATAGGTTCGACAGCATTGACGGCTGTTCCTGGATTCTGTGTGGGTTCGAAAACATTGACGACTGTTCCTGGATCCTGTGTGGGTTTGATATCACTAAGGACTATTCTTGGATCCTTTGTGGGTTTGACAGCTCCAACCACTTTTCTTGGATCCTGTGTGGGTTCGACAGCATTGACGACTGTTCCTGGATCCTGTGTGGGTTCGACAGTTCTGATTTCTGTTTTGTGATACATTGTGGGTTCAACAGAATAGACGATTCAGTTGCTACATTTGATCATCTCTATCTCTATACATAAGTTATATACCTATGGGAGATGATTCAATAAATTTGTGTTTTCCTCATGATTGAGAAAGATTACTTGACAACTTAGGTATATGTATGGGCACATACCTAAGTGGTGTTATCTGTTATTTTAATACCTTGTGGTTTATCCTTGTTTGATTTTGTGAGACCTTGAGTGTCTCGGGGTCCCTACTATGTATCATTATACACACCCCTGCATGGGCTATGTCTGCACCCCATTGTGTTGGATGCAGATGACGTACAACGCTGACCGAGGATGAGTGTATGAGGATTGGACAGCACCCGAAGGTGGAACTCAGGATGATTTGGTACCTGTAGGAGATTGATGAACATAGAGTGCTATAGAGGCTATCTTTACCTACCCTTCAGGTAGGATCCGTGGTGGACGATCCAGAAGCTACTTTTCATCTTTCAGCTATTTTGTCAATTTTCAGTTGTACTTGTACATTACAGTTGGGTTTTTATTTTCGGCCCCTTTACATTTCAGTACTCTCTTGTTATACAGTTTTACATAGTTTTATATATCCAGATGTGTACTCTGTTGTGTGTGTTTTTAGTTATAAAGGCAATGCCTTCCCAGTTTAGGGATCTATGCCTTTGGTGGTAGTCTCCTGCCCCTGGCCTATGGATGGCTGGCTAGGGGTAGTCTTGACACAGGCCCAGAGGAACAGGTCGTGACAAATTGGTATCAGATGAGTCGGTTCTACTATAGAACTTTGGACTCTGATATTTTCTTTGATGTAATAGTGTTAAGGGTAGTGATTGTGGTTTTCAGTTCAGGGAGTCTAGTGTTGGTGCAGTGGAAAACGTATCCATATACTAGGACCTTGACTTCTGATTTCTGACTTAGTTCATGAAGACACTAATTGTGTGTGTGTTTTGAAGAGTTTTTATGATCTCTTTGAGTAAGATCAACAGGTATAACTTATTGACCGTGGTGCACTTGTTTCTCTTCAGGATGGCCACACACAGAAAGCGAGCTAGGGTTTTAGGCTTTGTACGAGATGGCAGCCCACTGAGCGACGAGGCCTCGGTGTAGGGCCCAATCATAGCAGAGGCACCAGCATTACCACTACATGTTGGGCCACCAATGCCACCAGCCCCAACAGTAGAGAGTGCACGCCGCCTAAGCGAGTTGCATGAGTTTCAATTCTAGGGGCCACCCAGGTACAGGGGCGAGACATGTATCATCCCAAGAAAATAAAGAATATTAAATTTTCATATTTATTAATATTTGATAATTGTAGATTAATTGTAATTTAAAGGGGATTCTATGTTCAACAACGTACCTGATACACAACAATGGATTTCTTTGAAATCTTTCATTGCACTTTAATAATATAATATTATTATTTTAATTGGTAATTAATGCCTAGCCATTGTATTGGCGAGAATGAATATAACTAACTACAATATGATGATACATGTTTGTTGAATATTTTTACATTTATCCAATAAAATTTGGAGGCTTATAATAAGTAAAGAATTTGATTTTAAGCCTAAATACTCTAATATTCACCAAAAGGTCAATTTACTGCCTTTTAATGGAGAACCCTCTTTAAATATAGCTTATGTCACTTTTATATGTTCTATTTGACAAAATAAATTTCTTATTTAGAATCGGGACACCAATATTTATTTTGGATGAAATTTTGTTATTTTTTTGATAATGTTCATTTTTTAAGGAATAGAGAAAAATACTGTATTTTAATTCAAAAGGGCATGTTCATTTAATTTATTTATATGGTTATATTATCTTTTTAATTGGTTTTAACGTGTAATTAGAATATATTTTTACCATTTAATCTAATGTTGGTCATTGGATTAATTTAATTTTAAAATTGGACATAAACAAGTGTAAATCTTTTGATAGTTAATATTTCATAAAAACACGCTATTTGATTTAACACTTGTAATTAATTTTAAATTCATTTCGGCCACTTTTGTGTTTCGAATTTGGTAAAATGGATTCCATATTTGAAATTAGTATATCCAAATTGCGTAAACAGGTAACTTGTTTTAGACATTTTAAATATTTACTTCCGTAAATATTTTATTTACCATGATTAAAAGGTAAAAATAATAAATAAGGGTATAATATAATGTAATAATAATATTGAATTACCGTAAAAAGTGTCATAATCCTATTGGATAATACATAACCGACCATGGGAATCATTGGGATGAATTTGGGACCCCATGGAGCCAAATGGGAGTAATAATGACACTTTATATTAATTAATTTAAAGATAAGACAAAAATGTCCAAAAAATTATCTTTTAGTAAATAAATTTTTACATGGGAATATATATAATTATATATTTGGATATAAATATTATTTGGAAAGATAAAAATATTTCCTACATCATTGAATTTTTTTATAATTTTTCGACATCAAATAAACTAAATTATTTATGACACAATAAGATACAATGTTTACCTCATTAATATATGATTTGGATGAATAGATTATAAATGTTAAAAAAATATCCAAAACCAGTAAAATTCTTATTTGATTATTTTATTTTGACTATGATTCATCCTAAATTTGATATTAATTAATTTTTTACCTTTTGAAACTGAAGATGAGGTTATAATAAAATAATTGTTTCAAACATTCCTAAAGAGTCCCTCCTCTCCTTTATAAAAAGCCCTCACTTCTAACTCATTCCTCACACTACTCAAGACTTTGTCTCATTCAACCTCTGCTCCAATAAACTCTCAAGATCTCTCTTTTCAACCTAGAATCCTTATATTAGGCAGAAAACACTTCAAGGGAACCTTTTGGTTCAAACCAATGGGTGTTACCAGATTTAATGGTAACGTCTTCTCTAAAGTTCTTTTGTATTATTTTTCTTCTCCAACCCCCTAAACTATTTTTATTCTATAAATTGATAACAAAAACAGTATCCTCAATATAGTGTTCTTTTTTTATGAGAAGGATTCAAACTATACTTACACACACCTCTATCTAATGGGTGAAGAACATACTGTTTATGTGGATGGAAAACTAACGCCTCACGAAGCGATGATTGTTCAATTATCTTCTACCGCCTCTCATGGTAGTCATTATGATGAAAATGTAATTATATATGATATATATTTTTTTTATATATATGCTTATGTAATTATTATGTACAAACATACCTTTATTCTTCCAATATGTGTAAACACGATAATTTCATTTGAGGAAGTGCGGACTACCGCCCCCTCGAGGTGATATGGTTCGTTCTTAACATACATTGAACATATAAAGATGGAGTTAATGAAATTATGTAACATATATATCATTTTTTATTATAATTTATTTATAATATACCTATGTATCATTATGTTTTCATTCTATTAAATATTAAATAGAAATGAAAGTAGCGTTCAAGCGTACGTACGACTCACCGTCTCCATGAACAGTGCATTTCATTTCTTATCTCCAAATGTTATGTACTATTATAAATAAATATATATATATATATACTGGATATATATGATATCTAAATCATTAATATCATTCTGGATATAATAGAGGATTGAACACATGGACAAATTGTAATTATTAGAAATTCATTTTTTTACTTCGAAAAAATATCCGATATGAACTCAAATAATTAACTAATTTTTTTTCAATGTAATAAGTGATATAAAAGTAATAATAAACATTAAAAATGTTATTAATAAAGTATAAATTAGCTTATATTTATTATTTAGGAAGAACAAGGAACATACGAGTCAAGTCATACACAATGTAATGGATTTTTTAACTCACTTGTAATTCTGTGAGATTTCTGTTGTTCACCACTTAGTTATTGCATGTGGTTTATTTTTTACTTTTATTTGATATATATTATAATGATTATATTTATGTTCATGGTATTCTATGATTCACTTGGTGTTTATTAACATTTCTCATACGACTCGACTGATTACAACGTGGTAAGGGTTTTTCTTCCTTTTTCATTTTGTCCAATTTTCTTTAAGTTTTTATACCATTGTAATTTCAATTATAAAAGTTTAGGTATGGTTTATCCCCTCCCAAATAATTCCCTCATTATGTGTGAATGTTGGGAGACCAATTTCTGTCTCATTAAATTCCTCCTATGTACACCCGTTTCTATGCCGAAATTCGGAAAAGAATTTCCCTCACCTCATTTACATTCAAGAAATTCTTCTGTATCATGAATCTAATGTCCATTACAATTGTGTATACATGTATCTATATGACCCCATTACATTAAATATCATGTAAATATTATGATACATCCCTTTAACTCTCTTCTACAATTTTTATTAATCCTTACCTCACGTCGTTACGCAGCCGAAATTATACCGATTTTCTAAGCCAATGTCATTGTTTAGTGAGTACCATGCCCATTTCTCTATCAAGGTTATTCACCTTTATGTACATTTACTTATTGATTATAAAGTTTCATGAATTAATTCCACATTCATTTATCGTGGAATAAATGATGATGTTTTATGAATCCATATTATATGATCCATGTGGCACACTTATGCATGAAATGAAATGTTTAAGAAGGGTGCACCCTTATAGCGCTCCAATGCATTGGTTAATGTATAGTATCATGATACGATATGTGAAATGGGTGTCTATTCATGCTAATACAAGTGCAACGAGGTTTTACTCGTGATTCATGGGCAATGAGGGTTTACTCATGCTCTATGTGCAATGAGTCTTGGCTCATGCTAATTCCATGTTAAGTGATGTTTCCGCATTTCATGTTATGATTATCATGCTTTATAATGCCTTTATGTTTATGCTTCCATTATTCTCTATTGAGATGGCTATTTTCTGACATGTATTTTATTCCTCATGTTATTCCATGTTTATTCCTTTACTGGGCTTTATAGCTCACCCTTTTCTTATGCATTTCCCCAGGTTATCCCATGCAATGCTAAGTACGAGGGAATGTAGTGGTCATGTAAAGGGTGTTTTTAATAAGGATATTGTATTCCATGTTTTACGTTGTTATGTAATGATCCTAAGCCCAAAATACAATAAACATATCGATCTTCTATGTTGTATCAAGTGAAATTTATGTAATAAATCATGATTAAGTTTCTAATAAAAAGCATGGTTGTCATAGTTGGTATCAAGGGATTGGTTTTGTTATTTTTGGGATTAGGATTAGAAAACCATAGTAAAGCCTTAGATACAAGACTATGTATAATAAAAACACCCCTAAGTTTTGGTAAGTATTTTCTATGTGGTTTATAAAGAAAATACATCCATGTCTGGATACGAGTAGAACTATCTTAATGTGTTGAGATTAAAATGAAAGGTATAACAAAACCATTAAGGTTAAAACATGTAAGGGCTATTTTTTAGTATTATAAAAAGGAAAACATGAAGACTATGTGACAACCCGTCATTTTGGACAAATTTGAGAGAATTGAACTCACAACCAAAGTGTGATTGGGATTTATCACCTACCACTAGACAACGTGAAGTCCCTGGTTTGTATGACTTATTATTTTATGTTAAATGGTTTTATGGACCAAGAATAAGTTGATTTTGGGAAGTTATGATTTATAAAATGGATATTGTTAGTATAGTAAAATGATTTGGTGACTAAGTGATAAAGGTTATTTTAGAATACCTTCTATTTATTGAGGAAACACTATACACCTAAGGAAAATAAAGTACTATAGGATTTAAATTTTGGAGGAATGGTTGAGATTTTTTACAAGAATCTATGTATTTATTATGGACATTTGGTGATTTGTGTTATTTCTAGAAAATTATTAACCTACCATAGATAATATATGATTAGGTTAATTACACTTTAGTATGAGATATCAAGAGTAGTCGATGATATATGGAGATAAATGTTAAGGTTTATTATGGAAGACTGTGTGATTAAATCCATTTGAGTTTTGAGTTATAATATTAGTTTGGAGTATTTTGAATAATTTTAAAGACCATTGTCTATTGAATGGTCTTTCTGGAACTTTTGGTACTTTTTTGTTGAATTTTATAGATTAATTGTAGTATTTCTTTTTTATAAAGGATTATCATTTTTGGGGGTTATATGATCCCGTACTAACCATTTTGGTTTTAGTTGATTTCTAAAGACAAGGAAAATATATTGTTATTATTTTGGGGATTATGTGATTCTCTAGAAGAATATTCATGTGGTTTGATGTGACCAAGTCTTTTTGAATGATCATTGTTTGGAGAAAAGATTAGTTTTTGGTAGAAACTTATTAAATAAATAAACTCTACATTAAGGTAAGTAGATTTACATATTTTGTTTATTCTATGTAGTAAATGAGTTCCTCAAATAATGAAAAGGAACGTAAAAAAAAATCGGTTTATGTTTCCTAATAGGAGATCAAATATCATTTAACACATCATAAGTTTGTGATTTTATTGTGTTTAACCTTCTCCAAATCATGTTTCCTATCACTCTCCATCAGAACATGACTGTTTGTTTTCTCTTCCATATCCATGTTTTTCTACATGGAGTCCTAGTATCGGTTAACTCAGGTGACCTATGTACTTCTCTTTCTTTCTTATAAAGTGGTAGTTCTACTGACTCTTTTTCGGATTTGGGACTTTTAATGATGTTTCCAATCCCAATTGTAAAATTGCAAATATGAAATTTACTAAAGGGGGGAAGAATGTAACATCCCCAGAAAAATAAAGAATATTAAATTTTCATATTTATAAATATTTTTTAATTAAATATTAAGTCTACTTTAAATGGTATGCTATGTTCGATGGCGTACCCAATACGCAACAATGGGTTTCTTTGAAATCATACGTTGCACACTAAAAATATAGTATTATTATTTTAAATGGTAGTTAACGCCTAACCGTTGTAATGGAGGGAATGAATATAACTAACTAAAATATGATGATACAAGTTTGTTTAATAATTTTACAATTATCCAATAAAATTTGGAGGCTTGAAATAAGTAAAGAATTCCAATTTAAGCATAAATACTCTAATATTCACTAACAGGACGATTTACCGCATTTTAATGGAGAACCCTCTTTAAATCTAGTTTTTGTCACTTTTTTATGTTCTATTTGACAAAATAAAGTTCTTCTTTAGAATCGGGACACCAAAATTTAATTTGGATGAAATTTTGGTATTTTTCTGATAATGTTCATATTTTAAGGAATGGTAAAAAATACTTTATTTTAATTCAAAAGTGCTTATTAATCTAATTTATGTATATGGTTATATTATCTTTTTACTTGGTTTTAAATTGTAATCAGAATATATTTTTACCATTTAATATAATTTGAGTAATTTTATGTAATTTCATTTTAAAATTGGACATAAAGAAGTGTCAATCTTTTGATAGTTAATATTTCTTAAAAACACGCTATTTATTTTAACAGCGGGAATTAATTTTAAATTAATTTCTTCCACTTCTTTGTTTTGAATTTGGAAAAATGGATTCCATATTTAAAATTAGTATGACCAAATTTTGTAAATAGGTAACATTTACTTTTATAAATTTTAAATATTTATTTCAGTAAATATTTTATTTACCATGATTAAAAGGTAAAACTAATAAATAAGGGTAAAATATAATATTATAATAATTTTAAATTACCCTAAAAGTGTACTAATCCTATTGGATATACATAGACTACCATGGGAATCCATCGGTTGAATTTGGGACCCCATGGTGCCACATGGGAGTAACAATGACACTTTATATTAATTAATTTTAAGTAAAGAAAAAAATGTCATAAACAAATATCTTTTAGTAAATAAATTTTTACATGGGTTCATATTAGATATCTATTCGACTATAAATATTATTTGTAAATCTAAAAATATTTACTACATCATGGTAATTTTTTTATAATTTTTGGACATCAAATAAATTTAATTATTTATGACCTAATAATGATAAAATATTTACGTCATTAATAAATGATTTAAATAAACAAGATTATAAATATTAAAAAAATATCCAAAACCAGTACAATTATTATAGGATTATTTTATATCGACCATGAGTCAACTTAAAATAGATATTAAAGAATATTTGACCTTTGGAAATTTAATATGAAGTTATAATAAAATAATTGTTTCAAACATTCCTAAAGAGCCCCGCCTCTCCCTTATAAAATTCCCTCACTTATAACTCATTACGCACACATATCAAGCCTTTATATCATGAATCCTCGGCTCCAATAAGCTCCCAAGATCCATCTCTTCATACTAGTAGCCTTACCTTAGGTAGAAAACACTTCATGAAACTCTTTTGGTTCAATCCAAAGGGATTTACCCGATTTAAAGGTAATCTCTTCTCTAAAGTTATTTTGTATTATTTTACTTCTCCTAACCCATAAACTCTCTTTATTCATTTATTTTATAACAAAAACAGTATCCTAAATATACCAGGATGTTTTTATGAGAAGGATTAGAAGAACAATTACACACACCTCCATCTAGTGGGTGATGAACATACTGTTTCTGTGGATGGCAAACTAACGCCTCACAAAAGAATGATTGTTCAATTATCCCTTACTGCCTCTCATGGTGGCCATTATGATAAAACAATAATTATATATGTTATATATTATGCCTTTTTTCTATATGCTTCTGTAATTTTTATTTAAAAACATACCTTTTTTTCTTCCAATATGTGTAAATGCGATAATTTCATTTGTGGAAGTGTGGACTACCACCCCCTCAAGGTGATATGATTCATCCTTAACATACATGGACCATTTAAAGATGGAGTTAATTAAATTATGTAACAAATATATCACATGATATTAAAGTAGAATTATAATATACATATGTGTCATTATGTTTTCATTCCATTAAATATTATATAGAAATGAAAGTTGTGTTTCTATGTACGTATGGCTTACTGTCTCCATGAACGGTGCATTTCATTTATTATCTCCAAATTTTATGTACTACTATAAATATATATATATATATATATACTGGATATATATGATATATATGATATATAAATAATTAATATCATTTCGGAGATAATGGTTTTTTGACCACATGAACAAATTGTAATTATAACAAGTTCATTTTTTTACATCGACAAAATGTCCGATATGAACTCAAATAATTAACTAACTATCATTGAATGGTAATAAGTGATCTAAAAGTAATAAAAAACCTTAAAAATGTGATGGATCAAGTAGAAATTAACTTACGTTTATTATTCAGGAAGAACAAGGAACATAAGAGTCAAGTTAGACATAAGGTAAGGGATTTCTTATCTCACTTTTAATTCTATGAGATTTCCATTGTTCACCACTTATTTATTTCACGTGGTGTATTGTGTACTTATATTTGATATATATTATCATGATTATATTTATTTTCATGGTAATCTGTGATTCATTTGGTGATTATTAACTTTTCTCATACGACTCGATTGATTACAACGTGGTAAGGGTTTTTCTTCCTTTCTCATTTTGTCCAGTTTTCTTTAAGTTGTTATTCTCTTTTAATTTCAATTATAAATGTTGGGATATGGTTTCGAACATCACTCATACTACCCTATTTATGTTTTAATGGTGGGATACCCCTTTATCTTTCATTAAATGCCTCTTATATACACCCATTTCAATGCCGAAATTCCGAAAGGAATTTCCCTCTCCTCATTTACATTCAAGAAATTATTTTGTATAATGAATATAAATTCCATTTAAATTGATTTTATATGTATATATATGATCCCCTTACTGTCCATTTCATTTAAATATGAGAATACACCAATTTTTCTCTCATCAAATATTTTTATGAATCCTTACATCACGTCATTACACTGCTGAAATTGCATCGATTTTCTAAGCCAATGTCATTGTGTAGTGAGTACCATGACCATTTCCCTATCAAGGGTATTAAACTTTATGAAAATTTGTTTATTTTTTATAAATTTTCATGTATTAATTTGACATTCCTTTTTCATGGAATAAATGATGATGTTTTATGAATCTATGTTATATGATCCATGAGGCACACATATGCATGAAATGAAATATTTAAGAAGGGTGAACCCTTATAGCAATCCAATTCATTGGGTAAGGTATAGTATCATGATAAGTAATGGAAAATGGGTGTTTACTCATGCTAATACAAGGGAAACATGGGTTTACTCATGCTTCATGTGCAATGAGGGTTTACTCATGCTCTGTGTTCAATGACCCTTGGCTAATGCTAATTCAGAGTTAAGTGTTATTGCCACATTTCCATGTTATAATTATCATGATTTATCATGCCTTTATGTTTATGCTTCCCTTATGATCTATTGATATGCCTATTTTCTAACATGTGTTTTATTCATCATGTTATTCCATTTTTATTCCCTTACTAGGCTTTATAGCTCATGCTTTTCTTATGCATGTCCTCAGGTTATCCCGTGAAATGCTAAGTACGAGGGAATGTAGTGGTCATGTAAAGGATTTTTTCAATAAGGATTTTTATTTCATGTTTTAGGTTGTTATATAATGATCCTAATCCCCAATGACACTAAACATCTCAATCTTCTATGTTGTTTCAAGTGATGTTTATGTAATAAATCAGGTTTAAATTTGTAATAAAAAATAGGGTTATCATAAGATGGAACAGAAGGTAGATGAGGATTGGCTGGAGGCTGTGGTGAGATTCTTCAGACTGGTAGAGACACCAACAAACCTTATGGTGAACCTTTCTGTGAGTCTCCTTCAGGAAGGAGCAGACAGATGGTAGATCTTGATGCTACAGGTGCATGACGAGGCGGCACTTCTCTGGGCAGACTTTGAGAGCCTGTTTCAGGTAGATTTTGTCTCATCCACACTACGTTCAGTGTGTATTCAGGAGCTACTTCATCTACAATAGGTTAGCATGATGGTGGGACAGTACTCATCGAGGTTTACCGACCTCTCACTCTGCCCCATATATATGGTACGAGACCCATTCTTCAAGGACCGAACCTTCGCGCAGGGGCTCAGGCGAGAGACCAGGGCTTCGATGATCTCCCTCAGCATCCCGATGCTGGAAGGGGTGTTGGACCGAGCCCTCTTAGTGGATAGTTTCCTTTCTAAGCAGTCACCAGTAGCGAGACCTACCACCGGGCCTCACGTAGTGGATTCTATTGTAGTAGATAGCAGACAGATGTCGCAGAGGTCCAAGCGGACCAGAGCATCTGGTGGATGACATCAGGACACAGGTTCGTATGTGTAAGGAACATGAGACAGAGCCAATAATTTGAGTAATAGGCAGTGTTTCACCTGCGGCAGGCAAGGTCACAAGGCTCGTGATAGTCTGACCCGCTGTTTGGATGATCAGAAGACAGTTGAGGGACCTCCCAGGCAAAGGCAAAGATTCGATTGAGGCGATCTGCAGGGTGCAGGCAGACGTGGAAGAGGAGCTAGTCATGCAGCTAGCGGTGGACGACATTATTAAGTTTTACCACCACCACCACCAGGAGGTCCACCCCGATCCCAGGGAGCAGGCAGATAGGAGAGAGCTCAGCTCTAGGAAGATGAGGCTTGTGATCACGGTGCTCTAGAGATTATTCAAGGTACATTATTTGTCTACTCCACCTTGGATGTAGTTCTTATATACATGGGTTCCAATCACTCTTTCATTTCCACCACCCTCATTCGGAGTTCAGAGATTCTGATAGAGTCATTGGCTTGATCATTACACCTAGAGACTCCTACAGGAGCGGACTCAATGATCACGCACTAGTGCCGGTAGTGTGAGCATACTCTAGGAGATGATATCTTAATCTGGGATCTTCTCATAGTGGTGTTAAGGCCTTACGACATCTTATTGTGTATGAAATGGTTATCTACAGTCAATGCTCAGATTGACAGTATTAGCACAAAGTGTGGTGTGTCTGCGCAGATGGGACCAAACATTCACCAGCGAGAAGGGAGCCTTTACAGCATAGGAAAAACTTACTTGGAGGAGGGTGAAACCAATCACTCATCAGTTGGCCTACCATACCCTTGGAGAAGTTTATGTGGAGAGTCCGACTTATCCTGTTGTGGTGGACCAGTACGTGAATGTTTTCCCTGATGATCTTCCAGTTCTACCTCCTCGCAGAGAGGTGGAATTTTACATTGAATTGTACCCATAGAAGGAACTGATATATATGCCAAGATATCAGATGTCTCCTGTTGAGCTTCATGAAATATGGGTACAGCTGGAGGACTTGCAGGGGAAGGGATTCATTCGGCCCAATGTTTCTCCCTTGGCAGCCCCAATTCTGTTCGCCAAGAAGGTGGATGGGAGCTTGAGGCTTTGTGTCGACTACCGTTGCCTGAACTAGGTGACCATGATGAACAAGTACCCACTCTCAAGGATTGAAGACCTCTTGTATCACCTAAAGGAAGAGAACAGTGGTTCTCAAAGATAGACCTCGGATCGGGCTATCACCAGCTCAGAGTTCGAGATGAGGATGGGCAGAAGATGCCCTTCAGCTATCGGTACAGCCACTATGAGTTCTTGGTTATGCCTTTCGGCATAACCAACGCTCCTGTAGTGTTCATGGGACTCATGAAAAATATTTTCCATCCATACCTCAATCGCTTGGTCATAGTCTTTATCGGCGACATTTTTATTTACTTGAACACTTAGGAGGAGCATGCCTACCATTTGGAGGTTGTACTGGACAAACTCCGAGAGAACCTGCTTTATGGTAAGCTCTGGAAGATCCAGTTTTGGATACTAGAGGTTCACTTCTTGGAAGATGTCATCTCAGTGGCAGGAGTTGTATGGGATCCTATGAATATTGAGGTGGTACATTCTTGGGATCCACCCAGGAGTGTGATGGAGGTACAAAGTTTCCTGGGTTTGGCATGATATTACCGGAGGTTCGTACCAGACTTCTCCAAAGTTGCAGCACCACTATCAACCTTGATGTAGAAGGGGAAACCCTTTGTGTTTTCTAAGAGATGCCAGCAAAGATTTCAAAAGCTGAGGCTGAGGCTGACTAGGGCCCCCATCTTGAGGATTTCAGAGGAGGTCATAGGGTACTTAGTCTACTGTGACAGATCATGCACCAGAATTGGGTTTGTCATAATGTAGGTGCGATCAGTGATCGCTAATGTTTCTCGTCAGTCGAGACAACATGAGCAGAATGAGGCCACCCATGACCTGGAGTTAGCAGTAGTGGTCTTCACCTTGAAGATTTGGTGACACTATCTGATTGGAGAGCATTTAATAGTCTACAATGACCACCAGAATCTTAGGTATATCTTCTCTCAAAATTACCTAAACCGAAGATAGCGTCGATGTCTTGAGTTTCTCTCGGACTATGAATTCGAGATAGTCTATACTCCTGGGAAGGGGAACGTTGTTGTAGATGCACTTAGCAGGAGATCTGGTATACAACTTTTAGGTGAGGTGAGAGAGAATCTAGCTGCTTTACAGATATCCTGTGTGGATAGAAACGAATCATCCTTCCTTGAACCTCTTACAGTCACTCCCCCACTTCTTCAGCGAGTCAGGGGGATGCAGCGTGGAGACACTGACTGCGAGATAGGATGTGCTCAGATATCCTCAGGGAAGGCACCTAATGGATTTTCTGAAGGTGGGGAGCACGTCATCCTCTTTGGAGGATGTACTATAGTTCCAGTTTCACTTTAGGAGGAAGTGTTTAGGGAGTTTAACAAAACCCCTATAGAGGTACATCAAGGAGTGGAGAAGATATTCCAAGACCTTCGACGACCATATTGGTGGTTGGGAATGATAAAGGAAGTAGCAGATTTTGCCTGTTGATGCCTCACTTATCAGCAAGTGAAGGCACAACATCAGGTATTTCCAGGATTGGTTTAGCTTTAAGAGGTCCCATAGTGGATGTGGGATGTGATATCCATGGACTTCGTGACAGGACTTGCACGTACATTCAGGGGTCACGACTTGATTTGGGTGATCGTCGACCGACTCACCAAGTCGTCCCACTTCCTACCAATAAGGGAGCATGGTTCAGTAGGGATTATGGGATGCCTCTACATGTAGGAGAATGTGTTACTACATGGAGTACCCTCAACGATTTTCTCTGATTGTGACTATTGGTTTACTTCCTGGTTATGGAAGGGGTTGCAGGAGGATTTTGGCATACAGCTTCGTTTGAGAACTGCCTTCCATCCTCAGATGGATTGACAAAATGAGAGGACCATTCATACCCACGAGGACATGACGCATTCTTGTGTCCTCGACTTCGGTCGTAGCTGGGAGGATCACTTACCATTGGTGGAGTTTGAATACAACAACAGATATCACCCCACCATCTGGATGACACCTTTTGAGGCCTTGTGTGGTCGACCTTGTAGATCGCCACTGTGCTGGAGAGACCCAGGGGAGTCAGCACTAATGGGACCAGAGATGATACGAGCTACCATAGAGAAGGTAAAGATCATCCAGGAGTAGATGAATACTACACAGAGCAGGAATAAGTGGTATGCTGACAGAAGATAGAGACCTCTGGAGTTCGAGGATGGTGACCACGTCAATCTATGGGTCTCACCCCGAAGAGGTTTATAGATATTTGTCCAAGGCGGAAAGTTATCTCCATGTTTAATCAGACCTTTTTAATTCCTTAATATAGTTGGCAAGGTGGCATACCGCTTAGCTCTTACACCTCAGTTACACCAGGTGCATGACCTCTTCTACAAATCCTAGCTGAGGAGATATGTGCATGACCATTCTCCCATCATTGACCATGGAGAGATGGACATCGATGATGGGGTGACATTCACAGATGTTCCAGTGGATATTGAGGATCGACAAGAGCTGGTCCTACATGGGTGGTCTATACCTCTGGTGTACGTTTGCTGGTAGCACAGGATCCTCCAGGAGAGCACATAGTAGTGGGAGGCTCATAAGCATGCTCATTACCCCCATTTGTTCCCTTAGTTCGAGATGTAGCGTATGGGGATGTAAATACCTGAGGTGGGGAGAATGTAAGACCACAAATTTATGTGGAAGTTTTTTCTTAAATACATGGAAATTTTACGAGTCCACAAAAACTGACGGAGCATGATTCTGAGGTTCGGTGTGCCCGGAATCAATTTCTGAATTTCTGTATGGGTACGTTCAGTAAATGTACAAGAGGGATTTTATATCTTTTGAACCGGTTCTCGAAATTGAAATCTGAGGGCACCGTTGAACTCACAGTGCTGGTATTCTCTTAATAAATCTTTCACCTCGACGATAGCTAGTTGAGAATAAAAGATAGTTTTTGTGGTTTTTTAGAGATTGAGTTAAATAAAAAAAGTGCGCGGAATTATTTTTATTTGACGATTAAAAACATCCACATAGAATTTAGAGGTGGTACCACCACACCTTAACCTCCCATGAGAGGTTATAGTAGTGGGGCCCACCCGAGGATAACCTCCTCTTCATATTAAATTTGGTGGGGACCACCCGAGGTTATGACCTCTTGAAGTACCCATTAAGTGGGGAGAAACCTCTTGAGTTTCCCACTTAATGGTGCCACCACCCTTCACATTAATTTTGCCAACCAAGTTTTTAGGGATTCTTTTCGAATTTCTTGCCAAGAAAATAATAAATAATATAAACTATTATTTGGATCATCTATTCACTTGGGTTATTTGAGAGGAGGATTATTGGGAGAAACCTCCCAACCAAAAGTGACCATCGAAGAATGAATAACGCTTTATCAGGCTATGAAGGACATCTTCTTCATTGATCACCAACTAGAACAAAGGAGGAATCACCATCCTTGAAGAATGCCGACGACGTCATCCTAAACTTCTTCATCTTCTCTTCCAACAAAAATGAATCAAAGGTAGGGGTGTGTTTTTATTGGAGAAACATTGAATCTTCCTTCCATGACTGTTTCTCTTGACCCTCTTGCTACCAAACTAACGTGGAAGGACCGGGCCAAATGAACACAACCCGATTCCTCTACCATTATTGTGAATGTTTAGTGTGTTCTTCATGTTCACCAGGGGAGATGAACAATGGATTATTTGCGAGTCTGTTGTATGACACGACGATCCCAAATTGAAGACACAACATCACAAAAACCTAGCATAGGTGTGACGATGATAGCATGGGATGGATTAGACCGGAACGGGAAGGACCGTTCCTTGACGGTTCTTCGAGTGGGTGAATCAAATCGTGTTTTTAGAGCCGATCGAAGGCATGAAGACACCATAGATGACTACAGGACATCGAGGTGACCTTGTGTCTGATGTTTCATGAAGAACGGCTCGTCAGAACGAAGAATGAACTTCACGGGAGGCACGCTGGCCGGAGGAGCCATCTCCAAAAAATTACAGAACAAATGGCGTGTACTTCTGACAAACATGCCGGGTAGTACGAGAATTTTGTGGCTTTTGTATCAGACATTAGAAAAGTAACACAAGACGTATTGCCCCGGTCACATGACGTGCATTATCGGCGCAGAATGGAAGAAGTGGATTCGCAAGACATGGCTTGTATTATGGGAAATACACAGACATGGGTAGAATTACACAACTAAGGGGCATGGCATGTACTGTCTACACAGAATGGAATAAGTGGATTCACGAGACTCGGCTTGTATCTCGAGGATACATGGACATGGGGTGGTGTACACGAGCAAGTACTCCACCACACAGCCAGTGGCACAGACTACCCCATTTACCAGTTACACGGGTGGGCAGACATGGGTTGAGGCCGTGTACGTGCACATGGCCAGCGTACATGAATCCAACCCCAGTTGCTTAGACATGGCGTGTAACCATACCACATGCTAGGTACTTTCTTTTCTATGTGATCAGCCTTATGCCATGGTCCATTGTACACGGGCAGTAAACAAGGTCTGAAGACACGACGTGTGCCTCATTCCTACACGCCGTGTACTTTTTGAGAAATGGATTGGTCATATTTTCCTCAATATCTTGTACACGTTTTGTTTGGGTTAGCCCCCTATGATTTGGGGGACCTTTTTGATACACCAACATGGGACTTCGTGGCAGTTGATGTATCGACACTTGGCTTGAAGAGCGGACCCTCTCGGAATCAAGCATGCTTCGTGCGGAACCTTGTGACTGGTTGTGCACTGACAACTATTATTGGATCCTATGTGGGTTCGACAAAATTGAAGACTATTCATGGATCCTGTGTCAGTTCGACAGCATTGAAGACTGTTCTTGGATCCTGTGTGGGTTCAACAGCACTGAGGCCTGTTCCTGGATCCTGTGTGGGTTCGACAGCTCTGACTACTGTTCCTGGATCCTGTGTAGGTTCGACAGCACTAACGACTATTCCTGGATCCTGTGTGGGTTTGAAGAATATATTATTCAGTGTCTACATCTTATCATATCCATCTCCCTACACGAATTTAATACTTGTGTGAGATGAGTTAGTAACTTTGTGTTTTCCTCCTGATTGAGATGGATTACTTGGTAACTTATGTATATGTATGGTCATATACCTAAGTTGGGTTATCTGATTTTTCATGCCTTGTGGTTTATCCTTATTGGATTTTGTGAGATCTTGAGGGTCTTGGGGTCCCTACTGAGTATCGTTATACTCACCCCTGCACGGGCTATTCCTGCACCTTGTTGTGTTGGATGCAGATGACAAACAGTGTTGACCGAGGATGAGTGTACGAGGATTGGACGGTACCCTGAGGTGGACCTCATGACAAGTCGGTACCTAGAAGAGACTGACAGATGTAGAGTGCTGAGGAGGCTATATGTACCTACCCTTCAGGTAGGATCTGTGGTGGACGTTCCCGGAGATTCTTTTCATCTTTCATCTATTTTTTCCCATTTCAGTTGTACTTTTACTTTACACTTGGGCTTTTTTTTCTGTCCCCTTTACTTATCAGTACTATCTAGTTATAAAATTTTACATAGTGTCATGTATCCATCTATGTACTCTATTGTGTGTATTTACATTTATAAAGGCAGTGCCATCCCAGTTTAGGGATTTATGCCTTTGGTTCTAGTTGCCAGCCTCTGGCCTATGAATAGTGGGCTTGGGGTAGTCACGGCACATGCCCCAGGGGATGGGTCGTGACATTTATCCCTTGGAACTCATTGAAGACGGTATCCTTGACACTTAGGAAATTAATTTTCATAATGTTCCATCTCTTTTCAAATATATTATTGAATATTGGTATATTATTTCTTTCCTATATAATCATGGTATTGGTGGAATTTTTCTCCAAACATGTAACAAACACCCATACCCATCAAGAATGTATAAGGGTTTTTCTTACCACAATTATCATTGGATAGAAAATAAACACTCCCCTTTACCCTTTTACTTATTTCAATTTCTAGATTTCTCAACAATCCTCTTCTCCTCTTTATTTCATTTAAATTAATATGATTTAGAGAATTATTTTTCTATATTGATATCACTTGAGACTATTTCTTCCTATGTTGAAAAATTTTGAGAGACCAATTCTTTTAGGATGAATGATTTTAAACCATCAAGTAATTGATCAATATTTCTCCTTGGATTAAGTATGTATTATATGTAAATCCTTTCAAACCCTATAATTTTGTATTCATACTTCACAAAATTTCCATCATCTTTTGGGTTCAGATAATTCCCCCCCCCCCCGTATTCACTCATTGTTCACAAGGAAAATAATTTTCTAGAAATATTTCATTAAAATCATTCAATTACATGTTTTCAATTTCTTCCTCCTCCTTTTTGTTATCAATAAATGACCACCATTGATAAGAATCTCATGAGTGATGATACACTACCATGATAAAATTCCCCATTCATTACTTTCAAAAGAGAAAACTATCTTCTCCAAGTAATTTACCCACTAATCTTCTACAATTTGGTTCATAGTCACATTGATTGATTGAGGTTGTTGTCACATAAAGCAGTGTGACATTTCTCCCCCTTGTTGTGGATCATGTTGATCCATATATGTAAGGTAATTTTTCATAACCATCTTCATTTGACTCGGTATAGTTATATGTTTCTCATACCCATTCACTGCTCTAGTGCCAACATCATTATCTTTAATAGTAGGGAAATTCCTACATTGGATACATGAGTTGATACGGTTTACATTCCATTCACTAGGCTCCCTTTATAAGTAATTTTATAGACTAGATTTGTGTATGAATAAAAATTTATAATCTTAATATAGAAAAACACTTAACATAAATTGAAATTTTATGCATAGCTAATCTCATAATCATAAACATGGATTCTTTAGAGTAATGTTTATTTTAAAATCCTTCGTAATTATTTGTAAATAAAATTTGAGTTATGCTATGAATATCCACTAGGAGAGTCAGGATGGGTATCCAGTAAGGACCATTGTTGTATATAGGTTACCCCAAGTCTGGCCCGAGACACCATGTTGGATTTGGAACCCCTAAGTACATATGATCCAGAACAGTGGACAGTTATAGTATCTAAAAGGGGATGTATTTCAAGAAGAACAAGATAATATCTATCTTAAAAAAAATTCAGTACGTTCATCAATGATTATATTTAATGTATAACTTAGGGTTATGTTCCCTAATATATTTTTTATATATTTAGTTTCTTATTTTTCTACTAAAATTTCTCTGATACCAACTGTAAAGACCACAACCCTACTAGCCCATAGCTCATGCATTATATTAGAAAATTTTCATAGGTAAAAGACATGAATCCCAAAGTGTTGATCATTTTTTTAGTTTTGGACACCTGATTACATACATCTACATTACATTACAACTTTGAAGTTAAAAAAACTACATAGAAACTCTATTGGAAACACCCCTAAACTCCTAGTTTATCCAGGCTAGTCATTCATGATATATATCTTCATATCTTGGGAAAAAATAAAATATAATAAAGGGGTGGACTAAAATTCAATGTATGGGTATGTAATACAGTATAAACTATCATAAAAATAAGTAATATGGCATGTTGAATTACTAAAAACACTTTTCATTAAAATTTACTCTTGAGAATAAAATGGACGGAAGAAAATATGATTAAATAACACCTTAATAAAACCTAACTATGGATATTTTAATCATCAAATAACCAAATTGTCTACCAATTACTATTTTCATATTCATAGAATTCATAATATTAAACATCATAAAAAACCTTCAATCCACTGGCCAATACACCAAACATAATGGGTAAAAACCCAATCAAGTTTGTCTCGTGAGAACTACAGATGCATCAAGGGGATTTATAAGGAACACCCATCACTTACTAAGTCAAGTGATTTCTTCATATGAATGGGGTTAAACATAAGAAACACACACACACACACACAGATATATATATATATATATATACGAAATGTAAATAACATTCCCTAATATATAAACAAAATCACTTACCATTCTGAGTAGTATGGTGAATGGTATCAAGATTGAACATCCAAAATCAAAATGATCATAAACCATTTAGTAAAATGTGTTTGATGCTAAAAATAAGATACCAGTATCAATAAAGAATAAAAGTCTATAAATTATCTGAAATAAATTAAAATACTTTGATAAAATCATTGAGAAATTCTTTAGAGATATATACCTTTTACATTGCAAAGAATATTCCTTTTGGTAAAATCATTTGTATTTTTTATAATTGTTTATATAAAACCAGAAATGAACATTATATATATATATATATATGAATTAAATTTTCACACCCCAAGGGGAGGCACTATTCAAGGTGGGGAAACCACCAACCATAGACATGAGTATTGGGTCATACCTATCATACACGATAATTTAGAGTAAGGATATACTAATTTTTAAGGAAATGTGTGGAAGAGTCTGGCGTGTCGCACGACGTCACATCATATAAAACAACATAGATTTAATGTTGGAATAATATAACACCTACCTTAATCCCATATCACTTTCCTCATAGAGTTTCATCCCTTCAATCGAGCTAGATTGGGAGGAATTGAGAGAACATAACAAAAACGTAAAAACCTGGCATAAAATCCCACACCAATGTAGTGAAAATATGGAGAGACAAATGATGAAGGGAATGAAGAGGAATAATAATCTTACCATCTCAGATCCAATGTGATCAACAGTGAAGAAAATAGAGCATAGATAGAGAAGATCCAGTGCATCCTAGGTGAGGCGTGGAGGGTTTTGATCACATGATCATCCTCTTGCATGGGGAAGAAATGAGACCCCGTTGAAAAAAATGGGTTCCATCACTTTTTTAAAAATGTGAACCAAAATATACATGAAATTTAAACTAATTACATGTTCTAACACTGACCTGCCCTAACCTCCTCTCAGTATTCCTCATCCTATCGGGGGAGGGGTTTCCTTTTTGGATGTCCTTTGCAGCGCTGATCAGTCTTCTCCTTGCTTTCCGACGATTTCCGTGGCGGCGTCACAGTCATCACGTGAGGGTAATCAGGTTAGGTTATCAGTGATAGAAGGTGCTATTGAGGGGGAGAAATACTATCCAAAATGGACCCTGGTGGCTCAGTTTGGGGGTACCAAGACGCCTCTCACAGTCTTCCAACGTTGGGTTTCGTCCTGGGGTCTCAAACAATAGACATAAGATTCGATTCTTCATAGTTTTTCAATCTTCATCATCCTTGCCTCCGAGTCATATTTACTTCATTCCTAGTGCTCAGTTCTTCTATCTATTAGTCATTGGATCTTCAGCTTGAATAGATGGTCCTTGGATTCCTACAGAGGAAAATAATGTTTGATGGTAGTGGTTTGGATCTACCTCACATGGTGTCATTGCCCTTTCAGAAAGAGGGCATCCTCAAGTTGATCGGGGTTTCTGTTGGGGGATTTTTGAATTTAGATGATGGCACGAGGAGGGCTATGTCATCCTTGGAGGCTCTCATTTGTGTGGAGCATGACATTGCCCTGCCTCTAGTTGAGAAGATTGATCTGCAGGTTGAGGGAGACTTACCATGTCTCTAGATCTAGTCTACCCAGTTTTCCCCAGGTATGGTTTTCATTTCATCCTTTAGGGTCACTCCCTCCAAGTATTCCATAGAAATCACCTTAAGGGTAGCTGTAGGTCTGTAGGAGATGTTTCTGGTTTCAACAATAAGGATATTCTTTCTTCGTCGGCTCTAAATTAGGAAGAAGTGGTGGTGGAGTTTGAGGCCCCAGTAGATACTCTTTATTTCTCAGAGGCCTCCTCAAAGTATGTTTTGGTTTGTGAGGTAGAAGATAGCGCAAAGGTCAACATGAATGTTATAAATTTTATTATGAGGAGTCCTCCTCCTACCCATGACTCATTGTCCAACATTCTCCTTGGTATCTTTTTCTAGTGCTCTCAAACAGGTAGTCTAGAGAGGGGGAAGGTCCTAGTGTCCCGGTACCTGGAGGCCTTGGCTTCCGTCCCCCCAAGCTGAGGATGTATTCTTTAGACCAGAGAACAAGTCCTGGACCTTGGTGGTGTTTCTCAAGCTTTAGGAGTGGACTCTGGTGGATCTCCCTCTCCTGTGATCCATTATCCTCAAACATCTAAAGCCTCTTCTCCCCATGCCTAGAGGGAAATAAGGAAGGTGGGTCTTATTCCACTCCTAGATTTAGGAGGAATCGTGGCATGGGTTTGAAGGGCAGGTCATCTTCCCCCTATTGAGCGGTGCTCCAGGAGTCGAGTGCATGTACAACATCAAAGGTCAGGATATAGAAAGGGGGGGAAACCTATTATTTCGGTAAGGCTATCTTCTCAGGATCCAGTCCTAGGGCACTCAGTTTTTAATGACTCCCTTGATCATCTAGAATTATCGGGGGATTGATTCTCCGGTTATATATGCCTTTTGGCCTTAGAAATAGATAGCCACAAAGCTTCTCTAGTGGCCATTATTGAGCATAAAAAGAAACCCGCCAGAATTGGGGAGTTCTCTAGGAGGCTGAAAATGTAGGTTAACATGCAATAGGATTCAGTCATCAAGTATATTTGGATTTTCTAGAATATGTTGTGCTCAGTGGGTTTGATTCAAGCAGGGGACCAATTTTTCACTTTGAAAGTGACTCAAGGGCTCACTTTCTTCTATGATTCTTTTTGTGTATGGGAGCTGTGACTTTCATGCTTGCGATACCTTGTGGAGGGATCTCAGTTCCTTTGACCTCAGCCCTACCGTGTGGCTTGTTGGGGGGGGGGTTAACGTGATGGCAGACACAGTTGAAAGGAATGGTAGGGGCCATTTCCAAGAAAGGAATGTCTTGACATTCATCAATTCATTATTTCTAAGGGGATATGAGATCTAGGTTTTGTGGGAGATAAATTTATGTGGTTCAATAATTAGTGGGGCCATTATAGGTCATGGGGTCGGTTGGACCATTGCTTAGATAATATTCCTGGAATTTATGCCTTTTCCAATACTAAGTTAGAGCATCTAGTTTGGGGACTCTCAGACCACTCCCCCCTCCTTGTCAGGGTGAATGATTCTCAAGGTCCCCTGGAGCTATATATGTACAACCGGTACTGAGGGATATCCTGGGATACCATGAATTGGTTAACACTGTATGGTTCATATCCACTCAAGGAAACAAATGGACCATCTTGCACTGCAAACTGTCGAGGCTAAAAATAAAGCTTGACAAATGGTCTAAGGGACTTGTCCCACTAGACATGGAGCTTTTTGATGTTCGGAATGAGGTTGAACACCTAGAGGATAGCTTAGAGGAGGCATGGGAGGACCAGGTGTATGAGGAGCTATCAGAGAAGAAAGGTATTACAGATGACATGATCCTAAAGAAAGAACATCTGGTCATAGAGGGGGCTTAGATAAAATGGCATATAGAGGGAGACAGAAATACAGCCTTCATCCATGACTTCACTAAAGTGAGCACTAGACAGGTGAAGCCTAATATCTAGTTAGACGATGGATCATACAGGGATGATAGGTATATAGTGGGAGGCCTAGACAGCTCATTTTTCTATGATCTTTTGGCCGGTCCTTATGAGAGTTTTCCTAATGTATATCCTTCTAGATCCCCATACTTCTTAGAGGTAGTTCCTAAATAAGTTATGGATCAGATTAATAATAGCTAGGTAGTAGTGCCTAATGAGAATGAGATTAAGCAAAACCTCATTCACTTGAACCTGGATAGCAGCACAGGTCCTGATGGGTTCCATGCCTCTTTTTACATGAACTCCTGGGACGTCGTGAAGGACGACCTGATTGTAGCCGTCCAAAACTTCTCTTGGGGTGGAAGCTTACCCCATGTTACTTCTCCCACATCCATTTTTATTCGTACAAAGACCAAGATCTCATCTTCAATATTTGATTACCACCCAGTGATCATGTGCAACATCCCATACAAATTCTTGGATAGAATCATTAACTCCAGGCTTACGATGCATATCCCTAGGTCGGTTTCCCTAGAACAACACGGGTTTATTAAGGGTTGTTTGATATAGGAATCAATTTCCCTGGCACAAGATATGATTAGCGATATTGGATTCTAAAAAAATGGATCGAACATGGTCATTAAGTTAGATATGAACAGGGCATATGATATGGTTGAATGAAGCTTCATTTTCAGAGTCTTTTCAGGTATGGGGTTATATCTATGGAACATTAATATCGTATTTCGCTACTTTAACTCCTAATGGTTGTTTGTCACATTCATGGTAAGATATTAATGATTCTTCATGTATACCCAAGGCCTTAGGCAGGGGGATCCCATATTGTCTTCCCTATTCATTCTTATGGATGATGTTTTGAGTCAGCTAATTGAGAGGAGAAATAATGAAGGGGGGATTCTTCAGTACCATCATCGAATGAAGGCTTTGACCATTTCTCGCCTCATGTTTGCCTATGACTCCATTCTGTTCCTTAATGATGTAAGTAGATCAATACATAGCCTTAATATAGTACTGGGTGAGTACTCTCAATGGAGTGGCCAAATTATTAACAAGTGTGATAGTGAATTATTCACTTCAAATAGGTGTTCCTCAGTGGGGTTGGAGACTATCAGTAGGATTCTGGGTATGCAGAGGGTTGGCATCCCAATGTATTATCTCTGTGCCCCTATATCGTACAAGAAACATCGGATTAGGTACTTTGATGCTCTAATACCTAGGATGACTGAAAGGGTGTTGAAATGGAAGAATAAGTATCTATATTTTGGTGGAAGGATAACCCTCGTAAACAGTGTCCTGTTGGAATCTCTTCTTCAAGGTATTTCATCCATCATGGTTCTGAAAGGTGTGAATAGATCTATTGAGATGATACTTGTAATCTTTATGTGGGATCCTGGTGTGGAGGGAAAGAGGCACTAGTTTTCATGGGGTAAAATGGTGAAACCTATGTGTGAGGGAGACATTAATATAAGAAACCTAAAAGATACCATCTACTACATGCATGCGAGGCTGGCATGGAGCGTTCTTGAACATCGTACTCTTTAGGGGATCACCATGCATAGGTCTATGTATTGCCTTCGGAATCTGGATCAGGGGGATCATTCCTCTCTATGGTCGATGGTTGGTCCCATTTTTTCTATTCTCTATCCCTTTTCCCACAAGATTTTTTGGGGAAGGCGAAGTCACCTTTAGGAACTAGGACAGGTGTAGATCATTGCTTAGGTTCACAAGGTGCTATGTGCCAAAGATCACCTTAAGGGAAGCTATCCAGTTCCCCGATTTCATTGAAACCATGTTGCATAAGGAGAATCAGGCTCGGTTTTGTCTCATAGAGGTTAATACAAAGGAGGAAAAATGCCTTTTAACATCCTCTTCCTCAGGCCGCTTCTCACCCAATAATTTCTGACACATCGTCCAAGGCCAGGCTCAGATCTACAAGTGGGGAGAGATCATTTGGGTGATGAATATACCCACCAAATACATTTTACTCACCTGTAGGATGAGGAACAGAGCTCTCCTGATGAAAGGCAATATTTACAGGTGTGTCATTCTTCTGGAATACAGTTCTCTGTGTGTGTAGTACTACACATAGTGAGGAGTCCATTGCACATCTGTTCTCTCGTAGTGAATGGGCCACTAAGGTGTGTAATGTTCTTGGTGAATTAACAGTGTTCCTCTTCGTGGCTGGAGATAGCCTTCCCTTATTTGACCGATGGTTTCTAGGAATAGGAGATTGCGTTCATGAGTGGGTGGTAAGATAGGTGGTGATGCATGTGGGGTGCTGGTGTTTCTGGCAGGCTCGTAAGAGATCGAGGCATGAGGGCATGCCAGTGGAAACCCATGCAATCATCATATGGGATAATAATTTACTAATTCATTTTAATAAGGTTGTTAGGTCCTAAAAGAATGCTCCTTATATGAACATATTTTAGGCAGGCAATGGATAGGTCTCTTCGTTCAGTAAAAAGAGGGGTGGATGGGATTGTAGGCGGATGCCTGCTATGCGACTAAAGATGAACATGTAAGGTTCTTGTGTTTTGGGGTATGCAAGTGGAGTAGGGGTAGTGCGAGATAGCATTGGCTCAGTCTACTTGGAGTTCTAAACCAGATTTGGTCTTGGGACTTCCCTTCAAGTGTAGGCAGTGGCAATTCATGTTCGTCTTAAGTTATGTAGGAAAAAAAGGATTAGAAATTTCCGAACTGCAGACTGACACTATGATTGTCCACAATGCCTTGATAGTGTACGGAGACATGCCCTGGTCGATTTGTTATGTTATTAGATCATGAAAAAAGTTACTTAATAGCAAGGCCCATGTGTTTCATACCTGGAGGGAGGGGAATAAGGATTCAAACTACTTGGCTTCTGTGGATTTGTTGAGCACGGTGGAGGTGTTCCTTTATAATGCAACCATCATCAGGCCAGAGTATATCGAATATATTAGGAGGAATGTTCTCAGACTACATTATTGTAGGCCACCTTAGATAGAGAGGGTGATAAATGGGGTGAGGGGATGGGTATTTCTTACTTCCTCTCTGTTTGTTTCTTTGATTTTGTTCCCTATTAATGTAAATAAAATGATAGTGATGAAGGGAAAATAACTACATGATGTGAATAGGATCTAGCTAGCCAAATACACATTTATTATTTAATACATTCCATATATTTGGTCTTCATCTAGGTTCTAGTCCTCCAGCTACCTTATCCTCATAAACTAACTAACCATCCAAAGTGATCAGTCACCAGGAAATAAAAATATAAAGGAAAACAAGGGTTTAGGATAAACTAAAAGAAAATGTACCCCTCTTAAAATAATTAAGGAGGTTTTGATATTATTGGTTCACATCATCTATACAACAACTATGACTCATTAATTCATGTATTTAGAATTTCTCATAATTATATTGTTTTAGTATTTCCCAAAATTCAAATATTTTAAAAAATCCCTAAAATCACTATTATCATTTGTTGACGTATATAATTCAAAAATTAACTCCATTTTATGAAAATGATTTTATAAAAATGAGAAATTTAAGTTTTAATTAAATTCACCTGATACTCAAAAAAATATAGTTTTTAAAATTAAATCTAATTTTATATCACACTGAAAAATTAACTAAGGACTAATTAAATTATAATAAAATACTAACACCAAAAATATTGATTTGTGAATAAATTTTATGAAAACTAATTTTCTTGTAAATAAATTTATTAATTAAAAAATTCTAATTAAATATTATTGAATCACTAAAATACCGTCACTTAATTAATAATGTTTAAAATATTCATTTAATTAAACTATGATATAATAATATCATACATTCATTGATGAGTTGACTTAATTTTATTTATAATTTTATGGGTGAGGTTACTATTCATTTAGCTATTCTACTATTCATAAGAGTCAAATTACTATTCTTAAGGTCATGTTACTATTTAATCGATATTGGTTCCTTAACTTCTAAAAATAACTCTCATTTCATTATGTTATTATTTATAAAGTTTTTATTGTGTTTTATAAGTGATTTTATGTGATTTATACTATATGAAATAATTATATGAATAGAAATTTATTGATATATTTATGGGTTGTTATAGTGTTTCATCTATTGATGTGACCATTGAATATTTATGAGATCCATCACTATAGTATTATTGTAATATAATGGGAAAAAAATTTCTATTGGGAAACAAATCAAGATTATGGGTGAATTTTTGAATTCGCACTAATTACTTATCTTCATATGAGGCACAAATATACTGATATTTTATAGTAGAATATTTAACAACTAAATACTTTGAACTTTTCTATTGCAATGCTTCTCCATTAAGATTAATGAAATATGTTGACTATGACTTCTATAATCTCTGATCTAACTTAGAACTAGTATATTTATATCCTATGATTACTAGTTCTTCATATCCTAAATATATAATGAATATATCTGTTTTATGCCTCATACACTTAAAAATCACCTTAACAGCAGACCAATTTGTTTCCCTCGAATCATCTTGATATATTCCAACCATGATCTGAAATAGGAAACATCATTCCTGGAACATAATGTGGAATTAATCATTAGTCCTATCATATATGTGTATGGCATGATACTCACGCTCTTTAACACCTGTTGTTTCTAAGGAAGAAATTTATTTAAGAGATATATACCTGGTAATAGTAGAACTTGTCCTCTCATAGATAGTTCCATAATTAATATCATAATAATATTTTCAATTGACGTTCATGTCATAGTCCAATAATATCCATGTTTCTCTAACAAGTTATCTTGATAATAATAATTTGGGAATATTCCTTGAATTAATTATTGGCTAAGCACTTGTACTACTAGTCATTACCCGACTGTATGAATACTATGTCATTTCTAATTGGTAATATATCACTGATATATATTACTAGAAAAATGAACACACACAAACTAAACAACCTATAATAACATGGACATCATTCATTCATTATGAAACGTTATTCTTTTATGGTGTCTTTGAACTAAATGTGTGATAACCAAGATTATTCATTCAATAAAAAAATTGATCTCTGCAACTTGAAAACCTTATAGGAATTACATATAATTAAAATACCTTCTATTTGTTTCATGTCGACATATTCTATAAGGTTCCCATTAACAAAATACATATTTCAATCCATTTTAAAAATCTAATGGTTATGGAATTATATTATTGAAAGAAATTTTTTGATTGATTTAAACATGGAAACTAGATAAAGGATTTTCATGGTTTACTCCTGATTTTTTGAAACCATTTTTCCACGCATTTTTCATTATATATATTAAATCTATATTCTTTTCCTAGTATTATTATGAGTACCTATATCACTAATCAATAATTACATAAACTAGAAAATTTACCATAACCTACAAATGGTTCTCATACATGGAATGTTTTTTAGAATTCAAGTATTCTTTCCATCTTACATCTTTTAATCTATATAAAACCTTATTATAAGAAAGGGTATATTTATTTTGGAAAAATAATGAGTCACTGTTATCAATGTTTATAAAACCATATATTTCTAGTTCTATAACCACCCTAGTGATCATAAAAAGTACTTATATTTTAGGAATAACTTATTCCATGTGGACCCATGTAATTTGTTCATGTGCTAACTCTCATGTATTTAGTGCATCAAAATCATTAAACTCGATATTGTACCCAATATCACTTTTAGATATTTTATCACTGTCAATATATATAAATTTTCATTCCATAATGACATTTATTAGGGATTAATATGTATAATAACAAATAATTTCCTTAGGGTATCATGAAAAGATACATTTTGTACCCAGGGGTTCTTTTTTGTGTATAGAATTGGCCTTAACAAATTCCTAGAAAACTGATACATATGTTTGTGGTTGTTCAATTTTGTTTCCACTATAGAAAAAAGTGAATCAGGATCATTTCATTAGTTAAAACATGGTTTAGAGAATACCTGATAATCTATATTGAATATCCACAAAAGGTAAATGTAAGATCATCATGACTTATCATTAATATTACAATGCACATAAGGGTATGGTTCCTCAATTCACTGACGTAATTCTATCATTGTTTATTAGGAGGAGTGAGATATGGAGGAATCTTAAACTTCAATAAATAATCTATAAACTCTTGGTTGATATACTCGCCACCTCAATATGAACAAAGATTTATATTTTTACTATGTCGATTCTCAGTATCATTCATTAATTCTCTAAATTTCTAAGAGGATTCAAAATTATACCTCATCAAGTAGACATAACCATATCTACTCAATTTATCATCAGTTCTGATGAATTAAAATACCTAACTCATTATTACATTAGAAAAAATCCACAATCATAAGTGTGTTGCAATTATATAATCATTATAACCTTTCAGCCGACCCACTAAATTATTTCCTGACTATACGTCCTTGAAAACAACTAAGACATGAAATCAATCAAACAACCTTAGATCAAAAGAATCTAAAAAGCTATAATGATAAATCCTGTCTGTTGGCAACTCGTTTACCAAACAATGTTTGAGATTAAAAACTAAGTTTAATATGAAGTATTTTAATCGAATTTATTATCAATTTCTAATATTTTTTTATAATTCAATACATAGAGTCCATTATTTAAATGCCTCATACAACAACATATGACGTATTTGTAAAGGAAACAAATTTTATCTCTAGATTTTAAAATAAAACCTTACGTATCTAGGGAGGATATAGAAATTATGTATTTTATAATATTATGTACATAATAAAAATATATTTTAAAAGATAGCATCCATGTTGGAAACAATTGTTTACTCTCTTATATCTAATAAATCAAGTCATGCTCTATTGGCTACTCAAAGATCAACATCGCCTCTTCATGTCTTTCATAATTTAAATGTTTCCTTATTTTAGATATATAAAGATATACCATATGTTGTATCTAATACCCAATTGGTAGATATAGAATGATAACAGTTGATAATGAATTCAAAAGAATATTTCCCTTGATTCTTTAACTGGGTTAAGGTTTTCTTTTAGTAGACAAACATGACAAATGAAAAAAATTCTACCTACTTTTCTTCTTTCCTAAATTTATATAATTCACTTTTTTGAAGATAAGATCTAGATATACTTAGAAATAGAGTGATTCTTGGGGACATTTTCGCTATTATTATTTTTATTCACCATAAAGACCACCGTTTTTCCACCTCAAGCCTGTATTCACTTAATGAAACAAAGAAATATGTTCCAAGAGAGACTTATCATAATCTTTCATAATAAAAGTCATAGTGAAATTATGGAAGCTCTTAGGTAGTGGGGGTAAATTTTGATACATCAGAAACTAATTAGGAATCTTAAATCCCAATAGGTTAATTCACATCATGTAGCTAATCATACCCAATAAAACATGCTCAATTACTGCTAAATGTCTACACTTGGATATGAAGACTGAATTGGAGATCTCAAATCCCTCTTATATCTCATTTCGTGATAAAGATCATGAATATAAGACATCATACTAAATTCATCTAAATCATCAATTTTTTTAGAATCTCACTAGAAAAATATGATAGAATAAAATATTACACATATATGGAATAATAAAAGTTTTTTTCTGAAGATATGTGATGTTCTTATTTACTAGCCTCTATACAGTATTATTTTTTAATAAGGGATTCTATCATATATAATTTCATCTAAGGGAATAATATGTTATGAATCTGCATGTACCAATTTTAAAAATTTATTTTGTTAAGAATGTTTTTATTCTCTAATATAGTTTATAGTGATATATTTTAGGTCACATATATTTCCATTTCTAAAATAGAAAAGTATATTTCAGTAATTTATCTAGATTCAAAAAATATATAATTAATTTTAATGAATTTAGTAATCTCCCTCTATTTTATCAGAACCAAATATCCCTTTACATTGGTTTTAGAATATCATATCACGTGTAAATTATTGTATAAGTATCAATATGTTCTTTCTCAAACCCCATAATTGGGGTTTAAAATCTATTCAAAGGTATTAAGTTTGGTGGGTCATACAAACTTCATTAACTCCAACCTCCTTGATCCATTGAGTGGATACCCCAATCCATAAATCTTGGACATAGATTTCTTCCAAAATTTCTCTAATTTCACCCAAGTTCTTATTGGGTTATCAAACCATAATATAAACCATGTAAATTCATCCAAAAACAAAAGTTAAATCTCCTGGATAATTAAAGACAGCCTTACATGGGATTGCAAAATTCCTTGAACTGCGATTTCACATCAACATAAATAATTTATGGAGTTAATGGCCTCATATTTTTATTTATGTGATTTTATTTTATATATATAAATATCAAATTTAATAATTATACATTCTCTGGAAGATTAAATTAATTTTAATTAATTGATTAACCAAGTCGGGATAAAAATTATGTATAATACAATCTATTTTAATTCCATATTCCGTTATTATTAAAAAAATTATTAAGTGATAGTGATAAAGAAGCCATAAATAATTAACTATGAAAGTGGAAAAATATTAAATATAAAAATATCTTATATTGAGTCAATATGGTTTTCTTATGAGTTTTCCATTACTTTATGTTTTGGAAATCACAAACACTCTATCTTAAGGAAAATTATATTATCAATAGGAATTATCATAATAAGAAAAAATTTCATTATCTATGAAAATTTGTATCCATGCCTATGTTTTCATGGTTTATTTTTTAGTCTCTCTAAATTTACCACATTTTATTCCTAAGTATAAAATTTGGTCTGACATCTAAAACCTTATAATCCCATAAATCCTTGGTTATAGGGTATTTTGTTTTTAGGATCTGAATTCTTTGAAATTTGTGTTCCGAATTATCTAAAATTCAGACTCGAATTCTAGGAAATTCAGACCCTAAATTATTTGAAATTTAGGTTCTGAATTCTTTGAAATTAAGGTTCTGAATTCACTAAAATCCAGACTCTTAATTCTCTTAAATTCGGACTCCAAATTCCTTAGAATTCAGACTTTGAATTCCTTATAATTCAGACTCTGAATTCCTGTAAATTCGGACTTCGAATTCCTTAAAATTCAAACTCCAAATTTCTAAGAATTTAGAATCCGAATTCTTCAGAATTATAACTTTGAATTACTCATAATTTAGACTTCGAATTCCTCATAATTCTGACTCTAAGTTTCTCAAAATTTTGAATCTGAAATTCTCGGAATTCAGACTATGAATTCATCATAATTACGACTCCAAATTCCACATAATTCCAACTCCAAATTCCTTAGAATTACCACTCCAAATTCCTCAGAATTTAGACTCTGAATTCCCCATAATTTCGAATAAAAATCTCTCATAATTTTGACAACTAATTCCTTAGAATTCAGTCTCTGAATTCCACAAAATTCAGATTCTGAATTGATTGGAATTTAGACTGTGACATCTCTAGAATTCTGGTTTTGAATTCCTTGGTGAACAGAATATGACTATCCACAATTTATAGTCTCTGAATGTTTACTTTATTAGACTCCAAAATTTAGTTTTCCCAGACTCAAAAAACTAAATTTGGTCAAACAACTTCATTTTCTTGAAACATATTCTAAAACAATGTGTAAAATCAATTTCTGACTAACCATTGTTTGAGTGACATGTGTATTGGTCCCTTCGAGATTCAATGAAAAATATGACTGTTGGAGGAGGGATCTGACTATTGGAGATGTTCCTTTAAATAGGAGCTCATTTTAATGAGCTCATAACTGTGAAAAACTGATTGATCACTCTAGATATTTCATGTTACAGAAGTAATTTATAGAGAGAGAGAGAGACTCTCATGCCTTGTGCATACTGAACATCTTGTTCAGATTGTTTCGTGCGACTCTGATTGTTTCTATGATCAATCGAGGACTCCTACGGATAGGAAGACAGAGGTGTCGACTACCTTAATGTTCAAGGAATTAAGGGGATAGGAAGACAAAGGTTCCTATTACCTTAATGTTTGGGGGCTTGTTAGGATAGAAGGACATATTCTGATATTCTTATCGAGGGATTACCCTTGTTTGGGTATGAAATACTTTCAGGAATGTATAAATCAAGGGACCTTTATCCAAGGTTGTGGGATACCATTATCAATGGGTTAAAAGATTTAAAACTTTTTACTTGTTTTGTTTCATTATTATTTACGCTATATTTTGATAAAGGAAGAAATTATAATCTCCATATAATTTCTTGTACTTTTATACACTCTGAGAAGTAAGATTCTATACACATTAAGGTATATTATTTTCCTTGAAAACAATCCTCAATTTCATTTCTGCATCCATATTCCCAGAACCTATAATGTTTGTAGAACTAAATGTGGCATTCTAAATTTACCTTTTTCAACATTTTTAAACATAGTTTTTATTTAAGGTTAAAAATGATTGTTTTTAAACTTACAATTCACCCCTATTGTAAATTGAGCATCTACATCATTATTTTGATATTATAATTTGTACCAAAGGTTACATTGTCCTAAAATTCTATGCCATAACCATGATTGATGTTCCATTGCACTATCAAAAGGTACATTTTGTCTTCTATGTTCTTTTATGTTTAGTGTGCATAAATTCTCTTACCTATGGGTGGAAAGAATAAACCCATCCTTGGAATTGGGTACTAATAATTTATCAATCTTAAAATTCACAAGGTAACCTTCCTCACAAAGTTGATTTATGCTAATGAGTTTTTTCTTAAGACCCTAAAAAAATAAAACATATGAAATTAATGCTTTTCCAAGAAGAACAATGTTAACTACACCGACAATTTCCCCCTGAGCATTATCTCGGAAAGTTACTTTTCCTCTGTTCATCTTGATAATCTTTTCAAATATCCTTTTTTTACCATTGATATGCTAGAAACATCCACTATACATGTACCATGTATTACTATTGGAACTATCTTTGTTTTCATACGAATAAAAGTGTTAAACATTCAGAATCCAGACATTCTTAGTTCCTGAATTTTAGGAAAGTAAGATTTTAGGTATCCATATTTTCATAGAAAAATAAGTTATATGAAAACCTAAATACGCGGTTTTATTTAAAGAAACTTTTTTGACCTATTTCTAGTACAGTAACAATTAGTGAAAAATGGAACACTTTGAGGAACAAAATAGTTAATACTAAAAACTAGTTTAGAAGGGGTATAACCAAATCCAAAACTATTTCATAATGGCCGAATCTAGTAATAACATTTTTAAAAGATTCCATACCACAGGTAAAGATTGAAAAACAATTCCTCATGGAAAATATTTCAAACTTTAGTTTTATAACCATGTTTGTATCCTCAAATACATTATTTTTAGAACTATAGTTCGTCTCTAAAAAATTTTTCTTTTAAATTAAATTTTCAAGATCCATAGAAATTTTATTCTTCTTAGAATTAATATCCTCATAATTTTTTGAAATACTTTCAAAATCATGATATTTTTATTAAGATCTATAGATATATCTTATACTTCTTTAGTTAAAATTGAAATTCGACAATTTTTATTTTCATGATTTTTCTTGAGTTAGAATTTTCATTCTCAAGAAGTTTTGAAAACCTAGAAACTTATTCATAATAATTTAATGAATTATCTTCATTAGAATAAGGTTATTTATATAAAATTCATTATATTTATCATCAATATAATTTTCATTTAAAGATACATTCGTGAAAGATTCAGTATTGTGTACCTTGGCCATTAAACAATGATTTTAAATGGGTAGCTTGTCTAGTAGACCACGATTCTTCTAACCCAAAGATTCGTACTCTGAGGATTCATTCGAAGATTATTTACCACTGGAACTCCAAGTTTCATTTTCTTAGAAATCATTCCTAGCTTTATATTTATAATACTTTTTTCTATTCCTCTATGAATGGTTTTCCTTTCTATCGTGTTTCTTAAGAATAAGAAAATCCGACCTGATATGACCTGATCTTTTTCATTCATTGCAAGTAAATTATGAAACTTTCTGATATTTTATTTCATTATTATTATATCTATACTAAAAGTATTTCCTTCTAAATATCTAGCTCATCCTTCAAGCAAGATTCTCTATTTCATTCTCACTATGTTCAATTTCACTAGATTCGGATAAAACATTTACTTTCTTTGACTTTGATCTTGTAATATTTTCAGGAGTCTTGAAATTAGGATTAGTAAAGGATAAAATTACATTTCTATTTTTCTTCTTATTTATATAGACATCTCATTTCATTCTTTTCTCATATTGAAGAAGAGTTTAGAAAATCTCATCAGGAGTAATTTGAGAAACTTTCATATTCTCATCAAAAGTTGTTCTATTAGATTCCCACTCATTAGGTATGATATCTATAATCTTGTCCACAAGTGCTTTATCATATGGAAAATTCTCAACCATATATTTTGGGATATTAACAATAGTCATAAACCTTTTTTTTCACCTTTCATATTGGCTCTCTATAAGGAAATTGAAATCCATAATATTCTGCTCTTAGCATAGCTCTTCTAGTTTCTATAACATTGGATGTACCAAAATCAGTGACCTCAAATTTCATAAAGATACAGTTACCAGCATCCTAGGAATAAATCTGAATATATATATATATATTCCTAGTCATGGGACACAGTAATTTATTATGTACCTTGTAGTTTAGTTGATATTCTGATTTTTCTTGTTTGGTGAATTTTCGGACATCCTTATCAAGAATATTGTAATCTCCGGTAAGAAAAAAAATATCTTCTACACTGGTATTAATTAAAAAAGTCTTCATATTATCTCTCCAATACTCATAATAATTTCCCTAAAATTTAGGTGGTCTATCTGAATTTAGACTGCCAATTAAACCAACACTCATTCCGGCCATTCTAGATGAAAATATCATTCCACAAAAACTTGTTAATAGTAAAAGTTTTTAAACAAGTATAAAAATACCTAAGAAAAGAAAATATTTAGAATAATGAAAAAATGAGCATGAAAACTTATATGTGAACTTAATAATTTCATAGAACTTATCGTATTCAAATTTTACTCCCATTAGTACCTCAAATTCTCTAGATCTTAATGAATCTGGGGAACCAATAGATCAATAATCATTTAGACGCATGATTGGATGTTTACTATAATTGATATGTAGTTCGAATATAATTAATATTTTCAGTATGCTTATATGAAATATATCAATCCAATCCAATGAAATTTCATTTAAAATAAGTGAAAATAATTTTTCACTATTTAAAGGGAACCATGGATTTAGCACGCTTTTATACTTCTGGAAATGATTTTTTTTAAATATTTTTGGATGCTGAATTAGAAGGATATATAATAGATAGGAAAAGTACATCTATAAATTTCAATTTATTAGGATATTAATTAGTTTATTAATCATGAAAAAAAGAAAAACTCAGTAGTACTTTCCACTGGTGAAGCTAAATATGTAGTTGTTGGATGTTATTGTGCCCATGTGTTGTGGTTGCAACACACACTCACAGACTATGGTATGAATTTTATAAGAAACAAAAATATTATGTGATAACACTGGTGTCGTTTCCCTAGGTAAAAACCCTCCATGCCAATCTCATGAAAAACAAAAAAGATATTAGTAATTAATTTCATAGGGATCACAAACAAAAAGAGATATCATTTTTCAATTTATTAGAATTCAAGATCAACTTGCTGATATTTTCACCAAATCATTACCCTTCGATAGATTTGAATACATTAAAAAAAATTTGGGATGATAACTATAAGGATATATTCAATATCAACATCTTGTTCAAACCTATCATTTTATAGTAAGAAACTCCTTTTCCTAAGGGGAGTACAATTTCTTGAGTAGTCAAAAGTTTCTTAATCAAAATTTTTGTAGTCAAAGTTTTCTAATTCAATATTTTTTTAGTAAAAAAATTTCAATTTCAAAAAAAATTCTCACTTAAGAAAGTTTTCTATAATTTAGATTTCTTCAAGAATAATTTTCCTTATTACTGATAATTTTCTCATCATTCTAGAAGGTTTGTTTCCTTTCATAAGTATACAAAATAAATTTTCTACATCATGGTATTTTCATCTTGTTTATGAAATTTTTTCAGATTCAATTTTCCTTAAATCCAATATTTTTCTTAAAACCCTAAAATGATCAGAACCAACTAAATTCTTTCTTAGGCTATCATCTCAACCATCAGATCTGATCAAGAATGTTTCCACTGGTGGATCTTTTTGCGAAGATTAACTATTTCTCAAACTCCTATATAAAGCCCCCCAATGGTTTCCCCACATCAGTTATCAATGATTTAGTGTGGTGAAACCCTAATGCTCTACTTAAGGACCATTCTGATTTTCCACTTTTTCTCAATTCCAAATTTAATTGGAAGATTCTACTCAGAAACAAATGTCATCAGTCATGGAAATATTCTAATTGCAGATCTACAAGGAAAGGTTCGTAGACTTGATGTTCATTGCCAAATATTATTCTCTTATTTCAAATAATATCACGATGAATAGCTAGGAGAGTTTGTGTGTATCGAAACCAAAGGCACATGATCCAGTTAATTTTGAATTTTTGGTAATGTTTTATGATTCTAAAAGATTTTTCAATGAAGGTGGGAGATAAGTTTTTAATTTTACAGTTATGGGAAAACCTATTACCTTTCCTACTGTATGGATGCCAACCAACATGGTATTCCATATGTGGGAGAAGCTGAGTTATGCACTCACAATATACCAGATGTTTCCTGATGTTTAAATAAGGAGAAATCCGTAGAATGCCTTGGTCTATCTGTGGTGGTGACTCTGAAGATTAATAATCTTTCTACAAATTTTCAGATCAAAGAGTTATGGGTCCAGGGATTTCTCATTCCAAGAAAAGTTGATAAGGATACTCTAAAAAAGATTGATATTTATGCATCAGACTTTCTGGTGAATCTCATAAATATTAATCTGGTGAAGTCAGTCCTACATAGAAACATGAATATCAAGAATGGGGCTCTCAAATTTCATATAATCATGTATCCAGTTTTTATCTTTATGATTATAGTTCTTTGTCTAGAGTCGTGTAAAATATCCACTAGATCTAAGACATGTAATTTCAAGGTTATGTTGTTATGTGATGATACACTGAGAAGAATGAAGGTTGGTTTTATAGTAAATCCAGAGAATTCTATGATTTTTTTGAATCAGAAACAGACTCCTTATAAAAGAAAATGGAATTTGCAGGGACTTCCAAGAAGGGTGGTTTGAAGAGGAAGGTGAAAGAACCATAAAAGAAAGAAAAATCTTCTCCTATTAAGGAAACTCAATCAGCACCACATAAACCAAAGAAAAAAAGACTTATCCAGATGAAGTGGTTTCCAAGTGGAGAGAAAACTATAATAATAAGAAGGAAGGGGAACTTATCTTTGTCTTGGATCCTGCTGAGAAAATATCATTAAAGATAAAGGTTGTTGAGGATATTGAGAATCAAGAAAAATAATAGAAGAAAAAGAAGAAAATGCATGAAGTAGATATTGTTCAATATCTTATCAAGGATGCAAAAAAAAATTTCTCAACATGTTCATGTACCAGAATCGTTTTTTCAAGAATCACTCCTAGTGACTCCATGAAATAAGAGAGTAATTCCAGAAACAAAAGAATAATAAGAAATAGTTCAAAAGGTAGATGTTTAAGAAGAAGATGAAGAAAGTGGTCATAAAATGACATGATAAGAAAAGTACAAGAATATCATGAGAAGTATAGTCCTTCTAAAAATATTTCAATCTGAACTTCTCAAGCTGAATCTACCAAAATTACTTCACAAGGAAAAGACAATGAGGTGTAGGAAGAAGTGAATAAACCATCTGATTATGAAATCAGTAACCATGAATTTGTTCAAAAATAAGATCAAGTGGAATATGTTGAAAAAGAAAAAGTTAAGGGGGATTAGATAGTTCAACTATTAGATAGTGAACATGAATTGGTAAAAATAGAAAAGAAAATTCTTAATGCTAATAAGGGGAAATAGTTGTTGGTTGATAACCCTACAAAATATGTAGTGACAATGAAAGATGTTGGTGGTTCTTCAAGGAGAAAATCTAAAGAGATATAAAAATAATCCTCTCCAACAAAAAAATATTATTCAAAATCATCCTCACTTGGACATGACTTTGTTGTCCAATCATTGAAGAAGCTTGTTTATACCATTCCCATATTTCCAAGTATAGACTCTGGGTTTCAGATTCTTCAGAACTCTTTTAACTAGAAATTGGATTTAGTTACTATGCTTATGGATAAGTTTTTTAGCATTGAAGATGATTTCAAATCCTTCTTCATTGGATATGAAGCTCATAAAAGATCATGCAGGGAAATCACAAATTGGTCAAGGAAAAACATCGAAGAGACAAGAATCCTTGATGATTTTCACAAATGTTTGAAGGATTCTTTTGACACTGAATATGTAAAGTTCAATGATCTTACTATATATTTTGAGGAGAATATAACTCTCGAACAAACTAACTGGAAGCAGGAAGCCAAAGATCTGAATGGGAATCTTAATTTAGTTACGTTGAACTAGAAAAGGGAAAGAGATGTTAGAATTGGGTTTGAAGAAAATCTCAGTATGCATGAAAAACTTTTGAAGGCTCAAGAAGAATTTCTTAAGGCATGGGAAGAAAAGATCAAACCATTAGAGAAGAAAATTGTGGATAAGGATCAGCTACTAAAGTGGTTTTATGAGGATTACAAGTAGATTAAGAAGTTAAAATATATTGTGAATAAGTTAATGGTGAAAGAAAATGAAGGATTATTTTTCCCCAATTTGATCTTTTTTTATTTCCTTGGACTAATTGTTCTTATGATAATGAAATTATGGATGTTTTTCATGTGTTTTTTTGTGTAGTACAAATATTTCAGGTACCATATTTTTTTCAATTCTCTTTATTCCTTTTTTAATATCACAAAGGGAGAGAAAATAATGACAAAAAGAATACTATGTAAAGAATAAAATTCCCTAAGTAAGGGGAAACCTATTTAAGGGGGAGATTACCCTAAGAATATTTCTTTATGCAACAAAAATTAAAATCACTTTAAGGAAGTAAATAATATGATCCTTAAGTATTTAAAAACCAAAGGGGGTGTTATACATATTCACCATGATTCATAAGTAATGGTAGATATGTTTTTTTATGTTCATAATGAAAAATTATAAGTCCTTATATTCTTTTTCGTAGGGATGTTTCTACTTTCCAAAAATGGGGAGATTGTTGAGTCTATAAGGTTTCCATATGACTTTTCCATTCCACTATGTTTTGAAAATCAAAATCCCTCTATCTTAAGGAAAATTATATTTTCACAATGAATTATCATAATAAGGAAGATTTTCATTTTCTAAATTTTTTTTATCCTTACCTATGTTTTCATTGTTCAATTTTAATCTCTATAAATATAACTCATTTTATCCCTAAGTCTAAAATTTGGATTCACATATAAAACCTCATAATCCTATGAATCCTTGGTTATAGAGTATTGTGTTTTTAGAATTCAAATTCTATGAAATTTAGGTTCCACATTCCATGAAATTTAGACTCCGAATTCTCTGAAATTCAGACTCTGAATTCTCTAAAATTCTTGTTCTGGATTATCTAAAATTATGTATCTGAATTCTCTGAAATTGAGACTCTCAATTTCGTGAAATTAAGAACCTGTATTCCATAGAATTTAGACAATGAATTCCTCAAATTTTAGACCCTGAATTCCTCATAATTAAAACTCTGAATTCCTTTGAATTCTGACTCTAAATTCCTTATAATTCTGATTCCGAATTCCTCAGAATTCGAACTCCGAATTATTCATAATTCCAAATCTGAATTCCTAAAAATTTGGATTCCGAATTAATTGTAATTCAGACTCCGAAATCCATATAATTCACATTCTGAATTCCTTGTAAAATAGAATCCGAATATCTACAATATATAGTCACTGAATGATTACTTGGTTTGACTGTTAACATTATTTTTCCTAGACTCTGAAAAATAAATGTGGTTAAACAACTTCATTTTCCTTACACTTATTATGAAATGATGTTGTACAATCTATTTCTAAATAACTGTTGTTGAGTGACATGTGTATAGGTCCCCCTGATATTCAAGGAAAAATATGATCATTATAGGAGGGATCTGACCATTATAGAAGTGCTTATAAATAAGATCTCATTTGATAGATCTCATAACTGAGAAAACCTATTGGCCACTCTAGAGATTTCATGTTTCTAAAGTAATTTCTAGATAGAGAGACTCTCATGCATTTTCTATACTGAACATCTTGTTCAGATTGCTTCATACGAATTTGATTGTTTCTCTGATCAATTGAGGACCTCCAATGATAAGAAGACAGAGGTGCAGACTACCATTAAGTTTGAGGACTTCTGGGAATAAAAAGATAGAGTTGCCGACTACTTTAATGATCGAGGTTTTGTGGGGATAGAAAGACAGATTCCGATATTCTTATCGATGTAATTCCCTATTCTGGGTAAGATAGGCATTCTAGAAATTTTAAATCAAGGGTCTTTTATCAAAGGTTGTTGGTTACCCTTATATTTGGGTTTAAAGATTTCATACTTCTTACTTGTTTACATTCAAGTTTATTTCCACTGTATTTTGATAAATGAAGAATGTGTAATCTTATTATAATTTCTTGTACATTTGTATACTCTGATACGTAAGATTCTATACGATTTAAGGTAGAATATTTTCATTGTAAACTTTTGATAAGTTTCATTTATGAAACCATATTCCTAGAACCTAAGAGGTTTGTATAAATAAAAGAGGTTATGTGAATTTACCTTTTTAAAAAAATTTAAACATAGTTTTTCATTAAGTTAAAATGAATGTTTTTAATATAAATATTCACCCCCTCTTGTAAATTGAGAATCTACATCATTATTTCGATCATACATCTTCATGATGTTATTTTCAAATGGTATAATAAAGGGGTTTTACATAAAAGAAACTATAAGCAGAAGACTCCATACATGATAAGGAAAATTAAATTACCTGAATTCTATTATTTTAATATAGTAATAATGAATTAAAATACACTAATCAGATATCATGTCGTTTTAATATCATGGTAATCTGTATATTTTTAATGAAAAAATAATTTAAACTAGATAAAAATCACTTAAACCCATTCATCATTATTATCACAAAACTACCATATGAATTAATTATCTTATAAACTATTTAATTCAATTTATCTTACTTCTCCACCTAAATATAATATAATATAAATATAGAAACCCTAAAATTTCATATGTATATATTAAATCTTATTAGATGAATATGTATTTCATTATACAGAAACACTAATGGGGACCAAAAATGATTATTGTCATTGATGATATGGATACCTAAGAAACTGGTTGATAAGTGATCTAAAATAACTCCCACTAAGTTCATCATAACATGAACCCTTATTAGACATATCATACATAAAACCATGCTTCAAACCATTGGGAAATGAAACATAAGAAAGGATGATATAAGATTCTTAGTAAGGGTAAAAAAAGGATATATGAATGATCACATAAGCATAGAAGATTCAAAATATTGTAAGGATAGGAGTATAACAATTGAAAACCATACCCTTTAAAAAACAGAATATTTAGTCATGGAATAAATCTTAACAATTCATAATACATGAATCATAATGTAAACAAATAAAATGATCCATGAGAACATAAAAGTTGAATAAGACAGAGAATTTTTTATATACATAAGAATAGATAATAAATTCCTTAATATTTAAGGATTATTTCCAAAACTATCATAGTGGAATGAGTTCACTACCCAAACCATCATAGTAGTCATGGCTTACTTCCAAGAATATCATAGTAGATCTAGTCCCAAATGATGTCGGTTCTCCAAAATTTAATTCATGCTTATATTATGTTATATAAATCATTAACCAATACATTATAGTATGATATGGGAACCACCCATAATATAATCACAATCCTAGACATTTGTTCCATAATTTCTTAAGACATTCATAATATCACATCCCATGAAAGGAAATGTGTTACACAAAAATTTCATCATGGTATAACCCATGGAAAAGAAATTGGTTTTATAAAATTTTGAAAATTTCCTTATAGAATAACCAATTAAAAGAGTTAGTTTTCATTGATATTGCATCGTAGCACAACTCATGAAAAAGAAACGGGTTTCATAAACATTTCACATTTTCATTGTATCATAACCCATAGAAAAGAAACATGATTTTGAAACACCTTATCATTATAATCATAAAACATAAAAATAAAGAATAAAGATTTTATCATTGGATCATATCCCAAGTAAATATAATTTAATATCAAATCATGTCATCTTAGATTGAAAATGATTCTAAAATATATCTTGGGATATTTATTAAGGAAAAAATAATTTCCAATTTGGAGTAATTTATCTAAAATATTATCATATAAAATTTTATTTAATAAAATTAGTTTGAAAATAAATTTGAAACATGTGAAAGGAAACATAAAATAAATTAGTTCTCACAACATTGGAAAATTAAATTTCATACCATGTATGGTAAAATAATGTATCCCTTGACATTTTTGGTAAAAAGTTTAAAATATATCCCCTTAAAAAAAGAAAAATAATATTCCTTTATACCATTTTGTAAAAATTAAAATGTGGGAAAAATTAATTTTAAAAATCATATTCTAATTTTAAAAACCTTCTTGAAATAATTTTTAAAAAATATAGATATGGATGAAAAACATTTTTCAACCTAAGAGAAAAATAAAATAGATTTTCCTTAATTTTTTTCATATTATGAAAATACAGTGTGTAAAATTTAAGTAAAAAATGTGTTATATATAAATAAAATTAGAATAATAATAAAATATTCTTTGGTGTTAGATCGAAAAATTCTATCTTTAGAAGCATAATAGAAAACAACATGATAAACAATTAGACTTTTACGTTAAACACTTAACACCTTGGTAACTTTTAATCATAAGAAATATGGAATAAAAAAATTATATGGATATAAATATCACATAATTTTCATGGTAATAACTATAAAATACATTATTAGGTATTATATACCGAACAAAAAAAGTAACAATTGGTGAATATGGTATGTGTACCACATAAATAACAGTTAGAAGAAAATCCCTAACATCAAGTATTGAATTTTTTTTACACATTAAAAAATTAATTATAATAAATAATTTTTTATTATAAATCAATTAAATCAACATAAAATTAAATTTCATATCATATATTATTTACTTTTGTCCTTTTACTTAAATTTTATTCTCAATTCCTTGTTAAAATCACAGTTTTGGAAATGACTGCTTAATTTTTCATATATGTTTTCATTGTTATTTTAGAACCTTTTAATTTTATAATAGATCCATTATCTATTTAACTATATACAAAGTATAGTTAAAATATATATTCATTTTATATATTTTTATATAAATCCATAAATGTCTGAGAATGAAAATGAATATCACCATTCATGGAGATGGAAGGATACACGTACACATGAATGCTATTTCCATTTTCTAGATGGATGGGAAAAAAGAGTGGAAAATAAATTAATAACTTTATGGGATAATTTTTATGTTATATATGTCATATATATTCATTTAATATACCCTTATTACAATCCATATCAAAAAAAAATGAAAAATGTGTCACATCGCTTCATGGAGGAGATAGTCCACATGTGTTCATGAGAAAAGTTATCACTTAAAAAATATAGTAAGGTATGAAGGTATATTTGATATTATAATTCAATATTTAAAACAATGTAATATATATTATATAAAAAATTTAAACCCACCATTATATCTAGTTGTGAAAGGGGGTTACAGAATAGAAATTGAATCGGTTCATGAGATGGTAGTTCCTCGAACACATGATCAACAGTTTCATTTCTCATTTGATTGAAGTGGAAATGAATATTGGATATTAAATTAAAATAATAAAATATTAGTATATTTTGGAAAATTATTTTTCTATATCATAAAATTTTATAAAGATTTTATGGAGTTAGAAGATGACATAAAATGGAATCACACGGCTAAGGGTTACACCACTTCTTCAGTGAACTTCATTTGGTTTACACCTAAAGAATTCATAAGAGGGTTTCCTAATAAAAATAATGACTCTTGGATACATTTATAAATGTAATGAATATATTTTAGAAGTAATTGTGTGAACCAAAATAATTTTTTTTTGTGGAGAGGAGAGGAGATGGGATCCCTTTAATAAGTGGGGGAAACGACATTATTGATTTTTTTGAAAATAAAAAGACATAACAAAATTTAATACATTCCTAGAAGTTCTATAATGGATAATTATCCAAATATAGATGATATAATGTCATAATATGACCATGACATAATTATTTTACAAGTTTTTAATTCATTTTAAATCATATATGTTTAGTTTTACCACTGATAAAGATGTTTTAACCATAACCGTAATAATTAAATTTTCTAATTTTTATGATTCATAATCACCAAAAATAAATATGGAATTATTAAATAGTATTATTTTTATAATTAAAAATATTTACTAAAATTTATTATATTAAATTCATTTAATTTTTAGAGATTCATTTGAAATTAAACCTGTAGACATGATAAAAAAGATGTTATCTAATTAAATATTTTTCATATGTATAAGAAGTTTAAATATGAAAATTCAATATGAAATTGATTACAATTACCCAAAATTGGATTAATTATAATATAATTGATGTTTTTTTTCATTTTAAAACCAATTAATAACAAAATAAAATTTTTAAATGCTTTAAACGAAACTGATGTTTTTAATAAAATCAATATTTTCACTATTCATTAAAAAATTAACCTATTTAGAAAAATACCCAAAATTTATACGATTTAAATTTTGACATGTTAATTCCTAGAATAATTTTATCTTTTAAAAATTCAACATATGAATTTTTAAACATAAATTTTCTTATTTTTTCAAAAAAAGTAATAAAAATTAATTCTGTGAGAAAATGTATTCTTTTAAGAATATTAAGATTTTACTAAAAAAAATAAGTACATATTTTTCATTATATTGTCGTTATATAAAACCTTCATGAATTATTTAAAGAAAATTCCAATTCAAAATGACATGTTTAAGAAATAGGTTATAATTGTCATCTTTAGAAAACAATACTAATAGTATATTTTGGTTCATTAAAACATGGTGTTTACTATAATGAATTTTATCAAAAAATAAAATTTATTCATAAAATATATATTTCATAAAATTTCATGGTTTTCCAATATACCCCATAAAAATAAATTCACCCTTAAAATTTCATCACTTTGATAAAAACATATGATAATTATTCTTCCTCATCTTACCCTTAGTTATGCACATAGCTTCTTTGATTGGGTGAGTTCTCCATAAAACTTTGACCAGGTGAGTAGTCTTATTGTGTATAACTTTCTCTCTATGGTCACAAATCTCTATAGGTTTTTCTTTATTGTAAATATTATGAATCAGATGTATGACCCATAGGATCAGTACATGTGTCAGATTTTGTATATACATCCTCAAATAGAGATAAATGGAACACACTTTAGAATTGAGAGAGGTTCGGTGTTGGTTTCATGTGATAAGAAACAATTCCAACTAAATAAATAATATCAAATGGGCTAGTATACCTTAATATCATCATTTATTTCAACCTAAATCTCATTACATTATTTTATATATTAATTCAAATAAAACTATTTCACCATATCAAACTCTATATCACATCGATGATTGTCAACATATCTTTTGGTCAAACTTTTGTTTCTTGTATGTGTTGCTGAATGGCTCTAAGCTTCTATTCTAATTATTTAGCCTTCCCAAGAGTAAATATCCCTTTATCTCCAACATTATCCCATTATGTGGTATTTCTAAACTCTTTTTCTAATAGGGATTCATATGGGGCCACTTGAATTTTTTATTAAATGTATTTGTTGTATGAAAACTTGACTAATGGAAGGTGTTGATTGTAACCACCATTTAAATACATATAACATGATCATAAAATATTCTTTAGGTGTTGAAATTTTCTTTCATACTAACAATATGTTTTAAGATGACATGAAGTTCTAAAAAACAATCATGTATTAAGATCTTATTGAAGGCTTCTCCAAAACATTGTGGTAAACCTCAGATCTCGACCATATATAATAAATGGTGGTAATATATACACCCTAAACACTTCCTTATTGTTTATCCTAGAAATATTATCCTGAGAAAAATCTTCTCTAATATCAATGATTTATGTGGATTTATTAATGTGGACAAATTAAACCCATATAAAACTCTTCCCTTTAGATTTTTTAGGTAGTCCGATGAAAAAAAAATTGGTAATGTTTTCTCATTTATATTTTGGAATGGTTTATTGTTGTAACAACCCCTCAGACTTTTTTCTCATAGATTTAACTTCATGATGTACCATAAAAAACAATAGATACTCTGTAATATTTCCCTCATGTCATCCCACCAAAAATACCCTTTCAAATATCTATATATCTTTTTACTTATTGGATAAATAGAGAATGAAGAATTACGATATTTCTCCCACATCACCTTCTTTAAATATTCTATGGATAAAACACCTAAATGGCTCCATAACCTTTTCATTACATCATAGTAAAGGTTAATATTATTAATATTTATCAGCTTCTTCTAAATATCTACAGCTACTTGATTCGGGTCCTTAATCTTCAATTATAATATGGTAGAGAACACCTTTGAGAAAGAAAAGATTTACCCACATTGGTCAGGATATTTGGTTCTGTAATTTAAAAACCCATAAATATTGAATCTATTTTATCCTTATAATAAATAATATATCATGATACTTTGGACTCCAATCATCATCCACCATGTTCACTTTCTTAGGGTGGTAATGTATTGTGTATTCATAATATTTAATTAGTTCCAATAATTTTTTATCGAACATGTTTACCTATTACTATGTGAATATATACATTAAAATCTTATTATCAGTATATATATCACTTATCTCTCTAAAAAGATAATTTCTCCATTTATTTTACGAAAAACCAACATAGGTAAATCCAAATCATGGGTTGGATGATGTTTCTAAAGAACCTTCAACTATTGTGATCCTTAATCTTTCACCATATCATTCTAGATGAGAATTCATTCAAAACCCTTATTCTATGTGTCACTAAAGATTACATTCCCATCTGGACTACAGGTTAATGTAACCACATGTCGATTTAATAACCATCTCTTACGTTCCTTGAAAAATTTATCACATTCATTTTTTTAAGGAACATGAAACCCTTCTCGGTCAACATGATGAGTTGATTGGATATCGATGAGAAAGATTCCACCAATTGTCAATAATATCCCATAAATACAAGAAAACCACACATCTCAATCACTTTTATTTGTCTAGGAAAATATTAAATAGACTCTATCTTGGATGGATCGATCGATATACCATCTCTTTAGATTATATGACCCAAAAATGGATCTTTTTGTAGGAAAAACTGTCACTTTGTGAATTTTCCATCTAGTTTCTCCTACCTTATGGTCTTCAGAAAAAATATCCTATAATACTAATTTTCTTTCTTCACATTGAATATATATGAATATCATCTATTGATACTACCTAAAACTGATCAATGTATGTTCTATAGACTTTATTCATTGAATCCATTAAGATAGCAGGAGAATTTGTAAGACCAAATGGAATCACTATTTATTAATACTTCCAATAACATTTATGATATATTTTCATGGGTATATCATCATTTATAAACATCAATTGATGATATATGGAACAATGTCAAATAATTGAAAAGTATTGAGCACCACGAAGTTGGTGATATGAGTCCACACTACAGGGTAGAGTATACATGTTATTGATTATGATCTTTTTCAGATATAGATAATGAATGCATAGTTACATTAATCCATATTTCATATTAATAAAAAGGATAGGTTAACCCCAAGGTGAAAATGATGTCCAAATTAATCTCATCTTAGTATTCTAATAGACATTATTCTTTAATTCTTGTAACTCAATCGGGGACATTATATATAGAGATTTTGAAATAGGTATATAACCACTTATCAATTCTATTGAGAACATAACTTCAAAATTATAGAAAATGAATTGAAAATATTTTATACAGAAATAAAAAAATCCAATTAAATAAAAAATTACTCAAGGTTGAGTTTCTCCTCAAAAATCAATGAAAAATTCCCAATTGAATGGGAATATAGTCACACATAATAGATGTTATATCTATTGGATGTACATATTTATAATCACATTGATAGATGATCATAGGTTGGTCAGGAATATTAAACATAGATTCCATTAATTATAAATTCTTATGGGATCTATAAACTGGAAGTTAATCCATGCCTTAGATAATAGAAAATTTAACCAGTGAGAGAAAAATTAGATTTTTAGGAATCATATTCCCACAAACATCAATTAGGGAAGATTAATAAACATGATATGTGATCATCGTACCATTAAGGATTTACACTACTAATTCGACAACTAATCATTGGGGAGTAATTTTTAATCCCATATAAAATTCATTATATATAAAACAATGGGTAGTTCTAGAATTAAATATGAAATTATCAGTTATAGTTTGGATAGTTAGCATAAGTTTAAACACATCATTTTCATACCCCTCATAAGAAATTTTCATATCATTAAATTTCAGTTTTAACTTGGATTAAGAGGTCTTTAACTACAATCATCATCATTATAATTCAAATTTGGTAATTTGATAGAATAATTCCCAAAATCATTTAATTTGTTTCATTTTATTGTTGGTTCCGCATTCTGTGGATATTTCTCCATATTGTATTACAAGCTAACTTATTCTCATCACTTATGCAATCAATTTCGTGGTTAAATTACATTAAGAACCTAAAATATTTATAAATCCACATATGAAAATCTCCTCCTTGATTCCTTCCACACATTCAGAAAGAAATATCATCTTCTTTTTTTCCATGGTTTTTACAGTTTCCATTGAATTCCATATTTATTTTATTTTCCAAACCATGAGGTTGATGGGTAACTCCTATCTTTATATCCACCTCAACATCCACCAAATTATTTCTTCATAGTTACAAAAGACGCTTAGGACTAATTCATTTTTTATAATTGGTTTTAATATTTTGAATAATTTATCGACCTTAATTTTAGGATGGATGGTAATACCAGATGTTTACCTTGAAATTCATGTAACATTTTTCTCATATATACCAATGGATTCATTATTCTTTTCTTTTAGCTCAATGAATTACATTACCATTTTCGTATAATTAATATGATGGAAGTACTTATTGAAAATATTTTCTTACAATCATTCCATACCATGGAGTAAATTTTTACATGTTACCTCATTTTCATAATAAAAGACCAACATTTTTCTTCTTCTCCTTCCAAATGTGATATATCGAAAATTAATTTTTCTTGATCCATGAACTGAAGAATATAAAATATCTTTTATATTTTACTAATATGTTTATCCCAAAACTATTTTACCCATGGAACCACTAAAATAATTTTGTTGTTACCTCATTAATGACTAAATATAATGTTTTACCCTTTCTTTCTCATTTATAAGTTCAGCATGATTCATATGTTTAGAAGGTTGTGTGAGAATGGTAATGAGATTTTTAATTCCATATCCGATAACATTAGGTTTCTTAGGGTAAAACAAATTTCATTGTGAGTCGCATTCATCATTAACATGATTTATTTAGGTTCTAACAATCTTTTGAAACAGAAAATCATAGTGTAATAAAAAATAAACATTATGGGAAACCACATAATCCTGAAAATAATTTATAAATAGTCCTAAATCATGAAACATTATTCTAAGTTTATCACACCTTTGTTTAACCTATGTCATTCATGGCCACGATCTATTTAAATCATTTATCCTATATCAAAAATATTTTTTTAATCTCCAAAGCATGTCACACAAGAGTGTCAAACTAGGTGTGTAGAAAGTATAATTTTCATGAACTAAGTAATGATTGAGTTAATGCCCAATTCTCCCATTTTATTTTTATTACCCATAGGTAAAAATACACCAGATATACGTCCACTTGTAGTATCATAGTTGGGATATATTTTCTTAGAAACCACTCATTCTATCTTTCAAAAAAATTCTATATAAATTTCATATACATATACTTATCCTTATGGTTCATAGAAAATGTTTCTCATTATAGTTTCTAAATGTTAAACAAAGATTTATTGTAAACCAATTATTGTGACCCAAACATTACATAAAAATATTTTAAATAGTTCTCGAATTATAGTCATCTAATTTTACAAAAAATCATATGGGGACTATAATGATTTAGGGTCCTTTGAAATAAGGATACAAAAAAATTATCTATTAGTGAACGAAATCATTTCCTGGTATGTTCTTCATAACTAGAATGAATATGGGTATATCATACATTAATCCATTCATAAAGAATCTAGATAAAGGAAGAATAACAATGAGTGGGCTCAAATTCTCAGTAATGGATAACAATCGAGATGTTAAGGATAATATATGAATAACATAACAATATGGGTTTAAGAATATGAGATTAACATTTAAAATTCATACACTTCATATCAAATATCATAATCATGATCCATCACAAAAATTAGGTTTTTTTATAAGACACTAGCCATAAAAGAATAAAATAACATGTTCTAGGTAAACAAAAAATTGGAATAATACATTGACATGTGGAATACACAAAATTATATAAGTAAAATTCCATATTATTCATCTTTTACTTCCAAAACTTTTATAGTGGAATGGTTTCGCTCCCCAAACCATTATATTAGTCAGGTTTTACACCCAAGTCTATCATAGTGGACAAATTTTCCTTACTAAAAAGGGTTTAACACCCATTATTGTGTGGTTTATCTCATGATATATCATTATTTACCAAAGAATTGGTGAGAGATATAGGTCACACCCATCACATAATGGAAATAATACATTTGTGCGTTATAAGATCATAAACCATTCATCACATCAGATCCAATCAAAATAAATTGGTTTCATAAATTTTTTTCCTGCACTATCTTATCGAAATGAAATATTTTTCATAAAAATTCAACTTTTTGTCATAGATGAACTCATGTAATGTAACGATTTACATATACAATTTCACTTTTCATCATAGAATAACCGATTGAAAAGGAACAAATTTTATAAAAACTCAATCATTTAATTATATGATAACATGTGGAAAAGGAATCAGTTTCATAAATATAATATCATAATGAACATAAAATATTGTTAGGACCAATAGGGGCCTATATACCCTGAGAGGGGGGGGGGGTGAATCAGGGTATAGATATTATTTTTCAAAGTTCTTCCAGCCCCACTGGATCTTGACTGCTTTATTACAAGGGTCACTTTGTTTTCACTTGTGTGTTTATTATGATCACTTATTTTCTTCTTTATCTGATGACGATGTTTTAAATGCAATGTAGGGAAGTAAGAAGGAAAACATAGAGATTTTTACATAGTTCACCCTCACTGGGCTACGTCCAAGGAGTATACGCCCACAAGTTGTCGGCCGTACCAAATTCCACTAAATGTTACTAGCTATGGAATACAAGGTTCGGGCATAGTCACTCTATCCCAGGATCACTGCCTTTACAAGGTATAGGGTCAGATCACTACCTTCCCAAGGGTCCCTCCCTGTTTCTCTCTCTCTGGCTCTCTGTCGGTGGAGAGGATCACCTTCTTCCTCTTCCTTAGATCACTTCTCCAGAAAGGATCCACTCACAGTTTATATACCTGTAGGTCTCTTAATTTTTAGGATGAAATGAATCTTCCTTTGTATGTAGATTCTCTTTTGAAGTCCAACATCCACTGTAAGATGAATCTCTATTGGCTACGAAGGTATCGGGAAAACTTCCAGCTTCCACATAGCTCTAAAACACTACCGGGGAATCAACCTTACGTGGTGAGAAAGTCTAAATCAGCGTGCATGTATCAGCGCGCAAGTCACAACTGGCGTGCAAGTCTTCCTCAACCACTTGTGCGACAAAAGCTTCTGCAACTCCAAACTTGCGTGACACACTTACCTTTACGCCCAAACCAATATTGGCATGCAACTAACAACAACCGTACTTCTTGAAATCCGGTGCGCATGTCCCAATTGCGTGACACACCACCACTTGAGAGACTTCCACACCTGTGTGATGGGAGCTCTGATTCTTCAAAGTGTTGAACTCCATTGAGAAATGAGGATGGGTGGTCCAGTATTTATTGTCATTTTGAACACCCTTCGTGACGGCGCGCAAGTCACCCCTTGGCACGCACGTTTCGGCACGCAAGTCATCTGTCCTCCTAGACATTTGCACGACCAAACCAAATACCTGTGTGGTCCTCTTTCCTTTTCCATATGTTGATCATATAATATTGAAAAACAACAGGCGTGCAAGTTTCCAAATCTCCTAGGCACCGACGTGCAAGTCCATTCTCGGCGCGCAAGTCACCTGCGCGACCAACCCAATACTTGCACTATGCTTAACCCCTTTATATATTTTAATGATTTGATCTTATAAAACATATGGCTCGCAAGTTTACTATCCTATAATAGCTCGGTGCGCAAGTCCCTTTTCCAAAAACAATTTTCTTCATTTGTCGATTTTCAGGCCCAGAAATTTGGCAAACACTAGAAAACGGCGCCACCTTGAATCTGTTATTTTTATGCCGCCTCTAGATCATCCATTCCTTTTTCGGTGTTCTTGAATCAAACATGGATCATTGACCACATATCTTGAACTCAACATTCAACCATGAAATCCCCCTTTTCAAAAAAAATTTAGGTCATGGTTTGCTTTGTCAATAATCACAGCTTCGTTTTCCACTTTGTCAACAAACACAATCACCTCAAAAATGCTTCACTGATACCTTGAGGGATTTTTTTCCCAAAACTATCCAAAGAAATAATAGTATAGTGTGATGGGATCATATCTCCATTAAATCATAATTAACATTAATGGATGGAATATTAGAAGGAGAATTATTTTTATTTATTGCTTGAAACATTTTTTAAGGAAAATATCCTTTCTAATTTGAAATCACATTTTTAAAGTCCAAAAATTTCAAAAATATTATGGAAAAACCACATATTGTAAATAAATTAAAACACTTTTAATGGATTCCACAAATCATTGAGTTTTCATGATTGTGGAAAACAATTTTCTTTCTATTTATGGTAAAATAAAGATTCCTTCCCCATTTTTGGTAAAAGTTTAAAAGTACCTCATTTTGAAAATGATAAATGATTTAATTTATCCCTTTTATAAAAATTAAAAAATGGGTATAAATTAATTTTAATAATATTATGAGAATATCAAAAAAATTCCTGAACTATATTTCACAATCTATATATTTGGAAGAAGATAATTCAACCGAACTGAGAAATAAAATTAATTTTCCTTAAAACATATTTTTTATCTATTTAGTAATTAAATATTGGAAAATTAAATGAGAAAATTTATTATATAAAAAAATTATAGTGAAAAAACATTCTTCAGATACATGAGAGATATATTAACAAATTTCATCATCATAAGTATAATTAAATGAAATCTCGATAAATAATGAGATTGCAATATGAATCCATTGCCACATTGGTTACTTTTGAATCTTAATCCCCTTTAAATAATGTTCTTCATATAGATATGTATATCCTATATAATTCATGAAAATAATCATAAAATATATTCATGATTATCATATAAACTACAAAAAAGAAACAAGTGGTTAATATGGAATGTGTCCCATGATAATAAATGTGAGATGAAAATCATTTACCTCAATTATAGACTTTCTGCACACATGTTCAAAAATAATGTATAATAAATATAGGATGATTATAAATATATAAAATCCATATATATATATATATCATACCATTCATGAATTATTTATGACATTTTATTACCCATTTATTAATAACTCCTTGTTAAAATCCTATTTTTTGGTAATACCTGCTTCATTTTTCATATATGTTTTAGTCCTGTATATTTTGTCCTTTTACCTTTATCATGGTTCTATAATAAAAATAATGGTACACATGATTAAAATTTAATTTTTATTCCATATATATGTATTTATATGAATCCATAAAATATAGAGATAGAAACTGAATTACAACATTCATATCGACGTGGGACATAGATACGAATGAATGTTGTTTCCATTTTCATAACAGATAGTACTAAAGAAAGGTAAATAATATATCACAATTAATGAATATTTTCCATATCATATATATCATATATATACACTAAATCTACACATATTATCAACTATTTTAAAATAAAACAGAATACATATCACATAGCTTTATAGAGGTTGTAGTTCAGACTTACGAATGAGTAATATTATTATTTTCCAATGAACATGATGCTAAAAAGGTGGATGTGATAGTATAATTAAAAAATTATAATTATTTCATTAATATCATATAAATATTTCAAATCTATCATTACATCCAGTTGTGAATGGTTGTGATGGAAAACAAATTATATCGATTCATGGGGTTGTAGCTACTGTACATATGATCAAATATTTTGTTTCACTTATAATGGAAAAGGAAATATATATAGGTTATAAGAACACATAAAATTAAAACATATGGTTAAGGACTACACTTCTTCTTTAGAAAACCACTTTATGTGTACAAATAATTCTTTATTTGAATGGTTACATAATAAAAATATGAACCATAGAAATTGGGGAGGGAATTAAGAATGTTATTTATTTAGATATGGTATGATCCAAATGGAACTAGAACTATTAATAGTATAAGAGAGGGGTGCCCTTTTATAATTGGGGGAGAGGACACAATTGTAATTTTTGAATAGAAAACAATATACCCACATTTAAGAAATCGTAAAAAGCTCCAAAAATGGATAATTATAGAACATTAAGTGATATATGGCCACAATATTTCAATATAATAATAATTTTATAAGTTTTAGAGAATATTAATACTTATATGTTTAATTTAACTCCCCCCCCCCCGATGAACTCATTTTAACATTATCTATGGTTATTAAATTTTCATTTTTTACTATTATTTATGAAAAAAATAATTTTGAATTATTGTATAATATTAGTTAAGTTTATTACTATTATGGGATCAATTTTACCAAATTAAATTCATATAAGTGACATAATTTATTTTTAAATTAAACGAGGAGATAAAATAAAAAGACACTCTTCCTAAGGAAGAGTATTATATATGCCGAAATTATAAATATAAAAATTCAATATTAAATTTATTTTAATTAAATAAATTGGATTAATTATAATATTATTTACCTATATTTAATTTTAAAACCATAAAAAAGTAAAATCTCACTTATAAACGTTTTAAAATAAAAGGATGTTTTTAATAAAAATATATATTTTTTACAATCATTAAAAATTTAACTTTTCTGAAAGGTCATGAAAATTAACCCTAATATAATTTAGATATAGTAATTCCAAAAATTAAATTAATTAAAAAATATTTAAAATTGGAAGAAAACAATTTGTTTATTTTTTCCCAAAATGAAAAAAAATCATTTGTTCGTGAAAAAATGTATTTTAAAATCATTTAACTAATTTTCAAAAAATTAAGTACATATTTATCTATATGTTATCCTTCTGTAAAACTGTAATATATAGTTTTTATAATGTTTCATTACTATTCTTACATCAAATTTTAATATCCATTTTATAATGGTTTTGTATAGATAAAAATATTTGATGTATATTACGGTTCGTTAAAACCCATTGTTGCATATAACCCTTCCTATCGAAAAAAATTAATGTATTTGACAAAAAGTATTTCCTAAAATATATAGGTGTTACAATAACCATCCACTAAATTTTTAATAAAATTGAACACATTTATTTTATTTAATACAAAAATGTGCATGCCACGTCTATGATGCAACCTGATGTAAACTACACTGAACTACATGACACTGAAAAAATCGTGTATTATGAATTCACACAACTTATATACCATAAAAAGTGAATCATGTATTACACTATGTTTACGGTATCTGGATGAGTAAATTATTAGATGATTTAAGACAAACATTTACATATAAAACTATGTGTTGTGTAATTCTTTAAATGCTTGTGATAAATACACAATATGTATGACATCCACACAACATCTAGTTTTAAATTAATGATAAATGAGAAATTAATTAGTCATTTATAATTATTTAAATTGAGTCACATGGAATATCACTAGAAATGTGTCATGTGGTTAGGTTTAATTTAATAATTAAACATTTTTCCTCATAATTAATTTAGGCATAAAAAAATATAATTCTTGTGTACATCGCTTAAATGTGTACCAGTTAAACGACATGTATTAACCAAATTTACACTACATTAAAGCTTCATTGATAAATTCATCATGACTCGGATTATATTTTGGATATGGAATTAGTGAGTTTTATTGCTTATAATATAGTAACACACCACGTGACATCTCGGTTTCACATCTACATGTCCCTTGCGTCTTGTAATTGATACGCGACTCACCATTGGCCACGATGAATTTTTATGTTTCCTAGCTAATATATGTTAAACACATGATATGTGCACCAACTACATGATATGTTATATCATAATTTTTTTTCTTGTTGTACCGATCAATATGTTTTTTATCTAACACAATTTTCCAATTACATAATGCCTAATGTGTTATATATTGCATTCCACATTATTGTGTATTAATCATTGATATAAGATGTGTAATTTTTATTGAAATTTCACATAACTGTACCTACCAACTAAAATCTACAGGACCTTTCAATCAAATCTCAAATCATTCTACACATATTCTTAAATTATTAGTGGTCATATGAAATTGAACGATAACATATAAATTACTTTTATTTTAAAGAATGAATGAACTATAAATGAATACTCATAATAAATTTTTATTATCAATTAACGATAAATAAATAATTATAAATTAATATTTCATCAATTTGATAATACTTGAAGTCGTTGGGGTGTTCTATTAGTAGTCACACTATACCCAAAAATGAAAATTTCTCATATTTTTCTTATTTTTCTTTAGAACTCGATAAATAAAAACATAGGGTTTCAAAAGACATAGTCATCACTTTAAATTTATAATTAATTTATGTAAAAAATAATTACCTCACATTGTAATTAATTATTCATTAAATATTAATTTGATCACTTTTGAGTATACCATCATTATAACAATATGATTCTAGGGATCAATCCCTCTAGTGATGACCCATACAGGCTATAAAAACCACTGAACATATCAATAGAATTTCTCATGTTATAAAAACTTATATTTTAATGCATTCATAATTCATTATTGATCTCCACAATAATTGATTATAGGTGGAAGGATTATTCATATTCTTTCAAGAACAGAGACTATGGAAGAGGATGAACTCTCATTTTTTTCAGATCATTCTAGAAGAATATCTCTCTAAGGAATGAGGGGATTATCTATAGGATATATTATGTAAAACATTTGATATCATTAAATTAACCCAAGAGAATGAAATAATCCATTATTTGTAGATATAGGTTAGGGTTAGTAATTGTAAAAGGCCCTTGACAAATTACCCAATCCCTAGTGAACCCCTTGTCAAAAAAATAATAAATATTATTATTATTTGCATCACATGTTATAAAAATTAAAATAAATAAATAACAAAACATGATATGTTATATATCATTCTTATCATACACTTAACACATTCCATGTTTCTACCTATTCATTTATTGATTCTCAGATAACTACTATTTAATAAAATATATAAATATCATGAAAAAATTGTATGATAAAAAAATTATATTTACTAAAATATTGATTAAATATTAAATAAATATTCAACTCGTATATATATTCTCCCAAAAAATAGGGAATTTAATATTTACCATAAAACATTGATAATTATAAAACACATATAGGGATAATGTTTATTCATCATGTTAAATTCATATATATCTTAACTGATGTTCAGGAAGCAATTAGTGTGTGACCCTTTATCCCCCTTTCCCAAAGAAACTAGTAATAACCATATAAATTATAGGGTCAACATGTAGAATCATGATAGTGAACCCATGGGAAATTTATTTACTGTAAAAATGAAAAAAAAATTATGCAAATTCACTATGTCCATTGTCTCTATAACTACAATCAAGAAGGATACATACTGCCTTCATAAACATATTTTCTCGATGACTTTTTTTGTATTTTTAGAAGTATAAATACATATAGGAAACCACATATATTGAATTAATAAGGTAGTTAATTTCCCACAAATGGGATTGGAATATCAAATTCCATTAAATAATAAAATTTTAAAATAATTCCTCTAATTATTCTTTAATGAATCATCAATCATGACCCCACCATCCTATCCCACCTCACTGCCAGCATATGTCATCAATTGTTTTTCAATAAATCAATATTTGAGGCTCATGAGATAAATTAATTACATTATCAAATTATTCGAAACATTAAACATGTCCAAAAAAAGTAACACCTAACAACACATAAAAAATAAATTTTCTATTGGAAGGTGTAGTTCTCAAAACCTCTTGTCTACGATATTACCAAGAAATGATCTAATGATAATAAGTATCAATGTATTATGGGCCCCTAAACCTAATAGCCTTAACAATTATGTCCCATAAAATGATAACATGTTAAAATAGAATATATAAATTTATGAATATTGTCTTATAACTTCTTATTTATCATCATACATGGGAAATCTTATGAAATTATATATATATAGGTACCTTTTTTACATTATCGCATACAATGACTCACTAAAGAACAATCCCGATGTGATAGTATCTTATTAAGACTAAAAATCTGTGAATAAATTTAAAAATAGAAGAAAAAAGTAGTTTCATGTCCCCAATTCCAACACCCTTTCTCCAAAACCCTATCACTTTGGGTGAGGTATCATTTTATGTCTCAGACCACATTGTGTTCTAACACCCAGTAGCTCAATTTTAGGTCTCATTCATTATCAAATACCATATTCAATACCACTTCCCTCTCAATATAGTTAGGGTCTCATACCAAATCTCATACCTAGAACCTCTAACTTTGGGCGTGGTCTCATACCATTCCTTATATAATGCACAGAATGCTGCCCTCTAAATCATGGTGAGGTATCATGAAAAATACAATAATAACACCCTCTCACTCCGGATTTTTTCTATTCAGTGATGAAAAACATTGTCAGAACATAATAACGAATTAATATATATATATGATTAATGAAATAACATATCCCCCATCTACCCACATATGCATATCCAAGTAGACCTCATATTAAGGTTAGCATATACAACATAATATCACCAGCCTGACCAACTTCATAATTACTAACCTACTACACAATATATATAAATTAAATAATCATTATCCTCTCTTGACCCAAGTCCATAACGATATCACAAGAATATTCCAATCATCAAACATTCCTATATTATAACTCTATGAATTTTTCATTCCTTTCAACACCCCATAATGTCTTAAGGAAACAAATTTCATCATATACTCACATCACAAGAACACAACTAGATTTCGACCTAATACTATGGTATTTATACAGATAAAATGATTCCACCCCTCCTTTGAGATACCCATGCATAATGAAGCCTAATCTCCCACTTGATTATCACCAAGAGCCTCAAGGAATGCTATTGGGAGCATTTAAATTCCATTACCATCTAATCACATGAACATACTAGGCATAAAATCCCACCTTGAGTTACTAAACTCATTTAAATCATCTCATACTTCTCACTCAAGAAGTTCCAAGTTTCCCAGGCTATTCCGAAAGATTCCCCCACATGATTACACTGTCCTAAAATTATCAATTCTATTTCTTATATTGAAACCATTTAGAATAAAATTCCCTTTTCATAAGGGATCACCTATGGACTTTATTAATTAATACTAAAATAAGAGATGACTTTGGGTAACATTAAGAAACTATAGAAATAAACCATTTTGACACATGGGTACTAGTCACCTATCAAATATACAACCCTTTCATGAACCAATAAATTAACTAAAAAATTATTAAACTAAACCTATTGCAAAATTCCATACTCAGAAAGACACATTTGAAGAATTCCCAAAATTAAAACCAAGGGATATGCATTAAGTAAACATACATAGACACATATTATTAAGTAAAAAATGTACTAAAAACTGTGATAATAGAGTTTATATCTTCTGTAAAGGCATTAAAAGCCCATTGCAGGCCTACACCAAGTGTAACCATGCTCCAAATACCCCATCCCATACTGCAATACCCATATAATTAATTATAACATTTATATTAATATATTTAATTAAATTCAACGAGGGATAATCACGAAAATCTCAATAAATGATATCAGATGTTTGAATCCCCAATTAACGACCCACCAAATAACCAAGGAATATCACTTTAACTCTTATTAACAAAATCACCATAAAAATACCAATAAAAATTCCATACCCAAGAAATTATTCAAAATACATTGAAAATCCACTATGTGATGAATGTTTACATATTGGATTCCAAGTGGGTGATATTATATCTCATTATATATCCTCAATACATCACACCATAAAGCCCACTCATTCTAAGATAAATCCCTTTTGATACTATAATGCCTTAACCATCACCTCCCATGTATCCCACTGAAATTTGAAATGATAAGAGAGAAGAATAAATAGGAATAAGGGGGAACATATAACTCTATTCAGTATAATGAATTTTTTTTTATTATGCCACATTTAGAAGGTAAAATTAATAATGGTTAAAGTGTAATAAAAACCCATACAAGATTCTAAAAATCAGTAGGATGAGATCTCCAAAAGTGGGTTTGAAAACTCGTGGTAAGATTTTTCATTGTTCCCTCAATTAGAAAAATAAAAACTAAACCTAATGGGTACATAGTTAACCCATATTGAGAAGTGATTCACACATTAGACACCATATTTAAGACCAATAAATAGACAATTGGGAATCTATAGACTTTTTTCCCTTAGATAAATCAATAGGAACCTGTTGTAGGACCTCCAGGTACCGAATGAATCTCGGATGCTTAAAAAATCTACAAATACAACCCGAACCTACTATTATCCACCGATCACAGACTAAAACCTTCAAAACCATTTAAAAAACATTCTTAGAGGTTTACCAACCCTAAAAATTCCCATAAAATTTATTGTTTCTAAAACACACCTTATTCCATTAGAGAAATTATACATATCTCTTAGAGTCACTAACCTATAATGACATGGGATGTTTGATGCATAACATCTAACATCCTAGAAAAGAAATTAGTTTTTCTTATATATTAAATGATCTTAAAATCTCTTATCAAATTGAAAAAATAGTTAAAAGTAGTTATAAACTAGGAATTTCATTTAAAAAAATATGAACTAGTAAAATTTTCTTCATATTATGAGTTTTAAATAATATCATCATCTTTCCTTTTATCCATTGTGGTGGTAACTTTAAGAGTAATACTCTCCTTTATATTCATTTTATTGTCATCTAGAACTATTTACATTTTAGAAAAACATATATAAGGAGGTTAGTAATATAATTATTAATTTTCAAATATTTTATATTAATAATGTATATAACAGTATTTAATATACGACTCCAACTGTAATGTAAAATTACAATGACTTTTAATGTTAGATCTGATTTTAGCACTAAACCCCCCAAAGAAGTAACATTTCTTAATATTTATTTAGGATTATGTTCATATGTGTCATTATTTCTCAATAAATCATTTCAGAAGTATTAAACATAAAATTGGTAGTATTATAACTCAAGTATATCACATTATTTTGTATCTTTATATATAGAAATTATAATTTCCCAAATTTCATAAATTGTAACATGTAAAGATAAAAACACAATTTTTAATGACCTGGATAGGTCCTAGGGATTTCCTGCATGGTTATAAAAACTATGTGAAACCATGTGCCCATTAATGTCCAATTAGGGCAGGCCACACAGTTTATAATCTATACTCTAACCATGCAGTTAGCCACTATCAAAAAATTCCACCTGGCTGTATGGTTTCTTAGGTAAGGACATATAGTTTGAAGAACTGTGCACCAACCTTGAAACCTAATATGTCAAACCCAACCACTCAATTATTCAACAAAACTAAGTGTTAAACCCTTAGAAAATCACTAGACTGAAAATAAAAAAAAGCAATACCTCAAAATTAAAACATGAATTTCACATATATAGGATAAACTGGTTTGATAAAATCCAATTTATAGGCTCAAGTTATGTGTTTACATATGGCTTGTGGGTATATGCCCACTTGTTCATTTATCTAGTTTACTAGATAAATCATTATTGTTACAAATATATACACCATAAATTATATATATTTTCATATATATGAATATTTTTTAATGATTTTAATATCCTTTTGTCATGTGGTGAACATTAAGTGTGCTAATATTTTTTTTGTTTAACATATTCCATATCCTTTATTAGTCATGTTTTATATATTTATTAGATTTCATGGAACCTTTTATTATAAGTATTATTTATGGGGAGGTTACTAATGATTGAACTTATAATACTATATCTCATTCAAAATAAAACGATTTTTATTATGATGGGGTTTCATATTTATAGGGAGTAATATTTCATATCTCTCATGATTATATTAGATTTTTACTTTTTTATATATATTGAGAAATATATTATGACTGTTTATTTTAGAGTGATATTTATCCACTATAGTATTCTTTTTCTCTCCAATATTTTCATTATTAATATTTTTGTTCCCTCTAATTTTAACATTTTAATTAATTCAAAATTAGTGGATAAGTGTTATCATGTTTAGAATTTTAAAGTGGGAATGAATATTATTTGGATCGATGATAAATTTATTTTAAGATTTTCTATATGGTTTTTGATGGATTCCAAGTGTATATGGATCATTATGAAACTTAAATATAATTTATACATGTTTTTGTATATTCTTAATATTTTTCCATGTGTCCACATTTTTTTATTTTTTATTACATTATAAGGTTTTAAATTGAGTTTTCTATCAAAGGTGAAAATATAGAGTGACTCCAGATTAGTTTTTTCCTTATGTACTATATTAATAGATATTTTTTACTACTCTTTTTTGGAAAAATACCTCAATGTAACATTATGATTTTTTTGGGTTGTTAGTGTTTGTTCAAAAAGCAAGTTTACATGATAGGTTTTGTAGTTTCAGAGATATTTTTGACATGATATATTGAAAAATATATATGTAAAAGGAAAATATTCTACGTAGGTAGTAGAAAAAATTATTATAGAAAGTTTCACCGTTTCCTAGTGTTTTCTAAAATTTTGGGCCTCAAAATCAAGAGAATGAAGAAATGTGTTTTTAGAAAAGGAAGTTGTGTGCAATATCAAAGGAGGTTTGGAATGTTGTGTGAAAGCCATGTTTTAGGATTAGAATATCAATATTATGAAGATTCATGAAGTTCATGAAATAATTTAATTTGTTTGAAAGATGAGGTTCTGTGGAATGGAATTAAGTGCCCAATGAGACACCGAATTGAGTTTTGTATGCTTGGGGGAATTTTGTGTATAAGGTAGTTGGTGGATGAGAGTCTTTCATGCAAGGTTGAAAATTCCATAAATAAAGGGATTCCCCCTTATTTTAGTAGCTAAACACAGAGAAGAAATGTTAGCTCTGGTGTGCATAAGAATTATGTGAAAAGGGAGTTGCGTATAAGAAATGATTTGTGTGTGAGAAGTGAGTTTCCTGAAAGAGGTTTGTCATGACAAAGAATAAATGTTACATGAAAGGTATTAATGTTGTGCACAAGGCATCCAAAATTTTTTAGGACGAATTAAAGAATCCTAGTAGTTCTTTAGTAATGGGATATTCATTGATTACATTAAAGTGTAACATCAACAGAGCATGCATCTAAAACTTAATATGTTTTTATTATTGATCATAAAATGGAAATACAAGTCCATAAATTATGTGTGGATCCATTCCATGAGCAGTGAAAAAAGGAAGAGGAAGAAAATGATCCTTTTTTCTGATAGTGACCCATAGAATGAGATATATGGAGTGTCCTATGAGATTGTAGTGAGTAGACCCTAAACCTTGTAAAGGTATTGAGACTGAGTAGAGACAAGATCTAGCATGAACCATCATCATTGGTAGTGATCCATAGAGAATCTGGTTCCATCAACACCTCTCTATTATATGCTCCATGTATGTAGCCCAGTGACGGTGAACCAATTAAAAACTATTGCGTCTCTGTTCATTATTTCCTATTGTTGGGACTAAGTTGAATGGAGAAGGAAGTTTGAAGTATTAGCCTTTGTAGAGTGTTGTATTTTGTTGTCAAAGACGATAAATCAATTCACTTTGTATAAGGACCAAAAATCAGACGATGCATTGCTGATTTGTATTTCACAAATATCATAAGTTAGGAGATCTTGTGATGAAAGACTTATAAAGGAAATGGGGAGAAATGATGATGCCAATCATATACAGTTTTGATTGGAAGGAATGATGATGTGGGAAGATGGGATGTTTCAGTTCATCCCATTGCAACTCTGACGATGCTAAAGTTGCTCTATCAAAAGATACATATCATGATAGTGGAACTCGTGATAAAAGTTAAAGAATGGTTATGGGAAGAAGTGAAGAGAGAAATAACAAAGTAATGGACAATCTGGGGGCATTACAAAAGCACAGTTTATGGTGGCGCTGTTTTCCAGTGTTTTCCATATTTTGGGGCCTGAAAATCGGGAGATCAAGATGTGTATTTGGCAATGGATGGAGCGTTCAAGATTGAAGATGGTTTAGATTTTGGCATGCAAGTCATGATTCAAGGTCATAACATCAAAAAATGACAAAGGCATGGAGTGCACAAAAATATAGGTAAGTTTCACACAAACATAATGTGGTGCGCACTATATATGCAGGTTGCGTGAAATATTTGAAAGAGGCATGAAATTTTAGGGGGATGCGCGGAAAAATGAAGACCGTGCGAAATAGTAGCGGAATGCGCGAAATATTAGATCATTGTACGAAATACAATGTCGCGCGAAATATTGGATTTTCACGCAATATGGAACATGGTGTGGAATTTTCTGCAAAATTGGTGCTTCATTCTTAGAAGGATGAAAAATGGAAAAGGCATGAGGTGCGTGAAATTTTGAAGCATGACGTGAAATATGAAGTTGCATAAAATATTTTTTACGGGCATGAAGGAGGTTTTACGCGTGGATTAGTGTTTTTCGTGCGGGGACAAAAATGTCTATAAATATGGGGCTAACCCTTCTCATTTGTTAATTCTCGTCACTTAGAAGAAATCCTGAGTTCTGGTCTGCGTAAATTATACGCTAAGTGAGTTACGTGAAAAAAAGAAGTTTTCTCCAAAAGAGGATAACTGCATGAAAAATTGAGAAGTTGCACGAAAAGAGAAAAAGTTGCACGAAAAAGGAAAGTTGCGTGAAAAAGTTTTTCGCGCCAAAAGGGAATTTTTACTCGCAAGACACTTGAATTGCGCGCAAGATATCCTAAAGGCTGTTTTGAAAATCTGGGGTCTTCTCACATATTCAGTTGTGCGTGCGGAAATTCTTACCAGATTCTGGGTAGGAAAGTGAAGATCTGAACATCAAAGAATACATCTGTTCAATTGTAAATAATCACTGAAATACTGTAATTCCCTATTTGTGAAAAAAGGGTTCACATGCCCCTGTGGATTATTTTCCAAGTGCTGCATGAGTGTTAGGGTATGTCCTACTCGTTGTATTCCACATCAAAGGATTGTTCTCTAGTGGATTGTTTGGTACTGGACTATTTCTGTACCATACCAAGGACATAGCTACTCTTGTTGAGTAGTGAACCTTGTAAATCTTGTGTTCTTATGGTTGTGTGTGTTTAGCAGAGAAGAAAATATTTAACAGGAGGGGAAGGTTATTTCAATTTGAAGGAAACATAAAAAGAAATTGATATCACTGATTCACCCCCTTCCCCTCTCAGTGATACTTGGATCCTGACTGAGAACCTCACCTATATTACATTCAAATCGTCATCATAAAATAAATAAATAAATAATAACATTATAAATAGAATATAAGTGAAAAAAGGTGATACTTATAATAAATAGGTCAAGATCTATTCGGGTGGGAATAATTTTGAAAATAATATACATACCCTAATTCACACCCCACCGCCTCTTAGGATATGTTGGTTCCTTTTAGACCTAACAATTGGTATATGAGTGTAGGTTTATTTTATTAGATTTTTTCTCTCTAAATTGGTTCAGTTATTTATTGATGTTAGAGATTAAGTATGATCTAATCTTGGTGTGCCATGAAAAAGGGACTAACTTAAAATAAGAATACTGAGTCTGGTTCAATTCCTCAATTTGTAAGTGTCTATGGAATGCATTTGATTCAGTTGAAAGAATGAAGCAGTGTACTAAAGAATGATTTTTATGAATCAGATAGTGAAAGTGGTTTCTAACTTAACGACACTATAGTAATGAGTGGAAAACCTAATATTACAAGTGATACTGGAACAACTTATGAATAATAAATTGAAAAAATATGAAAATTTTAATTTTTCCAAGTAAAAAAATAAATTGGATCATAAATTGGATGATGAAATTAAATCATATAATATATAAATGAAAGTGAATTAAATTGAGTTCAATAAGCTCAAAGAGTTAAATAAAAGGCTTATTGATGTAGATACTGATCTAAGAGAGAAGTATGATTCCCAAACGGATCAACTATAAAAAAATCCTACAAAGGTAGAAAAAAACATATTATAAGGGATATATTTTGAATTAAAAAGAAATTTAGAATATGAAATATATAAATGATGATCTTTCTACAAAACTATATTAAATAGTCCTAGAGAAACAATGGATACAACAAGATAATGCATGTTGTGCTGATTATATTTCTCAATAAAACGTTTAAATAAAGGATCATAGTGACATTGTAGATAAGCTCACTCAATAACTGGAAGATGAGATGACTAGTGGGAAGAATATCAAGAGAGAAAATAATGATCAACTCTGAATCAAGGGATATGATGATTCAACAATGGGTAGAAGAACTAGAATTAGTGAATAAATAACCAAAAAATATCATGAAAAAGATAATCCTAAATTGTAGGATTATTTTCACTTACTATCTGATTATCCTTCTGGAGGTGATGATGAAATGAAAAGTAAATATATTATTTCTAAGGATAAATAAGATCATGTTTTCTCATATCAATGTTCATAACTTTTGTAAAAAGCTGGTATTGGATATGATGAACCCTGTCTCATTCATGACAAAATGAGAGTTATGAATAGTTCCAAAAGTATGAAAATTCTATAGATACTAGAAATAGAACTGAAAAGGTTTTTATAGAATGTAATGATATTATATGATATTTTAGTGGGATTTATGGACATGAATTGAGTTTTTTTCAATGGCTTGGAAACATATTTCAGCTTGTAAAGATAGAAAAATTTCTAAATCTAATATTAAGAAGAATCATCTTGAGAAATTTTAAATAAGAGTCTATTAGAATAAAGTATCCATGAAATTATACTATTGTGTAAGAATGGGAGACACCATGAGTTTTTTTCAAAAATCCCATGAGATCAATGTCAAAATAAAAATTCAAGTTGTATCAACATTTCAACCAATAAATTATGACCTGAATTATGTTATAATCTAGATATTTTTTATCCATTCTAATCATCGGAATTTAGCAAGATACTACATCCGTAATAAATATAGGAAGGGAAATGTTCTTTAAAGGATATCCTCAACTCTAGTAGTGTATAAAAATAAATCCTACAGTAGAAGAAAAATTTATAAGATGAAAAATAAGTTTAACATCATAGAGGAAACAAAAGGGGAACAAAAAAATGTGTATCAAGAACCCCATTTGTTACAATAACAACATATCTTTTTGATATATTGTGAACGAACCTTGATGAAAAATGGTGGAACTACTCGTGTTGTCAGTAATAAGAATGTACATTCAGTGAAGAACCCTCCAAATGTAATAAAGAGTGTAGAGACATGAATAAATGGTAACAGAAAAATGAATGAATAAATCCCTGAAAAATTCACATTTCATTCCAAATGGTATGAAGTGAATGAAGTAGAAATATCCCTCTAATGGAGTATTAAGAAAGAGAATATGAAAATTGAAAATATTCCTTCTCAATGAAATAGTAATTGAAAATCTAATATTATGAGAGCATCAATGAAGGAAATTTCTAAAAATGTATTTTAACCAAAAATTGTGAAAAATACTTTCATAAAGATTCAATATATCATAAGAAGAATCAGTAATTTGGTGAATATTGTCTAGTCATATGTCCAAAATAGTTTACATTATATCCATAGATGGAACAAGCACATAAAGAGTATAGTTCTTTTAATAATGTATCAAAGTATTGATCCATCAAGATTGAAAAAATCCTCTTCTTGAGGATTCCATAGATTACCCTATCCCTTTGTGTATAAATGATGATAAATAATGTTCAAGGGTTTTAGGATCAAGTGGAGATATTATCTAAGGGGATGTGGAATAAAAATATTCAAAATAGTGATGTGATGTGCTCTAGAATGTCAAAAAATTTAAAGACATCACAAGATATTAAGATTTAATATGGTTGAATTACTGTAAATTAGTTAATGGTTTATAAATTCATAAGATATACAAAATTAATTCTATTTAATAGAAAAAGATTCTATTTTTAACTTTGTCTCATTTATCCAACATTGAGTTCAAACTCACTAGGCTTAGAGGTTTTGTTGATGCCTCAATTAAAGGTTCCACATGAGAATACATGATGCATGAGAAGAAGAATATTTGTGGGTCTAAACAATGGGCCCAATAATAAGAAGAGTTTCACATCATAGAGGAAGCACTGTATCTCTTAATCAGATGCAAGATATCAGTGGGGTATAATATTTGAAATTTAATGTTGTCTACAATCAAGAAGACTAATTGGGGGAGAAGCAGTATAAATCATGTACTTCATTGTTATCAATTTTTTTCTAACAGTATGGTATTAGCTGACTGTTTTCAAGATACCAAGAAGCAATGAGACAATATTCAAAATAGTTCAATAAGAAGTTAGGTATGTAGTTTAAATAAATGATTACAATTTAGTAAAATATGGTTAGAATATCCAACAACACAGTGAACAAATTACTTATTATAGTGACAAGGAGGTAAGAAACTCTGGGGGAGTTGAAGTGGAAAAAGATGATTCATAAGAAGATACTGATGATTAGAAGGAGTAAGATGTTGTAGACGTGAATTGGGTTTAGTATATCAATGAATTACATGACCAAATTAAGAAGAATGAGACATGGAGAACTATTTTGAGGCCAACAGATAAGAATTTCATTAGGACTAAATGGGTCTTTCATTGTAAGATGAACAGAGATGGTGAATTGATTCAAAACAAAGAATGGCTAGTGTAAAAATGGTACTCCCAAAAAAGGGTATTGATGTTGATGAATCATTTTCACCAGTTTCATTACTAGATAAAATCAATTTATTCTTGGTAATAGTAGTGCAATCAAACTTCAATGTTTTATAGAAAGATTCCATGTCCAAATTTTTAAATGGAATTATAGAATAAGAACTGTATATCAAGAAGCTAGATGGATTTCTAATTCAAGAAGATACGAACAATGTTTTTAGCTGAAGAAGGCTCTATATGGGTTTAAGCAAGCACTAAGATCTTGGTATTCCAGACTGGACCTGTATTTGAAAAATGTCAACTTTCGGCATGGCGGATTTGATTAAAATACCTATGTTAACAATGATTGTAAATAAAAGTATGATTGTGTTGGGGTAAGTTAATGCCATAATATTTTGTGTATTAGATGAAGTGCAGTGTAGATAGTTTCTTGAATTTACAGAAATTCTATTCCAAAAGTTAATGATAGGTGAGCTAATGTTTTTCATGGGTTTACAGGTGACATAAGGAAATGATGGATCATTCATTTTTCAATATATATATGCCATGGAGGTTTTGAAAACATGTAGAATGGAAAATGCCAGGGAGATGATGACTCGGGTGGATACCCGGATGAAACTATCACATAATGATGAAGGCAAAGTGGTTAATGTCATTGAATACATGCAGATCGTTGGAATTTTGTTGTACTTAACATCAACATGACCCCATATTCTTTTTTGACATGTCTAGTAGCACGGTATAAAATCAATTCCAAAGAAAGCAACCATATTTAAGTGATAGAATACTTTGGTATATCAAGGGAATGGTGGAATTCATGTTGAGGTATAATGAAAATATCATCCAGAGTTATTGAGATATATAGGGGCAGATTGAGTTGGACCAGTTAATGATAGAAAAACAACGTCAAGTGATGCATTATATTTTAACAGTTTGTAAATTTCTTGTCTAATCAATAAACAAGATTTTATTTCATTGAGAAACACATAAGATAAATACATTTCATCCACTCAAGTGTGAATGTATTTCTTACGGATAAAGAAACAGCTCTATGATATGTGATTTGAAGTGAAGTCTCTGATCATAATCCATTTGGAATATTCAAGTGCTGTTAAACATAGAAAAAATAAATTTTATCACATAAGAAAAAATCACATTCAAATCTAATATCATTTTATCTAGGAGAAAGTAGATAAAGGGAAAGTTGTGTTAGTGTGTGATCATATAGAATAATGAGTTCCAGACATTCTGACAAAAGCCTTACCCAAAGAAACATTTGAGAGACATTGAATGAGTCTAAGAGTCCATTCAACTACCAACACATGAAAAAGTGTGGAGGTGGGTCACCCTCTCCCTAAGATATGGTGTGTACTTCCATAACGTGTTGATGTGTGTTATTTACCCTTTTGAGACCTCAAAGGAGTGGCCTTCAGGTTCATTAAAAAAGGGAGAGAAATTTTGGCTCTTGAAAGGGAAAAATTGGCTTAGTCAAGACACAGGGAGAAGCATACAGTTGGAGAAACAAGATAAAGAGAGCAATGAGATAGGGGGGTTTTAAATTTTAAGATCCTAAAGGTGATCAATAAATGTATATATATAACAATAGAAGGAGTTTATGATGAAATAATTTTAGAGGTTTTTTAATGAAGTGATTCATTGATGAACATTTCATGCTGCACTTTATTCTCACGTCGCCCATGGATCAGTAATCCTTATAGTGTGTGTTGAGTATGACTTTTATCACTGTTAAAATCAAAAGATGCTAATTGTGATAGAATAAGGAAAAATATTTATTGATGTATCAAAATCTGAAGAGTTTTCAGCATACTCAATGGGAAGATTGTTGGGAAAAAATATCTCACGAGAATATTAATGCGTTTTTAGGTTGTTTGTGTTTGTTGAGAAAGAGGGTTTCCATTATAAGATGTCGAATTTTATAGATATTTGTGACAAAATATGTTTATATAGATCCACAAAAAAGGAATTGGCACAGTTGTGCGGAAGGGACTTATACACCCAATGCGATGTCAAATTGGGTTTTACACACTTAGGGGAATGTTCTGAACAAGGTAGTCTGTGGAATATAATTTTTTTTCATATGGTCATAAATTCTAATAAATAAAAGGTTACCCCTATCATTTATGTATCTCAACACTAAGGAAATCAGATATCTAGTGCATGTTATAATTTTATGAAATAGGATTTTCACTTAAGAGAGGAGTTTCATGTAAGATGGGAGTAACATGAAAGAGATTTTTCAAGAAAAATAATAAATTTTGAATGCATGGACTTAAAGTTTCATACAAGATACCCAAACATTGAATTCAATTTTGAAGTTTCCTAGTAGTACTTTGGTAAAGGTGAATTAATCAATGTGGTGAATGTGGAACTTTAAGGTAGCATCCATCTACAATTGGGGATGTTTTCATTCGTGATAATGAACCTACAAGTCTATAAACTTTGTGAGGATCCATTCTATATGTAGTGCGAAAAAAGAATAGGATGACAATGATCCTATAAACCAACATTGATATAGAGAAAGATACATAGAGAGTGACCCTTTGGAATATAGTGAGAAGAACCTAATCCTTGTAAAGGTAATGAGCCTAGGAATAGATGATATCTTTCCTGAATAATCATTATTGGCAGTGAGCCTGAGTGAATTTGGTACAATCAGCACATTACCATTGTATGATCCATGGATATATACCAACTATGTTGAACCATGTAATTTTATTTGTGTCCTTGTACTTTCTTCCCTTCATTTCATTCAAAGAATCATCATCTGATAAAGAAAGAAATAATAACATCCACATTTACACATATTGAAAAAAACACACCCTTAAAATAAAGAGGTCAAGATCGAGTGGTAATAAATATTTTGGAAAATAATATCCATACATTGATTCACCGTCCCCCCACCCCTCTTAGGGTATCTAGGCCCCTTTTGGACCTAACATCTCTTTTTGACCATATAAGGGGATAATCATATCAAATTTTCAACATTGTAATTACAGTAGAAATATAATTTTTAATAAAAATTTTCTTCATCTATCAGGTAAAATTAATCAATAATTTAAAATCACTAAAATATTCCCAATGTTACTATAAATTATTTGAAACGTTTATATTATTTTCATATTAACTTTTCTGTATTTTTTAGTATAACATGTGTTAATAATTATTGGTTGAGTTGATATTTAATTTGGAGAAAATTATCTAAATATTCTTCTACTAGACTAAAAGATTAATTTGATGTTTAGTCATTTGAAATGGAAATTTAATTTATTTCATTTTTGTTGTAATATATTATTACATGTATTTTTAATTGTATCATTGGAAGGGATGAAATCTACATCTTGGTTTTATATTTTCTATATATTTTTCTAAATATAATTTTTATGATAATTATTTTTCTCTTATAATACATACATAATTTTCTAACCATTATGATTTTATTAGAAAAAAATATTTATTTTTTCCTTTTAATTGTATTGAAAAATTATAGAGAAGATTAATAATGATCATAATATCGAATTATATTTCATTGCTACTTGCATGGAATATAAAGACACAATGACTGAAATAATTTTAGGCTATGAAGGGACACACAGTGTCAAGGAGTGTATTCCACATGATGCATTGAATAAAGACAACATCATGATCATAATATAAGATTATGATACAACATGGATAATATAAAATAAATCATATTAATTAAAATTATACACATATTGTGTTGAGATAACATGATAATATGAAGTATTGATTTAGATTATGTTAGAATAAATAAAACATATTGATAAAAAATTAGAAAAATATTAATGTTGGCTCAAAGGATTAGTGAGAAATGAATGGAGTATCACAGTGATATTTCTACATAAAGGATATCTATAAAAGAAATTATTGGATAATTCCCACTATTAACAATACTCTCTATAGATTATAAACTATGTTTTTATGACAAATTAACATAATTTTATCATATATTGTAGTCCTAAAAAACAATTAACCATCCAATGATCTAAATATTCATGATATAATTATATGTATTATGAAATTATTATATACCATGATTCCCATGTGCATTGGTCATTAGAGATGAACCATCAATCATATTCCCATGAAAAATAAGTCTAAGTCTGATGATTTTATCATATAAAATTTTATTAAGGTCAAGTATAAAACAGGAATTAGACAATATAAATAAATTTTATTGTTGAGGTACTTTTCTATCAATTTTATAATAAAAAATTCAGTTTAACTGTTTCTAAATCTATATTGTTCAATATTTCTATATTGAGATCCAAATCTTGCTTGTTCAACGCGATCACTTATCTTCAACAGTTCTAATATCATTGTATTATTATTTTATATTTCAATTATAAATATTAATATTATAATGGATGATCCAAAATATACTCACTAGCTTGTATTATACCATCACAAATAATATATATATATTGGGTTCTCCATTTTCCATAAAGATTAATTTTGGTTCATATATCTCTATATATAAGTATTAAAAAGTTATATTAGGATTGTGACTATATAAAATTACATGTTGGGATTGTGCATGTGTTAACGTCTCAGATGGGTCTTATCCTATTGTTAAATATTGAATATTTTATAATTTTATTGTAAAACATTATTACCTCAAGGTAATTTGTGGTAGTCAATTGTACCTACTGGTTTGGGAGAATGAAAAGTGGAGTAGGTATTTTCAAACCACTAAAAATTTTCTTATGAACATTCTATTTATATATATCATACACCATATATGTTTTTCGGAGTGGATACTCAAGAGGGGGGTGAATTGAGTTCCATTTAAAAATTTCTGTTAAAAATATTTATATTAAAATCCCCAAATTGAATAATAAGCTAAATTGTAGTGAATTTATAAAGATTGTAAGTTTTCAATTAGTTTCTCAAGAGATTGATTATTTCTCAGTTAACTCAATCTGAAGATTGATTAACTTTTGAAACTAACTTACTAGCTAAAAAGTTATAAACACTTGCTAATTTAACTATCAGAGTTGCTCTAAAATAGATTTATATTTCAAAGTACTTAGTAGAGAAATAATTAATAGTTTAAAACAAAATAAAATAAGCCCAGAAGTTTAAAACGAGAGGTTCAGTCTCAAGCTGAGAATTAGTCCTCTCAAATAAATTATGTAAATTTTGATCCACACCTGGGATCAGGGTTAACAACAGTGCAAAGACTGTCCAGGTACTAAGATCTCTACTAGAGTTCATCGTGGAAAAATATAAAAGCAATAGCACACAGGCTATTCAGGAAACACTTGAACTCTACCACATTCCACAGTGGGATAGAAGAGTGTTATAGAAGTTTTGTAGGAGGATTTAGAAATACTCCAGTTCATCACATGAGATAGTGTGTGTCTAAAAATATAGAGCAAACACACTACTCAAAATATAAATAAAAGAATATCTAAGAGAGTAGATATGAGTTTATAATGCTCTAGTGATTTGAAATGCAGCTCTGGACTCCTTTTGATTTAACAAAAGTGCTTCTGAGTACTTCTGTGGTTTTTGTCTTGAAAAACAGAGTGTCGTTTGCTTCCTTGATTTTCAGTTTGTTCAAGTCTCACTCAATATTCTAATAGACTTTGTAGCACATCAATGTTCCTTAGATTCCATCAACAGTTCTTCACCACTTTAAGATCTAGTGCATGTGTTTCTTTTTTATCAAATAAGTTTCACCATATATCTCCCCACCCAACAGCTTTTTAACTTCTTTTCAACACCCATTATGCCTGGCTTTTGTCTTTTCTTTTATAGCGTTCTGCTCTGGGAATTGAAATGATTACCTTTTCATAGGTACGAGGTACTATTCCCTGACATGACAAAAACTATAATTAAATAATAGTACATGCACTAAAAACATCAAATATGACTATTTCTTAATAAATAAATAGAAATAGAGTTTAAGTGGCAGTGACTAGTTAACATTCATATTTCATTAGTAGCTCTCTGTCGGTAGACTTGTAGCATTGGATGTTGTATAATGGAGAGCTCTTATCGGTATCTCTTTGTTCTTGTACCGGTAACTCCTTTTATCAGTAGCAGTTACTCCATGTAACAGTAGCTCTATGTACCTATAACTCCTCGTATCGGTAGCAGTTACTTCATGTGACAGTAGCTCTATATACCTGTAACTCCTTCTATTCGTAGATTTGGTCTATCGGTAACTTTCTTGTACCGGTAACAACTTATATCGGTGTCTCTGTCTATCAGTGAACATTGTATCAATAGCTCTATATCGGTAGTCATTTGTCTGTCTAGTTGTATCGATAGGTCTACCCGTATCGGTAGCTATGCTTATCGGTAGACTTGATCTATCGGAGACATTTGCTAACCGGTGAACTTTTTTTATCGGTAGACTTACACATATCAGTAGACATACTCTAACGGTAACCTTTCGGTGTACCGGTAGACTTACTCTAATGGTAACCTTTCGGTGTACCGGTAGACTTATATATCAGTAGCTCTATTTTGTACCAGTTTACATAGTCTTATCCGTAATCTTCATATCGGTAGCCCTTATTATAAAATTAGGTCTGTCTTTTGGTCTATATCAGTAGCTATGTGAATACTAGTGAACTTAACACTTATCTGTTCTATGCAAAACATATCCAGATTGACTTAGAATTATTTCAAAGTATGTATAAACATAGATAAATAGTGATTAACATATTCCAATTATTATTTTGATATTATTTTCAACATAGGATTGTAAATACATATTAAAACATCATTGGGATTATCAAAATAGGTGAGTTCAACATTCTCCCCATTTTTGATAAGAAAAAATTATGATATCATAATCCAAAATAATCAGTAAAGTATCAGAATAAAATACAATTTTAAAGTATCATAGGATATAGTATTTAAATTCAACTGTATTAGAGAACACAAGATAATTAAAAACACATGTATCCGAGTTAAAAAATGGTTCTTCTTATCATTTTTCCCTTTTCTTCCCCAGATATTATTTCTCCACCAGATATGTTTCCCTTAGATATTATTTCTCCCCCTTTGTGATTAGAAAAAAGTGGGGAAAAAAGGAAATACATTAAAAGAGAAGTAATAGAGGGTAAAAGAAAGTAAGATCACATATATTACTTGGAGAAAATAGATACAAATAAATACAAGATTGTAACAAAAAGAAATACATGTGATTCCTATCAAAGATCCTAACTAATAATCAATCCACATCTTCAGCATGAGATTTTCCCTTGGGATCAGAAGAGGATTCATGCGTTGTGGATGCAGGTGGAGGCTTAAGAATACAAGAGATAATCATAGGAGGGTGATCTACTAAGGTAGTGTCTGGAATATAATGTGTATCTCTCTGTGTGATCATATTAGTGAGGCTATGAATGTCTTGGACTGGAGTCATCTGAGGAATAAAAGTAGACTGAGTTGAGGTTGGCAGAGCTGGAGGTGCAATGATTGGAGTACTGTCTGGAAGAATGAATGGATGCAACAGATTCCTAATGTCCATTATAATTCATCATCTTCTTTCCATAGAATAAATTAAATTATCCTTGTTCTCCATGAATTTGTCTAGTGTAGGGGTCAACTCTTTGAGCTTGCTGACTTGTTCTCTGAAGGCTTGATTGACAGGAGGTAACTTTATATTTTCTAACATAATATTGAAATGGTTGGTCAACTAATACTTGGTATAAACTTTCTAAAAATATGATTCAACTTTATCATTTACTTATTTCTGAGATGCATAAGCTTCTCTCATATAATCTTGATCAATTTTCATGATATCTCTGGTGGTAGACACCACCTGGGTATGTAAAGATGAGTCCACAGAGCCACTGGCTGATGCTGAACCAAGCTCTTATCTCATCACTGCTCGAAACTTATCAACATATACAGAAGCACTGGAAGAAGCAAGTGGTTTGACAGTGAATGTAACAGTCTCCTTGAATGATTGGGTTATGTTGCTTATCAGCTTCTGGAAAACCAAATCCTGAGTGCTCACATTCTCTTTGACTGAATTCTTAAAAGCCTCAATGAAATTCAAAAATTTATTTACTACACCATTATTGTAATTGATATAAGCATTCATTTGAGCTTGAGAACTACTCAAGGAAGTTAAGGAATCCAAAGACTGCTTCAGGGAAACAACCGCTCTTGTCTAGCTCTCAATCTGAGAATGATATACTCTGATCTCATTCATCATCTCTGTTATAGTGGTTGACATAGTACATACAAGATAATGATCAAAGGATTTTTCCATCCTCTTCATCTCCTCAACAAAACAATTCTTTAAATCGGAAATAGATGTATTCAAAGACTCTCTCATCTAAGTCTTTAAAGACTCAAAGTCATCCCTGGTTACCATATTAGCAGGCACAAAAACAGGTTCTCTTTCTGTCACAATACTATCCACAAAGGCATTCATAATAGATTGGATGGATGAAACTAATGAAGCTTCCAATTTTCTTTATCTCTTACACAAAAGAAGTCTTGAGATCAGATTTCAACTGGTCTAGATCAGATTTCTTTACTACCTCTTCAGGTAAAAACTCAGAATAGTTATCATAGTTAACTTGTGTTCTATCCATGGGTGTCTCATCCTCAGAATCTGGGTAGTCCAACCCACAAACCACAAAACCTGGGTCATCAGCCCAGTCTTCAATTCCATCAGCTGCAGAAACACTTCCAAGTCTAGTTGGATGCTCCCCCTCAACCGGTGCATTCTTCGGTATAGGAACATCACTCTCATCATCTCGGTCTTCCTCAGAAGAATCATTCACAACCATCTCTATTTCTCCAATAGCAGGAGGCTCCTCAGGCATAAGATCAGGTCTATCTACCTCAACAAGAACATCCTCTAAAGGCATATAATAACTTCTAATAAAAGTAATAAAACTCAATGTGGTATAAGCAGATTCTTCAGTTTCAGAATCACTTTATTCTTCCTCATTCTCTAGGGCAGCCTTTTCCTAATCTGATCTCTGCTTGTCTTCCTCATCAACAGGTTCCCCTTGATTTCTTACATCCAAAACAGTTTTTGTACTAGGTAGGTTTAACGATTCATTTTCCTTTTCTTATGATAAAATTTTAGGAGTTGGGCTAGGAGGGAAGTCTGGAACTCCTCCATCTACTGTAGAGGAATCCTCCCCATATGAATCATCACTATATTGTGGCTTCTCCTCATCAGGTCCTAGACCTGGATATCTCTTATCTTTTGGTCTATTTGGATGGTCCACTAGATTGAATTAGTCATAAATCTTCTCATCATCAGTAACCCACTGCCTTCTCCATCGGTTCCAGCTAATCTTCATGTACTTACATATTGTGCTTATGATAGAAAACATTTTTTCTTAAAACCACTATCTCATCCTAAGACTCATCAATCCAATTTACTTTAATCATAACCGAAATCAATTTGGAAAAGAATAATGCATTGGTTTTTAATTTGGGTCTGGTCATATCCTCTATTTTAATCATTAACATCCTGTATAGATTCACCTTCACACCATGCCTTAAGAGATGAAACAAATAGATATCTTGATACTTTAGATTTTAAAAGTCCCCTCTTATTGGACTTATCACATGTTGAATGAATTTGAATAGAATCCTATTTTCCCCTTCCATCTCAGTAGCCACCACCTTCCTAGGAGTACCATCTTCTGTCAACTCTTCCAATGTTGTTTCATAGTTGAATATGTCACTGGTGGTAGGTATTTTCTTCGATGAATACCCAAATACTTCATCATGTGGTACCTTCATGCATTCTCCCCATTTAATAGATGAAAAAGTTATTTCCTTACCATTTACCAATGAAATAATTCTATTCTCCATATCCGATTTCTCAAAGCGCACAAAAGCATATAACTCTTTTATCAGCTTCGGATGATAAGGACCATTGTTGTTTGTGAAAAATTCTATCCATTTCTTCTCCTCCAATATTCTTCGGGTCAGCGATTTACTTGGAAAAATCCATTTTTCACACAAGACCTTTTCGATTAAAATTTCTCTATTTTGCAAGTGCGGGTTTACTTGACGCCTCCCTGACCTTGATCGTTTGACACTGCTACATGATTCAGTTATTTCCTTCTGCTTCTTCGCATTCAGCTCATCATAGTCATCTCTGACAGTCTAAAGTTTTGTTTTTTCCATCTCTGGATTGAAGAACATAGGGTTTTCGTGAGATTTAGGGATTTAAGGAGTCGGGTTTGAGAGAGGAGAGTTCAGTGTATTGATAAGTAACGACGAAATAGTTTTTCTCATTTAGGATTCATAAAATTAATAAATAAAACATATAAATGATACAGATTTTGAAGGCTAAAGACACGATGTTTAAAATAGCCAAAACTAAAGGTAATCATATACTGGTGAGAATTTCAAACTATGAGGTATATCGGTGAGGTTCCATACCGGTGAGGTATAACAGTGAGGTTCCATACCGATGAGGTATAATGGTGAGGTTCCATACCGGTGAGGTATAAAATTGAGGTTCCATAATGATGTGGTATAATAGTGAGGTTACATACCGGGGAGTTATAACAGTGAGATTCCATACCGGTGAGGTATAGCAGGGAGGTTCCATACTGGTGAGGTATAACAGTGATGTTCCTTACCAGTGAGGTATAATAGTGAGGTTCCATACTGGTGAGGTATAACGGTGAAATTTCTAACTCATAGAGTCTTTCATTCCGAACTCATGTCTAATGTAAATTAACCTATCCTAACATAAAGGCTTGGTGAAAATACTAGCTAATTGATATTCAGTACCTATAAATTCAAGAGTAATTTCCCCTTTTTGGTAATGATCTCTCAAAAAATGGTGCCTCACATCAATTTGTTTAGTCCGAGAGTGAGACACAGGATTCATAGAGAGTTTAATTGAACTAGTGTTATCATAGTTTATAAATACATGTTTTAAAACATATCCGTAGTCCAAAAATGTTTATTTCATCGATAGAATTTGTGCACAGCAACTACCAGCAGCAATGTACTCTGCTTCAGCAGTAGACAATGAAACTGAATTCATATTTTTACTACACCATGATACTTGGGACTTACCTAAAATATGAGATGTTCCAGAAGTTCTATTTATATCTAACATGCAACCAGAAAAGTCATCATCTGAATAACTTATTAAATCAATAGATTGTCCTCTTGGATAAAACAAACCTAAATTTGCAGCATGATTAAGATATTTGAAAATTTGTTTAACAGTAAGAAAATGTCAATCTTTAGGATTAGCTTGAAATATTGCACACATACACACACTAAACATAATATTTGGTCGAATAGAAGTAAGGTAAAGTATACTTCCAATCATACCTCAGTAATTTTTTTGATCAACTGGGTTCCCAGATTCATCAATGTCCAACTTACAAGTGGTACTCATGGGTGTATCACACTCCTTAATACTATCTAAACCAAAATGTTTTAAAAGATCCTTTATATATTTACTTTTATTTAAAATAATACCATTTTAATTTTGAAAGACATGAAATCTAAGAAAATATTGGAGTTCTCCCATTAAACTATATTAAAATTCATTTTGCATACTCATTAAAAAATCAATAAACAAAGTATTTTTAGAAGATACAAAAATAACATCATCAACATAGATTTTCAGTATCAAAATATCTTTCGAATTTCTTTTAATAAATAGAGTTGGATCAACAATCCGTTTTGGAAAACCTTTTGAAATAAGAAAATTACTAAGCTATCATACCAATCTCATGGAGCTTTTTTCAAACCATATAAAGCATTAGAGAGCTTAAAAACTCGATTTGGAAAATGAGGTTTAGTAAATCTAGGTGATTTTTCAATAAAAACATCTTCGATTATAAAACAATTTAAAATGGAACTTTTAACATCCATTTGATATAACTTGAAATTCATATGATCAACATAGGAAAGTAGAATCCTAATAGCTTCTAATCTAGCTACCAGGGAAAAGGTTTCCTCAATGACTTTTACTTTCTCTTGAATATACCCTTGTGCAACTAGCCTTTATTTGTTCCTAACTATGTTTCCTAATTCCTCAAATTTATTTCTAAAACCCCATTTAGTGCCTATGGTTATGTTGTCCTTAGGTCTGTCAACTAATTCCCAGACATTATTTCTTTCAAATGGATTTAATTCTTGTTGCATAGCCATTTCCCAAAATTCATCATTGGTTGCATCATTGATATTTTTAGGTTCTAACTTTGAAAGAAAAGCTTGATGTTCAACCTAGGTTCTTAGAGAAGCTCTAGTCTATGTACCTCTATCATGATTACCAACAATAGCATCTAAAGGGTTATTTTTTAGAATCCTAGTTGATCTAGTAAAGGTGGGGCTAGAAATTTCATGTTCTTCTCTAGATTCAGGTTCTACAAAAACAGGTTCTGGAACGTTTCCAGAACTGGATGTCATTACAACAAGTTCATTAATTTTATCATTAAGGTTCAAAATAGTCAAATATTCTTCAAGATTTTCAATGGAAGATTTGGGTTTATGTGGATCATTTTCATCAAACATTGTATGAATAGATTCTTCCACACATTTGGTTCTTTTATTAAAAACTCTATAATCTTTTCTAATAATAGAATAACCTAAAAGGATTCCTTCATCACTCTTTGATGCAAATTTATCAAGATTGTCCTTGGAGTTGAGAATAAAGGTTTTGCAACCAGAAACTTTAATGTAATTATCCTTAAGTTTCCTTTGGTTCTACAACTCATATGGAGTCTTTTTGAGAACAGGTCTAATCGGGACACTATTAATAATATAACAAGCTGTATTTATAGCTTCAGCCCAAAAGTAAATTTGTGGGTCATAATCATTAAGCATAGTTCTTTCAATCTTTTAAAGAGTTTTATTTCTTCTTTCTACCACACCATTCTACTGAGGTGTCCTAGGGGCGGAGAAATTGTGACTATTTCCATTGTGTGAGTAATAATATTCAAATTCATGATTTTCAACCTCACAACCATGATAACTTCTCAAGGTTTTAATCTTAATTCCACTAAGTTTTTCTACAGACTTGGAGTATTTAATAAAGTAAGAACAAGCTTCACTTTTGTGAGAAAAAAATTATACCCAAGTGTACCTAGAATATTCATCAACTAAGACATAGACATAGTTCTTACCGATTAAACTAGAAACTCTAGAAGGTCCAAACAAGTCCATTTGAACCAACTCAAGAAGTTGAGAAGTTGAAAATTCTTTTTTTGATTTAAAAGAAACTTTATGTTGCTTTCCATTTTGATAGTGATTACAGGCTTTATCAGCTGGGAATTCAATTTTTGGTAGGTCTATAACTAAGTTTTTCCTAGTTAGTTTTATAAGTGAATGAATGTTTCAATGTCTTAATCTCTTGTGCCATAGCAAAGAATCTTTATGAAAATCATTTAAGTAAGAAATGTTCTGTTTAGCTATGTAATTCAAATCAACTGCATAAACATTTTCATTCCTCAAAGAAGAAAATACGAAAAAAATTAGAATTAAAAACATTAGAAGAATAATTTTAAAATTTAACATTGAAACCATCATCAAACAACTGAGAAATACTTAACAAATTATATTTAAGTCCATCAATAAATAACACTTTATAAATTAAAACTGAAACAGTGTTACCAATCTGGTCTAAGCCGATGATTTTTTCTTTTGAATTGTCACCAAAGGTGACATGGCCTCCATCAACTTTGATTAAACTCTTGAAGAATGAGTAATGCTTAGTCATATGCCTTGAACATTGTAACGTCCTGAGTCTGGAGCCCCTCCACTAGTGCCTCGTACCCAGTTCGCCACATTACCTCAAGCGTGTTTCCCCGAATGCCAGAGGCTGCGAACTAGCAGCGAGGGCCTAGGTGAGTCGGTGGGGAAACTATGCCCTCATTCGGTAAGGTACACAAGGTAAGAAAACAGCAGCGGAAGCAGTAAACAACATGCGTAACAGTAGAAACCAAACAGCGAAAGCAATGTAGATATATAACTATGATGACAAAGATGCAGCAGGTACAAGTATCTAAGGAAAACATCAAACACGACAATGTGCTGAAATACAACTGAAACCAAGTGGAAAAGAAAAAAAACTAAGCTCATCAGCATCGTGAGCCACGGCTCGGTCCCATGCTCCCCAGCTCCTAGTGCAATCAAGATCTTGAAGTAGAAGGGTGCTTTCCATTTCTATACCTGCAGCAACATAGTCTTCTTGGGCCCAAAAGCATAGCCCAAATAGGGTGTGAGATACAATCCTAGTAGGCAACCACCCAATGATCTGTGCCTAACAGTCAATGAATACATGGTAGTACTAGAACAAGAAGCAGTAAACAAAAAAGCACAAAACAGCTACAATCCACAGCTCTAACAAGTAAGGCGCACAAGTAAGCAGTCAACAACAAGAAGTAAACAGGTAACCCTCTAGGTAGATCTCACAGTCTAACCCCTATGGTTCAACCTCTATGTCTAGAAACCCTATGGGAGGCACACACAGTCTCACCCCTCTGTTTCAGCTATGTAATTAAGCAGAATCTCTAGGGAAGCACTCACCGTCAATTCCCCCTATAGTCTTTTATCGTGCTAAAGTCTCTCTGGGGAAGCACTCAACGTCAATTCCCCATGTGGCCCACGTCGTAGTTAAAGACACTCTGGAGAAGCCCTTCTGTCAATTCTCCCCTTGGTCCAACATCGTGATTAAAAAGACACTCTGGAGAAGCCCTTCCGTCAATTCTCCCTTTGGTCTACTACTCTAGGTTCTCACAGACCTGAGTATAACTAAACATACTTATCGCGTGTATATAGTCCATGTAAACCTCAAGAACTACTTGGATATCAACTAAGCCTCAACATAAAAAGTAAAACAACAGTCCATAATCCTATAACTAGGCACGGAAAAGCAAACCGAGAACAAAAAAAATACTCTAATCACAAGCAATAACCTCTACTAAAGCAGTCAAGCAAAGCAGGCAAGCAACAAGGGCAAAGAAGAAAACATGCAATACCCCGTTCACGGGTATTGGTGGAATTTTCACATAATACTCATCGACATTCAACAGAAAGGCACAAACGGCCTACCTCAATCCTAGGAGATCGATATACGTGAACCTCGACCACAAATTCCCCTTAGAACGATGTAGATCTGAGAAAAATGCACAAAAGGTTCATCCCACAATAACATGGAAACCAGGAGGAATCAAGAAACAAGGCTAACGCAGAAGGAAGAACTCACCACTGCGATTCCAACGCAACTGACCGTGCTCGAATCGGAGAACAAACGGCGAGGCGGTCGTCTGTCGAAGATCCGGCCATACGTTCGCTCCCGGATGGTCAAAAACTAAAGAAGATGATGAATATGGGGGTTAGACGCGACCCCGGTCCATTTAATGAAAAAAAAGAAAGTACATGGCGCGTACTTTTTGAGTACATGGTGTGTACGTTAAATTTTCCGTACTCCAAAATAACCGTCCTCCACCTCAGCCTTACACACCGTTTGTGTGGCCCAGACACGGCCAGCACACGGCTTCGAGTCGGGGAAGGAGTACACGGTGTGTACTCAGAACGTATACGACGTGTACTTCTAAAATTTCCTGAAAATTAATTTTTTTCTCAAAAACTCTAGAAAAAAGGAAAACATACTTGAAAAGAGATCCGAGTTCTTACAAACTTCCCCACTTAAAGAAATTCATCCCCGAATTTCCCTAATGAGGTGGAGAAGGAGAAATCCTGAATAGCTTCAGCCACTGCGATCGAACATCGGCCTCCCTCTCCCAGGTCTCATCTTGTACTCGTCTGTGCTGCCATAGCACTTGTACCATAGGAACAGACCGCCCATGGAGAACCTTCGTACTACGATCGACAATCTGGATAAGATGCTCCTCGAACGATGCATCCTCCTTAATCTCGACTTCCTCGAGCTGAAAGATGTCAGACGGGTCTGAAAAGTAGTGTCGGAGCTGAGAGTCGTGGAAGACGTCGTGTAAGGCCCGATACCTCTGAGGTAGATGCAACTGATAGGAAACCAGCCCCACTCTCTCCAAGACCCCAAACGGACCGACATACCACGGTGAAAGCTTACACTGTCTCCGAATCCATTTGTGTCCCAACCTCAGTGTGACACGTAGGAAGACCTGTTCACTGACATCGAACTCCAGAGGTCATCTCCGCTGAGCAGCATAAGACTTCTGCTGAGACTGCGCTGTAGCCATCCTCTTCCAAATCAGCTCTATCTATTCTGAAGTCTCCTGAACAAGAAGAGGTCCTAGCAAAGCTGCCTCTCCTTCCCCCAACCAGCATAAGGGTGATCGGCATGGCCTACCGTACAAATCCTCATATGGTGCCATCTGGATGGTCGCATGGAAACTTTTGTTGTAGGTGAACTCTACCAGAGGAATATGCTTCTCCCAAGAACTGCCAAAGTCAAGGATGCAAGCTCTTAGAATATCCTCAAGCACCTGGATCGTGCGCTCAGACTAGCCATCAGTCTGGGGATGGTATTCTGTACTCAAAAGTACTTGTGTACCCAAGGCCTTCTGAAGTCCCTGCCAGAACCGAGAGGTAAAGCGCACATATCTGTCTAAAAAAATATAGCGCGGAACTCCAAGCAGATGAACAATCTCTCTGATGTAAAGTCCTCCCCGATCATTGACATTGATGGTCTCCTTGATCGGCAACAAGTGAGAAACCTTCGTAATCCTGTCGACGACAACCCAAACAACATCGTTCCCTCGAGGAGTCCTCGGAAACCCAGTCACGAAGTCCATTACGACATCGTTCCAATTCCACTCTAGAATGGGTAACTGCTATAAAAGGCCTGCTGGTCGTTGATGCTCTGCTTTCACCTACCGACAAGTAGAACATCTCATGACAAAACCAGCGACATATTTCTTCATACCTGGCCACTAGTACTGGCGATGAAGATCCTGATACATCTTGGTGACGCCAGGATGAACTACCCAAACTGAGGAATGGAAATCCCACATCATCTCCCTGCGTATGTCTTCTGGCACCCATACACGTACTTGGAAATGCAAGATCTAATTCTCCCCCACTGTCCATCCAGGAAGAGGGTCCCCTCCTAACACACTCTCCCACAGGACTCTGCCTTCTGGGTTTGATAGCTACCTCTTCCATACCCGATCAGGTAGCGTGGAGGTAACAGCTATAGAAGATAGAAAAGTCTTCCCCGTCTTTCATGCACCTTAGATGCATCTCAGAGAACAGAGCCATCACCTGCCACTCACTACTTGCCTCCTGAACTGCCTGAATTTGAGTTCTCCTACTCAAAGCATCAGCCACAACGTTTCCCTTTCCCGGCGTATAGGAAAGCTCGCAATCAAAAGACTGAAGATACTCAACCCACCTGCGTTGCCTCAGATTCGGATCAAACTGAGTGAAAATATACCTGAGAGTCTTGTGGTCATTGAAGACCACAAAGTGCCCTCCCAGAAGATAGTTTCTCCAACAGCACGAGGCATGAACAATGGGTGTCAAGTTCAGATCGTGCATAGGGTAGTTCCTCTCATGTGGCCTCAACTGCCGAGACCTATACGCAACGACTCCATCTCCCTGCATAAGCCTAGCTCCTAGCCCAATACCCGAAGCATCACAGTAAACAGTGTAGCTCTTGCCTGGCTCTGGAAAGACTTGTATCGGTGCTGACATCAACCTTCCTTTCATTTCCTGAAAGGATGACTCACAAGAATCTAACCATATGAACTTCACTCCCTTCTTGGTCAGACCTGTCAAAGGTGATGCTAGACAAGAAAAGTCCTGAATGAAGCGGCTGTAGTATCCAACCAGCCCTAGGAAGCTCCGTACCTCAAAAACATTCTTCGGCTGCTCCTAGGAAACTACAGCTCTCACCTTCTCTGGGTCCACTGATACTCTTGCCTCTAAGTTGACGTGACCCATGAAGTGAATCTAGTCTATCCAGAAGTGGCACTTCGAGAGTTTAGCATAAAGGCGATGCTCTCTCAGTGTACTCAGAACGATCTCAAGATGTGTGGCATGCTCGTGTAAAGTGTGAGATTACACCAAGATATCATCCATGAAGACCACGACAAAGGAATCCAAGTAAGGATGGAACACTCGGTTCATCAGTTCCATGAAAACTGCAGGTGCATTCGTGAGTCCGACCGGCATGACTGTATACTCTTATAGACCATACCTTCTCTTGAAGGCTGTCAGAGATATATCTGATAGTCTAACGTGCAACTGATGATAACCGGACCTCAAGTCAATCTTCGAGAACACCCGGGCTCCTCGAAGCTGATCAAAGAGGTCATCAATCCACGGCAAGGGATATCGGTTCTTGACCGTCAACTGGTTCAGCTTCCGATAATCCACACAAAGCCAAAGGGTACCCTCTGCCTTCTTCGCAAACAGAACAGGCGAACCCCAAGGAGAATTACTGGGTCGGATGAAACCCTTAGCCTGTAACTCCTCAAATTGCTTCTTGATCTCCTACAACTCAGGTGTGTCCATCCTATAGGGAGGAATGGACACTGATGCTGATCCTGGAACGAGCTTAATAGAGAAGTCTACCTCAGGCTCTGGAGGAAAACCCGAAAAGTCATCTAGAAAGACATCCCTAAAGCGATCCACCACTGGGGAAAGTCCAACTGTGTAGTCCCCTGATCATCCAGATAAAGACTAGCAATCTGGGTTGTCACCCCTCGTAGCCCAAGATGCTCGAGTCGCACCCGACTCGCCCGAACGTCCCAATCACCTCTATGAAGGAAAGATTCACCTTCTGGTGAAATGAAACTGACTCTACAGCGATAACAGTCAAAGACTGCCTGAAAGGGAATCAACCAGTCCATGCCGAGAATGAAATCATAGCCTGTCATCTCTAGGACATAGAGATCCCATAAGAAGCGATACCCTGCAACCTTTAGAGGGAACTCTCTACAATGGCGTACACTAGATGTCCTCATCCCCAAGGGTCTGTCTAGTGTCAACGAGTCAGCAGAAGAAAAGATGCAGAGTCCAAGGCTCTCCATAATAGAAACAGAGATAAAACCATGCGTAGAACCAGTATAGAAAAGGGCTAAAGATAAAACTGAGGCTACTAAAATCGTACCATGAATAGTAAAAGGACCGGGATCCTCTTCATGATAAGTTTTCTCCACGGTGAAATACTGGTCTGTACCACGTCCCTGCGCCCCTGGATGACCACTCTAAGTTGAACCACCCTACTGGTGCTGAGAAACTGGTGGCTGACCGCCATGGCCTTGACCTACACCTCGGCCCGAACGGTCGGAAGAACTCTAGTTCCCTGACTGGTGAGAGACTGGTGGGGATTATCCTGAACGAGGAGTCATTGAAGAACCCTGGTCACCTGCTTTTGGTGATAAAACCTGGAAAAACGCTAAAGGTGACCCATATTTCCGCAATATCGGCACTCCACTGGGTCCCTCTGGCACTGCGGCCTCGTGTGCCCTGTCCGGCCACACTGATAGCATGTCACCTGGCGGCCTGAAGATGTGTCGCGCTTCCTCGAATCACTGCATGTAGGCTCCATACGACGCTTCTTGTTGTCATCCGAAGGAAAGCTAGCTCTGGAAGTAGAACCGCCCTGGCTCACAGCTCCGGAGTCTCCCAGATTGCGCTCCGCAATCAGTGCCTAGTTGACGATGGAAGTAATGGAAGTCAGCTTGAAGATGTTCACCTGCGAGTGGATCTCCCGCCTCAGTCCATCCTCAAACTTCCTCACCAAGAACACCCCACTCTTATCCCTGAGGGGTGTAAAATGTTGCAGCTCAGTGAAATGAGAGGAATACTCCATGACAGATAGAGTACCCTTCTCTAAGATCATGAACTCCTGGGCTCGATCGGCCCTCAGGCTCTCTAGGTAGAAGTAGTCATAGAACACGCGCTGGAACTCCTCCGAAGTCATAGCCTCCTGCTGACCCGCCTGTGAGATAATGTCCCACCACCTCTTGGTGGAGTCTCGGAGCATGTAGGTGGCGAGCTTGACCCGCCTCTCTGGAGGCGTCTCCAGATGCTCGAAGATAGTCAGCATGGCTTCCAGCCATGACTCTGCAGCCTGAGGTCCTCCCTCCCCCGAGAACGTGGGAGGATGTTGTTGCTGGAAAACCCACGTCAAGTCTTCCATAGATGAGGCAGGAGGAGGTGCTCCTTGGAAGGCCTGCATCACCCTCATGAAACCTTCCCTGAACTGCGCATCAGCACCTGCAACTGGTACGACAATCGGTGCCAAGGCTGGCTCGGCTGGGGGATCGACAAGAAGTCCCTGATCAGCCATATCTGGCATCTGATCACTGCCAGACCATAGAAGTACGACCGGAGGACAGCTCTGAGGCATATCTCTGAAAGATCAAAAGCACACCTTAGATCAAGAAAACAAGGATAGAGGAAACAAGATCACAAATGGGAACAGAGAAGAAAAACACACAAGATTGGAAAACACGACTACATGGTGTGTATAAAACTACACGGCATGTCTACTTAAGCCACTGACATGGGCGTGTACTCCTTCCCTACAAGTCGCATACACCTCAAACTATATGGCGTGTTACCAAACACACACGGTGTGTACATGAAAACTATTCCCCTGCCCGAGTCTCCTTACACGGCTAACCCACACGGTCCGACTCAACCCGAGAGTACACGGCGTGTTCGAAACAAACACGGTGTGCGCTAGACAAGGCTTCGGCGGTCTGTGTTGTTGAGTACACGGCCGTCTACACGGCTGGACCTTACACGACGTGATTCGAACAAGCACGGAGTGCACAGGCGAAGGCGACACCGTCCTGTGTTGTTCGTGACACGACGGGGTACCTGGGCCAGACTACATGGCGTGTTCCAAACAAACACGGTGTGTGGAAAAGAATGTAATGTCGGCCCGTGTTTTTCGTGACACGACCGGGTAACTGGACAGTACTACATTGCGTGTTCCCTATGGACACGGCCTGTTCTACCCGAGCTTCCCCGGCCCGTGTTGTTAGTGACAAGGTCGGGTACATGGCTCTGAACTCACATGACGTGTTCTACCCGAGCTTCCCCGGCCCGTGTTGTTAGTGAAACGGCCGGGTACATGGCTCTGAACTCAAACGGTGTGTACCAATGGTATACGACGTGTTCCCGAATTTACTCCCACGACACCGTGTTCTACTCACACGGTCAGTGACATGGCCTGAAACTACACGACAGGTATCCAAAAAGTACACGCCGCGTATTCTAGGTTTTTCTGGGTAGTAGCTCAGAAACTGCGTAGATTTCTAGAATCACTAAAACAAGGGAAGAGATGCCAAATTCTGATCCGGGAGGGCCCATAACGCCTCAAGAACCAAAATTTGGCATTCATTTTAAGCAAGGAACAAAACAACAGTTTTCTAACACAACATCAGAGAATCTATCAAGCATCTATCACAACAACATGCATAATCTACACAAAGCCTATCACAACAGCATGAAATAGCTAATGCACCCTAGATGGCATGGCAAAAATGCATGACTTGTGATTTCTAAAAGTCCCTATACGATGCATGAGATGGCATACCCTCATCTCATCGGGTTGCGATAGAAATAGAACCAAAATATCAAAACAATAATCGCACAAGTCATGTGAATCACTCTAGGTGAAAACCTATCAACCATAAAACTCAAAACCAGCAACTGCGATTAATGAAGTAGTATGGACTTTCCCTGTACATGGGTTATCTACTCCCGAGCATAGCTTAATTCCAAGTACCGAATCTGTCCTATCCCTGGATAAGGTCTCCAAACAGTAAAGCAAGAGAAAAAAACCACTCTGATACCACTTTGTAACGTCCCGAGTCCGGAGCCCCTCCACTGGTACCCCGTACCTGGTTCGCCACATGACGTCAAGCACATTTCCCCGAATTCCAGAGGCTGCCGACTAGTAGTGAGGGCCTAGGTGAGTCAGTGGGGAAACTATGCCCTCATTCGGTAAGGTACACAAGGTAAGGAAACAAAAATAAACAGCGGAAGCAGTAAACAACATGCATAACAGTAGAAACCAAATAGCAGAAGCAATATAGATATATAACTATGATGACAAATATGCAGCAGGTACAAGTATCTATGGAAAACAGCAAACATGACAACGTGATGAAATACAACTGAAACCAAGTGAAAAAGAAAAACAAAGTAATCTCCTCAGCATCACGATCCACGGCTCGGTCCCATGCTCCCCAGCTCCTGGTGCAATCAAGATCCTGAAGTAGAAGGGTGCTTGTCCTTATCTATACCTGCAACATCATAGTCTTCTTGGGCCCAAAAGCATGGCCCAAACAGGGTGTGAGATACAATCCCAGTTGGAAACCAACCAAATATATGTGCCTAAGAGTCAATGAATACATGGCAGTACTAAAACAAGAAGCAATAAACAGAAAAGCACAAAACAGCAATAATCCACAGCTCTAACAAGTAAGGCGCACAAGTAAGAAGTCAACAACAAGAAGTAAACAGGTAAACCTCTGGGTAGCTCTCACAGTCTAACCCCTATAGTTCAACCTCTAAGTACTAGCAACCCTCTGGGAGGCACACACAGTCTCACCCCTCTGGTTTAGCTATGTATTTAAGCAGACTCTCCGGGGAAGCACTCACCGTCAATTCCCCCTATAGTCTCGTATCGTGTTAAAGGCTCTCTGCGGAAGCACTCAACGTCAATTCCCCCCTATAGCCCGCGTCATAGTTAAAGACACTCTGGAGAAGCCCTTCTGTCAATTCTCCCCTTGGTCCTGCATCGTGATTAAAAAGACACTCTGTAGAATCCCTTTCGTCAATTCTCCCTTTGGTCTACTACTCTAGGTTCTCAAAGTCCTGAGTATAACTACACATTCTCAACGCGTGTATATCGTCCAAGTAAACCTCATGAACTACTTGGCTATCAACTAAGCCTCAAAAACAAAAGTAAAACAACAGTCTATAATCCTATAACTAGGCACGGAAAAGCAAACTGAGCACAAACAAACTACACTAATCACAAGAAATAACCTCTACTAAAGAAATCATGCAATGCAGGCAAGCAACAAGGGAAAAACAGGAAACACGCAATACCCCGTTCACGGGTATTGGTGGAATTTTCACATAATATTCATCGACATTCAACAGAAAGGCATAAACCACCTACCTCGATCCTAGGAGATCGATATACATGAACCTCGACGACAGATTCCCCTTAGAACGACGTAGATCTGAGAAAACGCACAAAATGTTCATCCCACGATAACTTGGAAACCAGGAGGAATCAAGAAACAAGGCTAAAGACGAAGGAAGAACTCACCACTGCGATTCCAACGCAACTGACTGTGCTTGAATCGGGGAACAAACAGTGGGGCGGTCATCCATCGAAGATTCGGCCGTACGGTCGCTCCCGGACGGTCGAAAACTGAAGAAGAAGATGAATATGGGGGTTAGACGTGACCCTGGTCTGTCTAATGGAAAAAAGTACATGGCATGTACTTTTGGAGTACATGGCGTATACTTCAAATTTTCCATAATCTGAAATAACCGGCCTCCACCTCATCCGTACACACCGTGTGTGTGGCCCGGGCATGGCTAGCACACGGCTTCGAGCCGGGGAAGGAGTACACGGTGTGTACTCAGGACGTACATGACGTGTACTTCTGAAATTTCCAGAAAATTCATTTTTTTCTCAAAAACTCCAGAAAAAGGAAAACATACCTGAAAAGAGATTCGGGTTCTTACAAACATCAACAATCCATGTACCATACCTTCTTTTGGGAACTTTTCAAGAAAGTTTTCTACAAGACAGGTTAAAATAAAAAAAAATTGGTACTGATATTTTCGTGGGTCCAGACAGGTTAGCAAGAAAAACTTTTGGTACCAAAATTTGTCTAATGGGTCTCATACAATCAATATATTCAAACGATTTTGAAAGATAAACATTATTTGATCTATAGCCATGTGAATAACTAGTTGAAGCATATGAATTTTCAGAACTAGAACTAGCAGCATTCTGTCCAGATTTAGGAATAAATCTATTTTTAGTAATCTGTCTCTATCCAGGATGATAGCCTCTTCCAGTGGTATATTTTGGTGCCACTTGTTTTCCTAGAATATGAGTTAGAGTGTTCTTTCCATTTTTTAATTTATTTATGTCATTCTTTAATTGCTCATTGTACAATTTCAGTTCAGTATTTTCCTTAAGTAATTGAGCATTCTTTTTCTTTTCTATATCAAGTGCAGATTTAACAGATCTGGTCAAATCATGTTATTTTTTAAGGTCTTATACTTGTCCTTCAATTCATTAACGGTTTCTTCTAGAATATTACAGTGTTGAAACAATTAGGCTTTAGATATATTATCATCACTACATTCATTCCCAGAATAATAATCTTTCAGCATATGGGAAACAGGTACCTCAGAGGTATTAGTCATGAAACACATGTTGGCATGATTCTTTTTAGAATTATAAACATAAGACTCACTAGTGCTATCTTCTGAAGCACTCCAAGCTGCCTTCATGGATTTCTTATATGTTCATTCCTTGTAGTCATATTTCTTCTTGAACTTTAACTTTGAGAAATCTTCCTTAATGTTCCTTTTCTTTTTCATTCAAAACACACTATCACATCACCCTTATCTGCTTTCTTCCAATCTTTCTTCTAATAAACTTTGTTTTCATATTTTCCTTTATAATTTGGTTTTATGAAGAATTTCTTCTTCCTGTATAAATTCTTGAACCTTTTGTCTATCTGAGTTATCTCTTTATCACTATTAGAATATGAACCTTCACTTGTTCAGCTTTCAGTAGGTATGAAAACTTTCTCCTTGTCCTTTCTCTTTGAGGGAGTAGATTTAAATGCTACTAAATTACTCTTTGCTTAATCATCTTCTTCCTTTTTTACTTTCAACTCTTCTTCATAGACCGTCAACATACCAATTTACTCATTAATAGGTAGTGAACGTATATCACATGAATCTCTTATTGAAACTAATGTGCCTATCCATATTTCTGGTAGACATCTTAGTATTCTCATAATCTGGTCCAATGTAGGAACAACTATTCCAAGTGAGATCGTAGTGTTGACAATCTCATTGAACCTGAGATACATATCAGAAATAGGTTCATCAGACATCATTTTAAAATTATCATATTTAATATTGTAGGTATTAAATCTCATTTCTTTAACATTGGTTGTTCCCTCATGGGAAATAGCAAATGTGTCTTAGATTTCCTAAGCAGTTTTACCAGAATATAGTCTATTAAATTTTACATCACCTGAAGCATAGTACAAGGCATTCATTGCTTTATAGTTATTATTATAAGCAGTCATGGTAGGTTCATCCCAAGTATTTCTTTCAGTTTCTGGAATCTTATATTGAGTCTCTATAGCAGTCCAGATGTCAAGTCCAATAATTTTTAAATGAATTTTCACTTTAAGATTCCATTGGGCATAATTTGTACCATTAAAGAATGGTGGCATGTTGGTAGAAGCACCTTCAAGTCAGTTATCCATAGTTAGATTTTAGAAAATATATTTGAAGAGATAAAATTTATAACATACAAAAATTTATGATCTTTAAGATACAACTAAAATCGTAGTTGAAAAATAGAGTATTTGGAAATCCTGTATAAATAACAAACACCTTTGATACCAAATGTTGGTCAGAGTGGATACTCAAGAGTGGGGAGAATTGAGTTCCAATTAGAAATTTCTGTTAAAAATATTTATATTAAAATCCCCCAAATTGAATAATAAGCTAAAATATAGTGAATTTATAAAGATTGTATGTTTTCAATTAGTATCTCAAGAGATTGATTATTTCTCAGTTAACACAATGTGAAATTGATTAACTTTTGAAACTAACTCACTAGATAAAAAAAGTTATAAACACTTTCTAATTTAACTATCAGAGTTACCCTAAAATAGAATTATATTTCAATGTACTTAGCAGTGTCATAATAAATAGTATAAAACAAAATTAAATAATCACAACAGTATAAAACGAGAGGTTTAGTCTGAAGCCAAGACTTAGTCCTCTCAAACAATTTTTGTAAATTTTGATCCACACACTGGATCAAGGTTAACAACAGTGCAAAGACTATCTAGGTACTAAGATCTCTACCACAGTTCTTCATGGGAAAATGTAAAAGAAATAGAACACAGACTATCCAGGACACACTTGACCTCTACCACATTCCATAGTGGGATACAAGAGTTTTATAGAAGTTTTGTATGAGGATTTATAAATCCTCCTATTCTTCACAAGAGATAGTGTGTGTCTAAAAATACAGAGCACACAGACTACTCAAAATATAAATAAAAGAATCACTAAGATAGTAGATATGAGTTTAGAATACTCTAGTGTTTTGAAATGCTGGTCTGGACTCCATTTTATTTAGCAGAAGTTCTTATGAGTCCTTCTCTAGTTTTTGACTTGAAAACCAGAGTGTCGTTTGCTTCCTTGATTTTCAGTTTATTCAGGTCTCGCTTGAAGTTCCAATAGACTTTGCATCACATCAATGTTACTCAGATTCCAGAAAAAGTTCTTCATCACATTAAGCTCTGGTGCATGTGTTTCTTTTGTTTCAAATAAGTCTCTTTGGGTATCTCCACACCCAGAAGCTTTTTCACTCCTTTTCTACACCCATTATTCCTGGATTTTTTCTTTCCTTTTATAGATTTCTGCTCCGGCAATGGGAATGGTTACCTTTTCATAGGTAAGAGGTACGATTCCCTGACATGCCAACAAATATCATTAAATAATTGTACATGCATTAGAAACCTTAAATATGACTATCGCATAGTAAATAAATAGAAATAGAGTTTAAGTAGGAGTGACTGGTTAACATTCATATTTCACCAGTAGATCTCTATCGGTATACTTGTAGTGGTGGACTTTGTATAGCGGTGGGGTCCTATCGGTAGCTCTTTGTTCTTATACCGGTAGATCCTTGTATCAGCAGTAGTTACTCCGTGTAACAATTTCTCTATGTACCGGTAACTCCATGTATCGGTAGCAGTTACTCCGTGTAACAGTAGCTCTATGTACCAGTAACTACTTCTATTCGTAGCTTTGGTCTATCGGTAACATGCTTGTTCTGGTAACTACTTGTATTAGTGGCTCTGTCTATCGGTGAAATTTGTATCAGTAACTCTGTATCAGTAGCCATTCTCCTGTCTGGTTGTATCGATAGGTCTGCACGTATCGGTAGATATGCTTATCGGTAGACTTGATCTATCAGAGACAGTTGCTAACCGGTGACATTTGTTTATCAGTAGACTTACACATATCGGTAGACTTACTCTAATGGTAACCTTTCGGAGTACTGGTATATTTACATATTGGTAGAATTACTCTAACGACAACCTTTCGGTGTACCGGTATACTTACATATCTGTCTCTCTGTTATGTACCAGTGTACTTAGCCTTATCAATAATCTTTATATCGGTAGCTCTTATTATAATAGTGGGTCTGTCTGTTTTTCTGTATCAGTAGCTATGTCATACCAGTGAACTAAACACTTACCTGTTCTGTGAAAAACTTATCCAGATGGAGTTTGAATTATTTCAAAGTATGTATAAACATAGATAAACAGTTATTAACATATTCCGATGATTATTTTTATGTTATTGTCAACATAAGATTGTAAATAAATATTTAAACATAATTGGTATTATCAAAACAGGTGAGGTCTACAATATACACCAACTTCATGAATTTTTTTGATTGAAATGTTATATTTTTTACTAACTATATTTCACAGTTTAACATTGATTTTTTATCTTATTATCATTTTACCTTTTCACCACCCCTCTTATCTTGATATTCTCTTCATTAAAAGACATAAAAGTATTTTTTTTGTTTAGGAATGTGAAGATAGGGTAGGTATTAATTTGTGTGGTGGGTGGAATGCAATAGTATAATGTGTAGAGTATTTTATTTTTCTATTATCTAATGTGATTAACTATAACTAATATTTCCTAATTACATCCTTTAATTCTCCACACTACCCGTTTTAATAATTTTATATTATATCCCTTATTTTTTCACTATAATGTTAAAATCCATAATTAATCTAAGTGAACTAATTAGGCTAGATTTTGACATTTTTTAATATATATTATCGTATTTTCTGTATCATACCCTCTTTCACTATTCATTTTTACTTAATATAAATTTTTACTAAAATCATATCAAATTTAACACCTTATATAACATGGAAATATTAATTTTTAATTAATAAACCATTTAATTAGATTAATAATTTAATTATGAAAATAATAAATATTAAATAAATTCCAATTAAAATGATATTTTTGAAATGATCGTTATTTATAATGGTATGTTTCTATGCTAAAAACTGCCTCATTTTTATAAAAAGCATCCTTTTCAAATTTTGATATTCATTTAATGATAATAATTATCTATATATTAGAAATTAATTTTTGAAATGAAGATTATAAAAATAATAAAAAGTATAATTTGAATGTAAAATATGTAAGCCACCCTTCTAAATAGAATCTTTATAGTATAATAGAATGCATTTAGAATATATTTTTAGTTTATAAATACCTAAAAACTCAATTAAATATTAAATTATTTATAATTGATTCAATAAATATTATTGAAATTTAAAATATATTATCTAACCATTTAATAAACAATTTTATTTTATCATAAAATGCATATGAATTATTATATAATATTAAAATTAATATATCTTATTATAATATTTTCAATGGTTACATGCTATTATTATTTCAAAATACAATTATTTGAATTATATTCGAACGAATAGATTAATTTTTCCCATACTATATGATAATAAAATAGAAAAATGATAAATATTGTTATCAATGTATCATGAATCCAGAAAAAGATATTTTATAAAAAACTTATAAAAACAGATACAATACGTGAGAAATATACTTAATGTTGTGACCCATGGATTAATAAACTTTATTTAAAAACATGAAATAAAATAACAATTATTGATACATAAGGATAAAAAATATATTTTATTTGATAATATGAGAAAAATATCACTATTAAATATTTATTATTGGATTGAAGATATTTTATTTCAGTTAAAAGAGTTGTTTACTATTTCACAAAATTTCATTATCACTTTCACTTTAACAATTATGTAAAAATGTATAAAAAATTTAATCATTTGTAATTATTTATAAATAATTTTAATATGTATAAAATGGATTCAATTTTTTATTACAAAATATTCATTTAAAAAGAATATATAACAAATGGTCATGAAACTATCCGAAAATCCATATACCACCCTATTTTATTCATTATAATTATATATATATATATCGTATTAAATTTTAATTATGAACTATGATCATTATATTAATAAAATTTCTAAAATTCTACATTTCAAGATATAATAACTTAATTTTTTTCAACTGTTTATTCTTGAAGTTATGTATTTTATTTATAATCGATTAGAAATATTTTGAAATTAAAAAAATAAAATATTTTTTATTTTTTGATGTGAAAAAAAATCTGAAATTACATTTCAATTGATAATTGGTTTTCTCTTTTCTACAATAATCATTTGTATCTTGATGATTTTGGAAGCGTATGATATATTCTTCCCATAATCATGCTATTTTATTTTATTAACAAAATATTTTATTCCATATTAAATATAGTGGGGGTTTTTTATTTTCATATTCTATTATTTAATAAGATAAATAAAATTTTGTTTTTTATCATATTCATTTATTAATCTATTACAGACTTCTAAAATAAATTTAATTTCCTTAAAAGTGATAAATAAAATAAACTATATCGTGACACCCATAAATACTAAAGGTTTATATACACTAGAAAATAATGTTGTTATAGTGATCTGTACTCTATCACATAATGTTACAGTGTTTATATCTTAATTTTTATTGATTGGTGGGAGATACAATAGAAAATTGGGTTTTATTATAAAAAACTATCTTAAATTGTTTTATTTTCAAAAAAAAAATTCCTAATTGTTTTCTTTTATTAGGAAATTTATTTTTCATTGATGATATCCCATAAGTTTGATTACATGGTTTATTTTTTATTCAGGTATATTTATTTTATGGAAATCTTAACAGACATTATGCAAAACATACAAATTATTTTAAAGTTAATGTATAGGCTCCTCAAAACCATACATGTGGTTGATTAGAATTTACTCACTAAAGAGAAATTCATATTTTTACCACTGAGTATACTCCATGAAAATGTTTATTCCTTTATAATGGATTCCATACATTTCTTAAAGTAAGTGAGAATTGTCTAACTATTGGATTTATTAGAACATGGGTATCATCACTGATGTTTAATATTTGTTGTCCATTAGAACACTTATATATTATATTGATCATTTTAATTTTTAATTTGTGTACTATATTTTTTTCAATATTTTATACACTTAAATTTATTATAGTTAATGGTTCAGGTTGTGACCTTCAAGTAGGTACGTTGTACTGACATCATATATATATAACCTGGTATACATATATGTGAATCATGAATTGAAAAGTCCCAAACATTAAATATATAATAGATTTAGAATGTAGGATACATGGTGGGGCATTATGATCATATAGTGGATAATTCATGTAATGATAATCTTGTGCAGGTTCTGTTGACTTTTAGATTTTTTTATATATGTGACATCATTATGATATATTATACACATGTTTTATTCTCTACATCGTATTTTTATCTATGTATATTTTTATCCACATTCATGTATTAATTTCATGGTTTTTAGACATTTTTAAAAAAATCTCAAGTTAATTATTTCTAATATATAATTAGGTTAAATTACTTCTCACTTATTACAAAATTCCTCAATACATATTCTTGAATTAATTGAGTGGGAAGTGAGAACATGGTTTTATAGTGACTAAGGTCACGTTGTATCATCCAGATTATGTTATTACAGGATGATAGTGGGATCATTGAGGGTCATTATTTATTTATATATTTATTTCCATTATTATGAGATATAGAGTGTGGAATCTATGATTTTTTATAATTATATAGGCCTTCATCATACTAATTTTTATGATAATTATTCATGAAATTATGAGACCATTTTAATTTTTGGATCTATATTGTGCTTATGGTTACATTTTTTTCTTTGGTCTAGGAATTTGATATCTCAAGATGACTTATTAAGTGGTATGGAGTTATTTTTTCTATTTTAGATAAATTTTAGGTTATTTATTCCATAGTGGTGGTTCAACATATAATCTTAAGACAATATGCGGCACTAAGAACTTATTTTTCATAGGTAGGCAGGGGTCCCATTAAAGTACCATAGAGTAGCAATTGAACTTATATTGTATAATTGGTGGGTCGATGAAAAATTACCAAATTAAAATGTGTTTTTTCATTTCAACGTACTCCTTTTAGTATATTTTTTAATCCATTGGGATCACTCCACTCTTAGTTGTCATATTCCTCTTTTTTGGTCTCTCATGTTTCTACTCTCCCTATCCTCCCATCCCATTGACCCAAGGAGAATTCATGGGTATTTATTTTGATAAATTGAAGGTAATTTCTCATATAACACTATCCTATATTCTTTTAATGTTTATTTCCATACTATTATTATTTTAATTATGTTCATTGATTGAATATTTCAGTATATTCATTTTTAAATCCATTTAAGAATGATTTCAACATATTACATGGGTTATGAAGCATAAAGTTAGTGTATTGGTTATGGTTGTATACTATTTTAAAAATTTTAAATTATATATTTATTTTCTTGGGTTTTATAGATTTAAGAACTTGATTTTATCAATATATTGTTTCATATAATTGGGTATTTCTATCGGTTAATGATCAGAAAGTTTTTAATGATATTCTTCTTATGTTTATTCAAGGATTAGTTTGGTTCTCTAAGTAATGATTTTTCTTACATGGATAATTTCATGTATATCATTATGGATTATGTTCTAATGATTACTTTACAAAACTATGATATCATTGAATTATGGATGAGGAATCATCAAGGATAAATGCATAAAGTCTGTTATGGCCTATATTAAACCTATTAAGTATTTATTTTTATTCACATTCCACTAATTTTATGAATCTAATAATTGGAAATTAGGTTATTTTAAAAATATTTAATTCACATGTTTCTAATTATTACAATATTTTTTAGTTCAAATTAATATCTACTAAAATCATCCATTAGTACATTAAATGAATTGTTTAAATTATTATTATATAATTAAATTATTTTACTTTTATTGTGTAATAAATTGGAAGACTTTATTTTTTAGAATGTATTAATTTTTTGAACATATAGATATTGATTTAATTTCCTAAATTTCTAGACCTTTAATACATAAAGTATGCTTAAAATTGATGTTTCTCAACTCCCCTGTTTATTGAACAATGACTGTTGAATAGGGAACATGTTTTTCCTTGAAATTAATTTCTTATACATGAATAATTAGGGGTAACATTGAATTTAAATCAAGCCAGTAATGAGAATACATAGTAACAGGCTTTTAAGTATTCTCAAGGTTGTTTTAGCCTTTGTAAAACATCAATCATACACCTTGGAGTGTGTAAATTTTACTTATTAGATATTATTATATAAACTATTGTGAGGGATATGGGATTTTCCAAAAAATAAAAATTGGTCCACATGAACCCTTATAGACCTATAATGAATATGATAATAATATAATTAGAGGATTAATATAATTAACATATGTTGTGTGACCATAATTTAAAAAATAACAACTCTTTTTCTGACATTAATTTTAATGATAAATGAACATATTTCTTCCCACTTTAACATGATTAAGGTATGTTACATGAAAATATTTTTGGAAATTTTTACATATTAATTTTAAATTTTAAATTTTTTTTATTTACATGAAACACTAAGTTTTTCTTCAGTAATACGACATAATTAGTTTTTCATGTATTTCACAAAACACTGAGCTAGGCTTGCATTAAAAGCATCACGGAGTTTAAATAAAATGGGACATATTATTAAATTATTATTACTATTATTGTCTTCTATACATTGGAATGGAGGTTATGAATAAGAATAAAACTTTATTAAAAAATGGTTTACAAATTTATATAAAATTAATTCTTTTCTGAGGAAATGATTATAAATAATAATGAAACCATTATAAAAGTAAAAGAAAATCTTACACAGAAAAGCTATTTTTAGGCAAACAAGTGTGTTTTATATCAATAAATTAGCCAAATACTTATTGTTTAATAATTTATAAGATATTTATATATTATATACTAAAAAAATTAACATTACTCATTTTTTTCATGATAATAAATAAGAATAAATCCAACTTTATGCATAAATGCATTTTTTTCTAAAAAACCGTTTTTTTTATTTTTTGTGAACTTATAATAATTTTTTTAAAATTATAAAAATAATTATGATAAAATAAAATAAAATTTTCAAATATTAATTTCAATATTATTTTAAATCAATTTTTCATATTTTTTTAAAAAATTTAGTTTTTTTATGAATAGTAAAAAAATCTAAATTTTAATTAAAACTACCATTTAAATAAAGTTATTTATAATGTTAAATTATAGTTCGAATTAGTTTTACCGTAAAATTAATAAATTTTTATATCAATAAATTTTATTTATTTATTTTTATTCATTAAAAATTTAATTATGATATAAAAACATTTCAAAACATTTGAAAAGTTTCTATTTAAAACTTTGCTTTCTCATCGCTTCTCTAAGATTAATTTTAAATTAATGTTTTCAAATTCATTGAATGTGATTTAGAAAAATGGATTTAATATTTGAAAAATCAAAATTTATAATTTCTAATAAATTAAACATATTTTTTTACCAAAATAAATAGTGAATGTAGTTGAGATTAATTATCGTGGTTGAGGTAAAAATGTGCTTCACATGGGTTAAATTGAAAAGATAAGGGTAAAAATTAAGTGTACACTGGAATAAATACTATTTTATGGACATATTTTGAACACTTCAAAAATATTTTTTTACAATGGACTAATGTTTACCCTTTTCAAATATTAAAAATGTGGAATCACTTATTTATTTATTTAAATAACAAGTGTCTCCTCTCCCCAACTTATAAATGGCCACCTTCAATCTACTCTTCTTCAAAAGATTATAGATTTTTAGATCAAAAAAACCCAATACAAATCACTTTAATTCATCTTTAATTTCATACTAGAATCATTACATTGGAAATAAATCCAATCATTTAAGGATTTAGTGAAAACATAACGGGGATACCTAAAAATGTAATGTTCTTAAACGAGCATCTTTATTTTCTTTATTTCTCCACCTAATATAATTATTTTTAATGTTTTATTATATAATAAAAAAATTATCTGACATATACATGGATATTGTTATAAAAACCTTTATGACCAAAAAACATATCCACTTCCTTAAAATTTGTTATGAAATCATCATTCGTGTGTATGATGGACTACCTCCTTACGAATTGATGTCATTTTTTCCATTACTTTATCTAACAATTAGAAATAATGAATGAATTATTATTCATTATATAATATATTTGATTATATTATTCTTCTATAATTGTTATTTTACACATAAATTTATTATTTCCATTTTTTGGAATATGATAATGTCACTCATTAGTACGACAAACTACCGACTCGTGAAGCGATGTGATTCGTTCACGATTTATATGGAAGGTTATAAGGGTAAAGGTAATGATTATATTTGATATACATGAAATAATTATTTTATTCATGGTATTATTATCATTATTAATATATATATATATATATATCATTTTAATTCTTACATTTTCACCTAATTAATGATGATAATACATCTCATGTACGTTTGGAATACAGTATTCACGAAGCAAGGACACTATCTTTTCATCACCAAACCAAATGTATGATATGTATAAATATATATAAATAAATAGTATTTTTTATTGTAATATTATTTTTATGTTAAGATAATATATTCCTTCCCTCCTTTTCACAATGATCATCGAAAAATGGAGTGTTATTCATGTGTACATTCAGTTTACTATCTCCATCACTATAACATACATAATTTCTAAAAATTCCAAATTAATGATTGGTAATAAATGTATATTTAATTTATAAATATGCTAATTATTTAATGATTATTATTATTTTGTATTTTAGGGAAACATGATCAATGTATGAGGACCGAAGATAAAAAATCAAACCATACACACAAAAAAGAAATAATTACATGAAATGTGACATTAACATAGAATTGTTAATAAAAAGTAATAAAATGGAATGAGTAAATAATATATAGTAATTTATATATAATTATTGTTATTTAATAAATTTATAATAAAAATAAATTTATTATATAGGATGTCCGAATGTGTGCGAAGGAAGAAAAGACATAATGTAAGATATTATTGTCTCATTGTTTACTTATGGGAGAAACATGTCATAATTACACCTATTTAATTTATGTGGTGTATAAACATCACATGAATATATATCATTATTCTTATAAAGAAAAATAATTTGGGTTAAATATCCATAAAAGGATCCCCTTTTACTAGGGAATATAGTTTGAATGTGATCCAATTGGTTAGGGGTGTTTATATCAATTTTTCTCTTTAGATAAACAAATTATGTTACACAACTATATCCATACATGAGGGGTATATAGTTTCTCTTTTAAATGGTCTATCATTAATTTATTTTTTCTCATTATATTTTATGTTTCATTTTTTGTTGTTTATTTAATGGGATTATTATTCATGGCTTCCAATGTTGTTAGTGTTTTCAGTTACAATCTCATCAATTATTCAAAATTGTTTGTGATTATGTATTCACTATTCATATATCATGATCCACCTTTCAATATTTCTCATTAATTTCATTATCCAATATTTATACCATGATAATACATGTTTTCTCTTAATTTTAGTTATTGTGTTTACTTAAGAGTTAAATAAATAACGGGTTTAATAGAAATCATCTTTTTAGTGGAAAACTATTTTGCTTTTAAGACCATGTTTTCTATAAATGTTTTGAAAAATGTTTTGAAAAATGTTTTATACATTTTATTAAAATTATTTATCAAATAAATTTTTTCCCTTGTTTGACTTTTTATAAAATATTTTTAAAGGAATCTTTATATTGTTTTAAAAAACAGTTTATTTTTTTAGATTTTACGAAAAAGATGAAAGGAGTCTTTATTTTAACTTATAAAACATGAAAAATCATCCCATCACTATGACCATTATTTTCATTAATGATTCTTTTTTATGTATTAAATGATATTTTCTTCGAAATTGTTATCCAAAATTATTTATTTTTTTAAAAACATTTCCAAGTGCAAGGTATTTTTTCCACAATATACGTTTTAAATGATATTTAATGATTCCTTTATAATTTTTATAAATTATTTTCAAAGAAAGTTATTTTTAAAATGTTTTATGTTTTAGAAAGATATATGAAAAAAGGTTATTTTTAGTAAAAAAATGTTCAATGTGATCATTAAAATTCATTCTCCATCTAAGATTATATATTTTGATGAAACATATGAATTGTGGTGGATATAATCCAAGGATACTATTATTATTATTTTTTAGACATCTTTTTTTATGATAGAATTGTTTTTATAAAACTAATTCTTTTACATGGGTTATACCATGATAAAATTCTTAATAAACCCACTTGTTTTTTCACAGTTTACGATGTGATGAAACAAGGAAATGATTATGAAACCTATCCCTTTTTCATAGGTTAAGATATTATTGAATGTATATGGAACCCATTTTATTTCATGGGTTCTAATATGATGATTTATTTATGATATTATGGCACACAAATATATGATTTTCATTCTTATATGGTGGTTATTATATAACAAAGGACTTGTGTTATGTTATAACCAATGAATGGGGGGTACTAATATCTCCATCCAATGTATTGGGTAAATATATATATCTCCTGAGATTGATAAGACCTGAATTGTGAGTGAAAATAGTTTAGTATGATATATTTTCCACTATGATGGCATTGGGGGCACACCTTGACTAATATGATTTTATTTAGAGTTAACACATTAAATAAAGAGGAAAGGGAATCCACTAGTGAAGGTTGTGTATGTAACCTTTTTTGTGTATTTTTCAATGATAAGGGTACACAAGTGATGAAGAATAGTTTATAAGTAGGAGTACTAAAAAGGATGATATTCATGAGATACAATGAGTAAATATTAATTATTAATAATATTTTTTCCCAATTTTACAAAGTCACTAATCTATTATGGACCTTAGGAATTTGTTTTTCTAATGTAATGAGTATTCATATAAAAAATATATAATATCTATATATGTGAAGCCTAGGCTGCTATAGTTGGTATCAAAGGTTGTATTTCGTTATCCTTTGAAAACTAGGATAATATATCTCTGGTGATATCCTAAGGGTTATTACTTATGTTTTTTATATGGATGTATCTAATGATATGTATAATGATGAGTCGATATATAAGAAAATGTCTTAGGATTTTTGTAATGGATAGAGTTCATTGATTCCATGAAATTAAATCCTTGAATGTATACTATAATTATATGTGGATATGGAATATATTTACATAGTGGTATCAACCTTGAAACCACTATATTGAGCTATAATTGATTGGGAATCATTTCACAACAATTGGACATACTACAAACCTGGTTTGACACTCCTGGGGGATATGTTTAAGGAATTGACAAAATCATTACAAACCATCATAAAGGATTTAAATAGATGATTACAATGAGTTATTGTGGATTATCATAACATGGAATAAATTAATAATATGTTTTCTTGATTTTTACCTCTTAAATTAATTTTTAGACTATATGATTTTCCATTATGATTCGTATTTCTTCAACTATGTATTGTTTTCTTTGTCAATTACATGAACTAGAAGTAACTGGATTACCATTGGATGAGATAGAAAATTTAATGATGGTAATTTATATTGGATGATGATTAGATTCAAGGATATTTTGATTATTTCTAACTAGCTTTTCAGGGAACATTGTTAACAACATGTACCTTAACCGACTCTCAGACTCCCCAAATAAGGGAATAAAATTGTGCACTGAAATTTTTGGAGATTTTAACGATGGAGGAAATAATATTTAGTTTTCTAAATATCAAGAATGTGGATGTAACATCCCAGGTAAATAAATAATATTAAATTCTAATGTTTATAAATATTTGTGAATACAATTTTAATATTACTTTAAAGGGATTTCTATGCTCGATGGCATACCCAATACGCAACAACGAGTTTCTTAGAAATCCTACGTTGCACACTAATAAAATAATAATATTATAATAGTTAACTCCTAGCCATTTTAATGGCAGGAGTGAACATAAATAATTAAAAAATTATTACATATGTTTGTTAAATATTTTTACATTTATCCAATAAATTTTAGACCCTTAAAATCCAAATGAATCCAATTTTAAGAATAAACACTCTAATATTAATAAAAGATTGTTTTACTCCCTTTTGATGGAGAACCTTTTTTAAATCTAAATTTTGAGAATTTTATAAGATCTATTTTTCATAATAAACTTATTCTTTATGAATGGTACATTGAAATTTACTTTGGTTAAATTTTTGGTATTTTTCTGACAATGTTCTTTTTTTAATGAATAGTGAAAAATACTGCATTTTACATCAAAACTGCTTTTTATTCTAATTTAAATATATGGTTAGACTATATTTCTTATTGGTTTTAAAGTTAAATTAGAATATATTTTTACCATTTAATTCAATGGTGTCCATTAGAATTAATTTAACTTTGAAAATGGATATAAACAAGTGCCAAACTTTTCACAGATATTGCTTCAAAAAAACCCGCTATTTAGTTTGACAACGGGAATTATTTTTAAATTAATTATTGAAATTTATGTGTTTGGAATTTGGTAAAATGGATTCCATATTTTGAATCAGAAGGTCCAAATTATTTAATTATGACTATTTTGTTTTTGGACATTATGAATAGTAACGATGATATTTATCTTTAATTATCGTGATTCATTAGTAATCTGGTAGTTAAGGATAATAAAATAATATCATAATAATAACAAATGAACCAAAAATGTTTCCTAATGATACTTTTTGTGTCATGGCTGACCATGGTATGCCTTGTGCCAAACTTTGGGACCCCATGGAATCACTTTTGTGTGATAGTGACACTTTATTATTTTATTTGTTTAAAGAAAGGAAAATATAACAAAAGTATGTATCACCCAAGTAAAACAATTTTAGTTTTGTCTATGTAAATTATCTCTTAGACTATAAATATTTATTGGAAATAAAAATATATTTCCTATATCATATTATTTTTTTAATAATTTTTAGACATTAAATAAATAAATTTATTTATGACACCATGATGATGCAGTGATTACCTCATTAATGAACTATTTAAATAAAATGAAAAGATAATGTAACATCTATGACATAAACTTATAAAAAAACATATTTTATGAGAATATTTAGATCCATTATAACCTTATCCTATAAATATATCAATGTGGGACCTTTAAAATCCGAAACTCATTTTAAAATAAAGTAATATTTCTTGACTTTCCATGAGTGCCCCTCCTCCCTCTTATAAAAGGCCCCCACCTCTACCTCCTTACACACACATCTCAAGACATTGGATCTGCCAAAACCTGCCCATTTCATCTCTCCACATCCCTATATTAATCATTTAAGCCTCACCTTATACATAAAGCTTTTCAAAAAACCCTTTTGGTTAAAACCAAAGGGAGTTACCCGATTTAAAGGTCATGTCTTCTCTTATGTTCTTTTGTTTTATTTTGCTTCTCCAACCCCCAAAACTCTTTTTATTCCTTTATTTTGGAAAGAAAATAGTATCTTAAATATACTATGATGTTTTTATAATAAGTATTCCATCTACACATACACACACATCGGTCTAATGGTTAAAGAACATAATGTTTCTGTGGATGACGAATTACTGCCGCACGAAACGATGATTGTTCAATAATCTTTTAACACATTTAAAGGTGGAAATTATGATGTCACTATATTTTATATATGATATATATGGTATTTATGTTTTCTTTATGATTCTGTATTTTATATTTAAAACATACCTTTATTCTTTTCATGTTGTGCAAACGTGATAATTTCATATGAGGAAGTGTGGACTACTGCCCCTTCAATTGATGTGACTCATTCATGAAATTCATAGAATGTATAAAGAATGAAATTAATGAAATTATGTGACCTATATAACATATATATTATACTGTAATTATAATATATTTATCTCAAAAATTATTTTTAATTCCATTAATATGACAAAGAAATGAAAGTAGCATTCATGCGTATGTACGGCCTAACGTCTCCATGAACAGTGCATTTCATTTCTTTTTATCTCCAAATGTTATGGAAGAGTATAAAATGAATATGTACTATATGTATATATTCTATTTTAATCATTAATACTATTCTGGAGATGATGTACTTATAACTACACGGACAATTCTTTTCAAACAAGTTCATTTTTTACTCACGTACCAAACATCGACAAAAACATCGGATATGAACTCACATAATTAACTAATTATTATAACGTTATAACATGTGATATTAATTGAATAATAAACTTTAAAATATTTCCTTAAGAAATTATAAATTGAAAAAAGTTTATTATTCCGGAATATAATGAAACGAGCTAGACAAGTCAGAATTGAGGTAAGGGATCCTACCTCTCTCTTTCTTTTTAAGTACACTCCTTTATGTCATTTCTTTCAAACTCATATTTATTATTTTTGGGGATGTTATTTTACATTCCTCATTATGTAATTTTTATGTTAATATTATGAGAGACCCTATTTTATCTCATAAATCCATTTTTTGGAACTTTTAAGTGGCGTCGTTAGGCTGTCGAGTTTCCATAAGTAATTTTTCATCTCACTTTTATTCCCATGAGATTTATGCTACATTTTCCACTATTTCCATTGAGTGGTGTATTTACATCCCATTAATATACTCTTTGTGTAATATACTTTTGTTTATGGGTATTTACATCAATGTTTAATAGTCCTTCTTTAATGGGGTGTACATTTCGAAAGTTACCCAAGTCGGTAAGGGAACCTTTCACCCTCCTCTTTTTAAAAGACTTCTTCTGTTATGTCTTTTAATTTACATCTTCTTATGTTGGGATATGTTCTTATATGTTCTTATTGATGTAAAGTTTATGTCCAATTGATGATATGCCCTTTATCTCTCTCATCAACTCTTTTTATAAAATTTTGTGTGATGCTGTTAGGATATCAAATTTTTGAAATGGAACTTCTTAACCCAATTCCAATTCATTGGGTTAAACCTCTACTTCTTGACTATGTCGTGCTATGAATATGTTTGAATTACATATGATTGTTTTACATGGAGTATCCACTTATATTTAGTGTATTTATATTTTTCCCACACAATTATGTCATTTCTTTATCCTTGCTCTAATGGCATGATCCTTGATTGGGATTACATCTCAATTTCTTCTCATTGAGACATTTCTTAATGATATTCACTTTTATTATTTTATAATGTTTATATAAAGCCCCTTTGACTTTCCATATCTATATTATGTCTATATTAAATTCATTTAGATGTTTTGAAAATGGTCTACTTTTATGTGGCTTATAATTTAAATGTTCAAAATGAAAAAGGACTTTTTTATTAAAACATTGTTTTAAATGGTTGTAAAGATTTATTCTTTTAAACATTTATTATTCATGTCCATGTTTTAAAAATGGTTTTAAGGATTCATTTATATGGACATGAATGTTTTAAAACCCTTTCAAAAGTTTCAAAGTGGTATTGGACACTTTGATTCTAAAATCTATTTTAAATGTCTTCTTTTAATATTTTCAAAGTATAAAGAGATTTTTATCTCATAGAGTTTTAATGATTTAATTAGATGTTTTTATTTATGATAATATCATGATGTGATCTCTTGTGATTAAAATGTGGAAATTTTATGTATCTTTTATGCATGTTTTAAGTGTTATGATAATGTTATGGTTCTTGGTCAATGTTTATGATATCGGGTGGTTCCATGATAAACTAAAGGTGAGTGAGCCCGATATAGCTCTCCAATGCATTAGGTAATGTGAAAGAGTTAAACACTAAGGTTTATGCGAAGATATTTAGGGAATATACTGTTATGGGTATTCCAAACGTAACCATGACGGTTACTCCCTACGTAAGAATGTTATGAATGCCTCAAGTTACCTTTATGTCATATGATTTCTATGAGTTATTCATAAATCTTATGATTTCAAGAGGTATGTTATAGTGCTTATGTTTTATGAGTAAAGTATTATTTCATTGATTCTTATTTATACATGTACTGATGTTTTCTTTCCCTATTATTAAAACCCTTACTGAGCTTTTTATGCTCATCCAATGTTTTTGAAATTTTTTCACAGGACATAAAGTTGAATAGGGTCAAGTATGGGATGAAGGAAATGTCAGGCTATCTAAAACATGGAACTAGACATGAATATTTTGTTCAAGGGTTTTTATTTTGTGAAAAAATGGAAACTAAGTAGATGTGTCTACTTTGTAATCTTTGATATGTAATAGTTATGTTCTAATTCTCTAAAACATTAAACCTGAAAAGATCCTCAATGTTAATTATTCAATTTAATTCAATTTTAAGTAAGGTTTAAGGCCAGGTCCTTATAGTTGGTATCAAAGGTCGGTTTAGATAACTTTAGAGGTAACAATGTTGTTTAACAAAAAGTGACAAGTTGTGTATAACCACAATTGTTAGTATATTAGATGGAGTCATTTTTTTTTGAAAGTTAGAATGAGTTTTAGATAACATGGATAAGTATATCATGGTGTTTATATTCCTCTTTATTATATGATTATTTTACTGATATACTAATACTAACCTTTTCGGTTTTAGTAAATGGATGGATCTAGATGGAACCACTGTAATAGTGGATTTGAAGAAAACTGTGATGGTTTTATGAAAGAAAACTGAATGATATGGGAGCTGCAATGAGAAGTCTTGTGGTTATTCTAAACCAACTATCTGGAATCATGATTTACCACCTGAACCTTAGTGATTTTTATAAGGCATCGTTTATGTGAGAAACAAATCCCTATGGAAGATCAGGTAATAATAATAAAGGTAAGTATGTTCAAAAACCTATGTGTCAATGATGTGGAAAGAAACACATAGGAAAATGTTTCAAAGGGACAGAAATATTCTATAGATGTGGAAATGAAAGTCATAATGTAAGAACCTTCCATGGAAAAAGGAAGAATCTAGTTGACTATAGGAAAGGGAAAGAAGTTCTTTCTGAAGGATCAATTGAATGTTTTAAATGTGGTGTGCATGTTCATTATGCAAACACATGTCCTATGAAGACGTTTCAAGAATGGGGTCACCATGATCGTACAAATATTCATTTACCAATAACTAATTCCCTTCCTATTGAGGATGAAGAAAATGACAATGACCAATGAAAGGTATGGATTATTTCTTAAGGTATGTTTTCCTACTATTGGAATCTTAGTATATGATTCATGATTTTGTTTGTAGGGAATAATTATTTCAGAATAAGTTGAAAAGGAATGGTTAATGGATCATGAATAATGTTCAATGAGTAAGAATTCAACATATAAGGGATTCAAGAGTTATGGTAGATTTTAGGACGGTGAAATTCTTAAATGTATTAAGTCACTTTTGATGATGGGGTTACATTAGAAGAATTTTTATAGTATATGTAACCCTGATGTTTGATATATGAAAATTTAATTCAAGGAATAATTATCCTTTCTTTTGTGGATATAGTTATAAATAACCATTTGGGTTTATATGATCCTTGAATTTGAGGCAGTTACTAGTTAATACATTTTGGGTTGCAAAATGAAAGTTATTATATAACCATTGTGGTTAAAATATGATATGGTTATTTTTGAATATTTTATCTCTTTTTGGGGAATGTATTATGAATTATATAGTTTTGGAAAAAGGACAACACGGAGTTCATGTGACAACTCGTCGCGTCGGACAAAGCTGTGGGAATTGAACCCACAACCAATGTATAACAGGTATTTATCACCTACCACTGGAATACATGAAGTCCCTGGTTATTTTGAATGATTATTTTTAGTTGGATGATTTTATGAATTAATAGTAGGTTGATTTTGGGTTATCAATGGAAATTATTAGCCTATCATTGAGAATATGTGATTAGGTTAATTACTTTTCAGTCTGAGACTTTAAGAGTAACTGGTATTATTTTGGAGAAAAATGTTAAGATTTATCTTAGGAGACTATGTGATTAAATCCATCAGAGATTTGGGTTTCAATATTTTTTTGGTTTAATTTGAAGAATTTTATGGATAGATGTTTATTTAATGGTCTTTGTTGAACTTTGGGTTTTGTTTGACAAATTTTGGAGATTAGGATTAGTTTTTCTTTTTGTAAAAAAAATTATCCTTTTTGGGTATTATCTAATCTCATACTAAACTTTTTGGTTTGGTTTTGGTTAAGGTCTAAAGACATGGGAAATATATAGTTCTCTTTTGTGGATTAGGTGATTCTCACGAAGTTGATTATAGTACTGTTAATGTGAAAAAGTCTTCCTAAATACTAGTCTTTTGGAGAAAATATGAGTTTGAGTAAGGAATCTAGTAAAATTTTAAAGTCAACATGACAAGTAAGTATGTTTCCTTTTGATTTAGTTAAGCTCAAAAATAAATTCCTCAATAAAAATTAACTTAAAACAAAAAAATTGTCTGTTAACTTTTCCTACTGGGGAATCGAATACCGTTTAACCCATCACAAGTTTGTGATTTTCTTGTGGTTAACTTTCTCCTAGACATGTTTACTATCACTCTCCATCTGAACATAACCCTTTTTTTCTCTTCCATATCCATATTTTCATACATGGAATCCTAGTATGGGTTAACTTGGGTGACCTTTGTACTTCTCTCCATTTCTTTTAAAGTGATAGTTTTAGTGACTCTAGTTCCGATTTGGGACTTTCAATGAAGTTTCCAAGACCAATATTGAAATTGCGAGAACGCAATTCTAAAAAGGGGGGAAGGATGTAACATCCCAGGTAAATAAATATTATTTCATTCTAATGTTTATCAATATTTGTGAATAAAATGTTAATATTAATTTAAAGGGAATTCTATGCTCGATGGCATACCCAATACGCAACAACGAGTTTTTTGAAATCTTACGTTGTACACTAATAATATAACAATATTATAATAGTTAACACCGAGCCGTTGTAATCGCAGGAATGAATAAAAATAACTAAAAAATGATTACATATTTTTGTTAAATATTTTTACATTTATCCAATAAATGTTAGAGGCTTAAAAGACAAATGAATCAAATTTTAAGAATAAATACTCTAATATTTTTAAAAGAGTGTATTACCACCTTTTGATGGTGAACCATTATTAAATCTAAAATTTGACAATTTTATAATCTCTATTTGTCAAAATAGACTTATTCTTTATTATTGGGACATTTAAATTTACTTTGGTTAAATTTTTGGTATTTTTCTGACAATGTTCAATTTTTTTAATGAATAACGAAAAATTATGCATTTTACATCAAAAAATTTATTTATTCTAATTTAAATATACCGCTAGATTATATTTTTAATTTGTTTTAAAGTGTAATTAGAATATATTTTTACCATTTAATTCAATGGTGGTCATTAGAACTAATTTCACTTAAAAATGGACATAAACTAGTGTCAAACCTTTCACAGGTATTGCTTAAAAAAACCTGCTATTTGTTTTGACAACGAGAATTATTTTTAAATTAATTATTTCAATTTCTGTGTTTGTAATTTGGTAAAATGGATTCCATATTTGGAATCAGAAGGTCCAAATTATGTAATTAAGACTCTTTTTTTTGGACATTATGAATAGTGATGATGGTAATTATCTTTAATTATTGTGATTCATTAGTAATCGGGTAGTTCAGGATAATAAAATAATATTGTAATAATAAAAAATGACTCAAAAATGTGTCCTAATTCTACTGGTTGTGTCACGGATGACCATGGGATTCCTTGTGGGAAACATGGGGACCCCATGTAATCACTTTTGTGTGACAGTGAAACTTTATCATTTAATTTTTTTAAATAAAGGAAAATATAACAAAAGTATGCATCACCCAAATAAAACAATTTTAGTTTTGTTTGTCTAAATGAGCTCTTAGACTATAAATATTCATTGGAAAGAAAACACTATTTCCTACATCATAGTATTTTTTTATAATTCTTAGACATTAAATAAATTAATTTATTTATGACACCATGATGATGCAGTGATTACCTCAATAATGAACAATTTAAATAAAATGAAAAGATAATGTAAAATATAAGACATAATCTTGTAAAAAACCTATTGGATGAGTATATTTCGAACCAATATCACCTTATCCTAGAAATATATCAATTTTGGACCTTTAAAATTCAAAAACCATTTTAATATAAAGTATCATTTCTTGACATTCCATGAGTACCCCTCCTCCCTCTTATAAAAGGCCCCCACCTCTACCTCCTTACCCACACCTCTCAAGACTTTGGCTCGGCCAACCCCGGCCCATTTCATATCTAAAAATACCTATCTTTATTATTGAATCCCCACCTTAGACAGAAATCTCTTCAAGAATCCCTTTTGGTTCAAAACAAATGGAGTTACCTGATTTAAAGGTAATGTCTTCTCTTATGTTCTTTTGTTTTATTTTGCTTCTCCGACCCCCAAAACTCTTTTATTCCATTATTTTGTAACAACACAAGTATCTTAAATATATTAGGATGTTTTTATAAGAACTATTCGAGCAACACATACAAACATATCTGTCTAATGGTTAAAGAACATATTGTTTCTATGGATGGAGAATTACTGCCTCACGAAATGATGATTGTTCAATATTCTTTTAACACCTTTAAAGGTGGCCATTATGATGTCACCGTATTTTAGATATCATATATATGGTATTTATTTTTTCAATATGCTTCGGTATTTTATATTTAAATCATACCTTTATTCTTTTCATGTTGTGCAAATGCGATAATTTCATATAAGGAAGTGTGGACTACTGCCCCCTCAAGTGATGTGACTCGTTCATACAATACATAGAATGTATAAAAAATGAATTTAATGAACTTATTTGACCTATATAACATATATATTATAATTTAATTATAATATATATATCTCTCAATTAGTTTTAATTCAATTAATATGACAAAGAAATGAAAGTAGCATTCATGCTTACGTACGGCCTACCGTCTACATGAATGGTGCATTTCATTTTTTTTCTCCAAATGTTATGGAATAGTATAAAATGAATATTTACTTGATATATATGATATTTAAATAATTAATACTGTTCTGGAGATGATGTACTTATAACTACATGGACAATTCTTTTCAAACAATTTCATTTTTGACTCATGTACCAAACATCGACAAAAACATCTTATATGAACTCACATAATTCACTAATTATTAGAACATTATAATATGTGATATGAATTGAATAATAAACTTTAAAGGCATTCCTTAAGAAATTATAAATTTAAAAAAGGTTATTATTCATGAATATAAAGAAATGAACAAGACAAGTCAGACTTTATGTAAGGGATCCTACCTCTCTCTTTCTTTTTAAGTGCTCTCCTTTATGTCATTTATTTTAAGCTCATCTTTATTATTTTTTGGGATGTTATTTTACATTCCTTGTTCTGTAATTTTTATTTTAATATTATGAGAGACTATATTTGATCTGATAAATACATTTTTGGATGTTTTAAGTGGCGCCGTAAGGCTTCTGAGTTTTCATAAAGGATTTTTCATCTCACTTTTATTCCCATGAGATTTATGCTACATTTTCCACAATTTCCTTCGAGTGGTGTATGTACTTCCCATTATTATACTCTTTGTGTAATATAATTTTTTATGGGTATTTAAATCAATGTTTAATAGTCCTTATTTCATGGGGTGTACGTTTTTAAAGTTACCCAAGTCGGTAAGGGAACCTTTCACCCTTCTCTTTTTAAAAGACTTCTTTTGTTATGTATTTTAATTTACATATTATTATGTTGGGATATATTCTTATATATCCTTATTACTGTAAAGTTTATTTACAAGTTATGAGATACCCTTTATCTCTCTCATCAAATATTGTTATAAAATTTTATGTGACGCCGTTAGGGTATTGAATTTTTGCAATGGAACTTCTTAACCCAATTCCAATTCTTTAGGTTAAACCTTTACATATTGATTATGTCGTGCTATGAATATGTGTGAATGAAATATGATTGTTTTACACCGAGTATCCACTTATATTTAGTGTATTTATATTTGTCGCACACAATTATGTCATTTATTTATCCTTACCCTAATGGCATGATCCTTGATTGGGATTATATCTCAATTTCTTCTCATTGAGACATTTCATAATGATATGAACTTTTTTTCTTTTATAAAGTGTATATAAAACCAATTTGAATTTCTATATCCATATTATGTCTATAATAAATTCATTTAAATGTTTTGAAAATGGACTACTTTCATGTGGCTTATAATTTAAATGTTCAAAATGGAAAATGACTCTTTTATTAATACATTATTTTAAATGGTTTTAAAGATTTATTCTTTTAAACATTTATCATCCATGTCCATGTTTTAAAAAAGGTTTTAAAGATTAATTTATATGTACATGAATGTTTTAAAACCCTTTCAAAAGTTTTGAAGTGGTATGGGATACATTGATTCTAAAATCTCTTTTAAATGCCTTCTTTTAATATTTACAATGTATAAAGGTATTTTTCTCTCATAGAGTTTTAACGATTTTATTAGATATTTTTATTTATAATAATATCTTGATGTGATCTCTTGTGATTGAAATGTGGAAATTTTATTTTTTTTATGCATGTTTTAATTGTTATGATTATGTTACGGTTCTTGGGAAATGTTTATGAAATCAGGTGGTTCTGTGATAAACTAAGGGCGGGTGAGCCCGATATAGCTCTCTAATGCATTGGGTAATGCGAAGGAGTTAAACTCTAAGGTTTCTCCAAAGATATTTTTGGAATATACTGTGGTGCGAATTCCAAACATAACCATGAGGGTTACTCCCTACGTAAAAATGTTATGAATGCCTCAAGTTACCTTTATGTCTTATGATTTCTATGAGTTATTCGTAAAAATTATGATTTCATGAGGTATGCTAAAGTGATTATGTTTTATGAGTAATGTATGATTTCATTGATTATTATGTATACATGGACTGATGTTTTCTTTCAGTATTGGTATAACCCCTGCTGAGCTTTTTATGCTCATCCTATGTTTTTGAAATGTTTTTCGCAGGAAATAAAGTTGAATAGGGTCAATTATGGGATCAAGGAAATGTCAGTCTGTCTAAAACAAGGAACTAGACATGACTCATTTGTTCAAGAGTTTTTATTTTGTGAAAAAATGGAAACGGAGTAGATATGTCTACTTTGTAATCCTTGAGATGTAATAGTTATGTCCTAATTCTCTAAAACTCTAAACCTAAAAAGATCCCCAATGTGAATTATTCAATTTATTTCAAAATTAAGTAAGGTTTAAGGCTGGGTCCTTATAGTGGAAATAATCAACCCAGTGAGTTTCTCATAGGAAATAGAAGATGTTTTGACTATGGAAAAGTGGGACACAATGCATGTAACTACAAAGGAAAAAATTGTAATTTCAGTTAAGGTAATGGATGCAAATATTGATCTATTGAAGATATCATAGACCATTGAAATAATTAAATGTGTAAATACGGGCCTTATAAAAATTCGTAACCCAATAAGAAATCCTATAAAGGGAATAAGAAAAGTGGTATGAGTAATAGTTACACTTCTTACCATGAAGAGACTAAGAATGAAGTCTGACAGAGAAGTGGTATTAGAGAATAAGATAGAAAATCAAAGTTAATAAATTATGTATGTGGTTGAATAATTGAAGTTTTTATGTATTGTAGTTAAATATTTTTGAAATATATAAGGATTTATCAGAATAAGTTTTTCATTATGGATTGGAAAGAATTTATTTAATGGTATTGATGGACAAGAAAATTAATTTACTATAAAGGTAATATTTTTTGGAAAATAGAAGATTATTGGAAGGTATCTATCAATATTTTCATGGTTTTGAGAAATTTTATTTTATCTTGGGTATGATAATGATTATTATGGGTAATGTAAATTGGATAGTATTGATGAACTCATAACTGATAAGTGTGTTTTTGAAAAAGTTGTTTTTGTAATCATTGATGGAGTTTACACCATCATTGTATCTATTAAATTAACTCAATAATCAGTGGTTTAGTTCAAATAATGAATAACCATGAATGATTTCCACAAGGTTTTAGGGTAATTAAGTTTATTACCATGTTCTAAGATAATACATGATGAAGGTATTCAAAAGTTTGGTGTGTAAAAATACAGAGACAGGTTATGATGTGTGGAGATTAATGATTTTTTGATTTTGGAAATTTTCTATAATTCTATATAATGTTTCTAATTTTAATCTCCAAAAAGATTCATAAGGTTATATATTTAAGGTTTTTAACCTTCCCAATATCACCAAGTTACTTTTGATAAATGTTATATATCACACTCAATTCTAATTTTGGTTTTATTTTTCCCTATATTTCCATGTTTTCTATTCAAAACAATGTTTTTTCCATTTGTAAAACTATTAGATGTTATTATAGATGTCTAATTCTAATCAATGTATCTTATTTAAATAGTATTTTTTATTAATCCTCTAACCATGGGTCTTTCTTAGAAGTAATTATCAAATGTTAAACCATTGATGACTGAGATAAATTGTGATGGATAAATTCATTTTTATATGGGTAGAATATTAAACCAAGTGATATTTTGAAAACAAATTCAAAAATTAATATAAAATTTAGATAATTTAATTTACACACAACACTATATTTATATTTATTTTCATCAAAAACATGGTTTTTCTTTTATTACAAGCAACACCGATCTTAGCATTCATTACACACAACATTGAGTAAAAATGGTACATGATTTTATAAATTTATTATTATAATTATTTAATATATCCATTGGAATAGGGGTTAGGAATAAGATTAAAAAAATTATGAATATATTATTTAAAATATATATATAATGATTTCGTTGGTAACCAATTAATTAGAATTGCAAATGATTACCTTTATATAATAGAAGTAAATCTTTATCAAAAACAATTATGCGTAAAAGTGTGATTTATATATATAAATATACCAAATATATTTTTTAATTATTTCAATGAAACTTATATATAATAAATTAAACCAAATTTTTAACATTAATCCTATGTGTTTTCTAAACAATAAATATGAATATATAAAAAAATTTCTTAGAAATTTATTTTTTTATAAAAAATTTTTGTCACCATTTTGCATACTTATTATAAAATTAATTTTTGAAACAAATAAAAAATTAATTTTCAAAAATAAAATTCATTTTTATGTCTTATTTTCCCAACTATAATAGGGTACATATTTGGGATTTTTCTGAGAATCATTTTTTGATGAATAGCGAGAATTAATAAAATTTAGATGAAAAATTCCAATTTGTTTTAATTATTTATAATTGTATAGTATATTTTTAATTGATTTTATTGTAAAAATAGTGAAATTTTATATCAATTTATTTAATTTATTTAATTATTAAAAAATTTATATTGGATTATGTTAAAAAAATCAAACTTTTGAACTTCTTCTTTTTAAAACCATGCATTCACATCACTTATGGGGGATTAATTTTAAATTATATTTTTGATTTTTTGTGAATATAATTTGGAAAAATGAGTTTTATCTTTATAATGGTAATAATTTATATTTTATATAATCGGAACATAATTTCTTACCAACATGAATATTGAATTTAGAGAAAATTAATTTTTGAAGTTAAGGTAAAATTGAGTTTACCCGGGGATAAACGAAAAAGATATGTGAAAATGACATATACACTTCTATAAAAACAATAGTTAGGAAATATTTCGACAATTTAACCTCAATTTTTATATATTTTCCTAATTTTTACCCTTCTTGAATATAAGAAATCTGGGAGCACATTTTTTTATTTCAAAAAATACCAAGTGTGTCTTACCCCCAGTTATAAAATGCCACCCACTCTCCTCTCAACTTAACACCTTAAAAACTATTTTAATCATCCAATAAATACCCAAATCATAACCAAATATCCCTCCTATAAAATTATATTCCACATTCAGATATAAATCAATCTAATGAAGGATTTAGTGGAAACCTATACAGGATACTCAATGAAAATGTAATGTTATCCAACAAGTATCATTATTTTATTATTTTATCAACATAATTAAATTATTTTAAAACCATGATAATATAATAACAAAGGTTCTTTAATATATGGTGATTTATTATACATGTTCATGACCTATAAGATTCTTCATTTCTATCAAATGGGTTACGAAATCATCATTCATGTGTAATGTTGACTATGACCATGCAGACCGATGCCAATTGTTTTCCATTACCACATCTAAAAGGTTTTAAATATTAATGGATTTATTTTTTTCTAGGATATTTATGATATTCTTAGTGCCCGTATGTATTTTACCAAAAATTTTAAAGGAATCAGTGTTTTAACATATATGATGAGAATGAAACTTCCAATCATTAGGACCATTGTTTTATATGAATATTACATTATATGTTTTTTGGGTTATTTTCAAATAATATAATTTTCAAAATGAAATTTTTTTTATTTTTGTTTTTTCTAATAGGAAACAAAAGTTTACCCAAATTTTTTTGAATGGTTCATAAATATCCCTATATATGTTTTCAAAGTTATTTTCAAAGAAATGAATTTGGAAATTTTTTTATTTTTTAAAAAGTGATTTCAAAAAAATGTTACTTACCTTAGAAATTATTCAATTGATCATTCAAAGTCATTCCCTATGTTATATTATTTTCTTTGATATAACATAGTATTTACTTGGGATATGAAAAAGGGAAATTGTTCATATTCTTTATCTAAATAGTTTCTGTTCATGATGTTATGATGTCTATGAAAACAACTTATTTTCCACTTATTATACCATGACAATATTCTTTTGAAACCCATGATTTTCAAGGGTTATGGTATGATTACATGATCAAATGATTATGAAACCTATTTATTTATAGTACTTTAAGATATGTTGAAATGTTTATGAAACCCATTTCATTTCATGGGTTATAATTTTATGATTTCTTTATGTAGTGGTGGTACACATGTTTATTATTTTCATTATGAGATAGTGGTTACATTATTACCAATGATGGTGGATAAATTATAACCTAATATGTGGGGAATATATACCTCCTTCCAATTATTTGGGTGAAGAATTATATATCATGATATAGATAGGAATAGTATGGTGAGTGAACTCAGCTTAGTAAGGAACATTTCCCCCTATGATATTTTTGGGTGTGAACATTGTCCCACATAATGGTTTTGGGAGTGTACCCTTTCCTCAATGAGTAAAGGGATTCCAATAGGGATTTTTTAATGTCCCCCTAGGAGGTGTATCTATTTAAAATCAAGGTCCATGAGTGTTTATCCCTATCCTCAAAGTAATTGAATCGGTGGTCAGTCCAATTATTAAATGTTTTGAATGAATTAGTGTGTATCCTTGACATAATATTTTCAATTATTGTGTGTATGACATAATTCTATGTCTTATTCCAATTCTATTCTATCAAGGATCATGTTTTTTCCCTTATGATTCATTTCTTATGAATTCAAATATTTATTACATGACTCAAGGTTATGATCATTTATATATATGGTATGGTTTTCAAATGTTATGATTATGTTATCATACCCTTTTCATCATGTTATGATTATGTATCTCCCCTTTTTACCATTTCTTATATTTCATTGTCTTAGGTTATGAAGAAATGTTTTTACATTTGATTACTAAAGTGGAATATCTTTCTGTAATACATTGATGATCATTCAAGAATTAAAATTATTATGATCCAACATTTCAAAAGAACATACAAATTGTGATCCTTGTCTATTTGTCTATGTAATGAAATGAATATTCTTCTAAAAATATGTAATATCCATGTATAGAATTCATATGTCTCAATATTTAAAAATTAATTATATAAATTAAATGGTATTTAACATTTGAATATGTAGTGAGATGATATCTCAATTTTCTTCAAGTGGAAAAAATTTTCATGATACCAAAACTAGATTGGTTTTCATAAATATTTTTTAAATTCAATATAGACACTCCATCTTAAAAGTAATCAGTTGTTTCATTTTAAAAATATATATTACATATTCTTGATTTTATAAAACCTTTTTTACTTTGATATGAAATGTTTTTCCAAGTAAGTAACTGAATAGAGGTGAATTTATTTCGTAATCAAAATTTAGTTAAATTTTTTTAAATTAAGTCCCACAATTAAAAAAAGATTTCACCTTGTTAATAAAAATAGTTATCTATTTTTAGATAGATCATATATTAGATTTATCAAATCCAATTTAGTACTTAGTTAAAATAATATTATAAATTATATTATCCTTTGAAATAAATTTACTCATACTATTCCTTATATAAACAGTAGTTAAGACTAACTATCCATGTATAGGTTATATTAATAGTTTAAAAAAATAAATTTAATGATTTTAAATTATTAAAAAAACTAAAAACAAAGGGGAATAAACCAGGTACTTAGTATCAAGCTGAGACCTAACCTATTCTACATGGAAATCACTTTCTCCTAAGTAAATTATTTAACAATAGTCTTTTCCACAACTTGGTATGGGTATAATTGAAAAATCTCACAAGACCATTAAAATAAAATCCTATTTCATAGTTATAAGTGGGAAGAAAATAAACTAATACCCTATATAGACCTATTCAAAAGTAACTATGGGTATTTAATTTAAAAAATATATCGGAGAATATTGAGTATTCCCAAGTTCTGGAAGAGTTACTGTGTGTAAATATATAGAGAAAAAACAAATATCTTGAATGGTTCAAAAAAATAAATAGAGATAAATAAATGAAGCACTTATTAATATGCCAATCTCTATATTTTCTTTAGGTATCATGTTTGGCTTGGTAAGGATCTCAAAATGATTCTCAATATGTTGAATGAAAAAAATACAATGCAATGTTATACTTTTTTCTATTGGAAAGGATATTTATATTTAGCCATTTCAACTCCTTTATAATTAATTCAATAGGTTTTCATTGCGTATGTTCCCAAGTGATGATCCTTATATTATTAATTTATTCTGCCACACGTGATCACCCACACATGATGGAGTCTTAGGAAAAATATTAATCACTTCATGAACCCATTGAAGAATAATGATCTAGATCTTCTAGATCCCCATACTGATTGTAGATTTGTATTTAATGAATCCCTACAATGGTTAAGATAAATAATCACAAAATAACCATATGAATTAATAGATTAATATAACTATTAATAGAATTTAATTAAAATAAATCAAATAGTCAATGGTGGGACTTATGAAGGTAGATCATCAATCTGTGACTCATTACATGAATTGAGATATGTCGATAGTGAGTCATTCTAGAAGTGTCTCAAGTCATGTGGTCAGTTGGTCTATCGGGGACTCATGTCTAGTGGTGAATCAATTCATTCAATTATTCATTTGAACTATGTTTGACTCCATCTACTGATAGGTATTTTCCGATAGTATGTCTAGTTTGATGATAAGTCATTTGGGTAGTGACTCATGTTAGGCAGTGGCTAATGTCTGGTAGTGAGTTATTTTACCTAACGGTGAACTAATATCATTGTAACTTATTTCTAAGGGAAATTAGTTTTACAATTAACTCATGTATTGTTGTGATTCAATTCTACTAGTGATTCATTTGAACTAATATTTATTCAAGCTATTGGAAATTCATGCCTGGTGGTATGTTATGTCTGACAGTAAGTCATTTTGCTGGTGACTCATTCTAACCCTTAGCAGAATTTAATAAATTTACATACAAAATAATTTTTTTTCATAAAATAGTAATCACATAATATAATTAACAAACATGATTTTAGATAATTAGAATAAGGTGGTCACAAAACATAAAGTAAACTCCAAGGATTAAAATCCCAGTTTGAGAAGAAATCAATGATAATAAAACTTCTTTAACATTAAGATTTCCCATGAATGGGTCACACCACTATAAAGGGGGGTTGATTTAGTTGTATATATTTTATAATTTATCTTTCATAAATAAACCTCTATGACTTGGTGGAGTCTGATAAACTCACATAAAATTTAATAATCTTACCCAAATACAACAATATTTAAAAAACACATGGGCAAAAAGATTTTTTCAAGGTTCACCACATGGGTGGTGACTAAGTCTATGTTGATATCAATAATGTTTATAATTACAATGGGAATCTATCACAATTATCCCAATAGTGTTTTTAAACACATATAATATCTCACTATATTATATTGAGTCCCACTATTTCAAATAGAAATTTAAAACTAGGAGAGTAAGATAACCTCTAGTCCTAGGATTTTTTTGAAAGCGATAATGATCTTACTCATGATCCTTAAAAATAAATAATATTAGAATTTCCTTATCTCTATAGGAACAAACTATAGTGATGATCAATGATGAATTTTGAATTTTCATTTACGATTCATTCTTAGAGTGATTCAAAATCTTAATTCCCAATCTCAAATCACTAAATTTGCATGTTCCAAAATTCATATGTTTTCCATCTGAAATAAAAAATATGATCACTATTCATCTCCTCTAGTCATATTTATTGGGTTTTGACTTTATTTCTACAAATCATTCGATTCTAAAAAATCAATAATTATTGAAATTAAAAATATAAGGTATCAACACTATTCTAATTTAATCCTTAAAAAAATTTACAACACAATATTCTCAACACATTGCCTAAAAAATATTCATTTTATTTTTTCCTTGGATCATTGTATCCAATTAAAGAAAATATAATTAATTTCTGTGTTTATCCAATAAAATTCCAAATAATTTTCTTGTCCTCAATCTCAAAAAATGCAATAGATTAATGAATATGTATATATATATTAATTTATAATTTTCCACGGATCATTCTACCATAAGGTTGTGTGTTATTTATTGAAAATATAGATTAATGATTTTTAATATATTTATTATAATTATAATAGACTTATTTTTGGGAATTATTGGAATTTTTGAATATTTATTATATGTCAAACATGATGTATTTAAATGGTTTTTTATTTTTATGGATAGATATATACCTTTATATGCAATTGAATAAAATTGAAGAATTTATGGAGGGTTGAATGGATTTTCATGATGATGAATAGTATTTTATGAATTAAGATATGGTAGAGTATTATCATTGAATCCATTAAGCATATGATAATACAAGACATTCATAAAAGTGTTTCTATGAACATTTTGTAGTTAATAGAAACATTTTCTAGTGTTCAACATATTGTTTTGTGAAAAATTGGGGCATGAGATGTGATGTTCATTGGGGATAATTATGGAAGTATAAAAGTGATTAAATATAAATTCATAGGTATAAAATACATACACTGATGTAGAATTGGAGGCAATTTCATGGTGTTTGACTAATATAATTCTATTTTCACTAAAATGTCTTTGATGGTGAAGCCACCATCCCTGTGTATGATTTAGTATAAATGTCCTGCATTGATCTATAACCAAAATCTAATTATTTTGTAGAGGGTATATATTTAATAAATTATAGGAAATCTTGGGTTTTTTCTATTTTAAGTTTCTAAATAGATTTACAATATTAAGTTAACTTACTTCATTACAAGTTGGTTGAATAGATTTCATCACCCCAAGGAAATTTTATACACCACAAAGTAATATTAATATCATATTCGGTTATTCTAGAAAATCAAGAATCCTCACACTGAAATTTAGAGTCTACACTGAAATCCATTCTGTAGATTGAGAATAAATTATATAAACCAACTGAATATTCCATCGAAAATTGTTTCATTCTATAAGTATTTAAATGTTTTATATTTTAGTTTATGTGATGGAATAGATTTATCAATAGATTTTTGTTGTTATTTTATCATCATAAAACTACCGTTAAAAATTCAAATAGTTGAGTTTAAATGTAAAAAGATCAAATGGATAAATCCTATCTGGGAGACGGTTTTTGTTAATTATAAATTGAAATTTAAAATGAAAAATTGACAAAATTATCTATAATTATGATGATTTAATGTGAAAAATTGAGTTATATATAATAGAGAAAATATATAGGTGATATCTGAAGAAAATTGGGATTTTGTGTTCCAAGGGAAGAAAAAAAAAATTAGGTTTGAAACATTGGGCATTAATTCCATATTAGATTCAAATAAATAAATATTCTGCTGGAAGGAATTTCAATAAAGATGTGGTTTTTATGTGTAGGATATTTTTATCACATTTGAAGATTGGATATAAATTTTCAATGACAAGTTAATGAAAACAAAGTTTCAAATAGAGGATTATTTTTTATATCATTGATGATGGTTATGAAGATAATTTCTATCGTGAAATTTTCATTACGGAATCCCAATAGTTAATTAGAATTATCTTAAAGATTGGTGTCTAGAAATATTAAATAATCAAAGACTCAACTCAACATACAATGAGTTTTTCATAATTTTAAGATAATTGGATGTAGAATTTGGAATTCACATAATCATTAACTTCGTGAGAATATGATGCATGGTGAAAAACTATTTTTGATGGGACCTTATGGTTCATAAACTGAGAATTAAAATATATTTCTTTAAATTGATACCTTCACCAAAACATTGCATTGAGGTAAAAAGTAGTTTCCCTTAGTAAGTAGTGTTTTATCCCTAAACCATAGACTAATAATGAGACATGGTAGGAAGTGAGTTCATCCATAAATCCTATATATGTTTTGATCCTTGGATTGTAGTAACTTAGCTAGATATTGTATCCAAAAAAACATTGTGTTATATTATATCCCCGGTACACCAATTCAAAAGTGAGTTCATATGCATTGGAGTGTCATTTTGTAGGTTAACTATGTAAATTCATTATGTTCCTTCAATTTTAATTTATTTATCAATGTAGTTTTGCGTGATGAGTAACTCAAAGGTTAAATATTGTTCCTTCCAATGAAGGAAGAATATCCTAAAGAAGTGAGAAAAAAAGAGGGAAATTATAAAAAGGTGTTTAATTTTGATAAACTATAATCCTCCCTATTTGATGTTTTTGGTCCCTTATAAAATTTTTCGTAAACATAGAGCAATGATCTTATCGTTTATCCATTTTTTAAACATTCACAAATCTGGCATTGAATTCATAATTATGTTTTAATAAATGTTTTTCTATTTTAAGGATAATTTATAATAAATAATTTTTATAGTTATAATATAATGGAATCCCAAATTTTATTTAACATTAAAATGATATATAAGTTATATAATTTTGTATATGTATGGTAAAATGTTACACATGATTAGTGGTTTCTTACGCATTGGATTAATATATGTATGCGTCATATAATGTTAAATATTTTTTCAAATTATACTAATCACTATAGTGAATATGTTATTCATACCTATAAATATATTACACATTATATTTTGATACTAAAACATTTTGTAAGGATTTACCATTGTCAATATTTGGAAGGCTCTATGAATGATCATCCACATACATTCAAATATCTTATATATTTATGTAAAAAATTTAATTTATAATATCATTATGATTTTACTTTAATATCATATTTAGAAAAATATCATATTCATTCCTTTCCATAAACAATTCTCATCATGAAACACAACTAAATTCTAATCCATCATCCTTATAAGATCATAAACATCACTATGACATACAATAACTTCTCAATTACTTTATTCAAAGGAAGAATATAAAATATTACATATCATTAAAATTAATTATCTAAATTGAGTTCTTCAACACCTAGATGATAATTTCTAATTTCTATATAATATCACACACATATGATTAGATCCCAAAATAGTGCCAATTTTTAGCCTCAATCATAGAATTCAAAAACATATTCAAGTCAGCGTATATAACATTTTCAATACTTCTAAAAAAATCACCAACAACTTTAAAAAATTATCAAACATTTAAATACATTCATAGAAAAATTCATTGTTTTAATTCATTGTAACAAAAAATAAACCATACCTTCAACAATTACTAGGGTTATTCAATATTTACATTTTAATTTATTGTAATCTCTGAAAAACTAAACTAATTAACATTAAATCACATCCTTTCCCAGAGATAAGTTTTTTAAAACTGAACTGTTGGATAAATAAATATTTTTAAGAGAACTGTATCCCATAGTGAAATTAAATATTTAGATGATGTGACATAAATTATATCCCCTAAAATTATACAATCATTTATCATTCCTCTACATTTTTATAATGACCATAGCTCTAGATTTTAAAAATATAAGTAAATATTAGTTTGTATCGAAACCATTGAAATAAATAAAATGGACACTAGGGGTTTTCCCACATAGGCTCAAGTGGGGGAGAATAAATGAAAATTAAGATTCATCCTTAAATAAAAAAATATATAAATGGGAATATATATTCTAAACATGTTACTAACTAAAATATTTATAGGGATATAATTTAATGTTGCATCCCCATTACACATTATCTCCTTATTGAAATAACATTTTATATAAATATTTTTTCTTTTGTAATGATAGATGTAATTATTTTAATGATCAATGGAACATTTATTATCTCATGGAATCCTAAATAGATTCCCATAATCTTCTTTCATGTCTTATTAGAACACATTCCATAAAATTATTTTTATATAAGAATGTGTTGTAAAAAATTAATCTATAATTGATCAAAATTTTAGTAGAATCTGTTTTTTTATTTTCTAGCACAAAAAAATTAACCAACATATAATTTTCCACATGAAATATATTTTCTACAATTGAAATCTCTCAGTAAATTAGAATTATTAAATCTTAGAATATTTATGTCATGAGTTATTATATATATAAAACAATAGTTTAATGTTATTTTTATATACTTAAGAATTATTTTACCATCCATTATGTGTTACTCTGTTGGATAATATTAATATTATTCATGTGAATGCTTTCATACATACTAATTTTTCTTTTTGTTCTATGTCAAAAAAATAATATAATGATCATCTTGAAAAACAATTGTATAATTTTTTTTCATTATCTCAGTGCAATTTCATACTAATAATTATAAGCGTTGAAAATTTATTGTAATTTCCTATACCAAATTCATCTAAAAACTCTTTTGAAATTATTTAATGGGATAATAAAACACAATTATATCTCTATGTTTCCAATAATCCAATAATGTATCTTATCTCTCCCATTATTAAAAATTCAATATTCATCTTCAACATCTTTTCAAATTCTAAACAACCGTTAAACATATCACTTAGATAAATATTTCTTCAACACAAACTATGATAATAATAGTACTGATACTCATATCATAAAAATAATTATTATAATTTTTCCTTTGGATAATTTCAGTTGTATTTACAACCAATATATTTTGGTGTACTAGGATATTTTGGTATATTTTAACACATACACGGTTTTCTTCAATTAAAAAGACATTATTCTATCACTATCATGTATAAAGATTTTAGGTATCTCAATAAAAGTTTATTCTTTAATGTCTCTATTTATAAATGTGAAATTCAGACCCATTTGTTATAATTTCTAATGAATTTTATCTAGAATATGAAGAAAATTATGATTCCATCGGGTCTTCAAATAGGTGAAAGTGATTCTTTAATATCCATTCATTTCACCAAAGGATAGTATCTCCATTGAAATTTTGACTTGTTTTACAATACCTTACCATTTTCATTAAGTTTATTTGTTAATAATCACATGGTAGTTATAATATATTACTTTTATAATCATTAAAGGAGTCTTGTGTTTAATTCATATCAATATAATCTACCAATACATTTTTTTAATTAATACACTCCACATTATCAATGTACACATTCCTTATTTGTGGATATACTTGTTAAATAAGGTATTTTTTATTTTTTAAGTCTCAATCTTCTTATATTCTTCATTAGAGACTTCTAACTTGTAATTATATTTTATAGTTCTCTATGATTCTACAATATTTGACGTTTAAATATCAAATATACTATATCTTTATCATCATTGCTGGTTTTATATATGTCAAAATCAACCACCTTTTGTTTATTTTTTTTCTTCAATTCATTTCTTTACCTAAAATATAGAAACATTATACTTTAGAATATAAAAATTTCCACCATTTTCTACATCAAATTTGGTTTTATTTTCAAAAATATTAATATCATAATAAAACAATAATTTTTAAATCCTTTTATTTAGATTATATATATTTTCCCATAAGATAAGTATCTCATAATGATCTCTTATTTATATTTATCATTGATATTTTTTGATGAATTTTAGTCTCTAATCATAATGAAACATGAACTACTAAACACATAGAATTAATTTACTATTCTATTCTTCTTATACTATATTTTATATAGAGTCTTGTAGGATATTTGAATTAGAATATATCTATTATTAATGTAAAAGGTTATGCATATTTCATCCCTCTAGATGAATTTTTAGAGTTTCAATTTTTTAAGCATGAGTTTTCTGATTTCAATCAAACTTTTATCCTTTGTTTTTATTTTTAAATTTTAATGGACTAAAAGGTTCGCCCTATTGATTTTACCATTATTTCAATATATAATTAAAAATATATAATAGTGAACTCATATCCGTTATAAAATATCATCCTTTTGAAATCTACTCTAAACTATTTTTAAATTTTTCTTTTAAAAATTTTGAACATTAATATTGTATTTTACTTTTCCTTCAGGAACATAGCATTGGTCATCTGGGTGTTGTCATCAATAAATGTGATAAATGTAAGAACATGTGGACTGAATTTAAAATATTCTTATGTGTTTAACATACCATATTTCTTTTTTAACAAATATCACATTTAAAAAATCTATATACCTTAAAATTTGTGTAAATATGTAACCAAATAATTTGATAAGATTATACACAAATATGCTTTTCCAATATGGAGAAGTATTCCGGGTAACAACTTGTTTTGATCTTTAAAACCCATAATACATGAGTTTCATGGATCAATAATATAAAATAGGATACCACTTGTTCTTCATTCCATTATGATAATTATTAAATCTTTTGATCACTTGATTATATATCAACATTAATTTAGAATAAAATAATTTTAATCACACAATACTGGATAACACTCAAATAAATTTGTTTAACCCCATTAACAATGATAACACCACTGTATTTTAGCTTCTATGATTAAATCTGAGAAGAAAAAAATCCTCTAAATTATAGAGATCTCTCATTTTAAAAATTAAAATATCCTCTATCGTGATTTTTAATGTTCATTAATACATTTATATCACTAATCATATGAGAGGAACAACCACTATAAGGAATCCATGGATTATTTTCTTATAGTATTTTAAAGTAACATGAATAATTTTTAGTATTTAAACATTTAATTTTTGGTTTTCCTTTCCCTTTTCACTATAACAAATAGTTTTGGATGATTAGTTATTAAATTTTCATCACAAATAAAATATCGGTCACACATTCTTCATGTTTATTCCATGAAATAAATTTTTCTATGTAGATAGACTTGATGAAATTTTAGACCTATATTTTCTATATTAGGAATTAAGTCTCACATTAAAATATCCTCTTCCTTTCTTATCATTTTTTCTCCTCTTTATTTCATGTATACTCTAAGGAAATTATATGTTTTACCAGTATAAAGTTTTTTTATTCCCAAAAATATAGAAACACTAATATAAACTCTTTAATTTTGATCATCTGTTATAATCTTCATGTTATACAGAAAAATATTATTACCCCACCTATAATATTTAAAAAAAATTCTTGTGAAGGTATATTAACATGAAATAGTCACTTATTTTTTTACATAGAATCTTATTTTTCACAAAAATTCTAGGCCAAAATTTTTCCATATTTTGAATCGGTATCTACACTGTATGAATTAATAGACCTATTCTCAGATTTAGTATGGGAATATTTTATTTTAAATTTGAGAAAACATTCCCTATAGTTTTAAATTATTAATAATGAACATTCACTATAGTATTAAAATTATATCTAATCTTATTTATAATATTTTCATCTTTTAGGCATTTTGAAAATGTATTATTTTTCTATTATTATTTTGTATAATTTTTCTATAATGTTCTTTCACTATTTTATCTTCCTCAAAACATTTATCTTGGTATTTTTAATCTCATAAATGTAAATATCCTCCCTTATAACAATCCATTCCCTTCCTTAAATCTTATTTAACTTATATTTTTTTCGAAACATGATTCTATTCATGAATTTAATATTTTTCTCTAAACTTTTTTCTAGTTATGTCTTAAACATATGCACTACATAAGTTTCTTAAACTATCTTTCATTCATGTATTGAGTTTTCTATAGTATTCATTTTATGATCCATGATTTTTTCTTATTTTTAGTAATTTTTTCTCCATATAGATACTAAAAGAGGACTAACCTTCCTATTCAATTATCAACATAATCATTTTTTCCTTCTTGGAAAAATATTATTTTTCTCAGTATTTTTTGGGGATTTATTGGAAATTTTACCCCATATCATTATCAAAATTATTTATTCTTACTCATTATCATCATATTCACCACCTTCTTTCCCAAAAAAATTAATTTTTAAAATCCCAAACACTATCACACATGGAACTTTTAATTAGAAGTATACCCTTATTCTTAACAAATCAATTTTAATGTTATTTATGATATGAACCATAATACTCTTATATTATTCATCATTTTATTCCTTGTACTTAGATTTATTTTAATATAAATTTAAAGGATTCTAATTTTTAAAATCCTTCCATAGTAATTCTGAGGTGTTTGGTGGTTCATGAGAGATTTAGTAATTCTATAAATTTATTTTTAAATTTTTTTAAAAATTATTAATGTAATATTATATATTTAAATATATTTTGGAAAAATGTTTTTGATGTTTTAAACTAATTAAATTAAATTATAAATCAATTTATAATTTTTAAATTAATGATAGATCTAATTTATAAAACTTTTTATGTTTATTTAAGTGAATTGTTTTAGAAATTTTCGCAAACCATTATTAATTACATATTTACTTGAGTAAGGGTAGGTTAAAAGATTCATAAAGGTAAAACCAAGGGGTTTTTTTGAATATCTTCTACATGGATGGATGAGGTTGATAATTAATAAGGTTCATGTATAAGGGTGGGTTTAATCTCATGTGTGGGTATATTTAATCATTATGTGTGGGTATTTCTTCCTCAAGTATAGTAACTAAATTTTTTGTGGCTCGTATAAAGGTAAAAACTAGTACTTGGAATAATTTATATCATTTTGGAAATTCTCACATTTGGGTGTTGTGATTATTGTGTAAAGGTAATTGTTAATGTATGGGTAAATTTTTTAGCCTTATTTAGTGCTTATTTTCATGTAACGGAGTCATTATATACCTGAAATTCATAATTACTCTTCTAAAATTATCTAAAAAATATTTTCTTATTAAATAGAAAGTATGTAATAAATTAAAATCATGTTTTTATAAATTTTTTGAAAATTATTCGATATGATATTGCCTTTATTTATTTTTAGATATTTCAAAAATTTATATGAGGTAAATTAAATGGAAAAATATTAATAAGAATTGAATGAAAATATCATAGATAAATATTTTGTGAAAATATGAGATTGTATTTTTAATGTTAATAAAAAATATCCATTATAGTTTTAATTTCATTAGTTATTATTAAATAATGGGTGATCTAAAATAATTTATTCATGGTCTTTGATCAATCCTTGATTAGTTTTGTTGGATCTGAATCTACGGATTACACACAAGAGGGGGGGGGTGAATTGTGTCTTTTCAAAATTATTATAATCTCTTCAATTTAGACAAATTATGTCCACGATGATTTTGCTCGATTAAATATGAAGCGGAAAAAGTAAAAGCATGAACACACGGATGTATAGTGGTTCGGGGAACAGAAGGCCCCTAGTCCACTCCACCAACGCTCAAATCCACGAGCTTGGCGATTTTCACTATCTGGTCCTCGTTTCCACAGACCTGTCCACAACTGAGTACAGGCAGTTGACACCTTTACAAGATTCAGGCACACACAGCCTTCCTGGTTCAAACACGAACCCACACAGCTTAGAACGAGAAGCTGATCACTCAAAAATAAAAAGAGTTTCGATAAAGAAAACACTTCTCCAGTTGTTCTTCACAATTGCAACAGAATGCAATTGACAGTAGATAGATCGTTGTCTTCAGAAAATAAAGATCTGTAATCAAAACAGTTCTGAGTCGATCCAGTTGCAATAGATATTACCAGAAACTTCACAACTTCAGCAGCAATAGATTCACAACAGATAGTCGATGTAGAACACGTGAATCTGCTATCAAGATCTTCCTTCGGTAATAAAGGTTTTACACTTCTTCTCGATCACCAGAAAAGAACGCCTTTTCACAGTCTCTGTTTCTTGCTCGTTAAAAGATCAATCTATATATTTCACACACTTTCCTGTGTATATATATATATCCGAAGTTTCCAAGATAGAACATATATATTCAAATCTGAGAAAATCTTCCTCATAAATAGATCCATAAAAAATCTCTTTTAGATTCGCGATATTAAATGAAATAACAGAGCCGTTGTAACTCCCCTGAGGAATCGGCATAAAAAGCTCCGTTTAAATCAATCAGTAATCCGTTGTAAATCGTCTTTGATTCAGTCAAAGTCGTACTTAAGAATCGGCTCGAAATCCGCCTAATAATCCGCTTGTTTGACCAATGCAAAAGGAAATATCGTCTGTCAAAAATATCCCGACGCCAAACGTAGGGTTGATGACGTGGCTCCAAACGTAGGGTTCACAAACGTAAGGTTGAACATACATACTTTCTCTTCAGCATTCAAACGTAGGGTTGATCATCCATACTTTGTCTCGCTTCAACTCTTCATAGAACGTACGGTTGATTATAAAAGTAAGATTGATGATCCATACTTTTGAGAAACAAACTCAACACTGAAAACTAACGTACGGTTTCTCTTCCATACTTGTCCAACAACGAAAACGTAAGGTTCCTTCCAAACGTAATGTTCTTCTTCAATATTTTTCAACAACGTAAGGTTCATTAACCATACGTTTCAAAATAACATAAGGTTCATTAACCATACGTTTCTTTTAACATAAAAAGTAAACTTTTCATCCATACGTTACGTTCATCAACGTAGGGTATGAACAGTGATTCCAGTACGCGCTAAAATTGATCTCGCGCTACAGTGATTCCAGAACGCGCTAAAATTGATCTCGCGCTACAGTGATTCCAGAACACGCTAAAATTGATCTCGGAATAAATGAAGTATGAAATCTCGTTATATGAAATAAATAAATAAAATAAATTCCTGCAAAATACTCAACGAAATAATTAGTAAATAATTAAGGGTATTTGTGAGCATCAAAATCATCATAAAGAGACAGAGTATTATTTAAAATAATCTCCCCCTTTAAAAACATTATTTTGAATTGTTTGAAAACAATACATTGCTCAACAATCTCCCCCTTTTTGATGATCACAAAACCCATAAAATAATAGAACTAATTTAATTGCAATCTTTATTGAAAAATTAGTTTTATAAAATTTTAGAATTCTGAAAGGATTAAAACAATATTTAACTATAATAAAATTTCTCCCCCATAAAAATAAATTTTCAGCTAAAAAATAAATGTCTTCTCCCATATATCCAAATTTCTTCATAGGAAACAAATGAATTTAAATGTTGTGTTTATCCAAATTCTCCCCCTTTTTGTGATATCAAAAAGAATGAAAAATTACGGATTTGAACACATTCAATATTGCACTGAACTATAAGTAAATGCTATAATCAACTGTATATGAATAAGTGAATTTGTTATACTGGCTAACTTAGTCATAAATCAATAAATAACAACAAAACAAAAAAGAAATCAGAAAAGAATTTTCATTCACAAGCTGTTATATATATAAACGATTGTGATATACAGAGGAATCAAGGTTCATGGATAAGACAGGGAAAAAGGTGTCTATCTCCTTTGAATCACGGTCTTGATCTCTGTAAACTGTTCTCTGAGCCTCTTCATCATCCCATCTCCTAACTTGATGATAAGATCTTTGTTCTCTTGAGTCATATGAATATCTTCAATCAAATTAACTCTAAAAAACTCATGCATCCTTTCTTCTTTTTCAACAAAAAGAGCCAGTTTCTCTGATAACTGATTCATAAGAATCCTAATCGGTTGCTCTCCAGATGTCAACTGATCCACTAAAAATTTCTGATTATCCAGCAAAACTGACAAAGGGGCACTATTACACTGAAGATCGTGTAATCTGTCACTCATATTGCTTAGTGCTCCTGTAATTGCTTGAAATCTCCGAATCAAATCAGGTGAAGAACCTGATCCACTCACAGCATTGTTTGCAACAGACTCAAATTTATTCTCCATGTAAATCTTCATCTCAGACAAATCATCTTTCTTTACCATCTCTGATTTTAACTGATCAACAGCATGCAACATATCAGTCTTAAACAAATCTACTTCCTGTCTTGAAACAGTACATTCTTTCAGCTTCTGAAACTTCAACTGCTCTAAGTTCAGAGAATTTCTGAGACTATCATTCTCAGATTCTAATTGAGAGATACGCTTGTACAACTCAACAACTTCTTCTTTTCTCAAATCAGGGGCACCCTGTGCTCTATTCTCATGTCCAGAAATAGGTTGATGAGGCAGGGCAAGTGGTAAAGAATCTACATCTGACTGTTCTTTGTCCTTGTCCTGACAAGGTTGATCCACTGAACTAGCTTTTGAAGCCTGAAACTCTTCCACTGAAAAATCTTCCTGAAGTACTTTTGTATTAGCTTCAGAAGTATGTTCATCACGAACAGTAGTCTCTCTGACTTCTACTTAATGGTCAAGAACAATATTTTCATGTAAATCTTGAGGTCGGGCCACTTCTTCACCAGGCACTGCCTCCATAGGTTGTTCTTGTTGTATTACATTTTCAACAGCCACAGCAGCAGATTGAGGTTCTTTTTGGATTTCCGGTTGAGCTGCTGGTTCCTCTATCGGTGCAGTCTGCTCCACAACAGCTTCTCTCACAAATGAATAAGAAATTACCGGTTCAGAGGATTTCAAGGCAGGAGAGATAATTTCTTCATCAATTGATCTCTTCCTTCTAGATTGAAGTCCTTCTTGACTTCTCTCTTCCTCAACTTCCTCCATATCAAAGCGAATTCTCCTTGCCACTGTACTAACCCTTGATTCTGCTTGTCCCTCCTTGGACTTAGCCGGTTGAGCCTAAGCACTCTCCGAGTCTTCCTCAGCTCCAACAGGTAAGAGTTTTCCTTTAATTGTGCTCCAGAAGTATCCTACTTTCCTCAAAGTTCCAGCATTAAAAACATTACTGTGGTGACATTTCACCCCAGCATCTACCAATCTGATCATTCCTCTTTTAAACAAAAACAAAGAAATGAACCTTCCATAAGGGAAAAAGGTCATTCTTGCTTCACTCTGACAACAGTATCTCAGATATCTTATCATAAACCGAGGAAAATTAAACTTAATATCACACATCAGAAGATACATTATGTACATGTCAGGGTATAGGATTTTCTCCATCTCAGCCATCCTTGGTGCTAAACCAGTCTGAACAAATTTTACCAAGATTTTCTGATCGGGCTCCAAATCTTTAATAAACATTTTCTTTATCACTCTGGTTCCAAACAGAAAAGACATAATGTCTTCAGACTTATGTACAGAATCTCCAATATTCCGTAAATCGAAATGAAAAACTCCTTCATGAGGGCAGTTAAGAATTTGACTTATCTCTACAGATGATATGGAAAAGTCCTTATCCTCTATTTGAGCCAACAAACTATCCTCCGTATCTCCAAGGCTAAACTGAACAGTTCTAAAGAAATGTCTCATTTCTGCCTCATATAGAAACTCAGAATTTTCACTATTAAAAGCTTGCTCAAGGCTTTGAAACGACAACACTTGCTTCAACAGTAAATTAGTTTCAAACAGCCATTCTAAATCGATGACTTTACCTTGCAGTATTTTCCGACCAACTACTTTAGGTTTCTTTGCAGCACTGCTCTCAGCTTCATCTGGACGCTTAGTCTTTGCCATTTCAACAACGATTTCTGAAGGTTCGTAAGTTTAGGGTTTGAAGATTCAGAAAGGGTTTTGGAGCAGATGTGCGGTTCTAGGTTTTCGAAAGGGTTTCCGAAAAAGGTGAAACAGTTTAGAAGGTGAAACGGTTCTGACAGCCTTGATTCCCGTGTAATCACTAATCATTACTTTTATTTAAAACAAAATAAAATTACTTATAGCGGGAAACAAAAAATTAAACAGAATTCGAAAACAGAATAAGATAAAAAAAACTATTTAAAATTAAATAAACCTAACTCCCCCTTAATAAATTCAAACCTTGCCGTGGGAAGTGGTTTAGTAAAAATATTTGCTAATTGATTTTCTGTATTTACAAATTCTAAAAATATATCCTTTTTAAACACATGATCTCTTAAAAAGTGATGTCTTATATCAATGTGCTTAGTTCTAGAATGACTAATAGGATTTTTTGAAATATTAATTGCACTAGTATTATCACATAAAATAGGCGTATTATTGAAATTTAATCCAAAGTCCATAAGAGTGTTTTTCATCCACAACACCTGTGCACAGCAACTACCTGCAGACACATATTCTGCCTCGGCTGTTGACAGGGCAACTGAGTGTTGTTTCTTACTAGACCATGATACTAAAGACTTTCCTAAAAAGTGACATGTTCCTGAAGTACTCTTCCTATCTAATCTACAGCTTCCAAAGTCAGCATCTGAATATGAAATTAAATTAAAATTAGAGGTTTTTGGATAAAGCAGAGATTGATAAATAGTACCTTTTAAATATCTAAAAATTCGTTTAACAGCAGTTAAATGGGATTCTTTTGGATTTGATTGAAATCGAGCACAAAGACATACTGAATACATTATATCTGGTCTACTAGCAGTAAGATATAACAAACTACCAATCATACCTCTATATAACTTGTTGTCCACTGATTTTCCAGTTTCATCCAAATCAAGTTTTATATTAGTACACATAGGAGTTGTAAATGTCTTGCTGTTTTCAAGTCCAAATTTCTTAAGTAAATCAGTAATGTATTTTCATTGATTTAAAACTTTTCCAAAATCTTTTTGAAATATTTGAAGACCCAAAAAGAAATTTAATTCTCCCATCATACTCATTTCAAATTCTTTTTTCATTAATTCTGAAAATTCATGACAAAGAATTTTATTGGTCGATCCGAAAATTACATCATCAACATAAATTTGAACCAACAAAACATTATTTTTCACAATTTTCTTAAAGAGTGTTGGATCTGCTAGTCCAACAGTAAAATCATTTTTCAAAAGAAAAGAACTTAGTCTTTCATACCAAGCTCTAGGTGCTTGTTTAAGGCCATAAAGAGCTTTAGTAAGTTTGAAAACAGAATCTGATTTTTGAGAATTTTCAAAACCAGGAGGTTGCTCAACATAAACTTCCTCCATTAAATAACCATTTAAAAAGGCAGATTTAACATCCATCTGAAATAATTTAAAATTCATATAAGATGCATAGGCTAAAAGGATTCTAATGGCTTCTAACCTGGCTACAGGTGCAAAGGTCTCATCATAATCTATTCCTTCTTCTTGATTATATCCTTTAGCTACTAATCTTGCTTTATTTCTAGTTATTATCCCTTGATCATCCTGTTTATTCCTAAAGACCCATTTAGTTCCTATTACTGGATAATCATGTGGTCTTTCAACTAATTCCCAAACCTTATTTCTCTTGAACCGGTTCAATTCATCCTGCATTGCTATTACCCAGCTCTCATCATCTAAGGCTTCTTCTATGGTCTTAGGTTCTTGTTGGGATAGGAAAGCAGAGAATTCAACTATGTTTCCAAAGTTTCTTCTAGTTTGAATACCAGTCTCTAAGTCACCTATCACAGATTCTAAAGGGTGATTCTTTAAGGTTCTAGACTGTCTAGGCATTATATTCAAAGGTTCTTCAGTATCATGTTCTTCTGAACTGGACTGAATTTCTTTTATATCATTTTCAAAATCATTCTTTAAATTCTCAAGTCTCATGTTTTCATTAGAATCAGGTTCATCTATTTGTTCTATCCTTTTCTCAAAAGGATCAGATTAATCAAATTTCACATGAACTGATTCTTCAACAATCCTTGACTTTTTATTATAGACTCTATAAGCTTTGGAGGTTGCAGAATATCCTAAGAAAATACCTTTATCAGATTTTGGATCAAATTTACCAAGATTATCTTTGGTATTCAAGATGTAAACCTTGCATCCAAAAACTTTAAAGTAATTTACTTTAGGTTTTCTGTTATTCCATAGTTCATAGGGTGTCTTTTTCAAAATAGGTCTTATTAAAATTCTATTCATTATATAACAAGCTGTATTAACAGCTTCTGCCCAGAAATATATGGGTAGGCTATATTCATTTAACATAGTTCTAGCCATTTCTTGAATAGTTCTATTTCTTCTTTCTACAATCCCATTTTGTTGAGGTGTTCTTGGAGCAGAGAAGGTGTGTTTAATACCCATGTTTGAGCAAAAGGAATTAAATTCCTGGTTCTCAAATTCTCCACCATGATCACTTCTCAATGAGATTATATTAAAACCTTTTTCATTTTGAATAGATTTACAAAAACCTTCAAATAAACTAAAAGCTTCACTTTTAAATTTCAAAAAGAAAATCCAAGTAAATCTAGAATAATCATCAACTAATACATAAACATATAATTTACCAGCTAAACATGCTACTCTTGAAGGTCCAAACAAATCCATATGGATAAGTTCTAGAGGTTTAGTTGTAGAAACTTTATTAACAGATTTGAATGATGATTTGTGTTGCTTGCCAAGCTGACATGCATCACAGAATCTGTCATTTTCAAATTTGAGACGAGGAAAATCAGAAACTAGATGTTTCTTAGATAATTTATGTAAAGCATATATATTGCAATGACCAAGTCTTCTATGCCAGATCCAGGATTCACTTATATTAGCAGTTAAGCAGTTTACTTGTTGTTTACACAAGGAATACAAATCCAAAGTATAAACATTATCAGTTCTGGGTGCTCTAAACTTAAACAGTTTATCTTTAGAAACAGTACAACTATTGTTAGTAAAATCAACAGTGTATCCATCATCACAGAGTTGAGAGATACTTATCAGATTGTGTTTTAACCCTTGTACATAAAGTACTTTGTTGATTGAGACTGTTTCTGGATCTCCAACTGTTCCAATACCAATAATCTTTCCTTTGGCATTGTCACCAAAGGTGACAAGTCCTCCTTCCTTTCGAGTAAGAGAAGAGAAATTAGCTGAAGTTCCACTCATGTGTCTTGAGCAGCCACTGTCCATATACCATATTTCTTTCTTTCTTTGGTGACCTGCTACCTGCAAAGACATTTAAACAAATTGCTTTGGTACCCATATTTTGTTGGGTCCAGGAGTGTTAGCAAGCAGTGATCTGGGTATCCAGATTTGCTTTGTTTTCTTAAAATTGATTGAATCATATAGATCGTTTGAAATATAAGCTTTCTTAATTCCACATATTTGAGGTTGTCTTAGAAAACAGTTTTTAGCTATATGACCTTTTGTTCCACAGAAGTTACAAATAACCTGTTTAGTGCTAGGAACAAAATAATATTTGTATAACTTAGGTTTTTCTCCTTTACTTCCAATTACAAACCTTTCCTTTTTAATTACAGTTTTTCCAAGTATCTCATTTAAGGTGTTTTCTCCTTTTGTAAAAACTAAAGCAGCCTTTTTATAAGATTCTACTTCATCCTGTAGAGTTTTTATTTTTGATTCAAAATTAATTTTATTTGAGTCAGCAGAGTTGTATTTGTCAATTAATTCCTTATGTTGTTTTAGCAAAGTATTTCTCTCATCTGAAATAGCTTTATGCAAGTTCTTTATAGATTTATATTTGTTAAATAATGAGTCATACCTTTCTTCAAGCATATTGCAGTAAGCTGCAAGTTTTTTATTTGAGAAGCTTGTTTCAGAGTTTGATTCATTATTTGAGTCAGAGGAGTAGTATGAGTGTACCTCATCAGTTTCAGCCATGAAACACATATTTTCTTTTAAATTGGCTTCCTCCTTCTCTGAGCTTGATTCAGAAGAATTACTTGAGTCTTCAGAAACACTCCAAGTAGCTTTCATAGCTTTCTTGTCTTTCTGCTCATAATCATCTCTTTTGAAGAATTTCTTCTTCTTTGCATCTTTCAATTTTGGGCAATCCGGTCTGATATGTCCCATCTTTTTGCATTCATAACATCTCACTTCCTTGCTATCCTTTTTGAAGGATTTCTTGAAGTCTTTCTTCTTACTATAGAACTTTCTGAATTTTCTGGCTAGCTGAGCCAGTTCTTCATCCGAATTTGAAGAATCAGAGCTTTCTGATTTAGCACTTACTTCTCTGTTCTTCATCTTTCTATCCTTTTGTTGAGAAGTCACTTTCAACGCAGTGTTTTCCCTTTTTATGTAGACTTTATGCTCATTTACCTCATCTTGCATTTCAGCCTCGTACATCATCAATGTACCAATCAGTTCTCTCATAGTTAGATCTTTAACAGAAGTTGATTGTCTGATTTCTGCAGAGATTCCATTCCATCGAGTAGGAAGTACTCTTAGTACCTTCAACGCTTGATCAGCCTGCTTGATTGGTTCTCCTAGAGCTGTTATATTATTGACAATTTCTGTCAATCTTCCATTCATCTGAGTGATGCTCTCTCCTTCAATCATTCTGAAAGTATCGAATTTTAACTTAGCAGTTGCATATCTCATCTGTCTTACATTATCTGTTCCTTCATAAGCAACAGCTATTGTTTGCCACATTTCATATGCAGTCGGGCATTTAGATACTCTGTTAAATTCATCTGGTCCTAGACCACAGATGATTGCATTCATAGCTTTTGAATTTATGTCATACTCAGCCTCTGTAGCAGCACTCCATGTATCGGGATTTTCAGGAATTTCATAGGGAGTCAGAATCTTTGAATAGACTTTGTAACCAAGATTTTTCAGATAAATAATCATACGTGATTTCCAGCAGCCATAATTATCTCCATTAAAGTAAGGTGCTCTGACCATTGACATTCCCTCTCTCATATCAGCCATGATACACTATGTATAATCTTTAAATACTTCTAGCTTGATAAGACTTTAAAAATAAGAAGCTCCTCCTCTGATACCAATTGTTGGATCTGAATCTACGGATTACACACAAGAGGGGGGGTGAATTGTGTCTTTTCAAAATTATTATAATCTCTTCAATTTAGACAAATTCTGTCCACGATGCTTTTGCTCGATTAAATATGCAGCGGAAAAAGTAAAAGCATGAACACACGGATGTATAGTGGTTCGGGGAACAGAAGGCCCCTAGTCCACTCCACCAACGCTCAAATCCACGAGCTTGGCGATTTTCACTATCTGGTCCTCGTTTCCACAGACCTGTCCACAACTGAGTACAGGCAGTTGACACCTTTACAAGATTCAGGCACACACAGCCTTCCTGGTTCAAACACGAACCCACACAGCTTAGAACGAGAAGCTGATCACTCAAAAATAAAAAGAGTTTCGATAAAGAAAACACTTCTCCAGTTGTTCTTCACAATTGCAATAGAATGCAATTGACAGTAGATAGATCGTTGTCTTCAGAAAATAAAGATCTGTAATCAAAACAGTTCTGAGTCGATCCAGTTGCAATAGATATTACCAGAAACTTCACAACTTCAGCAGCAATAGATTCACAACAGATAGTCGATGTAGAACACGTGAATCTGCTATCAAGATCTTCCTTCGGTAATAAAGGTTTTACACTTCTTCTCGATCACCAGAAAAGAACGCCTTTTCACAGTCTCTGTTTCTTGCTCGTTAAAAGATCAATCTATATATTTCACACACTTTCCTGTGTATATATATATATCCGAAGTTTCCAAGATAGAACATATATATTCAAATCTGAGAAAATCTTCCGCATAAATAGATCCATAAAAAATCTCTTTTAGATTCGCGATATTAAATGAAATAACAGAGCCGTTGTAACTCCCCTGAGGAATCGGCATAAAAAGTTCCGTTTAAATCAATCAGTAATCCGTTGTAAATCGTCTTTGATTCAGTCAAAGTCGTACTTAAGAATCGGCTCGAAATCCGCCTAATAATCCGCTTGTTTGACCAATGCAAAAGGAAATATCGTCTGTCAAAAATATCCCGACGCCAAACGTAGGGTTGATGACGTGGCTCCAAACGTAGGGTTCACAAACGTAAGGTTGAACATACATACTTTCTCTTCAGCATTCAAACGTAGGGTTGATCATCCATACTTTGTCTCGCTTCAACTCTTCAAAGAACGTACGGTTGATTATAAAAGTAAGATTGATGATCCATACTTTTGAGAAACAAACTCAACACTGAAAACTAACGTACGGTTTCTCTTCCATACTTGTCCAACAACGAAAACGTAAGGTTCCTTCCAAACGTAATGTTCTTCTTCAATATTTTTCAACAACGTAAGGTTCATTAACCATACGTTTCAAAATAACGTAAGGTTCATTAACCATACGTTTCTTTTAACATAAAAAGTAAACTTTTCATCCATACGTTACGTTCATCAACGTAGGGTATGAACAGTGATTCCAGTACGCGCTAAAATTGATCTCGCGCTACAGTGATTCCAGAACGCGCTGAAATTGATCTCGCGCTACAGTGATTCCAGAACACGCTAAAATTGATCTCGGAATAAATGAAGTATGAAATCTCGTTATATGAAATAAATAAATAAAATAAATTCCTGCAAAATACTCAACGAAATAATTAGTAAATAATTAAGGGTATTTGTGAGCATCAAAATCATCATAAAGAGACAGAGTATTATTTAAAATAATCTCCCCCTTTAAAAACATTATTTTGAATTGTTTGAAAACAATACATTGCTCAACAAGTTTGAGTCCGTCATGTGATTATATACCATCAATTATCCTCTCTCTTATTCCATTATTCTTGGTATTGTATCATGTAAATCTTTTTGAGGTAGGGAATCGTTGAATTATCATTTATTTATTTATAAGTGAGGTTTAATCATTTATCGTATTCTTTGGATAGATTATGGAATTAACCTAAAAATATAAGAATCTAGAGGTTAAAGGATGAGGAATATGATGATTGTGTGTAGTGATTTTACTATTTCATATTCTATGGAATCTCCTACATCAAAACATGGTTAATATATAACTTTTATTAATTCTAGTATTTAAATATAAGGCATGTAAAATGAACCATATTATTACTATTATTAATAAACTATAAATCACATATTATATTAAATTGTATTATTCTATAATAAATATACTATTCAACAGTGAGTGAAGTGATAAACATATAAATTTTATATTTTTTTAAGTAGATTTAAATCACATTACGTTTTATATATATTATTTTAAAGCTTTTAATTAGAAAATAATATAACCTTTTAATCTAAAAAATTTAAATAAGTTGTTATTATCATATATTGTAAATTAATTTTTTTAATCATTTATTATAGTAATTTTTTATAAAAGTGTAAAATAACAATCACATTTAGAATTATTTTTATTAATTCCAAGAACAGAATTTAAAATTATAATACTATTATCACATGTTCTTGTGTAAGTGTTTATTTTTTTATTATGAGAACTATTATATGTTTTTTAATTAATGAATTGAAATGTGATAATTTTCACATGTATAAATAATTGTTATTTTGTATTGGAGATTAAATAAAATGATGGGTTATATATTCCCTTTTTTCACATATTTTTTTTTCCTCATGATATTTACTAGATAGCGTGATATAAAAAAAAATTTGCATTACTAATCCTGGATTACTTACATAAGTTGGACATATAATGTAAAGTCAGATAATGTTATAATTTATATTAAATAGTTATTAGTAGAATGACTATAAATCTTATTTTAATTAATTAACAATGGATGTAACTTCTTATATTTTTTGTGTGGTTTTCTAGATATATTTAATCTAATTATAATATGATTATAAATGAAAAAAACCTATGAAAAATTAAATGGTTAATTCATTGTGGGAATTTAAATATATGTTTTCTAAATATAAGGGTTTTAGGTTAATTGAGTTTCCCTTTGTTTCCAAGAGTCTTGAATTCTTCGAAGTTATATCCTTAGATTCCCGTAAATTTGTGTGCATAAACTACAAATGAATTGAATGTACGTTCCTAGAATTTAGAACATTGGTGTGGTTAATTAATAACATTGTATGATTTGAATTATTTTTCAATGAATGGGCTACAAGCCGAGGCTTATATTAATGGTTTGTTGTATGTTGACCAATGTGATATGATCTTGAATCTATAATGATGGTAGATGTTGGGGATGGATGGAGATATTTTACTATAAAAATCGTGTAGTAATGAAATTGGTCCTTTATGATGAGTTTAATGTGGGACATACTTGTTAATTATTAATCTTTATTGATTCATGTTGATAGATGAATATTTATATTTCATTTATATAATTGGATTCAAAATTTTGGATACAATTTTATTATATGAATGACTAGTGAATATTTAATGTTTTAGCTTAAGTAGAGACCTAGAGTACGGGAATAATTAATGAAGTAACAAATGAATTTAATTAAATAGACATCGATGGCTTGTAATGTTTTTATATGATTAATTTCCAGATAATATAATAAAAATTTCTATAGTGTTGAATCCATCAGTTGAAAATATTATAGTATTAATCATTGAAATTAAAATGGTATAATATTAATTATAAAATGTTTAAAAAAAATAATTAATAACATAATATTGATTCCTATACATTTGTTTTGAGATTTGGACCTTAGTAGTCACATCAAATAGTGCCATGTGGTGATAATAGTATATGAATATAAGGATATGTGGTTTCCCTTATAAAGGATGTGTGTCATATTATTAAATATTTAATTATTTCATATGCTTCACCGGCGACACCCATAGGGAAAGTATAAACAAATGGTTTGGGGGATTATTTCTCTAACATCCAAAATGTTGATGTAATGAATGGATAACTTCTCCTATTACCACTCTCTCATTGGACATAGTTTTTACTATGTGTATCTCATGCTATAATGACTTATGGAAGGGATTAGCATATGGAATGATTCATTAGGGTGTGGGAGTGACAAAATAGTACACAAGTAGGAGTATGTTAACTTCATATATATATATATATATATATAATTTTGATATGGAATGATTTATTTTTATGCATTAATAAGTGTGTGATCTATGATTTTAGTTACCAAATTAGGTGAATTGTTAGTTTTTTATGTAACGACCCAAACATTTATCAATGAAAATTACTATTGATCTAATTAAATATCTTATTATGAATTGTTTTTTAAATAAAATATACCCTCCCAAGGTATTATGTTTTTGGATTTCAAAATACCATTAAGGATTGTTATTGTTTCTAATATAGTTGTTGAATAGTGATCACATGATTAGAATAAATATAGGGCTTTAACAAATCCAATTTACTCAGACCAAGGAAGTGATGGCCTCATCCAGTAGAATTTCCCCATATAAATCCCATTTGTTAGAGCTTGGAAATTAGGTTGCGTCATTGGTCTTCTCTCTTAACCAAGCCAAAGATGAGCTTGAATATGTTAAGCTCGAGTGGAACCACCTACGGGGGATGTTGAAGATGATAGAGATTGCTACTCGAGAGATGTTATCTGAGCCACCACAAGCGTCAATCACCATCGCACACCTTACCCTTTGATCTTATGCGGTTGTTATAAGGGGTTATGTAACAAGATCATATCACTAAGATTATGTGCATTATTTTTTTATATAATAAATAATATACATTCATTTTATTATTAATACTTTGAAAATAGTTTTCAAAGCACCAATAGTATTTTTAGTTAATATTAAACTAAGAAATATATTTTTGATAAATTAATGTATTTTTTAATGAAAATGTATTTTAATAAAATATTATTATTATTAGATGACTTTTTATTATGTATAAATGATCGTATATGTTTTATGAATACAATTGTAATTTTTATTAAGGTTTTAAATTTGTTTTTTTCCAAAACCCATTAATTTTCGATAAATATCGGTTTTTATTTTATAAGTGAAAATTCAACTATTTAGAAAATTATTTGGATATAATTATTTTTATTTTTGGAATCATTACGTTGAAATTACTTAACGTTGAATTTTTCATTATTTTTTGAGACAGATGAATTTTTGGGTATAAATTAAATACCGTTTAATTATATACTGTGTTTTATGACTTCATAATGACCAGTTAGTTATGTAATAAAATACTATAAACCCAATGTTCGGACATTATTTGTTTTACCCTTAAAATAATGTCATTTTAGGTTTGATTGATTTATTTTAGAAAGCTTTTTTTGGACCCTCCAAGACTAATAAAAAAATTTTGATTTTTAAATTGATTTCCTTGATAGTGTGACACACCTCCAAATAAAAAACCCTAATATATTAATACTTTAGGATATTTTACTTATATAATATTGTTTCACACTCTCATTTGGAAAAACCCATGGGAAAAAAATATGGGATGGTTTGTGGTTTTGATTAGTTTAATGTGTGCTGTCCCAAACCTAAATAATAATGAATTCTCTCTCCTTTCCTATATAACCCCACCGAAGTTCCCACTTCCTGTTCACTCAAAGCCTTTGGAGTTTGTACAACCTCTGATCTCTAATCTCAATAATCCTTCTAATGTGTCCCAATCTCCCAGGAATCACATTTCAAGACTCTTCATATCCTTTGGGATCATAGTTCTAAGTTAGGGATTTCTTCGTTTCATTTTTGTCTCAATTTCGTTATGTTGTTATACACTTTTAATTTCAATTGAAAATGTTGGTGTATGATTTTTCCCCACCGCAAAATGCCCTATTTATTTTTTAATTATAGGATACCACATTATCTCTCATTAATTTATTCCAGGTACACCTGTTACTATGCCGAAATTCCTTAAGGAATTTCTCTCTCCTCATTTACATTCAAGCAATTATTTTGTTTTATGAATCTAAATTCTATTACATGTGTTCGGACATGTATCAATATTACCCCTTATATTAAATTTTGTGTAAATTTTATGAGACAACACTTTCTCTCTCATCAGCCAATTTTATGAATTCCTATGTTACACTATTACGCTGCCGAAATTGCACCATTCTCCAAGCTAATGTCATCATGTAGTGAATACCATGCCCATTTCTCTATCGAGGGTAATCATCTGTTTGAAAATTTGCTTATTGATTATATAGTTTCATGTATGAATTCCAAATTACTATATAATGGAATAAATGTTTATGAATCCATGTATTATGAACCATGTGTCACACTTAAGCATGAAATGAAATGTTTGAGAAGGGTGAGCCCTGATAGCACCCCAATGCATTGGGTAATTTATAGTATTGTGATATATCATGGGAAATGAGTGTTGACTCATGATAATTCAATTTCAACGATATAATACTCATGCTTCATGTGCAATGAGGTTTTTCTCATGCACTATGTTCAATGATTCTTGGCTCATGCTAATATCAGGTTAAATATTGTTTCCACATATCAATGTTATGATTATAAATCTTTATCATGACTTTATGTTAATGTTTATCTTGTGATCCATTAATATTCCTATTTTCTATAATTTATTGTGTTCCTAATTTTATTAAATGTTTATTCCTTTTTTGGGCTTTATAGATCTCCCTTTTCATATTCATTTCCTCAGGTTTTCCCATGCAATGCTAAGTATGAGAGAATGTAGTGGTCAGGTAAAGGAATTTTTCAATAAGATGTTGCATTTTATGTTTTAAGTTGTTATGTAATGTTCCTAATTCCCAAATATAGTAGACCTCTTGATATTATATTTGGTATAAAGTGAAGGTTTTATGTAATAAATTATTTTTATGTGTGAAATAAAATCAGGGTTGTTATATTTTATCAACACAGATTTAGTATGATACTTCCATATTTTTCATTAGAGGTTTTATAGATACTTGTACTACGTATACAAGTTATGGTAACCCTATATATATAATTTTTTGGACCCAAAGTATCTGTATGGTGAAAAATAAAAGAGTTTCTATATTTTAGATATTTTCAAGGGTTACTGGAGTTTTTTGTTGCAATTTAGGAGATGGTTGATGTATTTTGTTTAGTTGTCATAGCTTATGTATGAGATTACATTTCATGTATTGGGATTATTTTTTATTTATGTATTGGAATTATTAGTGTGTTTCTTATGTTATATCTTATTCCCTAAATCTATATTGAGAGTAATTCCTCACATATGTGTGGTTTGTATACCCTCTGTGCTAGTCACTAACACATGGTCTATCCGATGTATACATTGGGGGTAATTATCTCCCATTCATTATTATTCCCCCAGAAGAGTACCATTGGAGAGAAGGGGTAATTATAACTACCAATTATTTACACACATAAATATAACAAATTTTTGTTTGAATATTCATTTTATTTTACAAATACAATCCAAAGGACTATAATGGTTTAGTATATTGGAGATTGGGTACACATTATTCTAGTTCTAGGAATGATCATAAACATATCACATAAAGATATTCCCCTTATGCAGTCTTTATAAAGATACCATACATAAAAAAATTCTTCATAACCTAAGGAAAGGAATCAAAAGAAGGGTTAAACACATATTCTTAGAAAGTTTAAACGTGAGAGATTCCATTAGATATTTATATAAAAGCATATGTTAAGAATAAGGGCATGAGATCTTGAGAATAACTGACAAAGTTAATTCCCAACCTATAATTGATTATAATCATGATTCATGGCATAAATAATTATTATTTAAAAATATAGGATTCATATGATTTTTCGACCATCATAATTTATGAACCATAAGCTCATGTCATTGAGGTGTGTCACAATCATATGTTTAGAAACCATTTAACATATCATGGTTAATTCTAATAAAATAAAACATATTTTATTAGGACAAATAACCAATCTCCTATTTTGTAATAACCACATCATCATGTTTCCATTTATGGATCAATCATTTAATCTTGTTTCCTAGTGAAAATAAATCCCATCAACAAGTTTCCCATTGTTATCTCATGAGATACAAAGAATTACCCAATGAATTAGTGGCTGATATAGTTCCCCTTCCAAGGTTATAACATGACCACCATCCTTGGATATAACATAACCACTATACTTGCTTATAATGTTACCACAAACACATAATGATAATTGTACATAAGTGTTCTAGAAGATTATAAAACATTCATCATATCAGAATTCATGAAGAGAAACGTGTTTTATAAATATTCCATCATAGGATAACCCAAAAAAATGAGTTTCATAAACATATTTTCATCATTATAATAAACCAAAAAGAGAAAAAATAAAAATTGTATCACGGGAAAATATCCATAGTAAATATTATGTAACATAAATGTATTTCATCTTATTTGTAAAATGACTTTGAATGTAAAAACAAATGGAACATTTCTTAAGTACAATAACCATTCTTTGAAAATAAAAATTTTAAAATTAGAAATTCAAACAATTATATAGAAATAAATTTAATTTAAAATTAAATTGAAAAAACATAATTAAATATTCAATCAAAATAATGTCCATGATGGTGGTAAATTCCATTCATGTCACACAAATTTTACAAAAAAAATTCTTTCACATTTTAAATAAAATCCAAACATCCCTTGTTTGGAAAATTACATTAAGATTTTTTCAAACACATTTTTAATATTAAATAATGGGAATGAATGTAATTAATAAATCCTTTTGATAATTTAAATTACTTTTTTAATATATTTTTATAAAAAATAGATATGGAGAAATATCATTTTCAATTTAATAGTGAAATAATGTCAGTTTTATTTAAAATTTGTTTTGGAATCATGAGTACATAAAGAAAGGAAGATGAAGGTAAACCATGTATTCTCATTAAATAACTATATTATAATAAAATTCTTGATTTTTTTATTTATATATATTTATATTTCATCATCAGTATTGAAAACATAATCAAACCCAATAAAAAGTGATATTGTATAGAAACACTTACCAATTTGGTAAGTTTGTATTGTAATCCCCATGAATGAATAAAAATACATGAAACTAAAAATAACAAGATAAGAAATAAATTCAAAATATTTCAAGTCAAATGGGTTATTTACACACCAAATAAAATATTATCAATGTATAACATAAACCATGTCCCAAAGAAGACATATTCAGATAAAAATTGATTACCTTAAGTATCGACATTGATTTTTACATGTGAAAACCATATATATATATATTAAATATATGTTTATTATGAATATATTAATGAACCATAATCATATTTATATTACCATATATTAGTAACTTGTTTACTTTTCCATTAATTTATTAATTATTCCTTTTTAAAGTCATGTTTCAGGTAATAACAACTTCTTTTTTACATATTTTTTGGTTTAGTATTTTTGGTTTTCTTAACTGATCATGGTTACCCAATATAAATAACTTTTTTAATGATATAAATATCAAATATATTTAATATACATGTATTTATTGTAATATATTAAATTTAGATAAATAAAATGAACTACACCATTCATGGAAATGGTTGGTTGTATGTACGCATGATAGTTGTTTCAACTTTCTTAAAAGATTAAATAAATAAAGTATAAATAAGATATTACCTCTAAAGAATAATTTTATTTCATTAAAAAAATTTGTATTACTCTAAATTTAAATCATGATCGAATCACATCACTTCCTGAGGAGGTAGTATATCGTACACATGATCGTCGTTATTATATTCCCACGAAATGTAATGTAAGAAATTATATGTGATATTATAATTAATTAAGTATAAATATTTAATTAATATCACATATATATATATATATATTTAAAATCCATCATTATATCCATCCATGGTAGGTGCTGATGGAAAATAAACCACAACAGTTCGTGATGTTGTTGTCTATTGTACACATGATCTATGATTTTTCTTCCCAGATAATGGAAGAGGTTATGGATGTAATCCATGACATTAAAATAATTTAATTTAATTATATTAGATATATGGAAGTTATTATATAAATATTATTGAATAATATATGCATTATTTTGAATAATAAATAAAACAAAAAAAACAATTTTATGTACTATACCTCTTCCTCGATGAACAACAATATGTTTAAACCTAAAGCCTTTATAGGAGGGGATATTAATCCAAATAATGACTATATGATTAGGGTATTGAAATAAAGAATATATTTTGTGTATAATATTAATTAACAAACATAAAAAAACTAGGCTAGAACTGAATGGGGTTAGTTGTTTTAGAATCATGGAAACGAAAATAACTTGTTCAAAAAATATCTAAATTATTCCCCTTAATTTCATTATAATTAAAAACCAATTTGGCATATAATAATTAATAAATTTCTTCACATCATAGGAAAAAGAGACATAAAAAAGGGGTGAGACCATATTCTCAGTAAGAGTAAACATGGACATTAACAATTGATAATCACATAACAGTATAACAAAAGCACAAATGCATAAGATATTGTAAATAAAAAAGTTCACAACCACTTTCAAAAACATCATAGGAATGATTTATGAAATAAAAAATTATAATTTCAAAAGTAACGAATCCTATGTATGAGAATTAATCATAAATAAATCATGAACCATAACTTCATGCCATAAATATGTTGGTGGAATCATTATATGTAATGATAAAACATGATGTCAAGGTTAAATATAAAGGTTGTCAGATTAGGATTTAACACATGTTTCTCATAATGAATCAAGTATATAAACATGTTTCCCATAATGGATCAAGCATATAGACTTGTTTCCTATAACAATATCATGAGATATAGTACTTTAACCAATGCATAAGAGGGAGATTTAGGTCTCACCAATCATATAATGTGAACTATAGATATGTGTGTCATAATAACATAAATATTTCATCATTTTAGAACCCATGAATGTAAATGGGTCTTATAAACATTCCATCATTTCATAACCAATAAAAAATTAATATGATTCATAAGTATAGTTCGATTGTAATCATAAACCATCCAGAGAAGGAATAAAGATTTTATCCTTGGTTAATATCCAAATGAAATCATAACTAACATCAAATAAGGTAGTCTCACATAGAAAAATATTTTAAAATATTAATTGAAACACTTCTTGTGAAATATATCCATTCAATATTAATTTTTTCAAAAATATTCCCCAATATAAAAGAAATAATTTCCTTTGAAAAGAACTATGAAAGCTTGTATAGGTTACTTCAAAGCATTAAGGTGTTATAAAAGTGGGAAAATATGTCCATATCATATAAGTTAATAAAAAAATTAGGTTAGATTTTTTTTAGAAATGTTACAAATTATTTTTTTTGGAAGATTATAATAATATTATTTTTATGTAGTATTGTTAAAAGTCAAACATGGGTGAAAATTAAATTAAATATTTATAGTTTAATAGTAAAACCCTTTTTGAATTACTTTTTAGAAAACATGGATATGGAAGAAACGTATTTCATATAGGATACTTATACATAAAAAAATATCAATTAATAAGAATATTTTGAAATAAAACCTTACGTCAAGTTTTTCCTTTCTTCGTTCACAGTCAAACCTCCTCCCCTCAAACAATTACCTTGGATCTCCTCTAAAGGGATCTAGGGATGGTCTAGTGAGAATACCAACCCCTCTAAAATGTGTATTGTTATGTTATGAATATAAATTGTCTGGGTATGGTCGATCTAAAAGGATGAAGGTGGAGAAACTAAGTGACGTAAATGGTTCCCTATTATAAATAAGATGAGGGTCACTTTTGGAAATTCATAAAATATTGGAGTATAAAAAGACTATTATAGATCCAAATGATTCTGAATAGCCTTAAAATTAATTTGGAATGAAAGTTTTTACCATATATTATCCCATATGACCTTATTTAATATTTTTATAGTTTTAGATAATTTAATCAAATATTATATTCATGAAATATCATTATGGTCAAATTTGATTTTATTCATTATTGTGACTTTAAAAATGTCAAATAATGGGAACAATTAACAAAAATAATTTATAACATCATATACATGTCATGGTAATCTACATAATATTTAGTTATATTAAATATCTAAAATTATATTTATTTTAAAATTGTTGATATTATTTATTTTATTATTCCATTAATTAAATAATTATTGCATAATCACTCTATAAGCCTTTAGGTTAAATATTTAACACCTAAAACTAATAAAAAATCTATGAATAATATAAATATTTTATCTTTCCAAATAATATTTATGGTTAATTATCTCATCAAAAATAACATATAATAAAAATGTGGTACTTATTAAAAACTATAGTGTGAAAAATTTGACTTTTATTAAATAAAATATTATAAGGACTTAATTCCAACCATGTAGGTCTAGAGGATCCTAAATTCATCACCTAGAATATTTTGGTAAAAACATACTCATCCAATAAAATTGTTACAAGAGTTATGGTAATTTACTATTCCTTATAGAATTATTTTTCCCCTTAATTACCCGATATACTCTTATCCATGGAAAAAATTCCTATTTTTAAAATTTATATTGTCCGAAAATATAATGGTTATATTTAATAAATTTGGATCTCCACATTCCAAACTTGAATCCATTTTTCAAATTTCAAAATACAAAATTTATATATATTAATTTAATATTATACTAGAAAAATGTAACTAGAAACAATTTTTTTCTTAAAATACCCTTTTTAAGTATAAATTTTTTGAACTAAATTCAAAGTTAAAATTCATTTAAAAATATAATTTTATATTATTTATTCTAATAATTATTTAATAATATTTTGAAACCAAATAGAATATTTAATTTAATTTGTAAATTCATTATTATAAAATACAATTTTGAATGTAGGTCTGTATTTTTCATTATCCATTAAAATTTCAAACTTTTTACAAAATTATCAAAAAAAATTATTGTAAGACACTTTTAAAATGATGAATTCAAAATAATGTTTATTTTATCACATTAATATTATAAAATTTTCAAACTTAAAAATATTTACATTCTCATTGATATCAATAAATATATTTTTTGATCAAAACTTATATTATAAGTATAAAATGAGTTTACTCAAAATTAAGTTTTTATTTCCTAAGAATTAATAAATAAATATATTTCTTAATATTTTATTACTTATTCATACACTCTAATTTTTTTCAATTTAATAATGGTTGTTTTAATATTTTAATATTATATATCATTTTCTTAACTGGAGGTTTCATGCAATACAAAATACGAAAGAAATTAAATTATTTAACGAAAAATATTTTATAAAAAAATAGGGGTGTGAAATTATAAAACCCTAAAAATGAATTTATCCCTCTAAATTAGTCACTCAAATACAAATAGATTAGGATACCTCTTCCCCATCGCATGATTATTTTCCCACATAGCCTCCTAAAATTGTTCATTTTTTACCAAAAAATAAAATCAAGGGAGTGGTCTTGTTTCTTAGAACATTCTTTGTATGATCCATAATCTCTAGTAGCTATTATTAATTAGAAATATATTTCTCTAGTGGTACAACCTCGTAGTTTATTACATATGAATAATCAAGAATGTATTTCTTCAAGAGAGAAACATGGAACATGTCATAAACTAGAGATAGATTCGGTGGAAGCATCAATCGATTATTTACTTTACCAATATGATCAAGAATTTCAAAAGGAACAATATACACAGGTCATATCATTAATTTAATTCCAAATATCATCATTCTATTCCAGGTGATATTCATAGAAATACCTTGTCACCCACTTGAAAGTCTATATAATTCGATTGATTTTTAGTATAATGTTTTTTCCAACTCTGATCTGATCCTATGTATTATTGAATTGATATAACATTCACTTCTAAATACTTAAATACATTAGGTCCAAATAGCTTTATTTACCACATACAATTCAATAATGTTAGAGTTCTGTAATATTTACCATAGAATGCATCATAAAGTGCCACCTAAATGCAAGAGTGAAAGCTATTTTTGTATGAAAATTCCACTAAAGGTAAGTGTTGATATAGACCACCTTTGATGTCCGTATAGAAATATCTCAAAATTTATTATAGAGTTCTATTTCTCTTATCATTATGACCATATATTTAAGGATACTAATTAGTTTTGAAACATAACTCTGTATCTATATTCTGCTGAAGACATTCTGAGAACATTGTGTTAAACCTTGTATACCAATTGGATATAATGGAAGGTGAAACTCCCTGAAATATTACCAAACCATTAATATATTTTATAGATAAATGATAAATTGAGAAATATTCTATGATATCAATGATGTCTGCCAAATTTATATGGAGATCAACTATAAACCATATAGAAATATGGCCTTTAGATGTTTTGGGGATTATGACTACCAAATCCATGGTGTTTTATTCCCATATTCATTCGAGTATGAGTAATGGTTTTAACTCCACTTTGATATACATATCTCATATGTAACATACTAAGGAAAAAATCAACGTGAGTCATATTTTCTAATATCTATCTTTATTTAATCCCTATATAAGTATTATTTATAGTCTCAATAAATCTATGTACTTCTAGTATGAAAATAGAATAATGAAATTTGACACTCATCCAATATTTCTTTATTAAAATGTGTTTTGAGAGGGACAAAAACATGATTAAAGAACCTTTGTATTTCATCAAAATCAATATTGAATTTAGAAACACAATTTAACTATATTTGTAGCTATATATATTCTTTTTGTACCTCCATAATCATTATTTTTATATATGGTTGAACATTCATTTGAGAATGATAATATTTCTAACATTAGATTAATATTTCTCAGGTTATACTTTCAAAATATATCTATATTTGGTCTTTTGTGATCCTCGTCATAGATAAGCTAGCATGGTCTATTTGACTCAAAACATTTTCCACCTAGTTCACATTCCTTGGGATTCAATGTATTGATTATTCATAGTATTAAATCAGTTACAACCATCTTCTCTAGCACATTTTTAGCTATTTATGTGTGAATATGTACATTAAACAATTTTTATTTCTATATATACGACAGATTTCTCCATAAGGATATGGCCTATATATCTATGATAAAAATACATTGGTTGAAAACTCCAAATTATGAGTTGGGTAATTTTTCTCATCACCCTTCAGTGTTCATGAGGTATAAGCTACAACCATTCCATTATTCATGAGAATTCATCTCAATCCATTTATATATTCATCACTATAGATCACAAACCTTTCTCCGATGTATGGTAATGTGATCATAGGTGGAATGACTGAGGTTCCTTTCAACTCTATGAAATTCTATTAACATTCCTCATTCCATATGAACTTAATTCCTTTTTCTAGTTAACTTTGTAATTGGATTAGATAATATTGGGAAATCCTTCACAAAATGCTGAAAATAACTATCAAATCCAAAAAAACTATGGATTTTAGACACTATTTTTTTGGTCTAAAATAGTGTTCAACAACTTCTGTCTTTGATGGATCTATAGATATACCCTCTTTGGGGATTATGTGACAAAATAATAAATTTTTTAAACTAAAAATTTACACTTGGTAAATGTTTCATAAATATTATCCATTCTCATGGTATTCAGCATAATCGTCCAGTAATCTTTTTGAACCAATATTCTCTTTGAATATATAATAATATATTCTATATATACTACCATAAACTCATAAAGATAGTCTAAAAAGACTAAATTCGTTAAATCCATGAATATAGTAGGGTAATTAGTAATATCAAAAGTAATTACTAAAAATTCATAATGTCCATACCTTATACAAAATCCCATCTTGGGTATATCCTCTTCCACAACCCTCAATGGGTGATATCCAAAATAAATTAAAATATTGTAAAATTATTATGCTCTATATAGATGATCATATAAGTCATAATTATGGGTGAGATTATACTTTTTCTTGATATTAATCTTATGATGTTTTGATAATCAATGCAAAGTTGCATAAATCCATCTTTCTTCTTAACAAACAAAATAAGTGCTCCCAAAGATGACCCACAGGGGAATATAAATTCTTTATCAACATTATCCAAGAGTTGTTTCTTCAATTATTGAATCTAAATTGAGACCACTCAATAATTATTCATTCAAATAGGTATAGAACCACATATGAGTTCTATTTAAAATTCAACCTCATTTTTTGGAGGAAATCCTGGAAATTATTCGGGAAATATAGAAAAAAACTCTTGTACTATTGGTTTACCCAAAATTATGAGTTTTCCCCAACCATATGAGATAAATAATATTATGTAATAAGAATTATGTTCCACAATATGGAAGTAATTTTCATTGGAATCTCATATCCAATTGTTTATTAAAATATGATCATAGGTTCATTCGTGATATGAAATGTGAGTAATATTCCTCAAAAATTGATATAATCTTGATATAGAGAAAGAAAATCCATGTTGATAATTGAATACAATTAAACTAAAATAATAATAAAAATATATTAAAGAAAAATTTCCCACAAACATTAATCGGAATATATTTATAAACTTGATATATGACTGTTGTTAAATTACATGTTTTCATCAAAACATATTATTTATTTGTTAAGGTGAAATGGTGATACCATTAGAAAATTTAATAGAAATAAAGGACATGGAGGATCCATAATAAAATAAGACATTAAAAATTTTATATTGGATGGTAATTATACTGTTCACTTTCTTTTTTTCATACACCACATTAGAAATAGTCATCTCAAGAGATTTCCCATTGTCTTTGGCCTGAAAAGGTTGTTGACCCTGATCATCATTGTTAAACCTCAGATTTGGGAACTTCTTAGTAGAATTACCATTTAACTAACACTTGAAGAAATAAAGTGTGGGTGGTGCATTATTTGGAATCTTCCTTTCGTTGGGCATATTCATCCCCATTCGACATTCATGAGATTTAGGATCTACCTTTGGACATTATAAGTACCTCCCAAATCTATTCAGAAATATACCATGATGTTTCTTCCCACATTTACGGCATGTAGATGGTTGGAATTTATTTCCACCATGTGATGTATTTGAGTTTTCTTGTGACTAAACCTTTCTTTTCATATGGAATCCATGGAAACTGTGTGAATCTCCAATTTTTATCTCCACCTTGATAACACACTGAACGATATATTCATAGAGATGAAAATACCTTATGGTTAACCCCCTAATGAGACATTGAAAAATGGCTCTGAAAAATAAATTATCCATACATATTGGTTGTAAGATAATGCGAGATGCATACTTTGAATGTCATCTAAAATTTTCTTTAAAGGTTCCAACAGATTCATCATTATTTTTCCATCACACAATGAATTCCTTATCAATTTTCATTTGAAGATTTGTTGTAAATTAATTATTGAAAACATTTCCTAAAATTTTCCCATTCAATGGATTCACTTTCATCCCATTTACTCTTATTCTTGAAAATATTACAACATTTATCTGGTCCACCATCAAAATAATAGAGAGAAAAAAGGACTTTCTCATGTTCTGAACAATGAAAAATAGAAGATATTGTATTAGTGCTAATAATACATTTTTTATCCACTATTGGATTAGAATAACCATAGAAAAAAGTTAGATAGTACCTTATGAATGACTGAGAAAAATATTGTTCCATCCTTCTCTCATTTTTAATTCCATCACAATTCATATATTGATACATTTTTGTTAAAATAAAAAAATATTCTTCATTTGGATTCACAAAACAATTGATTTATATTGAGGAATCACATTTCATTAGCCATTGAATTCATCATTATTGAAGTTCCTTTAGGTTCTATGAATTATCTAAATACAAGAGGTATAGTGTGAGAAACACTAATCATAGTGGGAAGTTAACATAGTTAAGGTAAATTAACTATAATGGTTCATTCTATGACACCAGAGGTTTAATCCTGGGTTTTTTCGGATTGTAAGAAAAACTCTAGGACTATAAAATATATGAATAGTTATCCTTTGGTGTCATACTAATATTTCTCATCCTTATTTCCAAAGGATAACTAATCCTTTCTATAATTCCAAACATAATGGCCCAAAATTTTCATACAAAGATGTAAAATCTATTTTGATGAATTTTCAGCACATACCATAAAAATACCGGTCCAAAACCGAATGGAGTTAGAACCTTTTGAATCTTGGAAACATGAACAATTCATTAATAAAATATGTACATCACCTTTCACTTATTTATTCATAATAATAAAACCGTTTTACATATCATATTCAATACCTTTCTACATATTATTCAGAAAGGAAACAAAAGCAAGGGTTGATCATGGATGCTCAGTAAGGGAAAATAAATAAGATAACACTAGTTGATCATAAAAAATAATAAGATAAGAAAAAATGCATTAGATATTATCAATAAAAAACCACGTTCATAACCAATTTAAAAAATATCATAAATATGAGTTATAGAATAAAACATTATTTTTTAAAAAGTCATGAATCATAAGAATGATAAATCATTATAACTCAACAATGAACCCTTGTTTCAATTAATAAATATGTTAGTGGAATCATCATAAGTAAAGAAAAAATTTATTATCTCAAGATTAACTAAAAATATCTTTATATCCAGATTCAACACCTCCTTCCATTAATGGATAAAGAACATTGACTTTTTCCCCATTACAGATCAATCACATTGACTTGTTTCCCATAAATATCTTTTAAGATATAATTATTTACCTAATGAATTAGAGGGAGATATATGTACCACCCATCACTTAATGAAAACCATATATATGTACTACACAATAACATAAATCATTAATCATATCAGAACCAATGAAAAGAAATGGGTTTCATAAACATTTCATCATTTGATAAACCATTGAAAAGTCACATAATTCATAAATATATAGCCACCATTATCACAAACCATCTTGATAAGATATAAGTATGGTATCCTGGGATAATTTCCCAAGTAAAGCATAAGTGACATCAAATGATGTTGTCAAATATATAAAATTGTTTTGAAAGAATGCTTGAAATAAATATTAAGGAATGCATCCATTATGTTTTTAAAACATTGTTTTGAGAATTTATTAAATTAAATGAGAAAATATTTTCATTAAAAAGTACATTGAATGAATATGTAGTAATCTTCAAAGAATTATGTCGTCATTAATGATGTAAAATATTTTCATTCCTTATAAGATAAAAATAATTCCATTAATTTATTTTTTCTAAATATTCACAGTGTACCTTGTTTCAAAAATGATAAAAATATAACTCATAAATAATTTTTTAAAAAGTTAAACATAGGTAATAATTACTTTAATTACGCATAGATGAATAGTAAATTCCTTTTTGAAAACATTTTTTGGAAATATCTAAATGAAAGAGAAATAATCCATTTATGATACATGAACATTGAAAATCTAAAATAATAATGAGATTCGGAAATAAAACCTTACATCACGTCTTTCCTTTCTCCATTCACGCTAAAACATCCCCTTCATTGAAACTAATCTATTTGATCCCATCTAAATGGTACTAGTGTTGGTCGTTTGAGAAAACCATCACTTCTATAATGTGGATCAGGGAGTTGAAAATAAATATTGGTAGAGTGTGGTCTTTAAAAAATATTAATGGTGTTTAAATTAAGTGAAGTAAGGGGCTCCCTTTTATAATTGAGTTGAGGGACACATTTGGAATTTCTTAAAATATTAAAAATATTTTAAAACTATTCCAGAATCAAATGCTTCCAAATAGATATCAAATTCCTAGGGGATGAAATTTTTAATCATATATTATCCTCTATAGACTTATCTAACATTTTTATTATATTTTAATAATTAAATAAAATATTATATTCATGAAATAACATTATTGTCATATTTGAAACTATTCATTACCATGCCTTTAAAAACATCAAAACAAAAGGGGAAATTTGAGAAATATATTTTAAAAAATCTAATAGATTTCATGGTCAAATAGATAATTTATTTATTATCCTAATTATCTCAAATTATATTTATTTTAATATTTTTATTATCATTCCTTTCATTTTTCAACTAATTTAATTATTATTGCATCATTATTTTGTATTATTTTGGATTAAATATTACATTCCTATAAATTTAAAAACACATCCATGAAAAAGATAAATTTTTATATTTCCAAATAATATTTATTTTAGAACATATCTTTTGAAAAACCATATATTTTAAAATTTATACTAATAAAATATTATAGTGTAAAATGTTTGACTTTCTTTTATAAAAAATACTATATTGAACATTATGTCAACATTGTGGCTTGAAAGGATCATAAACTAGAACCATGTAAGATTTTGGTCAGAAGTTACTCATCCAATAAAATTGGGACATGTTTTATTATAATTTATGAATCTTTATAATATTAATTTTACCCTTAATTACCTGATATACACTTAACCATGGTCAAAATTATTACGTTTAATATTCATTTTTTCCAAAAATAAAATAAGTATATTTACTAACTTTGTACCTCTTGAATCCAAAAGTTGATTAAATTTTTCATAACTGGAAACTAAAAAGTGAAATAATTTAATTTAATATCATTCTAGAAAAATATAATGAAATTCACTTTTTCAAAAAAAATCTCTTTTAAGTATAATTTTTTTATACAAAATTCATTTAAAAAATTAGATTATTTATAATCAAAATAAAATTATTCGAGTATAAAACTGATCCAAAATATTATTTTCTGTTTAAACTATTTAATGAATAATACATTTTTCAATATAAATAAACAATTTCTCTATTAATTAAATTCCAAACATCTATAAAATATTAAAAAAATAACTCTAAGGTAATTTTGACAGAATAAAATAAAAAATGATTTTTATTTTTTTATTAAATGCTATAAAAGTGTAAAAATTAATAATATTTATTTTCTCAATTAAAATAATAAAAAACCCTTTTGATAAAAAATTATATTCAAAGAATAAAATGAGTTTAATAAAAATTATGTGTTCAATATATACACATTAATAATTAAATATATTTCATTAAATATTTATTCATACTTATACCCACAAACAATAAATCTAGGTCATAAATGTCTTGTTAATATTTTAATAGTGTATTATAGTTTTTTTAAAACATGTTGTTGCATGCAACACAAAATATCGAATAATAAAAATTATTTAAAGCTAAATATTTCATAAAAATATCCGACTGTTAATCAAAAACAATCTAAAATGGATCATTATAAAACATTATAGGATACATTTTTTATTTATGGCCATAAAATATTATTTTTGCAATCTTACAGATTATTTCACCCCTTACCTTTTCTATTTAACAACCCTGGAAACATGTTCTAACATTAACCCTATTAATTAATCTTTATTGTTTGTATTATTCATCATGGTCAGAAAAATAAGTTAAACTCAATAGATAATATTATTTATTATAATTAAAAATATGGAATTCATTTTTCTAATTTATATTCATATATATAAAAATTTTTAATTTAATACTAAACCCACAAATCTAACTAAAAAACTGATCTACCGAAGAAAAAATCATCAATAATTTAAGAAGTTTTTATACTGAAATTCCATATCAAATTCATTAAAATGGCCATAATTGGGATAAAAATATATAATTGATCAAATTTTACATTAATAACTATATTAAAAAATATCTTGTTATTTATTTGAATAAAATAGTAGTTTTTTTAAAAAATTATTATTTTTCACTCTTTATTTCAATATTAGTCCACTTATGAAATTATCAAAAAACAAGTTTAATATAATTATGATATTTTAAATTAAAAAAATGAATTGAATTATATTGAATTTATAATATATAAATATAATTTAAATTATTCACCAAATGTGCTTTTTCTTAATTTATTGACGTAAAATACCTTTAGTGAATAAAAATATTTTTCAGAAAAAGATTAACTTTATTTTAAAATTGTTTATATTTTTATTTTCAATTAAATGGTAACCAAATAATTCATTTTATATAAATGTGTAAAACACATAATATCATAATTTAGACATTCCACTACATACATGAAAATCTAATGGCTTTGAGATAACTATCATATTAAATAATAATATTATAACAGTTTATTATGGTTGTGCTAAACTCGATGTTAGGTGTAACCAAACTAAAGATATTGGATTTCATTGAAAAATATATTCAACAATACATAGTTCATTACATTATCCCCCCATTAAAATTTCATTTTCTCTCAAACTTCATTCACTTTGGTAAATGCATCTGAGAATAATTATCTCTAATTACACCCTTAGGTTCTCACAATGCTTATTTAAGATAGTGGTTTCCCAGAAAAATTTTTACCATGTGAGTGGTATTATTTCATAAAACATTCTCTAAATGATCCATCATCCCTACTAGTTTTTTCTGATAAGAAAGATCATGCCCCGGTGGTATGACCTATGATTTCCATACTTGTGAAGAACTTGGAATATACTTCCTTAGTATAAAAACAGGGAATGCATCGTGGACATGAGAGGGGGTCGCTGGAAGTAAAATTTATAAGAAACCATCCTAATACTATTAAGAATTTCAAAGGGGTGATATAACTAGTGCATTCTTTTCCCTTATTTCTAATTCTCAATACCATTTTCAAGGGTGTAATTCTTGAAATAAACTTTTCACCAACTTCAAATTATAGATCAGGGTGTTGATTGAAAACATACATTTTATTTCAATTCTGTTTTTTCCTTATGTGTTGTTGGATGAATATTACATCATTTACCAATTATTTATTAAAATCCAGTCCTAATATATTTCTTTCTCTAACTTAATCCTATTACATTTGAGATCTACAATTATTTCCATAGAGAGAATCATAAGGGTCCATCTAAATTTTTGATTTAAATCTATTATTGTATTAAAACTTAACTAGAGGAATGCGATAATCCCATCCACCATTAAAATCCATATAAAAAATCATAACTTATCATCTAGTATTTTAATTCTTCTCTTATAATAACCATATGTTTGCGGATGATATGAAGTGATAAAACTCATATCTATATAAATAGATTGCTCAAATAAATTAATAGAACTTTGAGGGAAAACGTAGATCCCAATTAGATAAAATGGAATGCGGAATTCCATGTTACTTTACATCTTACTTAATGTATATCCTTGAAATGTGATCCATATAACAATATTATATAATAGTGATGAAGTATGTTGAAACATTAATGTGATCGGTAATAACCTATTTAGATTTATTCCCATTAGATTTTTTGGAGAGTCCAATGAAAAAATATAAGGTCATAGTTTCCCATTTTCATTTTAGTATGAGCAATGGTTTTGAAATCCCATTAAAATGTATTCTATCAGCCTTAATATGATGACATTCCAAGCACCGAGATAAAAACTCTACTATATATCTCTTTAAACCACCCCACAAGAAATACCCAATCAAATATTTATGTACCTTTGTACATTAAGGAGGAATAGAGAAATATGATCTATGGGACTCTTCTAACAACTCATTATTATGTCTCGTATGGATAGAACAGATAAATGGTTCCTAAACTATTTCATTCCATTATAATCAATGTAGAACTCAGAAACATTTCTTTTCTTCTTCTTCACCTACAAATCATTATTTCATGCCTAGTTAATATTCTTCAAGATATATTGTTTATATCTCATTTGAGAAAGGCAATATTTCCCCCATTATGAATTTTCAGATCCATTAATTTTAAATCTAGAAACATTGGATCTATTTTAATTGTCATCACGGATAAGCTAACATGATCCTTTTGACATAGGGAATATATCACCTTATTCACATTCCTTTCATGGTGATGTATTGAGGATTCAAAATCATTAATTATATCTAACCATATTCATGGGAGCATGTTTGACTCATTATATGTAAATATATAATTGGTTTTTTTATCAGTATACATATCACAAATTCATCTATAATGATTATTTCTCCGTAACATTAATGAAAAAATTACCGTTGCTAATTACAAAAAATGAGTTGATTAATTTTACATATATACCATACATTTTCATGATACATAATATATAAAAAATTCACTTTACATGAAAAAAAATCCCAATCCATTATTGGATGCATCACTATAGATTACTTACCATTCACCACAACAAGGTAATGTATTAAATAGTGTTATAACTAATATTCTCTTATGTTACATGAAATTGTCTTCACATTAATTTATACAGATGAATTTTGATCCTTTATGAGTTAACCCGGTGAGTGGATTAGATATTTCTAAGAAATTATTCACAATCAACTAATAATAACCAACCTACCAAACTAAGAAAACATCATATCTAGGTTACTATGGTTGTTCTAGGATAAAATTCAATAACTTTTATCTTTTAATAATCCATATATATAACCTCATTTGATATTATATTACCAAAAAATGAATCATTTTGTAACCTAAATTAAAACAATATAAATTTTTCATACATTTTCTACTTACTTAGGGTGTTAAATATAATTATCAAGTTATCTCGAATCTATTAATTTATCTTGGAAAAAATAATAATGTCATCTGTAAAGACTATCATATAAGGATCATGGTAATCACAATAGAATCATTTTCTTAAATACATGAAAATATATGGGGTATTAGTAAGACCAGATTCAATCAGTATATACTCATAGTCTTCATACCTTGTATGATTTTTTTTAGTATATCCTCTTTCTTTACCCCCAATTGGTGATATCAAAAATAAATGTAAATCTTGGAAAATAATTTATCTACACATAGTTGATCAAAAAAGTAATCAATATGGGGTAGAGGATACTTATTCTTGTTCATGATATTGTCAAAAACCAGATAATTAGTGTATAATCACATAGATATATCATCCTTCTTATGAAATAGAATATTTGTACCCGGTAGAGATGCAATTGGGAATATAAATCATTTATCAAGATTCTATTGGTGTTTATTCTTCAATTATTACTTCCTAATTGAGGATGTTCTATGTAGAGTCATCCAAAAGGGTGTACCTCCAGGTATGATTTTTATTGTGAACTAAACATCATAGTTTGGTGGAAGACAATGAAAATCTTCTAGAAAGACATCAAAAAAATCCCAATAAATAGTCATGTATTGGATGTCGTGTTCCTCCCAAACCATTTGAGAAAATGAACCCTCATGGATAGAAATTAATACCCCTAGGATACAAGTATTTCCCATTGGAATTATCTATTAATCGTCACATAGATAAATGATCATGGGCTCATTTTGAATTTTAAATGTGACATCTCCTCCTCAACAATAGATATGAGATCTATATAAAAATGAAATTAAATTCCAAAATAGAATAAAATTAATCTAATGGAATAATCACAACATTGTTTTAGGAATCATGTTCCTACAAACCTCAATTTTAGAGGAACAATATATTTTTTATGCAACCATCATGTCATCAATAGTTTTTACCACTATATAATTATAAAATCATTTTTCTAGTAATTTAATAACCATTTAAAATTTCATATATATAAAAGAGTGGGTAGACCCAAAATTGAATAAGAAATTAGTTATTCTAGAGTATATGATAAGTGTACCTTTAACTTGGCAATTCCCATAACCCACATTGATAGTTTCCATCACATGATATTTCCCTTTATGTTTATCCTAATGATGTCTTCAATGTTGACCATCAAAAACCATTATATTCATGCACCAGTTGTCATGATTCCCAGGGTCTTTATTTTCAATGATTTTGAGAGTGTGTGGTGAAGTAGTTGGAATCATCTTCTACACTTTTGCATTCACCATCCCGTTAATCTTATTTAGATATTCACAGGTTATATAATCCACACTTCTTGCATTTAATGAACCTCTTAGTTCCATTACAAAAAACACCCTTGATGTTTTTCTCACATTTTAGTCATATAAACAAATGAATTTTCTAGTCAACAAGTGTTTTATTTGATTTTTCATGAGATTTTATCTTCATTTTCTTATTGAAACCATAGGAATGGTGTGAATTTAAAATTTCCATTCCTACCTTGAGTTTCCATCAGGAAATTTCTCCAAGGCTAATAAATCCTCTAATGAATACTTCCTTTCATATACATGAGTTTAAGACACTAAATAATCAATCAATATTTCATTTACGGCTGATAATTAATCTTCATGAATACTTTCCAAGCTCTGTAAAATTAGCCTCATAGACCATAATAGCTTCATCATCCTTTTGCGTAATCTCAATGAAATAATCCTATATCTTTTTACATATAATACAATGTATATAGTTAGAGTGAAATTTTTTATTAAGATTAACCAATTACATATAGTCAATTTCACCCTATTTACTCATATTTTAAATTACGTACCACCATTTTTCCGCTTCACCTTCCAAATGATATAAAGCTAAGAAGTCCTTTTCCATGTGCCAAGTACTGTAGGACACCAAATATATTATCAATGGTATTGATATATTTCCCATAAACTACTATATTAGTAGACACACTAATAGAGTTCATATGCTTTATCATGAAGGATAAAATAAAATGGTGTTCTCTTCTATTATTGTTTGGAATCATAGAATGATTTGTGACTTGAGAAAGTTGTGTGATCATATAAACAATGTTTTGTATCCCTTACTCCATAGTGTTGGTTTCATAGGTGTAAAATCATTACATTGTCAATAATATTCATAATTATCATTGTTTCTTTAGGTTACACCAATTGAATGCAACAAAAAAACCACACTTTAAGAAACACTAATCATAGTGAAAAATACAAAGTCATAAAGAATCATTTATAGGATGTCTAAATAAATAAACCTTATTTTAAATCTTTTATACCTTAATTTTAACATAGTAAATTAATGAACATAAAATATTTAAATCCTTTATAATGGTTCATAAATAAAAATTAAATTAACCAAGGAATATCTCATGAGAGATTCAAATCAGGTGCATAGTAAGGTATATTTTCATGTACTAAGTAATTTATAAGTCACATTTGACATGCCTTTTTCAGAGTTATTACCAATAGGTGCATTGGTTTCAAAACCAAATCCACTTATAGTATCCGGATAGGGATTTATTTCCAATAAACCACATAATCTATTCCTTAAGAAAACACTAGGTTGTTATATTATACATAGGCTCATCTGAATGGTTCTCTCTAATGTTTTTCTAAAAAAAATTATAATCATCATTAATTCATTCCTACGATATAAAAAATAATTACCTTGAATTTTATACATAATAATAACATATTTTTAAATGGATGTTAAATACATTTCACAAATACAAACCGATGTACAATAATGGTTTGGTGTATTTGGATACTAGTTTGAAAAACATCTTGTTAATGAATGGTCATCAATGTAACCTATAATGATCTTCCCCTTTTTTTATATTCATATACATACCCTACTAAAACCCATTATTCATAAATTAGGTAATTGAATCATAATAAAGTTTTATGTCAGATGCTCAGTAAGTATAAACATGGGAGATATCCTTATATGATCCTATTAAATCATAAGATAAGCCTAAAGGTATGAGATTATAAAAAAACATACAAAATTGAAACCCAACCATCCTTATAACATAAACCTGAGTCATGGAATTAATTATTATCATTAAAAATATGTGTTTCATAAGAAATTCAAATTTTCATAGTTCATGAACCATAATCACATGTCATAAAATAATACCACCAACAATGGTATAGAATACACATTATATGTATAAGTTAACTTCTAAAACCATAAAACATTGTGGATCACACCTCATCACTTGTTTCTTATTGTGAATCATTCCCATAGACTTGTTACCCATTGTGGATAAAGCCTAACATCATATTTAAAAATTGGGATCAAGATCTTCGAAATATTTCTCATAGTTTTCCAATGAAATATTAATCTTTACTCATTTCACTGTAGGGAGATATAGGTTCTATTAGTCCTTAGTTATAATGTGACCACTATCCATTATAATAATTTATCCACCATCCATGATTATAATGTTTCCATAATAAAAAAAATAAAATTGTAAACAATTATTAAAAAAGATTATAAAACATTCATTATGTTACAATCCATTAAAATAAACGGGTTTTATAAAAAATTCATCATAGCATACCCCGTAGAAATGAAACGAGCTTCATAAAAATACTATCATCAAAATATAAACAATACATATAAATAATAAAGATATAATCATTTGAACATATCCATATTAAATATTAAGTAAAGATAAAGGATCTAATCTTAGATGAAAATTATTTTGAATGAAAAATCACATAGAAACTATCTCAAGAAAAAAAAATTATTTTAAAATCGCATTTTTAAAATAATAAATTCAAAAAATATTATGGAAATACATTTATATGATAATAAACATAAAAATATATAAATTAGTATTCAAATAATACAATTTTCATGATGGATGAAAATTCCATTCATTTCATACATGTTAAAATAATGATTCATTTCAAATGTTCTGAAAAATCGAAATAGGACTTGTTTAGAAAAGAAAATAAAGATTCTTTTTAAAAAACTTTTTAACAAGTTTAACATGGGTAATAAATTCTTCAATAAAACCATTAGATAATTTTATTAAGTTTTTTAAAAAAAACTTTAGAAAAAAGGATATGGGAGAAAGCGTGTTTTTGTCAAAATAGAAAAATAAAGTCGGTTTCCATTAAAAAAAACTTTTTTGGAATCATTAGTGGGTAAGTAGAGGATAATGATAGTAAAACATGTATTATAAATATATAAATGGGGTATAATTAATTTCATGAAATTATTTATAGATATATCATAATATTTCATTATCTAACTCCTAAACAGTAACATAAAAGATACATGATGAGATTGTATCATAAAACCCTTACAACTTAGGTAACATTAAGTCATAATACAAAGGAATGAATAATATTTAATAAAACTTAATATGTAATGAGAATAAATAAATTCATAATATTTCATTTCATTAGTGTTATATATGCACATAATAATATAATATAGGTTCATAAGATAATGTCTCTCCCAAATTAGACAAATTTAAACAAAAATCTATCACCTTGAAAATTTATTTATTTAATAAACCACGAAAACTAATTTTTAATTAATATATGTTTATTATACATATAATAAAAATTCATAATCATATTTTTCATAAAATATTTTATTTAATTATGACTGTTTATTAACCTTTTATTAATAATTCCTTATTAAAATGACTTTTTAGGAAATAACTGATTCATTTTTAAGTATGTTTTTGTTTAGTAATTTCTAATATATTACATTATCAATGATCTATAATCTAAATAGTTTTATAAAATATTAAAATATAATATATATTCATTATATATGTTTTTATATTAATAAATTAATGTTATAGAATGAAAATGAATCATACAGTTCATGGATTGGGTAGGCTATAAGTACTCATGAATATTGTAACAATTTTATCGGTCGATGAAATGGAAGAATGTTTTGTAATATATTTCCTTTAAAAAATAATATTTCGTTTATATATATCATCAATATTCATTTATCCTATCCTTATTACCATCCATGTAATTCCTGAATTAATTACATCGCTTCACAAGGTGGTAGTCCTCAGTACACACGATCAATGTTATCGTATTCCTACATAATGTAAAGTAAGGAGATATATGTGATATTATAATTCTAGGAGTACAATTATTCCATAGAAATTATATATTTATATATATTATATCCGTTATTATATATATCTATAGGAGGTGGTGTTGGAAAACAAACTATATCGGTTTGCAAGGCGGTAGTCCACCGTACACATGATCGATAATTTTGTTTCCCACTTGATAGAAGAGGTGACAGATGTAAGTAACGAAATTAACATTATAATATATAATAATATTTTTTATATTTATGTTATTATATCATAATTTATGAATAATATTTGAAGAAGTTGGAAGGATAAATTTGAATAAAAAGCAAGTTTAAGAATTTTACCTCTTCGATGGAGAAAATCTTCAATTCATATTTAATTCCTTCATAGGAGGAGTTCATAATAAACATAAGACATATTGGATGAGGTTAGTGATTTAAGTTACATATTTTGGTTTTTATTTTCATAATAAAAGTTTTTTAGTTATGAAGAGGACATATGAGGGGGATGGCCTCTTATAAGTAAGAGAGAGGATACACGTGAAATTATTTAGATGATAAAAGTGTACCGATGTTTTTCACATGAAACAAGCCTCCAAAATGATTAATAATGAACCTTTTAGGTTACAAGGTCAAACTATGTCCATCCAATGGTATCTTCATTTGTTTATATGTCATCTTACACCATATTTTTTCAGTTTAACCCCCAGTAAACCCAATTTATCCTTAACTACAGTAATTAATTTTTATTGTTTTTACTATTCATTATCATCAGCAATTAAGTTGAAGTTATTAGATATTATTAATTATAATGATTAAAAATATGGAATAAATTATTTGAAATTCCATTCCAATTTTTGTAAATTTTTTAATTTAAAATTAAACATGTATAATTGATAAAAAGAAGTTTTTCAAAGAGAAAATCCTCAAATGTTTAATTTTTTAACAAAATGAACAATAAAATGGATTATTATTAAATAAATTAGATTCGTAAAAATAAAATTTATCTAATTTTACTTTAAAAACATTGTTAATGTAAAATATATCTTGTAAATTGAATGAATAAAAAGAAAATTGTTAATAAAAAAATTATTTTTCACTATTCACTGAAAAGTTTCTCTTTTCATAAAATTATTATTAATTCAATCCAAGATAATTTTTATATTATGATTTTATAATAAAATTAATTATTTCTAATAAATTTTCAAAATTGGAAAAAAAATAATTTTAAATAAGTGTGTAAAATTCAACAAAACAAATTTATAGAAAAATAGAGTTTTTAAACGTAAAATTGAATTTATTTTTATATCATGCCTATAAGAAATGTAAAATGAATGATTAAAATTTTATTAAATATATAATATATAAATTTTAGTAAAATCATTCTCCAAAAGTTATTTTTTAAAATTTATTATCGTAAAAACCCTTTGCGCACATTAAAATAGTTTACAGAAAAATATTTCGTTTATTTTAAAATGGTATTTATTTTAATTTATAATTAATTAATCACCAAATAATTTTTATATACATTTATAATTCATATATTTTATAATTTATTTAATCTTATTCATACTTTCCTTTCCAATGAAAAGTTAATAACTATCATATTAAATAATAATATTTCCATAGTATGTCGTGGTTCATTAAAAATTACTGTTCCATGTAACAGAAACTATAGATGAAATAATTTTTTTTGTAAAAAAAATACTTCATAAAACTTTTGGTTTCATGGTGATACATAGTGGTGTCAAATCATATTTTTGATAGATATAACTAATGTTGGATATATTTACTGATGAGGATGCATGGGTTGGTAGGTAAATAGTATTAACTAATCCTGGATAATTATATAAACAGGGGAGACCATATAGAACACAAGATGATAGGGCCCCCCAATGATCCGATGTATGGACCGTCAAGTTTACTAAACAGATTAGATGATCTTATTTCCATTGTTTGTTAGATTCCTACTAATAATATTGCAACATGGCTGTCTACACATGTGTTTGTATTAGATAGAAATTGGGATTTTAGTAAAAAAATATTAATTAGGTAAACTTATATAATTTTTTTATCGATTTATGAGCTCTAATTTTTTTTATTTAGATGGAATAAAACATTGTTGATATTACCAATAGGTTATCATTGAATATGATAAGAATGATATGCCAAAAAATCATTGCAGAATGAATTTTCATGTTAATGCTGCTTATAGAAGGAAACTCTAAGAGTTTCAAAACTATAGTCTTTAAAAGTGTGATGGATATATTTTAGACCGTGAGACAAATATTAGGATAATGGCGTAGATATATCAATTAGTTTAGTGTCTATTTATAGGCATCACTAAGTCTTTAATTTTTTGTGATGATCATGTATAAGCAGCATGTATGTGGTGGTTCTTGTACCTCACAGATTAAAACGAGTTGACCAAATTAGAATAGGTTTTCTAAGATTAGTTTCATTGTGACTTTATTTCTCATACCATATGGTTGTAATTCCAATTAGAGATCATTTCCTCCATTAACTAATTTATAAGGTCTTCTCTTATGATGTTGTGATCACTTTTAATTAAGTTATTGACCCTAGAACACTTCTATTTTTTCCCACATTAAGTTACTTACTATGATTATCATCATTATTTTATTATTTTCCCTTATACTTAGATGTTTGAAGTTCTATGATTCTATATAATTGAAACAAACCTATTTAATCATTATTTCATGGTAATTTTTACCAAAAATATTTTGGATTACCAATCTACACCATAATTTAGATCATGAAAGGTAAGTTAACCTCATTACATAGGCCAAGTATTAGGATAGAGATATAGTCCAAGGAAAGGGTTTCTCGGGCCATATTCACTTCATTAAATAACACCCTCATCAAGATCTATGTTATGAAGATATGGTTTAAGGGGATTTTATTATCATATACATTCAAGAAATATCTTTTTGGATGTGTTCAATATTTGGCATGGGGAAGGGGTATTTGTATTATGCCTTTATTTTATTCTTGATCTCTTCTATTAATCTTTTTTTAGAAAATTATCATATAGGAAGGAGATGTATCAAGTTTATTTCCAGCATTATTTTTTACTTAATATTGGATTATTTTTTTAATGTTGATCTATGTGCTTATATGGGTTGTGAAATTCATTTTGATATTAATCTAAAACTATTGAAAGAATTGACATTTACATTTAGTAGATCATAAAAAGAATCACTAAAAATTTATAATATTTTCATAACTATGTTCTTAGTAAATTAATATTTGTTAGACATTAAATTGAAATGCAGGTGAATTACATGGATGGTTTAAAACTAGTCATGAATGATTCATGTTATATGTAAATTTAGATTCTATGGTTTTGAAGTTATGCATATTGATATTAATTTTATAAAGAGTGTGGTAGAGTTGTGTTAGTTGAATAAAAAAATGTGATGAAAACATATCATTTCAAATAATTGATTTATTATAGAAAGAATATTAAATAAGAAAATTTTGAAATCATTATTTAAATGTTTTAAATTTATCATAATTATTTATCAATTTAACAAAAAACATGTTTTATTTTTTAGTTATTATAGTGGGTAGATTATTTATTATTTTTGTTGCATAATATTTTAAATTTGTTAATATAGTGAAAATTTGTATTTTTTAATTAATAATGTACTATTTTAAAGTAATATTTTTTTGAGTTTGATATATTAGGGAACATTATCCATGTTGTGTGATAATATGTGTAGCAATGTTTAGTGAGACTCACTTGGGAAAACATTATTTTTTGTTAAATACTTTTCATATATAGTCGATGGAGATTGCATCATGAATTTTTTTTATATTTTAAAATGATTTTTTTTAAAGTATATAGAAAGGGTTTTATAAAAATATAATTATCAATATGCATTAATTTATTTTTATCAAATTTAACCATTATTTTCTATTAAAATTTTAAAACAATTAGGAAGACAAAAAAACAATTGGAAATCAATGCATATATGAAATCATTTTAAATGAATGTTAGGGTTTTAAAGTCATTAACCAACATGACATAATGAAATGTTGTGATGGTTGTCTAGAAGGTTTTTAAATGGAATTGAAAATAAAAAAATGATAAAGTGATGTACTATACAAGTAAAATTATTGTCAGTAGAATGTCAAATATTATTACTAACTTGTTTTGTGAATATTATAAGATATATTCCATGTTAACATTTTTTTAAGTCATGTGATCCTTGTAATATTTGTTTTTAAATAAGAATTTACATTCAATGGTGAAATACTTGATACTTTCAATGAATGATATATATAAATTGTTATATAAACATACTAATCTAAATTATCCATAACATGTTAATCATGTTAAATTCTAAATGATTTAAATTAAATTTTATAAATCATTATTATGCAATGTTTGATAGTTATATATTAAGTGGTAAATTATAATCCTAATAAATGAGAATAAATTATGTACATATTTCATTTTAGAGAACGATATAGTAAAATTATTAATGTTATAGATATGATGACTTCTTCTAAATTAATTTAAACAAATTATGTATCTTACATTATTTACTAATAGATAATAATTTCCTTGAAGTGTTATTATATTTTTTTAAGATATATTGTATGAACCATATGTATTCAGAGTAAATACTATCTAGTATAAAGAATTTTCTAAATAAAATATATTTCAGCAATTAATATGTAGTCTACTTATAAACCAATGTGATTTTATTGTTTTTGAACTGATTTTCCTACCATAGTGTTTATATTTTTTATAATTAATATTTGATATGCATTATTTGTTGGGTATAATATAGATAATTGTCTGGTTTTTGTTATGATTTGTATGATTTAAATTTAGAACAAGTATTGCATATACATGCTCAGTATCCTATGTTATTCACTAATTGATTTTTTAGATGCATTATTAATGGATTTGTTTCTATTTGAGAGTTTTCTCCTCAAAGAGTGTTTTAGGATGATTGATGATATCGTATATATAGGTTCGTTATTCCATTGGTGTGCTTCATGTATTCCAAATGTATTAATATTATTAATAGATATCATGAATGATTGTTTTTTTTTGACTCCTTATGTAACGACATTGATTTTTATACCAAATACATTGGTATATTTTAGGGATAATTTTTAAATCCAAGCACTGGGACAATGTGAGATTATGATGCCTCATGTTCTTCGAATTAATTTTTTAAATATATTAAATATATTACTATAATGAGAATGCATCTTTTTTTGAAAAAGATGAGTAACTCTGTATAAGGGGATTAAATCATAAATCTGAGGGCATTATTGAGGTCAAAATGTGTGTTTTACAATAGGAATGAAATAACCTTTTTTAGGGTTAGGAATTTGTGAAAAAGTTTTCATGGGAATGAAATTAATAAAATAAATTAACTAACATATTTAATTTATTTTATTTGAAATAGTGACTGAACTCATCTATTTAAGCACTATTATGGCCAATCTGCAAGGATAGCTGCATAACACTACAAATTTGAGAGGAGTGGTTGGAGAAAGCATTAAAGTAGATCTTATAAATATATATTGGATTGAGATCTAATTGAGGGATCATTGTTCCATCAATGTTCAAGGATCTTCCCAACAACAACAATGAAAGGCCATTTTTCATTAGCGATTGATCCAAACATTAGGTAGGTTTATGATTTGTGATTTCTATTCTATTCATTTATCCTGTTTGAACGCAGATCAATTCCATGAATAGAATTAATTTGTGCATTGATGGTATATTTAATTACATTTAATTAAATTTTTAATTTTTTTGTTTCCTCCTCTTTTTATTTCTTTGACAATATATTGAGGATGAATGAATAAATCTCAATGTTTATTCCTCATATCTTTTGGTTTATAGATTTATCTCTTGTTTCATTGTGCATTTATCAAGGGTTTTCCTTTGGAATGTGGTAATATGATTACCCAGTATTTGATCATTACATGAGTATTCTCAGGTGAAATGGATAAATATCATAGTTATACCATACAATGGATGTCTCGATTTTAGGATTAGAGAAGATAATGGAATAATATTGAAGGAACATGATCATAAAAGACTAAGAGTACCATTCCAGTGATGGATATGTGATGGTGACTCGTGGCAGGGGTATATCAGCTTGATTGATCAATTTATAGGTAGATCATAGACTATAATATTGTTAGAGGGAGGTGGTAAGGATGTGATACCTTAGATCTATGGGTTTCGTCGAGGATGGTGGCTCTAACGATGAACAAGATGATGTATTGTGTGTTTGGTGTTATGGGACCCCCTACACGTTACTATAGTTTTTACAAAGAAAAAAATATCAAATATCTTATGACACTTGATCTTTGGATTGTAGGGTAACCTAAATGATACATGGTCTTGTGAAGTTTGAATAATATAGACACAACCAGAGTACATTGTCATGTGTACATAGGTGTAGACACGACCAAGGGTATGTGGGAATGACTTGGTGTACATTGGTTTGTACATAGGCATGACTAGTGGTGTACGAGCATGAGAAGATGGAACATTCTAGGTTTCATGAAATATATACATGTCATGTACTATTCCTACAAGTCATATATTTTGATATTTACATGTTGCACGAGGACCCACTATATAGGAAGTCTAAGGGATAGTTGGACATGTTGTGTACCCTCAGTAAATGCCGTGTACCCTAAGTACAAACTCGGTACCCCTTTGAGGGTATTTATAACCCTTAATTTCTTCAATTTATACCAGTATTGGTTTACTATGTTCTAATTTTCCATTCACTCAAGGGTATAGTGTGGAATTACGTCCACATATTAGGATTGTGGTCCCTTCTAAAAGATGTGTCTCAGATAGAGTTTATGTTCTCCCTATTTTAGACTAGAGTGTGATCCTATAACATCTTTACACCATTGGTGGGTTTTGTGGAATCAATGTCAACTCCTTGAGAATGGAATTAATCCTCCATCTATCTTTCAATATTGTTTTGGTTTGCGGTATCATTTGTATACAATCTCCTATATAGATGATTGACTAAGATTAGATTTTTAGAGTCCTATAGTGGTTATGGGTGTGATCTCGTATTTGAGTATCAAGACTTGTTTGAATCACTAAAAAAAGTAGGTGAGGCCAAATGATCATGACCACTTTGATGAGTGCATTTGGTTGTGTAATGTTTCATGGAGTTGATTATCTCAGAATAGACATTTATTTGAGAAAAATAAGGTGGTTGGTAGTTTGGTTGTGACCTCCTGGAGGTGATGTTCCCATTCATATTATATATATTTTTATTCATTAATTTTTATTTATTTGTTAAGATCTGAATATTTTTTTATGCAATGCATTTAGTATTTTTGGTGTTTCATAAAGAGTATTGTTTTACTCCCCCTTATATCATCTATGCCCACACAAGTCATATCTTATATAGACAACAACATTTTTGATAGTGTCATGGGAGGAAAGGGAGCCAGTGAATCACATATTGATCTATAAAGTTTCAGATTTTTTCCACACTGTTTCATTTTATTATTTATGTCACCCTGGGAGCGGTTTGGAATCTTTATAGTTTTGGATGGCCTTAAATTTGGACCCATTTTCTCATTACGTACTTTCCTATCCTCCTCTGATTATGGGATCATATATTTATGAAGATATTTTTCTTTTAATTTTTTTAAATTTAACAATTCTATGGGTTTAAAGATGTGTGTATGAGTACATGTACATTAAGTTAAGTCCTCCCATGTTTGTGATATGCCTACATGTCATTGGCCTGTATCCCTTAGACTAATAGAGGATATATTGGGTGTAGTCTCATCCCAAGCCCCATGGGGCTAGGTTTGTGATAGAGTGGTATCATAGGATTCAATTCTATCATAGGGTTAGAGAATTTGGAATTGGGTTGAGGTAACAATGTTAAGTGTATTGAGTTCATCTTTCATGCCAGTGACTCAAATTTTGGGGTGGTGACCACCGTATCCATACACCATGATTCTTATCTCTTTGCTTTAAACTCAAAATATGTAGTCATTGGCTCAAACGAAAACATTAGCACATGCATAATATAGAAATTGGTTGTGGTTTTCATGTCCTTTTTGACTCAATACCCTATTTATACTCTTTCCATGTGGTATATTATATTTATTTCAGGATGCCTATATGATGAAATTGAACTGATATTCTACTACGTGATCCTGAGGATGATTCACCATGTAAATAGGCTTAAGTATAGGTTAATGTACTAGAGGTAACATCTCCAAGTGTTTTGAAAACTATACCACCACATGTTGAGCGTCAGCTATAATTGGTAGTTTCTACATAGGATGCTAATAGTATGAGTGGGTTTCATGAGTCCTAGAGGTATCAACCTATATGTTTTTATGGTAATCCAGACCCCTAGGTGGCTAATTGTTAGTTGGATAAACTCACTAATTATTTCTTCGTTTTTTGGATGCCCCAAATCATACGGTGGTGCATGTGGAGAGGTAAATTCCAGGAACTACTTAGCGATGGTGGAGTTTAGTGACTCAATCAAATGACAAGATAGCTCTTTCCAGGTAAATATTCAATCATATATTTATAGAGTATTTATATACATCTAAATTGTTATTAGTGAACCTAAATGATCTTGTGCATCTCTAGTACTATAGTTTGATAGTGGTGGATTGTTCTTTGAAGTTTAATGAACTCTCATGATACTCCTTGTATATGGTGTATGAAATATTCTTTAAATCGTGGACCTTTGAGATGGGTTGGCACTATGATATTAGGGATTTACTAATAACTCTTTTCATTCCAACATGTTTTGGATTGTTAGAGTGAACCATGGTGTTGGAGAGCTTATTGGGAGAGAAAGTACCAACAATGGTGATGGTAGTGGGAACCGCAGAGATGGCTCCATGGAAGTGGGTAGATGAAGGTAGTCATAGGGATCAATGCATGAAAGATTCTTCAAGAGGAAATCCCAAGAAACTAAATCAATGGTACAAAACAATTATGATGGCTTGAATCAATAGAGGGATATGACATGTTTCTCCTACAATGGTCAGGGACATCTGGAATGGGATTGTATAGCATGATATACATATGATCAGAAGATGGTTGAGGGACCACCAAGGTATAGAAAAAATTAGGAGAATGGAATTCCTTAGGGTGGTGGATGTGGACGATTTCCTGGTATTAGTGCAAGGGGTGTTAGGAGGTTTGACTAATTACCACCACCTCCCCCTTGTAGTCCATGCCAGGATCATGGAGATGGTGGTAAGAGACGAGGCCATCTATAGGATATGGAGGACTATGGACATTAGGCTCCATGGATGATACAATTAAAATCCATGTCTTTTCTACACTAGATAGAATATTTATAGACATAGGTGTGAGTAATCCCTTTCATTCCGCATCTATGTTTTGCGACTTAGAGATTCATGTTGAGAATTTAGCTCAACCCTATTGGTTGGAGACTTTGATAGGTGGTGACTCAGTAGTTGTGAACTTATCATGATAGTGTGTATAATTCTTGCATGTGAGATTTTTGTATGAAATAACATTGTAGAAGCGATGATGCCTTATAATGTAATCTTACGTATGGACTAGATATCCACAATTAATGACCATATTGACTGTTTTGGGAAGAGGATGCAAAGTGTATGCAGTGATGGGATAAGGTTTTCCATTATGGGGGAAAATGAAACCTTCACGGAGAAGGATAGACTCATTCATAGGTGAGTGAATCAGATTACTCACCAGTTAAAATCAGGGCTCTTAGAGTAGTGGATTCTATCATATATCAGTTTCTTGTGATGGTGGAGAAGTATAAGGACATATATCTAGAAAACGAGCCAAGCATACATCCAAACCATGAGCTAGACTAATACATTGACTTACTCCCTGGTAAAGACCCAATATCTATAATAGAATATTATATGGCTCCCACATAGATTTTTGAGATGAGGGTGTATTTGGAGGACTTAAAGGATAAGGTCTTTGTGAGACCCAGCGTTTTACCCTGGCCATCCCCAACATTGTCCTCTAAGAAGAAAGATGTGAATAATAGGTTATGTGATGATTATTAGATATTCAAACAAGTCACCATAAAGAATAATCATACACTAACAAGGATTTAATACCTATTACATTATTTGATAAGGGTGAGATGGTTCTCAAAGATTCACCTCAAATTAGGTTATCACCAATATTGAGTACGTAATGAGTATATACAAAATATTTCATTCAGAAGTTACTATTGTCACAACTAGTAATCAGTGATTTCCACTAGCATAGAGAACACCCATTCAATTTTCATGAGAGTAATGAACTAGATATTTTGACCATTCATTGATCAGTATATGGTTGTTTTTATCGATGATATACTTGTGTACTAATCATCTAAGGGGGAGAATGTGAGGCACATGGGGATAGTTTAGGACACACTCTGAGAGAATATGGTATATGTGAGTCTCTAAAATTACCAATTTTGGATTTCATAGGTCCACTTCCCATATAATTTCATCTCAGAGGTGAGAGTGGTGATGGTTCCAATGATGGTTGAGGTAATTATTTCTTGGGATCCACCTAAGAGTGTTATAGAGGTGCTGAGTTTTTTAGGGTTGGTATGTTACTATCTATGGTTTTTACCTAATTTCCCTATAGTGGAAGCACTATTGAAGTTTTTGAACTAAAATCATAAGCCTTTAATTTGGATGGGAAGGTTCTAGTTGTGTTTTTAGGTGTTCAGGTAGAGGTTGAAATCCACTCTCATCTATACATATCTAGATGAGGGTGTTGAATACATAGAGTTATTTTATGTATTAAGGACCGGTCCAAGATGTATTATAATAAAAGTAAAAGTGTTTATTGATTATAGTTCACATTAGTATAGGCCACATGAGAATAACTTTGTGACATATGATCTTGGTTTTTTAGTGGTAGTATTCACACTAAAAATGTGGAAACACTACCTAAGGGTGATGTTATTTGTTAAATACTCTCACCACAAGAGTATCAAGTATATCATCTATCATAAGGATCTTAATTTGAGACTGAGTTTATGGATATAGTATCTCCTAGAATATGAATTTGATGTTTTATATAATCCAAGTAAGGGGAATTTTGTTGTAGGCACTCTCAACATGAGATATTTTTCTTAGTTTTTGGATGGGGAATCAGAGTAGTTATTCTCAATGGTGTAATACTTAGTGGAAAAGGATGGTAATTAATATCTTCATATGATGGTTGTTACCCCACATCTTTTATAGTGTGTTAGATAAACTCATCATGGAGATACTGACTGTGAGACGTTACATACAAAGATATACACTAGACATACTCGTGATGGTTATTCTAAAGGTGGGAAGAATTATATCCTTTTAAGAGAATAGATGAAGGTACCATTGAAATTGTGGGAGGAGGTGATATGGGGGTTTCAAAAATCCCTTTTGGTGGTATATACATGTTTGGAAAAGATGTACCAGGACCTAAAGTATTAGTTTTTGTGGTTATGCATGAAGAGATTATTTGAAGAGTTTGTCTCTTGATACCTCACTTTTCAACAAGTGAAGGATAAGCACTAGGATTCATTGGTTTTAGCTCCATACCTTAAGGTTCCATAGTGGATGTGTCATGGGATATCTGAGGAATTTTTTATGGGGTTTCCATGTTTGTCCAGGGATATGATGAAATCTCGATGATCGTAGAACCAATCATGAAGTCGGACCACATCCTAGATATTCGAGAGAAGAACTTAGTACATATCATGGGATTCGTGTACATGCATAAAAAATACCTTCTACAATGAGTTCCGCCAAATATCATTTTGGACTATGATGCTCATTTCACAAGTCTATTATTGGGAGGATTTCATGAGGACTTTGCGACTTATTTGTATTTGAGAACAGTGTTTCACCACCCGGCTGATGGCTAGACTGAGCATACCATTTTGGACATGGAGGATATTTTATGGAATTTCATGTTTTATTTTCCCCATATTTTGGGGGATAAACTTACATTTTGTTCTTTTCATACCAAAATATATAGCATTACACCATAATTATGGAAGAATTTGAGGCCTTTAATGGGAGACATTGTAAGTCACCACTCTATTAGATGGATCCAAGCAATTCAGCACTTAGCGGCCCAAATTTGGTGTGAGATACAACAGAGAAGGTTCATAACATCCAAAAGAGGATTTGGAATGCATAAATCCACCATAATTCCTATGGGGACAGATGATAGAGACTTACAAATTTTGTGGAGTGATATCATGTATTCCTAGGGGTCTCAAAAGGGAATGGATTATAGAGATTTGGATAAGGTGTAAATATTTTTCTGAGATTCATTGGCCCTTTATAGATAGTATGTAGACTTAGTGAGGTGGAATACCACTTTTCTATATCACTATAGTTAGACCTAACACATGATGTCTTCTATGTGTCGTAGCTGAGGAGGTATGTATATGCTCTGTCTCATGTTATCGACTAGGGAAAGGGGGAAATTGAGGACGGAAATACCTTTACTGAGTTTCCATTGATGATAAAGTATTGTAAGGAGAGGTTCCTACATTATCAACTGATTCCCCAAGTTTGTGCTTGGTGGTAGCAAGGAAAACTTTAGTAGAGAACCTAGGAGTGGGAGACCCATATGGGATCCCAGTACCCCCAAATTTTTTAGTAGGTTTTTATATTTTTTAGGAAAAAATCCCTAATATGGGTAAAATTTAATGACTCTAATGTTTTTTGTATTACATTGGAATATTATATTGGTTATTTTCGGATCCAATCACCGAGAAAACATGATATTATGAGGCTCGGTGTGCCTAGATATAATTTTTGCAATATATTTATATATTAATATAACATGAATGTATTTTTCGGGATAAAGTGTAATACTTCAGGAATGGAGGCTCAAATTAGAAATCAAAGGGCACTTTTGAGTTAAGAATGTTGGTTTTACACTAAGCATGACATATCCTTTTTTAGCATTGGGTGTTTCTGAAAGAGTTTTCATAGGTTCAGAATTAATAAAATAAATTAATTGATTGATTTAATTTATTTTATATGATTCATCATCTAGTATCCCAATATTAATATACATGAATATTACATCAATTTAGATGAATATTCATCAGATTATGAAATTACATTCCAAAGGACAATAATAGTTTAGTGACTTTGTAAACATGGAACAAAATCTATTAACATGGAGAAATATTCTCAATATATCCAAAAAAGATATTACCCATTATTACTTCTACTTAAAAAATATCAATATAAAATTCTGAAAGAAAACATAAAAATAGTAGAGCTCAGATGCTCAATATTGGTAAAAAAGGAAATATATAAGCATAAACTGAGTATAAGGGTACGATAACATGATATTTCCATTAGAATATCATACTATTCATAAAAAATATCATAAACATGAATCATGGAATAAATATTGGATGTTTGTAAGATATTAATCATAATGGTATCAAGATAATAGACCAATATATAATAACATAGGAATAAGACATGGAGTTTTTGGCATACACATAAGAATAGAAAATATTATGTCAACGATGCCTACCAAGATCATCATAAGATGTTAGACACAGGATAATCACCCATGTACCTAATTCAGGCATGGGATAACAACTGATGTACTCTATTATATTTAGGCTTGGTCTATAAATCATGTACCCTATTACTATCATGCTTGGTATTCAACCTGTGTACCTTCTTATTTTTAGGCTTCAGATACAACTCATGCACCTTCGTTTTTTTCATGAGCTACAACTCATGTACCCATTGAGATAATATAAGATTTATCATTACCTAATGCATTGGGGGTGATATATAGGTCCCTACCATCGCATAATAAAATCATACATTAATTTTCCACAAGATAATAAAAAATGTATCATGTCCAAACCCAAAAAGATATGGGTTTCAGAAACATCATATCATAACCTAAGAAATTAAATGGGTATCATAAAAATTTCATCATATCATTAAATATTGAAGATATATAGGTCTCATAATAATTTCAAAAAATAATAACTTTTGAAATGAAATATTTTTCTATAGAATATATCCTGTGGAAGAGAACCATGTATGATTAATATAATTCCTTCAAAACATAATCAATTCAATAAAGAATATGAATGGTGTTCATGAACTATATCCTCAGTAAAGAATAAACTATAACAAATTATGTCATCTTATATGGAGAAAGATTTTGAAATATCACATTAAACATTTCTTAAAGAAATTATCCCTTTATTGAGAATAATTTTTATAAGATCCTTTCAAATTACATTACTTATAAATAAATATCTACAATTTCATTTAAAAACTTCTTGAAGAAAATAACTTTTATGCTTTGAAAATTGTTTTTTTTAAATATAAATCATTTTGAAAACCATTTTCCACTAAAATATATAATATAAGCTTAAATAAATTTTAAATCCTTTTTCATAAAAATCTTATTTGAAAACTTATAAATAAATATTTAAATAATTTCAATCATTTCAATTTAAAATATCATTTTGAAATCATATAAATAAAACTTTTAAAATCACATAAAAACATTTTGAACATTAATTTTTTTTAAAAACATATCTTTAATACCCAAATAAAATTTAAATTTTTTTATTAGATAAACATTATCTTGAAAAATATCCTTTTAAACTTATAAAATATTCATCAAGTAAATTATTATCATGACGGCGGGTTAGTCCATATATGATGAATATTCCATTTACACCTTAAGATTTTTATAAGTTCCTTGATCTGAAAATGACAAGAATATTACGATTAAAATATTTCTAAAAAAATTTAAATATGGTAAAAAATTTCCTTGAAACATCATATAATAATAGGAAAGAATTTTGAAAAACATTTTTAGAATAACTGCTTCTTGAAATTACAAATATTTCTTACTAAAATTACAAATAAAGTTAGATTTTCATAAAACAAATTTCTTAATTTTATTAAGTGAAAAAAGTGTGTAAATTGTATTAATAAATAAATATATCATGGATATATATTTTATAATATGTTTAATGATATTTATGGAGATATTTATCATAATATTTCACCAATGGTAGCATAATCATAAACTATCTTGATAAATGATGAGATTATTTCAAGAATATATGACCACATAAGAACATTGAATTATACGTCCCATGTTAGAAAATGAAATAACATGAAAATTAAAATATCATTAAAATAATTATTCTCATGATATAACTATTAAAATGGAATTATATTCACCTTTTAAAATAATATAGGTTCATAACATAGAATGTGTCTCAAAGAAGAAAAATTGAGACAAAATTACTTTTCCGATTTGGTAACTTTTGAATCATAAACATCAATAAATAGAGATAAAAAAATAATTTTTAAATAATATAAATTTGTTTACAATAATCATATAATAAATCTATGGGTAGTAAATTCCGAAACATAAAAGAAATAGGATGTTAACATGGATTCTGTCTCACGAAAAATAAAAGTGAGATGAGAAAACCCTTATTACTTTAGAAACATTTGAATAATGATATACATGAAATGATAACATTAATTAAAAATATTTATATCATAAATTAAACTAAATTAATTATATAACATTTTATATGGATGTATATTCACCACACAAAAGATGAAATTGGTGAATATGTCATGTATCATGCGGAAATAAAAAGTGAGATGGAACACCCATACTACATGCATAACATTATAATCATGATCCCCGTGAGATAATAAAATCATATAAATATTGAAAAAAAATAAAATAAAATAAATTAATTATATAACATGTCATAGGGAATTATATACACCACACCAAATAAGTGAGTGGTCAATTTGGAATGTATCTTATGGACATAAAAACTGAGAGTAAAATCCCTTACTAATTGAGTAACATTAGAGTCAAGATCCCCATGGGAGAATAACTTCATTTATATATTTTAATAACATGAAATATAGTAAATTAATTATGTAAAATTTCATAGGGAATTATATATCTGAAAAAAATTATACGAGTGTTGAATGGGGAATGCATCTCACTAAATAAATATTGTGATGAAATTCCCTTACATAATGTCATGATTTTTTTTACATGTTAAAACCTCATCTATAATAAATATAAGTTTATTATAAATAAATAACAAAACCATATTCTTATATATAATAAAATATATTATTCACATATTATATTATATTACCTGTTTATTAAGAATTATTTTTTAAAGAAATGTTTCGGGTAATAACCACTTGGATTATCACACATGTTTGACTTTTTATTCTTAATAATCTTACATAAATCATGATTCACTTATTTCAAAAATGTAAAACATTATATATATATATATATATATATATATATATTTATATATCATATATATTAAGTGTACAACTATTTATAGTAATCTATAAATGAAATAAATATTTAAAGAAAAACACTATTAATGGAGGCAGTAGGTCGTACATACACACGAACGTTACTTATGTTTCACTGTCGCACTAAAGGAGAGGAATTAAATGACACACACACAGACATAGATATATATATATATATATATGATATCATTTCAGAAGAATTATTATTTCAAATTTTTCATATAATTTCACTAAACCCATCCTTAATACATTCCATGTAGAATGTGAATGAATTACATCACTTTGAGGTGGTGGTTGTCAGCACTTCCCCAAACTAAATTATAATATTTAAAAAAATGGAATGAGTGATGTTATGTGTTATATAATAATTGAAGAAAAATAAATATATCATATATATCATATATATCATCTAAAAATATATTTTCCTTCATAATTCCAAACCCTGAGAGGTGTTAAAGGATACACGAAAAATATCGTTTCGTGGTGATGTGGTCACTACAGAAAAGAAATATAAGTTTTTTAACTATTTGATGGAGTTGTGTTTAGGTGTAGGTAAAAATATATAATTTACAATAATTAAATATATTTATGATACTATGTTTGTTATATAATTATGGAATATGAAAATTTTTGTCGGTGGAGAATGAAAATAAAACAAAGGAGCTTGAAGAAAAATGTTACATCTTCTTTGGGTAAATAATTTTGGTTTTCACCTAAGATATTACTAGGTTTTATTTGTCAAACATTTTTGTCTTAGAGGATGAATGAATAGATTTTGGAAGATTATTTGAGCATAGTTTTAGGGATACAAAGGGATTGAGAGGTTTGAATTGTTGGAGTTTCTTCCCTAGAACAAAATTATTTTGTACTTTATCAAAACCTATATTCATGGTTTTGAATATTAATAAATTTTTTGTCACATCATGATTGATCTTATGCATGACATTGTATGTGATAATCTCCTAAGAGTAACTGTTTCACTAAAATTTCATAGTGTATCCCTTTTATGATGATAACATGGAAGTCCCATGAAATTATTCTTGAATATATATTCTATAGTTGTATGATATAATTTGAGGGACACAAATGATACAAGATATTAGAGTTGTAGACTCATAGGACATTGATTCACCTTCTTATAGTGTACACCCATGGTGATATTCAGTAGGATATTATGAGATTGAGTCCCGATAGTTGGAAATCCCCATTTTTAAGTTTCATTTGATGTTCCCATATGTTGATGTGTGTACTGGTACATAGACATTAATATTATTATTAATGGATATTATGGGTTTCACACTGAGATATATTGATGAAAACCATGATAAAAGATGTTCATTGAGAGGTAGGATATGTTTTGTGTGTCATGGGTAATATTTCATTAATGAATAATGTGTGAAAGGATTTATCCCTTTTGTTCATTAGAAGAAGATAATATCTCAGGACCATTGATGTCAATGATATAGCCTAAATAAATCCACTGCCTTGATGTTATACTGGCATTTTCTATATTTTGAAAGTCAAAGGAGGAGATATAGAGAATATAGGTTGATGGTGTTGGCATGCAACCTTCTCTATTAGAGATATTGTGATAGAGGGATTATATTACATGGTAAACATTTGTATGTGGTGAAATGTAATTTTGGAATTAAATTCTTTCTCTATGGGTGCCTTAACATGTTGATTGATTCTAACCATAGACTTTTGGCAGGTTTTCCTAATTCCACTAAGATAGAGTCCTATAGGGTCACACAACAAGTGTATCCAGTATATTAGATAAATGATTTATTATTTAAAATGTTTCATAAATATTATTCTCATCCATCGTTTAATAATGATTCATGTAAACTTGATCACATTTATTCAGTCGCTACTTATTCAAGAAAATATATTTTGGGAGAAATAATTAAAAAATATTTAAGAGGATTTGCATAATGAGTTTAATGGTCGAGTGAGAAATAATAATATTAAATTTTATTTGATTAAATAATATTTAATTATGTATTTCATGTTAAGCGCGTGTCAAAAAATAATAATGTTGTTGTTATTTGACATGGGGTTTTGCAATGATTACTGAAATAATTAAAGGAACATTTGAAAATTATGTATTATTACCCTATTGAAATAAATGCCTAGTTATGTTATTCTCTCCTACTCAAAATTAACTTTTTTATTTTCCAGAACTTTTAAGGGGAAAGTAAAAACCCTCACATTCAAAAAAGATCAAGTAGAAAAAGATACAAATGACTTATTAATGACAAGTCTAAGATAGTTGGAATCACATTCTATAAACAATTTATGAGGAAATAAATTTACCTGTCTATCTGTATCATCCTTTAAGATATCATCACAATGATATGCTTGATAGTATCAAGCATTCATGTACCCTTCTTTACTAATCTTTCCAATGTTAAAGCCTCTATCCAATATGAAATATTTCTTTTCAATCCACACACATTATTCCCTGGTTGTATCCACTTGGGGTAATATTCCCATCATTTGAACAACATATTACTTCGTCTCCTTAATAATCAGAATGACCTCCACTATTTTATTCACTAGAGTGCATGAGTACATCCATCTTATGTGCTAGATATGTGACCTTAGGTCACTGTGAGCCATTTGGATTCCCTACCTCACAATGTTATCTAGGTAGGAGACAATCCCCCTTCACAAGAATCACTCCCTTGGGTCACAAATTCATCGACCCTTACTGAACATCCATGATCTTGTCGGCATTCCCATGAGGGGTCACCAAAGCTACCGAGGTACCTTCTTCATTTGAGGCCTCATTATCATTCCCCTTGGACCCGATGCCTCCAAATGTTTTAAACTCCTAACATTCCACTACATGGACATCATGTTACTTTGGTTTACCAAATTTTATGGTTGACCAAGTCTCCATCAGCCTAGGTAGGTAATAGTAGTCTATGCACCCCATTTGTTTCAGCTTCTTGGAAACGATGAAACTTCCCAGTTATATGTTTTCCTTAATTCCCTTATTCCTTCTTGGAGTATGCAAGCCTTTACTCACCCCTCCTATAGCTTAATCATCTGAGGGTTTTTCATCTCCATCAGACTCAATGGAAGAAATGTATTTTCTTTCAATCCATCCCTCATTACTTAAACAATCAAATCTATTTTTAAGTTGAGACTGGCCAAATTCCTCCTCGTATTGGTTTTCCTTCTTAAACCATACGATGTTGGATCCCACACTTGGACATATATAGACTTATTCCTACTATACTTTTGGTACTCCCTTTCAGAGTTGTTACTACTTCCTTCAGACACAGCCATAACATAGGTGCCTGGATTTGGGATCGCATCGCACTTTGTACCCCCTGCAACCGAATTGTTTCCATGAGGACTCAACAAATCGCTCTTCAGCCTGTTAAAAATTTAATATACCCTCAGTTCAGGAGGAAAACTGTAACTAGTTTAGGATTCACTACTTCTCCCAAAACAAATAACACAATCATTATTTCCAGAACCTTGAATAGATCCTTCACAGCTATCAACAATCCCGTTTGGATAAAAAAGAATCCCATGTGCCTTCTGTTGGATGCTAACATCCTTCGATACTCCATTGAAAATCTGTTGGTCTTCTAAACTCAAACCCCCGTAATTCCTCAACCTTAATATGAGTAACTGACACAACCTTTGAATTTTTGAGTCAATATCTTGGGTCACCAAACAATACTAACCACTTTGAACATACACCAAGCATAGACAGCCTACTGCCTAGTCCCTCCAACTCCTAGAACACAGTCCTACCCACACACCTACACACATTCTTCGAACGGAACATCTTCTTATAGAGCAAACAAAAATCCACCCATCGTTTATAATAAAAATATTTCTTATACCGAAATTCTTATCCAACAGAAATCCAAACGATGTCAAGCGGCCCTATCAACACATCAAATAAGATACAAATTTGAGGAGAAATGGGGTGGTAAACAGAACGTGTTCTATTATCATATCCTTGGAATCTACCTACTAGGTTCCCCAACATAATTTTTATGGAGCGGTTTTGAAATGGTAGCGGGAGGTGAGGAAAGATAGCCAATATACGCATGGTTGTAGAATACTTCTTCATGTGGAAGTCACAGTTCCATCGGAAAAGAATGATTCTTAATTCATTGCATATATGGGGAGAGAAGGACCATGCCTGAATCAGGTCATCATATGATGAAAATATGATCATGGTGTGTCTGTTGTACAAATCTTGGATACTCACTCGGTGATGTTTGGAGATATGTGGAACTTTTGTGGATCACCACTATAAGAATCATACACATGTATTATACTACGCAATGACGACACACTTGACATATGTTTTTGGATGTATCAATGATGAAAGAATCAACATGGTGTTATTTTTAATAATATTTAATTAATTATAATCACAATATTTTTGATCATATCTCTTGGTTCTGTGTTTCTATTTCTTTTTCTTATTTCTTTGATGTGGTTATATGGATCATGGTTTTCATCATTGCGTAGATCCCAGATTTTTCACTGAATATGGAAAAAATAAAATCTAGGCATTGTCCCTCTTGTTCTTACGCTGTTCCCTAAACCTACAAGTGGAATCAAAGTAGGAATATTATTTTTTATAATTATTTAATAATCATGGGTGATTTTTGAATTTGTTATTTAGTTTTTCAATTCATGTTTAATCATTACTTTTTTATCTGAATAACGAGATCTACTTATTCCTCTATATTTTCTCACATATTTAATGGAAATGATTAATTTTATGATTAAAATTATTTTGAGTATCTAATCAAGAGGTGGCATGGTTGCTGTCTAGGTAACACATTTCTACATTCCATCTAACTATAATTACAAGCCATGTAGTTGTGTTCAATGAATCAAATGTAGTTTAGAAATTAATCAACCAGTGTGAATTAATGACATGCAGTGTAGTTAATTATTACACCCCTTGTTGACTAGGACATGCTGGCACACTGTCAGCAAAACTACACGTCGTTTGGACCACTGGACACATTGTCTAGTCCCTTTCTGACCATGGTATGGCCATGTATTCCATACATGGCCAACTCAACCAGTTACCATGTAACACTGGGTAAACACCGCATGTGACCCACTTGACACGTCGTGTACTCCAAAATTTCTGAAGTACACCTCACACGACGAGCCCTTAGACATGTACATTAGTTACACCATGAAGAATGTACATGTCATTTAGATCATATCTATAAACCATGTACTTTTACCAATTATATTTATATAAAATTTATTATATTATGTAACCCTTGAGACATTTACTTTCATGTGGGCATAATGCTTTGAAAAGCCATGTGATAGGCTTTAATATATTTGTGTGTGTGTGTGTATCTGTGTGGGTGTGTTTTATTAAAGTATGCATAATATTCAAGAACTACACATCAAATATGAGTTTTGATATAGTTATTATACTATGTACATGTTATGTATCACAAAGAATAATGTGTATTCAAGTATAATACATGTTGGGTAGTTTTCGAAGGGTATTCACCGAGTTCCCTCCAATGTATAAGTTATGTACACAATTAATTATAAATGAAATTATTAATTTTTTTTAAATGATAATGGATTAGAATCATAAGAAAATTCATAAAATGATTAAGATAACAGTACACATTAATAAAAATAAAATAATTAATTTGTTCGATTTCAATTTCTATAAAATAATAATGATTAATGATTTGATGGCTAGTTTTATTAAATTCATAGCTCATTGTATGCATATGGATGATCATGAGCTAGACCAACTCTTTGTATGTGATTGGTTTCCACTTAATTTGTTATGAAATTAAATTGTTGACATGAATTCCTTCTCTCCTCATTAATATGTAGGGTCTACGTTCCCTTGGTATATTTTATATAAACCACCTTTTACCCATCACCTACATGTGAGTAAAACCATACGTAATGGATATAGCTCCCAAGCTAGTCTTGGAAGTTCAAGTTATGAGATGAGGTGAAACCAATCCATTGAGATGCAAAGGTGGATAAGTGTAAAGAAAAAACACCAATATTATATTGTTCAAGGTGTTTCTCCCCTTGGCTAGTGATTCCTTTATCAACCAAAATATAATGTAGACATTAGAACAATATCATGATCATAGCCATTATTTTAATTATATCAGTTGCATAATTATTTTGTTATGGATTTTTTTGTCAGGATCACATAATTAATAAATTAATAAGCCTGAAAAGATGCAACAAAAATAAACAGGCTTATGCGAAAATGTTATATAAATACATGTTTAGTCATTTATGTAAAACCCTTAATATTAAAAAGAATGTGAAAATATAATAATTATAAATTTATAAATAAAGGATAAAATCTCCCAATAAAATATTATTTTTCTATGGACTTCCATTACTTAAGTTAGAATCGAACCATTGTTCAAAGTGCTTGACCATCCAAAGTGGGGGTGATTTCAATTATCAAAAAATTCTAATTTGAATTTTTGGTGTGACTTAGTATTGTTGATATCAAGGTTTTATTTAAAAATTAGTACATTTTATAACTGATAGGAGAAGGTTGATGAAATTTAAATTAATGATTTCCGGATTGGGGAGTCCACTGAATGGATCAAACAACTTTGATTTAATGTAGTTATAATTTGGAATTCCTACCTAAAACCATTTGAGTTTCTTGATGATATGAATTTTGGGTAATGATAATGTAATATAGATCCTTGGAAATAGAATATCCATGAAATTGTATATTCCAAATCCAATGGTTAGGGATATTGGGTTTCAATAAAATAGTGGGATACTAATAAATATAATCATATTTATTTATGTTAATTTATTAGAAAAATTACTAAATCTTTGCTTATATTATTTGTAGAAAAGACATTAAAATGAAACCAAACATATTATTTTCATCCATACCAGAGAAGGAATAATTTCTTCCTGGGACTAATTTCTAATAGTTTCAAAGGCGCCTATGGGTCATCCTTCACCATGAAGGGAAACTATATGTGTCGGAATAACATTTACTATTTTCTCTTGGAAATGAGGCAATTGATGAAGAGCTCTCTATATAGGAGAAACATGTGAATGATGCTAAAGGTGTTCATTTATTCATGTTATCATTTTTGTCCAATGATATGTTGAAGAAACATGAGGAAATGTATTATTATAGCATGATGTATCAACTTCGAGATCTCTATCAAGATTAGGAAAAACACTAGAGGTATGAGATCTCAAACTCTTTTTTCACCAAAAGATTGCAGAGTATATGCTATCTAGGCCTCATGTAATAAAAAATATAATGTACATTGATCATATGTACATCATTTGGATTAAATTCCTTGAAGAGTATCATACAGATATCATACTATAATCGCATGTAATGGTCTTCTCGGTTTTATTGTGAATTATAAAACGAGAAATAATGAGAAGACCTTATCATAATTTTTTACCCTGATCTTCTAAGTGGACAATGACATGGGGCATGAAAAAACTGTAGTCCTTATGGTTAATATGAATAGTAAGGATAAGGAAAAGTGGCATATGATTTATAAACAATCTAAAGAACTCAATAACTAGCTTACCAAGAAGAGGAAGATCCAGATTTAGTGTAAGGAAAATGGGGTCGTGTGTTTTTCATGTGCCAAGTAAGACCACTGGAATAAGAACTCCACCCAAAGTCAAGGGTAATCCAAAAGTGTGTTTGTTATCAAGTGAAATATTTCCATTTTTCCACATTGGGTATTATATAGAGCTTGTGCTTATCACATTTTTATTCAAATAATGGAACCAAGTAAATTTCATAAAATTTCCAGATAAGAGATGGATATGTGAGATTCCAATGGTGTGAGGTTGGATGCTCTTTCCATTAGTTCCTACCACATTTCATTTCTGATGAGAATGATTTTTTTCTTTAGATGATTTATATTATGCTCATTTAGTTACCAAAAAGATAATTTATGTATCATGTTCAGATATAGACGGGTTTATTTCATGTTTGGAAATTAAAGTTGTTTCATTTATAAGGACTACATATGTTATGGTGTGGATAATGTAAATAACAGTTTGTTTGTATGAAATTATAAAATCCACGTTTGGGAAATCAATAACGAATCAAATTCACAAAAATAATATTACACCATGTTGTGGCATCACCATCTTAGTTATGTAAACGAGATGCGCCTTCAAAAACTCTGTCATAATGGTTATTTAGACTCTTTTGAGATAAAAAACATGACATATGACACTCTTGCTTGCAAGGAAAAATGACCAAACTTCCATTTAGTGGACATGGTGAAAGTGACACAGATATTTTTTGATTGGTACACACTATTTTTTGTGGACCATTTCAAGTAGAGGTTAGTTGTGGATATTCTTACTTCATAAATTTTATTGATTTCTTGAGTAGATATGGTTATATTTACTTAATGTGGAATAATTTTGAGTCCATTAAGAAATTAAATGAATTCAAGAATGAATTAGAGAATCCCATTGGTAAGAAAATAATAAATCTTAGATCAGATCATGGTGAAGAATATATTAACTAACAGTTCATTGACATTTTACGGGAGTTTGGGATTCTATCTCAACTCACACAACCATACACACCACAGTGGAATTGTGTTAGTTAAAGGAGGAAATGTACATTTTTGGACATTTTAATGTTGATGGTGAGTCATTCAGATCATCCATTATCCTTTTGGGGATATTTATTACAAATTGTAGCATACACATTAAAATGAGTACCAACAAAATTAGAAAATTGATTTTTCTTAGAGCTATAGAATAGAAAGAAACCCATTTTATTGTATACACATGTATTTGGATGATAGGAATCTGTTAGGGCCTTATCATGCAACAAACTACCACCCCAGGGTGCAAAGATTATCTTTATACAGTTTACCAAGGAATGAAAAGGATACTACATATAAAACCACTCAGATAAGAATGTTATTGTTGTGAGAGAAGTTTTATATCTTGAGAGGGAGCACATACTCAAAAGGGATAGTGGGAGAAATAGCAACATAGATGATGTTAATGGTAAAGATACAAAGGATTTGGTATAGGAAAAAGTTCCATAGGCCCCCAAGGAAGAAGTGGTTCCTAAAACACAAGTAGATTGTAGTAGTCTAAGAGAGGTAAGCAAACTAGAGAAATATGGTTTTCTTATCACTGAGTATGGTGACTCATTTTTGTTGTACAATGATGAACCTATCTGCTATAATGGATATGTAGAGAACTCATATGCTAAAATTTGTATAGAATATATGAAATCGGAGATGGATTCCTTGTATCAGAACCATGTTTGGGTTCTGTTTGATGCCCTAGTTGATGTAAATCCCTTTGAGTGTAAAAGGAAATTCAAGAGGAAACTGGACATGTATGGTAATGTAAGTACTTATAAATAATGGTTAGTTAATGAATGGTTTAAAAAAATCATGTAATTGACTATAAATAAAACATTTTATGTAACACCCCGACCCCAGCTACCCAGAGTGGGTGCATTACTTCATAACATTGGCATGATCACAAAAGATCAAGTCTCGAAAGACCGATTAGTTTAGTTTCCTTGGAAACACTAGATACATTCATAAGTCTTTCATTACATCAAAAAGTAAACAAACTACAATAACATGGTCTTCATAGTCCACAATCATATCCCTTTCTGACTACCCCTGCAGGTCACTCATAAATTACTTCTTCACATCCTGGAAAAATATTAAAACATTTAAAGGGGTGAGCTCAGATGCTCAGTAAGGTTAACAATATAGCGGAAGCTTTCATAAATAAACATTAACATTTAAGGCAATGTATAACTAAAACAAAATCCTTTTAAACTTGAACTTCAACATAATATGGCAAAAGAAAAATAAGATAATGCCATTACTTACTCACATGATATTCTACTAGATGAATAATCGCATGAAATATCAATAACCACTTTCATAATGAGGGAATGTATAATGCCAGACATTCTGAAACATTTTGTCAAGGCCTCGTCCAAGACGTCTAAAATGATTAAGGCCTCGGCCAAAACCATAAATAAAATTGGGAAAGGGCCTCGGCCAATTCCACGTCTAGTTGTCTCATGAGACCTACCGATGCATCGAGGAGCTATAGCGGGCTCCACCCGTCACTTATTAAGTCCAATACATTCCTCATATGAATAGGTTTAAACATAACATAAATATTCATATTAAAACTAGCATAGGAAATGTCAACAATTCCTCCATAAACTATGGATGGTATAAAATAACACATCCACAGTCAAATATTTCACAAAATGTTCAATGGAAGTTTTGTATCATAAATCAATTTCAATTAAACTTAAAACCCATCAAAGGATGTTGACATGGATGAAATCAAAGCTATTTGAGAGAAATATCTCTCATTTTTGAAATCATTTAAAAGTCCCATAATTATAAAATAATACATTTACTTTGAAAATATTCTTATAAGCTTGTTAGGGAAGCTTCGACGAAGTTATAATGGCGTAAAATAGTCGCACCCTCCGTATAAGTAAAAAAACCTTCTTACCTTAAATTTGTCAAAAAGGTCAAAAAGTACAATGTTTGGAAAACGACGGTAAGATTCATTTCAAAAATGTATAATGGTATAAATGACTTTAACCCATTTTCCATTTAATAGTAAAAATGTTTTGAAAGACATTTTTAAGAAACATGGATGTGGATGATAACGAGGTCCCAATAGATAATTATGTATAAACAACCTTGGATAATGAAGAGGTTGTGAAGTAAACCCTTACCTTGTACTTTTCCTTGGTTAGGGTAGGTTAACCTCCTGTATAATGGTGAAATAATTGTTATTAAATTATACAAAAATCATATACATTCATATGATATCATATATGATCTTTTAGCATTGCTTTGTTAACAATATCTTAGATTTATCGTTGTTTCGGGTGTTAACTTACTCGTTTTCTTTTATATGTTTTGTTACGTAAGTCGTGTTTTTCATGGATAGGTTGTATCTTATTCATATCCAGAATTATATCATGTCCTTAAACATTATTTTTAAATCATCAAATGATAATTATACTTGAATGGATACGACGGAGAATGAATCTCATCGCGTTCGTGTAGACGGTAGTCCGTACGTACGCACGAGCGACAATATCATTATTTTGATATTAAAATAATATATAATTGGATAGTATATCATATATACAGAATCATTATCATGTTATATTTATTATTTACATGAATTACATATCATTATTATACCCATCTAAATAATAATATATTGAATAACAATTACACCACGACGTGGAGACGGTAAGCCGTACGTACGCACGTATGGTGACATGTCATTCAAATGATGGGTAGAATACTGAATATGGTTGTTCCATATTTATAATAACATCACAGTATATAGAAGATACTGGAGTTATAATTTTAGAATTGAAATAATAAACAAAGAGGGAGTGGAATAAGAAAGAAACTTTAAAGAGGGTGATGAAAATGTTACCTCTTCTTCGGGTTCTTCCTTTTGATTTGATCAAAAGGACTCCTTAGGATGGCTTTCTGACTAAAGTAAAGCTTCTAGGATGAAGAGAGATAAGTTGGGAGAGTATTTGGGCAGAGGTTGGCCGAACCAAAAGGCTTGGAAGTGTGAATAAGGTGGTAGAGGTGGGGGCCTTTTATAAGAGGAGAGGAGGGGCTCTTTTGGAAAGATTGAAATGTTACATTATTATACAATGCTTTTCGGATTATAAAGGTCCCACACTTATATAATTAGTGGCTAATGTGATAAGGGTTCGAAATATCCTCATCCAATTGGTTTTGGACAAGTGTAATCCTTGGATTTTGCATTATCCTCTCATTTTATTTAAATCGTTAAATAATGAGGTCATCGCTGCATCATAATGATGTCATAAATAATTTAATTTATTTAATGTCTAAAAATTATAAAAAAAAATAATATGATGTAAGAAATATTTTTATCTTTCTAATGAATATTTATAGTCAATATTTGGATCTGTGTAACCCCACTTAAAAACTGTTTTAGTAAAATAACTCATGTTTGTGTCAATTTAATTTTAACATTAAATAAATATATATTAATGTCATTTTCCAACTAAAGTGGCTCCATGGGGTCCCCAAGTTGACCCATGGGTTGTCTTGGTCGTCCATGACTCATCCAATAGGAGTAGGACAAGTGTCATGCTCATCTCATATTATTAAAACATTATTTGTACCTTAAACTACACTAATTACCTCTAATCGCGATTAAGAACTTAAAAGTTACTATTCACCAAAAAATTATTTTAATCTCATTGAACCACATTTTACTTCTTAATGACAACCATGTATATCGTATTTTTGAAAATCAAATCACAGAAGTGGTAATATTTCATTTAAATGAAAAATCAGTTATTTAACTACCACTTAGTGGTTTCACTATTCATCAAAAATTGATGTTTTTCAGAACAATGCCAAAATTTCACCCTAAGCTATAATTGATATTCCGAATTAAAAAATGATGTCTATTTTACAAAATTCCAAACATATAAGTTGCATTAATTAATTTTATAATTAATTCCCGTTGTTACAACAAATAGCGTGTTTTTAAGAAACAATTTATATCAAAAGATTGGCAATTGTTTATGTCCAATTTCAATGTTAAATTAATTCTAATGACCACCATTGGATAAAATGGTAAAAATATATTCTAATTATACTTTAAAACCACTCAATAATATAACTTATCACTATAAATTATTTTGATTAAAAAAGTTGTTTTAATTATTTCTCACTATTCATAAAAATTCGGAAGTTCTCAGAAAATTACAAAAAATTCAACATAGGCCAATTTCAATATTAGGAATACAAAAATGAAGTCCATTTTGAAATATAAAATTTCTATAATTTTAAAAAGTCGTTATTACTATTCATAATGGCTACTTTGATTAGTCGCAGTGTTTTAGAACTCGAAGTTGCGTACAATGCAAGCTATTGCATTATTGAATAAGAAGCGTATCGTGGAAGCTCGGGGTGTTACATTCTACCCTCCTTCAATAAATTGCGTCCTCGCAATTTGAAATTTTTCTTTGAAAATAAAAGGTTGAAAAGAGAAAATACCTTTGTGGAAAACCCACATCGGAAATAAGGTTAATAAAATTTAGTCTTAATAAGAGGGAAATGGAAATAAGAAAGTCACCACCAAATTATGATCTCGATAAGGAGAACATTGGTGGAAATTAGAGACATATAATTGGAGGAAAAACGTAAATATTTGTAGGGAGTGATTGAGGTCATCAATCACAATCAACTGTCAAATTGAGGGCCTCAAAGCCTTCAATCTATGTTGATTTAAAATATCATCAGTTCAACAAGACATAAGGTATTAGGATAACACATTTTTTTGTTTTAATATCCCTTTACTAATGTCTAAGAATTAATTTATTCATTGAATAAGAGATAGGTATATATATATTTATGCTTGACAATTAGAGTTTCAACCTTCAACTCATCTTTCACTCAAAAAGATAATAGAACTCAAAAATATTATACTTATCCTAATTGTATAAGGTTCCAAATGTTAACACATACCATTTAGATTAGTAAAATTATTTGTAATAACCAGGGACTTCCTGTAGGCTAGTGGTAGGAAATAAAGGCCTGTCGCACTATGATTGTGGGTTCGATTCTTGCAGCTTTGTCCGACGCGACGGGTTATGCCCCACCCTGCAGGTTGTCCTTTTCATAAAACTATAGTATTCCAAGAATAATCTCCAGAAAATTTTTAACCTTAAATTTACTATCCAAGGTTCAACTTAATCCACTCCAACCTTTATAGTTATCCAAAATACCTCTGTCCAGACTTTCTCTAAAAGGTCTCTTAATTCCAAAATCAATTTATCAGATTCCCCAAACAAAGATTAGTTTCTCTTATTGTCACATACTAAAAATATGATTACCTTAATCATATTAAAACCTTACTGAAATCAATAAGTACTGCAGTACAATCCATATATATATATCACATTATTCTTATAACCAGAATATAATCCTTGAGTCCAAAAGCACCAATACATTAATTATTCCGCTTCAACTGTAGTCACAGCATAAGATTGGCCTTGATCCCTTGGCCTTTTCTGAGGTAAGTTTCCCTGACGCTTAGGGAATTCATTTGCATAATGACCCATTTCTCTACAATTGTAGCATTCAACTTTGACAGCCTCTTTCTTTCCCTTGCAATCACGATCCTGGTGACCCTTTTCTCCACATTTATAACAAACTCCCATTCCTTTTAGGCAAGTACCATGGTGATTCTTCCCACAATTATCACATAATGGAAAATCCTTCTTTCCCTTTTTCCCTTTATCTGTCTCTTGTTCCACCGTTCTCTTCTTCTCTTGCTTTACTTTGTTGTCATAAGACTTAGAGAATTCCTTTTCTGTCTTGATAGAACACGAGACAATATCTTCGTATGATGAGAAGGATTGTGATACTAATGCTTGATGGAGAAATGGTTTTAACCCATCAAAGAAACGATCAATCTTACTCCTTGGGTTACGTATGTAATCTGCAGCATACCTTGCTAACCTTGTAAAGTTAGCCTCATACTTTGCGACATTCTCATCCTCCTTCTGCCTCAAACTCAGAAATTTCCTTTCCATATCTGCTCGATGGTCACGAGGAAAATATTTTTCTATGAAAAGATCTTTGAACTCCCTCCATTCCATATTCGATACGTTATCATCTTCCTTTGTGTTTTGAATCAGCGACCACCACTGATCGGCATCTCCAGTGAGGCGGTAAACTGCCATGACAACCTTCTCTCTTTCACTACTCCCCAAGGCATGGAATATTTTCTATAAGGAATTTATCCATTGCTCAGCTACTGTAGGATTTGTAGTCCCATTTAAGGTTGGTGGTTGTTGCCTCATGAAATAGTCTAGCATTGATCCTCCACGTTGCGGATCAGGGTGCTCCATACGAGTAAGGTTATTATTCATAACCTGCGTGAGTTGTCCCAGTACGGTGAGAAGCTGATCAGCACCAGTTGTATCTCTAGATCCACAATAATTATCTTGAGCAGGAGGGCAATCCCTACACGGAGTTCGTGCATTGATACGGTTTCCATTCCTTCCATTAGGCGCCATTTCTAAACAATGGCATAAACTAGATTAGTTTATGAATCAAAATACATAATTCCATACTTGTTAAACACTTTACATAAATTGAACTATTTATGGATATAATCCATAATCATAAAAAGAAATGTTTTCTTTGAGGAAGTATATACTCATAACCCTTCATAGTGGTTTGTAAATAAAATGAGAATTATCCTAAACATATCCCCCAGGAGTGTCGTAACCAAGAGTGCAGCAAGGCCCGTTGTCGTGCACCAGTTCCCGTTCGAGTCTAGCTCGAAGCGGTGTTTTCGGGTTTTACCCCTAGGTACATCTGTGCCAGAGCCGCCTCTACCTTCTCGTATCCAGACAGGGATGTATTGCTCGGAAAACTCATAACATCTCTATAATACCAAAATTCTAGGAAGTTCTTCTATACTAATCCTCAAAGTCTATCTTTGGGCTATGTGCTCTAATCAGAGTTTATCTAAATCTAGCTTCCAAGGTTAGTACTAAACTGCCTCTGATACCAACTGTAACGCCCTGAACCCAGCTACCCAGAGTCGGTGCATTACTTTGTAACATTGGAATGATCACAAAAGATCAAGTCTCGAAAGACTGATTAGTTTAGTAGCCTTTGAAACACAAGATACATTCATAAGTCTTTCATTACATCAAAAAGTAAACAAACTACAATAACATGGTCTTCATAGTCCAAAATCATATCCCTTTCTGACTACCCCTGCAGGTCACTCATAAATTACTTCTTCACATCCTGGAAAAATATTAAAACATTGAAAGGGGTGAGCTCAGATGCTCAGTAAGGTTAACAATATAGCGGAAGCTTTCATAAATAAACATTAACATTTAAGGCAATGTATAACTAAAACAAAAGCCTTTTAAACTTGAACTTCAACATAATATGGCAAAAGAAAAATAAGATAATGCCATTACTTACTCACATGATATTCTACTAGACGAATAATCGCATGAAATATCAATAACCACTTTCATAATGAGGGAATGTATAATGCCAGACATTCTGAAACATTTTGTCAAGGCCTCGGCCAAGACGTCTAAAATGATTAAGGCCTCGGCCAAAACCATAAATAAAATTGGGAAAGGGCCTCGGCCAATTCCACGTCTAGTTGTCTCATGAGACCTACCGATGCATCGAGGAGCTATAGCGGGCTCCACCCGTCACTTATTAAGTCCAATACATTCCTCATATGAATAGGTTTAAACATAACATAAATATTCGTATTAAAACTAGCATACGAAATGTCAACAATTCCTCCATAAACTATGGATGGTATAAAATAACACATCCACAGTCAAATATTTCACAAAATGTTCAATGGAAGTTTTGTATCATAAATCAATTTCAATTAAACTTAAAACCCATCAAAGGATGTTGACATGGATGAAATCAAAGATATTTGAGAGAAATATCTCTCCTTTTTGAAATCATTTAAAAGTCCCATAATTATAAAATAATACATTTACTTTGAAAATATTATTATAATCTTGTTAGGGAAGCTTCGACGAAGTTATAATGGCGTAAAATAGCCGCACCCGCCGTATAAGTAAAAAAACATTCTTACCTTAAATTTGTCAAAAAGGTCAAAAAGTACATTGTTTGGAAAACGACGGTAAGATTCCTTTCAAAAACGTATAAGGGTATAAATGACTTTAACCCATTTTCCATTTAATAGTAAAAATGTTTTGAAAGACATTTTTAAGAAACATGGATGTGGATGATAACGAGGTCCCAGTAGATAATTATGTATAAAAAACCTTGGATAATGAAGAGGTTGTGAAGTAAACCCTTACCTTGTACTTTTCCTTGGTTGGGGTAGGTTAACCTCCTGTATAATGGTGAAATAATTGTTATTAAATTATACAAGAATCATATACATTCATATGATATCATATATGATCTTTTAGCATTGCTTTGTTAACAATATCTTAGATTTATCGTTGTTTCAGGTGTTAACTTACTCGTTTTCTTTTATATGTTTTGTTACGTAAGTCGTGTTTTTCATGGATAGGTTGTATCTTATTCATATACAGAATGATATCATGTCCTTAAACATTATTTTTAAATCATCAAATGATAATTATACTTGAATGGATACGACGGAGAATGAATCTCATCGCGTTCGTGGAGACGGTAGTCCGTACGTACGCACGAGCGACAATATCATTATTTTGATATTAAAATAATATATAATTGGATAGTATATCATATATACAGAATCATTATCATGTTATATTTATTATGTACATGAATTACATATCATTATTATACCCATCTAAATAATAATATATTGAATAACAATTACACCATGACGTGGAGACGGTAAGCCGTACGTACGCACGTATGGTGACATGTCATTAAAATGATAGTTAGAATACTGAATATGGTTGTTCCATATTTATAATAACATCACAGTATATAGAAGATACTGGAGTTATAATTTTATAATTGAAATAATAAACAAAGAGGGAGTGGAAGAAGAAAGAAACTTTAAAGAGGGTGATGAAAATGTTACCTCTTCTTCGGGTTCTTCCTTTTGATTTGATCAAAAGGACTCCGTAGGATGGCTTTCTGACTATAGTAAAGCTTCTAGGATTAAGGGAGAGAAGTTGGGAGAGTATTTGGGCAGAGGTTGGCCGAACCAAAAGGCTTGGAAGTGTGAATAAGGTGGTAGAGGTGGGGGCCTTTTATAAGAGGAGAGGAGGGGCTCTTTTGGAAAGATTGAAATGTTACATTATTATACAATGCTTTTCGGATTCTAAAGGTCCCAAACTTATATAATTCGTGTCTAAGGTGATAAGGGTTCGAAATATCCTCATCCAATAGGTTTTGGACAAGTGTAAGCCTTGGATTTTGCATTATCTTCTAATTTTATTTAAATCGTTAAATAATGAGGTCATCGCTGCATCATAATGATGTCATAAATAATTTAATTTATTTAATGTCTAAAAATTATAAAAAAATAATATGATGTAAGAAATCTTTTTAGATTTCTAATGAATATTTATAGTCAATATTTGGATCTGTGTAACCCCACTTAAAAACTGTTTTAGTAAAATAACTCATGTTTGTGTCAATTTAATTTTAACATTAAATAAATATATATTAATGTCATTTTCCAACTAAAGTGGCTCCATGGGGTCCCCAAGTTGACCCATGGGTTGTCTTGGTCGGCCATGACTCATCCAATAGGAGTAGTACAAGTGTCATGCTCATCTCATATTATTAAAACATTATTTGTACCTTAAACTACACTAATTACCTCTAATCGCGATTAAGAACTTAAAAGTTACTATTCACCAAAAAATTATTTTAATCTCATTGAACCACATTTTACTTCTTAATGACAACAATGTATGTCGGAGTTTTGAAAATCAAATCACAGAAGTGGTAATATTTCATTTAAATGAAAAATCAGTTATTTAACTACCACTTAGTGGTTTCACTATTCATCAAAAATTGATGTTTTTCAGAACAATGCCAAAATTTCACCCTAAGCTATAATTGATATTCCGAATTAAAAAATGATGTCTATTTTACAAAATTCCAAACATATAAGTTGCATTAATTAATTTTATAATTAATTCCCGCTGTTACAACAAATAGCGTGTTTTTAAGAAACAATTTATATCAAAAGATTGGCAATTGTTTATGTCCAATTTCAATGTTAAATTAATTCTAATGACCACCATTGGATAAAATGGTAAAAATGTATTCTAATTATACTTTAAAACCACTCAATAATATAACTTATCACTATAAATTATTTTGATTAAAAAAGTTGTTTTAATTATTTCTCACTATTCATAAAAATTCGGAAGTTCTCAGAAAATTACAAAAAATTCAACATAGGCCAATTTCAATATTAGGAATACAAAAATGAAGTCCATTTTGAAATATAAAATTTCTATAATTTCAAAAAGTCGTTATTACTATTCATAACGGCTACTTTGATTAGTCGCAGTGTTTTAGAACTCGAAGTTGCGTACAATGCAAGCTATTGCATTATTGAATAAGAAGCGTATCGTGGAAGCTTGGGGTGTTACATTTTACTAGTTTCAAAGTTTAAATCCATCACAATGATATTTTACATATCAGCATACCATGACTATGAGATTTGGAAGATGGATGTCAAAACTGTATTCTTTAATGGGAACCTTCAAGAAGATATCTATATGAGAAAAAAAGGGTTTGTGACATCATGTGATTCCAAAATGATTTGAGAGTTTCATATATAAATTTATGGATTAAAGCAAGCATCTAGGTCATGGAACATTTAAGTTGATGAATCCATAAGAGAATTAGGTTTTATTAAAAATGAATTTGAGATGTGTGTTTAAAAAATCTTTAGTTAGAATGAGGTCGTTTCCCTATTAGTATATGATAAAGACATATTGAATATTGGAAATGGCATACCAGTCATACAATCTATTAAAGACATATTGAACAAGTACTTCTCCACGAAGGGATTTGGTGAAGAATCTTACATTCTAGATAATAAGATCATTTGTGATAGATCGAAGAGGCTTCTTATAATAAGTCAAAGTACATATAGTGAATAGTTATGAAATGGATTTAGTATGGAACAATAAAATATGGGATTGGTTCTAGTGTCACATGGTGTACATATTTCTAAAGAAATGTGTCCTCAGACAGAACAAGAGAAATATAGAATGCGTAATATCCCATATACTTCAGCGATATGATCAACCATTTATGTCATGTAATGTACTTTACTTGATGTTGTATGTGCATTGATCATGGTAGGAAGATATCTAGAAGGTCCAAGAGAACATCATTAGACTAATGCTAATACTATCCTTAAGAATATGAAAAAAGTACTAAGGATATGTTCCTAGTGTATAGAGGAGATGAAGAGCCTTTGATTATAGGGAATAATGATGATTGTTTTTAGACATATTAAAATGATATGAAGTTGAAATCATTATATGTTTTCTTTCTCAACAGATGATCTGTGAGGTAGAATATATGAATGCAGTGAGTTTTAGATGATTCTACAGTGTAGTATGAGTACATTGTAGCTTTTGATGCATCCAAGCAAGCCATATGGATTTTAATCCGTGTCTAAGAGCTTTATTAGGTACCTATAAGTAAAGAACTTATCACATTGTATTTTGATAATACTGTAGAAGTGGCTCGTTCCCAAGATCCAATGTCACATCAAAAGACAAAGCATATACTCTGAAATTATCACCTCTTTCGGAATTTTTATCAAAGAAGTGAATTTGTAGTGAACAGAGTATCCACATAATAGAATGTGGTAAACCCCCTATCTAAAGGCTTATCCTAGCATAATAATTAGTATAATGTGAGAGATATCTGACTAAATGTCATTAGTATATGGCTCTAGTGCAAGTGAGAGTTTTTTGGAGTTGGTTACCTAAAACCAACTTCTTTTTTTACTTGGTGATAACATATATTCATTGTTTAATATATTAATAAATTCATAATCACATCATGATTGTTCTTTTTCATAACTTTGTATGTGATAATGTCCTAAGAGTAACTTTCACAATAAAAGGTCATAGTGGATCCCTGTTATGATGAGAACATAGAAGTTTTATGGCCCTATTCATTAATATATTTTCTATAATCAGATGATATCATTTGAGGGACACAAATGATACATGATATCAGGGGTATATACTCATAGGACTTTAAGGAAACTTCTCATGGTTTACCCCCTTGGTCATATCCAGTAGGGTATTATGATAATGAGACCCAACAGTAAGAAATACACGTTTATAATTTTCAATGGATTTTCTAATATTCGAATATGTGTATGGGTACATAGACATTAATGTTTTTACTAATGTATTTTATGAATGGTGCACTTATATGTGTTAACAAAAACCATGACAATAGATGTTTATAGTGAGTTAGGATATATTGGGTGTGTCAAGAGAAATATTTCATTAATGAATAACGTGATAAAGTATTTATCCATTCTGTTCATTAATGGAAGATATTATCTCAGGACACGTTATGGAAATCATATAGCCTTAATAAATCCTTGTCCATGGTCTTCTATTGGCATGTTCTATTTCCATAAAGTCAAATAAAGAGATATCAAGCATATAGGTTGATGTTACTGGAATTAAACATTCTCAATTAGAGATATTGTGATAAATGGATTATATTACACAGTATGCATTCGTATGAGGTGACATGTCATTATGACATTAACGTATTTCTCTATTAGAAAATTGGCGTATTACTAGACACTAACTGTGAAGTTTTTGTAGGTTCTCTTAGTGATGCAAATAATGAGTCCTAGATGGTCACAAACAAAGTGTTTCTAGTATCTCGGTTAAATAATTTATTATTTAAGAAGTTTAATAAATATTATTCTTCGCTGTGGTTTAATAATTATTCATGTATGCCTGATCACAGATATTTCATCACTAGTTATTAGATATATAATATTATGAGGGAAATAATAAATAAATTTTGAATAGGATCTATGAACTGATTTTAATGGTCTATTAAGAAATAATGATATTTAATATTATTTCATTAAATAATATTTAATTATAACATGAAATTTAAGCACATGTAAATAAATAATATTGTATCTAATATTATTTAACATTGGGGGTTTCTATGATTAATGAATTAATTAAATTCAATTTTACAAATTATTTATTATTACCCTAGTGAAATAAATGATAAGTTGTATTATTCTCTCATTAGGAAAGGTTAAGCCAAGCGACACCTAGTGTACTATGCACATAAAATTGGAGAAATGATCTCTTGCCTAAAGAGTTCATTCGTGTCCACAAATACAATTAAAAAGATATATATACTCCTCCAACGGATCAGGGAGAACACTTTGGAAGCAGTTCTCAATGCGATATAAGGCGGACATCGCAAGCACAAGGATCTTCCATGCTAGCACCCAGAGACTCCTTCATCAACATCTGGAGATACGTGGAACACTTATGGATCACCTCTAGAGGAATCTTACACATTGATTCTACAATAAAATTGAAGTGCTCTAGAGATATGTGTATGCACACATTAATGAAGAAAGAATCACCTTGGAGGTAATTCTAATTTAATTAAATTAATTATAAACAAAATATATGTATCATCTCTCTTATTCAGGGTTTCTATTCCCATTTCATATTTCTTTGATTCAATATTGTGGATCCCTGAATTTATCATCGCATATATCTGGGATTTTTCATTAAATATTGAAAAAATCAATGTTGGGAACCATCCTTATTCATTATATGTTATTCCTAGAAACTACATGAATAATGAGGATGAGGGAGTTCCTTTTTATAGTGTAGGAGGAGTGACATTCTTATAAATTTTTCAAAATAGAATTCCACCAATGTTTTTTCCATTTAATGGGGTTCAAATAATGGACCAAATTAAATAAAATGGACTATCGGATAGTAATATGAATACTAAATGGAATTTGGAAAGGTGCCTAGGTCATTTTGTCCCTTATTATTAATTTTTAGTCCCTTGTTAAGCTAATTTTCCACCTAATCGTTGTAATTAATTTTAATTAAATTCACTATTGTTTTTTTAAACAATGTTGACCATGTTAGACATTATATATTATCATTAGTACAAATAATGAATTAGTTTTTCTAAATTAGAATCATAGAAATGGTTTAAACTAATTTAAAATCATTCTCGCAGGCAGGATGACAATGGAGGTTTTTAGAGTAAAAATATTAAAAAGTTTTCTAGGTTTTTATATCGAATTTTGAAGTGAAATTGATCCCAATAAACTAAATTGGATTAATTTTTATTTTATTTATATAATGATATTTTAAAACCAATTATAAATATAATTTCACCTTACAAATAACATATATGAAAAAACAATTTTAAATTAAAATTTTGTATTTTTTACTATACATCCCAAAATGGAACCTCAAAGGAAAATAACAAACATTCACCCTAATATAATTTTTGTGTTTATATATCAAAAATGAAGTTTCTTTTGACATATAAAATTCGAAAAATTTCGAAATTGTAAAATTAAAATATATTCTCTAATAAAAGGAGGTAAAATTGCTTTTATAAAATTATAGGTTTTTTGTGTAATAGTGTGTTTGTTCCAACCTTTTTCCTATAAAATATATTCAATTAATGTTAAAATATTGGATTAAATATATTAAATATTTATTCCAATAATATTATTTATAGGTATTAATTAAAATAATTTATTAGGATACAATTCCCTTGTGATCATGAAAAATGTATTTATAAATGCATTCCATTTACATTAAATTGGTTATTATATTAATTTCCTATTAACTTGTAACCAATTAATTAAACCATGTATTTTCATAAGTTATTTAATACTATTCATAACCTCCAAATAAATGTGTATCTTATATCATATTATATTAAATAATTATAATTTTTAGTAAATTATTATTTTTTAGTAAACCACAGTCCAGAGTGCTAAGAAAGACATCATGGAAAGTCAATCATGTGTGTAATATAATCTAAGCTTGGTGTTCCATTCAGATCAAGCTAAACTTTATTATTAATGTATTGCAAGAGTAAATCAGTGTTATATATAATTCAAGAACAGATTATCACTTTTAAAAATTTATTATATATGTTATGTGAAATTAAAAATATCAAAAATATAAAATTAATTTGTAAAACAATATTTCAAAAAATGTTGGGGTGTTGCATTCTAACCCCTTAAAATTAATTTCACTCTCAAAATTCATCAATTTTTTCAGTTGTTAAATACTTGAATATTACATTCATATAAACCAAAATCGTTAAAATAAATACAAAAAAAAATATTTTAAAAGGGAAATTTGGAATCACAATGTCTACCTAGAGTAACACATAATTATTTTTCCCTATAAGAGAACATTATTGGAAAGTAAAAATATGGATTTGGAGGAAAAGAGTTAATATTAATAGGGAGTGATTGAGGTCATAAAAAAACTAATGTCGAATACAATATTTAGGGCTTAAAATTAATAAATATATGATGATTTAAAAGACCACAAGTTCAAGAAAAATTAAGGTATTATGACCACATTTTTTTCTAGATCATTTTCCAAAAAAATTAAAATTTTCTGGAAAAAATATAATTCCATGATTTCAATACAACATCACCTTTTATTATTCCTGTATCTAATTTATAATTCATCACTTATTTTAATAATTGGAGGTGAATTTTTCATTCCATAAGCATTATTAGATCTAGAGATACATAAAAATAATTACTTTTTATTCCATATATATTAATAAAAAGTTTATCATAGTGTTTCCAATACCTATAAATCCACATATAGACAGATAATACTTTAATCTCTTAACCCTATTTTAATGTTTAACAATAATAATTCCATAAATGGTTAACCTGATAACACTTATAAAATATGAAAATAAAAAACATAAGAATGAAATTCACAAAATCATCTTAACATTGACCCCATATATATGAAAAATGAGCTCCTGGTTGTAACATTTCAAACATGTGAATACAGTTATCGTATATTCTATTGAAACATTGTAATAACCTAAATTACCATAAATAATTTTGGAAAACATGAATTCTTCCTAATTCCATATATTACTAGATATATTATATAAATCCATGAAGTTGTAAACTTATCCCTAATGACATATAACTCTATGTCAACAAATCAATAATCAGTTCTAGGGTAACCAATACTGTCAAATTTACTAATCCATATCCAATATATCTTTATCCCAACAACATTATATTAACATAAGGAACCTATTACTGGTTATATTTCTCTTAATCATTTTTTCCATGGACATCACCTTACTATTAAATAACTTTTCTTGTCCATTCGGTCCATTAAACATATTCTTGTAAATCCATATTGAAAAAACACAGACTAAAAAATCCATATATATTTCACCGTTCAAAAAAGATTATACTTAAATACAAATACATAAAAACATTGATTCTTACACTTAATATTTAAGGCATAATAAGGATTCCTTATCCTATAAATTAATACATATTTCCTATAATATGAAATAAGAATAAAAGTTTCATGTTCCTCAACCCCAATATAATCATGCTTATTACGTTTAAAGAAAACAATACTGGAAGAAAATCCAATACCTTTGATATATTGTTTTAAATATATTTATCTTTAGAATTATAACCAATACTTTTACCTCCATAATGGTTCTATTTATGAGATTCACACTTACGAAATTGATTTTCCTAAATCCAATGCTTTCCACATCTAAATCATCCAATGTTAACCAAGTTCCTTATAGTTCTAACTATTTTATAAAACCAAAAAACATACCGTGAGAAAAAATTATCCTAGAAGAAAAATAAGAATCATAAAAAATAACATATAGGATGCCTAATTCATGACACATAATTCTTTAATCTATGACACCTTAGTTTTACCCTAGACTATTTATAGTAAACTTTTAATTAAATCATTCTGGATGGTTCATAGAGAATCTGTGAATTCCTAAACCATATCCCCCAGGAGCATCATAAAATGTGCAGAGTAAGTCCCTTTTTGATTTAGAAAGCTATAGTTGAGTCAAGACCCACAAAAATTGTCATACTATTTTTCCATGTATAGTGCCAATCAATCACATTGTTTTATGGAGGTGTTAATCCACACCTCACCAAATTAGATTATCGTATTTACACAATATGCAAATAATGAAGGTATTTTTTATATAATAAATTATAAGAATAACTATATCATAAATATCTTATATATAATATTTATCATAGGAAAATAAAATTTTCAGCATAATAATCATTCATAAAAGGTGGTAAAGTAAAGAAACAAACAACATCATTTTTTGAGGCAGTAGTTCGTCATACACAAGAATAGTATGTTTGTTACCCTTTAGATTGAAGTGTATGTAAATGTAGGTATGACCCTAAAGATAAAAACATACTAGTATATTGAGGATATTTTGGTTATTATATATTCATTTAATAATAATATTTTAGGTGTTGATAATGAAACTAAAACAAAGGTTCCTCGAGAAGGATTCTACCTTTTCTTTGGGGAAATCCTTTTGGTCTCCACCAAAGAGATTATTTGGTGGTATTTCGTTCTAAATAGAGTATTCTATTGTGATGGGAGGTATTTATGAAGATAATTTGAGTATATTTTGGGTGATTCAAATGGATTGATAAGTTTAAATAAGGTAGAGGGGCGAGTTCGTTTTTATAGTGGATTGGGAGTGCCATTATTGTAAATTTCTTAAAAGGGAATTCCACCCATGTTTTTCCCATGTGATGTAGATCCAATAATAGAAAAAATTACATAAAAGGGAGTATAGTTTTTAAATAGGAATATCAAATATATTTTTTTAACAACTCTCTAGTTCAATTTGGTCCTTCGGATTATGATTTATTTATTTTTTAAGCTAATTTTCCTCCAAATCATTGTAATTAATTTTAATTACATTGAATAATATATTTTTTTAAAATTTTTTACTTATTAGACATTATAAATTATTAAGGTTAAGATATGGAATACATTATTCCAAATTACAAACTTTGTAGTGGTAGAAAAATATTTAAAATTAATACAACATGCGGGATGACAATTCATGTTTTCAAAGTAGAAATGTTCAAAAGATTGTTGTGATTTTATATTGAATTTCAAAGTTAAATTGAACCTAATGTCCTAAATTGGATTAAATGATGTATAATTGCTATAATTACACTTTAAAATAAATTATAAATATAATTTTACTTTATAAATAAATTATATGAAAAAGTATTTTTGAATTAAAATTTAGTATTTTCACTAGTAATCAAAAAATGAAACTTCATAGAAAAATACAAAAAATTAATCCTAACATAATTTTTATGTTTTTCATAAAAAATATATATTTATTTTGACTTATAAAAATTATAAATGTTTCTATTATTTAATTTAAAATAGGTTCTCCATTTTAAAGATGATAAAAATGATATTTATAAAAATATAGGTTTTTATTTGTAATATTGGGATTCTTCTTGTCTTAAGAATATAAAATATATTTTATGAACATAAAAATATTTTATTGAAAAATTAAATTATATATTTAATTAATATTATTAATCAATATAAATTAATTTAATTTATTTGTATAAAATTCCCTTGTGATCATAGAAGTGGTATTTATAAATACATTCCCTTTATATTCAATTGGTTCTTATATTCGTTTCTAATTAATTTTTAACTAATGAATTAAGACATGTATTTTAATAATATTGTTAACCATATTCATAACCGACAAAAAAACATCTATTTTTATCTAATTAATTTATGTAATAATAATTTTAATAATATATTATTATTTGGTAAAACTCGGTCTTGCATGGTACACAAGCCATCAAGGAAATTTAATCTTGCATGTGACGTAATCTAACATCATTGTTCCATATGCATCAAGATAAAAAAATTTGGTTTTAGTGATTGATTTAAAATATTTTTCATATAACTCAAACACAACAAAATGCATTAAAAAATTATCCTTAATGTTGTGTGGAATGAAAAATATCAAAAATAATAAATTAATTAGAAACAAATTATATTTCACAAAATATTTGAGTGTTACATAGAGATATAAATCCTCTTTTTAAATATTTTTATGGATAATATACTGGTTTATCCATATAACACAAAAAATTTAAGATGATCCTTATGGGAGAACATTGGAGGAGGTCTTGGTAAACAACAACAGATTGAGATCAAATTGGGGATTTTTACGCCATCAAAGTTCATTAATCAAGACAACAACAATAGTGTAGTCCCATTATTCATTAAAAATAGATCAAACTCTTACTTTGAAAGTTGATTTTTTATTTCAATCCCCTTCTTTTAACCCATTTGAACACTGAAAATTTACATTAAAAATTTGATCCACGCGTCGATGATAGATTTATTTGTGATGAATTAAATTATTAATTTTTATTATTTCATCTTCATCTATTTATTTCATCAAAAAGAAGTTATATTAAAATTAAAAAAATGATATGTTTTGTTCCTCACATCTGATGATTTTTGAATTTCTCTACTTTTTCTTCCGGAATTCATCGTACGTTTTTTCTTTGATCGTGGTTTGATGATTACCTTATATCCAATTATTGTGTGATCTTGCATTGGTGTAATGGATCAATACTAAAAGTATAACATGTGATGGAGGTTTTGATTTGGGGATCAGTAATGATGGTGTATGAATCTAGGATGACATGGACAAGATTGATGTGAGATTTTCTTTCGCATGATGGATATGTTTTTCTGACTCATGGTGGTGATGGATCATCTTGACAGATCAATTATCGAGTAGATTGAGGACCAGAATTTAGAAAGTGGGAAATGAAATGGTTGGGAGACCTTAGATACATGGGTTTTGGATAGGAATAAACCTCTAACGACATGGAAGATGACATAGAAGAGATCCAGATAGATTTGAAAAATCATGTCTTACACGTTGTGTAATCTAGAATCACATGATGAGTGGGAACCCCCTATGTGAGGATAGGGATTCCATGTAGAGTAAAATATTTCATTCCACGTGACATGTTATTGGTGGAATGAATTGTAACCTATACCTTAGATGGGAATATAAAGTCCAAATTCCACAAATACTTCTTGAGCACATAGTTAGGTGTTCATGAGAACAGACTTAGACGAGTGTGCATGAGCACATCCAGGTTTATAGTGGTTGGTACATGGGCATAGATAACGGTACAAGAAAATAAGAATATGACATAGAAAATAATCTATATCATCACTACATTCCATGTAAAAATCATATACACTATGCCTTTCTTGATTTAAATGTTTTGTTAGGATGAATCCCGTAGGAAAATCCAGGTTTTTGTAGACACGATGTTTACCCCTAGTACACATAGTGTACCCCCTTTGAGGGTGTTTCTTGATTTGTTTTCTTTAATTTGTACAAGTATTACTTTAGTTTGTCCCCTTGGTTCATTCCCTCATGTGTACAATGCAGAATTACATAAAAACCATAGGATTGTGGTCTACTCTAGAGAATGAGTCTCAGATATAGTTTGTGGGGTCCCACTGTGAAACTGGAGTGTGATCCTCTATAAACATTATACCATGGGTGGGGATTGTGTAATTGGAGTGAACTCCTTGAGAAGTTCATTGTTCATCAATCTATTTGTATGTATCAGTAGGGTTTTCGGGATAATTGGAATAAGATCCTCTACATAGCGGGTTGATCAATATTAGGTTTCTCGAGTCCACCATTGGTCTTATATGTGATCTCTTATTTGAGTATCAGGTATTATGAGACCATTGAGCTTTACTGGGTGGGGCCCAATGATCATTACCTATTGGATGAGTGTCTCTAATGATGGAATGCCTCTTGGAGTGGATTATCCCTGAATGAGAATTTCTTTTAGAAGAATCTTTTGGCTGGCAGTTTGGTTGTGACCTCTTAGAAGTGTGGGGCCCTTCCTAAGTATATCTAGATTTTCCTTTTTGTTGTTCATAAATTTTAATATATTTTTTATGAGATGAATATTCTTGATTCTTTGAGTATAGTTTTTAGGGGTGCCAAACTATGTATTTTAATAATCACCCCTACATGGGTGCTTCCCAAATTAGTCATGTCTTATGTAATTGAAGGGACGTTTGATGGTGTCTTGGGAGGATAATGTGGTGGTTGATCATATCTTGAGAAATACAGACCGAGGTGTTTTCTATATTGTTTTATTTGATTATAGTCTTCTATTTTGGACTAGATTGAACTCTATCTACTTTTTTGGGATTGTATTTGGACCATTGTTTACTTTCCAAACATTACTTTCACACTCTGATTGTAGTATCATAGATGTAGGCATGCATTGGAAACAGTTATTTTGAATTTTAGAATTTTTTGGGCTTGAAAATTTCTTCTTGTGCATAAGAAAATTATCCTAAGGCTACCCATGTGTCTGATATTCTTACTTGGCACTAGTTTCTAGCCCTTTTCTTATTAAAGGTGGGCTTGGGGTAGTCACGACTCAAGCCCTATTTGGGGTTAGTTGTGACACCTGCCTCTTTCTCTCCAATATTATTATAAGACCTGGGGAAAACACTTTTTTATAGTTATCTAATTTAATGGTTTTGAATTTTCATGAGCCTTCCTTTATCATTTTTAGTTGTATGGTGGTTCGGGAGAGCTTTCGTAAATTTAAGAACTTATTTTAAAATATCTTTTCAATGTATTAATTTAATTTTAGTGTTTAAAAATTATTTGGAAAAATATTTTTGAACATTTAATGTGGTTAAATGAATTTTAGAAGTTATTAAAAATTTTATATTTAATGTTTATTCTTATTTGTAAAAAACTATTTTTATTTATGTGAAATTTTATTTTCATAATTTTCCATACCCTTATGAAACACCTATTACCACTTTTTAGGGTATATTATATTATTTTTAATGATCTATCTTTGAGAACTATGGAAATATATTCTTGATAGTTTGTGAGGGTGAGATTATGTCAGTGAACTATTTGAGGGTGATTTGAAGCATGCATGTATATATGATTAAGCACTGCATGAGGGTCTTTTCAGAGCGCATGCGTTGTTAACATGGTTCAATTGAGGCTTATGTAATGGAAAGAGTCAATCCTTGTGAAATGGTCACTCCTCTAGGATAGTCTCAAATATAAGTGTTGTGATGCCAAAGTAAAGGTAACTTACTTGGTATGACCAAATTATAAAAACATTTAACTGCACAAGATTTCAAATAAGGCTCGTATTTTGGGCTATAAATTTGGAATTCATCTTCTAAAATAATTTTCATCTTATTTTCTGAAAATTAAAAATGGAATAAATTTTAGAGATCTTAGTTTCATATATGTTTTGATAGGATTATGATAAAATATTGACTATATTTATTTTAGGATATTTAAAATCATTAATGTGATGTATATTAGATGAAATAAGATTATTGAGAATAAAATAATGAAATATTGGTAGAATATTTTGGAAATATCCATGAACATATCTATTATCTTTCAAAAATAAGAGATCCATTTTTATTTGAGTTTATTCAGCTATACTTTGTATTTTGTTGTTCCAAAAGAATTTATTCATATTCTATGAGGCATATTTGATTAGTTCAACTCCCTTTTGTTATTCAAGAACCTTGATTATTCTACCTCTCTTTCTTATATTCTCAATTTTGTAACATATGAATCATATTGAGGTTTAGAATACAACAACCAAGGAAAATAATACATACTTATTACATCATTTTAAATGAATAAACAATATATTTCATAATAATTAATGTTTAAGATCATTATAGTATTTCCGTCATTGGAAAAAGATTCTTGACCTTATATAATAGATGAGTATTTATTTTATGAGAACATTATTTTGGTTTTTTTATTATCAAAGAGATGGAATATTTTACTATTACAAAAAAAACCTATGAAATAATTATACTATAATAAAATAAAATGGTTTTAGAAGATACATATCTTAAAAATTAATGTATTTGAAATTGAAACATAAAAATACTAATTAATAGTGATATTATAACATAAAACCTTACTTGAACACCTAACTTTTTTTTGTTTAAACTCTATTCTCCTTTATAAAAAAATTATATTGATTATATAAATATTCCATATACATATTAAAATGTATATTCACTGTGAGAAAAATATATTTTAATGTCACCTTTATTTAATTCTTAAATTTGATTTTTATTCAAAAATGATGCATGAGAAAATAAAAATAATAGATTCAACAACGTTTTTTACAATCAATGTTTAAAAATAAATTAAAAAATAAAATTTAGGTGAACCTTCAAATGTAGTATTTAAGAAAACACTTTGGAAATATTTTTTTCATGTTTTTTATGTTATAACCAATGTGGAAAGCCATAAAAAATAATTTATTATCTTTAAAAATAATTTATACCATAAAATCAAGTTGGATATATAAAAAATTAATATTTGAACTATCTATATTATTTATATTTAAAATATGATATATAAAATGGATTTTGATATCGAATTTTACTAAGAACCGACGTCGTAAGCCAGTCAAATTTAAATTCAATGTGTGTTTATAATAAAAATAATGAGTAATGTTCTAATTTAAAAATAAAAATAAATTCATGACACAATAACCTATGTAGGCTTTCAAGTACAATAGATAAAAATATATAAACTTGAAAAAAATTAAATTATTAATTTTTTAATTATTAATTTAAAATAATATACATGATACTTAATCTAAAAATTAATCATGCATAAAAAATATTTTGTAAAAAAAAGTTATGGTGCATAATGTATTCATACATATTCGTTGAATCATCATGGAAAGACTTATATAACAACAAATTTTATCATATTAAAAAACAAAATATATTGATATGGAACCTAAAATTCATAATAGAACTATCATTTTTATATTAATTCATCAATATTGTTATGATAAACTCAAACATTAATCTTAAATCACAATAAACTAATTCAAAAAATAATTTTTAATGATGATGCTATATTTATTATGTATTAACACGAAAATAAAAAATATTGTATTTATAGTAAAAACCAAATATTCTATAATATTATTTATTAGATAGTTGACATATTTAATTTTATTTTTCATGTGTATTGACAAGTGATCATCATTAATATTTCTCCATAACCTTATCTTCATATATCAACTACAAAACATGTATACGTAGAAGATTTATGATTAATGAACTTATACAAAATAATAAAACATAATGCTTTAACAATTTTCTAGAAAAATGATGTACTTCACCTAATAAAGAGTAAAACCTATATATTATGCATTAATGTGGGAAGAATATTCCTAACCTACAATGACCACTATAATATAAAATGTTCAAAATTAATTTATATAAAATTAATGTTATTAAATAATTATATTAGTCTTATTACCCATCATGGAATAGAAAACAATAACACCTAATATATTTATTTTCCAATCATTAATATATATATATATATATATATATAACTCTAGCATATCCATTCAGTTATATCCTATATGTTGAAATATATTATATATATATATAACCATATATTGAAGTGATAAAAATTTTTATACAATGCTTTTGAGATAACTAATTAAATACAGTGTATATTAAGTCACTTCAATTCATATTTATTTAGGGATATATAAAATGAAAAATAATTTTACTTATATTGAAGATAACTGAAACAAATTTATGGTGAGCTGATAAAAAATACAGAGATCCATTATATATTTGTGGAATATTTTAAAAGAATATTATATTACACATATATCATACTTAATCAAAAAGATATAAAAATTGTTCTTATAATGGACAAATCTACGATAATAGTTTTTACCGTCATAGATATTCAAAGTATCCAGACATGTTGGTTCAAGAATGTTTTTTTATTTTGTACTAATTATTTTTTATTTTTATATGGTACTATTTAAATTGAAAATGATAAAGGATTATAAGTAATTTATAATCAAATGTAAGTCATATTTTAAAAAAAGAGATACGTCATATGTTTAGTGATAAAGGAGGCTAGCCAAACTAAGTAAGAAATGACCCACTCAAACATCATTTTGGGAAACTTCATGGGTATATAATGGAACTAGAGTATTTGGATAAATAATATCATGTTACCTTAAACTTAAATTACCTACTAGGTGGACCACCTTGGGATAAACTAAATATTGGTGTTTTCCATATGTGTTGGGATCATTTTCACTAATTATAACCTTTATACATTTTACTACTTAAATCTATTATAGTCCTGATTCAATTATTCTCTTTTCCTTATCACATGAAAGTTTTTGAAACCTGTTAAACAAAGGACACATGAAATTATTACAAGGATCCCTACTCAATAAGTGTATAAAGTCTTGGGAATGGTCTGGAAATAATCAAATACAACACAATGACTATAAAATAATCATTTGAACATGGTTACAACAAGCAGGTAATAGAGTTTAATTTACATTGCACTATGATCAATTGATAATCCTGGTTTTATAGCTCCTAGATGGTTCTCTACACTACCTCTATAATCATTATTCACCTTCTCTATGATGTAATTTTTAAGAAAAATATTGTTCTACACAATATGAGACTAATGCTAGATTTCATAGTGATTATTTATTCTTCCACTTACATATTATTCACTTTGTTGAATTCATAGTAGTAACAAAGAAACCTTTCTTATTCTCCACTATAGAAAACTAAATGATGATTTTTATTCCCATTATTATTCATAAGAGAATAGATATTCACAATTATCTCTTCTTATCTTGAATTATTTAAAAAAACCTATTTTGATATTATTAAAAAAAGAATATTTACCTCATCATCATCACAAGTGATTCTTCTTATTTGGTTCTTCAAAATACATCATTAGATATTGAAATATATTGTCAGATTTTGAATGTCACACAAAAAATCAACAAATGAATGTTGTATCAGATTCTATTTGGTGTAACACATTCTTTTCCTAATAGAAATATTAATGTTATTGTGAGGTATCCTATCACATCACCTTATTACAAACATGAACACATGAAAAAACCTTGGGCATTAGATACTGGATCTTAATGTTTATATATATATATATATATATATATACTTAATGTATAAAAACGTTTTCACTATATACTTGGTTTCACTATTCTTTCAGATAATTATATAGTGCACCAACTTCTGTAATCGTGTAACTGATTATGTTGTATATCAGTTTCTTCTTCACAAAACTATTATAAAATTAATAACTTCTTCTTTTTATGAGTATGGGGACTTCATTTATTTTTCATGAAAACCAAGAATGCAACATTGAATATAATGGAATCATGTATATACACTAAATTAGTATGTGTTTTTTTATTCGCATAATCAACTACATAATACACCATCACATAACATAGTTGGAGTACCCTAATAAAGCACTATATCATGGTATATGTTAGACATCATGTAGTCTGGAATAATTAAACTCTTAATCAAATCATGGGAACCTTGATTTATTTATGAAATAATTGTGTTGTTATTTTTCATGTATATATGTGCATCAAACTTTCCTCTTAATGTATCCTAGGAAGATCACATGACACTCTTCTTTCTTGTATAAGTGAGAAGGTATGATTCACTATTTTCCAAAAAACAATACTTGTTAATATAACACTAGTGGATTCAAACTAGTCTCAACATGGTTCGAGTATATTTATAAAAAATTTCACACCACCTTTACACCAACGTACATAAATAATTTAATTCCATTGAAATAAAAATCTAAAATTCCCATATATCTCACCATTTATCTTCTTCAAACATGGGTTTTGTGATACTGAAAAACACGGAAAATTTTTATATGTGATGAGTCATTATTTAATTAATTAAATAAAAAAACCGTGGAATACTTGTGATGAATCCTCACATGGTTGTTAAAATAGGAATCATTTCACTCACCCTCACTTCCTCAAGAACATTTCACATTGTAATCATCAGTCTACAGAGATATTCTTTTTGAACAGAATAATGCATTCCTTCCATAACGATCGATCATGATTCATATCATCTCTACCATCCATGATAATATCAATTATAATCATAGAAGATTATTTATAGAATTATGGGACAAATGAATATATATTATATACTTGGTAGGATAGATAGAGGTTTAAGAAAACACCAAATATTCAATGAGGCGGCTGAGATCAATTCAATTGGGTGTCCAAGCCTACATTCATATCTTTTAGTAACAGAGGAATACTACCATGAAGTATTGTGTCCCATATCAGATTTTAACTCAGTCTATATACACTTAATATACAATACCAATACCATAGCCTCTTGATCCATAAGTGAGGTTTTTCACCCCCAACACATCACACTCCCTCATGGGGCAAGCTAATATTCCCACCCTCAACATCCCACTATGTTCACCCAATAAGCACGCTATCTAAACACAATGTGTGCTCTATACAGTCACTTTTAATTCCCACTCCTCTATACCTCCATGGGTTACCATTTATTGGTTTTATCCCATGTGTTAGATCTTATCTCTCGTATGTGTTTTGAGCACACCATCCTTGGGTTTCTATTTTGGACCCAATTTTTCAATAAAAGACTGCAAAAAATGATACATAGAATTACAAGCATATAATTTAATACCGATCCACAAAAACTTATTTATAAATTCATGCATGGCCTACAGTCATATTAGTCATGATAAATGATATTTTTCAAGATCTTCATTTAACTCTTTAGGAATGTAATTTATTTTATCATGTTATTCATCTCATTCATGGTCATTATGAAATAATGAATTATTGTATGACATTAATTGATTTCTCATAGTCCACTTCCTTATAAATCAACCAATCAAGAAACAAAATTGAAGTGATTATATTTATTTTTAATAAATAGATAATTTTTTTACTCAACACACCATTATATGTTGTCTTTGAGAATAATAAATGCTTAAAAAATTGTCAAACTTATGAATTAAATGTCTTAAAAAGATCATTCTTATAATAATAAGACAAGAATTATTTATTATTCATATTATCATCCAAGCTACATTAACATGATATCAATGTTGGTTATCTTCAATAATTAAGTGAATTATTTATTTATACAATCCTAAACATATTTAAATCAATGAAAAATATTTAAAAACAACAAAATTCATTGAAAACAAATATAACTCATACAAAAAGTGGGATCTTCAATCTTCCCCTTGTATTTGTTGGAAATTCCTTCAATGTTATTTTCAAATGAATATTTCAAAATTTGAATCTATCTACTTTTCTTTTATAAACTCCCATTCTCATGTCTCTACCCCTATTTAAAAAATAAAATGTTCATGGGAAAAGGGTATCATTTCATACTTAAGAAATGTTTCATCCCTCATTTTACTCTATGTAAACATGATTCATGCTTTGTGTAGAAAACAAGAGGATTCAATTTAACAAAAAAATGAACATTAAAAACTGATCTTAATACCTCATGAAATGTGAACTCACATTATTGTCCTCTAGGTCTTTCCAATTTTGTTCTATGATGGAGATAATTAATTGAGATACAAATCTTTTTTAATAAATATTAGCTTAAAACTCATGTAATCACTACAATAATGAGAGAAAAAATATTCAAGTGAAAAAAGCATGATATGATAAATTAGGGCACATTCATACTTCCATATTTCTTATATCTTTAATTAATTAAATTAATCAACTTTTTCATTATTTTGATTAATTTTTATGTAAAAGGATAATAGAATATTAAAATCACACCACTTTAAATGAAATTTTATTGAGGAATATTGAATAATAATTAGATTTGATTCCAAATAAAATTATAATTATGGAATCAAATTCATATTTCTTCATTTGTCACACCCACAAGGGGAAAACAACTCAACATCATCATAATGGTGGATCTATTTAAGAGTTGGTTTCTAGATGTTCAATTATAGAGAATAAAAAAATGTATCTTCAACTTGTTATTTTCCAGATTTGATAACATTAAAAACATCACCGAGGATGATCTTCTTCAATACTTGTTATTTTGCATACCAAATAAATGATAAAACAAAGATGTTATCTTATTTTCCCTTATAGTCAAGTGTATGATATCATAGTTTTCAACTTATTCCAAGAAAATACCCTATTTTATTTTTATTTGAATACCAATTGAGGAATCATTCAAGGATGGTGACTTATTCATATTTGTAACCAAGAACTGACCACACTCACATATTCATAGGTTAACCCCCAAAGAGCTTATTTCCCCATTAGATTACTACATTATAAGAACAAATTAAGTAAAAACAATAAAGTGAATAAGTTGTATCACCCTTACATCATCAACATGGACATCAAGGTTGAGATGGGGTTTTCAACCAAGTTGAACCATTTACTTTACTCTTTACTCCTTCACATATGATCATCAATTCTTATTTAGGTTGTGTAGATCTTATAACTTATTCAATTTCATCACGTGTTAATCTTTTTTTCTTAAGGACTTTTAAAGAACATTTATCACCTAGTGAATCTTTAATTTTCTTAAATATTTTTTCTTATGTTTTAATTATTAAAAAAACATTTATGGTAGAATGTCTAGCCATGTTTCATCTCACAAGAAAAAACATCATCTTCTTCATATGTAACTATTTCATTTCCATTATATCTAGAATTACCTTTTTATTCTTCCATTCTTCCTATTACCTCATAATATTATAGATAGGTAACTAACATATCATTAGTAACTTTGGTAGTATTTTTTGATGTTCTACATGGATTATTTTCCGTTATATCCTTCATTTTAATTCTTTTGGATGCAGTACCATTCATTAACATTATGTTTTTGAATCCAAGTCATTATTAAAATATTACATGAAATCCCTAGGAGAATTCATTTTTAAAATATTTTAATTATTTATTACCTAGTTTTCTTCTTCTTTAATAGACTAATTTTGTGGTGTTTTATCTCATATTATTTATATGTTTGTTGATTCAAGAATTTAATGTTCTTTTGATCACTACCATTTCATGCATCACATGTATTTTAAACTATTCTAAATATGCTTGAAGTACACATATTTTTCATTAATTGTGGATGATAATTGTTCTTCTATGGAATTCCCCCATACATTAAATTACTTTTTGATTTTCCATTTAAATGTTTTTACCATGAATTTTATAGAAAATTACTTAATTTTTTTCCACAAAAAACATTGACCCACAAAACATGATATTTTGATTTAATCCGTAGGATGTTTCAGGTTTTCGTCATAATTTTCTGGGATCATTGTGTGGAACTAGATTCCAAATTATTTTTCTTACACAACCAATAAATGGTTTTAGTCTCATAATCATAAAATTCCATCCATACTTATACATATAATTGGCTAACCTGCACTTTTTATGAAGATATATTTCAAAACATTATTACAATATCATATGTATGGTAGCTCTTTTTTCACATTTTTTTGTGATAGATTATTGAACAATGTATTTGTCTTATTTTCAAATGGTGGAGCTATTTTAACCTTAAAATATTCAAATGATCACTTCATAGTGGAAGCATGTTTCTCCAAAACACATGTTGTTTCAATATGTGTTGGGAAAATTTTCACCAATTATAAAATTTATCCCATTTACCTTTTAGTAATTTTAGTATCTTGATTCTCTTGTTCTCTTTTCCTTATTATATGAATGTATAAGAATTCCATTAAATAATGGATCATGATATTTTATACAAGGTTCAACACGTAATACGAGTAATAATTCCACGACATAGTTTTAAAATTATCCAATACCACACAACTAATAGAAAATACTCCTTAAATTTTTTTTACCATGAGTTGGTTATAACCTTCCATTTGTGTCACACTATTCTAAATTTAGAGAGTTTGTTTTATATCCCTTTTATGGTTATTTATACATTTTCTGAATACATTCTTCACCTTTATTGTAGGTAACTTTATAAAACTAGTATATTCATCCCAAAAATTTTACATCTATTAGATATTGTAGTGCTGTATTTTAATTCCAATCACTTCTTCTTCACTTTTTTACTTAAACAGCAGCAAGAAAATAAATATTCAAAATCTCTTTAGTAGAAAACTAAAAGCATCACTTTCCTATTATTCATCTTACAATGCATAAAAATTTAAACAATACTCTCTTTATTTTCCAATTCAAAAAATTCCTTTGTGATTATTGAAAAAATTAACGTGTGGTTTAGCATCATCACAATTAATTATTTTGATTTTTTTCTTTATTAAAAAATATGATACATTAATTTCTAATGTCAGGTTCTGAATTCCAAAAAAACATTAATCACTGAATGAAGTAAAAGTTTCTATTTAGTGAAAAAATTATTAATTAATGTGAAAGAATAATGTTAGTGTGTGGTATCTTTTTACATCAAATTATTTTTCACTTTCACACATTCAAAAAAACATTATTCCTGATATATTATATCTTAATGTTTATCCATTAATGTACTTCATGAATAATAATGAATGCACTACAGATTAGTTATCATTATTATTTTGTGTAACCATATGGTGTACTTTATTCTGTATTATCCTGATTGGGTACATGGTATCTCAGATTCTTCTTTACAATTGTGTTATAACATGTATCACTTTATATTTTCATGAGTGAAAATGTTTCATTTCTTTTTCTTGAATACAATGTGTATAACAATGATAATATGGGATTCATGTGTATAAACTGAAGGATTATATGTTTCTTCTTTTAATAAATAAGTACATGATACATCATACCATAACATAGAGGGAGTATGTTATATAAGAACCTGCTCGTGGTATTTGAAAACCATCAAGCCATCATGAAATCAGAAACACATCATAAAATCATAAGACTCCTTAGTTATTTATAAGAGTAGTGCATGCTTTTTTCATTTCACTATAGATGAGTTTGTAACTCCCATATTCATGTTTCCTTATAGACTCATGGAACAAGCTTATTCTTATATAAGATAAGCATAAAGATAAACTATTTTCAATTAAAATGAGAGTTCTTATATATAACGTGACATGTAGCAACCTAGTCCCCTATTGGTGGTTATATGTTTATAAGAAAGATCACACCACCTTTGAATCTTTTAAAATCAAAAAAAAATTATGTCTTCTAAATAAAAATATTTAATTACCAAAGATCTCTGCATTTATAATCTATGAATGTGGGATAAATGATGCTGAAAAAATTACATTTTTATATGTGATAAGATTTTTTTTATTTGACTCAAAAAACCATGGAAGAATTCCAATGGAACACCATGTATATGATAGAATTTTCCTAATTTCATTCAAACTCACTACCTCAAGCGGTATACACATTTTCATCATCATTTGTAGTGATATACTTTTTAAGAATAAGAATCCATGGATTCAAGGACGATTTAGAATATTTCATGTCTTTTTCTGGACTCAACTTTTTTTATAATCCCAAATCATATTTCATTTATGGAAATCATATTGTTTCTCTTATAGGATAATAATTTATGATAAAATATTGTTTATATCAGAGTAATAACTATGTACTTTTAATCTCACTACTCTATTGTTTAAGCTTAGTGAAAAACATCTCTAAGTGAAAAGGTCATCGTTTTAAGGTCACTAATGCATGGTTACCGATGCAAGGTTACTGCTCCTAGGTCACTGATGCAAAGGTCACCGTTGCAAGGTCACCAATGCATGTTCATAGATGCAAGGTTATAGTTTCAAGGTCACCGATGCAAAGGTCACTGTTGTAAGGTCACTGATGCATGGTCACAGTTGCCGAATCACTGATGCAAGTTCACTGTTGCAAGGTCACCGATGCAATGCGACTGTGGGAAAGGTTACCACTGAAGGCCACCATCGGAATGGTTACTGTAGACCCTGTAAAACGCATTCCTGAAATTTTCCAAATTCTTCCGTACATGATCCAAGATCGTAGAACTTTTCTTAAGCTTAGATTTGGTAGGTCGCAGGGCCCGAACGGAGCTACGGAATAGGAGTTATGGACATTTGAAGTTGGGATGGAAATCTGGTTCGCAAAGCCCATTGATGAAGCCCCCTCCATGATCACGGAGCACCGCTGCAAAGTAATGAGGCGAGAGGCTCCACGAAACCATTTGACGTTCGCGATGCGCTGCGAAGACCCCCCGCGAAGACACCTCGCGAAGCACATATGCGAAGCACCGATGCGAAGCACCCGAGCATCGCAGTCCCGTGAAGCTCCGGAGGCGGTAACTCTCCGCGAACGAATTTGACGTTCGCGAGCCCACCGCGAAGCTCCGGAGGCAGTACCTCTCCGCGAACGAATTTGATGTTCGCGAGAATGCCGCGAAGCTCCTGAGGTGGTGCGGGAGTTCGGCTTCGCGGCGCGCCATTCTTATAAATACCCAGCTCACCCCCCTTCTCCAGACGGACGGCCACGGCCACTTCTCCCCTTGGGTGGCCGAGAAGAGCTCCGCATTGTGGCTCCGCGAGGCCATGCTCCACGAGCAGCTTCCTTCGTGTTCCTGCTCCGCGAGCCCATGCTTCGCGAGATCCCCTTTCTTCGTGATGCTGCTCCGTGAGACCAGGCTTCGCGAGAGCCCCTTTCTCCGCGAGAGCCCTTTACTCCGTGAGACCCCTTTGCTCCACGAGACCAAGCTCCGCAAGACCCCTTTGCTCCACGAGCCCCCTTTGCTCCGCGAGAGACCATTGCTTCAAGAGGCCATACGACCCGGTCCCTTCGCTACCGTCACAGACCCCCATGAAAAATGGAGAGTTTCACTGCGAACTTTTTGGGCCGGGATGCTGGGATTTTCCATTGCGCCCTTATGCGCTCCCACCTTCCACCTATGGAACACCATGATTTGAAATACTCTTTCACACACCATGAAACACCTTTAGTTGACATATTCCTCTTGGTTTAATTCCATGTCGTGAGTTGAGATTCTCATCATAAATTCCCCAGGTACCTTGAGTCGAACCATTCCTCAGGTAACGCCTCCAAACCCAATCACTTGGCTCCTATGCCAGGTTGAACCAGAAAGGTCCGCCCTTGCGTAAGTCCCAACACCAACCATTTGTAGGCACCTTCTGCCTAACAGTCCTTTATACATGACTCTAAACTGTATTAATCCTTATGTTCCAAACATAGGATGCCTCTCTCCCTATATGAGAGATGCCTCGTGATCCTAGCATGAGATGCCAACAGTCCTCTCTACATGACTATAAACTGTATTTCACCCTATCTAACAAATGGTAGGATGCCTCATGCTCCTAGCATGAGATTCCAATAGTCCTATCTATAAGACTATAAACTGTAGTACTCCCTATCTAACAAACGATAGGATGCCCCTTGCTCCAAGTGAGAGATGCCTCATGCTCCTAGCATGAGATGCCAGTAGTCTTATCTACATGACTATAAACTGTAGTAATCCCTATGTTCCAAACATAGGATGCCTCTTGACCTATACGAGAGATGCCTTATGCTCTTAGCATGAGATGCCAGTAGTCCTATCTATATGACTATAAACTGTACTAATCCCTATGTTCCAAACATAGGATGCCTCTTGCCCTATACGAGAGATTCCTTATGATCCTAGCATGAGATGCATTATGCCATGCTCACAGTGGCGTAATATCAAGAGCGTTGGAATCCATTCAAACATTCCATCACTCCACCCCACGCTTTGCGTGTCCTTCATTCGGATCGTCACTCACTTCCAAGTCTAATGGGACCCCCTAACAGTATGGATTATAGACCTTTGGTCCACATGCTGTCCTGGGCCAACACCCCGGAAGACTTTGGGCGACACTTTGAGTCAGGTCCTGTGTTTCGAACACGGTCAACAATCGACCCTCATTTGTTTGTCCTCATTTCTGGCTAACGTGATATGGATGCTGCGTTTCCGCCACGGTCAACAGTTATCCTCCATCACCACGCCACTCTCATAATGTTCTGAATATTGGTCATGTGATTCACACTTTTCATCTCCCTTTGTTCGGATAGATTCCAATTCTCTTAGCGTTATCCCTCTTGTGCACTAGTGCATAGGTGATTACCTATACCCGCTAGTGAGTTGGGATGCCCTCATGGCCAGACATGAGGAAGGCACTGTGGGTTGCCTCAGAGCGTAAGCCCCATACACCCAGGTAGCTTCCTAGTTTAAGCCCCATTCACCAGTGCCGCTCCTTAGCGGCATCCGGGAAGCTTCCTTGCGTAAGCCCCATTCACCCTTGCCGCTCCTTAGCGGCACCCATGCAGCTTCCTAGCGTAATCCCCATTCACCATTGCTGCTCCATAGCGGCACTCGGGCAGCTCCTTGCATAAGCCCCATTCACCATTGTCGTTCCATAGCGGCACCCGGGCAGCTTCCTAGTGTAAGCCCCATTCACCATTGCCGCTCCATAGCGACACCCGAGCATCTTCCTTGCGTAAGCCCCATTCACCCTTTCCACTCCTTAGCGGCACCCGGGCAGCTTCCTAGTGTAATCCCCATTCACCATTGCCGCTCCATAGCGGCACTCGGGCAGCTCCTTGCATAAGCCCCATTCACCATTGTCGTTCCATAGCGGCACTCGGGCAGCTTCCTAGCGTAAGCCCCATTCACCATTGTCATTGCATAGCAGCACCCGGGAAGCTCCTTGCATAAGCCACATTCACCATTGCCGCTCCATAGCGGCACTCGGGTAGCTTCCTAGCGTAATCCCCATTCACCATTGTCATTCTATAGCGGCACTCAGGAAGCTTCTAGCGTAAGCCCCATTGACCATTGTCGTTCAATAGCGGCACCCGGGCAGCTCCTTGCATAAGCGCCATTCACCATTGCCGCTCCATAGGGGCACCCGGGCAGCTCTTTGCATAAGCCCCATTCACCGTTGTCGCTCCTTAGCAGCACTCGGGCAGCTCCTAGCATTAGCCCCATTCACCATTGTCGTTCCATAGCAGCACCCGGGCAGCTCCTTGCATAAGCCCCATTCAACATTGTCGCTCCATAGCGGTGCCCAGGCAGCTCCTTGCATAAGCCCCATTCACTGTTGCCGCTCCTTAGCAGCACTCGGGCAGCTCCTAGCATAAGTCCCATTCACCATTGCCTCTCCATAGTGGCACCCGGGCAGCATCCTTGCATAAGCCCCATTCACCGTTGCCGCTCCTTAGCAGCACCCGGGCAGCTTCCTAGCGTAAACCCCATTCACCATTGCCGCTCCTTAGCGGCACCCGGGCAGCTTCCTCGCATAAGCCCCATCCACTGTTGTGATCCCAACCAGCGGTAAGCCGGTGTGACCCCATTTAGTGGTAATCCATTCACATCCTTATCCATCGGTAAGCCGTTGTGACCCAATCCAGCGGTAAGCCGTTGAAACCCCCGATCGGAGGTAAGCCGTCATCAGAAGAACTACGTACTCTTTGATCCATGTCAAGGCATGGTACATATGAAGCCTCTTCAAGGGTCTAGCCCGAAACTATCATCATAATTTTCCATGGGCCTCCTCCTAGAGTAAGTCCCAGCACCATGGGCCGCCTAATGCGTAAGACCCTCTTCACTTCTCACGGACGCATCCTTCGGGACAAGATCGTCAGGTCCTTGCAACCTCTTGTTTCTCACACCGAGCATGACTAACGTGGGCTTAGAGTGAGCACTGACACTGACCCCCATCCATTTGAACTACGAGGACTTTGATCCATGTCAAGGCATGGTACGTAGGAAGACTCCATGAGGTTCAAGACACATTACTCGGTCGTTCATTCACGTCGAGTTTCACCCTCGTCCAGCATGACTTTAAACTGCATTCCAGTCCGACGGTAAGTCGTTGCGACCATCCCGAACTATGAGGACTTTGATCTATGTCAAGGCATGGTACGTAGGAAGCCTCCCAGAGGTTCAAGTCCATCTCTCATTGGACCAAGGTCCCTCATTTACGTCGGTTCGCCGACACCCACTACCCGGTCATCCCGACCTCTCCATGTCGGTTCCCCGACCACCTTGGGCCGCCTTAGAGCGTAAGCCCCAAATATTCCATCCTGCATGACGTTAAACTGTATCGCGTCCTACATGACGTTAAACTGTATCTCGTCCCACATGACGTTAAACTGTATCGCGTCCCGCGTGATGTTAATCTGTATCATGTCCCGCATGACGTTAAACTGTATCCCGTCCCGCATGACGTTAGACTATATCCCGTCCCGCATGACGTTAAACTGTATTCCATCCCGCATGACGTTAAACTGTATCGCATCCCGCATGATGTTAAACTGTATTGCATCCCGCATGATGTTAAACTGTATCTCGTCCTGCATGAATTTAAACTGTATCTCGTCCCGCATGACGTTAAACTGTATCGCATCCCACATGACATTAAACTGTATTCCGTCCCGCATGACGTTAAACTGTATCGCGTCCCGCATGACGTTAAACTGTATCGCGTCCCACATGACGTTAAACTGTATCCCGTCCCGCATGACGTTAAACTGTATCCCGTCCCGCATGACGTTAAACTATATCTCATCCCGCATGACGTTAAACTGTATCACGTCCCACATGATGTTAAACTGTATTCCGTCCCGCATGACGTTAAACTGTACCCCCCCCTCTTGGGCCGCCTCAGAGCGTAAGCTCATCCCAGTGAACTATGAGGACTTTGATCCATGTCAAGGCATGGTACGTAGGAAACCGTCCCAAGGTTCAAGCCCACCACTAGTGGACCCACGGGTCTACTTTCACGTCGGTTCACCGATGAAACCCTTTGAACTACGAGGTCTTTGATCCATGTCAAGGCATGGTACGTAGGAAGCCTCCACGAGGTCCAAGCCCACCACCATTAGGACCCTCCTGGTCCTCCCCATTCACATCAGCTCGCTGATGATGCCCATCGGAACAAGGTCCACCCTCGTGTCAGACCACCGACACCATCCCGAACTACGCGGGCTTTGATTCCCTACCACGGGGATATGTAGGAGGTCTCTTCAAGGCTCGAGCCCAACTTCACTGTCGCCCCTGCGATGGTCCCATTTCATCCTCCTCCACATCACTCATCCATCCATCACCTATCCTGATTCTCACCCGGGCCGCCATATCCCGGTGGGATCATGCCATCCACCTCCTCGCTGCTCCTAGCGGCGCATGGGCCGCTTTCTACGTGTAATCCCCATCACATCTTCGGGTCGTTGTCCTCTGTGTACACCCCGATTCATCACCCTTTCGAACTACGTGGGTTTTGATCCCTGTCCTCTACACAGGGTACGTAGGAAACCTCCAAGAGGTTCAATCCCAACCAATGGTAATCCATGGTGTCCCCCATCCTGGGGCGCACTTCCCCTGATCCGCCCTCAGTGGTGTTCAGATCAGCCATTACGGTGTGACATATCCCCTCTAGGGAGTACACCACCATCTGATCCGTCTCTATGGGATGTTCTGATCAGCCTCATTCCGTCTTCGTAAGACGTTAAACTCACGGCATACCTCGTGATAAACATGAGATGCCTGAGGAAAACCTCAGATGACACGCCTTTGGCATAACCGTCTTCGCAAGACGTTAAACATGCTGCATACCTTGTGTTAAACATGGGAAGCTGAGGAAAACCTCAGTCACATGCCTATGGCATATGATTCCCCGCACTCGATGCGGGATGCCTCGGGTTATGCACCCTTGAGATGCCCTCTCATGAGGAAGAATACAGGTTCCCCAATGTCCATGCACCCAGAGATTCCCTGACATGCCTGATGTTGCCGTCTACTCCGACCGAAGGTCGCTACCATGTCAAGAACCCATGGAATGTCTTGACGGAAGTAGTGTAATTAACCGGCGTCCATGACGATATGGCACCGAGAATGAGATTCACAAAAAACGTATTAAATCTATGAGGGAGACCCGGACTAGGTGACGAGTTCTGAGGAGTAATCCCCAGAAGGAAGAACCGACATCCCATCATCCCATTTCGATCAAGGAGAAGACGTCCCTGAATAAAGGGGGAATGACGCCTGCCTTTGGAAAGCGGGAATGCGGGGCAATAGTAGCGCGTCCTCCACAGACGGATGCGCGCGCCCCAACGAAAGAGTTAGAAACAGTTACCACTGAATGTTACCATTGTAAAGGTTACTGATGAATGTTGCTAATGTTCACTAATTTTTGAATCCTACAGTTGTGAAGGCTACCATTACTAGTCTACCATTATCTTCTACTTCATACATTGTAAAATTATTAATATTATTATAACGGTCATATTTGACAAATTAAATACTCTTGACATTATTTAATGCTGATTTTATACATATCAAGAGATAGTATCTGGGGATAATAAGAGGTATAAGAAAGATCAAATATGATGCACTTATTCCTATAATCAGACCTCAAATATAAAAAAGAGAAGAGGTATAGAGACAAGAGTAGAGAAAGTTCAGATGTTAAAAAAGAGGAATTCATGAGAAAGAAAATACTTGAGAGGACAGATGAACCATTTGAGCACTTTCACTATGAACACAAGAACTTCAAGAAGATCATTTTGGGAGAACAATTTCAAGGCATCCTTTGGTGTCATATCAACTCTCAATCAACATAAGAATCAGAACACTCAATTCCTGAAAGATAGAAGCTATATTTGTGACACTCTATTTTGGAGAAAACATCCATATAAATACTCTAATTGAAAATTCTTCACTCCAAGGAGTCAAGAGTTGAATAGTATACAAATAGATCTTTCTAAACTCAAATTTTTGCTCTATTGTGTTCCTTCATTTTACATTTATGAGAAGTGTGTGTCTGTATGTTACACACACTGTCTCGTGTTCTAGAACTGGAGGATACTTAATATCCTCAAATCAAAGTTAACTTACTTCTTGTTTCACACATATAACTATGGAAGAGACAGTGTGTGGTCTGTATTATTTATTTTTCCCACGAAGAACTGTGGTTGAGGGTGTGAACCCTGGATAGCTTGTGAAAACTATTTCTTAATGGATGATATAGGTTGTGTATCACGTTTATTGTTAATATAAACTACTTGGTGGAAAGTGATCACCAAGTGAAGAGGGTTAAGTCTCGACCTGAGACTGAACCTTGTTTTTTACTACTCTATGCTCTATATTTTATTTTATTACTCTGTTATATCTATTTTTCGTTTCTTATAATTTATAGAAAATAATACTGTTATGCCTTCACTTTGATAGTTAGTTTTGGTGAGTGTGTGGATGTATTTAATTTAGTAAGCATGTTTCAAAAGTTTATTAAGTGTTTTTCACTAATTCAACTGATGACTAATCACCCTTTGAGAAACCTATTTACCAATTAGATATATGTATCTCTACTGCCTTAATTAACTGGGGCCTTTCAAAATTTGGGGGATATTTATTAAAAAAAATTAAACATAAATTTTATGTAGGAACTCAATTCACCCCCCCCCCCTCCCAATCATGAGATTCCACTCAGACCAACATTTGGTATCAGAGGTTTTAGATTATTTTTTTTAATACTACCTAAACTATTGTTCAATTTTTCAAAATTCTTTAAGTATAATTTTAGTTGTATTTTAAAGATCTTAAAATTTCTGTCATATCTAAATTTCCAGTTCATTACATTTCTAATTAAAAATGGATAAAATAGTTAAGGCAGTTGTTACTAACAGGAAACCATTATTTAATAGTAATAAAAATGCTTAGTGTAAATTAAAAATGAAAATGTATCTAAAGAGAATGGGACCTAGAATCTAGGACACAATTGAAGAACAAAAAGTGTTGCTTGATAATGATAGGGACACATAGTATCAGTTGAATAAAGATGCATATAATAATTTTAATGAAATAAATTCATTGTACTATTATCTAGGTGATGATTAATTCAATAGAATATTTAGTTATAAAACTACATATGACATTTGGGATATTTTGTATTTTTCTCATGAGGGAACAACCAATTGTTAAATAAATGAGACAAAATACATATACTGTTAAATATGATAATTTTTAAATGAAGCATGATGAACCTATATCTAAAATGTATTTCAGGTTCAATGAAATAGTGAATTCCATGAGTCTTCTTGGGAATCCAGTGGAAAACAAATATTACATTATGAGATTGCTTCGATGCATACCTGACAGATAGAGAAGAACTTTTGTTTTTATATAAGAATATTGTGACATAGGCAAGCTACTAGTAAAGGAAGTAATTGGAAAGCTTATAATGTAAGAAGAAGATATTAGGGTAAATAATAAATTAGATGAATAACTAAGAAAGAAATATGTACCATTCATGACTGATACCTCAAAGAAAAAAACAAAGAAAAATCTAAAGCTCGTATAGACACTTCCACCAATGAAGACTCATATTATGACAGTTATGATGAGATGGCTCACCTTTATAGGAGATTCATGAATTTCTATTGTAATAAAAAGTTATTTAGAAATTAAAACTATATATAAATGTATGATAATAGAGGATAGTGGAAAAAGGATAAAAAATGGAATTATAACACAAATGAGATATTCTGTTATGAGTGTAAATGAAACGTTCATGAGAAAGATGATTTCCCAAACCTGAAATTTAAGAATAATTATAAATACATGGGTAAGGGATATAAAAAAGATATGAAAGATACTTGTAGTTCCTCGGTAGATTGCTCATGTGATTTTGACACTTCTTATATTGAAAAGAAAAAACATGCAAACATTTGTTTCATGAAATAAACATACAATGTAACACCCAATTATCATGTACGTAATGCTTACTATAATGTTAATGAAACTGAATCAAAAAACAATAAAAATATGACTAATAATGAACTATTTGAATACTGTGGAATTCTTGATGACATGTTTAATAAACTCATGGATAAATATAAATTATTGAAAAGACATCATGATTTAAATTCCATTTATAAGTTTGATCTGGATATTGAAAAAGTAAAATGTGTTGAACTTTTAAAAGAAAATAATGAACTTAAATTATAAAATGAGAAATTAAAAATTGATCTTTAAAAGTTTAATACAGGTAGAGATACCTAGACTCTATTTCTAGGAAAAAAATATCACCAAAATACACAACTATATAGGATATCCACAAGGACAAAGAAGGATTATTAAAACTAAATTTGTTCCAAAATCTGGACAGTTCACTACTAGTTCAAGTTCTACACCATATTTGGAAAAAAAATTCCCCAAAGGTCCAAACAAAGTTTTCATGTCTCAAAACATATCTATAGATTATAGGAAACTTGTTAGACAAGAATCGGTTACCAATGATTTACATTCTAACCACTCTAGACCCAAAAAAATATGGGTGACAAAGTTACCCTACAATTAATCTGTGATGCGGGAAAGCTATTTAATGATCTCCTGTAAAACTCTATGTTACTTGGACAATGGATGTTCAAGATACATGATAAGACACTAATCATTCTTCAAGATCCTAATTAAAGTTTATGGTGGACATCTAAAGTTTGGTGATAATGAAAAAGGGAAGATCATTGGGTTATGCTGAATTGGTAACCCTAATGATATATTAATTTCAAAAGTACTTTTTTAGATGAGTAAAAGTACAATTTACTAAGTATCTCTCAGTTATGTGATGATGGTTTTAATTTTAAATTATAAAATGATTCATTCGATGTTTTTAATTCTAAAAATGATTTAATATTCACTTCTCTTAGAAATGAAAATGTATATTTTGTTGATTTAATTTCTTTAGTTAAGAAAAATGTTTCATGTTTAAATGATTTTCATAAGGAATCATTGTTATGGAATAGTATATTAAAACACTATAATTTACACTCACTTAGGAAACTAAATTGGAATGGTTTAGTTAGAGACATACCTAAATTGATATTCCCACTTTACAAAGTTTGTATTCATTGTTAAAAGGGAAAACAACACAAAATTTATATCTAACCAAATAAATAAGTTTTTATTTCTCAACCACTTGAGTTGGTTCACATGGATTAGTTTGGACCATCAAGAGATTCAAGTTTAAATGGGAAGTACTATTTTTATGTTCTTGTATATGATTTTCCTAGATAAACTTGGGTATACTTTATAGCTCACAAAAGTGAAGAATTTTCATACTTTACTAAATATTTCATGTTTGTAGATAATCTTACTGGATTTAGAATTAAGACCTTGAGAAGTGATCATGTCCATAAGTTTGGAATTCATGAATTTGAATCTTTTTGCTCACAAAATTGCTTTACTCTAAATTTTTGTGCTCCTAGAACACCTTAAAAAAATGGAGTTGTAGAAAGATGAAATAGGACTCTTCAAGAGATTTCTCAGAATATGCTAAATGATTATAATCTAATGATCTATTTTTGGGATGAATCTGTTTATACAGCTTGTTACATTATCAATGGAGTCTTAATTAGACTTATTCTTAAGAAGACTCCTTAAGAGATCAAAATAATTGGAAACCTAAGGTTAATTAATTTATATTTTTTGGTTTCAAATTCATCATTCTTAACACTAAGGACAGTCTTGACAAGTTTGTTTCCAAAAGTGATGAAGGAATTTTCCTAGGTTACTCAATCACTAGTAAAGCTCATATAATTTTTAATAAGAGAACCAAATGTGTGGAAGAATCAGTTCATTTCAAATTTGATGAGATTGATCCACATGAACCCAAAACCACTGTTGAACTCATTGAGGAAGATATGTCAATTCTGGATCATATTAGTAAAGACAGTGATCCCTTAGTGAAAATAACCAGCTATATACATTTTCCAGAATCTGTGCATGGTGAATCTAAACATATAAAAATTCAATAGGAGTCTAGTTAAAATATTTCTAGAGGTATTATAACTCTAAATAATTGTCCTTTAGATGTTTCAGTAGGTGATTTAAATAGAGGAACACAAACTACAGATTCTCTGAGAAACCAGGTTGAACATCTAGCCTTTAATTCACAGCTTGAACCTTAAAATATTGATGATGAAATAAATGATGAGTTCTGGGTGATAGATATGAAATAATAATTAAATCAGTTTGAAAGAATAAAATTTTGGGAATTAGTAGAAAGACCAAAAGACATGTTGACCATAAGTATTAAATGGTTGTTTTGAAATAAATTTGATAAATCTAGAAACATAGTTAGAAACAAGGCAACACTAGTTGCACAAGTATATAGTCATGAAGAAGGAATAGACTATGAGGAATCCTTTGGACTTGTTGCTATACTAGAATACATTAGGATACTACTTAATTATATTGGTCATCTGAATTTCAAACATTATCAAATGGATGGAAAAAGTGCATTTTTAAATCGGTACATAGCTGAGGATGTATTTGTTGAACAACCCCATGGTTTCAGAAATTCCCAATTTTCAAATCCTGTCTTCAAACATTCAAAATCTCTATATGGTCAGAAACAAGCTCCAAGAGATTGGTATGATAGACTTATTTATTTCTTTATTTCGAAAGGTTTTTCTAAGGAAATAGTGGATCATACTCTTTTAATTAAAAGGATTTACAAAGATGTTTTAATCGTACATATTTATGTAGATGACATTATTTTTTGATCCTCTAAAAATTATTATGTACAAATTTTTCAAAAATGATGCAAGATGAATTTGAAAAGAGTTAAATCGGGGAACATAAATTTTTCCTTAGATTTCAAAATTTTCTAAATAAAAATGGTACTGTTTTAAATCAGAGTAAATATACCAAGGATCTTTTGAAACATTTTGGTTTGGACTAAAATAAAGGTAGTGATACACCTATGAATACCACATATAAGATGGATGCTGATGAAATGGGAAAACCAGTGGATCAAACCAATTATAGGAGTATGATTGGAAGTCTGCTCTGTCTTAATGCAAGAAAACCAGATATTATGTTCAGTGTATGCATGTTTTCTCACATTCAATCCAATCCTAAAGAGTCTCATCTAACTGTTGTTAAAAGGATTTTTAAATATCTCAAGTATACTACAAACTTAGGACTGTTTAACCCAAGAGGACAATCATTTGATTTAATAATTAATTTAGATGCTAATTTTTCTTTTTTCTTGTTAGATAGAAATATAACCTCTGGAACATGTCAAATTTTAGGCAAGTCACTAGTTTCATGGTGTAGTAAGAAACAGAATTATGTTGCATTATCTACTTTAGAAGCTGAATATATAGCTGCTGGGAGTTTTTGTGCTCAAATTCTTTGTATGAAACACACATTACTAGACTATGGATATCAATTAAAACATTTCTCTATAATGTTTGATAATTCAAGTACAATTAACATCTCTAAAAATATATTATCTCATGTCAGGACCAAGCACATTGACGTGAGGAATCACTTCAAGAGAGATCATTATCAAATAGGATATATCACTCTTTAATTCATTGGTATTGAACACCAATTGGATGATATATTCACTAATACATTGAATTATTAGAGTTTAAATTACATCAAACATGAGTTAGATATGATAAAATGTTAAGGGTTAGTAACCTCATTGTTAGAAACCTTACTATTAGGAACCTCACCATTAGACCTCCCTGTTAGAAACCTCACCATTAGAATCCTCACCATTAATAACCTCACCATTTCACTTCACCATTAGAGACCTCACCATTAAAAACCTCACCGATTGGAACCTCACCGTTAGAATCCTCATCATTATAAACCTCACCGTTAAAAACCTCACTGTTAGGAACCTCACCATTAGACCTCACTATTAGAGACCTCACTGTTAGGAAGCTCATCAATAGGAACCTCACTGATAGGAACCTCACCATTAGAAACCACATCTTTTGGAACCTCGCCGTTAGAAACCTCACCATTAGGAACCTCATCGATATGAGCCTCACCATTTGAAACCTCACAGTTAGGAACCTCACCATTAGAGACCTCACGCATAGAAACCTCACCGATAGGAACCTCATCGTTAGAAACCTCACCATTATGAGCCTCACTGTTAGAGACCTCACAATTTAAAACCTCTCCATTAGGAACCTCACTGATAGTAACATCACCATTATAAACCTCACCGTTTGAAACCTCACCATTTTTTCCTTACTGATAGTCAATGTTTTTGGGACTTAGTGTTTTCTCGGCCGGAATCTGAATATTTTTCTCCATTGTTTATTTCTTTTATCTAATTTTGTGAGCCCTATGTGATAAAATTAAAGTACATACCACATATCAATCTACCTCAAACTCTCTCTAGGATCCTTTTCTCCCTATCCTCAGAACCTGAACCACTTCTAAAACCCTCGAACCGCTTTAGATCGCATGGCAAGAGTGAAGAGGCCATTGGTTAGTCATGATGGGGATACGCCAAATCCAAAGAGACCTAGAGCTGAGTCGAGTAGTGGAAGCCTGGCAGTGGAATAGCCGATCAAACCTCATATTTCTAAGAGGGAAATTGTAGTTAAAAAAGAGATCAGTTCCGAATGGTTGCTGACGAGCAAATCTTTAGTTTTGAAGGCACTTGAAGCTCAAGGCAGGGTTGAATTCTTTTCAAACAACAATGGACCCTATTACCTGATGTTAGTGAAGGAGTTTTATGATTTTTTTATATTTTAACAGACTAAGGATGAGAACAGAATGTCCTCAAGGGTGAATGGAATGGGTGTGAGTTTTTCTTCTCTTGAATTTGATGAGTGTCTGAGAGTACCACATGAAGTGATTTATGATTACTACTCAAGAGTGGTGCCTCCCACTACTGAGTTCTTATATTATGAAGAAGACTTAGCTGAACTGAATTGGAGTAGGAGCCCTAGGAAGTTCATTTCTGCTGATATGAAAGGAGAAGACAAGATACTATTTATGTTTGTTCAGCATGTCTTCAGTCCCAGAAGAGGGGACTTTTCTACATTGAAATTTCAAGATGTTTTTTTTCATATCTATTGAGCCATGGAAATAAGATAAACTTGTGTCGGCTACTGTTGATAAAATAAGAGCATATAACAAAGAATAGTTCCAAATACAAAGCCTTATTTCATTCTAGATTGATATCCTTGATGTTGACGGTGAAAGGATTTTCTAAAGACAAGGATGAAACAATTGTATTAAGGGACAATTTCTACATTGCAAAGGTAATTTTCAAGTTGATGAAGATAAATTGGAACCCCAGACAAAGAAAATGGATACATTATTAGGATAATCTATATGAGTAATTCAACCATATCACTCATCCTACTAAGCCTAAGGATAAGAGAGATCCTGGTTGAAATCTCAGTGAAGTAGAGCCTACATATTCCGATGAAGGATGTGAAGTTGCTGCTATGATAGAAAGAGAGGATTCTCTTATAGATGACATAAGTGATCGAGACCTTCCCTCCAATCCTAATACTAAAACTATATTCTTTGGTGAGCCAATTTTACCTAAGACATTGACTTGAAGAAAGAAATTCCAAAGAGACAGTGATGATGAAGAGAGAAGTAAAGAAGAAGGGACATAAAATGTCTTAAGAGACACTACAGAGACCCCAGATGAGGATGAGGACTTGAATCTAGTAATGATTTCTTTGAGACATCTGATAATGCAATTGAGGAGTTATTTCATAGTCTTAGTTTCATGAGAGGTAATAAAGAAATGGTTAAACGTATAGAAGAAGAGGTTTTTTATTTAGTTGAAGTTGAAATTATTTTAGAAGTTCTTGAAGATTCTATGGAGGAAGTGTTAGTGGAACCTCCTATTGATGTTATTTCCCAAGGAGGTATTTTAGAACTAAATGATGTTAATCAGGAGAATTCTTCAAGTGAGGGGGAGGAACCTGTTGCTACATGTTTTGTTTCTATAGCTCCTAGAATAGAGGATTGGTCAGAAGATCCTGGATTTTTGGTCTTAGACATAGATTAGAGAGACTCTGATGATGGCCATGCTATAAGAAGTCCTCCAATTTCTACTGTTTCAGAAACTACTATTTTGTAGCTAGTGGTTCTTTTTCCTCATGACAATGTGAAGAAGTATGATTTGGAATCAATTAAATATGACTTCATGGGCCACTTTGATTATAGATTTGTTGGATTAGAGAGGTTTATGACTCTCAGTTAAGAATTTGTCACTTATGCAGTGGAAAGTCTAGTTTCTACTTACCACTCTATCCTTATAGATGAGGTAAAGGACTCCTAGAATTAGATCAGAACCTTGGTAGATTCTATGGAATCTATGAAGTAGTCTATTTCTATATTAGACTCCTATATGGTTTCAAGGGTTCAAGTGGAAAAATATATTTGATATGTTAAAAGTGTGGTTCAGCAAATGATCATTGTGTTAGAGGACTTTAGGATATACCTAGAGACACATGTGTGTAGCCAAGATGATGATGTGAAGATAATGATCAATGGACTGACTATATCTTTTAAGTAGATAGTGGCTTTCACTATGGAACCTCTGTGTGCATTTTCTTCATCTTCAGCCTCCCCTCCTATTGATCTAGAAGCCTTCAGGTCTATTGTTAATGAATAAGATGATAAGTTCTCTAGTACCAATACCTCATATCCTCAGTCTATGACTCATGTTATTTCCAATACAAGAGAAATTCATAATATTGTGGGAAATTATATAATGGAAGATTCTCAGGATTAGAAGGAAATCAAAGAGAAAGTCGATTTCTACTACAAAATGTTATATACTAAGAATCATATGGATGGTCACTTTATGTTATTTTTGGAGAACTTGGGTATTCCACATGTCACTCAAGAGTTTAAGGATCAGGTGAGTAGGCTCAGAGAGTTGACTCCTTACTTGGATAAATTCATGGAGAATAAGGATGATTTTATCTCAGCCATGGAGAGAGGAGGAAGTATTATTATGGATTTCAGAAATATTCTTTTACCCTTCCTCCATATGGACTGCAATCCCATCATCATTCCTCCAGCTTTTCCTTCTACCTCATCTACTTCAGGATCTACTAGTGTTGCACCAATTATGACTCCTGCACATGCCATCAAAAGTTTTATCCCTATGATTCTTCAGAGATATACGCACTACAGGTGTACTGATGCTTCTATTTCAGCTCCACCAACCCCGCATACTACTATCCCTTGGCCTATCCCTCCATGCTCAAAACCTGCCTCCTCAAATCCCAAAGATAAATCTCCCTTGGCTGACTCTAATGTGGATTGACTGTGGGCTGTCTTAGTTGATAGGGATCTTGTAATAAGTTTGTATATTATATTTTTTCTTCATTACTGGAAAATCCTCTTTTGTTTCTTTTTTCATCCTGTCTTTTTGATAATCAAAAAGGGGGAAAATATTTAAGCTTGAATCTAAAAGTTACCCAAAGGGGGAGACATATTTAAGTTAACTGGAATGTTTACATATATCATCCATCTACTTTTCCCCAATACATTTTGTTCGATTTTATGAATACATAACTCTAAAGGTGTTAGAAAATGTTCTTACCCCTAATTCAGAAAATACTTACATAGTTTGTGATTATCAAAAGGTAGATATTGTTGGACTCACATGTTTTGATAATCCAAAATCATTTTTCATTTATGTAAAACCTCTTGTTTCTCTTAGAGGATAATCATTTATGATAAAAATATTGTTTATATCAAGGTAATAACTTTTTACTTTTAATCTTACTACTCTAATTTTTATGTTCAGTGAAAAACTTTCCATAGTGCAAAGGTCATCGTTGCAAGGTCAACGATGCAAAGGTCACCGTTGCATGGTCACTAATGCAAGGTCACCGAAGCGAAGGACAGAAATGTAGCGTCACTAATGCAAGGTTACCGATGAAAGCTCACCAATGAAAAGGTCACTGTTGCAAGGTTATCGATGCAAAGGTCACTGTTCAAGGTCACTGATTCATGGTCACTTATGCAAGGTTACAATTACAAGGTCACTGATGCAAAGGTCACCATTGTAGGGTCATCGATACATGGTCACTATTGCAAGGTCACCAATGCAAGGTCATCGTTTCAAGGTCACCGATTCAAGGCTACTATTGGAAAGGTTCTCACTGAAGGCTATCATTGGAAATGTTGCTGAGAAGGTTACCATTTGAAAGGTTAATGATAGATAGTTATCGATGGAAGGTTACCATTGGGATGGTTACCGATGAATACTTCCGATGTGAACTTACTGTTGAAGCCTACCGTTGTGAAGGCTACCATTACCAGTCTACCATACTATTCTAATCCATATGTTGTGAAATTATTAAGATTATACTAATGGTAATATTTGATAAATTAAATGCTTCAGACATTAATTAATTCTAATTGTAGACATATCAAGATTCAGTATTTGGGGACAGTATGACGTATAAGAAAGATCACACATGATGTACTTATTCCTATTTTAGGACCTCAAATATTAAAAATAGAAGAGGTGGAGAGGAATGAGTAGCACATGTCTAGAATTTAAAAAAAGTGGAATGCATGAGAAATAACTTACTGGAGAACAAGGAAGAACCATTCATGAAATTTCACTGTGAACCCAACAACTTCAAGATCATTTTGGGAGAAAAATTTCAAGGTTTCCTTCTGTGTCTTATCAATTCTAGATCAATAGAAGAAGAAGAAAAATCAATTATTGAATGCTAGAACATGGATTTGCGACACTCTGTTTTGGAGACAACTTCCATAGAAAGATTCCAACAACAAATTCATCTCCCCAATGAGTTATGAGCTGAACTGCAAAAAATAGGGCTTTATAAACTCAAATTTTAGCTCTATTGTGTTCCCTAATTTTATATTTTAGAGAAGTGTGTGTGTCACGGCCCGCCATCGGGACCTGTGCCGTGACTACCCCAAGCCCGCCTTCCATAGGCCAGGGGCTGGCGACTAGCACCAAAGGAGTAAATCCCAATATCATGGAATTCATTGCCTTTAAGTAAGGAAACAAACACCACAGAGTATGCAAGAAGAAGTAAACACTAAGTAAACTGAAAAAAAAGTAAGTGCTGAAAAGTAAATGGGCCAAAATACAAACCCAACTAAATATGCAGTACAACTGAAAGTATTGTAAAACTCAAGGACAACAGCTGAATGGTGACAAGCTGCTCCTGGATCATCCTCTGGCTTTCTACCTGAAGTGTAGTTACAGATCTCTTCCTCAGCAGTCCACATTTGTCTGTCTCCTCCGGGTGCCTAATCTTTGTTAAATCCACCTCCTGGAACCAAATCAATGTGATATCCACCTTCGGGCACCGACTCATCGTGAGATCCTCCTCCGGGTATCGTCCAGCTCTACAAGCCTCAACCATGATCAGTGATGTTTTTTGTCTACAACCAACACAATGTAGTTCTGATGAAACCCGTGCAGGGGTGAGTATACGATACTCAGTAGGGACCCCGAGACCCCCAAAGGTCTCCCTGTATCCACAAAGGATAAACCACAAAGAAAAGATACAATCACGAAGTATCATCCCACACTACTTAGTTATATTCCCATACATATACCTAAGTCATCGAATCCAGTTCATCTCCAACTCATTTGCTCTAGTAAAATCTAGTCCACTCAGGAAAGTAAAACTTAATCCACATAGGAAAGTACGACCCAATCCACATAGGAAGGCATAATCCAATCCACATAGGATATCAAGTCAATCACATCGAAGATAATGACTGAAAGTCAAGACTCAACTCACACAGGTATACTACTCATGAAGAGGGGTGGAGATGATTAGATGTAACCTCTGAATCATCTCTTCTGCCGAACCCATGTAGGATCCAAGTTTAGTAGTAGTCACTGCCGAACCCACAGAGGATCCAAGTATAGTAGTCATCTTCATTGAACCCACGGAGGATCCCAGCATGGTAGTCGAGTCCACGGAGGATCCCAGTGCAATAGTCGTCCTCGTCAAACCCATGGAGGATCCCAATATGGTAGTCATCCTCGTCGAACCCATGGAGGATCCTAGTCCATTAGTTGTCCTCATCGAACCCAACAAGGATCCCAGTCCAGTAGCCATCCTCTTCAAACCCACGGAGTATCCCAGACCGGTAGTGTAACACCCCGAGCTTCCACGATACGCTTCTCATTCAATAATACAATAGCTTGCATTGTACGCAACTTCGAGTTCTAAAACATCGCGACAAATCAAACTAGCCGTTATGAATAGTAATAACCACTTTTTAAAATTATAGAAATTTTATATTTCAAAATGGACTTCATTTTTGTATTCGTAATATCGAAATTAGCCTATGTTGAATTTTTGGTATTTTTCTGAGAACTTCTAATTTTTTATGAATAGTGAAAAATACTTAAAACAACTTTTTTAATCAAAATAATTCATAGTGATAAATTATACTATTGAGTGGTTTTAGAGTATAATTAGAATATATTTTTACCATTTTATCCAATGGTGGTCATTAGAATTAATTTGACATTGAAATTGGACATAAACAATTGTCAATCTTTTGATATAAATTGTTTCTTAAAAACACGCTATTTTTTGTGACAGCGGGAATTAATTATAAAATTAATTAATGCAACTAATATGTTTGGAATTTTGTAAAATAGACATCATTTTTCAATTCGGAATATTAATTATAGCTTAGGGTGAAATTTTGGCCTTATTCTGAAAAACTTCAATTTTTGATGAATAGTGAAACCACTAAGTGGTTGTTAAATAACTGATTTTTCGTTTAAATGAAATATTACCACTTATGTGATTTGATTTTCAAAAATCCGACATACATGGTTGTCATAAAGAAGTAAAATGTGGTTCAATGGGATAAAAATAATTTTTTGGTGAATAGTAACTTATTAAGTTCTTAATCGCGATTAGTGGTAATTAGGGTAGTTTAAGGTATAAATAATACTTTAATAATATTAAATGACCTAGACACATGTCCCAACCTCATTGGTTGTGTCATGGCCGACCAAGACAAGCCATGGCCTAACTTGGGGACCCCATGGATCCACTTTTGTTGGGAAATAACATAAATTACTTTTTATTTAATGTTAAAGTGAAAATGACACTAACATAAAGTGTTTTACTAAAACAATTTTTAAGTAGGGTTACACAAGTCCAAATTTTGATTATAAATAGTCATTGGAAAGATAAAAAGATTTCCTATATCATAGTATTTTTTTTATAATTTTTAGACATTAAATAAATTTAATTATTTATGACATAATAATGATGCAGCGATGACATCATTATTTGACGATTTAAATAAAATGGAAAGGTAATATAAAATCTATGAACTACACATGGCCAAAACCAATTGGATGAGTGGATTTCGATGCCTTATCACCTTATCCACGAATTCTATCAATGTGGGACCTTTTAAAACCGAAACACATTTTCAAATAATGTAATGTTCCTTTACTTTCCAAAAGTGCCCTTCCTCTCCTCTTATAAAAGGCCCCCACCTCTACCTCATTTCACACACTCTTCAAGCCATTGGCTCGGCCAACCCCTGCCCATTTGCTCTCTCCACATCCCTCTCCTCATCCTAGAGGATTCCCTTTGGGCAGAATCCTTTCAAAGGAAGCCTTTAGGCTCAACTCAAAAGGAGTTACACTTTTTAAGGTAATTCATTCTCTCATGTTCTTTTGTTTTATTTTGCTTCTCCAACCCCCTAAACTCTTTTTATTTACTTCTGTTGTAACAACACCAGTATCTTAAATATACTAGGATGTTGTTATAAGATTTATTTGAGCTACACTTCCACACAACTACATCAAATGGTTAAAGAACATAAGGTTTCCGTGGATGGCGAAATTCTGCCTCCCGAAACGATGATTGTTCAACACTCATTTAACACCTTCAAAGGTGGCCATTATGATGTCACTATTTTTATATATGATATATAATATGTTTATGTTTTCCTTAAGCTTCTGTTTTTTTTTCATTTTGGGCATACCTTTATGGTTTCCATTATGGGTAAAACACGATATCTTCATTTTAGGAAGCGCGGACTACCGCCCCCTGAAAGTGATTTGATTCGTTAATACCATATGTGGGATGTGTGAAGGATAAAGTTAATGATATTATATATGTTATTATACTGGAATTATAATATACTCTCATATCATTATGATTCCATTCCAGAAAATATGAAATAGAAATGGAAGTAGCGTTCATGCGTACGTACGGCTTACCGTCTCCATGAACGGTGCATTTCATTTCTTACCTCTAAATGTGATGTAATATTATAAATGAATGTATGTACTGGATATATATGACATATATGATATCTACATCATGAATACCATTCTGGATATAATGAACCTTTGACCAAATTAACAACATGTAAGTGTAAGAAGCCTATTTTTGACTTAAGAACCAAATACCGACAAAATGAACATTATTAACTTAAATAATTACATAATGTTCATATCATTGTAATAAGTGATATAATAAGGATAATGAAGTTGAAAATGGTTCTTAATAAGGTATATATTAACTCTAGTTTATTATTCAGGAGGTTAAAGAACGGTTGAGTCAAGTCAGACACGAGGTAAGGGAATTTCTTAACCCAACTTCCATTCTTTGGGTTAATCTCCTACTTTAAAATTATGTCATGATGTTATTATGACCTATTTTGTATTTTTACTTTCTTTATGTGTACCTATAGTGAATACACATAATAGATCTATTTTATTTTAAAAATGATCTATTTAAGGACTTCGTCTCAATCTCTTTTCATTGAGGCATATTTGGTTTTATACACAACCTTCTTTTATACGATGTATAAACCCCTTTGACTTTTACGTTTATTCAAAAGGAATCATTTTTATACGAAGCGTTTTGCTAAACGAAAAAAGGGAATGTTTTTATTTCCGTACTTATGCGGCGACAACGACTTCTCCGCCGCCGTGACCATTATTTGAGTTTCGGCTTCCTCTACAAGCCATCACTTTTTTTTAATGAAAAATAAATACAAAGTTTTAACATTCTTTTATTTTGGTATTGAAAATGGTTTTGAAAGCATTTTTATTATAACAATGTGTTGTATTGATATCTTGTGATTGAAATGTGGAAATTTTATGTTTCCTTTATGCATGTTTTATGTGATACGATTATGTTATGGTTTATGATATGTTTAAACCTATTCATATGAGGAATGTATTGGACTTAATAAGTGACGGGTGGAGCCCGCTATAGCTCCTCGATGCATCGGTAGGTCTCATGAGACAACTAGACGTGGAATTGGCCGAGGCCCTTTCCCAATTTGATTTATGGTTTTGGCCGAGGCCTTAATCATTTTAGATGTCTTGGCCGAGGCCTTGACAAAATGTTTCAGAATGTCCGGCATTATACATTCCCTCATTATGAAAGTGGTTATTGATATTGCATGTGATTATTCGACCAGTAGAATATCCATGTGAAGAAGTAAATGGCATTATCTCATTTTACTTTTGCCATATTATGTTGAAGTTCATGTTTAAAAGGCTTTTGTTTTAGTTATACATTGCCTTAAATGTTAATGTTTATTTATGAAAGCTTCCGCATTATTGTTATCCTTACTGAGCATTTGAGCTCACCCCTTTCAATGTTTTAATATTTTCCAGGATGTGAAGAAGTATTTTATGAATGACCTGCAGGGATAGTCAGAAGAGGATATGAGTGTGGACTATGGAGACTTTGTTATTGTAGTTTTTCACTTTTTGATGTAATGAAAGACTTATGAATGTATCTAGTGTTTCCAAGGCTACTAAACTAATCGGTCTTTCGAGACTTGATCCTTTGTGATCATGCCAATGTTACGAAGTAATGCACCGACTCTGGGTAGCTGGGGTCGGGGCGTTACAGTTGGTATCAGAGGCAGTTTAGTACTAACCTTGGAAGCTAGATTTAGATAAACTCTGATTAGAGCACATAGCCCGAAGATAGACTTTGAGGATTAGTATAAAAGAACATCTTAGAATATTGGTATTGTAGAGATTTTGTGAGTTTTCCAAGCAATACATTCCTGTCTGGATACGAGCAGGTAGAGGCGGCTCTGGCACAGATGTACCTAGGGGTAAAACCCGAAAACACCGCTTTGAGCTAGACTCGAACGGGAACTGGTGCACGACAACGGGCCTTGCTGCACTCTTGGTTACGACACTCCCGGGGGATATGCTTTGGATAATTCCCATTTTCTTTACAAACCACTATGAAGGGTTACGAGTATATACTTCCTCAAAGAATACATTTTTATAATTATGGATTATATCCATAATTAGTTCAATTTATGTTAAGTGTTTTACAAGTATGGAATTATGTATTTTGATTCATAAACTAATCTAGTTTATGCCATTGTTTAGAAATGGCGCCTAGTAGAAGGAATGGAAACTGTATCAATGCACGAACTCCGTGTAGGGATTGCCCTCCTGCTCAGGATAATTATGGTGGAGCTAGTGATACAACTGGTGCTGATCAGCTTCTCACCATACTGGGACAACTCACGCAGGTTATGAATAACAACCTTACTCGTATGGAGCACCCTGATCCGCAACGTGGAGGATCAATGTTAGACCGCTTCATGAGGCAACAACCACCAACCTTCAATGGGAGTACAAATCCCATAGTAGCTGAGCAATGGATAAATTCCTTAGAGAAAATATTCCATGCCTTGGGGAGTAGTGAAAGGGAGAAGGTTGTCATGGCAGTTTACCGCCTCACTGGAGATGCCGATCAGTGGTGGTCGCTGATTCAAAACACAAAGGAAGATGACGACGTATCAAGTATGGAATGGAGGGAGTTCAAAGAGCTTTTCTTAGAAAAATACTTTCCTCGTGACCATCGAGCAGATATGGAAAGGCAATTTCTGAGTCTGAGGCAGAAGGAGGATGAGAATGTCGCAAAGTATGAGGCTAACTTTACAAGGTTAGTGAGGCATGCTGCCGATTATATACGTAACCCAAGGAGTAAGATTGATCGTTTCTTTGATGGGTTAAAACCATTTCTCCGTCGAGCTTTAGTATCACAATCCTTCTCATCATACGAAGATATAGTCTCATGTGCTATCAAGACAGAAAAGGAATTCTCTAAGTCTTATGACAACAAAGTAAAGCAAGAGAAGAAGAGAACGGTGGAACAAGAGACAGATAAAGGGAAAAAGGGAAAGAAGGATTTTCCATTATGTGATAATTGTGGGAAGAATCACCCTGGTACTTGCCTAAAAGGAATGGGAGTCTGTTATAAATGTGGAGAAAAAGGTCACCAGGCACGTGATTGCAAGGGAAAGAAAGAGGCTGTCAAAGTTGAATGCTACAATTGTAGAGAAATGGGTCATTACGCAAATGAATGTCCTAAGCGTCAAGGAATCTTACCTCAGAAAAGGCCAAGGGATCAAGGACAATCTTATGCTATTACTACAGTTGAAGCAGAATAACTAATGTATTGATGCTTTCGGACTCATGGATTATATTCTGGTTATTAGAATAATGTGATCTATATAAGGATTGTACTGCAGTACTTGTTGGTTTCAGTAAGGTTTTAATATGATTAAGGTAATCATATTTTTAGTATGTGACAATAAGAGAAACTTTTCTTTGTGTGGGGAATCTGATGTTACAATTGATTTTGGAATTAAGAGACCTTTTAGAGAAAGTTTGGAACAGAGGTATTTTGGATAACTATAAATGTTGGGATGGATTAAGTTGAACTTTGAATAGTATTGTTTAAGGTTAAAACTTTTCTGAAGATTATTTCTGGAATACTATAATACTATATTTTTAGAAAAAGGACAACCTGCAGGGTGGGGAATAACCCGTCGCGTCGGACACAGCTGCAGGAATCGAACCCACAACCATAGTGCGACAAGCCTTTATTTCCTACCACTAGCCTACAGGAAGTCCCTGGTTATTACAAAATCGTTTTACTAATCTAAATGGTATGTGTTAACATTTGGAACCTTATACAATTAGGATAAATAGAATATTTTTGAGTTCCGTTACCATTTGGAGTAAAAGATGGGTTTGTGGCAAAAATTTATTAACGAATGATAGTATACATAACAAGTATGTATATTCCCTTACGTTCTTAGTAAATCTCCTAAATAAATTCCTCAACATTATAAAAGGTAACTTAAAACAAAAATGTTGTCGGTTAACTTTTCCAACTGGGGATTCAATGACCGTTTAACCAATCACAAGTTTGTGATTTTCTTGTGGTTAAACTTTCTCCTAATCCTGTTTTCTGTAACTCTCCATCAGACCTTGATGGTTTGTTTCTCCTCCATATCCATATTTTCATAGAATCCTATAATGGGCTATATCAGGTGACCTTTGTACTTATCATGCTTTCTTTTAATGTTATATATTTATTAACCTTATTTCCGATGTGGGTTTTCCTCAAAGGTATTTTCTCTTTTCAACCTTTTATTTTCCAAGAAAAATTTCAAATTGCGAGGACGCAATTTATTGAAGGAGGGGAGAATGTAACACCCCGAGCTTCCACGATACGCTTCTCATTCAATAATACAATAGCTTGCATTGTACGCAACTTCGAGTTCTAAAACATCGCGACAAATCAAACTAGCCGTTATGAATAGTAATAACCACTTTTTAAAATTATAGAAATTTTATATTTCAAAATGGACTTCATTTTTGTATTCGTAATATCAAAATTAGCCTATGTTGAATTTTTGGTATTTTTCTGAGAACTTCTAATTTTTTATGAATAGTGAAAAATACTTAAAACAACTTTTTTAATCAAAATAATTCATAGTGATAAATTATACTATTGAGTGGTTTTAGAGTATAATTAGAATATATTTTTACCATTTTATCCAATGGTGGTCATTAGAATTAATTTGACATTGAAATTGGACATAAACAATTGTCAATCTTTTGATATAAATTGTTTCTTAAAAACACGCTATTTTTTGTGACAGCGGGAATTAATTATAAAATTAATTAATGCAACTAATATGTTTGGAATTTTGTAAAATAGACATCATTTTTCAATTCGGAATATTAATTATAGCTTAGGGTGAAATTTTGGCCTTATTCTGAAAAACTTCAATTTTTGATGAATAGTGAAACCACTAAGTGGTTGTTAAATAACTGATTTTTCGTTTAAATGAAATATTACCACTTATGTGATTTGATTTTCAAAAATCCGACATACATGGTTGTCATAAAGAAGTAAAATGTGGTTCAATGGGATAAAAATAATTTTTTGGTGAATAGTAACTTATTAAGTTCTTAATCGCGATTAGTGGTAATTAGGGTAGTTTAAGGTATAAATAATACTTTAATAATATTAAATGACCTAGACACATGTCCCAACCTCATTGTTTGTGTCATGGCCGACCAAGACAAGCCATGGCCTAACTTGGGGACCCCATGGATCCACTTTTGTTGGGAAATAACATAAATTACTTTTTATTTAATGTTAAAGTGAAAATGACACTAACATAAAGTGTTTTACTAAAACAATTTTTAAGTAGGGTTACACAAGTCCAAATTTTGATTATAAATAGTCATTGGAAAGATAAAAAGATTTCCTATATCATAGTATTTTTTTTATAATTTTTAGACATTAAATAAATTTAATTATTTATGACATAATAATGATGCAGCGATGACATCATTATTTGACGATTTAAATAAAATGGAAAGGTAATATAAAATCTATGAACTACACATGGCCAAAACCAATTGGATGAGTGGATTTCGATGCCTTATCACCTTATCCACGAATTCTATCAATGTGGGACCTTTTAAAACCGAAACACATTTTCAAATAATGTAATGTTCCTTTACTTTCCAAAAGTGCCCTTCCTCTCCTCTTATAAAAGGCCCCCACCTCTACCTCATTTCACACACTCTTCAAGCCATTGGCTCGGCCAACCCCTGCCCATTTGCTCTCTCCACATCCCTCTCCTCATCCTAGAGGATTCCCTTTGGGCAGAATCCTTTCAAAGGAAGCCTTTAGGCTCAACTCAAAAGGAGTTACACTTTTTAAGGTAATTCATTCTCTCATGTTCTTTTGTTTTATTTTGCTTCTCCAACCCCCTAAACTCTTTTTATTTACTTCTGTTGTAACAACACCAGTATCTTAAATATACTAGGATGTTGTTATAAGATTTATTTGAGCTACACTTCCACACAACTACATCAAATGGTTAAAGAACATAAGGTTTCCGTGGATGGCGAAATTCTGCCTCCCGAAACGATGATTGTTCAACACTCATTTAACACCTTCAAAGGTGGCCATTATGATGTCACTATTTTTATATATGATATATAATATGTTTATGTTTTCCTTAAGCTTCTGTTTTTTTTTCATTTTGGGCATACCTTTATGGTTTCCATTATGGGTAAAACACGATATCTTCATTTTAGGAAGCGCGGACTACCGCCCCCTGAAAGTGATTTGATTCGTTAATACCATATGTGGGATGTGTGAAGGATAAAGTTAATGATATTATATATGTTATTATACTGGAATTATAATATACTCTCATATCATTATGATTCCATTCCAGAAAATATGAAATAGAAATGGAAGTAGCGTTCATGCGTACGTACGGCTTACCGTCTCCATGAACGGTGCATTTCATTTCTTACCTCTAAATGTGATGTAATATTATAAATGAATGTATGTACTGGATATATATGACATATATGATATCTACATCATGAATACCATTCTGGATATAATGAACCTTTGACCAAATTAACAACATGTAAGTGTAAGAAGCCTATTTTTGACTTAAGAACCAAATACCGACAAAATGAACATTATTAACTTAAATAATTACATAATGTTCATATCATTGTAATAAGTGATATAATAAGGATAATGAAGTTGAAAATGGTTCTTAATAAGGTATATATTAACTCTAGTTTATTATTCAGGAGGTTAAAGAACGGTTGAGTCAAGTCAGACACGAGGTAAGGGAATTTCTTAACCCAACTTCCATTCTTTGGGTTAATCTCCTACTTTAAAATTATGTCATGATGTTATTATGACCTATTTTGTATTTTTAATTTCTTTATGTGTACCTATAGTGAATACACATAATAGATCTATTTTATTTTAAAAATGATCTTTTTAAGGACTTCGTCTCAATCTCTTTTCATTGAGGCATATTTGGTTTTATACACAACCTTCTTTTATACGATGTATAAACCCCTTTGACTTTTACGTTTATTCAAAAGGAATCATTTTTATACGAAGCGTTTTGCTAAACGACAAAAGGGAATGTTTTTATTTCCGTACTTATGCGGCGACAACGACTTCTCCGCCGCCGTGACCATTATTTGAGTTTCGGCTTCCTCTACAAGCCATCACTTTTTTTTAATGAAAAATAAATACAAAGTTTTAACATTCTTTTATTTTGGTATTGAAAATGGTTTTGAAAGCATTTTTATTATAACAATGTGTTGTATTGATATCTTGTGATTGAAATGTGGAAATTTTATGTTTCCTTTATGCATGTTTTATGTGATACGATTATGTTATGGTTTATGATATGTTTAAACCTATTCATATGAGGAATGTATTGGACTTAATAAGTGACGGGTGGAGCCCGCTATAGCTCCTCGATGCATCGGTAGGTCTCATGAGACAACTAGACGTGGAATTGGCCGAGGCCCTTTCCCAATTTGATTTATGGTTTTGGCCGAGGCCTTAATCATTTTAGATGTCTTGGCCGAGGCCTTGACAAAATGTTTCAGAATGTCCGGCATTATACATTCCCTCATTATGAAAGTGGTTATTGATATTGCATGTGATTATTCGACCAGTAGAATATCCATGTGAAGAAGTAAATGGCATTATCTCATTTTACTTTTGCCATATTATGTTGAAGTTCATGTTTAAAAGGCTTTTGTTTTAGTTATACATTGCCTTAAATGTTAATGTTTATTTATGAAAGCTTCCGCATTATTGTTATCCTTACTGAGCATTTGAGCTCACCCCTTTCAATGTTTTAATATTTTCCAGGATGTGAAGAAGTATTTTATGAATGACCTGCAGGGATAGTCAGAAGAGGATATGAGTGTGGACTATGGAGACTTTGTTATTGTAGTTTTTCACTTTTTGATGTAATGAAAGACTTATGAATGTATCTAGTGTTTCCAAGGCTACTAAACTAATCGGTCTTTCGAGACTTGATCCTTTGTGATCATGCCAATGTTACGAAGTAATGCACCGACTCTGGGTAGCTGGGGTCGGGGCGTTACAGGTAGTCATCCTCGTCGAACCCACAGACGATCCCAGTACAGTCGTCATCGTTGTCGTAGTCGCAGCCAGCTCGAGTGTAACGCCCCGACCCCAGTTACCCAGAGTCGGTGCATTATTACATAACATTGGTATGATCACAAGAAAGATCAAATCTCGAAAGACCGATTGGTTTAGTAGTCTTGGAAACACTAGATATATTCATAAGTCTTACATTACATCATAAAAATGAAAAACTACTACAACAACATATTGTCTCCATAATCCACACTCATATCCCCACATAATATCCCTGCAGGTCATTCATAATTTACTTCTTCACTTCCTGGGAAAAATAAAACATAGAAAAGGGGTGAGCTCAAATGCCCAGTAAGGATAACAATATAGCAGAAACTTTCATAAATAAGAATAAACATTTAAGGCAATGTATAACTAAAACAACAACCTTTCAAACTTGAACTTTCAACATTGTATGGCATAAATAAAATGAAATAATTCCATTTACTCATTCACATGGATATTCTACTAATCGAATAATCACATGCAAAATCACTAACCACTTTCATAATGTTGGAATGCATAATGCCAGACTATCATAACCACATAGCCAAGGCCTCATGCCAAGACTACAAATATGATTTTGTCAAGGCCTTGTGCCAAGACACTAGTTTGTCTCATGAGACCTACCGATGCATCGAGGAGCTATAGCGGGCTCCACCCGTCACTTACTAAGTCCAATGCATTCCCATATTAAAAGGTTTAAACATAACATAAACATTCGTATTAAAACTAGCATACGAAATGTAAATAATTTCACCATAAACTATGAATGGTATAAAAATAGAACATCCACAGTCAAACATATCACAAAACCTTCAATACAATATAGAAGTTTTGTATCATAATAAATCAACTTCAAATAATCTTAAAATCCATCAAAGGATGTTGACATAGATGAAATCAAAATTCTTTTTAAAGAAACATCTCCTTTTATTTTGAAATAATTTAAGATCCATATAAAATAAAAAATTTTATTTGAAAATATTCTTATAAGCTTGTAAGGGAAGCTTTGAAGATTTTATAACGGCGGAAAATAGCCGCACCCTCCGTATAAGTTAAAAAAACATTCTTACCTTAATTTTGTCGAAAAGGTTAAAAAGGACCTTGTTTTGAAAACGACGGAAAGGTTCCTTCATAAACCTCTTATAACAAGTCAAACAAGGGTATAAATGACTTTAACCCATATTCTTGTAAATAATAAAAAAAAATTGAAATACATTTTTAAGAGAACATGGATGTGGATGATAAAGAGATCCCAGTAGATTATTACATATAAACAACCTCGGATAATGAAGAGATTGTGAAATAACCCTTACCTTGTACTTTTCCTTGGTTGGGGTAGGTTAACCTCCTGTATAATGGTGAAATAATTGTTATTAAATTATACAATAATCATATACATTAATATGATATCATATATGATCTTTTAATATTGATTTGATAATAATATCTTAGTATTATCGTTGTTTCGGGTGTTAACTTACTTGGTTTCTTTTATATGTTTTGTTACGTAAGACATGTTTGTAAAGGATAGGTTTTATATTATTCATATCCAGAATGATATAAAGTCCTTAAAAATCATTTTTAAATCATCAAATTATAATTATACTTGAATGGATACGATGGAGAATGAATCTCATCGCGTTCGTGGAGACGGTAGTCCGTACGTACGCACGAGCGACAATATCATTCTTTTGATATTAAAATAATATATAAATGGATGGTATATCATATATACAGAATCATTAACATGTTATATTTATTATTTACATGAGTTACACATCATTATTATACCCATCCAAATAATATTATATTGAATAACAATTACACCACGACGTGGAGACGGTAAGCCGTACGTACGCACGTATGGTGACATGTTATTCAAAGGGTGGATAGAATACTGAATATGGTTGTACCATATTTATAATAACATCACAGTATATATATGATACTGGATTTATTATTTTAGAATGGTAACAACAAAGTATGAAGAAGTGGAAGAAGAAATGAACTTAGAAAATGGTGGTGAAATCATTACCTCTTCTTCGGGTTCTTCCTTTTGATTTGATCAAAAGGGCTCCTTAGGTTGGCTTTCTGATCAAACTAAGGCCCCTATGTTGTAGTGAGGGAAGTTGGGAGAGTATTTGGGCAGAGTTTGGCCGAACCAAAAGGCTTTGAAGGTGTGAATAAATGAGAAGGTGGAGTGCCCTTTTATAAGAGCGGTGAGGGGCACCTTTGGAAAAGCTAGAGATATTAGTTTATAATAAATTCATATTCGGTTTTCAGTGGCTCCAAAGTTGACTATTCAAAGGTTAAGGTGGGGATAGGTCGAAAACCACTCAACCAATAGAATTTAGACAGGTTTGGGTACTTATATTAACCTTATCTTTAAGTATTAACTCTAAGTTAATTAGTTTCACTTTTACAATGTCTCTTTGTATTTTTATATAATATGGTTAATAAACTTACTACATACATCCAAGAGACCCACAAGTGGTCCATTAATGATGAACCTATCATGATATAAGTCTCTTGTCCGAACTTTAGATTTTTAGGAATTTAATATCAATTAATAATATAATATTTGTTTTAAGAACTCTTTTATGTCAATTTTGACACTATTCAATAGTTGATTTTTGTGAAACTCATAAAAGATTGCTTACTTAGAAAAAAGTCAATTAAATCAATCCTAATATATAATATTATCCTAGAAAATTAGTTTAATTCATTAAAAGGTTCATATTATATTTATTTGGGTATTTATAATATCAATTATTTTAAGTTTTCACTATTATAGTAATTACTGCATCATCATTGTGTCATAAATAAAATAAATTATTTAATGTCTAAAAATTATAAATAAAATATCATTATGTAGGAAAGCGTTTTATCTTTCTAATGAATATTTATAATCTAAAATCCAACATATATAACCCTATGTAACAATTTTGTTTCTAAAAGATATATGCTTGTGTCATTTTTGTATTCATTTTAACTTAATTAAAATAAAGTGTCATTATCACATACAAGTGGATCTATGGGGTCCCAAAATCGACTCAAAGATGTCCATGGTCGACCATGTATCAACCAATAGGGTTAAGACACGTTTTAGGGTAATTTAGTATTATTATAATATTATTTTTTAACCCTTATTTACCGGATTTACCCTTAACCATGGTAAATAAAATATTTACCGCAGTAATTATTCAAAATGTCTAAAAATAAAAGTTACCTATTTACACAATTTGAAAATCCTGATTCCAAATATGGAATCCATTCTCCTAAATTCAAAACACAGAAGTGGCAGAAATTAATTTAAAATTAATTCCCGCTGTCAAAACAAAAAGCGTGTTTTTAAGAGATAATAACTATCAAAAGATTGACACTTGTTTATGTTCGGTTTAATTGTAAAATTATGTCCAATGACCAACATTATATTAAATGGTAAAAATATATTCTAAATATAATTTAAAACTACTAAAATTCATAATTTATCACTATTAATTATTTTGATTAAAAAAGTTGTTTTTAATTAAAATTTAGTAATTTTCACTATTCATCAAAATATGAAAGTTATCCGAAAAGTACCAAAATTTCACCTTAGGCTAAATTAGATATTTCGAATCCAAAAATGAAGTCCATTTTGAAATATAAAATATATATAATTTTAAAAAGTAGGTATTACTATTCATAACGACTTGTTTGATTGGTTGTTAGAACTTGGTGTTGCGTACAACACACGCTGTCGCATTATTCAAAGAGAAGCGTACCGTAGAAGGTTGGGGTGTGACATTCTCCCCTCCTTCAAATAATTTCGTCCTCGAAATTTCTAGAATACTATCACATGAAAAGACTCGGGTGGTTCTTCATCATAAGTTCCTCGGGTTCCCACGTTGCCTCTTCCATCTTATGGTTTCTCCACAAAACTTTTACCAGACGCGTCGTCCGGTTTCTCAGTACTTATTCTCTCGTATCAAGAATCCTGACGGGCTCTTCACAATAGGATAGATCGGGTTCCAGTTCTAATTCCTCATAGGTGAGTACATGCGTTGGATCAGGCATGTATTTCCTCAACAGAGATATGTGGAACACATCGTGAACTTTGAGGAGACTTGGCGGCATTGCCAATCGGTAAGCTACAACCCCAATTCGTTCTAGAATTTCGAAAGGTCTGATGTACCTGGGACTCAATTTACCTTTCTTACCAAAACGTATGACTCCCTTCCACAGAGATACCTTCAGGAAAACATGATCACCGACTTGAAATTCCAAATCCTTCCTTCGATTATCGGCATAGCTCTTCTGCCTACTTTGAGCTGCTTTGATGTGATTTTGGATTACTTTCACCTTTTCCACCGTTTCCTCCACCAGTTCTGGGCCTACAAGTTTTCTTTCACCAACGTCATCCCAAAAGGTTGGTGTACGACATCTCTTTCCGTATAACGCTTCATATGGTGCCATCGGAATACTCGAATGGAAGCTATTGTTATAGGAAAATTCTACCAGAGGTAAATATTGATCCCACATACCCTGAAAGTCAAGTGAGCAAGATCTCAACATGTCTTCTAAGGTTTGAATAGTCCGTTCTGATTGTCCTTCTGTCTGAGGGTGGTAAGCAGTGCTCAAATGAAGTTCAGTATCCAGGGATTTCTGAAGACTTTTCCAAAATCTTGAAGTAAAACGGGGATCACGATCAGAAACAATTGATAAGGGTACTCCATGAAGTCTCACAACTTCATTAATATATAGTCTTTCTAGACGTTCCAGGGGTAGATCTTCTCTTATAGCAAGAAAATGTGCTGACTTGGTAAGTCGATCAACAATAACCCATATTGCATCATTCCTTCTAGGAGTCTTTGGTAGCCCCATGACAAAGTCCATCGTAATATTGTCCCATTTCCACTCCGGTACGGGAAGAGGTTGCATGACTCCTCCAGGCTGTTGCCTTATAGCTTTCACTTGTTGACAAACCATACATCTTGACACAAAATCAGAAATCTCCCTCTTCATGTTGTCCCACCAAAAATGTTCCTTCAAATCTCTATACATTTTGGTGCTCCCAGGGTGTATAGAGAAATTGGAACTATGAGCATCATCCAGCAATTCCCTTTTTAGATCAGGTATATCGGGAACACAAAGTCTCTTCCAAAATTTCAAAATTCCATCTTCATACACAAAGTCTCTCAATCTCCCATCATTCACAGCTTTAATCTTCTTTTGAAATTCTTCATCATCGGTCTGAGAACTCTTAATCCTTTCTAGTAAAGATGGTTTAGCAACCATTTGAAAAAGAAATGATGTTTCGCCTTCCCTGGTTATTCACATGTCCATCTTCACTAGATCCATGAAAATTGGATCCCTTTCAATTCTCATATTGTTCAAAACTCCATGGTCTTTTCTACTCAAAGCATCTGCCACCTTGTTTTCTTTCCCCGGGTGGTAGTGTATCGTGCAATCATAATCCTTGAGTAATTCAAGCCATCTCATTTGCCTCATGTTGAGTTCTTTTTGTGAGAAAATATACTTCAAACTCTTGTGATCAGTATAAATCTCACATTTTTCACCATAGAGGTAGTGCCTCCATATCTTCAAAGTAAAGATCACAGCTGCTAACTCGAGATCATGAGTAGGATAGTTTTGTTCATGAATTTTCAACTTTCGTGATGCATAGGCAATAACTCTATCATTCTGCATAAGGACACAACCAAGTCCTTTCTTCGATGCATCACTATAAATAACGAACCCACCATTCCCCGATGGTAGAGTCAATATAGGATCATTGACTAATATTTTCTTCAGTTCTTCAAAACATTCTTCACACTCTTTTTTCCAAACAAATTTAACCCCTCTACGTGTGAGCTTCGTTAATGGGTTAGCCAATCGGGCAAAATTCTGGACGAAACGTCGATAATAACCTGCCAAACCAATAAAACGGTGTACCTTAGTTATACTCGTAGTTGCTGGCCATTCTTGGATTGCCTTGGTCTTAGAAGGATCAACATAGATTCCATCTTTAGAGACAATATGGCCAAGAAAAGAAATCTCCTGAAGCCAGAATTCACACTTGCTAAACTTCCTATATAATTCATGCCTCCTCAGAGTCTTCAAGATAATTTGCAAGTGATTTTCAGGATCTTCGTAGGTTTTGGAGTATACCAAGATATAATCAATAAATACCACCACAAATTCATCGAGATACTCCTTGAAAACTCTATTCATTAGATCCATGAATACAGAGGGTGCATTAGTCAATCCAAAAGGCATTACAATAAACTCGTAATGCCCGTACCTGGTTCGAAATGCTGTCTTCGGGATGTCTTCCTTCTTTACACACAACTGATGGTATCCAGATCAAAGGTCAATCTTTGAAAAGTATTGAGATCCATGTAGTTGGTCAAATAAATCATCAATACGAGGTAGGGGATACTTGTTCTTTATCGTTATAGCATTGATCTCCCTGTAGTCGATACATAACCTCATAGATCCATCTTTCTTTTTAACAAAAAGAACAGGGGATCCCCATGGAGAAACACTAGGGCGAATAAATCCTTTATTACTCAATTCCTCTAGTTGTTTCTTTAGTTCGACTAACTCTACAGTAGCCATTCTGTAAGGGGTCTTCGATATAGGCCTTGATCCAGGAATCAAATCAATGGAAAACTCAACTTCTCGTTCTGGAGGATGTCCAGGTAAATCTTTCGGAAATACATCTACAAATTCTTTCACAACAGGTACATCCTCTATTTGAACATTCCTTTCCTCAACCGCAGTTATTTCATTCTCTTCCTCCCCAATAATTGAATTTAGTTGAGCTATTGAGGGTGGATCTAAATAAGAATTAGGTGGTGACGATTCTGCTCTAAAAATAAGGTGTTCCTTATCATTATTATCAAGAATCGTAACCTCTTTCTTCTTACAATAAATATTCGCATCATAGTCCGAAAGCCAGTCCATACCGAGGATTATATCAAACTCAATCATAGGTATGACGATGAGATCAGCATATAAAGAATATTTATGTGCTCTAATGGGGACTGATTCACAAAACTTTTTTGCAGTGATACTTCCCTTAGGAGTTTTAACTGACAACTCCCTTATTAAATCAACTTGGAAATATCTAATTTTCTTAGAAAACTGGGAAGATATGAAACAATGCGATGATCCAAAATCAAATAATGCATTTTCTAAACTTGAGGAAACCATTAAATTACCTGCCACCACGTCTTTCAGAGCTTCTACCTCAGCAGTAGTGATAGCATAAGCCTGGCCTTGATCCCTTGGCCTTTTCTGAGGTAAGTTCTCCTGACGCTTAGGACATGCATTTGCATAATGCCCCATATCCCTGCAATTGTAGCACTGAACGTTGGTAGCTTCCTTCTTCCCCTTGCAATCACGAGCTTGGTGGCCTTTTTCACCACACTTGTAACAGACTCCCATTCCCTTCAAGAAAGTACCAGGATGTTTCTTCCTGCATTTACCACAAGATAGATATTCAACCTTTCCCTTCTTCCCCTTATTTCCATTCCTAGATTGATCAGCAGGTCTCTTCTTCTCTTGCTTTGCTTTAAAGTCATAAGACTTAGAGAATTCCTTTTCGGTCTTGATAGCACATGAGACGATTTCTTCGTACGATGAAAAGGATTGTGAGACTAATTCTCACGACCCGTCCTCGGGGTCCGTGCCGTGACTACCCCAAGCCCGCCTTCCATAGGCCAGGGGCTGGCGACTAGCACCAAGGCGTAAATCCCGGTAAAAAGGGAAGGCATTTCCTTTGTAAAGTAAACAAACACCACAGAGTAAGCAAGCGGAAAGTAAATACTAAGCAAAAGCAGAGTACAACTGAAAGTGCGGAAAGGTAAATGGGCCAGTATACAAACCCAAACTGAAAGTAAAGTACAACTCGAAAGGGAAAACAGCAACTGAAAAGTAAAAGCCGCTACACCGAGCTGTCCACTGGAAATCTCACCTGAAGGGTGGGTACAGATAGCTCCACTGCTCCACGGGTCCCGCCGTCTGCTCCGAGCACGTCTCGCCCAGTGATCCTCCTCCAGGTACCGTCCTGCTCTGCAAGCCTCAGCTAAGATCAACGATGTCCGTCGTCTGCAACCAACACAACGTAGTGCGGGAAAACCCCGTGCAGGGGTGAGTATAAGCTACTCAGTAGGGACCCCGTGACCCCTAAAGGTCTCCCAAAATCCACAAAGGATAAACCACAAAGAAAGGTACAATCACGAAGTAACAACCGACACTGCTTAGGTATATGCCCATACATATACCTAAGTCACCAATTTCAAATACGCTCCAACCTCCGAGCCCAAGTACAACTCAGTCCACACAGGAAAGTAAACGTATTCCACACAGGAAATAAAAACGTAATCCACACAGGATTGCACAACACAATCCACACAGGAAAGCAATAGGTTTCAGCTCACACAGGATTTTCATTATCAAAAACGTAACTACTGAAGAGCCCCATCTCTGAAGTGTACAGTGTCCTGTCACGACTCTGAGATACTGCTCACTAACCTAAGACTGCTGAGGTACTCCTCCTGTCGAGTACCGCGGGTCTGCCACCAACTACCGGGCGCTCCGTCCGCTGAGGGTCTGCTGCCAAATACCAGGCGCTCACCCAAATAGCCTACAGAGGTACTCCTCCAGTCGAGTACCGCGGGTCTGCTGCCAACTACCAGGCGCTCCGTCCGCCGTGGGTCTGCCGCCAAATACCGGGCGCTCCGTCCACTGGGCTAGTCGACTCACTCCAAGTCGAGTCGGTTGAGAAGTCTTCAGGTCTCAGCCGGCTACACGGTCTCCGTACTCCGTACGCTCGTCTCCAGTATCGCGGGTCTGCCGCTACAACCAAGCGCACCACCTCTATCAAGTAAAACAGAAGATTTATCTCACACAGGTATACTTCTTCGGATGCCGTTAAAGATGATCAAAGAACCATCTAAGTCGTCGGACCCACGAAGGATCGATAGGTACTAACCCCCGCAGTGACCTACACAGGATCGGACCCACACAGGATCGGGCCCACGCAGGACCTGTAGCACTGATCCACGTAGGATCGCTGAGTGCAGTAGTCGTCGCCGTCGAATCCACACAGGATCTCTGTATTGTTGTCGTCGTAGTCACAGTAGCAGTAGCAATAGCAGTCACAGTAACAGTCGCAGCCAGCACTAGGGTTCCCGCACACAGCAAGCTCGTTCGGGGGATCCGCTCCACGAGCCGAGAGGCTGATACATCAACTGTCACAAAGTCCAGAGTTGATGTATCCAAAAGTTCCGTATCGTCAACAGGAACTCAACGCATCAGACGGCGCGTCGATCGGACGCCCGGTCTGAGAGTTATTGGCATTTTCGTCCCCGGGGCCCGGTTGGTTTTTAAGGAAAAACCAACCCGACCGTACTCCACCTGCGTCCAAACCTCGGGCGGAGTATGCCAAAAGAACCGTCTCACTAAGAGGAACACAACAAAGCTGACGGCCCGTCAATCGGACGTCCGTAGCTTAAGATATGAGCGTTTCCGCTCCGAGGGCCCGGTTGGTTTCGTGAACGAACCAACCCGGCCGAACTCAAAGTATTCCGAAACCCTGAGTACGACATACTGAAACGACCGTCGCGATCCAAGGATCGCGTTTCCGCAGACGGTTCTTCATTCGGAGGTCTGTGGCTCAAGTTATGGCCAAAAGACCGAAACTGATTCGAAACGGGGGGGTCCGGGTCCGGGCCGACCCGGCCCGACCCCCCCTGGGTCGGCCCGAACCGGGTCGACCCGGGTCCGACCCGGCCAGGCCGGCCGGCGGCGCGGCGGCCTGGCGCCGCACGGAGGCAGCGCGCGGGGGGCAAGGCCCCCCGCTTCTTGGAGTGGCGGCGCGGCAATCAGGCCGCGCCCCTTTGTCAACAACGGCCCCCCTCCTGGGGGCCTGCTTCGTGGAAAAATCGGGGGGCCGCCTGCCCCCCCTCAAGGAAACCGCCCCCCTCTTAAATGAGGGGGGTTTTGAGCTGGCCGGGGGAATTTATTTCCCCCGGCCTTTGACCTTCCGGCCGGCCAACTGCCGGCCGGTTTTCTCCAACAGGACCGGAAAATCCGGTCCCCTTTTCGGCTTCCGACGCCGGCGGCCCGGCCGCCGGTCTCCTCGTCCCGCCGCGTCCCGAAACCGGCCGCGGTGTTCGTCGTCCGGCGCGGTGCGACGGCACCGCGCCCCTCCGCCGCGCCTTCGATTCCCCTTGACGCGGCGTGACGGCGTCGCGTTCTTGATGATTCTTCCACAGCGCGGCGCGACGGCGCCGCGCAATATAATCGCACGATTAACCGCGTGGTGCGACGACACCACGCCACCTTGTTTCCACCCGCAAGGTAAATCAACAAGAACGATGGAGGGGGTTCGGCCGTGTTCATGCGGTCCGGCCCCCTCACGTTAAATGATAACATAACTTAAATATCCTTTCGTTAATCATACTAGAACCACGAACAAGAATAATAATTTAACAAAAATCAACAACCCCTACTTTGAATGGTTGACGTCGCACGTCGGTTATTGCGGAGAAAGGCGTCGCGGCATCGGACGTAGATTCCGTGGACGTCGGGGTGCGTCCGAGGAGGAAACGACGTCTCTTCACTTGTCGCTATGACGAAGAAGGGAGGTAATTTGTCGTTGGCGATGATCACCACGGTCGGCGACTTCTCCCTTGTCGAGGAGGAAGATGAAGACGGAAGAACCCGGGACGCCGAGTCTCAAAGGTCGTGGGATCGATGTTCTTTGTCGGAGAAGAACCGTTCTTCACGTTCTTCGTCGAAGACGAAGAAGATCTTCAAGTCTCTCAACGATTCTCCCAATCCTCTCAAGTAACAAAGGAACTATCCCAAAAATAAATTAAGCTTACTCTTAATTTATTTACACAACCCAACCTTTGAAATTCAAGAGTTTGAATTTCAAAAACTCAAAAATTAAACTCACTTATTTATTATAAATGAGTTGTATAATTAAATAAATGTTAAGTTGACAAGCCTTTAAGAGGGAGAGAGGGGAGTTAGGGAATTTGAAAAGGTGGGGCTCATGTGGGCCCCTCCTCACCTTAATCCTCTCTTAGGTAGTTAAACCACCCAACTTCCAACAAAAGATTATAACCACTTTTAAGATATAAAATAAATATTGTATAACAAATTTATTTTACTCTTCATTTCATCCAGAAAATTAAACATCTCTTCCTAGGCAAACGCAACTTCGGAAAAGGTCCCCTTAAGCGAATATCAGCGCTGCGAGTTCATCGGTGCCCTCGGATTTCAATTCCGAGCACTGGATCAAAAGTTAGAAATTCCCGCTCGTTCGTTCACTGAACGTACCTGAGCCAAACTTCGGAAATTGATTCCGGGCACTCCGGGCCTCAGAATCAGGTGCCGTCAGAAACCGCGCTCTTGTAAAATTCTAAAGAAAATTTAGAAAAAATTTCCCTTGAATTTTACGGGTCTTTACATTACTACCACCTCAGGGCTTTACGTCCCCGTAAAGTTACATCAAAAACTAGGGAAACAAATGTGGGTACTGAGCACGCATCTGAGCCTCCCGCTCCCATGTGCTCTCCTGGAGATTCTCGTGCTTCCATCTGATGCGCACAAGAGGAATCGATCGCCCACGCAGGACCCACTCCTGTCGATCCTCTATCTCCACTGGGACCTCCGTAAAAGTCGCCCCATCGTCAACGTGAAGCTCCCCATGGTCAATGATGTGTGTCGGGTCGTGCACGTATCTCCTCAGCTGAGACACGTGGAAGACGTCGTGCACCCGGTGCAACAGAGGTGGTAGAGCCAGGCGATAAGCCACCTCGCCAACCCTGTTGAGGACCTGAAAGGGTCCGATGAAGCGCGGAGATAACTTGCTGCCTCGGCCAAATCTCTGAATACCACGTCGAGGTGAGACCCGCAAGAAGACGTGGTCGCCATCCTCGAACTCTAGTGGCCTCCGCCTCCTGTCAGCGTAAGGCTTCTGCCGGCTCTGAGCTGTACTCATCCGCTCCTGGATGACCTGGACCTTCTCTGTCGTGGCCTGGACCATCTCCGGTCCCACCAGAGCTGCAAGATTTCTTCTTTGCCGATAAGAGAAATCTGGTCCCATCCCCTGGATGAACCACATTCTTTGCCTAAAACAGTCAATCCTAACATGGATGATACTAATCCATACCAAGGATGACGTCGTAAGGCCTCGACGCTACTACTAAGAGATTCAACCGTTACTCTGGCCTCCAAGGGTTGAGTCACACTGTCGGCATCAGTGTGTGGTAACTGGGTCTCCTCCAGTAGATGTCTCAAAAGTGAGGGTCAAGTCAACAGCCAAAACTGGAACCTCTTAGTAACATCACGAAAGAGGACAGGAACGAAAATATCACAAAGGTATGCATCTTTTATTATTGCAGCTCATAATACAAGACGCTACACAAATGCAACAAGGAACCAGAAGTACAAAGGATGTATCCACTAGTTCTGCTCCTGTCCATCGGCTCCCAGAGCTCCATGATCGAAGGCCTCGGCTGCCTGAAGTTGTGCTCTCGCATGTTCACCTACTCCCTGTGGTCGGGGTGGACCTCCTGCTGGTGGTGGTGGAAGAGCCTCAAAGCGTCGCCCACCACCGGCTGCTCGTCCAGCTCCTCTGCCTCGTCCGCCTCCTCCCTGCGGACCGCCACGGTCGAACCTCTGCCTCTGCCTGGGAGGTTCTTCACTTAACTGCTGATCATCAGCATGGCGGGTCAGACAGTCACGAGCCATGTGACCAATCCCGCCACAGGAGTAACACTGCCCACTCTCGGCACGCCTGGCTCTGACTCCACCCCGGCTTCCCCGTACAACTGAGCTTGAGTCGTGCAGTCGTCCACCGGTAGGTCTGGTCTGCCTGGAACCCTGAGTCATCCGTCGGCTACCTGTTGCCGAAGACTCCGCTATCTGCCTCCCTGCGGTAGGTCTCGCTGTGGACTCAGCCAGGAAACTCTCGATCAGGAGGGCTCGCTCCAGTACTCCTGTCAGAGTCGGTATGCTGAGGGAGATCAGCGATGCCCTGATCTCGTGTCTCAAACCCTGCTCGAAGGTCCGGGCCCGGAAGAATGGGTCCCGTATCATGTCGGTCGAGTAGCGCGAGAGATCGGTAAATCTCGCCGAGTACTGAGCGACCGTCATGCTGCCCTGCCGCAGTTGAAGAAGCTCCTGGATACGCACCGCACGAAGGGTGGCTGGGACGAACTCCGAGCGAAAAAGGCTCTCAAAGTCCGTCCAAAGTAGAGATGCCTCATCGTGCACCTAGAGCATCAAGCTCCACCATCGTCCTGCTGCTGCGTGTAGTAGGCTCGCAGCGAGGATCACCATGAGGACTGCTGGTGTCCTCACTAGCCTAAACACTCGTACCACTGCCTCCAGCCAGTCCTCTGCTGCCTGGGGATCCGTCTCCCCGCGAAACCTGGGTGGTCGCTGGCGCTGAAACTCATGCAGTGCGCTGAGGCGACGTGCATCGTCAGCGGCTGGTGCTGGAAGTATCGGGGGCTCGGCGGGTAGTGCTACCGCCGGTGCCACTGCTGACAAAGGGCCCTGCACCGAGGCCTCGTCGCTCGGTGGGCTGTCGTCACGCTCAACTCTCGGAACCCTAGCTGGCTACCGTCGTGGGTCCATCCTGAAAAGGAAACAGGTGCGCCACGGTCAGAACAGTATACCTGGTGAGCTGATTTAAGTAATCACAAAGAAAACTTTGAAACACACACGCAATCAATGTTTTCGTGCATTAAGTCGGAAATCAGAAGTCAGGGTCCTGGTGTACGGATACGTCGGCCGCCGCACCAACACTGGACTCCCTGGACTGATAACCACACTCAATACGCTAAACATTATTGCTTCACATAGAAAAGATCAGAGTTCGCGGTAGAACCGAACTCCTCTGATACCAATTTGTCACGACCCGCCCTCGGGGTCCGTGCCGTGACTACCCCAAGCCCGCCTTCCATAGGCCAGGGGCTGGCGACTAGCACCAAGGCGTAAATCCCGGTAAAAAGGGAAGGCATTTACTTTGTAAAGTAAACAAACACCACAGAGTAAGCAAGCGGAAAGTAAATACTAAGCAAAAGCAGAGTACAACTGAAAGTGCGGAAAGGTAAATGGGCCAGTATACAAACCCAAACTGAAAGTAAAGTACAACTCGAAAGGGAAAACAGCAACTAAAAAGTAAAAGCCGCTACACCAAGCTGTCCACTGGAAATCCCACCAGAAGGGTGGGTACAGATAGCTCCACTGCTCCACAGGTCTCATCGTCCGCTCCGAGCACGTCTCGCCCAGTGATCCTCCTCCAGGTACCGTCCTGCTCTGCAAGCCTCAGCTAAGATCAACGCTGTCCGTCGTCTGCAACCAACACAACGTAGTGCGGGCAAAGCCCGTGCAGGGGTGAGTATAAGCTACTCAGTAGGGACCTCGTGACCCCTGAAGGTCTCCCAAAATCCACAAAGGATAAACCAAAAAGAAAGGTACAATCACGAAGTAACAACCGACACTGCTTAGGTATATGCCCATACATATACCTAAGTCACCAATTTCAAATACGCTCCAACCTCCGAGCCCAAGTACAACTCAGTCCACACAGGAAAGTAAACGTATTCCACACAGGAAAGCAAAACGTAATCCACACAGGATTGCACAACACAATCCACACAGGAAATCAATAGGTTTCAGCTCACACAGGATTTTCATTATCAAAAACGTAACTACTGAAGAGCCCCATCTCTGAAGTGTACAGTGTCCTATCACGACTCTGAGATACTTCTCACTAACCTAAGATTGATGAGGTACTCCTCCTGTCGAGTACCGCGGGTCTGCCGCCAACTACCGGGCGCTCCGTCCGCTGAGGGTCTGCTGCCAAATACCGGGCGCTCACCCAAATAGCCTACAGAGGTACTCCTCCAGTCGAGTACCGCGGGTCTGCTGCCAACTACCAGGCGCTCCGTCCGCCGTGGGTCTGCCGCCAAATACCGGGCGCTCCGTCCACTGGGCTAGTCGACTCACTCCAATTCGAGTCGGTCGAGCAGTCTTCAGGCTTCAGCCGGCTACACGGTCTCCGTACTCCGTACGCTCCTCTCCAGTATCGCGGGTCTGCCGCTACAACCAAGCGCACCACCTCTATCGAGTAAAACAGAAGATTCAGCTCACACAGGTATACTTCTTCGGATGCCGTTAAAGATGATCAAAGAACCATCTAAGTCGTCGGACCCACGAAGGATCGATAGGTACTAACCCCCGCAGTGACCTACACAGGATCGGACCCACACAGGATCGGGCCCACGCAGGACCTGTAGCATTGATCCACGTAGGATCGCTGAGTGCAGTAGTCGTCGCCGTCGAATCCACACAGGATCTCTGTACTGTTGTCGTCGCAGTCACAGTAGCAGTAGCAATAGCAGTCACAGTAACAGTCGCAGCCAGCACTAGGGTTCCCGCACACAGCAAGCTCGTTCGGAGGATCCGCTCCACGAGCCGAGAGGCTGATACATAAACTGTCACAAAGTCCAGAGTTGATGTATCCAAAAGTTCTGTATCGTCAATAGGAACTCAACGCATCAGACGGCACGTCGATCGGACGCTCGGTCTGAGAGTTATTGGCATTTTCGTCCCCGGGGCCCGGTTGGTTTTTAAGGCAAAACCAACCCGACCGTACTCCACCTGCGTCCAAACCTCAGGAGAATTATGCCAAAAGAATCTTCTCACTAAGAGGAACACAACAAAGCTGACGGCACGTCAATCGGACGTCCGTAGCTTAAGATATTAGCGTTTCCGCTACGAGGGCCCGGTTGGTTTCGTGAACGAACCAACCCGGCCGAACTCAAAGTATTCCGAAACCCTGAGTGCGATATACCGAAACGACTGTCTCGATCCAAGGATCGCGTTGCCACAGATGGTTCATCATTCGGAGGTCCGTGGCTCAAGTTATGGCCAAAAGACCGAAACTGATTCGAAACGGGGGGTCCGGGTCCGGGCCGACCCGGCCCGACCGGCCGGCGGCGCGGCAGCGCGGAGGCCTGGCGGCGGCGGCGCGGCAGCCTGGCGGCGCGGCGGCCTGGCGCTGCACGGAGGCAGCGCACGGGGGGAAAGGCCCCCCGCTTCTTGGAGTGGCGGCGCGGCAATCAGGCCGCGCCCCTTTGTCAACAACGGCCCCCCTCCTGGGGGCCTGCTTCGTGGAAAAACCGGGGGGCCGCCTGCCCCCCCTCAAGGAAACCGCCCCCCTCTTAAATGAGGGGGGTTTTGAGCTGGCCGGGGGAATTTATTTCCCCCGGCCTTTGACCTTCCGGCCGGCCAACTGCCGGCCGGTTTTCTCCAACGGGACCGGAAAATCCGGTCCCCTTTTCGGCTTCCGACGCCGGCGGCCCGGCCGCCGGTCTCCTCGTCCCGCCGCGGCCCGGAACCGGCCGCGGTGTTCGTCATCCGGCGTGGTACGATGGCACCGCGCCCCTCCGCCGCGCCTTCGATTCCCCTTGACGCGGCGCGACGGCGTCGCGTTCTTGATGATTCTTCCCCGGCGCGGCGCGACGGCGCCGCGCAATATAATCGCACGATTAACCGCGTGGTGCGACGGCACCACGCCACCATGTTTCCACCCACAAGGTAAATCAACAAGAACGATGGAGGGGGTTCGGCCGTGTTCATGCGGTTCGGCCCCCTCACGTTAAATGATAACATAACTTAAATATCCTTTCGTTAATCATACTAGAACCACGAACAAGAATAATAATTTAACAAAAATCAACAACCCCTACTTTGAAAGATTGACGTCGCACGTCGGTTATCGCGGAGAAAGGCGTCGCGGCGTCGGACGTAGATTCCGTGGACGTCGGGGTGCGTCCGAGGAGGAAACGACGTCTCTTCACTTGTCGCTATGACGAAGAAGGGAGGTACGTTGTCGTTGGCGATGATCACCACGGTCGGCGACTTCTCCCTTGTCGAGGAGGAAGATGAAGACGGAAGAACCCGAGACGCCGAGTCTCGAAGGTCGTGGGATCGATGTTCTTTGTCGGAGAAGAACCGTTCTTCACGTTCTTCGTCGAAGACGAAGAAGATCTTCAAGACTCTCAACGATTCTCCCAATCCTCTCAAGTAACAAAGGAACTAACCCAAAAATAAATTAAGCTTACTCTTAATTTTTTAACACAACCCAACCTTTGAAATTCAAGAGTTTGAATTTCAAAAACTCAAAAATTAAACTCACTTATTTATTATACATGAGTTTTATAATTAAATAAATGTTAAGTTGACAAGCCTTTAAGAGGGAGAGAGGGGAGTTAGGGAATTTGAAAAGGTGGGGCTCATGTGGGCCCCTCCTCACCTTAATCCTCTCTTAGGTAGTTAAACCACCCAACTTCCAACAAAAGATTATAACCACTTTTAAGATATAAAATAAATATTGTATAACAAATTTATTTTACTCTTCATTTCATCCAGAAAATTAAACATCTCTTCCTAGGCAAACGCAACTTCGGAAAAGGTCCCCTTAAGCGAATATCGGCGCTGCGAGTTCATCGGTTCCCTCGGATTTCAATTCCGAGCACCGGATCAAAAGTTAGAAATTCCCGCTCGTTCGTTCACTGAACGTACCCGAGCCAAACTTCGGAAATTGATTCCGGGCACTCCTGGCCTCGGAATCAGGTGCCGTCAGAAACCGCGCTCTTGTAAAATTCTAAAGAAAATTTATAAAAAATTTCCCTTGAATTTTACGGGTCTTTACACTAATGCTCGACGGAGAAATGGTTTTAACCCATCAAAGAAACGATCAATCTTACTTCTTGGGTTGCGAATATAATCTCCAGCATACCTCGCTAACCTTGTAAAGTTAGCCTCATACTTTGTGACATTCTCATCCTCCTTTTGTCTCAGACTCAAAAATTGCCTTTCCATATCTGCTCGATGGTCGCGAGGAAAGTATTTTTCTAAAAACAGATCTTTGAACTCCCTCCATTCCATATTTGATACTTCATCATCTTCCTTTATGTTTTGAATTAATGACCACCATTGATCAGCATCTCCAGTGAGGCGGTAAACTGCCATGATAACTTTTTCCCTTTCATTACTCCCCAAATCCTGAAATATTTTCTCTAGGGAAAATATCCATTGCTCAGCTGCTAAGGGATTTGTACTCCCATTGAAAGTTGGTGGTTGTTGTCTCATGAATCGATCTAACATTGATCCTCCACACTGCGGATCAGGGTGCTCCATACGGGTAAGGTTATTATTCATAACCTGAGTAAGTTATCCCAGTATGGTGATTAGCTGATCGGCACCACTTGCATCACCAGCCCCACTATAATTATCTTGAGCAGGAGGGCAATCCCTACATGGAGTGCGTGCATTGATACTGTTTCCATTTCTTCCACTAGGCTCCATTTCTAAACAATGGCATAAACTAGATCAGTTTATGAATCAAAATACATAATCCCATACTTATAAAACACTTAACATAAATTGACCTATTTATGGATATAATCCATAATCATAAAAAAATGTTTTCTTTGAGGAAGTATATACTCATAAACCCTTCATAATTATTTGTAAAGAAAATGATAGTTATCCTAAGCATATCCCCTGGGTGTGTCGTAACCAAGAGTGCAGCAAGGCCCGTTGTCGTGCACCAGTTCCCGTTCGAGTCTAGCTCAAAGCGGTGTTTTCGGGTTTTACCCCTAGGTACATCTGTGCCAGAGCCGCCTCTACCTGCTCGTATCCAGACAGGGATGTATTGCTCGGAAAACTCACAAAATCTCTACAATACCAAAATTCTAGGAAGTCCTTCTATACTAATCCTCAAAGTTCATCTTAGGTCTACGTGCTCTAATCAGAGTTTATCTGAATCTGGCTTCCAAGGTTTGTACTAAACTTCCTCTGATACCAACTGTAACGCCCCGACCCCAGTTACCCAGAGTCGGTGCATTATTACATAACATTGGTATGATCACAATAAAGATCAAATCTCGAAAGACCGATTGGTTTAGTAGTCTTGGAAACACTAGATATATTCATAAGTCTTACATTACATCATAAAATGAAAAACTACAACAACAACATATTGTCTCCATAATCCACACTCATATCCCCACATAATATCCCTGCAGTTCATTCAAAATTTACTTCTTCACTTCCTGGGAAAAATAAAACATAGAAAAGGGGTGAGCTCAAATGCCCAGTAAGGATAACAATATAGCGGAAACTTTCATAAATAAGAATAAACATTTAAGGCAATGTATAACTAAAACAACAGCCTTTCAAACTTGAACTTTCAACATTGTATGGCATAAATAAAATGAAATAATTCCATTTACTCATTCACATGGATATTCTACTAATTGAATAATCACATGCAAAATCACTAACCACTTTCATAATGTTGGAATGCATAATGTCAGACTATCATAACCACATAGCCAAGGCCTCGTGCCAAGACTACAAATAAGATTTTGTCAAGGCCTTGTGCCAAGACACTAGTTTGTCTCATGAGACCTACAGATGCATCGAGGAGCTATAGAGGGCTCCACCCGTCACTTACTAAGTCCAATACATTCCCATATGAAAAGGTTTAAACATAACATAAACATTCGTATTAAAACTAGCATACGAAATGTCAATAATTTCACCATAAACTATGAATGGTATAAAAATAGAACATCCATAATCAAACATATCACAAAACCTTCAATACAATATAGAAGTTTTTTATCATAATAAATCAACTTCAAATAATCTTAAAATCCATCAAAGGATGTTGACATAGATGAAATCAAAATTCTTTTTAATGAAATATCTCCTTTTATTTTGAAATCATTTAAGATCCATATAAAATAAAACATTTTCTTTGAAAATATTCTTATAAGCTTGTAAGGGAAGCTTTGAAGATTTTATAATGGCGGAAAATAGCCGCACCCGCCGTATAAGTTAAAAAAACATTCTTACCTTAATTCTGTCGAAAAGGTTAAAAAGGACCTTGTTTTGAAAACGACGGAAAGGTTCCTTCATAAACCTCTTATAACAAGTCAACCAAGGGTATAAATGACTTTAACCCATATTCTTGTAAATAATAAACAATTTTTTGAAATACATTTTTAAGAGAACATGGATGTGGATGATAAAGAGATCCCAGTAGATTATTACATATAAACAACCTCGGATAATGAAGAGATTGTGAAATAACCCTTACCTTGTACTTTTCCTTGGTTGGGGTAGGTTAACCTCCTGTATAATGTTGAAATAATTGTTATTAAATTATACAATAATCATATACATTAATATGATATCATATATGATCTTTTAATATTGATTTGATAATAATATCTTAGTATTATCGTTGTTTCGGGTGTTAACTTACTTGTTTTCTTTTATATGTTTTGTTACGTAAGACATGTTTGTAAAGGATAGGTTTTATATTATTCATATCCATAATGATATCAAGTCCTTAAAAATCATTTTTAAATCATCAAATGATAATTATACTTGAATGGATACGATGGAGAATGAATCTCATCGCGTTCGTGGAGACGGTAGTCCGTACGTACGCACGAGCGACAATATCATTCTTTTGATATTAAAATAATATATAAATGGGTGGTATATCATATATACAGAATCATTAACATGTTATATTTATTATTTACATGAGTTACACATCATTATTATACCCATCCAAATAATATTATATTGAATAACAATTACACCACGACGTGGAGACGGTAAGCCGTACGTACGCACGTATGGTGACATGTTATTCAAAGGGTGGATAGAATACTGAATATGGTTGTACCATATTTATAATAACATCACAGTATATATATGATACTGGATTTATTATTTTATAATGGTAACAACAAAGGAAGAAGAAGTGGAAGAAGAAATGAACTTAGAAAAGGGTGGTGAAATCATTACCTCTTCTTCGGGTTCTTCCTTTTGATTTGATCAAAAGGGCTCCTTAGGTTGGCTTTATGATCAAACTAAGGCCCATATGTTGTAGTGAGGGAAGTTGGTAGAGTATTTGGGAAGAGTTTGGCCGAACCAAAAGGCTTTGAAGGTGTGAATAAATGAGAAGGAAGAGTGCCCTTTTATAAGAGGGGTGAGGGGCACCTTTGGAAAAGCTAGAGATATTAGTTTATAATAAATTCATATTCGGTTTTCAGTGGCTCCAAAGTTGACTATTCAAATGTTAAGGTGCGTATAGGTCGAAAACCACTCAACCAATAGAATTTAGACAGGTTTGGGTACTTATATTAACCTTATCTTTAAGTATTAACTCTAAGTTAATTAGTTTCACTTTTACAATGTCTCTTTGTATTTTTATATAATATGGTTAATAAACTTACTAAATACATCCAAGAGACCCCCAAGTGGTCCATTAATGATGCACCTATCATGATATAAGTCTCTTGGCTGAACTTTAGATTTTTAGGAATTTAATATCAATTAATAATATAATATTTGTTTTAAGAACTCTTTTATGTCAATTTTGACACTATTCAATAGTTGATTTTTGTGAAACTCATAACAGATTGATTACTTCGAAAAAAGTCAATTAAATCAATCCTCATATATCATATTATCCTAGAAAATTAGTTTAATTCATTAAAAGTTTCATATTATATTTATTTGGGTATTTATAATATCAATTATTTTAATTTTTTACTATTATAGTAATTACTTCATCATCATTGTGTCATAAATAAAATAAATTATTTAATGTCTAAAAATTATAAATAAAATATAATTATTTACGAAATCTTTTTATCTTTCTAATTAATATTTATAATATAAAATCCAACATATATAACCCTATGTAACAATTTTTTTTCTAAAAGCTATATGCTTGTGTCATTTTTGTATTCATTTTAACTTAATTAAAATAAAGTGTCATTATCACTTACAAGTGGATCCATGGCGTCCCAAAATCGACCCAAAGATATCCATGGTCGACCATGTATCAACCAATAGGGTTAAGACACGTTTTAGGGTAATTTAGTATTATTATAATATTATTTTTTAACCCTTATTTAACGGATTTACCCTTAACCATGGTAAATAAAATATTTACCGCAGTAATTATTCAAAATGTCTAAAAATAAAAGTTACCTATTTACACAATTTGAACATCCTGATTCCAAATATGGAATCCATTTTCCTAAATTCAAAACACAGAAGTGGCAGAAATTAATTTAAAATTAATTCCCGCTGTCAAAACAAAAAGCGTGTTTTTAAGAGATAATAACTATCAAAAGATTGACACTTGTTTATGTTCGGTTTAATTGTAAAATTATGTCCAATGACCAACATTATATTAAATGGTAAAAATATATTCTAAATATACTTTAAAACTAAAAAAATTCATAATTTATCACTATTAATTATTTTGATTAAAAAAGTTGTTTTTAATTAAAATTTAGTAATTTTCACTATTCATCAAAATATGAAAGTTATCCGAAAAGTACCAAAATTTCACCTTAGGCTAAATTAGATATTCCGAATCCAAAAATGAAGTCCATTTTGAAATATAAAATATATATAATTTTAAAAAGTAGGTATTACTATTCATAACGGCTAGTTTGATTGGTTGTTAGAACTCGGTGTTGCGTACAACACACGCTATCGCATTATTCAAAGAGAAGCGTACCGTAGAAGTTTTGGGGTGTTACATTCTCCCCTCCTTCAAATAATTTCGTCCTCTAAATTTCTAGAATACTATCGCATGAAAAGACTCGGGTGGTTCTTCATCATAAGTTCCTCGGGTTCCCACGTTGCCTCTTCTATCTTATGGTTTCTCCACAAAACTTTTACCAGACGCGTCGTCCGGTTTCTCAGTACTTGTTCTCTCGTATCAAGAATCCTGACGGGCTCTTCACAATAGGAAAGATCGGGTTCCAGTTCTAATTCCTCATAGGTGAGTACATGCGTTGAATCAGGCATGTATTTCCTCAACAGAGATACGTGGAACACATCGTGAACTTTGGAGAGACTTGGCGGAATTTCCAATCGGTAAGCTACAACCCCAATTCGTTCTAGAATTTCGAAAGGTCCGATGTACCTAGGACTCAATTCACCTTTCTTACCAAAACGTATGACTCCCTTCCACGGATATACCTTCAGGAAAACATGATCACCGACTTGAAATTCCAAATCCTTCCTTCGATTATCGGCATATCTCTTCTGCCTACTTTGAGCTGCTTTGATGTGATTTTGGATTACTTTCACCTTTTCCACCATTTCCTCCACCAGTTCTGGGCCTACAAGTTTTCTTTCACCAACGTCATCCCAACAGGTTGGTGTACGACATCTCTTTCCGTATAACGCTTCATATGGTGCCATCTGAATACTCGAATGGAAGCTATTGTTATAGGAAAATTCTACCAGAGGTAAATATTGATCCCACATACCCTTAAAGTCAAGTGAGAAAGATCTCAACATGTGTTCTAAGGTTTGAATAGTCCGTTCTGATTTTCCGTCTGTCTGAGGGTGGTAAGCAGTGCTCAAATGAAGTTCAGTATCTAGGGATTTCTGAAGACTTTTCCAAAATCTTGAAGTAAAACGGGGATCACAATCAGAATCAATTGATAAGGGTACTCCATGAAGTCTCACAACTTCATTAATATATAGTCTTGCTAGACGTTCCAGGGGTAGATCTTCTCTTATAGCAAGAAAATGTGCTGACTTGGTAAGTCGATCAACAATAACCCATATTGCATCATTCCTTCTAGGAGTCTTTGGTAGCCCCATGACAAAGTCCATCGTAATATTGTCCCATTTCCACTCCGGTATGGGAAGAGGTTGCATGAATCCTCCAGGCTGTTGCCTTCCAGCTTTCACTTGTTGACGAACCATACATCTTGACACAAAATCAGCAATCTCCCTCTTCATGTTGTCCCACCAAAAATGTTCCTTCAAATCTCTATACATTTTGGTGCTCCCAGGGTGTATAGAGAAATTGGAACTATGAGCATCATCCAGCAATTCCCTTTTTAGATCAGGTATATCAGGAACACAAAGTCTCTTCCCAAATTTCAAAATTCCATCTTCATACACAAAGTCTCTCAATCTCCCATCATTCACAGCTTTAATCTTCTTTTGAAATTCTTCATCATCGGTCTGAGAACTCTTAATCCTTTCTAGTAAAGATGGTTTGGCAACCATTTGAAAAAGAAATGATGTTTCACCTTCCCAAGTTATTCCCATGTCCATGTTCACTAGATCCATGAAAATTGGATCCCTTTCAATTCTCATATTGTTCAAAACTCCATGGTCTTTTCTACTCAAAGCATCTGCCACCTTGTTTTCTTTCCCCGGGTGGTAGTGTATCGTGCAATCAAAATCCTTGAGTAATTCAAGCCATCTCCTTTGCCTCATGTTGAGTTCTTTTTGTGAGAAAATATACTTCAAACTCTTGTGATCAGTATAAATCTCACATTTTTCACCATAGAGGTAGTGCCTCCATATCTTCAAAGCAAATATCACAGCTGCTAACTTGAGATAATGAGTAGGATAGTTTTGTTCATGAATTTTCAACTGTCGTTATGCATAGGCAATAACTCTATCATTCTGCATAAGGACACAACCAAGTCCTTTCTTCGATGCATCACTATAAATAACAAACCCATCATTCCCCGATGGTAGAGTCAATATAGGAGCATTGACTAATATTTTCTTCAGTTCTTCAAAACATTCTTCACACTCTTTTGTCCAAACAAATTTAACCCCTTTACGTGTGAGCTTCGTTAATGGGTTAGCCAATCAGGCAAAATTCTGGATGAAACATCGATAATAACCTGCCAAACCAATAAAACTGCGTACCTCAGTTATACTCGTAGGTGCTGGCCATTCTTGGATTGCCTTGGTCTTAGAAGGATCAACAGAGATTCCATCTTTAGAGACAATATGGCCAAGAAAAGAAATCTCCTGAAGCCAGAATTCACACTTGCTAAACTTCCCATATAATTCATGCCTCCTCAGAGTCTTCAAGATAATGTGCAAGTGATTTTCATGATCTTCGTAGGTTTTGGAGTATACCAAGATATCATCAATAAATACCACCACAAATTCATCGAGATACTCCTTGAAAACTCTATTCATCAGATCCATGAATACAGAGGGTGCATTAGTCAATCCAAAAGGCATTACAGTAAACTCGTAATGCCCGTACCTGGTTCAAAATGCTGTCTTCGGGATGTCTTCCTTCTTTACACACAACTGATGGTATCCAGATCGAAGGTCAATCTTTGAAAAGTATTGAGCTCCATGTAGTTGGTCAAATAAATCATCAATACGAGGTAGGGGATACTTGTTCTTTATCTTTATAGCATTGATCTCCCTGTAGTCGATACATAACCTCATAGATCCATCTTTCTTTTTAACAAAAAGAACAGGCGCTCCCCATGGAGAAACACTAGGGCGAATAAATCCTTTATTACTCAATTCCTCTAGTTGTTTATTTAGTTCGACTAACTATACAGTAGCCATTCTGTAAGGGGTCTTCGATATAGGCCTTGATCCAGGAATCAAATCAATGGAAAACTCAACTTCTCGTTCTGGAGGATGTCCAGGTAAATCTTTCGGAAATACATCTACAAATTCTTTCACAACAGGTACATCCTCTATTTGAACATTCCTTTCCTCACCCGTAGTTATTTCATTCTCTTCCTCCCCAATAATTGAATTTAGTTGAGCTATTGAGGGTGGATCTAAATAAGAATTAGGTGGTGACGATTCTGCTCTAAAAATAAGGTGTTCCTTATCATTATTATCAAGAATCGTAACCTCTTTCTTCTTACAATAAATCTTCGCATCATAGTCCGAAAGCCAGTCCATACCGAGGATTATATCAAACTCAATCATAGGTATGACGATGAGATCAGCAGATAAAGAACATTAATGTGCTCTAATGGGGACTGATTCACAAAACTTTGTTGCAATGATACTTCCCTTAGGAGTTTTAACTGAAAACTCCCTTATTAAATCAAATTAAAAATATCTAATTTTCTTAGCAAACTGGGAAGATATGAAACAATGCGATGATCCAGAATCAAATAATGCATTTTCTAAACTTGAGGAAACCATTAAATTACCTGCCACCACGTCTTTCAGAGCTTCTACCTTAGCAGTAGTGATAGCATAAGCCTGGCCTTGATCCCTTGGCCTTTTCTGAGGTATGTTCTCCTGACGCTTAGGACATGAATTTGCATAATGCCCCATATCCCTGCAATTGTAGCACTGAACGTTGGTAGCTTCCTTCTTCCCCTTGCAATCACGAGCTTGGTGGCCTTTTTCACCACACTTGTAACAGACTCTCATTCCCTTCAAGAAAGTACCAGGATGTTTCTTCCTGCATTTACCACAAGATGGATATTCAACCTTTCCCTTCTTCCCCTTATTTCCATTCCCAGATTGATCAGCAGGTCTCTTCTTCTCTTGCTTTGCTTTAAAGTCATAAGACTTAGAGAATTCCTTTTCGGTCTTGATAGCACATGAGAAAATCTCTTCGTACGATGAAAAGGATTGTGAGATTAATGCTCGACAGAGAAATGGTTTTAACCCATCAAAGAAACGATCAATCTTACTTCTTGGGTTGTGAATATAATCTCCAGCATACCTCGCTAACCTTGTAAAGTTAGCCTCATACTTTGTGACATTCTCATCCTCCTTTTGTCTCAGACTCAGAAATTGCCTTTCCATATCTGCTCGATGGTCGCGAGGAAAGTATTTTTCTAAAAACAGATCTTTTAACTCCCTCCATTCCATATTTGATACTTCATCATCTTCCTTCATGTTTTGAATTAATGACCACCATTGATCAGCATCTCCAGTGAGGCGGTAAACTGCCATGATAACTTTTTCCCTTTCATTACTCCCCAAAGCCTGAAATATTTTCTCTAGGGAAAATATCCATTGCTCAGCTACTAAGGGATTTGTACTCCCATTGAAAGTTGGTGGTTGTTGTCTCATGAATCGATCTAACATTGATCCTCCACGCTGCGGATCAGGGTGCTCCATACGGGTAAGGTTATTATTCATAACCTGAGTAAGTTGTCCCAGTATGGTGATTAGCTGATCGGCACCAGTTGCATCACCAGCCCCACTATAATTATCTTGAGCAGGAGGGCAATCCCTACATGGAGTGTGTGCATTGATACGGTTTCCATTTCTTCCACTAGGCGCCATTTCTAAACAATGGCATAAACTAGATCAGTTTATGAATCAAAATACATAATCCCATACTTATAAAACACTTAACATAAATTGACCTATTTATGGATATAATCCATAATCATAAAAAAATGTTTTCTTTGAGGAAGTATATACTCATAAACCCTTTATAATGATTTGTAAAGAAAATGAGAGTTATCCTAAGCATATCCCCCGGGAGTGTCGTAACCAAGAGTGCAGCAAGGCCCGTTGTCGTGCACCAGTTCCCGTTCGAGTCTAGCTCAAAGCGGTGTTTTCGGGTTTTACCCCTAGGTACATCTGTGTCAGAGCCGCCTCTACCTGCTCATATCCAGACAGGGATGTATTGCTCAGAAAACTCACAAAATCTCTACAATACCAAAATTCTAGGAAGTTCTTCTATAATAATCCTCAAAGTTCATCTTAGGTCTACGTGCTCTAATCAGAGTTTATCTAAATCTAGCTTCCAAGGTTTGTACTAAACTTCCTCTGATACCAACTGTAATGCCCCGACCCCAGTTACCCATAGTCGGTGCATTATTACATAACATTGGTATGATCACAAGAAAGATCAAATCTCGAAAGACCGATTGGTTTAGTAGTCTTGGAAACACTAGATATATTCATAAGTCTTACGTTACATCATAAAATGAAATACTACTACAACAACATATTGTCTCCATAATCCACACTCATATCCCCACATAATATCCCTGCAGGTCATTCATAATTTACTTCTTCACTTCCTGGGAAAAATAAAACATAGAAAAGGGGTGAGCTCAAATGCCCAGTAAGGATAACAATATAGTGGAAACTTTCATAAATAAGAATAAACATTTAAGGCAATGTATAACTAAAACAACAGCCTTTCAAACTTGAACTTTCAACATTGTATGGCATAAATAAAATGAAATAATTCCATTTACTCATTCACATGGATATTCTACTAATCGAATAATCACATGAAAAATCACTAACCACTTTCATAATATTGGAATGCATAATGCCAGACTATCATAACCACATAGCCAAGCCCTCGTGCCAAGACTACAAATAAGATTTTGTCAAGGCCTTGTGCCAAGACACTAGTTTGTCTCATGAGACCTACCGATGCATCAAGGAGCTATAGCGGGCTCCACCTGTCACTTACTAAGTCCAATGCATTCCCATATGAAAAGGTTTAAACATAACATAAACATTCGTATTAAAACTAGCATATGAAATGTCAATAATTTCACCATAAAATATGAATGGTATAAAAATTGAACATCCACAGTCAAACCTATCACAAAACCTTCAATACAATATAGAAGTTTTGTATCATAATAAATCAACTTCAAATAATCTTAAAATCCATCAATGGATGTTGACATAGATGAAATCAAAATTCTTTTTAAAGAAATATCTCCTTTTATTTTGAAATCATTTAAGATCCATATAAAATATAACATTTTCTTTGAAAATATTCTTATAAGCTTGTAAGGGAAGCTTTGAAGATTTTATAACGGCGGAAAATAGCCGCACCCGCCGTATAAGTTAAAAAAAACATTCTTACCTTAATTCTGTCGAAAAGGTTAAAAAGGACCTTGTTTTGAAAATGACGGAAAGGTTCCTTCATAAACCTCTTATAACAAGTCAACCAAGGGTATAAATGACTTTAACCCATATTCTTGTAAATAATAAAAAATGTTTTGAAATACATTTTTAAGAGAACGTGGATGTGGATGATAAAGAGATCCCAGTAGATTATTACATATAAACAACCTCGGATAATGAAGAGATTGTGAAATAACCCTTACCTTGTACTTTTCCTTGGTTGGGGTAGGTTAACCTCCTATATAATGGTGAAGTAATTGTTATTAAATTATACAATAATCATATACATTAATATGATATCATATATGATCTTTTAATATTGATTTGATAATAATATCTTAGTATTATCGTTGTTTCGGGTGTTAACTTACTTGTTTTCTTTTATATGTTTTGTTACGTAAGACATGTTTGTAAAGGATAGGTTTTATATTATTCATATCCAGAATGATATCAAGTCCTTAAACATCATTTTTAAATCAAAAAATGATAATTATACTTGAATGGATACGATGGAGAATGAATCTCATCGCGTTCGTGGAGACGGTAGTCCGTACGTACGCACGAGCGACAATATCATTCTTTTGATATTAAAATAATATATAAATGGATGGTATATCATATATACAGAATAATTAACATGTTATATTTATTATTTACATGAGTTACACATAATTAGTATACCCATCCAAATAATATTATATTGAATAACAATTACACCACGACGTGGAGACGGTAAGTCGTACGTACGCACGTATGGTGACATGTTGTTCAAAGGGTGGATAGAATACTGAATATGGTTGTACCATATTTATAATAACATCACAGTATATATATGATACTGGATTTATTATTTTAGAATGGTAACAACAAAGGAAGAAGAAGTGGAAGAAGAAATGAACTTAGAAAAGGGTGGTGAAATCATTACCTCTTATTCGGGTTCTTCCTTTTGATTTGATCAAAAGGGATCCTTAGGTTGGCTTTATGATCAAACTAAGGCCCCTATGTTGTAGTTAGGGAAGTTGGGAGAGTATTTGGGCAGAGTTTGGCCGAACCAAAAGGCTTTGAAGGTGTGAAGAAATGAGAAGGAGGAGTGCCCTTTTATAAGAGGGGTGAGGGGCACCTTTGGAAAAGCTAGAGATATTAGTTTATAATAAATTCATATTCGGTTTCCAGTGGATCCAAAGTTGACTATTCAATGGTTAAGGTGGGGATAGGTCGAAAACCACTCAACCAATAGAATTTAGACAGGTTTGGGTACTTATATTAACCTTATCTTTAAGTATTAACTCTAAGTTAATTAGTTTCACTTTTACAATGTCTCTTTGTATTTTTATATAATATGGTTAATAAACTTACTACATACATCCAAGAGACCCCCAAGTGGTCCATTAATGATGCACCTATCATGATATAAGTCTCTTGGCCGAACTTTAGATTTTTAGGAATTTAATATCAATTAATAATATAATATTTGTTTTAAGAACTCTTTTATGTCAATTTTGACACTATTCAATAGTTGATTTTTGTGAAACTCATAACAGATTGATTACTTCGAAAAAAGTCAATTAAATAAATCCTAATGTATCATATTATCCTAGAAAATTAGTTTAATTCATTAAAAGTTTCATATTATATTTATTTGGGTATTTATAATATCAGTTATTTTAATTGTTCACTATTATAGTAATTACTGCATCATCATTGTGTCATAAATAAAATAAATTATTTAATGTATAAAAATTATAAATAAACTATCATTATGTAGGATATCTTTTTATCTTTCTAATGAATATTTATAATCTAAAATCCTACATATATAACCCTATGTAACAATTGTTTTTCTAAAAGATATATGCTTGTGTCGTTTTTGTATTCATTTTAACTTAATTAAAATAAACTGTCATTATCACTTACAAGTGGATCCATGGGGTCCCAAAATAGACCCAAAGATGTCCATGGTCGACCATGTATCAACAAATAGGGTTAAGACACGTTTTAGGGTAATTTAGTATTATTATAATATTATTTTTTAACCCTTATTTACCGGATTTACCCTTAACCATGGTAAATAAAATATTTACCGCAGTAATTATTCAAAATGTCTAAAAATAAAAGTTACCTATTTAAAAAATTTGAAAATCCTGATTCCAAATATGTAATCCATTTTCCTAAATTCAAAACATAGAAGTGGCAGAAATTAATTTAACATTAATTCCCGCTGTCAAAACAAAAAGCGTGTTTTTAAGAGATAATAACTATCAAAAGATTGACACTTATTTATGTTCGGTTTAATTGTAAAATTATGTCCAATGACCAACATTATATTAAATGGTAAAAATATATTCTAAATATACTTTAAAACTACTAAAATTCATAATTTGTCACTATTAATTATTTTGATTAAAAAAAGTTGTTTTTAATTAAAATTTAGTAATTTTCACTATTCATCAAAATATGAAAGTTATCCGAAAAGTACCAAAATTTCACCTTAGGCTAAATTAGATATTCCGAATCCAAAAATGAAGTCCATTTTGAAATATAAAATATATATAATTTTAAAAAGTAGGTATTACTATTCATAACGGCTAGTTTGATTGGTTGTTAGAACTCGGTGTTGCGTACAACACACGCTATCGCATTATTCAAAGAGAAGCGTACCGTAGAAGTTTGGGGTGTTACATCGAGGGTTCCTACACATAGCACGCTCGTTCCGGGAGGGTACGATCCATGAGACAACGGGTCGATACATCAATTGTCACGTAGTCCAGAGTTGATGTATCGCAAAGTTCTTTCACGTCAATAGCAACTCTACGCGACAGACGGCGCGTCAATCGGACGCCCGGTCTGAGAGTTATTTACTTTTTCGTCCCAGGGGCCCATTTGGTTTTTAAGTCAAAACCAACCCGACCATACACCAACTATGTCCAAACCTCAAGCGGAGTAATCCAAAAGAACTGTCTCACTAAGAGGAATCGAAAAAAGTCGATGGCACGTCAATCGGACGTCCGGAGCTCAAGTTATAAGCATTTCCGCTCCGAAGGCCCGATTGGTTCTATGTTCGAACCAACTCGGCCATACACAAATATCTCTGAAAACATGAGTGTAATATACTCAAACAGATGCCTCAATAAAAGGATCGTATCACAACTGACAGTGCTTCGATCGGAGGTCCATAGCCCATGTTACGGACGTTTGAACGAATCTGTCCGTTTTTAGGGGGTTTGGGCCCGGACCGACCCGGCCCAAAACACCCTTGGTCGGCCAGAACTGGGTCGACCCGACCTGGGTCCGTGTCCGACCGACTAGGGTGTGGCCCGGCCCGGCCGGCGCAGGCGGCCGGGCCCGGGCGCCGCGCGTCGCGTGTCCGCAAAATGGGGGGGGAGCCACCACCCACTTCGAACCGAATGGAAGACCCCGTGGGGTCTGCCTTGCTGTGCTGATCGGAGGTTCAAACCCCCGGTTTTTCTAGATATAGTCAGCCGTAACGGTCAGCCAGTTGTGATGCGTGGGACCCTGCGGTCCCGTCCTCCATGCGCCGGTGGCCGGTGGTTCCAGACGCCCTCTTGGTCTTCCGTCGTGGCCAAAAGGCCACGGGTCTTGGTGCTTTGGCGGCTGGGGAGTCCGACTGCCCCTGTTGGTAACCGCTGTGGCCTTATGCCGTGACCCTCGTTTGTCCGGCTTGGCGTGGCGGTGCCGTGCCCCTCCGCCGCGACCCGACCTTGGCCGCGGTTTCATTGGCTTCGGTGTGTCGCGACGGCACCACGTTTCTTCGTTGCGGCCAGCTCCGACCGTGGTTCACTCGTTCCCTTGCGGTGGGACGGAACTGCGTTTCCTTCATTCCAAACCACACAATATTCAACAACAAAAAGGGGAGGAGGTTCGGCCATGTTCGTGCAGTCCGACCTCCTCCTGTTATCTTGAAAACAGGCATCTTAATTTTAACGATGAACACCAAAATAAACATGGACTTAAATCAAACCCCTACCTCAAGAGGTTGTCGTACAAAGATCGTCACGGGAAAACGGCGTCATGATGGTTGATTGATAACGGCATTGCCGAGCGTCCTAGAAGAGGATTTTGTCTCACACCGGCTATAGAGAAGGGAGAGATTGGCATGTTGTCTCTCCTTGGTGCTCCGGCGTTCTTCACATTCTTCAATGAGGAAGAAGATGTTCTTCAAGACTGCAAGAGTTCTCTCCTCTATTACACACAATTAATCAACCCCCTATAAAATAAGACCTTGTCTTATTTTATTCACACACACACATGCCAACATTAATTTGAAATTCAAAAGGTCTCATTCAATTAATTAATTAAATTGAAGAGCATTTAACAACCAAATTAACTGTGAGAGTTGACATATCATAAAGAGGGGAAGTGGGTGTGTTACACAATTAAATTTCAAGAGGAAGGTTTAATGGAATTGAAGGGGTGGGGATTATGTGGGCCCCACCTCAGTAATATCCTACCAAGTGGAGTTAGGATTTAGTGGGTCCCACTCCAACTTCCATGCATAGGTTATAACTACTTAGAATAGAAATAAGAAATGTAGCACAAATTTTTATTTCACTCTTCAGTTAACCCATTTATTTAACAACAACACCCGAGAAAACACAACTCTAGAAAAGGTTTTCTTATGCAATTACTGGCGCTACGGTTTCATTGGTTCCCTCAGATTTCGATTCCAAGAACCGGTTCAAAAGTTAGAAAAACCTGCTCGCTCGTTCACTGAACGTACCCGAGCTAAACTTCGGAAATTGATTCCGGGCACACCGGGCCTCGGAATCAGGTTCTGTCAGAAACTGCAGACTTGTAAAATCCTAACGAAAATTAAGAAAAAATATCCCTTGAAATTTACGGGTCTCTACATTACTCCCACCTCAAGCCTTTACGTCCCCGTAAAGCTTCAAAGCACACTATGGAAAACAAAGTGGTACTGATCACGCATCTGAGCCTTCCGCTCCCATGTGATCCCCTGGAGGTTCTCGAGCTACAAGTGAAAGCGCACTAGAGGAATCGACTATCCATGTATGACCTATTCTTATTGATCCTCGATCTCTACCGGGACCTCCGCAAAAGTCGCCCTGTCATCAAAGTCCATCTCCCCATGGTTGATGATATGCATCAGGTTATGCACGTATCTCCTCAACTGAGATACGTGGAAGCCGTCGTGCACCTGGTGCAACTGAGATGGATGGGTCAAGTGGTAAACCACCTCACCTACCCTTTTGATGACCTAGAAGGGTCAGATGAAGCACGGAGATAACTTTCCACCTCAACCAAATCTCTGTAATCAACGTCGAGGTGAGACCCGTAAGAAAACGTGGTCACCATCCTCGAACTCTAGTGGTCTCCGCCTCTTGTCAGTATAAGACTTCTGTCAGCACTGAATTGTCCTCACCCACTCCTAGATGAACTGAACCTTCTCTGGTCCTACAAGATCTCCTAAGATTTATACTTTGCTGATAAGAGAAATATGGTCTCATCCCCTGTATGAACCACGTTCTTTGCCTAATACAGTCAATACCGACATGGATGATACTAATCCATACCTAGGATGACGTCGTAAGGCCTCGACGCTACTACCAAGAGATCAAACCGTTACTCTCATCTCCAAGGGTTGAGTCACACTGTTGGCATCATTGTGTGGTGACTAGGTCTTCTCCAGTAGGTATCTCAAAAGTGAGGGTCAAGTCAATAGTTTTAAACCGGAACCTCTTAGTATCAACTAAATAAAAAGGATAGGGAACAAAACGTCACAAGAATAGTGTTTTTTATTACTGCATCCCAAGGTACAAAGACACAAAACATCAAAAAATCTAGAAGAAACATGAAAAAAAGTCCCCATGTCTGGATCTAGTCCCGCTCCTTTCCATTTGCTCCTAGAGCTCCATGGTCGTAAGCCTCAGCTGCATGAAGCTGAGCTCTCCCATGTCCACTCGTTCCCTATGGTCGGGGTGGTCTCCCTGGTGGTGGTGGTGTTAGGGCCTCAAAGCGTTGCCCACCACCCACTGCTCAACCAGCTCCTCTGCCTCATCCGCCTGCTCCCTGCAGACCGCCATGGTCGAACCTCTACCTGGGAGGTCCCTCTACCACCTGCTGCTCATCTGCAGGACGAGTCAGGCAGTCTCGAGCCATGTGACCCTGCTTGCCGCATGCATAGCACTGCCTACTCCTTGTGTGGCTGGCTCTCCTTCGTGAGCCCCGTACAATCGAATCATCATCCTGTGTTTGCTCATCTGATGGTCTAGCCCGCTTGGACCTCTTTGTTCTATGTATACTGCTAGCTACAGAAGACTCCACTACGGGTCATCCTGTGGAGGGTCTCACCGCTGGTGACTGTTCGGCGAGAAAACTCTCCACTAGAAGGGCTCTCTCCAACACCCCTCCTACGTTGGGATGTTGAGAGAGATCATCAAAGCCCTGATCTCATGCCTCAGTCCCTGATCGAAGTTCCGGGCCCTGAAGAACCGGTCTCGTACCATATCTGTGGAGTAGCGCGAGAGATCAGTAAACCTCGCCGAGTTCTGGGCCACAGTCATGCTTCCCTACCGCAACTGTAGTAACTCTGAAATGCACACTGCATGGAGGGTGGCGGGAATGAACTCCGAGCGTTAGAGGACCTCAAAGTCTATCCAATTTAAAGATTACTCATCGTACAACTGGAGCATCAGGCTCCACCATATGCTTGTTGTTGCATGCAGGAGACTCGCTGCAAGGATCACCATGAGGTCAGCTGGTGTCCCCACTAACCTGAAAACACGAACTACAGCCTCCAGCCAATCCTCGGATTCCTGAGGGTCCGTCTCCCCACAGAACCTAGGTGGTCTCTAACGTTGAAACTCATGCAGTGCACTAAGGAGACATGCACTCTCAGCGGGTGGGCCTGGTGGAATCGATGGCTCGGCGGGTAGAGGTACAAACCCAACTAAAGATGTTGTACAACTGAAAGTAAAGTACAACTCAAGGACAACAGGTGAATGGTGACAAGCCGCTCCTAGATCGTCCTCCGGCTTCCTACCTGAAGGGTAGGTACAGATCTCCTCCTCAGCACTCCATGTCTGTCTGTCTCCTCCGGGTACCGACTCGTCAGGAAATCCACCATCGGGCACCGACTCGGCATGATATCCACCTCCGGGCACTGACTCACCGTGAGATCCTCCTCCGGGTACCGTCCAACTCTACAATCCTCAACCACGATTAGTGATGTATCTCGTCTGCAACCAACACAACGTAGTGCGGGCGAACCTCGTGTAGGGGTGAGTATATGATACTCAGTAGGGACCCCGAGACCCCCGAAGGTCTCCCTATATCCACAAAGGATAAACCACAAATAAAAGATACAGTCATGAAGTATCATCCAACACTACTTAGGTATATTCCCATACATATACCTAAGTCATCAAATCTAGTTCAGCTCCAACTCACGACATCTAGTACAATCTAGTCCACTTAGGAAAGTAAAACTTAATCCACACAAGAAAGTACGACCCAATACAAATAGGAAAGCATAATCCAATCCACATAGGATATCAAGTCAATCACATAAATGATAATTATTGAATGTCAAGACTCATCTCACAAAGGTATACTACTCACGAAGAGGGGTGGAGATGATTAGATGTAGCCACTGAATCATCTCCTACGCCGAACCCACATAGCATCCAAGTTTAGAATTCGTCGCTGCCGAACCCATAGAGGATCCAAGTATAGTAGTCATCGTTGTTGAACCCACAGAGGATCCCATCATGGTAGTCGAACCCACGGAGGATCCCAGTACAATAGTCATCCTCGTCGAAGCCACGGAGGATCCCAGTACGGTAGTCGTCCTCATCGAACCCATGGGGGATCCCAGTCCGGTAGTCGTCCTCATCGAACCCATAGAGTATCCATGTCATTTAGTCGTCCTCGTCGAACCCACAGAGGATCCACTTCTGGTAGTCATCCTCATCGAACCCAATGAGGATCTCAGTACAGTCGTCATCGTCGTCGCAGTCGCAGCCAGATCTAGGGTTCCCGCACATAGTATGCTCGTTCTGGGAGGGTCTGCTCCACGTGCCAAGGGGTTGATACAACAACTTTCACATAGTCCAGAGTTTATGTATCGCAAAGTTCCATCACGTCAATAGGAACTCAACGCGACAGACGGCGCGTCAATCGGACGCCCGGTCTGAGAGTTATTAACTTTCTCGTCCTAGGGGCCCGGTTGGTTTTTAAGTCAAAACCAACCCGACCATACTCCAACTATGTAAAAACATTGAGTAGAGTAATCCAAAAGAACCTTCTCACTAAGAGGAATCCAACAAAGTCGATGGAATGTCAATCGGACGTATGGTGCTCAAGTTGTAAGCGTTTCCGCTCCGAAGGCCCGGTTGATTTTGTGTTCGAACCATCCCGGTCGTACCCAATGTTCTCTGAAACCTTGAGTGTAATATACCAAAACGACTGTCTCAATCCACGGATCCCATAGAAACTTACATTGCATCGATCGAAGGTCCGTAGCCCATGTTACAGACGTTTGAATGAATCTATCCGTTTTTAGGGGGTTTGGGCCCGGACCGACCCAGCCCAAAACCCCCGGGGTCGGCCCGAATCGGGTTGACCCGACCTGGGTCTGAGTCCAGCCTACTAGGGCGCGGCCTGGCCCTGCCAGCGTGGCATGACCTAGTGTTGGGACCCGGTCCAGTGCGGGCGGCCCGGCACGGGCGCCGCGCTCTGCGCGAACGCGGAAAGGGGGGGGGGGAGCCGCCACCCCCTTCGAACCGAATGGAAGACCCCACGGGGTCCGCCCTACTGTGCTGACCGGGGGTTCATACCCCCAGTTTTTCTGGATCTAGCTAGTCATAACAGCTCTCCAGTTGTACCGAGTGGGACCCCGCGGTCCCACCCTCCATGCGCCAGCGGTCGGCTGTTCCGGCCGCCCTCCTGGTCTTCCGCCGCGACCAAAAGGCAGCGGCCCTCGTTCGTCCGGCGCGGCACGACGACACAGTGCCCCACTACCGCGGCCAGACCTTGGACATGGGTTCATCGGCTTCGGTGCGATGCGACGACGCTACGCTTCTTCACCTCAGCCAGCTCGAGCCGCAGTTCCCTCATTCCCTCATGGTGCGACGACACCGTGTTGCCTTCGTTCCAAACTACACAATATTAAACAACAAAAGGGGAGGAGGTCTGGCCGTGTCCGTGCGGTCTGACCTCCTCCCGTTATCTTGATAACAGGCAGCTTAATTTTATTGATGAATGCCAAAATAAACATGGACTTAAATCAAACCCCTACCTCAGGAAGTTGTCATACAAAGGTCATCGCGGGAAAACGGCGTCGTGAGGGTGGTTCGATGACGGTGTTGGCAAGCGTCCTAGAAGAGGATGTCGTCTCACACCAGCTGCAGAGAAGGGAGAGATCGACACGTCATCTCTCCTTGGTGCTCCGGCGTTCTTCGCGTTCTTCAACGAGGAAGAATATGTTCTTCAAGACTGCAAGAGTTCTCTCCTCTATTCCACACAACGAATCAACCCCTATAAAATATGACCTTGTATTATTTTATTCACACACACACATGCCAACATTAATTTGAAATTCAAAAGATCTCATTCAATTAATTTATTTAATTGAATAGAATTTAACAACCAAAATAATTGCGAGAGTTGACATGTCATAAAGAGGGGAAGTGGGTGTGTTTCACAATTAAATTGCAAGAGGGAGGTTTAATGGAATTGAAGGGGTTGGGATCGTGTGGGCCCCACCTCACTAATATCATACCAAGTGGAGTTAGGATTTAGTGGGTCCCACTCCAACTTCCATGCATAGGTTATAACTACTTAGAATAGAAATAAAAATTGTAGCACAAAATTTTATTTCACTCTTCAGTTAACCCATTTATTTAACAAGAACACCCGAGTAAACGCAACTCCAAAAAAGGTCTTCCTAAGAAATTACCGACACTACGGTTTCATCAGTGCCTTCAGATTTCGATTCCGAGCACCGGTTCAAAAGTTAGAAAAAACCGCTCACTCGTTCACTGAATGTACCCGAGCTAAACTGCGGAAATTGATTCCGGGCACACCAGGCCTCAGAATCAAGTTCCGTCAGAAACTACGCAATTTTAAAATCCCAAAGAAAATTAAGAAAAAAATTCCCTTGAAATTTATGGGTCATTACAGTGTGTTTGTTTATTACACACACTATCTCCTATGATTCAACTGAAGGATACTAAATATCCTCACATCAAACTTCACTAACATCTTGTTTCCCACGTATAACTGTGGAAGAGACCGTGTGTGGTCTGTATTATTTGTTTTTCCCACAAATAACTGTGGAAGAGGGTGTGAACCCTAGATAGTTTTTAAAAACTATTTTGAAGCCCGATACAGGCAGTGTATCATGTTTATTATTAATATAAACTACTTAAAGGTAGGTGATCATCAAGTGGAGAGGATTAAGTCTCGACTTTAGACTGAACCTCTTGTTTAAATCCTCCATGATCTATATTTCATTTTGTACTCTGTTTTATCTATTTTTTGCTACTTATATTTTCTAAAACAAAAAACAGTTTTTCATTCACTGTGATAGTTTTTTGTGGTGAGTGTGTTTATGTGTTTAATTCAGTAAACCTGTTTCAAAATTTGATGAAGTGTTTTACACTAATTAAACTGAGGTCTAATCACCCATTGAGAAAATTTTTGACCATTAGGAATCTATTTATATACTTCGTTAATTAACTGGGCCATTTCTAAATTTGGGGGATCTTTAACATAATTTTTTCAACAGAAATATTAAGTAGGAACTCAATTCAACCCCATACCTCTGGAGATCCCACTCCGACCTACATATTCTATTTCATCCAAGATAATTTTGATCACTAGAATAGCAGTTTCATTTGAGATATATGGAATAAATAAAACCAAATTTAGATATTGTTAGGTAAGTGAGAGGCTAAATAAAACCTCACTTATGTGACCGGATGACTGATATCAATTTCATCAAGCAACCAAAGTAATGTGTGTATCTTTTAATAATGGCGGAAGAGTACTAGGTAGTAGTATATCTTATATCATTTTTCTCCTTGTTCTGTATCCACTTAAAAAATAATATTGTGACCTCAAACTCTAAAGGATAAAGTGGGGTTTCGAACCAGCAAACACATCACACACCCGCATGGGGATTATTGACATCTCACCCCTTTCTCACCACTGTGTGCACCCCATGAATGCACTATTATAACACCATGCATTCTTTCTGTAGGATCATTGTATCCCCACTCTCCTCTTCCTCCATATATTTCAATGCATGGATGAGAACCCAAATTTTAGAATATATCTCAGATATTTGGAATGATCTGGCCTCTTTATGTTTCTATGGTCGGGATAATTTTTTATAAAAGGCCCACAAAAAATATACTAAGAATTACAGGTATATAATTTAATATCAAGCCTCCCAAACAACTTTATAAATTTTTCCATTTCCTTTAGTAAATTTCGTCATGGAAAATAATATTTAGAATGATCATTATTACTTTTCTTGAAAGAATTGTTTCATGGTGTTTAACTCTTTCATGGTCTTTAAGAGACGATGAAATATTTCATGACAATCTTCAATGCATCTCACTCAATTTTGTTGAACATCTTCCCATAATAAAGGACCATTGTATAGATTATATTGAATATTCATTGAATAAAGAATGCACTTTATCAATACACCATTAGTAATTTCATTTTATAATTATGAAGTCTTTAATAATCATTAGACATATAAAATCAAAATCTAAAAAAAGTGATTCTTTTAAATAATAATACTAAATTAATTTATACTTTATTAGTTCATCAAAGATTGATTAAATTGATATAAATCTTGGATATCTTATATGATTCATAATATTCTTTATTTATAACATATTCAACATATAATCATCAATGACCATTATTGACAACCAATAACCATCACTCACAATAAACATAACTCAAATAAATGTTGTCTCTTTTCCATCTACGTATGATGGTGATGTAAAAAATCCCAAAAAATATGAAATAATTCATATAATGAAAAATATACCTTGAGATCCCCAAAAAATAACACAAAGTATAAAGTCATGTCCAAATGAGGATGTTGATGTTAGAGGTGGAAGAGTTGATAAGAAGTGACTATCTCATTATTTGTTCAAACATATCCTGCACACCTGATTTAATTATAAAACTCACCCACACTTTTAAATATTACACCCCATATTTTAAAGAATATATTTATGTATCCATTAATTTAAATCGTTGATGAAAAAAATATTAGAAATAAAAATACCCACCTCATTTCCTCTTAAGTGGCTATGGTTTTCTAGATTTTTTAAAGTAGTAGCTAGAATATCAATCCTACTTGTAGGGATAAATTTACATTGTGTTTATTTTACATGAATGTCATTCTAAAATGATATATAAAAACATTATATTAGTTATATTAAATTAAAAAAATAAATAAAATCAAGAAAATTGAAAATTCATTTCTTAAAATTATATTGTCTACTTTATTTCATTAATCTATAAATAACATTTTATTTCTTGTTATTTCTAAAACCTGTCCATTTTAAATAGTGAGTGAGTGGTTATGGAGGAAATAAAAAGATCGTATTTGATCCAATACTATACTTATCTCTTAATGCAAAAAAATTTCTACAATCATTTTCTCCTCTAGTAAATGACACCCTCCATTTAATAAAGTATGATGATATACATTTTACAACTGGATCTCTTGGTGATGTCTCTTGTAGACCTATTATATAAAAATAAGTGAGTTATTAATTAGTTAATATATAAATTTTTTATAATGTTCAATATTTATCATACATTAAATGATTTATTGTCTAGGTTGGCAATAACTTTCCTTTATCACATCATCTAAAAATCCATACACGAGGCACATTTTTCATTCTGTTACTTCAAAAAAACATTATTATTTTTTAATTTTCTTTCAAAATCTCTCCATATAAAAACCATTAAAGATAACACTTTTTTCAATTTATTTCATTTCATAAAATTTGATCTTAAAATATTATTTAATAAATTAAATATCACTCATAAAAAATATATAATATTTCAATAATGAAATAAAAATAAATCAATTAAGATATTTTACCCTTAAGGGATCCCACATATTCTGTTTTTTCATCTTGTTGTTGGAATTCCAATTATGATATTAAATTTAAATCCTTCAATGGATCTCCGCGGTGATATACCTCTTAAAAAACATTAAATTTGGTCCAGTTAAGTTATTATTTTCATTAAATTTAATATGTAACCTATACTATCTATAAGAAAGGGAAATTTATGGTAAATGTGTAATCCAATATAGACCAACTCTAGGAATCATAGACTTTGGAGGAGGAGAATAAGAATCTTCCATATGAGACTCAATAGTAGTTATGTTAATAATTTTTTTCAAATTAAATGATTCATTTAATTACACAATTTAACTATTTTATATTAAATATTATGAAAAAAGAATAAATACACCTAGGTAAATATTTTCAGCCGTTATTTCTATTATTTAGAGAGAAACTTAATGATATTTTGTATGTCTTCACATTATTAGAATTGTGAATATGAAAAGAAAAAGGATTAAAAAATATATAGGTTAAAGAATTGTGTCAATACATGTTTATGTTTTAAAAAAAATTCAGGATTCATGAAAATAAAATTTGTAACTTAAACTAATAAATATATACATTATTTCAAAAATGATAAAAATGATAAACAATTTTTAATTGAAATATCACAATTACAGAAATTTATTTGATATGCATAAATTTAACCAAAATAAAATGATTCAATTATTTATTTTAAATGAAAAACTATGTAATTGGAACCATTAAATATATAGTTTAATAAAAAAATCATAGAAATGATAAATATTTTGATTTAAATAACAAATTTTGAAAAAAATATAGTTCTTACATGTGTTAATTTTATAAAATAAATTAAATATAAATATTTACCTGGATAATTTGAATACTAACACAGTGATTTACTATATCACATCAATGTGATCATTTTATATGACATGAACTATGTCTACATTATAGTCATTAATATCATTTGGAAATCATGTAATAGCTGGTGAAACTGCACATAAATCCATAAGTTCATAATAATGCTCATCACCCAAATTAATTCATTTCCCATGGAATGTAAGTGACCAATTATCATTTTATTAGCCAATAACATATTATTTATGCTTCACATGTGTCTCCATGATAAATGATTCGTCTTTGTAACCAAATTATTTTAAATGAATGAGTGTAAATCCATAATATTCATGTTTCACCCCACTATTAATATCAACATATTTAAACTTAAACATTGTTAATCAAAATATACTATTATCAATTTCTCATATATCATGAAAAACTCTAAAATGTGTCATTGATACCGAAATATGGGTTTTTTTATCTTTCAATAAAAAATGCAGTGCTTTAGCGATGACCATTACCCTACTATTTTTAACAGATCTACATTCACAGTTAGTTTTGTGTGTAAAATGTGTTACCATTAATATCTATACTAGACCATGGGATAACCTTTAGATATGGCCCCCTGATAAACCTTTCAATTTTTCTAATGTAATTAATTTTATGTTGACTTTCTCTTTAAATAGTGAAACAGATATCATTTTTTACTCAATCATCAACCAATTTTCATTTATTTTCATACAGAATACCTGAAACCCAACTATATGTGATTATATATATAGTTTAACATCATATATTGTGTTAAAAATGTATAAATGTGGATGTAACACTTAATAATGTGGAACTTAGAATACAATTAATCCATGAATCCCTCTACCTTTCCTATCAACTATCAATTGTAGAGATATAGGGAGACCAATGTGATACACATCATATAGATAATTAGTAGAAAACATAATCACCTGTTTTAATATATATATTTTGAATAATAGAGTCCTATTTTGAATAATGTCTTTTAAAATATCCCTTTGAAAAATTTATATGTCATTCAAAAGGATTCATCCAATGTAAATAAGTAGGCGCATAAATTCTTATCTCTCTCACCAAATGTATTTTTAGGTAAACCATTATATCAATACATGCTGGTGATAAATTAATTTTTATTAGTAATGGTATATGAGAGGATTCATTATTTATGAAATCTAAAATGTTTTGATCAATGACTTTTCTATAAGTGGACTGGGAAAAGTAAAAAAACCAGATATAGACATTATGATAGGTGTAAGAAATATACCATTTATTGATACCAATAGTATTTATTGAATCAATACATGATAGTCAAGATATTTTATACCTATTAATTTCAAATAATTTAATGACACTAAACTCTTCACATTTGAAGAATATCCATCAGGTACTTTAATAAAATGATTACATTCAAGGAAAATCAAAGTTTCACTCTTTCTAAAAATAATAAAATCTGGATGTAAAAATGTTTGGTTCCCTTTAATATAGTGATCCAACTCCAAACATATAACCATGTATATTAATTCCAATATTTCATCAAAAAAATATGTTATTTGTTCTTTTATTTCTAAAAAAGTTCCAATAAAACTATTTCATTTTCATTCTCTACGTGTATAGTGTCAATATAAAGTATTATCTTAAAGATTATATAGTAATTTAGCTTCAATATGATAGATCATTTCATCCATGGTTTTTTAGATGATCATGAATTCTTTTCTTTCAAAATGGGAGATAAATATTTTTCAATTTTTCATAATATTCATCAAATGAGAACGGTTTTGGGAAGATAGTATACTCTTTTATACCATTAAATTCATTTTTAAATATTATATTATTATGTTCCACTCTAAAAATAAATGATGCCTTATATGAACTGTCATTTTCCCATTCTACAACTGATAATATTATGTATTTTATTTACAAATTAGATAGGATTTATATCCCTAAACACTGTTTCAAAATAAATTTTCATATGTAATAAATTCATTTATAGTGTAAATTATTAAATAATTCAAATGAAAATATTCTTTCTTGTTTGAATCCAAAATATTAACACTTATCTCCCATAGATGTTTCAAATAAAAAAATTAACGTTCGCATATACACATCAGTATCTTTTAGTGGTTGTTTTTGTGTAGAAATCATAAATCCCATCATAAAATATTTTTTTCATCATATATATCTGGGTGAAAAGTTGAAAACTACCAACATAACATGTAATGAACTATATTGGTTACTGTGGATTTGATATGGATTTGTTCCATATATAAATAGTCACATTATTTTATTCTAATATTCACATCCAAAATACTGATTTTTTTTTCAAATATCTTCCATTATTGTGAATAAGTGGGTCGATGTAAGTTTCCACCAGAGTTATTCTCATCTGCATGTCATCTAAACCTATTTTCATCATTTAAACTATCAAATAAACTTTTCAACTGAGAAATTATTATAAGGTATCAAATTTCATTAGTGGAAGGTATGGTATCTCTATATGACAATGAATCATTGTTGGGTTTTACAAAAAAAACTTATATTTTGATGTCCCACATTTTCAGTAAATTAAGATAAACATCCATATTCAATCTTATAAAACACATGGTTATTTGAGGAATAATGTATCTTTTTATACCCCAATCCCATTGGGACTAATATTTTAATTTCATTATAAATGGAATCCAAAATCACATTACCGTCTAAAAATATATCTTTTAAAAGTTAAAGAAATTTAGTGAAATTTTTATCACTCCACCCATTTATTGTATCAAGTTAACTAATATCAATACTGCTGATAACACTATAAATTTGATGCAACATGAGAATAGTGGTTTAATAGTATCTCTATACAATAACTCAACAATTTTAGTTTTTTCAATGTTTTCAACAACTATATCATTATGAATTATTCTATATGATACCAAGTTTTATTCCATGTATCATCTGCAACATTAGATATTGAATTTTCTATTATTTCACCTTGTCATATTGAATTTTTGCAACTACAATTAAACCCATATAAAATTAGATGGTATTTATTTCTCTAGAATTTTTATTTCTTATATTAAAACACTTTATGAATGGATATAAAATTAAATCTTGGTTTTCATTATTTTATTTATAAAATTAAAATAAATCATCAACTCCTTTTTCAAATTAATCATTAGTTCATAATACATTTATCCAATTATGATCCATTATGAACCTAATAACAATATATAAAATTTAAATATATTATAACATATAAATGTTTATAAATATATTAACAGATTATTATGAAGCATAAAAACCAATAATCTAACAATCAATAAACCATTTATTAGTAACTATTTAATCAAAACAAACAATTATAAAATTAATAAGAAATTTTTAAGTACACCAACCATATATGAGTTTTTAAAGTAAAATGAATAAAAATATTTGGACTTAGTTTTAAAGAAGATATAACAATATCAAATTTGTAAACATCCAAATTAATCTAAAATATATATATTATTCATTATCTAAATATCACATGTCAAGTTATTTACCAACCCTTAATATCAAAGTATCCAATTGAATCTTAAAATATCTATTATTTATTATATATTTATAAAGGAGGTTAAATATAAATTAATTATCAATAAAAAAATTATTACTATAATTAATTACAAATACAAATAGTTCTATTTACTAAAAAGATATATCACAATAACAAAAACAATAAAATATAATATAATTTTATACTCATAAAATAATGATAACCACATGATTTTATAATATAAAAATAAGTATATACATTAAAAATAAAATAATTAATATAGTTTAAAACTAATTAATAATAAAAATATATTTAAAAAAAATTAAAATAACAATTTACAAATAACATTGGGGTTCATGATAAAAAATTGTGACAAGGAGATATAAAATGCCGATTGATGAAATTCAAATTGAATGAAATGAAATATAAAATATCAAAATAGAGATACAATTTTACCATGGTGAAATTTGAAAATTATAAATGAAACAGATAATAGTGGGTTGAATCAAGAATAGGATAAGGAAGGAGGATTCTATGGACAAAAAAATGACAAAACTAAACTAAAAATAGATCAAATTAGGAATATTGTCGCTAATGAAGTGGGTTAGAGTTAAAATTAAAAAATATGAGGTTATTTTTAAATAATATAGACTAATTAATTACGTGAAACCCATCACAAAATTTATTAAATTATTTTTATTTTAGTTTTATTAAAATAGATATATAGATTTAAAAAAACCATTTGATCTTATTTTTTATAAAACTCACATCCCAATGTCGTAAATGAAACTTTTGGTGTCAATTTTAATAAAAACCTCTTTTCAAATATAAATTTTGTAAGCCTAATATGTATTTTTTTATAAAAAAGACATTAAATGATTTTCATGAATGTTTTTATTATCAGTTATAAATTTATTAATTTCGAAAGTCCCTATGTATGTGTTGTGATGTCGGTTATTGGAATAACTAGTGTAAAATTTTTAATCTGGAATTTTATTTTTATAGAAGTGATTGATATATATAATTCCCTTATATATTTTCATTAGCCACTTATTAACATTTCTTCATTTAAATCATCATTTAGTGAGTTAATTGTTATGTTTCCCAATATAGATTATGTCTTGTAATTATATTCATTACACCTTGGTCATGGAATCATCACATCCCAAATTTTCATCATTTCAAAAATAACAAATTTAATTATTATTTAAAATTTTATAATAATTTACTTATCGAGGAAATGAAAAATTAAATACATCATTTCATAGAGACAATAGTATGTATGTACACAAGAGTGATGTTTTCATATTCTAATAGATGAATGGAAATAAATTAAGGAAATATTTTACTTTAAAAACTATAATATTATCATATTTATCCATTAAATGTATCCTTATGACAATTCATGTATAGAAGAAATGGGAAAAGAATCACATCACATCATGGATGTGGTAGTCCCCACATAAACACAAGTGATGTTATATTTTTCAAAAGGATGGGAAGGTAATAAGTTTGATAATATTTTATATTTACTTAACGATAATTATGTTATAAGAATCATATATTTATATATATATATATATATATATATATCTATTAAATCCATCATAATAACCATCCATGTGATGTCAGGATGGAAAATAAAATATGTCAATTTATGGGGATTGTAGTCTATACGTACACATGAATGAAGTTTTCATTTTACATTATATGGAAATTAAATAGAAAATGGTTATAGTGTTTACATAACAAATTTTATGATTATTAATTATAGAAAAATAATAAATTTAAATATGCATATTGAATATTTTGAGGGTTTTCTTGAAGAAAGAAACATATAAAAAAGTAGTTAAGAATATACACATCTTCCTTGGATAATAACCAATTCAAAACACTTTAAGATTCTTGGATGTTTATTTTGAGAAGTCCAAAACACTTAGTTCAATGATAAGGATATCAGTAAGGTATTTGGGTATATCACAGTTAATCTAAGTGTGGAAAAGTGATAATAGGATGCTCACTTTTATACAAGAGGGAAGTGGACCCATTTTAAATAAACTTAATAATAAAATGATAAAAATTAATTTTCATTTAATGTGAAAGAAATAGGAAAAAGTTTTAATTATATTCTATTTTATTATCAAAATTCACAAAACATATCAATCTTAGAAATTTTTTGAAAATTTTTATTCATAACTCCTAGGTTAGACACCCTTTAACCCTTTTAACCCTTAAAATGGAACCATTATTTTTACCTCGGTAGAAAGTAAATATGGCCTACAATTTAGTTGAAATTATTACCTAACATTAATTATATTTTTTCAAGATATAGAATCCATTTTACAAGATTCTATTCCTAGTGGTGAAATAAATTATTTCTAATAACCATAAACAATGAAATTCCCTAAACCTAGATGCCTAGTGATAGGGTATTATTTTATTAAATTTTCATGATTATAAGGAATAAAATCATGAAGGAATGATCAATTTAGTAGTCTTGGAATTCCATATTACATAAATGATATCTACAACACATTGGGAAATTAAAAAAATAAAATGATACATTATAAGATGAGATAATCTAAATAATTTAATGATTATTCAAATAGTTATTCTACATAACCTAAGGAAAGGAAACATAATAATGGTGAGCTCAAATTCTTAATATGGTTAAGAAAAGAAAAATAAATATTGAATCATTTAGAATAAATAAATATGGAATGGTAAATATCTAAAAACACATTCCATTCAAATACCTTGTTAAGGAAAATCGTCATGAAAATGTAAGAAAATGAAACTCATCATGTGAAATGAATAAACAGAGAATTTAATTAGTCCATAAATATGTTGACTCAAAATCTCATGTATAAGTAATAACTTAATAAAAATTATGGAAATGGTTAATTATAGAATGAAATGTGTGAGGCATATAAAAAACTATACCTTAAACAATGTTCACAATATGTTTAAAACTATGGATAGAAACCTCTTTAATTTGAAAAACATATTTATCTCAGGAGAACATGTCAATGCATCTAGGGGATATATAATTTCTAGACACCAACTATTATTTCTAGTCAAAAGCATTCCACATCACAAATAATAAAAATATATAATATGTCTTGTAAATATCTATATTGAAAATAGAATAAAAATTCATCAATAATTCCATAGAAGATGATAAGTAATAACAAGGGTTGTTATTATTTATAAATGTAAATACCCTTTAAATATCAATAAAATATTCTTGAGGAAAATAATATATAAATTTTCTGAAGTGTTATATACCACCTTGAAATGTTTTAAATCATAATACCCACGAAGTAATAACATCAAATGAATCTTATAATATCATCAGTATAAGTACATTATTTTTATAAAAGTTCAAAGTTTAGTATATACATTATATAAAATTGAATTGGGGAATAACATCAAATAAAACTCAATGAAATGTAAATTGAAATGAATTACCTTACATTGTGTTTCTTTTTGTGTAAATAGGATTTAACCACATGTATAATGCTTTTATGAGTATTAATAACATTTTACAAGACCATATTTCTGTTTATAATAACATATATGGGCTTCATATAATATTTTATTACCTTTTTTATATTAATCTTTCATTATATTCAGTATTTTAGGTGTTAATTTCCTAGTTTGTGGAGTATGTTTTAATTCGTTACTTATTTTTACTATTAATTAGATCACGGTTTCATCAAATCCAGAATTTAAAACATGATGTAAATATCATATATATTCACTAAATATTTATTTATAATAATCCATAGTCTTTTATATAAGAAATGAAATGCACCTTTCATGGAGATGGTAGGTCATCGGTACACATGAACACTACTTTCATTTCATTGTCTTATTAAAAGAAATAAAATCAAATTATATATTTGCATATTATAATTAAATTATTATATCTATTTCATATATGTCACATTGTTTTAATAAAATATTTTTTAATACATTTCATGAATTGTGTGAATGAATCACATTGTTTTGAGGGGCGATAGTCCATGCTTCCATAAACAAGGTTATCGTATTAAAAAATGATAACAATATGGGTAAATGTTATATAAAAAATATTGAAGAATAAATAAATAATAACATTCATATATATTATATATAAAAAATTTTCTCATCATAATTCCCACCATTTGAGGTTGTAAAGGAAAAAATGAATAGTTATCATTTTGTGTGGTGGTAGTTCTCTGTTCACAAAAACAGTAAGTTTGTTACCCATTATATGGAAGAGTGTATAGGTTTCGGAAGAAAAATAAACATAATAAAATCCGAATATATTTTGTCTAATTTCTTATTTATATAATCAAGAAATAAGAGGAGTTTTGGTGGGGATATAATTTAATTAAAACTAAAGAGATTGAGTAATGATGACTCCATTTCTTTGGGTAAATCATTTTCGTTTGTACTAAATAGATAACTTGGATGGATTTATTCACAATTGTGAGCTTATAGTATGAGTTTATTGATATTTAAGATCTATTTGGTCATATCTTGGTCAAGAAAAAGTGACTTGAGTGGTGTAAGGAAATGAGAGTAGAGGAGGAATTTTTTATAGTGGAAGAGGAGTGACACTCTTATAAATTTTGGAAAATGAACTTCCACATGCGTTTTCCCATTGAGAGTTGATACAATTATGGTAAAAATTATATACAACTGATTATAGGGTATTACAATGCCCAGAAAATGAAGTTTGTGAATGTTTCCAGGTTATTTAGCCCTTTACGTTTACGGTTTGGTCCTTTTTAAGATTAATAACACCTGAATCCTTATAATTAAATTAAACCACATTCTCTAATATTTTTGGTCAAAAAGTTTGTTAACATCATTAACACTTATAAATTATTATAATTCCAAATAAGGATTCTATTTTTCTTATTTAAAATAATATAAGTTGAAAAAATTAATTTAAATTTAATCCCACATACGATACGACTATATAAGGTTATAAAGTAAAATCATTTAAAGGTTTTCTAGGTTTTAATATTCTATTTCAAAGTAAAATTGATTCTAATGAACTAAATTATGAAAATTTATAAAAAAAATAATCTAATTAGACTTTAAAACCAATTAAAATTATATTTTTACCTTAAAAATATATTAGATGAAAAATTAGTATCGATTTAAAATTCATTATTTTTCACTATTTATTAAAAATAAAACATTTCAAAAAAATACCCAAAATTTACCCACACATAAGTTTTATTTTAATATTTAAAATATTAATTTTTTCCACATATAATATTTATAAAATTTCCAAAATTTGGATATAAAATAGGTTCTCCAATAAAAGGATGTAAAATTGCCTTTATAAATATATAGTATTTAAGCATAAAATTGGGTTTTCATTATATTATGTCCATCTAATATATTTGTTGAATGTAAAAAACATGTCACTAAATATATAATATAAAAATTTACTACATAAATCTTCTATAAGTGTTAGAATATAACTTCATGTGAAAACGTGAGTAAATAGTGTTTTGTTTAAATCAGGAGTTGTGTGTATTGAAAAACTATAAAAAATTAAATTTATTATAAAAATAAAAATATGGTAATGTCTTGGGGTAATAAATTATTTCCTCCAACAAAAAATTTTCCTAAAAACATTAGGTTTGCTGCCTATAAAAATATATGGGTATTCATTCTTCATGGAATCCTCTATTTCCCATGCCGCTTCTTCTATGTTGTGATTTCTCCATAATACCCTTATGAGATGAGTAATCAGATTCCTCAACACTTGATCTCTAGTATTAAGAATCTTGATGGGTTCTTCATAGTATAAAAGGTAAGGTTCCAACAATATCTCATCAGATACGAGCACATGTGTGGTGTCAAACATGTACTTATTTAACATTGATATATGTAACACATTGTATAGTATTGAAATATTTGGAGGCATTACTAAAAGATGAGAGATGCCTCTAAATCCTTAAATAATTTCAAAGGGTCTGATGTACCTAGGACTCGGTTTCCATTTATCACTGAAATTGATAACACCCTTCCAAAGAGATAGTTTCATGAAAAAATTATCTCCCACTTGGAACTCTAAATCCGTCCTTTGATTGTCGACATAACTATTTTTCTTAATTTGAGAGAATTTAATATTATCCTGAATATCCATTACCTTTTTCATCATCTCTTAAACATGTTTGTGACTATGAGTTACCTTTTACTAGCTTCATCCCAACATGTTTTAATATGAAATCTCTTTACAAATAACGCTTCATATGACATCATTGGAATAATTGAATGGAAGCTCTTATTATTGGAAAACTATACCAATGGTATGTACTGATCCCATATACCTTGAAAGATAAGGGAATAGGAAACCCATATGTATTCCATTATCTGAATTGTTCTTTTCAAAATTTTCATCATTTTGATGATGGTAGGCAGTGCTCAAAATAAGATTAGTGTCAAGATCCTTATAATGACTATTCCAAAAATTAAATTTAAATGGGTGATATCAATCAGAAACAATTGATATAAGTTCACCATAAATCCCCAAGACATCATAAATATAGATACTTACGTGGTGATCAAGAGTCAGGTCTTATCTTATGTAATGAAAATGAGCCAATTTTGTTAGGTGATAAATTATAAACAATATTACATCATTCCTTCTAGGATTATTTGGTCGTATATTGAAAAATTCCATACTAATTTCATAACATTTTCATATATGAATAGGAATAGGATATAGGAATCTTTAGTATAATGCCTCATGGCCTTCACTTTTTATGATGATAAAACATCTTGACACATAATTAGTAATTTCACAATTCATGTTGTCCCAAAAAAGTGTTCCTTCAAGTCCCCACACAAATTTTTTCTCCTAGAGTGTATAGAGAAATTTTAACTATTAGCATATTCAAACAATTCTATTTTCATATTAGTTATATATGGAACACGTATCCTCCTTCCAAATTTTAGAACACCACCTTGACAAACAAATTCTATTAATTTTCTATTATTCACTGCTTTTATCATATTTTAAAAGGTATAATTATGCCGCTTCGGCGGTGGCGTAGTGGTGTAGGGTCGAGGGCCATATCAACGGTGTTCGGTGAGGTCTGGGGTTCGATTCCTGGGAGCCCGCTCTTGGGGGAATTTCCGCCTCCCATGTACCGCTCGCCTTGTCGGGTCACCCGGTGTCTCACCGGGTGGGCAGAATGGGCGCACTTCACCTGGCTGACGGATTGCTGTGACGAACCATCGCCGATCGAGGTGTTACCCCGTGGGACGCAATTTCATCTCGGCTGGCAACGGCTCCTCCCTGGCTGGGGCATCCCCGGATGATCTCTTCGTGGGGAGGGGGGTTCTTGAGTGTGGAGGGTTCGAAAAGGCTACTCTCGGGAATTCCCTTCATATGAATTAAAAGGTATAATTATCATATTGATAATTACTTAACCTCACTTATTAATATTGTTTCTCAATCATAGGAAAAATTATGTATGAGTCCCATTAATTAAAAATTACTATATCATTATTTACTTGATCCATGAATATAGGATCCTTATCAATCCACATTTGGGTTAGAACAAAAATATCCTTTATACTCAAATAATCCTCCACCTTATTCCCTTTAATGTGTTTGTAGTGTATTTAGAAATAATAATCCTTTAGTAGCTTGATCCATATCATTTTTCAAATATTAAGTTATTTCTATGAGAATATGTATTTCATACTATTAAGATCCATGTATATCTCACAACTTTCTCCATTGAGATAACGTCCCCATATTTTAAAAGTGAAAATTACAACACTTTTCTCAAGGTTAGGGGTTGGATAATTATGTTTGGGGGTCTTCAATTTCCGTGAGGAATAATAAATAACATTATCATTTTTGATTAGGACACAAAAAATTATATTCATCGATGCATCACTGTATATTAAAAAACCATAACTTCTTAGATAGTTGATTAAAAATTAGACAATTTAATAGTATTCTCTTTAGTTCACCAAATCATTCTTCACATTCTATTTTCCAAAAAAACAAAAACCCTTTATGAGTAAGACTAGTTAATGAGTAATATAATAAGGATAAAATATAAATGAATCACTATTCGTACACTTCCAAAAAAAATGAAACTACATAACATGATTATGTTTGTTGGCATAGGCTAATATCTGACTACATTTTTTTGGGATCAACTGATATTTCATACTTGGAGAAAATATGGGCAAGATAAGAAACTTCTTGAAGCCAAAAATCACACCTACTAAATTTACCAATTAAATATTCTTTTAAAAGAGTCCTAAGGATTATTTGTAAATAATTATCATGGCCTCATAGTTTTTAGAATACACCCGAATATCATCAATTAAAACCAAAAAAAAAATATCCATGGTATTCCTTGAATACTCTGTTCATTAAGTCTATAAAAATTGAGGGTGAATTAGTTAATACAAATGGAATTAATGTAAACTCATAATTTCCATACCTCATTAGAAAATATATCTTTAAAATTAATCTCTTCTTCACTAACAATTGGTGATACCTACAATGAAGATGGATATTTTTTAAAAAAATGGCTTCGTGAAGTTGATCAAACAAGTCATAACTTCAAGGAAGATGATTCTTTTTTATTTTAATAGAATTTATTTCCCTATAACCGATGCACCACATCATGGATCCAACATTCCTATTTACAAAGTGGATAGGTGCTACCCATGGTGAAACATAAGGGTGAATAAATCCCTTATTACCAAAATCCTCTTATTGTTCATTCTAAACCTCCAATTCTATAATGGAAATTATATTGGGAGTCTTTGATATTGGATTTGTATCAAATATTAAATCAATAGAAAATTAAACTTCACACTTTGGGGGATGTCTAGGTAAATCCACAAGAAATACATCATTGTATTCCTACACAATATGTATATACTCTATTTGAATATTTCCTTCTCCTTCACATGGAGTTTTTTTCTCTATATCTCCAAGAATTACATTCAATATAGATTTTTAGGGAGTATAAAAATAAAAATAAGGTAAGGAATATTCTTCTCTAAACATGATGGATTCCAAATCTTCCTCGAAAATTTTAATTTCCTTTTTATTGAAATAAGTCATTTCATCATATTTTAAGAGAAGTTTATAGTAAATATTATTTAAAATTAAACAACATGTATGATTATAAGGTTGGTAAAAAAAATATGTGTCATAATGGCAACTGATCACCACATATTTTTTTCAATTATACTTTCATTATATGTTTTAACTAAAAAATCGCTTAAAAAATCACAAGACAAATGCCTAATTTTCATAGAAAACATGGAAGACATAAAAAAGTGAAACGATCCAGAATCAAATAATGAATTGGTTAAATTAGAATATGGGATTAATTGACCTTCCACCATGTCATTTGGTACTTCTACCTATGTTGTTGTGATTGCATCATCTTGTCCATCTCCCCACAGTTTCATCTATGAAGAATTCCCTAGGTGATTGGGGAAATCATTTGTATAGTGTCTAGTTAATTAACAATTATTGAAATTGAAATTATTGATTGAATTCTTTGCCTTGAATTCATGATCCTGGTGACCCATATTTCCCCATTTATAGAAAACTCCTAGTCCCTCCAATCATTTACCAATGTGATTTTTCCAATAGTTTTCACAATATTGAAATTGCTAAAACTTATTCTTCTTATTTGATGAGTTCCCTTTATCATGATTTTTAGATGGCCTCTTCTTTTCATGGTTTCATTTTAATATATTGATTATGATGGATCGAATATGTAGATGTATTTGTATATTAGATGAAATGACACAATAGGGGGGTGAATTGTAGGTTTAAAAACATTGTGTTTAAACACTTAAGAGATTAGTTTAAAAGATAATAACTAATAAAAATACACACACCCACAATTGTATGGAATATAAATGGTATGATGTAATGTAATACTAATGAAATGTAAAACAATTGTATTCAAGATGAACACAATAATCAGTGTAATATAAAGATGAATGATTCTACCTTAAAGCGTATAGAATCAATCAATACAATATGTAATTGAATGATTGTAATTGAAACAATTACAATTGAATATGTAAAGAAGAAAGGAAAAAATACAAATTTCTTTCTAATATAAGCAGCAGTGGAAAAGTAAAAGCATTACAATTATTTTGACCCAAAGAGAAGGGTTATCCTTTCACCTAGGATAAAAGGTATGTCTCGCCAATTACAATCATTCAATTACATATTGTATTGATTGATTCTATACGCTTTAAGGTAGAATCATTCATCTTTATATTACACTGATTATTGTGTTCATCTTGAATACAATTGTTTTACATTTCATTAGTATTACATTACATCATACCATTTATATTCCATACAATAGTGGGTCTGTGTATTTGTATTAGTTTAATATCTTTTAAACTAATCTCTTAAGTATTTAAACACAATGTTTTTAAACCTACAATTCACCCCCCCCCCCCTCTTGTATCATTCCATCTAATATACAAATACATCTACATATTCGATCCATCATAATCAATATATTAAAATGAAACCATGAAAAGAAGAGGCCATCTAAAAGGTATGTCTCACCAATACCTTGGTAAGCCCTCGATATGATGATCAGAATGTTTGTCTGCCTATCCCCGGTAGCCCTCGATATGATGATCGGACAGTCCGTCTGCCTATCCCTGGCAGCCCTCGATTTTGTAGGTAATTGGCACCTCTGTCTTTCAATCACTTGAAAGCCCTCGATACGATGATCGGACGCACAAAGCAGATGAGAGAAGTCACAGTCTCTCTCTTTAGAACTTGGTAGAAGTAGAGTATTGTGGTTGTTCCCCCAGTCTCTCCTTTCAGCTTCAAATGACCTCCTATTTATAGACCTCGGGTTCCAATGGTCATGTTGCCTCTAACGGTCATATTTCTCCGAAAAACTCGAAGGGACATGGACACCTGTCATTATAATGGTCTTATTGAAACAGAAAGCACGACATCGTTTTGACCAGTTTGAAACTAACTCAACGACATCGTTTTTGTTAAAACGTAAGATATATGAACAAGATAATGATGAGTACGATTTATATGAAACATGTGTTTTGACTAAGTACCAAAACAAGTATGTAATGAAATTTATGAGTAGTAGAGTAAATACAATTTCCATATTCAGTACGATCAGTATTGTACAATTGGCATTGTGAGTATGATCAGCATTGTACGATTGGCATGGTCAGTATGATCAGCATTGTATGATTGACATGGTCAATACGATCAGTATGATCAGTACGATCAACATTGTAAGATTGGCATGGTCAGTACGATCAGCATGATCAGTACGATCAGCATTGTACGATTGGCATGGTCAGTATGATCATCATTGTACGATTGACATGGTCATTATGATCAGCATGATCAGTATGATCAGCATAGTCAGTATGATCAGCATGATCAGTACGATCATCATGATCAGTACGAGACGATAAACATGATAAAGGACATTTGTGATTTCCAAAACAAGATATAAAAGTCAAAAGAGGACTTTTGACTCGACAATATCCCCCTTTTTAGAAAGCACAAATCACAAAATAAAAACTAAAAGAAATACTTATCTCCCCCTAAGTTATTGGAAACTCTTCTAAATAAGAAATTGAATACAAATAACTCCCCCTTAGGTATGGAATTTCATAAGGATTGTATTCATAGATTTTCCTTAAGTATTGTAAAGCATTCTCCCCCTTGATAAAATATTATCCCCCTTTATAAACATTCTCCCCCTTTGTGATTTACAAAAAGAAAGGGGTAAAATTGAATTTTCTAAAAGAGTTAGAAAATAAATACAAGACAATGGATAAAAGAAATTTCATTACGATAACAATCCAGGCCAAACTTGAAAAGAAATACAAGTCACATGTTTTCTCTTTCCTTCTCCTTTTTGATCAACTCATGAAGAACTGCCTTCATCTTTTTTATCTCCTTCATGTCTTCAGAAATAGCATCACACTGAGATCTGAGAATGTCTTGTTGATCAGCAAAGAGTTGATCCTGATTTCTGATTGTCTCTTCTTGAACTCTGATTACTTCTTCAAGAGTATCAATTCTGTCTTGAAAATTCTTGTTATCTTTAGATAAACCAGAGTTCTATTTCTTCAAGAGAACTATTTCATCTCTGAAAGATGAAACCTTCGAAAACTCAGCCTGAAAGTCAGTCATTCTCTCCTGCAAGTCTTTTACTGAAGGAACATCGGCTCGTTGGGAAGATAAAATATTCAACCTCTCAACCGTTTCTTTGTCAAGCTTATTGAAAGCAATTTCAAGCCCATTTGACAACCTTCTTATATCTTCGATTGCTATCTCATTATCATTAACTAAGATCTCTGTTTTGTACGACCACTTGGTCATCTTGTTACAGGCCTTCTTATGGGCAGCCGAACTTTCTGAAAGGACTTTCAAATCGGCTTCGACCGACAAAACTTTCTTTCTTAATTATTTTACAGAACCAAACTTCTTTTTCTAATTGTTAGTAATAAAATCAATCTTCCCTTCCAGCCTAGGGAAATATTGAATGGTATTATTAACCCTTCTCAAAACATTGACAATGTAATCACTCTTCTTGAGAGATATTGTGTGTTCTGAATCAGTATCTTCATCATATGAAGCCAGTTCATTTGATCGGCTTGAGTCTACAACTGGATGTTTCCCTTTTTCTTTTTCTTTTTGCTTTCTTTATTCTTCCACTTTATCACTGATGAAAATAACATTATCAGTTTGAGAGGATTGATCAACTTTCTTTACTTGAGATGAAATTCTATCTGGAGTTTCAGAAGATTGAAAAATTGCTTGATCGGCATGAGGAACTTGTTGAATACCTTCACTTTGCTTTTGAACTAATTTCTCTCTACTCTTCTTCGAACATTGAATAAATTCCAAAAGAAAACTCCTTCCTCTTCTTCTACTTCTTCTATCTCTTCTAACATTTGTTTTCCTTTTTCTTTTTCTGGAAGACTCTGTACGATGGATTCTGGATGCACATCTTCCACTAGTTGAGAAATTTCATCCTCATCCATTTTCAAGACTTTAGAGATATCAAAGTCTTGAGCCTTTCTTTTCAAAATTGTTTTCTTTTTCTTTTCAGCTTTAAGGGTTTCTTCTACCCTAATTCTTTCATTAAATGCTTCGCCTGGATCAAGTCCAAACTTTGGATCACCTTCCTTTCTTTGTTACTTATCCTTTATCCATTTGGATACAACTTCTTTACTGTACTTTGGCTTCTTCTTAGGCTTTGATCTGGTTTGCAGATCAGACTTTTGAGTAATACCAGTAGATTGATTGTCTTTGGCTGGAATAGGTGCCGATTGATTCTAAGGAGATTCAACTTCTACATCCTTAACAAAAAGTTTTGAATTCTGATCAAAAAAAACATTCAACTTCTTCAAAGTACTTTTGCTAATCCAGGAGGGCTTCAAATATATTAGCTTTCCTTTCAAAGGAAAGTTTCAAAACTTCATACTCTCGAGAATAAAAATTGTAAGGATGGCAGGATACATAATTAAATGAGATTTGATTGCCCCTGACTTTACATTCTTAATTTTTTCGAAAACATATCCCATGAGATTTACATTTCTCATGTTGACAAGATAGTCTAACATGAAGATATCAGAAACTTTCAGAGTTTCCCTATCCCCTTTTCTTGGTATAAGAAAACCTTGCATCCATAAAGCCACAAACCTATTTTCCAGAGAAAGATGATCCACTTTCCTCTTCTCTTCATTTACAACAAACAAAGACTTCTCGGAACTTTCTCTATTAAATGTACCAACCTCTTCTGGTAGTTTATGGGATAGACATAAAGAATCACCTTCTATCGGGACATTCAGAAAATGAGCCTCTTATTACACAGACATGGATAACTTTTTTCCCTTAAAAGGTCTTTTTCCGAGAAAGCCTTTGAAGACATATCGGTAGGAGTGTTGGCAGAATATTGAGACATAGGGATGCTGCCGATAAAAGATCATACGATGACTTAAAAATAGAGAGTCAGAGCTTCGACGTAGATCCTAAAAAAAACGATGTGGGTTTGGGGAGGGGGGGTCTATATATAGGCAAGAAAAGCGTGACCATTGATATTCTATGGTCAATATTAGAGAAAAAAAGATAAATGGTTAGGATTAAAGTAAAATAATTTTTTTTTTAAAAAAATGGAATGAACCTGCAGGAGAATGTAAGGCAATTGTTGGTTTTAGTAGAGTTCAAAAGAAAACACAAACGTACGTAAATAAAAAGAATATTATCAATCATCATACTGATGGAAAACAAACTCATTACTATTAACTGACAAGCCGATGGAAAACAAAGTTGTTACCATGAACTGACAATACGATGGAAAAGAAAAACATTACCATCAACGGACAATACGATGGAAAAGAAAATCATTACCATCATCGGACAGTACGATGGAAAAGAAAATCATTACCATCATTAGACAGTATGATGGAAAAGAAAATCATTACCATCATCGGACAGTACGATTGAAAAGAAAATCATTACCATCATCGGACAATAGGATGGGAAAAAATCATTACCATCATCGGTCGATACGATGGAAAATAAAATCATTACCATCATCAGACAGTACGATGCAAAAAGAAAATCATTACCACCATCAGACAGTACGATAGACAGAAAGAAGAATAAAAAACAAAACTGTCAATACGATAAACAAATTCGTAAATATTACAATTAAACTTCCAATACGATAAATTAAAAAAAACATAGGGAAAAAGAAAAACACCGAGAGAAATGTTCACCCCCTTTCTAAGAAGAGTTATTTAATATGAGGAGAATTGTAAAACATGAAGTAGATATGAATGATTATTTTAATGTAATCATTCCTTGATTCTGTTTTATAAAATCAAACCTATCAGAAGGTAATGGTTTTGTGAATATGTCATCAAGTTGTTCTTGTGTTCCGATGAATTGTAAAACAATATCTCCTTTTTGTGTGTGATCCCTAAGAAATTGATGCCTAACATCTATGCATTATGCACGTGAGTGAGGTGTTGGGTTCTTACTGAGAGCTATGGTACTAGTATTATCACAAATAATATGAGTTTTGGTAAAACTCATTCCATAATCAGTGAGTGTGTGCTGCATCCACAACACTTGAGCACAACAACTTCCAGCTGCTACATATTCTGCTTCAGCAATGGAGAGTGATACAGAGTGTTGTTTCTTGCATGACCAAGAAACCAAGGAGTCTCCTAAGAAATTACATGTTCCATATGTACTCTTTCTATCCATTGTACAACCACGAAAGTCAGCATCTGAAAATCCTTTTAAAACAAAATCATTTACAGAAGAGTAAAAAAGACCTAAATCCATAGTGCCTTTTAAATGCCGAAGGATTCTATTTACGGATTTTAAATGAGACTCTTTTGGATTAGATTGATATCCTGCACATAAGCATACATAAAACATTATGTCTGGTCGACTAGCTATCAAGTATAACAAACTTCCTATCATACCTATGAAAATTGTTTGATCTACTTGTTTCCCAGTTTCGTCAAGATCAAGTGTATTTGAGGTACTGATTGGAGTGCTGATACTTTTAGTCTTTTCATAACCATACTTTTTTGAGTAAATATTTTATATACTTATGTTGAGATATATATGTTCCATCTGGTTTTTTTGAAATTTGAAAACCAAAAAAGAATGTTAACTCACCCATCATACTCATTTCAAACTTAGATTTCATTAAATTAGCAAAAGAAACAGTAAAATATTCCTGAGTTGAACCAAATATGATGTCATCAACATAAATTTGAACAATAAAAACATTTGTATTTTCCATTTTTATAAAAAGGGTTGGATCTGCTGTACCTTTTGTATAATTATTTTTCAAAATAAATCCTGTAAGTCTATCATACCACGCTCTAGGGGCTTGTTTAATTCCATATAGAGCCTTGGTAAGATTAAAAACATGTTCAGGATGTTTTGGGTCTAGAAACCCTGGAGGTTGTTCGACAAAAACTTCTTCTTGAACAAAACCATTTATAAAAGCACATTTTACATCCATTTGAAATAATTTGAAATTAAAGTATACTGCAAAGGCTAATAGAATATGAATAGATTCAAGTCTAGGTACCGGAGCATATGTTTCTTCATAGTCTATTCCCTCTAGTTGATTATAGCCTTTAGCAACACGTCTTTCTTTATTTCTTACAATGATTCCATTTTCATCACATTTGTTTCTAAAAACCCATTTTACACCAATTACAGTTGTTTCTTTGGGTCTTTCAACTAAAGTCCAGACTTGATTCCTCTCAAATTCATTTAGTTCATCTTGCATTGCTTTGATCCAATCATCATCACCTAAGGCCTCACTTGGACTTTTAGGTTCAAATTGGGAAAGAAAAGCAAGATGTTATATTTAATTTCATAATGAATTTCTGGTCATTACAGGTTGATTTACATCACCAATGATGTTATCACTGGGATGATTCCTAAGAAACAATTGAGTTGGGTTTTGTAAAACCTGTTAATAAAGATATGGTAGAAATTTTTCTGGGGTAAATGTTTCTGGAATACTTTCTTGAACATTTTCCTTATCAGAATGATCTTCTAATAACGGTTGACAAAAATTTTTAGAAAACACATCCGAGGATGTAGGTTTGGCTTGGTTGAAAATAAAAGGATCAGTTTCATCAAATTTTACATGTATTGTTTCCTCAACAGTAAAAGTGTTTTTATTGAAAACTCTATAAGCCTTAGAAGTTGTATAATAGCCTAGAAATATTCCTTCATCAGATTTTGGTGAGAATTTGTGAGGATTATCTTTTGTATTCAGAATGAATACTTTGCACCCAAAAACTTTTAAGTACAAAACTTTAGTTTTTCGGCCAGTCCATAACTCATAAGGCGTTTTATTAAGAAATGGTATAGTTAAAACATGATTTATAGTATAGAAAGCAATACTAATAGATTCATCCCAAAAGTGCTTAGCTATTGAGTATTCACTCAACATGATTCTAGTCATTTCCTGAAGAATACGATTTCTCCTTTCAACAACACCATTTTGCTGAGGAGTTCTTGGAGCTGAGAAATTGTGAGTAATACCTTTCTTACTACAAAAAGTTTCTATATCTGAATTTTGAAATTCACCACCATGATCACTATGGATAGTTATCAATGGTAGATTTTTCTCATTTTTGACTAGGGCTCTAAAATTTTTGAAATAGGATAAGGCGTCAAATTTCTTTGTTAGAAAATAGACCCATGTAAATCTAGTAAAGTCATCAACTAAAACAAATACATCGTATTTGCCTCTAATGCTTCCAGTTTGTGTGGGACCAAAAAGATCCATATGCACTAGCTGTAATGCATTAGAAGTTGAGACTTCATTAATTGATTTAAATCTAGTTTTATGTTGCTTTCCAAATTGACAAGGATCACAGACTTTTGAAGAATCATATCTAAGATCTGGTAGTCCCCTCACAAGTCTTTTATTTGAGATTTTACTAAGGTTTCTCAGATTATAGTGTCCTAGTCTTATATGCCATAGCCATGATTGGTCTTCTATTTCACTTAAGCAGGGTATGTTTTGGCTCCTAAGGTCTTCTAAGTTAATAGTGTAAACATTCTATTGCCTATGAGCAGATAGAATGAACTCATCCTTGGAATTTTGAACTAGACACTTATTATTTCTAAAATTCACAAGGTAACCTTCATCACATAATTGAATTATGCTGATGAGGTTGTTCCTAAGTCCTTTTACAAAAAAAACATTTGAAATAAGAACTTTTCCAAGAAAAATGATATTACATATGCCAACAGTCTTTTTATGAGCATTACCTCTGAAGGTAACTTTTCCAACTTTTGTTTTGATAACCTTTTCAAAGAAATATTTGTTTCCAGTCATGTGTCGAGAACAACCACTATCCATGTACCAAATGTTCTTATTGGTACACTTATTATTTTCCTGAAAAAGAAACAATTAGTTTTTCGGAATCCAAACATGTTTGGATCCAGAAGGGTTCGATAAAAGAATTTTAGGAATACACATTTGTTTTGCATAATGAGCTTTATGAAATCCTAAAGATTTAGTTCTCTTAAGAGAAAAATCTCTTCTCCAGTGTCCTCCACATTGACACTTAGAGCAAAAAGAGGTTTTTTGAGGAATAAAATATTCATTTCTAAAAACCGGTTTGGAATAAGTATAACCAAGACCAGAACAATTTCTCAACGGTCTAATTTGAGAATACATCTTGTCAAAGTTTTCCTTTCCATGAGTAAAGTTTGACAAACATTTCTTTAAAGAGAAAATTTATGACTTTAATTTTAAAACTAAATTCTTATTCTCCAAAACATCTGAATTTGAGCAAGGGTTGGGTTCTAAAACATTTTTCTTTGAAATCACATTTTTAAGATACTTAGAAAGTCCATCTATGTCAGATTTGATTTTCTCAAGGGATTTTAAAATACTTTCAAAATCAGAAGATTTTATATCAAGATCCTTAGAAATATCTGACACTTCTTTAGTTAAAATTGAAATTCTAGAGTTTTCTTTCTCAAGATTCTTCTTGAGTTTGAAATTTTCATTTTCGAGTAATTTAGCAAATCTAGATAATTCTTCAAAAGAAGGTAATGTATCATCTTATAATGATGAAGATTCATCATTTGAAGATTCATAATATCTATTATCAGTATAATTTTCATTTAAAGAGGCTTTTGTAATAGCTTCATCATTATGTACCTTTGCCATGAGACAATGATCTTCAATTGGTAGTCTGGATATAAGTCCAACATTACTCTGGCCTGCGGACTCATACTCTGAAGAATCGTCTGAAGAATCACTACCACTTGCACTCCACATATAATTTTCCTTCAAGACTTTCTTTGTATTTGTCTTGTAAAACATTTCTTGTTTCTTTCAGAGTTTTTTTCCTTTCTGTCTTTTCTCTTTAGTAAAGGACAATCAGGCCTTATATGACCCACATTCATACATTCATAACAAGTTACCTCTGAATCTTTTTTATCCTTCCTATCTTTCTTTTTGAATCTATATTGAAAGTATTTTTTCCCACAATCTTGTTCATCCTTAAAGCAATATTTTATAATTCATTATATGAAAGATCACAATTACTTGAATCAGATATAACAGCTTTCTTGGCTTTGGATCTTATAATCCTTTCAGGTGTTTTAGCTTTAGATGTAAAGGCTACACTTCCAATCCCATTCTTCTTCTTGTTGAAGTCAGCATCTCTTTTCATTCATGTCTCGTGCTGTAAAAGAGTCCCAAAAATTTCATCAAGAGTAATCTGGGAAACTTTTCTATTTTCATCAATATCTATACTTTTTGACTCCCATTCATTCGGAATTATATCTATAATCTTATCTACTGGAGCTTCATCATCAAGGCCTTTTTCTCCAATAGATTTTAAGCTGTTGACAATTATCATAAACCTTTGTTTCACTATACATAATGGCTCTCCATAAAGAAAAACAAATCCATGATACTCTGCTCGAAGCATTGCTCTTCTTGTTTCTATAACCTGGGATGTGCCAAAATGAGTGACTTCCGATTTCTTCCAAATACAGTTGGCTGCTTCACATGAAGATATCTGGTTGTATATATTTCTGGTCATAGAGCATAATAAAGTATTTCGTACCTTTTAATTCAGTTGATATTCTTGCTTCTCTTGGTTAGTGAGAGTACTAACTTCTTTGTCAGGAATTTTGTAACCTCCAGTAAGAATAATAAAATTGTCTACACCGGTATTGATAACGAACATCTTCATACGATCTCTCCAGTACTCATAATAATTTCCATCAAAGATAGGTGGTCTAGAAGGATTCAGATTATCAATTAACCAAATATTCATTCCTTCCATCTAATACAAAAAAAACTTTTCCACTCCACACGTTATTGTAGTAAGTAGTTAAAAAGAAAGTTTGAAAGAAATAAAGCTAGTAATACAAATTAGTGTAAACCTCCTCTGATACCAATTGATGGATAGAATATGTAGATGTATTTGTATATTAAATGGAATGATACAAGAGGGGGGTGAATTGTAGGTTTAAAAACTTTGTGTTTAAACACTTAAGAGATTAGTTTAAAAGATCTTAAACTAATAAAAATACACACACCCACAATTGTATTGAATATAAATGGTATGATGTGATGTAATACTAATGAAATGTAAAACAATTGTATTCGAGATTAACACAACAATTAGAGTAATATAAAGATTAATGATTCTACCTTATAGCGTATAGAATCAATCAATAAAATATGTAATAGAATGACTGTAATTGAAACAATTACAGTTGAATATGTAGAGAAGAAAGGAAACAATACAAATTCCTTTCTAATACAAGAATCAGCAGAAAAGTAAAAGTATTAAAATTATTTTTACCCAAAGAGAAGGGGTATCCTTTAACCTAGGATAAAAGGTATGTCTCACCAACACCTTGGTAAGCCATCGATACGATGATCGAAACAACTGTCTGCCTATCCCCAGCAGCCCTCGATATGACGATCGGACCATCCGTCTGCCTATCCCTGGCATCCCTTGATTTTGTAGGTAATCAGCACCTCTGTATTTCAATCACTTGAAAGCCCTCGATACGATGATCGGACTCACAAAGCAGATGAGAGATGTCACAGTGTCTCTCTCTAGAACTTGGTAGAAGTAGAGTATTATGGTTGTTCCCCCAGTCTCTCCTTTCAGCTTCAAATGACCTCTTATTTATAGGCCTCGGGTTCCAATGGACATGTTTCCTCCAACAGTCATATTTCTCCGAAAAACTCGGAGGGACTTGGACACTTGTCATTATAACGGTCATATTGAAACAGAAAGCACGACATCGTTTTGATCAGTTTGAAACTAACTCAACGACATCGTTTTTGTTAAAACATTAGATATATGAACAAGATAATCATGAGTACGATTTATATGAAACATGTGTTTTTGACTAAGTACCAAAACAAGTATGTAATGAAATTTATGATTAGCAGAGTCAATACAATTTCCATATTCAGTACGATCAGCATTATATGATTGGCATGGTTAGTATGATCATCATTGTAGGATTGGCATGGTCAGTACGATCAGCATGATCTGTACGATCAGCATTATATGATTGGCATGTTCAGTATGATTAGCATTGTACGATTGACATGGTCAGTATGATTAGCATGATCAGTACGATCAGCATGGTCAGTACGATCAACATGATCATTATGATCATCATGATCAGTACGATATGATAAACATGATAAAGGACATTTGTGATTTCCAAAACAAGATATAAAAGTCAAAAGAGGACTTTTGACTCAACAGATTCTAGATAATTTCTTCTCCATATTAGTGGCACAAAAAAACTATTCCAACATATGATGAAAATATTTGGGAGACCAATTATCTCCTCAAACTTTTCTTAATCGCATCACAAAATTGATCAATCCTGTACTTTTTGTTACATGTGTAATATATATAATACCTAGATAATCTTTTAAAGGTATCTTTATAATCCGCAACACTATCTAGTTCCTTTTTCTTTAAGCTATGTAATGTTCTATTCATCTCAATTTTATGATCATGAGGGAATTATTTATCAAAGTATTTATCATTAAAGTTCCCCCATTCCAAGAGTTCTATTTCTTATTCCTCCCTAGTATTTTGGATCAAAGACCACCATTGATCAACATCACCTTTGATGAAATAGACCACAAGTGTATCCTTTTCTATTTCACTATATCTTAAGGAAAAAAAATTCTTCCCTTGAGATGTAATCCATTTCTCAGCTACAATTGGATTAGTAGTCCCAAAAAATAATAGGGTATTTTTTGCATAAAGTGATCAAGTATATCTGATTATCTACGTGGAATAAGTTCCTCTATTCATAAATGGATATTTTTTATAACATGATAATTTTTTCCCAATATTTTCAAAATTTTCTCTCTTAAAATACCAACTATATTGGTTTTTTCATCATGGAAATTTCTATATTTACCATGATTATTGATACCATTCTTTCCTCCAGGCACTATTTCTATACAATGGAACCTAATGGATTAGATCATAAAATAATAAAGTATAATAAATAACATATATCTAGGAATCATAAATCTTATAATCATAAACACTTGTTTCTTTGGGGAAAACATTAATTTCAAGTACTTAATACTGTTTTGTTATGAAAATGTGAATTATCATAAACACACCCCCTAGTATTGTCAAACTCGATGCACAGTAAGGTCCATTTTCATGTACCAGGTCCCCAAGTCAAGCCTGACACACCATGTCAAAGTTTTTAGGTACATTTTTGTAACAACTACACTTACTGGAAGTATCTATGTTGGGTTTTATTTATAGTAATACTCACATAATCTCTACATTACCAAAATTCCATGATTTTCTTATATAATAATCCTGAATGTCTATCATAGAATTATGTTACCAAATCTCGATTTTCTAAATCTATTTTCCAAGGTTGCTGATAAAATTCATTTTATACCAAAAGTAACTCCCCAATCCCAAAATCCAAGTTATGGTGCTTTATTTTATTACATTATCATGATTATATGGAATAAAATCATGAGGAAACAATCAGTTTAGTAGCCTTGGAAATTTAGATTACATACAAGATACCCATAGTACATTGGTAAATAGAAAATAAAATCATGATATATAATAAAATAAAAGTAATTGCATCCTTGAATTATTATTCAAATATTTCTTCATTGTAACCTTAGGAAAGGAAAAATAATAAGGGTGATCTCAAATTCTCCGTAATTCTATGTAAAGTGAATGAAATAATGAACCAATGAGAATAAATCAACATTTCAAGGTAAATAGATGATAACACACGGTGTTTAAATAACTAGATAATGAAAAATAAACATATAAATCTATGAAACTGAAACATACCATATTTAATCAATAAAGTGAGAATATAATACATCTATAGATATGTTAATGAAAAATCACATGAATAAGAATTAACTAAATAAAATTGAAAGAAATTTATAATTATAGGATGTCATGTTTGAGGCACATGAAAACCAAAACCATAAAGACCTTTCTAAATATGATTATAAAAATTAATAAAAACCTATTTAATTTGGATTACATATTCATCTCATGGGAAGTTGATGATGCATCAAGGGGCTATATAATGTTTGGCCCCATCCATTATTGAAAATTCAAATCATTCCTCATATAAATTAACTAAAACAAATAAGATACCTTTTCAAATATACATATTGAATAGATATTATTGATTCATCAATAATTAATCATTTGAGGATAATTAATAAAAATTATTTTTGATGTTGATATATTGAAATTACCTTGAATGGTCGTTAAAAAATTTTTGAAAAAAATAATAACTAAACATTCCAAATATTCTCCTACCAACCTGAAACATTTTAAATCACAGTACTCTTGAATAGATGAAAAAAATGAAACTTAAAATATCAATAGAATAAATAGATTTTTGATATTACATTTAAAATTGTAGATTCAACCCATATAAAATTTATTTTCTACATAACAACAAATATGTCTCAATTATAAGTAAATTGAGATGAAATCTATTACCTTGCATTTTCTTTAGTGTAAACGGGATTTAAATTCGTTTATAATGGTTTTCAGAGTGTTAATAAAATATTAATGAAACGTATTCAAGTTTATAATATCATATATTATCTTCTTATAATATCTTATTACCCGTTTGATAACAATCATTCATTATTTTCACTATTTCATGAGTGAATTACATAGTTTGTCGAGTGTATTTTAATTTGTTACTTATTATTACTAATAACTAATTCATGGTTTTGTCATTTAAAGAACATAAAAATTAATTTAATATAATAAATATTCATAATATATGAATTTATAATAATCCATTGTATTTTGAGATATGAAATAAAATGCAATGTTCATGGAGACGGTGGGACGTACTTATCATGATCATTACTTTCATTTATTTTCTGTATTAATGGAATGAAAAGTAAATGATATATATATTTGAATATTATAATTAAATTTTTATATTTATTTCATATATTTCTATTATTTTTAATCAAACCATCTTTTTTACATTCCATGTATATTGTTAATGAATCACATCACTTCGAGTGGGCGGTAGTCTACACATCCCCAAAGGATGTTGTCATATTTAAACAAAATGGTAAGAATACGAGTATGTGTTATATAAAGATTATAGAATCATAATTCAATTATAAATATGATATATATCATATATAAATATCATGTATATCATAATTCCCACCATGATAGGTGGGAAAGAAAAAAATGAACAATCATCATTTTGTGAGGTGGTAGTTTTTCATGCACAATAATAGTAAGTTTTTTTCCAATTACATGGAGTTTTGTGTATGTGTAGGTTGAAAACATAATACCATGAAAATATAGTATACTTGGGATATTATTTTATTTATATAATCATGGAATGAGAAGATATTATGGGTTTTAGAATGGAAATAAATCTAAAGAGGTTGAGGAAAGTAAATACATGTTCTTTAGGTAACTCCTTTTGGTTTGAACCAAAGGGATTCCTTTGATGGATTTATTCATAATTAGAGGATTATATTATTAGGGTATGGGTTGTTAGGTTATATTTGGGTAGATATTAGTTGACAAAAAAATTCATGAAAGGTGTAAGTGGGAGGAGAGGAGGACTTTTTATAGTAGAGTGTCACTCGTGTAAAATTTAGAAATGGGAATTCCAACCACCTTTTTTCAATTTAAATTTGATCCAATAATGTTAAAAAATCAATAAAAGGTATTATAGGGTCTACATATGTCCATAAAATGGATTTTATACAAGTTTCTAGGTCATTGGGGCTCTTATTTTTAATGTTTAATCATTTATTAAACTTAATCTCACCTTAATCGTCGTAATTAATTTTAATCACCTTTACTAATATTTTTTTAAAAAAAATAAATTGTCCGTATTAGAAATTAAAAAAATATTATTTAAAATATAGAATTCATTTATCCAAATGACAATCTTGTAAGGGGTAGAAATTAATTTAAATTTAATTCCACTGATGGGATGACAATGCAAGATTTTAATGTAAAATCCTTTAAATGATTTATATGTTTTTTATTCAATTTTAGTAGTGATATTTATTCCAATAACCTAAATTGGGTTATTTTATAAAAAATTAATCAAATTAAACTTTAAAAATAAATTAAAATTATACATTAACTGAATAAATAAATTAGATAAAAACGCATTTTTTAATTAAAATTTATTTTTTCCTTATTCATTAAAAAATAAATTTTACAGAAAAAATCACACTAACATTGTTTTTATGTAATTATTTCAAATATTAGGTTTATTATTAATATATATATATAAGTGACAAAATTATATTTAAAATAGGTTCACCATTAAAAGGTGGAAAATTTACTTTATAAAAACATAATATTTTAGGCTTAAAGATGGGTTTTTATTTTCCTATGACTATCGAATATATTGGATGATTGAAAAAAATATTTTATTTAATATATAATATGTAAATTTACATTATTAACTCTCAAAAAAATTTAAAATTTAATTGACTAGGAAAAATGTGACTAAATAGTTCTTTATTTATATTAGGTACTGTTTGTATTGAAAAGATATCAACAAAATTAGATTTATTCAAAAAGGAAAATATCCGAAATTCCTGAGGTTCAAAAAAACTCTTAAATCCCTAATTCTAAAAAAATTATTTTCAGTATAATAATGAATTTATTCTCATTCCATACCAAATAAACACCATTATATAAATTTTAATATATTTTATTGAAGACATTATATATATTTCATTAAAATAATTCCTCAATAAATATTAATTAAATTTATTCAGACAAAATACATTGCGCACAATAAAAATATTCTTTGGAAAAATATCATTTTTTACTTTAATTGATTTTATTTCCATTTCTACCCAGTTAATAATCAATATATATCCAATTATTATTAGTTTATATAAAATATCATGATATTTAATCCTTGACCTATAGATATCAATATATATAATATGTATAAAATAAAATTATTGAAAAATTGGGTCTTCTGTGATTTTTTTTCTTATCATTAAAATTTGAGTACTTATTTCCTATTTGATAATAAATAAATTTATATTAAGTAATATATTCATAAATAAACTTTTTAATTATATTATTCCTATTTATTCTATCCAACTTAAAAACTGGGTTATAAAATCCAATTTAAATAATATACTATATTAAGTTTCATATAATCACAAGGTTGTTTGTAAAGCAAGATATCAAATATATAGAATTTATATCGATGGGTAAAATATTTCAATATAAAGGGTTTTTACATTCTAAATCCGATAAAATTAACTTTTCTATAACAAATTCCATTACTCCAATGAACATAAATGAGGATACATATTCCACATTATATCCTTAGCTTCCCATGTAGCTTCTTTAAACTAATGGTTTTTACAAAAAAATATTGACCAAGTGAGTGGTATTGTTCTATATCCCTTTATCTCATAGACCTAAAATCTAGAATTATTATTCATTATATGAATGATCATGTTCATGATGTATAGAATTTAGGTTCATCATATATTATTATTAAGTTATCTACTTCCTAAAAATTGATTCATGGAATATATTACATACTAGAGAATTATTTGGTGGATGTGCCATGTGATAAGTAGCCATCCTAATACAATCCAGGATCTCGATTCGACTGAAATGTCTAGGTTTTATCTTTCCTTTAAACCCAAATATCTAAAATTTATTCCAAGAATATATTTATATAAATAACTTATAACCATCTTTAAACACTAAATCTCAACAATGATATTTAGTATAGCATTTCTAACACCCTTGATCTTCCATGATGTGTTGTTGAATCACTTTAACCTTCTCTTCCATTTCCTCAGCTATCTTGGGACCCAACAACATTACTTCACTAACTTAATCCCAACATGATGTAGATTCTATCACCCCCTAATAGATTAATAAATAAATATTCATATAAATACACGATTAAAAGATCTTTTTTTATTTAAAAGAAGATAATTAAAGGTGGTGATCCAAAAAATAATTAAAATCCATATATATGGATCAAAGAATATGATAAAAATATTTAATGTTTCTCTTAGACTGGTCATCTTTCTTATGATTATATACAATGATAAATTACAATACTATATCTGATATCGACTAATGTCTTCTATATAAAATCAAGGTAATCTTTGTAACTCATTCAAATATAATTGAAAGTGGAATTCCATATAGACTCACTACTTTTTTTATTTATAAGTTGATGCACACATTAAGTGATAAATATTATTTTATAATAATTAAGTGAGCTAACTTAGTATTGTGATTGACTATAATCAAAATAGAATTTTGGCCTTTATATATATTTGGGAGTTCAATGATGAAAATCGTGGTGTTATTTTCCCATATTGATTCTAGTATAGGTAAGGATTTCATCATAGGATTAGACTTTTTTGGGATAACATTATATCTTACAAATAAATGAGATATATACAAAAAAATATACCTTCTCATGTTTTGGTGATATAATTTTCATTTAGATCTATATATATCTTCATGATTCTAGGATGAATAGATAATGACGATCTACATGCTTCATCCAATATTTGTTTCATAAATTATCGAATTTATGGAATAAATATTTGAGTCTTGAACATTATATTTCAATCATGGTCCAGGTTAAACATTAGAATATATATTTCCATCTTTTTTAACTCACCATCTTCTTTATGCACCTTATTAATATCTTAATTAGTTGATGGTTGAGTATTTATAATCATAAGTTATGATTTATACCAATTTCTCATGATTTTAATTTTTATCCTCTAAAAACTATAATTATTGAATCTATTTCAGTATTCATCATTGAAAAAACAATGTGGTCCTTCTGACTTAGAAAAATCATCCACCTTATTCCCCTTCACAAAGTCGTACTATATTCAGCAGTCATAATATTTAATCAATTCCAACCATCCACTCTAGATCGTATTCAACTATATACATGGGAATATATATTTAAATATTTTATAATATCTATATATGTCATAAGTTTCACCATACGGATAATGAATCTATATTTTTATTGAAAAATATAACTGCTTATAGCACTAAATCAATTATCGGGGTACTTTTCCCATGAATCATCAATTGGCACAAGGAATATACTAATACCATGTTATTATGCATTTGAATATATCCCCATCTATTCTATGATGAATCATAGGTATCAAAAAATACTTCTCTAATATGGGGTAGTGTAAACACATGAACACTAACCAAACTTCCCTTAATCTCCCTGAAATTTCTTCACATTCATCTGTACAATGAAGTTTATCTCCCTTTAGAGTTTACTTGGTTAATAAAATTGATATCCATGATAAATTTCTCATAAAGAATCTAAAAAATCCTTCTAATCCAAGAGAACTCTAGATATTGGTTAGAGTGGTTAGTCTAGGTAATCACTCAACTACTTTTATCTTTAAATAATATACTGATATACCTACACTTGTATCTACATGAACCCATAATGGAACTTTCTATTTCCAAAATTCACATTTTCTAAAATTTGAGTAAAAAATTTACATCCTAAAGGACTTCAACATAATAAAAAAATGTGCACTGTGACCTTATTTTACCTTTTAATATATAATAATTTCAATAATAAAAATTACCACAAACTAGTCAAGGTTAACTATAAAGACTCTATTTATTATATTCATGAATATAGTGGAGAAATGTTATGTCTAAATGGTGTCATAATAAAAAAATATTGTTTATAATAGATGTAGAAGGTTGTATTTTGTATTTCACACCTTTATACCCTTAACTGTTGATATAAATATTGAATATCAATTTGAAAAGTTGTACAGATCCATACAATTGATCAAATAAGTCATTAATATGGGGTATATTATTCTTATTCATTATAGTATCCTTTTTAAGTTCATAAAAATAAATGACAAGATGCATTAATACATACTTTTTAAAATAAAAAACAAGTGTTTCACCCAATTTTAATCACTATGGTGTATTAATCTCTTACAAATATTATCTTAGAGTTACACCTTAAATTCTTATAACTCAATGAGGTCTATTTTATAGGGATTACTAGAAATTAGCATAGGACCTGGTATGAGTTCTAATGAAAATTTAACATCATTGTTTTGGAGAATACTAGGCATGTGATTATAAAATAAATCAGAATATTCCCAACCAATAGGATTATTTACAATATTTACCTTCTCCCCAAACATTTTATATAAATATCACTCATGTATAGGTACTAAAACCCATATAATTTAAATAATCTACATTGTATTTTTATGATCAGCCTTCCAATGATAGAATATAATAGGTTGATTTGAATATTTAAATTTTCCTTATTTTCATTAGAAATTGATATGCACTCTAGGTAGAGATTTAAAATTTACATGATAAGTCTAATCAATTTCAACTAAAGGTATAATACCATGATTTTCAAGAATCATAATTCCATAAACTTTTATCAAATATGAGTTCTAAAAATATCATTTAATCAACATTACATTACAAGACTTCACTAAAAAATCAATATATAAACATTGAGGTGGTGATAATACCCTTACCAATAACTCTAGATATTAAAAATATAGTATATTCGAATTCAAATTATATATTATTAGCTCTAGAGTTGATGATAGTTGTCCCTTTCACCGGGACATTTTCTTAACCCTCCTCAAAATATGTGACTAGGAATATATTCTATTTTCCCCTTAGTATTATGACTTTATTAAGCATTTTTATGATCACTAACCATATCATTAAGTCATTTATTATAATAATTCCCAATATCCTTGCATATGAAACATTGAATATTATTATTTGGAACCTTCTTATCATCTATTATTTCTTTATACTTTTCATATTTCTTTAGAAATTATGTGCCTGATTGTTGGATCTTACATATATAATTCTTCATCCTTACCCTTTGAAACACCTCATAGAGTGATTATTTATACACATCTAGCATATATAGATATTAGTTTTATTTATTTTATGTGATTTGTGGTTTTAGTTCCTACAAAATTGCATCTTACACTTTTTATTAGAAAACTCATGAGAATGTATATAGTTTCCAACATTCATTTCCACCTTATGAGAGTATAGAGTAATTAAATCATGGATACTAATTATCATATGGTTGACACCACTAATTAACATGGCTTTAATCCACTAAAGAATTAGTTTATTATTTTTTCGGGGTCGATGATTAAACCTAAATTTTACAATGAATGTTTTGAAAATTTAAAATCATAAGTTCTGATGGATTCATCATCCTTATTATTTAACTCTATAAATACCATATATATTTAATAATGAAGTGTTTGAAGAAAATACCTATTGAGAAATTACCTCTAAAATTCTTCCAATTTCATGGAATTAATTTCTTCTTCATTCTTCATATTCATGATGAGATTCAACCATTTTACATCCCCACATTCTATGAAATAGATAGCTAAAAAAACATTCCCCTGGTTAGAGCACTAGAAAATGAAAAATATATTTTCCATCACAATTATCCATTATCATGAAATTAGAGGATCAAGAGACCCACAAAAAGAAACTGGAAATTTTCTTATAAAAGAATAAATGGAATGTTCCTCTTTAATTGGTAAGTTTAGAAGCTCTGTATGGTTTATGTTATTATTCATTTCTTAAGAGAGTTGGGTAGGCATTTTCATATGGATTTTCACTCGAACTCTTTTCCAATTTAGTTTCTCATGATGAAATTTAGTATATTACCATTCACATTAACTAATATATTGATTCCTATTCATTTAATCCTTTGACTAAAACTGAAATATATAATGTAAGTATTTGATTAACAATAATCAATGTTAACGATAATATAAAATGAGAATAAATCATGACATTTCCTAAATTATGAAACCTTCACTTAAAACTATAACAATTTAGTTTCACCATATATAAAGTTTTATTCAACCTTGCTTATTGTGGGTTTTATCCTTATAATCTTCAAAACATAATCAATAAAAATAAATAATCCCATATTTGATACTAACTGAAGTGACTCAATCATAAAAAACATTCTTATTATATCTTATTAGATAAATATTCAGAACATCTCAAAATTATATATTCCTGATAACTATAAATTTTTATTGTATTTGGATAATAAATATACAATCAAATTATTTATAAATAATCTTTAATTCTTTCTAGAAAGACATTTTCTCCAATGGTTCCCTTTAATACATACCATACTCAATACCTTTCTTCATAACCAGGGGAAATGGAAACATAAGAAAGGGATAATCCTAGATACTAAGTAAGGATTAGCAAGCAATATATAAATAAAATATCATGTGTGAGTATAATATTATCATTATGGTATGAGAATATTATAATGTTCATATCATAATATAATCATACCCGTAAGAATATATCTCACAACTTATAGATTATAGAATAAAATTCATCATAACAACAACAATGGGTATTAAAAAACTATTATTAATATCCATAAAAAACATATCATAAACATTTGGAGTAAACATAAGCATAAGAAATAACAAAAAATTGTATCAGGAATCTATACTAGAATCCCATAACATACTTGATCCAGAATCATCACCAGCATCATATTTCATAATGGATAAGAAATAATCCTCAAAATAACTTAATATAAATAGACCAGGTACTATTATCAGCATCCCTCAGTATATGGTATTAGGAATTATCAACATCATTTTTTTTTCATATAATGATATATAACACATTTACCTAATTAATTGGAAGTATATAATGGAATTACCTATTAAATAATTATATGGAATGCATATAGGTTCCACAAGAACATATCATTCATGATTCTATCATCACATAATTAATCTGTCAAATGAAAAAAAAATCATGAGAACATTAACAATGAATAATAATAAAACTTATTTATAAATTATTGGGATATTATTAATATATAATTTCCCCATTTAAGAATAATAATCCTTAAATTATGTTTATACAGATTAAAAATTATTTTATAAAATCATTTTCTATAAGATTTATAATACAAATAAAAATATCCTTTTCATTTAGTAAATTTTGAAAGAAAATAAATTACTAGAATAATTGGAATAGGATTTCCTTGAAAAAACCCTAATAAGTTTTAATGGAATGTTTATTATGAAAATGGTACATGATGATGGGAAATCCATTAATGCATTATAATTTAAAAAAACATTATTTTCACTGTTTTGTAAAATACCAAATGTGATTTGTTGGACAAAAATTTTAAATGTTTCCTTTTAATAATGTATATAGAATGTAAATTGTAGTTCAAAAGAAATTTTCCAATCAGTATATTGGTGATAAAAACTTATATAATATAATTTTAATGATTATGTAAATTGATGAATAATATTCCCAACCTTTTGAAAGAGATATTGTTATCTTTTATTAAAAAAATTATATGGCCTTGTTTGAGAATAAAATGGAGATCCATTGTATTGATAGTATAAAAGTACCATAAATAACCAAATTAGAATAAAATATATGGGGTTTATAGCAGAAATATCTTACAATTTCTTCAAATATAAATTTAATGATAAACAATCGGGATAAAAAGTGAGAATGTAATAAAAATCATTACCACAAGTTATAAATTTCATTATACACACTATAAAAAACTATATAATAAATTAAATTTTTTAATAAAACTATTATATAACTTTATTCATAAATAAGTTACTAAAAATAATTTTTGTTATAATTTTCAATTTATCAATAATTCTTCATCAAAATCATCATTTGGGATGTTACCTATTTTGTTTCCCATAAAAGTTTTGAGTTAGGATCCTAGTGGTTTCACCTAGTTCATGTTATTATCATCTCATCAATATTAACCATGTCATAAAAATTTAATTACATTATTATATAAATCATTATAAACTTAAATGTACGGTGGTATTGAAAAATTAAATACATTATTCTGTGTACATGGTGATTCATATGTATGTGTGAGTGATGTTTTAATTTATCTAATGGATGAAAAGAAATGAATTAAATAAGTTTTAATATTTATATAACCATAATAATATTATAAATATCATATTTATTCACTAAATTAATTTTTATAACCATCCATGAAGAGAATAAATTAAAAAAACACATCGCTTCACCAATGTTTTATTACACAAATATGCATGATAGATTTTGTCATTTTATAACATATCACAGTGTATTAAGGTATATAATTTTGTATTATTTATGTAATTAATCATTAAAACCATCAATATGTGGTGTTCATAAAAAAATAAAATATATTTCTTCATGGAATAGTATTCTATTGATACGTAAGAGAAATGATTTCATATTCTATTAGATCGAAATGAAATATAAAATTGTTATACCATTACAATAATATATATATATATATAATTATTTAATCATTTTAATATGTTTATAGAATATTTGGATGAGTTTTAAGAAGCAGTAAACTTGAAAGAAAAATCAATAATAACATATACATTTTCCAAGGATAATATTCTTTGAAAAAACATTAAGGCTTATTGGATCGGTGAATAAGGAAGAATAGAACCTAAAATTTCAATGATAATTTTTTTGGGAGGGTATTTTTGTATATATAAGATAATATAAAGGGATAAAATAGTGTTAGTATATTCTAATAGTAGGTTACCTTTTATAATTTAGGGCAATGGTAATCTTGCAAATGTTGTTAACTCTAAAATAATATTAGTTAATTTTCATGGGGAAGTAAAACACATGGATAAATAATAAAATATAGGATAATATATGATAAAATTAACTCAATTAATAAATATTAGATACATTTTAATGATATTTTAATTCTTATCTTCAATGATAATACCCTTTTAACCCTTACTATAGTAACATGATTTTTTCCATGGTATTTATTCATTATAGATAAAACTTATTTTAAAGTAATTATATATTATTAATTTTTACAATTGAAATTAAATGATACATTTTATAGAATTTAATTCCTTGATATGGTAGAAACTAATTCTAATATCCACACACAAATCATGTTAAACAAATTTTTAGAGATAAAATCATTTTATGTATAAAAATTATTTTATTCTCATTATTTTCCTAATAAAAACCATTAGAAACAAGTTAATATATTTTATGGAATATATTATCTAAAAAATTAATTAAAATATTTAATTAATAGTGATTAATTTATTTTATTAAGATAAAATAAATTGCACACAACAAAAATAGTTTTTTAAAAAAATTCTACATTTTATCTTCAAATGATTTTATAATATTTTCTAAATAATTATTAATAAATGAATAAATAATTTTTAATTTATCTATATCAATTATAAAAATATTTTATAATTGGCCAGTATACATCCACTTATATAATATATTGGAAATACAATTCTTGAAAAATTAGGTATTATATGATTTTATTCTTATCAATACAATTTGATTACTAATTTCTTCTTCATTAATCATTACATTTATGTTAATAAAAATCTTTAAAAAAAATTTATTAAACATTTACTCTTATTATTACCTTTAAATTCATTTTATATGTTATAATGATCTATTTAATAATAAAATATTTCATGGTTTTTATAAACTCGGTGTTTCATAAAAAGAAAGCTATCAGATTCTTAGAATTTTTTTAATGGGGAAAATATTCCCAAATAATGGGTTGTTATATGGGATCTATAAATTTAAATTTATTTATCTAAAAATATGAATTAATCATTCCTCACATTCTTTAGGTAGATAATGGAATCAACTAAAAAAATAAAAACATTGAATTTAAAGGAAGGGGTAGGTGGCACTCATATGTAATGAATATACTATATAAAATTTTAGAGAATCACCTAAAACACAATATAGTTGATATTTTAATGTAATTATATCCATAATTTGTATATAAGTTATATTATATATTTTAGTTTATTACTTTTATTAAAAAAATCTGAATCTCCTGTTTAATATTATGTTATTTATCCACAATAATGAGATTATAAAATAGTACGAAAATAGATAAACATGTGCTTCTTATATTGTATTTAATATTATGGAACTTTTATATATAATTTTGTGTATTATTTTAAACAATGAAATTATTGGATATTAGCATTTTTAATAAAGATAATTAAATGAAGATGTTATTATTGCATAATCTGCATTAATAATGTTAATCCTGTGTTTTTATAAATATCAATGAAAAATGAAAAAATAAAAATGACATGAAAAATTACTGAAATTTATTCTGATCGTGGAGTTTAAAATAATAATGATAGTGTCTCATATTATAGCATATATTTTTATTATTTTAAGAATAGAATTATTATATAAATTTTATATTCAATAATTTAAATATAATATTTATCACATGTGTATATAATTGATATTTAATGTCAAATATTAAATAAATGTATTTTTATAATATCTTACATTTACAACATGTTTAAATTACCTCCTCGTATTCACAAGATACTGTGTTATCTACATAGATGTGTTTTTTTGTTGTTTTCTAGAATTATTTATTTTCTTACAAATGAATAAATAATGTAAGTCTGTATATTTTTTTAATTTAAATGAATGATAAATGTGCATAATAACCAATACACTTCTTGGAAAATAATAAACATGGAAATAATTATTGAATCATATTAATGTTCATTCTTATTTATAAGATAGCTACTGCATATAGGATTCATGATGTTGAGAACCTATGAAAGATAAACCATTTAATAAAATATGGAAAATAAAATGGTAATTTTCTATGATAGTGGTTTAGGCTGAACAAGCCGTTGTTTTTGAGTTAGGATCGATTGCCTTGATGTTATAGCCTTAGTTTCCCTTATATTTGTGCATAGAAAAAACATTTAAAATGTATGTATGCTTTAGGAATTTAAATATATAATGGGATTGATTAATAACTTAGTATGGTTATAATGATTTCAGAAGCCATGGGTAAGAGGCATGGGTCTATATTTATGGTTTTTTAAATATTGATAAATAGGCTTGGGGCCTAGGGTAATTGTGACGGTTGATGCTTGCAAAAGTAAGAAATATTATAATATATGAAATGTTGCGGGAATAACATTTATAGGTAGATATAATTGCACAGTTGGACATTACCATCAATTCATAATCTTGATTAATCCATGTTAATAGTAATATAGAAAAAATCATTTATATGTCTAGATTCAAACATTTAGATGTACTTTGAACATATGAACAATGAGTATAAATTTGATATGGTAACTTAGTCTGAGTCCTACAGTGCTTAGATAATTTATTAATTTAGTAATTAATTAATTCCATGTAATTAGTATGGTTAACACTATTTATAAAATGATTACATGTAGTATAATATTAGTAGAAGAGTTATATTGTTGATGGAATTTGTTTAAAAGAATAATGTAATAATCTTGGAAATGAAAATGGAATAATATTAATTAATGGATTTATATATAATTAATTAATTCATTATAAAACATTAATGATTGTATATTATTTTATAAATAGATCAAATTGGTGTTAGCTAATGATACTATGTGATGATAGTGGTTCATTTGTCTAAACCTAGGTGAATTCCCTTAGTGTGGATTAATAGGAAATTAATCTAGATTTTATAATTTCATATGTATGATAACCCATATCGTTAATACACATTATTTAATGATTTATAACATTAATGTACTCATAATAAAATACCAAAAGATAAAGAAGACTGTTGTATTTTGGAAATTATATGTATTGTATAAAAATCAATGAAAATATAACTAAATTATTGGAAAATCAATAATATGCTCCAAAAATTTCATTATTCTTCTAAAACTACATGGATAACTAGGGTAAGTGAATAATAAATGGGTGAGATATAAATCCTTGTAAGGACGTGAAAAAACAATAAAATATGGTAAGAATTTATATGTGATCCAAGAGGCATATCAAGGTAACATGATATGAGTTAAAATCCTAATCAAGAACAATAAGGAATGTTATAATATGATAGAATAACTGAAACATGGGAATGTGGGGACAAAATTAAACATGACATAAAAATCATAGGACACATCTAACCAGCAAGCCATATTGACATGGTGGGAAATTTATATAATGGAATAGTTTTATTCAAAAATACTACACATGATGTCTCATGGGTCTAAAATTTTGCCCAGTGTATTAGAGCATTGTCTTGGTGTACCCATCATAATATAGGCATTATCATCTGTGCTAAAAATATCATTCAACATAAAGACATATTTCATAAAATCTAATCCCGTGATTATTTATTTTGGGTAACATAAATGGAATTCCACTAACAATGAATTATAGGTACATCTTGTTGAATACTCTAGAGTGTAAATAATGATGGTTATTCATAAAAAATAAGTTTGGACAAGGAAAATCGTAGGATAATTACCAAAACATAACAGGGGTATGTAAAGGTTCCTGGGAGGGAATAATGAGAGCTAAATGGGTCTATAATAACATTTAAATCAATGTTATATTAAAAGGAATGTGTGAAATCATATACCAACATGAAAAGTGAGAAAACAAAGTGCATAATATAAAGGAATTTCTTAAATAAAGAAGAGGATGAGAGGATCCCTTACCTAGAGATGATGGTTCAAAAAAATTGGGAGGAGTTTCATAAGAGCTTGGGGGAAACATTGAAGGACTATAGCATGGCCAGGGTAGATTTATGTCAATATATAAGGATTTTAAGTGAATATGATTGGATTTTGAGTAGGTATGTATAGAAAGAATTCATATATTTATTTATTTTTTAATTTCTAAACATAGGTTTTGGACCCTATATGATAAAGTAATAAAAATCAAAAATCATCCCATGGTTTTTTTCAATGGTTTCTACCAAATTGGGATGTTTTTAGTGATTTTACAAGTTCAAGAACTAATATAATTTAAATAATACCATTAGTGATGTTAAAGTGAGTTGTATTAGTAAAGAATCGATTTTAATACCATAAAATATAATATATGTTTTGAATGATTCATTAAGGGTTCATAAAAGTAATAAAAAATCGAAAATACATTATATTAATGGGTATATATCTATTTTTTCAAGGATACATTTTATTTCACATATTACATCACTTTTGGGTAATTATGATGTCATAATACATATCTCATTTAAACAATATTTAATTTTTACCCATAAATTTGACTACCATAGAATATTATAATAAATTTACTATTAGTTAAATTTGATGTGTAGATTCAAAAATTCTAATTTATTTTGAAAAAGTAATTCTATAAATATTATAAATCATTATTTCATATAAAAATTCATTTTTATTGTCAAATGCTTGTTTTTTATAAAAAACATTTATCTGACCATTATAAAAATTATACTTAACCTCATAAAATTAAATTATAATTTATATTTAATAAATATTACTTGATAAAAAATTATTAAAATATATTTTAATTAAAAAATATCATGAATTCATCAAAAAATGGTATCTTGATTGAAACTATATATTTCCCAAAAAAATACCCTTTGTGTTTTATCATAATAGAATTTAAATTTTATCTAAATTGTTACTTAATTATGTACAAAGTAATATAAATAAGGGATAAATAAATTAATTTTTAATTAAAATAAATTATAAAAATTCATACTATTACAGTCTAGATACATGTACCTTTATTACAACAATTTATTCCCTAAGGATATGGTGTGTAATGGTGAGATTTTTATGTAGTTCTTCAACGTACATTGTTTGGGCCATAATATAAATGATCTTTGAATTAGCCTATAAATGGTTTCATTCACACTTTAGTTATTAAATCTCATCTTGGGCTCGATCATGATCAAAGGCCAATTGTGTCATCTTCCTCAGAATCTATAATAAATGGGATTCGTAGGGTATAGTCCTATTAGTTGAGGGTATCACATCATTCATCTATATTAATTGGACATTATCATAACCCTTAAATATATTATAATAATATAATAACTATAAAATGGATATATTTTTAATGATTATAATTCTTAATGTTATTTTAAATTTGGATAACAATATAGCTATTTAAAATAAACAAAGTAGTTCATATTTTTTCTATAGATTTATTAGTTGATGATGTATATAATCATTGATAAAGTGAATTTCATTTATAAAATTTCAGTTCATTTCATTCTTACACCCTTCAAAAATTTCACCCCTTAAATTTTCGTGTCATGCACAAAGATATATGAGGAAATTTTTTTCCATCACCTCTTCTGGTTTCCAAGATTCTTAATCAAACATGTGGTTTTATACAACACATTGAACAAGTGATTTTTCATTTTTTATTAATATTTTTCTATACAATATAAGATATTATCCATTTACTCCCTATATAAAAGGTCATTATCCAATGATGTCATCTTTGTATTCAGTAGATGTGAGGTGTTTGGTATATTCTTTCTCAAAAGGGATAAATAGGGAACTTAATGTAGATGAGATGGATTATGTTGAATCCCTAATATATAGGTCAACACACTAATGTGATCAATGATATAAAAGGAACCAATGTATCTAGGACTATGATTTCCCTTTTCCCCAACCCTTAGGAATTAAGTCATTGTCGATATATGATGAAAAACTTTATCTCCAACATTAAACCCAGGGTCTCATCTAAGATTATATTCACATCTTTTCTGTCAACTTTTTTCAGAAATAATATGATGATGAATTTCTGAACCCTCCCTATCATATATTGGAAGAGATCAGGACATGTCATCTTCCACTCCCCAACATCAATGAAACATGTAATAGGCTGACACCTCTTCCTATACAAATCCTCATAAAGTTCCTTTTTAATGCTAGATTGGAAACTATTGTTACATGATAACATTGTAAGTGGAAGGTCTTGATCCCAATATCCTTTGAAATCCATTCGGAATCAATGTAACCTATCCTATATAGTTTGAATATTTCTTTTATATAGGCTATTCCTTAGAGACCGATAATTAATGCTAAAGATTTGTTCTTTATTCAATTCTTATTGAAGTATTCTTCAAAACCTCAAGGTAAATCGTGGATCTTGATTAGATATAACAAGGAGTGGAAATAAATGTTGTCTTACAACTTACCTAACTCATAACTTGGTGATTTGGTCAATATAAAATAATACCTTGACTGAAATGAAAACTGTAGACTTGGAAAGGTGATCTACAATAACCAATATGTATTTATTAACTTTAAATGACCTAGGTGTCCTATGATGAAATACGTGGTTAGGTTTTCTATATAATTATTTCAAAATAAAAATTATTCATCATACCCTTATACTTATTTCAGTAAACCTTGAATTATTGGCATACCTAGAATCGATATACAAACTCTGTGTTCTCCCTCTTCATGTTATCCCTCCAAAAAAATTTCTTCTGATCCTAAACAATTTACTTCTTCCTAGATGAATAGAGAAGGTTGAGCTATGTGGATCATCCAGAAGTTTCCACTTCAATTATATTATTATGGGGAATATATCCAGTTTCCTAACCTTTTAATTATGTATTTAGTATATTAAAACTCTATAATAGTGACTACCTTCCTATGTAGCAACTCATCAAACATTTGATACTCCTTGATCCTCTCAAGAGTGGATTGTTTGCAATTTATTTGAAAAAGGTATGACGAAAGTAATCTCATTATTCCCATGTCTTTCCTTTTCATTTCCATGTATATTGGATCCCTTGTAATTCTCATCATGGAGAGAGTTGTGGGATCCTTTTTACTCAGACTATCTTCCACCATGTTTTCCCTTATAGGATGGTAATGGAATGAAAAATCATAATCCTTGATCATATCAAACTGCCTTTATTGGAGCATATTAATCTCCTTTTTTGTGTGTATATACTTGAGCCTTTATGGACTTTTTATATGTGAAACTTATCCCCATATAGATAATTCCACCAAAAATTGAATGTCAATATCAACACATCTAATTATAGATCATGAGTTGGGAACTTCTTCTCATTTATATATATTTAGCAAGAGTTATAGGCTATATCTTTATCACCATTCCTCTCTAACAATCCCATTCCCTTTTCATACATTATAGATCATATATTCATCGCCACTTTTGGGAAATCTGGTCAATGGTGGAAATATAAGACTCTTCTTTATCACTTCAAAAACTCCCTTGTATTATTTATTCCAGAAAACTATTACCGCCTTCTGGGTTATCTTTCTTAATGGTATTGAAAATAAGGTTATGTTTCTCAAAAAAGGAGGACAGTACCCAGATAATCTATGGAAACTATGAATATCCATTATATAGGTTGTTTCCATCCGTAAATTGAATATATTCTTCAATTGTTTGAAAATTTCCCACTGATGGTGATAACACATCCAATAAATGTTATTTTTTCCAACCAGATTTTTCATTTAATATACATCAAATATATATATTTTATTTCCACAATATATTCAGTGTAATACTAAAATAATGCTCATTTTCATCCTTACTTTTGTATCAGATGAGAATATCATCTACAAAACTTTAAAAAAAATTATTGAGGTAACCTATAAAGACTATATTCATCATGTTCACAAATATTATTTTGTGAATTAGTGAGTCTACTAGAATATATATGAACTTGAATTTTCCATATAGTGTACATAAATTTTTCTTTGTGGTATTCCCATTATTCACCATTACTTGATAATATCCCAATAAAACACCCTACTTATATGAATAACGAGATCCACATAGAAGATTGAATAAGTCATAAATCTATGGAAGAGGATACAAGCTCATTATCCTGATTTGTTTGATCTCTTGATCATCAATGAAGACACACATTGGAACATCCTTATTCTTAAAAATTAATACCAGTGTATCACACTATAAAGAACATGGGTTTATAAACCATTTATCCTGATTCTCTTGTAGGTGCTTCATCAGCACCAAAAGTTCAACAATAGCCATTTGATAGGGAGCCTTGGATATTAGTAATGCTCATGGTTTAAGCTCAATTAAAACATCAACCTATAAACTCATAGGAAGACCATAAAATTCATTACGAAGAACATCACTATATTCCCTTGCAGAGGGAAAATCATCAAGAAAGATATTTTCTTTAGTATCAATAATATCATATAGATACTATTGATCTCAATGTTTTCTATGAATTATATTTTGGTACTGAAGAATATTTATCATCCTCCTTGAACTTGTATAGAATCAGAGGGTGATTTTCTATATGGAGCATGATTTCCTTCTCCTAGAAATTTATGTTAACTCAATGTATGGAAAGAAAATCCTTGCCAATAATAGAATTTAATTCTATAAAAAGAAGTATCATAAGTTTCGCTGGTGTGTTCCTCCCAAAAATATTGATAGGGGAGTATTTCTATTTTTAGGATGAAATAATTTCCCAATTTTTTATTTTCACTAATTTCTCTACTTCCATGATTTTTTGTGGGGTTTGAATAGATTTACTAAACTTGCATGTCATGAAATTATATGTAGAATGAAAAGAAATAAGTATGTTTACTCTCTATGAATAAATAAGTAGAATACCTATCACCATATCATTTCTAGGATCTAACTCAACAATTGTGATTGCATAAGCTCACACTTGATTCCATGGAGGTTGTTGGACTTGATTGTATTAAACAACCCTTTGCTTAATGAATTGGGTTTTATAATGCATGTGTTCCATGTAATTGAAAAATTACACTATTGGATGAGGTTTAACTATTGAATTTCCTTCTTCCATCACATTAATGGGGTTTTTATATCAACAATCACAACATACATTTTCTACCATCCTACACCTGATTCATTTCCCCATAACCATTAATAAATTTCTGGGATTCTTCTTCCCAAAATTTTAAAAAGTGAAATGTTGGTCCCTCTTTCCACAATTATATTTATTCATCATACTACCAAAATAATTTTTTTTCTTCATATACCCCTGATGACCATTTGATTCTCGAAAATCCATGTCAACTTTGAGGTGACATCATACAATCTACTTATAATTTTCAAAAGATCCTGACATATAAGGATTTTTTAGACTCAGTTAAATCCCACCAAAAACTAGCCAACTTTACATTAAAGGGTAATATAATATCTATAATATTATCTTTTTGTCCAATGTTTTTTCTTCATTCACCATAATCGATTCATCATCCTATTTCTTGAGGTAAACTAAGTCTCTCTCCATTTTGGCCGAAGAATATGAGGTAAATATTTTTTGAAAAACATTTTCTAAAATTCCTTCCACCCCATCACATAAATATCCTCCTTAGGCTATTTATTTTGAATAAAGTGAACCATTAACCAGAATATACATTTATATGATAAACATCCAACATGAAATTTTCTTTCCTAAAGAATTTGAGGATGGATAATATCTTCTCAATGTAGTTGATAAATTGTTCCATAGTTAAGGTATTATAAGATCAACTAAAAATCAGAAGACATATTAAAATAAATGTATCAATTGAAATTTTACTGTTCTAATAGGGATTTGGTAGTCCCTCATGATTTAGTTTTTAGTATGAAACTTTAGTTAATTGAGAAATTACTTTCATAATGTTTTTGACTCCTGTTCTATCATGTTGGGATTATAATTTGAGCAACCATTACATTTCTCATCACAATGGTTGTTAATGCTATTTATGAAATTTCCATCCATTTGACTAGAAAGAATGAAAAAATTAGGGATGAGTGTTTTTAAACTATTAAAAACATAAATGGAAAATTATAATCATTATACGGATAACTCAAGAATGATATATATTCATTAACCTATTAATTCAATGGTTTTAATCTATGTTTTCCATGATCTATTTTCTAACATATCAATTTTAGGCATTTTTAGTTCCATTAATCATGGATAGTTAAGAGATTTTGAATGTATCAAGTCATATCACACACGATTATTAAAATAGTTATGTAGAAAGAGTTGGTTTCATTCACCATGTAACGATTCAGTCTAGTAAAATGTGCTCTATTTGGGGTTATTAATCCTATGTACATTTGTGTCAGATCAACATTTACTAGTATTATGCAGAAAATCGTTATTTTATTTAAAAAAATTAATATTTATATTACTAAAATTTAGGGATGTTTTCATATGTTTAGACTTTTACCTAAGTCTCTTAATATAGTATTCTAATCCAAATCCCAAAAATGGCTCGGTTTGTTTCTTACTACCAACTCGGAGAACACATATCTTCAATACACTTTATTTTCTTGATTTATTATATAATGGTACACATAATAAAAACCCAAAATATCTTGAATACTAGTGAATATTTTAGTTTACCTACTTATCATAATAACTTGAAATATTATTACAAATAAATGATTGAAAACTTCCATATGATGAATTTAAAATTCCATCATTCTTCTAAAACTACATGGGATAACCTAGGGGCATACATAAGAAAGGGTGGGATATAAAATCCATTAATAGAATAAACAAATAATATCGGAAGGTAAAAAAAATACATGTGATCCAATATTCAGATCAAGGTATCATAAATGGTGTTACAATCATAATCATGAACAATAATACCTCACATAACTTTATAGCATAAAGGTAGCATGGGAATGTGGATAAAATATTAAATATAAAATCATAACCATGGGTCAAGGAAACTCACCATGATATTGTAAAATGGTGTAAAAAGTCCCATAATATATTAGTTTTACTACCAAATCTCATTCGTGAGATCTCATGAGACTAAAACATTACCAAATAAATTGGAGTTTTGTCTAGGTGCACCCATCATAATATGTACATGCTCATGTGTTCCACATAGATCATTCAACATTGGAACATATTTCATAAAGTTTAATCCCATGGTTAAGGATTGTGGGTAACATTAATGTATGTACACAATCAATGAATTATAGGTATATCTAGGTAAGTACTCTTGAGTTGAAATAATTATGGGTGTTCATAATGAAATTTCGAAAGGATAAATCACAAGATAATTCTAGAAGCTTAACAGGGGTACGTAAAGGTTAATATGAAGAACTAATGAGAGTTAAATGGGTCTATAGTCACTTTGAAATCCTAATGAAAGTAATATGGATGTGATAAATTGTCTACCAGCATGAAAAATTAGAAAACAAAGGTCATAATATATAAGAAATTTCTGAATAAAGAGAAGAATGATAACATCCCTTACCTTGAATGGGTCCTCCTGAAACATTGGTAGGAGATTCTTCAGAGCATAGGGGAACCTTGGAAGGAATATAAAATGGTAAGTGGAGATTAAGTTTAGGATAAAATTGTTTGTATTGAATATGACTGGGAGTTTTGGTGGCTTTATAGAAAAGAAGATAGAATAGTTTTTTAATAATTTCAAATTATTTGTTTTTGACTCTATTAGATAAAATAATCAAAACCACAAACCATTAAATTTTTGTTTCCCAAGATCCCTTAAAGTATTGTTTTTTCAATTATTTTACATGATTATGATCTTATCTCAATAATATAATACCCATGGTGACGTGGTAGTGTTTCATGTTTACTAAGAATTGATTTTAAAACCCTAAAATATAACATAGGTTTCAAAGGATTGATAAAGGGTTTATAAAATTATTAAAATAATGAAAAAACACATTATTGTAATAGTAAAATATATATTTGGTCCTGGATACCATTTATGGAATATATTACATCACTTTTGGGTCATTATGACCTCATGATACATATGATATGTTTATATTGTATTAAAATTTCACCAAAACAATTAACTACTTCAAAAAATTATAAAAAATTAAATATTTCATAATTTTTATGTGATGAATCAAAAAATATAATTTATTCTAAAAATATGTCACTCTATATATGATAATTTATAAATTTAATCCAAAACCCATCATTTAATGAAAAGTATTTTTTTGTTAGTAAGACAATTTTAGCACATATAATTCAATATTTGAATTTTGAAAATTGTATTATAATTTATATTTAATAAATAGTATTTAATAATATTGTTTTATTAAAATAAGATTTCTTTAGTATTTTCTTCAATTCATCAAAAAATATTTTATTGATTGAAATTATATATTTTGCATTAAATACACTTTGTATTTCATCGTTTAAGTGTATAATATTTTTTAGACTTGTAATTTAATCGTATAAAAGGAAATATTAAAAAGGAAGAAATATAATAATTATTTAATTAAATGAAAATATATAAATACAGAATTCCTATGTATAGATACATATCCCTTTATTAGACCAATGAATTTTTTATGGGTAATGTGTACGATAATGTGGTCTTCATAGGGTGGTTGGACAAACATGATTTGGGACGTGATATAGATGAGCTTGAAATTACCCCTTAGATAGTTTCATTCATACTTTAGTTGTTTAATCTCAACTTCGTATTGATTAAGTTAAAATATTAATTATGAAATCTCCCTTTAAGTATTTGATAAGGTGGATTTATATGGTATAATACTAATGGTGGAGGCTATCATATCTTTCATCTGTATTAATTAAACTTTATCATAACCCTTAAATATAAACTCATTATATAATCACTATGAAAAATTTATGTTATAAATTTTTATGATACATAATGGTATTTTAAATAGGTTATACTATATAGATCATCAAAATAACCAAAATAATGCTTGTTTTTTTCTATAACGTTATTACTTGATGAGGTATTTAATCCTTTAAAAGGGAATTTAAATTAAAAACTTTTGTGCCATTTCAATGTTCTTCACCACCTGTGTTGGTAGGGAAACCAACACCCAAAATTTTCAAGGGTGTTTTTCTATAAAATCTATGATTGTAATGTAATGAACGGATTAGTTCACCCTCTCCCCAACTCACCCTTTGAATGTAGTAATGATTTCGTGTATCCATAGTTATAATGGCCCATAGTATAAGTTATATTACTACATGAGTTGTTATGGATCTCTATTTTACTATAAATTTACTTTTTTTTCTCTAATGATTTGAGTTTTAGAACATACTTGTATTTGGTTATGGTGGTTGTAGCTTCAAATGGGTGTACATGTGTGGGTTGTCATGGCTTGAAGTAAAATGCAATTACATAGTTTTTAGTGGATTCTGATCACACACGTGGTTTCTAGTGTGATATAATGATGATGTGGTGTTAGGATGCACAATATGTAGTAATAGTTAGGATAAAATTTCATGATATTCATGATGACTTATGTATGGAATGAGATAAAGAAGTGATATATTGGGCTATGAGTTTAAAAAACTAGTAGAGATTTAGAAGTTTGGTTCCTATAATTTTTTTCTTTTGATAGAGAATTATTTACTTCTATTTGTTACTTTGTGAATGATATATTGTGAGGTTTCAAATACTACCATTACCTATTTACGTAATGGTCCAGTTTCATATATTTTTCTACTAGGATTTAGTATCCATCCATCACATATTTTATGATAGTTTGTAGGGAAGACCCTAATAGGTTTACATGTTATTCTCACCATATATATATTATAATTTTTAACTCCATAGTAGATTGATGTTGATATAGCTTGATTTTTCTAGAGTATATATATTTTTATGAATTTTTAGGGTTCTTGGTCACTACCTAATATATGGTTTAATTATTTATTTTTACATGTATCAAATGTTTTATGAGATTACATTTCAGGTATTCTAATGTCTTCACTATTTTTTATTGGAGTGGGTTAGTGGTTTTCTAGCACAATTTCTTATTACTAATATCAATATTATGTTTAATTACTACCCTATTGGTGGTTTAAATACCCTCGATGATAGTATATAACCCATGGACTATCAAAGGCGTGATTTGAAGGTAATTATATCTCTTTCATCATTATTAGACCATGAGGGGTACCTTTTGATAGAGAGGGTCTTGAAAATACATCTTCCTCCATTATTTTTATATTACTCATGGATTTATATTATATTTCCTCATTGATATTCCTATTAAATGTTGGATCCTTACTAATCTCGAAATCAACAAGATTATTATGCAATTCATCAAGGGCTAGTCATCTCTACATTCTAATATATATATGTATATTGATCAAGCTTATCCAAGAAAGTTTTCATCAACATTTTTAAAATAAAGGAGGATTCAATTTTTTATAGACAATATTGTTTTGACTATTTCATTAACTCATGTGAAATACTCTTCAATGGTTTCATAATCAACTATCATCAAATCTTCACATTTAATTCTCCGTAATTATATATTTTCTTATTTAATAATTAAAATACCTTTAAAACTTATTCCTTATTTTTCCTAAATATATTTTATAGTTTTAACCCCAACACCCTTAAAATTTGTGTATAATTTATTTCTCTAATAAATATGAATATAATTTATTTCATGACATATACTTCTTGGTATCACTTGTCAATAAGAAACATGGGTGCATCTTTCTCAATTGGTGGGAATCCCACAGTAGTAGCCTCCATAACTTCCTGCCCGAGTCAAATAAACTATTTCATTATCTTATTCTTCCCACCTATATAATTATTTCCATTAAAAGTTATAATATATCTTCCATTAACAAACATTAAATTTTTCCTCAATGAAAAAATATAGATATTTTATTGGGATCATGGGATGCTTTGATACTGGTTAATGTTCCCATAAATGGGTTATACCACTAAGAAGGGGGATAATGAATTAGTAGTGATTATTTTAAATCTTTTCTTCTATAAATTATCCTATATAATATGTTAGATTTTATTAAAATAAAAATAAAATATCAACATTACCTAAATGAAACAGATATAAAAACAATATGTGGAACATAATAATTTTTCAAGGCTTTCCCACATGGAGTTTTACTATGTCCTTACTATGATTCGGATGATTCCAAGTCAAATATTTTGTACTTCATATTAATAATGTTTAAAATTTGGTTTATAAGGTATCACCATCAAACCAATAATTTTTCCTTTTATATATACTATCCCACTAGATTAGACACACTCCCACCATTTTTCAATGCATTTCAGAACTACGTGAGTAAGATCACTTCTGATCCAATGTTTATTTTGTAATAGATAAATATCTTTCTCTTGATTCATCAATATAAATAGAATTATAATGTGTTTAAATATTCAAGATATTCAACTTCTAATAATTAATATTTATTTTAGAATATTCATCATTTCCCACATCCTCTATGACATCAATGTTTTATATTCCAATTAGAAGTCATTGAATTCTTAATCTCTATAATTATACCTTCTTCTATATACACTATTGAATTATGTCTCTATTCATCAATCATATTAATTTTTTGTTTTATCATGCCTCCCATTCAATAAATCATTCATTCCTAGATATTTATGAATTCATATATTCATTAAACCAAGAACCAATACCTTTCTAGATTATTCCCTCAAAAAATTATTATTCAATTCATAATGCACTTCTCATTATAACTATTCACATGGGAATATTACTCATGATCCTCGAGTAAAATTATAAAATTATCATATTAACATTTAAACTAGTTAATTAAAACTCCCAAGAATTTCTCTCGTTGTATTCACTAAAAATGAAATTAAAACCCTTTAAAAATATCAAGCTACAATATTTTCATTTAATTTTTATTCAAACTTCCAAAAATATATGGTGGAATAACTAATAACTATTTAATGAGAATAGATAAATTTTAATATTCAATACTAGCTTTGATTTATCATATTTATAGTCTTTATGAATTTGGAATTTTCATATATTATCATACCGTACATATTATATATCATTCTTAATTCATAAAAAATGTTACACATGCTTAAATACTTATTGTAAATAATATTTAGACCATGATGAAACAAGTATGGTTTTGAATTTATTAATTATTTTTTATAACTACATTTAATATATTATTTAGCCCAACAAATATCTTACTCATAATATAGAAACAATAATGCACCAGAAAATATTTTCTCTTTATTAATTTTATGCATGATCTCCCAAATATCTTTCACATGAAATGAAATATCTTATTAATTTACATAAGATATTTTATTTTCTAATATCACTGTGTTCGTAAAAAATTATCAGATACATAAAAAATATCAAAAAATTCTTTTAATAAAAAAATTATCATTATGAAACTCAATGAATTTATTATGCATATTGTTAAAAGGATCTTACGTATCATTATAGCATACAACACATTATCAATTATTCTCTTCATATGAATATTCAAATATGTTACCTATAATAATAATTAACTAAACAAATAGATAATCTCAATACTTATCCAATTATCTGTGAATCGTAAAGAATATTAAAAATATGAACTCCCAACACATTGTCCATTTTCATCCTCACTCATAGAATTCTAGAACTTTTTCAAGCCATCTCCAAACATCTTCAATACTTATCAAGGAATATTTAGTTTGATTATAAATAATTAAACAATTCAAAAATATTCTAAATATCTTCAAATGATTCTAATTCATTGTTTAAAATGAATACAATATACCTTCAATAATTTCAAGTATTCTTTAGCTTCCATTATTATGCCCTATTTAACCCTTAACCTAGGAGGCTTCAAGTATGTAAGGGATATTATCAATATTATAATTTTCCAATCACTTAGAAATATTATAAGTTAATCTAGTCACTACCCATTTATATGTTACATCCTTGTTAGTTTAGGCAATTAGGATGCTTGAATTGACACCAACTTCTAGTCTTATGTATAGTATGAATTTATTCTAGAGAGTTTTATCAAGTATGTTATTCCTTTATCAATTGTATTTCTGACATGAAATATGTTTAATTAATCGCATTATATAAAATTAGTTATGTTTTTACCAATTATTTAGGTGGTATGTTTTGTATCTTTTCATGTTTTTTCTACCACTAATTTATTTGAACATGAAATTTTACTACTATTGCTACAATTAGTAATACTGATTATAGATATGTATAACATGCTAAATATATCCCTTGAGTATGAAATACTTTTTAAATAATAGTTTAAACATGTGGAGAGGGTCTCAAACCCCTAACCATGTATGTCATGTTCATTATTATTGAATTGGTTGAGGTTATGGAGAGGGTTGTAAATCCATGTACACATATACCTGTTCATTGTATCATGGTACGTACAGTTATTCCCAAAAACATTATTTTGATGAAAAATATTACACATAGATATTTTAATATATGATTACCTATAAATAGGTCAATTTTTTTGATATAATTCTCCACATGTAATAGTGAACATAAATGAAATCATTATATATTCACATAAAATGTTGTTATTTACGTATGTCCAATAATACATATTTTTTAAATTATAGAGGATTAATAGGATTAAAAGTATTGAGAAATATATATATATATAAATCAAAGTAGACTTTTATTATTAATTAAATTAAATTTTTTTACCTAATATGACTAATAAGATCATTTCATGTTTACAAAGGTATTTTTCTAAAAAAAATAATTTTTATGTGATATAAAATTATACTTCATGAAATTTATGATTAATAGTGATAAAGTATATTTATATTAATAACTAATTTATAATAATAAGTAAATTATAGGAAATATGAATGAAAATGGTTAATAATATAAAAAACTATTTCCTTATAAAATTCTTTTTGATGTATTTTATTTTTTAATTCAAAATTTGAATTTTATATTTTATAATTTTGATTTTAAAATATTAAAATAACAGATCATTCATCAAAAAAATATTATCTTAATAAAAAAATATTTTATTCTTTAAAAAAATTGTTTTTTACTCAAAATATTTATATTTATGAAAATAGTAATTTTTTAGATTTTATAATTATGTAAGCATATCCTTTAACAAAGAAAACAATAATGTAATAAAATATGTATTTTATGTTTAAAATTATGAATGATAATATATTATTTAATCTTATAAATCTCATTTCCAACATTTTTAGATCAAAATTTAAAAGATTGTTTAATCCAAAAAAGTTTTTTGTCTTCTTGTTGAATCAATTATATTAAAGGAGGGATTCTATTTTGATTTTCCATTAAATTATAAAACCATTTATTTTATTTATAATAAATCATATATTTCATGGGAATGGTTAATTTTAATAACTATGTCTGTCATATAAACTTTAATCACAAAACATAATTTTTTCTTAAAACATTTTTGCACCCTTTATATGCGCAAATAATAAAATTTATTTTTAAAACCCATTGAAATTTTATGTGATAAAATTATATGAAAAACTAAAAAACAGAATGTTAAAATTATTTTAACAGGTTTTTGTTAATTTTTTCATTCATATAAATTATAATGTTTCGAATTTCCTTTCCAAATAAATTTAATGTGAGATAAAAGTTAATAATTTCAATGAAAAATGATTAAATCACTCGAAGTTACTTCCAAAATGAGTGTCTAAAGTGATTTTATACACACACCCAATTTATCCACCACATTAGGGTATTTTGAAGTCATTAACCTTGCAATAGTAACATTACATTGTTGAAAATATTAAGGGCTCTTTCAAAATTTCTCGTGTTTTCAATTGTAAAAAAGTAACAATTCCTCCACTTCAAGACTCAAATTCTAGATGATTTTCTCATTAAAAATACACTAAATTTCTTTTAATAGAACCGTTTAATACATTAAAAATCCCATTATCACTATCATTTAACATTAGACCTTCGTTTCAAAGGACAATTCGTAGGGAAAATTCAATTCCCAGATGTGAACATCTACCGCTTTTAAGTGTTTTATTCTTAACTTTTATTATAATAACCTTATCAAACCCCATTAATAAACCATAATAATTATAATAAGTATAATTAAATGTAATTATATTTATTAAACAATAATTATCTATTATATTCTATCCACAAATAAAAACAAAAACGTATCGTGTGTTTTTGCAGAAAACCACCTCCACGGCATGATGTGGTTTGATTTTCATCATCTTCCCTAAAATATAGTATAAAGGATGTATATAATAAATAATTAGGTTTTATTTGTCACAAATAAAATTTATTTAAGGTTTATTTTGTTCATATAATATCAGTTCATCCATTCATTGTGTAATGGGATAGTTAATCATGTGTGACATTCCATTACCTGCTCACTAGAATTCCAAATCCCTAGTTTTTATCATCCTTAATTTGGGTACATTTTTGGTAATTGATCTAGTTTTTATAAAATCATAATTTTCAACATAGAGGACTGTACTTTAGGGAGGAATTTCCTAGTAAATTCCCATTGGGGTATTGTTTAGAGGGATGAAGTTTAGATTCTAGGAGATTTATTCATGGGGATACTAATTCTTTTAAAAAGAACTGTGTTGTGATATCAGAGGGTATGGAATAGAGTCCCACAAGGAGTTTTGGTCATTTCTGGAAAAATTTCTACTCTTACAGTATTTTTTATCTTATTTCACGTTGGAGAATCCTCATAAAAATAGGATATGCAACCATCTAACTTGAAAAAAAATATTGTAAAGGCTATGGTAGGGCCCCTTAACATTATACCATAGAATATGATTCTTCCAATAACTTTGTTTCATGGTCCTATAGAATATATAGTGTTATAATTTATATTTTAGGTATAAATACATAGACACACCTCTGAAAAAGTCCCTTCCTAAAACCTTCTTCGTCAAACTTTAAGCACCACAGAGTTCTCTTTAAAGGCCTTTGAATCCCTTCTTGATTGGATTAAAGCCCAGGCTTCAAGAGAACATTTCATAGTTTTTCACATAGTTCATGAGGTATTTTTCTTTATAAAAAGGTTATATTTCATTAATAACCTAATTTTATTTTTCAATTTCTTGGTTTATGCTAGGGAATTTTTTTATTTTACATCTATATTGATTTTTTTAGAGCTATTTTCTAAAATGAATTTTCATTAAGAATGGTTTTGGAAACACTATGTGGTGATAAAATTACTTACAGGATGTTTTTATTAAAAATGGGGGTTTAAGAATGGAAAATAAGATTACTCACTTTAAAAAATTATTAACAAATTGTGATTAAAGATTAAAAATTTGTTTTTATAAGGAATGGAACATTTGGGATCTTGGGTGTGTTGGAAAATAGACATGTCACTTTATTTTGTGTAATTCCACTACAGGTTTTGTGATATTGATATACTATTATGGGAATCAATATTGGTTAGATTCACATTATGTATGGTTTAGGGAAATTTTTTATATTTATTATGTATTCCAATTAGTTAGATCTAAAATGGTATTCTATATCATTTATGCTTGGTTTTAGACATCATGGTTTATTTCAAGGATGTATTACTCACTTATTTATATTAGGATGTATCCATGGATTGTTTTAATTATTCCCACCTAGATTCTAATATACTCATTTAATATTCCTTGATTTGTGAGTTAGAAATTATTTTCAGTAAAATTAAAGTAATTTATTAAAAAATAAACTATCTTTATAAAATGATTGATAAACTAGTATTATTTTAAAGAAAGAGAAAACATTTTCATTGTATTATAGTTTTTATAGATTAAGTAGAGAAATATTAATGAGATTTATGATAATACCCTATATTTTTCATTTAGTATTTGTGGATTTAGTTTTCTAGGACATAGGTAAATGGAAGGGTTTCTTTTAGTTATCAAACATCTTCTGGATATCATCTCCTTTGTAGTGGGTAGCATTGTTATGATGGATTGTCACATTGAACTTCATCTTATGGTTTTCCATAGTTTACATTCTAGTTTAGCCCCTTGTGAAGAATAGTTTTTTTCTCAATGATATATACTCTTTCTTATGATATGTACTATATTGTTTTTCTTTAAACTAGTTATACAAAAGGATTTTTTTGTTGTTTTTATGATGCTCGGATTATGGTGGGCCTTATTGAGTGAATTGTCACACCCGAGTTTTTTTCATCCTTTTTTCCCATAAAAATTCAGATCTTGTTTTTTCCCATGAATTTTGTGGGTGATTAGATTAAATTTAGAGATTTTTTTTGTTTATCAATGGCCTTGTGGTTTTTAATTAGTTTCCACTAGGATTTTTTGGTGAAAATGTAGGTTATTTGGATTGACAATATGAGGCACACGGTCAACACATGTTTTATAAAACCATGAACTTTTCACCAAGAAACCATGTGACCTATCGGTATTTTTGGGTTGTGGGAAACCCCTTGGTTTCCACAATGGTTTGAAACCCCTCTGATACAACCATATACCATGTCTATGTCATTAAAAATGTGAAAATAATGGATTTTTCTTCTCAGTGTTTAGGTTTAAATCCCCCCTTTTAAACCCCATTTAAGCTTCTCAGCCTTAGGATCCTCCATAACATTCAATAAGCTCCCTTAGGATCCTTAATTTTAGGGTATTTGGTCTAGACTCATCAAATAAACATAAAGTAAGGGAGATTATTCCATTATTTCTCTTCTTTTCTAGGGTTTCTCTTCCTCCTTTGGGTTTTTGTTCTCCAGGTGGTTGAGTAGTATCATTAGGGTTGAATATTATTAATTAGGGTTTAATATTGATATTAATATTTCAATATTACCTTTCTATGTTATTTTGGTGGTTCAAATTCAGTTTCACACCAATTTCTAGATGCGTCCAAGCATGAGGTCAGTGGTTCTATAACCTAACATTGTTGATGATTTTAATATGATTCTTTATGTATTTAAATGTGTTCTATATTTCAATTGTGTAGTGCGAAATATATTTTGGAAGCGTTTTGGTAAGTGTTCATGATGAATATGGATGTTCAAAAGAGAAATGTTATGTTTTTTTGTTTTATTATGATGTTTCTTAAAAATGGTTTTATGATTTGTGTGGAAAGATTTAAATTGGATTTTAAAGTGATTTAAATGGGAAAATAAGTTTTTTAAATTAAATGAGAATTGTTTCATATTTTCCCGTTATTATTCACCTTTTGTATGGATTATAAATTTTTTAATGAGGGGAAGCATGTTTTAAAAAGGAAATTTGTTTTATGCATTGATTTGAAAGGGGTTGGGCCCATGAAATTGGTAGATAAATTGTGTTCTATTATTTTATAAAAAAAATGGGGATTTTTGTATTGGGTACGTAGTTGTAAACATATTTGAAAGTGTTTTTGGTAATCATATAATGGAAGTTGTTTTATTTTTGGAAAATAGGGAATTCACATTGTATTTATAGTGGTTGGAATGTGTTTGTAGAAATGGTGTTATGTGTGACATGTGAACAAGAAATTGAGAAAAAAGGGAATCTCATATATCTAGTTGTCTATAGTAGAACTATTACCCGGGTGATATAGAAGTAGAAAGTCATGGTTTCTCCTAGTGCTCTAACACTACTTGATACGAAAGTGGAATGTCCCCGTTCCAGTTAGCTTGATTCACTATTAAGACACTAACTAAACTATGATTATTGATCAGTGCTAGAATATTTGGTACTTCTCCTATCTAGTGGCTCCAAAATAAGGACACCTACCATTGTAGTTACTATACCACGTTTCACTATGTTTTGATGGCATGTTGTCTCACTCGAGCTATATTACCCCTAGGCATTTACCACTAGTTCTTTCTTGTAACATGGGACTTATGTTATGTGGTTTCATCTATCATTATACAGTGGACCTTGAGTGTATTTAACTTTAATGGAATTTTATATCAGTAAAATTTTCCTTTTCAGTTTCTATATTTAAAGGTTTTGGTAAAAAAAAAATTCTAGGATGAATTTGTTTTCATTGAAAGTGTTCCCTTAAAAATGGGATTCCAATAAAATGTTTTCCAGAAAATGTTCCAAAGAATTTGTGATAAATAGTGAATATTAATTTTCTATTGATGTTAGGGAATGGAATATCTTTTTTTGGTGTCATCCTTTTGGTCTTTAGATCCCCCCTACATACACCTTTGGGTGTATGTAGACATTGTTATATATTAATGATGTAAAGGAAATATGTGCAATGGTGATGATGGTGGATCTGGTTTCTCGTGATCCACTTGTTGTAGGAGTTGTGATGGTGGATTGAGGATAATTCTCCTCTTATTTCATTGTGTTTTTTTGGGGTTATTGTTATTATTCCCGCATTCTTGTTGCCCCTTTTGTTTTTGTTATAATTTTGTATCTTTAAATATGAAAAATTGTTATGCCTCATTTGGTTATTAATATTTAATTGTGTCTTGACTATTATTTTTGGTTGTTTATGGTTTTGTAAATGGTTGAAATCACTCTCAGGTTATAGTTTTCACACCCTAGATCTAGTTGAAAGCCTTTGGTGAATGGACAACCCTTTGGGCTATTCCACGGACTGGTTTAGGTGTTGGGTTGGATGACACTCTGGCTGGGTTCATGTAAAAATGGTATCAGACCAGATTATGATCTTTTTTTGTCACATTATTTGGGGATGAGTCTAGTTTTGTGGGATGTAGGACAATAAGGTATTGAATTTCTAGTTGTGACTAGCTTGTCTGGCCAGCACATATTGTGACAATACTCAGGTTTCTACCAGAAGACATGTTACTTTTGATCTATTTGGTTCTTGTGGGTTGTCTTGTGTTTGGATAATGAAAATAGAGTTGGGATACTGTTCATAGTGAACTCATAGGGCCTAGAAATCCATGTGGAGTTGGGTAAAAGGTCACATAATACACTCTGTGATAAAGATGAGATTTTCATATGGCCTCCAACCATATCTACAAGTTACCCATCGACATTAGTTTTCCTCTTAAATTATTTTCCGACTACTTGGGATCATAAAATTGTTAAAAAAACCCTTGTTTTTTAATTTTGAAATATTAATTTTGAAATGAAAATGGTATGGTTTGGGAATATGGAAAATAAATTTTTAGAATCATTTTGAAGGATGCTTTAGAAAAGTGGATTTTTCAAAAATATTTTTGAATAAATGGGGATGATTTCATCGAAAATTGATTTTTTAAAATCAAAACTTGTGCTTATCAAAATTGATTGTTTGGAAAATATTAACCATTTTAACATGGGATTTTGAAATATGTTTTGAATGGAATTTTTTATAAAAATGGATTTTTATAAAAACATTTTTTACTTAATGGGTATGAGTTCATCAAAAATTGAATTTTCATCAAAAAATCTTCTGGTTATCAAAATTGAATATTTAGAAAATATGTACAATTTTAAGGTGGTATTAGGAAATCTATTGTGAATGTGATTTTTTTAGATGTCAAAATTGTTTCTAATCGGTTGAAATGTTATGAGTTGATCTGTTGAGTTTCAAAAAGTTTTTTATTTTTGGGTTAATGAGATTTTTAAATGTTTAATGGAATCTTGAAATTTTAATGTTTATTGAGAAGTTGAATGTGTGGGTTGAATTTTCTTTGAAAAGTGGAAATGTTTTTAAAAACCATTGGTATTTCCACGAGTGACCGTACACATGTATATGGGTGAAAATGTGAATGGTTGATGATCTAAGGTGATGGGTTCTGTGTTTGGCATAAGAATATGCATGTTTGGGGATCCATGGAATACCATTTGTGAGTATGAACCCCACATAGCATTTTTTCTTTATAAAGTGATTTTAAAAGAAGTTGTGGTGTTTTGATTACTAGTGGACCTATGGTGTGTCTCTTTATGATGGGGAATATTTATTGCGATGTGTTTTGATTCTAATAACTCTTCAAATCTAAATGGTGTTTCAAGTAAATCTATTGTTGATGTATTGGTTCTAAGATATTGGTTGGTGGATCCCCTTAAAAAATGTATTGGGAAGTCCTTGAGTTTTTTTCTTTGTGTATTTGATAGTTATTTGTAGTGAGTTATTGTATATGGATTGGATTGATTGGTGTCATGGTCTTTGAATGTCTACATTAAGTCCCCATGATATTTGATATATTTTCAAAGAGTGGATATGGATGGTTCACTTTTGGAAGACCCTCCATTTGATCAATGTATGGAATTTATTATTGAAGTTCAGAAAATAAAACCACCTCCCTTATTCAGTTTAGAGGATTATCTCAAAGAAGAAGAGTGTATGTATAAAATTGATTGACAATTTAGTTTCCTTGAGGTCCTGGAGTCATTAATGGTGATGTTTCACCTTTAAGCTTGATTTTATGTCCTATAAGTGGTGAATATAATTCTAGTGATGGAAATAGGCTTGAAGCTATTGATGTTGCCTAGGGTATTAAAAGGCCATTGGATCCTTCTTTGGATTCTCTAAGCATGGTATCATGCTGTTTCATGTGTATAATGTTAGATACTATGATTTTTTTGTGTCTCAATGCTCTAATGAACTATTATGCTTTTGGAGGACCAGGTCACTTGAAATGGTCCTGTCCGGGTGTTCTCATGAGGATTCATGAAGCTAGGTCAACCACTTCAAAGAAACACCCCTCCTAATTAGTAGGAGTAGTGATCTATTTAGGACTCGGTTTAATGTCCCGTACATTGTAATTCTTTGAATTTTTATTATGGTAATTTAAATTGGTGTTTTATGGTAATTTATTTTCTTCAAAATGAAAAAATGGATTTTTTTGGAATATTTTTAAAACTCAAATTTTAGTGGAAGCGTGTTTCTATTTTGTAAATTATGATTTTTTCAATTTAAATGTAAATGTGTTTAGTGGGAATATTTTTTTGGTTTCTAATTCAACGTAAAATTGGATGATGTGTGTGTATCTTTTAATTCTCTATCATGGTGAAATTTCCATATTTGAGAAAAGTGAGTCACATTGGGTGTTATGTTATTTTCATTGTCCTTAGAATGTTGTGTAGTCACTCATGAAACCATAGAAAGTATTATGGTTGGGGATTTCCAGCTTCTGCCTACAAGGATGAAACTACTTCAATAATTATGGATCTATCCATAATTCCCACAGTGAATATCACACACAGTCCGGAACCACATGGATGTGTGGAACCATGGTCCATAATTTGTATTCAGTAAGGGAAATTGAGATAGTATAAACTTCTTGGGAGGATGTTTATTTTTTGAATGGACTTATCATGTAGGAAGAGGCATATAAGACCCATGTTATTATTATATATCATGTGGTTTGGAAGATCTTCATTGGTTGTGAGGAGGCAGGGTAGTCTAATGTCACTAAAATTAAAATGGTTTAGCTTTTAGGATGGCAAAACCTATTGGATTTTCCATGTGCGGATGGCCTTTAGGAATTGTTATCGATTATAACCCAAATCATGGGTGGGTGTTTCCCTTATCAATTTTTCCCCTAGTTGAGGGGTTTGATGGATCATGGTTATTATAATCTATGGGAATTTCCAAAGTTTTCCCATATAGGGTTCCCATGTAGATTTGTTCTAGTTGTTCTAGTTAGTTTGTTCTCATGGTTGGGAGACCCACTGCGGGTCTCACTAAAAATTTCTTCTAGAGTAAACTGGATCTAGTTCATTTAAAATGGTGGGGATTCCATTCAGGCCTCCTCATATTAATATTTTGATTCAACCTATGGTGTGGCTTATATTTGAGATGTTCCATTTGAAAATATCTAAAGTGTTATTTTCTTGATATGTTGGACTATGTGGTGGTGAGAATTCCATTTCTGTTGATCGATCAACTAGAGGCATTATGGCTCTCTAGGGGAAGAGGCATATGGTGTATAATACATTCTGTACTCCCTAGTTAGAATCTTGTGAATCTATATTTCTATTCATGGTGTTCTTAGATTCTCCTCATTTTGGTGTCTGTTAAAATTTTCCTTTGATTTTTGGAGGGGTATCATTTTTTGTTCTTTGATCAAAATGTGGTATAATTTTATAGAGGAGGAAATTTTCATGGTGGGGAGAATTATCGCACTCGGGTTTTTGGTTTCTTCTTCACCTATGGTTCATGTTTGGATGTCAGTTTTTCCATAGAGTTTTGGGTGTGATGAGTTTTAATTTTGAGATGTTATTTTATTAATAATTGGTAAGGGGTTATTCAGTTTTTTATTTGAGGAGTTTTTTTGTGAAAAATGTATGTTTTCGGGTTGATATGATTAGGAGCATGGTCGACACATTGTTTATCAAAATGGGAACCCTTCTCCAGGAAACTGTATGGCCTATAGCCATTCTTCACCAATGGGAAACTGCACAGTTGACACGTGGTTTTTCAAATTGTGTGGGTAACTATGAAACATTCACCTCTAATATACAGGGTGTTTATGGTTTCTGTACATTTTGGAAAACTATATGGTAAAACTGTGTACCGTGTATAGGTTATTAAAATTTTGAAAATTATGGATGTGTCCTCTCAGGATTTGTCCACAAATCCCTCCTTTATCTCCCTATTTGAGATTCTTTTTCTTAGGATCCTCCCACTCTTCCTCTAGTCTCCCTTAAGCTCCCTCCTTTTGGTGGATTCGGTGAGGATTCATTAATGGAACATCATGTAAGTGAGTTTCTTCCCCGGTTTCTCCTCTTTTCTAGAGTTTTCCTTCCTCCTTTTTTGGGTTTTATTCTCTAGTGGGATAAGTAGTCTTTTTTTGGATTAAATATTGTTCTATAGGGTTCAATATTGATGTTTAGTTTTTCAACTTTCTTATCTATGTTCTTATGGTAAGTCATTTGCAGTTTCACCCCAATTTCTGGATGCTTCCATGATTAAGGTAAGTTGTTCAATTCCCTAACATTGTTATATGATTTTAATATGATTGTTTGTGTATTTAAACATTTTCAATGGTTCAATTTTGTGGTGTGAAATATATTTTGGATTTGGTTTGGAATTCATTCATGGTGAAAGTAGATTTTATAAAGGGAAAGATTATGTTTTTATATGTTTAATTATGATGTTTCTTAAAAAGAGTTTTATGATTTTTGTGAAAAGTGATAAATGGTATTTCAAAGGGATTTAAATGTGAGAATAATATTTCTAGACGAAATGAAAATTGTTGAATATTTTTTCCCGTATTGCGAACCTTTATTTTGGATTGGAAATTTCATAAATTATTGGAATCGAGTTTAAAAACATGCACTCGGATTATGTGTGGACATGAAAGGGGAATGGCCCATATAATTGGTTGATCAATTGGGTGAAATTATTATGATTTTTCAAATTTCGGTTTATGAATTGTTAATGTGTTGTTAAATGTATTTGAAATTGGTTTTTATATTTTTTATTTGGAAGGTGGATTAATTTATGTAAAATAGTGAATTATCAGTGTATTTATAGTTCTTGGAATGTGTATGCATAAATGGTGTTATGTGTGACATGTGGACATAAAATTGAGCACAATAGAAATCTTGGGTATCTAGGTGGGAAGACTAGTACTAGTATTCTTGTGATACAGAAGTGGAAAATCCAAGTTTCCCTAAATGAAATAACACTACTTGATACAGAAGTGGAAAGTCCTGGTTTCACATAGTTAGATTGAAAATTACAACACTAACTATATTATGATAATTGATCACCACTAAAATTTTGGATTCTTCTCCTCTATAGTGGTTTGTGCACAATGATACTTATAGTTGTGGTTTCTATATAACATTTCACCTAGGTGTGAGGTCCAAGTGTCTCACTCAAACTAGATTACCCCTATGGAATTTCCCATAATGCCCTCTTATGAAATGAGACTTTTGTGATGTGGTTGAATCTCTAAGTATAAGTTGGAACTTGAGTGTATATCACTTTAAAGTAAGTTTATCTTGATAAAAGTTTCCTTTTGAGATACTAAATTTAAAATTGTTTTTTGAAAAAAATTTCCTTGAAGAAATTATTTTCATTGAATGTGTTCCCTTAAAAAATGATTTTCCTTTAAAAAAAGTCTTGAAAATATTCAAATGGATTTGGAATAAATAGTGCATAGGAATTTTTAATTTGATGTTATTTCATGGAATCTCCACTTTGGGTGAAATAATATTGGGATTTAGATATCCCCTATATACACCTTTGGGTGTATGTAGACTTTTTTATGTATAACCACTGTATATAAAAGATATGTTGTAGTGATGAATGTCGATCTGATTGTTAGGGTACCAATTATTGCATGTGTTTTTGTGGTGTCTTGAGGATGATTCTTCTCTTATTGAATGGAAGTTTTTGGGTCTGTATCATAGTTCCCTCTTTATTGTATCCCATTTAAGATTTGTTATAAATTTTTAACTTTAAATTAGAAAACATTATATGCCTTTTTTTGTTATGATTTTTTAGTTTTGTATTTATTATAATTTTTGGTTTTTTATGGTTTTTTAAATGCGTGAAATCATTCCCATGATGTAATTTTGACAACCAAAAACTAGTTGGTAGACCTTGGGTATTGAGAACACCCTTTGGAACAATCCATGAACCAGATCTGATATCGGGTTGGATGGTACTCTGGATTGGTTCATGACATAACCTATCGAGTAATACCATGTGAGTTCTTTATAAAATGGTTTCAGTGGAATACCAACCATGATTTTTGGGGACACAAATATGGTTTTGTTAATGGTCTTTTCTATAGATGATTAAGGAACATTATAGTCTAGATTATATGTGTGGGGGGATTCTGGGCCCATTCACATCTGGGTCTGAACATGAGCTACCACAGATAGTCTTGGAATTTTTTCAATATTGAGACTTGGTGCTTGATTATATTTGAAAAAAAATTCATGGGGTCCATTTAAATGGACATGCTATTTATTCAACTATTGATTTTTTGTGGAATCCATGATTACATTAAATTATTCTATTTAGAAATAAATTATATGGATTCTCGAATTGGTATTATGATTTGTTATTTTCTCATAAGATGATTTGTTATTTTATTGTCTTTATTAGAAAATTCCTCTAAGGGGATCTCTTCCAAATCCAAGAGAGTAATCTCTGAGACAAGTATCATTGTAAAATACTCTGATTGACCTCTCTTTGATGGAAGCCATAATATACAACATTTAGACTATGGTTTAGGTGGGTATCGGGTACATAGGATGAGTGATGGATCCTAGATTGGATTTCATTTAGGAAAATCCACACATCTTCTATGGTGACCAGGAAACCTCTGAATATGAGGAGTTTCTAGATCATATTAGAAGTATCATTCATTTTTTAAAAACTCTTACAGACTATAAGGTATAGTTTTTAATTTTTTTTTGTCCTACCAGAATATATATAATTCCCTAAGTTTCACATGACATGGGTTTAACATCCTTGGTGCATGGATACATGGTGTCACAACATAACCATTGGGTGTCAAGACATAACATTTTCTCCATTATCCAACATCGAGGCATTGAGGGGTTTGGCCATGGAATATAATCCCCTTGATTCTATATCCATATAATATAACCTTTTATAGCCATGGGAGAGATATGTACCAAGCTAATCCCAAGGGAAGAGAAATCATGATTTAATAACAACCTAAATTGGTAAATAATTTTATGAAGGGATTGCAGCCTTGGTCCTAACAAGTGATATCAGAGCCAGCTAAATCCTCAATTCCCTTGTGGAAGTGCTAAGGAAGAGACTTTGGGACCCATATGAATGCAATACATTCCCTATATTCGTCATAAAATTGGTTTAACAGACCTCATTATTTAGATTAAGTTTATATGGTTTGATCATAGGGTATCACAGAATAACACTTTCATCCTTTTCCAATATAGGGGCTTGGAGGGGTTTGGGAATGAAGTATAAGTCCCATGAGTCCTACTCCAAATCACAAGGTCCTATATATCCATGTGTGAGATATCTAACAAGATAATACATAGGGATGTAAAACCATGAAGGTATAATAGCCTAAGGAAAACAATATTTTGATAGAGGTACTGCTGCCTTGGTCCAATCTTTCTTGAGTGATTGGTAAGGAGATGGTGGGACTATATTTTTCAATCTATGGATGATGAGGATCTTACAAGGGAATCCTTAAAGGAAATATACGATCAATAATTTTATTCTATAATGTTTTATGTGGTGAATAACAATGAATTTTTATCATTATATAAAGGGTAGTCTAGGGTTTTGTAGTAATCCTCTTATTTTTTTTGGGTTAGTACACCTAGAACCCAAGCATGTTACAAATGATTAACTAAAGACATCAAAGTTTGAGATGGATCGCAGGGAAAATATTTGGTTGATGTTGATAATTTTATTCTATTTAATGTGTGTGTATTTGGTCAACCAAGTAGTTATGGATATGGAAGACATAACATGGAACATGAGTTTTGGTGGAGCTTCAGTTGTTGTGGTTGTTAGCTAGGGTGTGTCTTCATTCCGGAAAAGGAAACATAAGGGTGACCAATTTTCTTCAAGACCAATTTAAAGAGTTTCTTTAGGATGATACAGGTTGTTTGATCTCATTGGGGATATCCAATCAATACCAATCTCAATTATATGGAGTCTCCCAATACTTTTCATTAATGTGGAAAATTTAATCATATCAAGAGCTTCTATGGATGATTTCCAATGGTACTAAGTATGTCTCCACTCTCACAAATGGTGAAAAGGTTAATTATATTAAATCTAGGGGTGGTGTGTCATATCATCATTCCATGGGGATTTTCTAGCTATATAGAAATATTAGGGAAGAACATAGGCCAAATGTCATTACACAGTGGAGTATGCACTATAGGACTCTGAGGAATGGTTGTCTATCATTTGAGGTTCAATGTTTCTTTTCTCCTTTGTGGTAATATATTTATTTGATATAGGTGATACTAATTATTTTATTTCATCAATGCTAGTTGATGTTTTGGTCCCGTATTTGGATGATATTCTATTATATTTTTATCTTTCCACACCTTTAGGAAAGAGGTTTGAAAAAGGTTACCGGTGTCCCTCAAGTTGTTGATGATTACTGAATTTGAATTATTATGGGATTCTATTGTTCGTGATCTTGATATCTTCAACAAGTTTATTGGCTTGAGTTGGATGATTAATTTTAAGCCACATATTTACTATAATCATTCTTGAGTTCAGTTCTTGTCCCGTAAGTTGTTTCTGAAAGGGAACCATGTTCTGCATCCTATTATTATATGGGCTTATATGATTTGATGGATTATAAGTTGAAATTAAGAATAAAATTTCATCTTCTGATGAATGGGTGGGAAAAAATGGCTATTTGGGTTCTTCATAATATGCTCTGGGCATGTGTTCTTGATTATGGTAGTCTTTAGGAACATAATATTACTCCAGTTGAGTATTTATATAACTACAGTTATCAAGATTTGATTAATATGGCTCCCTTTGAATAATTTTATAGGTGAACATGTAGATATTCATCATGATGGGATGAGTTGGGAGAGGAGTCCTTTGTTGGATAGATCCTTTTTTATGAGACAATAGAAAAGGAGTAGTTGATCTAAAAGATGTTGTTTGAGGAACATAATGGTCAGCAATATTATATGGAACATAAACATCGGCCTCTAGAGTTTTAGGTTACGGATTTGGTTTTTATATGAGAATCACCTCACATAGGACATTATTGATTGGGTATGTGGTGAAATTTGGCACTATGTTTGTTTTGGACCCTTTGATATCATTGAACAAATTGAATAGGTGGATCATCGGTTGGGATTTCATTCTAATTTTACAATGGTTAATGACATATTTCATGTTTCCCTATTGAGGAGGTGTAAAATAGATCATTTATATATGATTTAATTTGAAATTTTGATCTTGATATCATCAAAAATATTTTTGAGAAATTCTATTTGATTATGGTTTGTTTGGATAAGGTGCAACATGTTAAAATATTTTCCTTGATCTGTGTACTGTGGATGTGTAGATTGGATATCCACAAGATGTGAGAGTGGGAATTTTGGATGAGGCATCAGTGGCCTTCTATTTTTTCCAATCTAGTATCATGAGCTCTTTCTGTTGACATAAATCTTTTATTGTGGGGAGATTGTGACATATCATAGGTGTTCAAAATCATTAGTATTGTTCATCATTCATTTGAGATCTTTTGTATTGATTTATAGACTTTTGAAAATTTTATGGTTTCTACATAGGGAACTACCCCATAGAGAGATTTTTTTGTGGTATATTACATGATCATTATTGTCTAGACGATATGGATATAGCGTAGACTCAAGGAGTTGTGTTTTTGGGGATACTTCATTTTTTATCATAACTATAACATGGAGGTAGTGGTTGTGGGGTTCTGTCCCCAGGGAGTTATGGTCAGATCTTCCAAAATTAGAACCAATACGATGTGGTGTATATAGATACATTATGGTTCCTGCCTCTAAAAATATAATTTGATGTCATGGAACCCACATGGTATTTTGATCAAAAAGTGTGTGGAATATCCCTTTAGATCACACTGTAGAAAGGGATGATTCAAAAAACATTGTTATGTGGTCCTAGGGATAGCATTGTGGTGTTACATTTTATATTTTAGTTATAAATACCCAGAAACCCCTCTGAAACAAACCTTCATCCAACATTCTTCCTCTAACAATAGGTACTCATGTAAAATCTCTGAATTACATTGAATCCCTTATTTATTGGATTCAACCTCAATTATCCGGGGATAATTCCTTGGAGTTTTCACTACGTTTATTAGGTATGTTTCTATATAGAAAGGTTCAAAATATTAAATGATATTATTTTCTTGTTCAATTCCCTGGTTTATTCTATGAAAATGTTTTACTTGATATCCATGTTGATTTTTATTACAAGATATTTTTTTAAATGGGATTTCTTTAAGAAAATTTATAGACACACTATGTGTGGATGAAATGTGTTATCAGTGGTTTTGGTTATAAATGGGTTTTAAAGCATATAAGTAGAGAAGAATCACTGTGATAAATAATTTTTAAATTGGAAAATTGATTTTTAAGTGGTTTTTTTCAAGCATGGATCATTGGTTACCTTGGGTGCATCAAGAAATAGACATCTCACTTTAGTTAATGTAATTCCACAAGAGATTTTTGGATATTGAGAGATCATTATGTTAGTCAATATTGGTTGGAACCACATTATGGCTGGTTAGGACTATTATTATGTCTAGTATGTATTCTCATATGTTAGATCCTGAATGCTATGATTTTTAATTTATTATTGGTTTTACACATGATGGTTTATTTTATAGTTGGATTTCTCACCTATTAATCTTATGGTGTATCCATGGATGGTTTTACTTATGCTCACCTGATTTATTATATACACATACCATATTCCTTATTGATGTGAATGGATTTTCATGAAATCTAATGGATATTATGAAAAAAAAATTATCTTTTTTAAATAATAAGAAAACATTTTTTATAAATATAGAGATAACATTTTCATGTTATTAGAGTTTTTGTATATTCTAGGGTAAAACCCTATTGGGATTTGTGATCACATGGTAATTTATACATTGAGTGTTTGTAAATGTATTTTTTCAATACATTAGTAAAGTTAATGGATACTTGTTTTTCATCAAAAACTATTGGTTGTCAACTAACTCATTGTGGGACAGATTGGTGTTTATAGATGTCCATGTGGATTTTTTGTTTATGGATTGTCTCATTGTATATACTAGTTTGTCCCATTAGGCTTGATGTTGCATGTATCATGGATATTTAGTCTTTGTTACCAAATTTGGTCTATTGGTTTGCCTCATTATGGTAATATATGTGAAATGTTTGGTTTTTTTATGATTATCACCTTGTGGAGAACCTTCTTGGGTGATTGGTCTAGTTCTCCTATGTTGTTCTATTACGTCATTTGTAAGAGTAGACTACTACCTCCAAAAATAATTAATTCTGATTTTCATAAGCACCCATCTTGGATGGTTATAAGAATGTATTCAATAAATATATATTATTTTTATAAAAAATTTAATTTTTTTATATTTCTTGTTTTCATTATCTCAATAAATCCCCATAGTAATTAAATGATTATAACATGTTACCATATGGGTTGACTTAACTGACTATGTAAACAATGTTACAACAGTTATGTCATAAATAACTATGGGATGTTATATAATGGATATATCATATTATAATGATATATATAATATTTTTTATTGATTCAAGATTGTTTTTTAATATTTAAACTATTTATTAGTATATAATATTTTGATTATTAAAAAATATAAAGCATGTTCATCGTGATTTTCACAAGTAATATTCTTGTATTTCACCAAATGAAAATGATATATAAGTATGAATTTAATTAAATTTATTATTTTATATTTAATTGTTTGGTAATGAGTAACATAAAACCAATTAGTGAGAATCATTCTATTCTTGATGAAGTTTTTATAAAACAATCAAATGAAAGTTATAACACCTAATAATAAAATTAAACTATAATCGGTTAACATATTTGTAATATATGGTGATAAAGTGATTTTAAAAATGGTAGTCTTATTAAGGTTCTAAGATATGTGATTAGGATAGTCATGTTCATTATAAAGGACATTAGAGCATGTTCAAGTGGAAATATAATGTAATTCTTTTTCATCTAAATTAATCTATCTGAAACATGATTGTTATTAGGAAACTATTTTCATTTTTATGGTGTATATACTACCTATTTTTATATCATATTATGAATAATCTTTTGAAAATGTTAATTAATTTTAAATTAATATCCCGCATTCTCAAGTTCTCTGAACTCAAAAGTTTCTAAAGTCGTTACGGTTTTCATGGTCTCAATTTTGATTCCTTGAAAAATAATACATTTTTTGAATCATATTTTCCTTGTATTATTTATTCAAATATTAATGATATATTTTAATTGTAATATTTTTATTTAGTTTTATTTACTAGTAAAATTGGATTTCTTTATTCAAGTGGCTATTTATTAATTATGTTCCACAGTAAAAAGTATTTTTTGTAACTTGGCTTTCATTCATTGAGTTATAATAATTCAATTGAAGTTAATTCATACAATTCATGTACATTATAGACATTACTTATATAATTTTATATTTTATAATTTTCTATGGAGATATAAATTATATCTACATAATTACATTGAAAAATATTCCCCAGTTATTGGGATATTTATAATGTAATTGGTATTGGTTACTCAAATATCTATCCTTGGGTTATCAAGTTTTATCATCAACATTGTTCTTCAATTTTTGGGTTCTCCCACCCAAATATTTTATTATATGTAATTTTATAATCATATGTTGGAACAATGTTTTTTAATATAAATAAGGTTTTATTACACTTTTTAAAATATGAGTTTTAGACAATGGTATTTTTCAAAATATTAATGAGGGTTTTTCTTTATTTTCTTTATGTTTTTTATTCTCATCCCCATTTATAAAAGATAAAAATTATGAATTTTCAAATCCCTATTATATATGATTTATTTTAATATTAATGGTTTTAAATGAAATTTTACTTCACCTATTGAGAAAGAATTTTGGATGTGGCATGTAATATCCTCTTCTATTTTAATGTAAATAATGATTTCTAAAATCTCTTTTATGTTTTGACTTTAATTTACCTTTTCAATATAAAAAGTATTTTCCTTAATTTGTTTTATGTTTCACTATTTATAATCTAATATGTACATATATTTTGGAAGAAAAAATCATGGTACCAAATAATCCAATTCATGATCCCTTCTTTAGTGTTATTATTCAAGCATTTTTATGAGGTGTTTTTTATCTTTGTTAACATATTTATAGGTTTCCATTATTACACTAGGAATATTTTATTTTAAAACCAACATGATTTATTATTTTGATGTCTTAAGATCATTTTTTTAATTTTGAAATAGGAATATTCTCATTGTTTTATAAAATGTAAATATCACATTTTATATAATTTAGATCTGAAAAAGTTCACTTGGAAAGGATGTTATTATATTAACATGGGGAAGATTATTTGTGTTTTGTATGCTTTTATTACAATAAATATAATTAATGTAAAATTGGCTATGTATTATCTAACAATCCTTCTTCTTCTATATGTTGGTTTACAATCATGTTGTCCATTTTATTGACTTGGGGAAACATATTATCATTTTTTGTACTTTTATTCCAATTCAACAGATTATTGGAAAGTAGAATATGTAATTTTTTACCATATACCATATTTATCTAGATGTTTAATGATAATATTATTTATTTTATTTAACTAGGGTGAAGTATTTAAATTATTGATGGTCATTGACTACTAAATCATGTTGATAATGTATTAACATTATGTACTTTTCATTATATGTAAATCCATGTTTTTATTCATCCAGAGGTTACTTAGGTAAGGGTATGAAGTGTCATATTGGCTCTTATGGTAAATGTATTGGGATTAAACAAGTTATGAGTGTGTGATAAAATTATATATCCCATTAATGCATTGGTATGATAAATGGGAGAAAAAAACTATTGTTTTGGCGTATACCTCTCCCCATATTAGTATAGTTTCTTCATAAAGGCATTGACATCATTTTTTATGTTCATAATTATACCTTCAATTAGATTGAGATTATTATTATTGATATAAATGTATTCATTAGTATTTATTAATATATTATACTCCCATTATTAGTTGACTATTCTATTATTCAGATTATTTTTTCCAACCATAATATTAAATTGTTTTTCACAGCTTCTCTTATATGTTCCCCTTACTGAGAATTTGAGATCACCAATTTGTTATATTTCATTCCACTCTATTATGAATAAAAGTTGTACATTTCATATTTTTTTAAATATAGTGTGAGTTAAATAATGTATGTGATATTTTTATGACTCAATGTGAATTAAGTAGTTTTGTGCATAAGGAAAAATGTCTATTTGATATAAAGAACATGGGCTTCACTAGTGAATGGTTTTTTATAATGCTCTAAATCTCTAAATATAAAATTATCCATGGTATATAATAGACATAATAATCTATAATATATTTTTAATTGTGTATATTTTTTTCTAAGACATTATGGTTGGTATCAAATAGAGTGTATAAGTTATGTGTATATGGAACTGAGTCCTAGAGTCTGGTTATGGGGCATCATTATAGATATAAATGGAATGGTTTAGGTTACTTTAAAGATTAAAAAGTTTCTTGAGGATAATTTCAGGTTTTATAGGTTAATTGTTATAATAATTGATAACTCTTTGGTATGGTATATGATTAAATCCAAAGGTAATAATTCACATTTTATTTGGAGACTAGGATGATATATATTTGGTGAAAATCGTAGGAATAAGTATAAGTGTAGTATGAAAACCTAAATTTTGGATTAGACTTGAGTATATGGTTTTAGTAGTAATTATATACTTTTCAAGATACTGTTATGTGGATGTGGCTATGAAATAGATTCATCAAGGGGTAATCTCCCCAACAATGTTTGATTAAGCATTGACGTGATCTTCACTCTAGTTCATGGTGGATGGTCCTAACAATGGACACCAAAATAGATACTCCTGGGGATATTATTTTGTTAATATAATTATATTTTTGAAACATTATAAAGGATTTTGGAATGATATTAACTAATTAGGTTAGAGGACCTAATAAAAATGACCATGTATAACCATGGTTCGAATAAAGAGAGAAATAGGTTTGTCTAAATGTTTCATTTCTTAAAAATAAATGAATAAAAAGGGAATACATATGCTAATAGATTTTTTCATATTATTATTATAGATACAATCATAACCATTTTGATTTTAGTTCTTGGTTGAAATGTGACCAGGAATATTAATATGAGAAATGAATGTATCTAGACACCACTATGTTTTATAACTAAAAAAGGACCGTACGTAAATGGTTATAAATTTTTTTATGCCTATTATTATATAAAAGGTGTGTTTATCCATCTTAACAATGCAAGTATGGTTTTTTATCATATTATAAATTAATTCTTTATACTATTAGATATTTTAATTAATTAATTAATGGGAATTTCTGACATTTTCATATATTCTAAATGTTATTGAGTATTATTTAAAACATCTCATGATAGTTCTTCACCAGTATTTCATTGATGGTTTGAAATCATATATTAAATTATATCAATAACCATGAAAAATTGTTTTATAGTGAGGATATATTTTTGTATATAACTATTGAGTAACACATGATTTTTGTATGAATTACTCATATTTTTAATATATATTGTACATTGACATAATAAAATGTGGTTTGATTTTGAAGAAGTAAGTTAGACAGTATTGGTATCCTTGGGATTGATAATTGATATATGACATTTTTTATTTAGTTCAGTACATTTTTTGAATTATGATATAAATTTAATATTGTGTGACCTTATGAACTAGTTTTTGATAGCATTTGAGTGTCAAATATAGAGATAACATTTGGATTAATATATAACTTCATTATGGTTTATTAATATGGAGATTTAAATAGTTTTAAGAAATATATTATAAGGATAGTATATGATTAGGGTATATAAATACTTGGGTATATGATTATAAGAATGGTTAATGTTTTTTTAAGAAAGGTAACTAACATGGTATAACTCAAAAATGTGAGGTAGATATAGTATTAGATGTTTTATCCAGAATGTTGGATATGTAAAGATTACCCTCTCCTTTTTTCATCCATAAGTGATAATTAAAATGTATATGTTGAAATTTATTTATGGGTGGTGAAATATAATACCCTGATATTATAATATATAATTAACTTTAAATAATTCAATATGTTTTGATAGCTTTCTCCACACATAACTCTAAACATAAAGAACACCATGATATATTTAGAAAATTTAAATATTTGTGTATGGCCATTAAAACCAAGAAATTGAATAAATGGGAATGAATAGAATTAATAACTTTATGAAAAATATTAATAAATAAAATACAATAATAATTTTAATATTAATTAAATTCAACTAGTTTACCAAAAATAACTAAAAAATATCATTTATTATTTAGAAAAGTATATTTCCAAAAATTTCGTTTTAATGTGAAATGTATTTTTTTCAATAAATATAGTATTAAATGTGATAAAATTTTAATATTTTAATAATTATTTAATATTATTAAATTAATTATATTAAATATTAATGATAAGGGTTAATATTATGAAAAAAATATTTTCATATAAAAAATAGTTTTTTATTATATTTCTTTATTTTACACAAAAAATTAATTTATGAATTTTATAATTTTAATTTTACATGATGAATTTATTTTTTGGGGTTATAATAACAATATTATCATAAGAAGAAATCTTTGATTTTTCCCAAAATGACTATCATAGTAAAAAATACATTCTTTGAAGAAATCATAATTTTATGACTTTGTCATTATGTTATAAAGTTGTAGAAGTTTAAAAACATTTTAATTAAAAAATTATGTATTTAAGATATAAAATTATCCTTGTTATTATATAATTTGAGTTTATAAATCCTATAGATGACATTTTTAGGACTAGATTAAAAGTTTTTCTTAATAAAAATTTGTTTTTGATATTTTCATTGATTCAAGTGTTTTCAAGGTAAGATTTAGTTTTTCTATCCATGAAATCATAGTAACAATATTTGTTTCATCGTAAAAAAATATAATTCAGGGTAATTTATTATTTTATTAACTATTTATTAAAAAAAACGTTTTCTTAAAAACATGCATTTTTGTAAAAACTACTTTTACACGTTATGTGTGAAAATCATAAAATTGAATTTTCAAACACATAGAAATTATATTTTCATAAATGATTTAAAATTATTTAAATAATAATTTTAAAATTATTTTAAGGTTTCAATTCTGATTTTTTATTTAATATAAGTTATAAAGTCAAAACATCATTACCCAGTTAAATGTAATGTGGGGTAAATCTTACCAACATAAATGAAAAGGCTTAAAAACACTCAAATATTTTTACCAAATGAGAGGTTGAGGTGAGTGTTGACCCACAATAAATATAAAATTCTATTTTTTTCATTTTGGAACCATTAACCCTAGAATTATAATATCATATTTTTGAAAATGTTAAAGGTTATCCTAAAAGTTCCATTATACTTACTTATATAAAGGTAAGACCTATCCACTTCAAGAATCGCATTCCCTTCAAATTTATAATTTAAAATAAAAAAAATTTCTTTTGTTATAACTTTATCACACTTCAAAAATTCCATGGTATCTTTTAATTATACTAAGGACTTGATTTAAAAGGATAACCCCATAATAAAATTCAAGTCCCTAATGTGGGTATCCACTTTTAATCAGTGTTTCCTTCTTAATTTTTACAATATTTACCTTCTATAACCTTATGAATATAATTAAGTAATTAAAATTAGTATACATAAATTTGATTATATTAATTACACAGTAATTATTCAATCCACTCAAAACACTAAGAAACAACAAAACAATAATATTGTGTACTTACATACTACAAACTCTAAGATGCAATGTCATTTGTTTTTTATCACCACTGATAAAGGAGCGTATCAAGGATGGATTTGATTTCAATGTCTCAGATTTTTCCATGTATTATTTTGAAATATTATATAGAATTATTACAAGACAAAGCGTGGATATGAAACGTTATTCTGAGGCCCGATGAGTCCATAATGGTGGTTTTAACTTTCTTTAAGTTAAGTGAGTTGGTGAGTGTGTGCGGTTGTGGTAGTTTCCAAATGGATTCCGAGATTAAAACCATAAGGGCATCATTTCATTTGGGATAATGACTTTACCTATGAATGGGCATAACCTTGACTAACACGGGTCGAGTTAAAACGATAATTTTCAGACATTTTTAGTAAAATAAAATAAAATAAAATAAAATAATTCAAAAAGGTTATTTTTTTCGAAACATTCAATGTAGCACAATGATGGGGTAGATATTTTGATAGTTAATTCCATGAAATAATGAAAAAGAAACACCAATGCGGAATCATTAATTCCACAGCACAATGGAATGTTGTAACAAATTTCATCCTTTTAATGGGTTAATCGAATGTTAGTCATTGGAAGAAAATTGAGAGGAACTCTATAGAATTTTTGGATCCTTGGAGAGAACTCTCGACAATGAATGATGATGATTTGATCGATCGACGCATCTCAGATTCGACGAATCGTCGACAATGAATGTGATACGGTGATTTTTCTTCAAATGAATCGAGGTAGAGTTTTTGTTGCTTTGTTTTTCTTCAACATTATTAGATTAAAATAAAAACATAGATCAACCCATGAAAATGTTGATCTAAGGATTGTGTGTTCCTGTAGGAGGATTATTATTTTCCGTTTCTTTGGGGTTTGATTCGGTAATATGATTTGTGTTAATTGTTGGATTACCGTTTGATTCTCCCTGTTTAATCCTTCAAATGTGAGTGAGTGAATATCGTGATGAAAAATGGTAGAGGTTATTTTCTCAAATTAGTTTGTTATATTTATTCCTCATTCCTTGCGTTTTTTTGTTCTTCATAGGGTGTTCAACAAAGGATCGGTGCTCCTCTGTTTCTCTAGGAAAAGATCCCAAATTTGAGATCTGACATCGCGATGACCTAGCTGAGGTGTGATGATGATGGCAGATGATGAATCAAAAAATATTGGGAGAGACCATGCTTCGAACTTTCTTCATGTGGGTGGATTGATTCACATTTTTAGGTCTTATTGGAGACTTCAAAACAATGGATATGACTTCATGATGTCGACACGACCATAACATTAAATTTTGTGGAAAACAGATCATCATAATGAAGATTGAAGCTTCATCGAGGAACAGCAGAGCAGGTTCACATTTTTGGAAATTTATAGACCACACACCTTGTATCTAGAAGAACACCCCATGTGGTTCTAGTGGAGACATCTTGGTTTTGCATGCTGCATGTGATGAGGAGCATGGCATGCCTCTGGGGGACATGACTTGTCGCCCCCACCCAGCGGCAGCTAGAGTTTTGGGCAATGGGAAGCACTAACACGGTGTGTGACTATTATTACACAGTGTGTGGGACTTTAAATGGACTCGGCATGTTTCTAAAAAGGTACTCAGACATGGTGTGGGTACACGGTCATGTTCTCTACCGCATGGCCAAACAAGGTCGGCTGAACGGGCTAAACGACGTATCGGTTACATGGGAGGACACACACAGGTTGAAATTGTGTACGGTCACATGGCTGCATACCCAACAGGAACCATGGTAACTCATACACAATGTGTGGTCCGACTACATTTCATGTACTTATCACCTTCAACATGGCATGTTATTCTAACTCAGGACGTTTTTATATGTGCAGTTCCCGGAGTCGAGAGACACGGTGTGTGACCATTCTACACGCTGTGTATATTCTGGAACATGGTTGGATCACCTTTTCCACCATTTCTTGTACATGTTTCATTTGGGTTAGTTCCCCTTTTTCTCATTCCCATGAATATTAGGTATCATTTCCATCCACATGAGTATGATCCCTTCAGTAGGACTTTCTGAGATAGAATCAGGTATCCCTCCGAGAGGCCCGAAGTGAGATCATCTATCCATTCTTTACCCTAGATAGAGTCATGTATCGATGTGACTACTCCTATTGGATGTTGATCCCCTACTTAGTAAGTGAATCAATATGGGTTGAAGTATCCTCCATGATTGTGGTAGTGATCCTGATCTCTGTATCATGATCTTTCCCCACTTAAAAGTGTGTTCTCCCGAAATAAGTGTCTCTATCTCTCATTGTTTTTCCATACAGACGATAATTCTCGGACGGATGACATCAGAGCTATTAGATTGGTGGAGTGAGTTCTCCTGAATGTGTTCTTTGGGGAATCTTGGAACTGAATCCCCAGTGGGGGTATGTGGTTGTGTGACTTGTCTCTAGACTATAGGTATGGTTTTTGAGCATATCTGGATATGTTCCTCTTATGTTATGTTCGGTTGACATATACGTTGTATAGCTGATTGTACCTTTACCTTGTGTATTGCTTTGGGTTTTTGGGGTCCCTTAATGGGTATTGTTTTACTTAAGCCTGCACGGGCTTTTCTCTCACATGTCATTTCTAGTGCAGATGAGTGGACTTTTGACAAAGTCCGGGGCAGACCTATAATAGACTGAACATTATGAGTTTCCTAAATGCCGAGGTGTTCTTATGGCTATGAGCAATAGTCCCACTATCTCTTTGTGCTTACAGGTTGGACTATATAGTTTGAAGACTCTTTTTTTTGGTGGTCATGTATTCCGGCCCAGTTTACATTCAGTACTTTACTTTCTGTTTCACTTTGTTGGTTGGGTTTAGTTGTATGCATGTATTTTGTTCCCTAGTGGGTTTTTCTATATTTCAGCGTTTGTGGCCTTGGATATGTGTGTGTGTGTACAGGTACATTGGTTATGCCTCCCATGTTAGTGATATTCCTACTCGGTGCTAGTCACCAGTAACAGGCCTATTGGAGGTAGGCTTGGGGAGTCACACTGTGAGACCCACTAGGACGAGTCTTTTCAGAGTGGTATTAGAGGAGGTTGGTTCTACCTTAGGACCAAGAGTCGGTGATATTGGTTTTGCGGAAATAGTGTTATGTGTTTTGAGCTCAGATTTTATGCCAGAGACTTCAGTGTTAGTGCGGGAAGCCGACGTCTCCACACACCAGGACTCAGATAACCTTCTTTTCGACTTGGTACATGAAAACACTAGTTGATGGAAAGTAATAGAATGGTACACACATAATATAGGAAGGGGTTTTTTTCATGTCCTTTGTGTTAGCAATCAATATATTCTCGTTAACCACTGTACATATTGTTTCTTTACAGGATGCCACCGCGATGAATACCTGCTAGGATTCCATAGTGCGATCATTAGGATGACCCCCTTAGTGGCGTGGCTTAGATATAGGGACCGGTTCTCTTGGAGTTACATTTAGGTGGTGCACCTACTATACCACCACCAACGGAGTATCTCATTGTACTTGTAGTACAGATAGATGAGGAGAGTAGGCTGAGCATGCTCCATGAGTTCCAGAGACAGAGACCCCTCAAGTTTGGAGGTGAGCCAGACACTTAGGTAGCTGAGGACTGGCTTGAGGTAGTGACCAGAGTTTTCCATCTAGTGAGGACCGCAACAGAATAAATGTTGATCTAAGGTGTTATCCTTCTTTAAAGTTCGGCGGGACGATATTGGACTCTGACCACACAGACTCACGATAAGGAGAATCTTTCAAGGAAAGTGTTTGAGTGACTCTTTAGGGAGGACTTCTCTCCGATTACGCGGAGAGTAGTTTTCATCCAGGAGATTCTTCAGCTCCAACAAGGTTGTTTGATGGTGGCTAACTATTCATCGAGGTTCACCAACCATTCCAGGTACTTGATGGATATGTACATGGATCGGTATTTCAGTGCTCAGACCTTCAAGAGTGGTTTAAAATTGTACATCTAAGATAGTGTCCTGCCTCTATGCATTTCAACTTATGCTGGAGTGCTTGAGAGGGCCCTAGTGATCGAGAACTTCTTGGTAGAGGAGAGACATCCGACTGTAGTCAGCAGCAGGAAGATATGTGCGAAGTCCTCAGATGTAGGGAGATGACATCAGGTACAAGTATTAAGACATGGGAAATGTCATAGGAGGACCTAGGTATAAGGCCCCAGCCTTAAACCATACTTAATATTGAATTAAATGGGTAATTCACATTGAGGATATTTTCAGGTTTAGAGTTTTAGAGAATTAGGACATAACTATTACATATCAAAAGATTACAAAGTAGTCTCTTCTACTAAATTTCCATAAAATAAAAACTCTTAAAAAGAAACATGTATAGTTCCATGTTTTAGGTAGCATTACTTTCCCTTGATCCCATCCTTGACCCTATTCCACGCTAAGTCCTGTGAAAAACATTTCAAAAACTTGGGATGAGCATAAGAAGCTCAGTAAGGGATACACAAAGAATAAAAACTGTTAGTTTTTCAAAACAACAAGTAAAACATGGATACTTTATCAATGTAATACTTTTCACCTTCATGAAGTAGTAAAAACTCTTCACTGAAAAAAAAAATATCATTACTTACCTTTTTGTAACCAAAGGATTACCATAAAACCCATATAAAGAACACATAACATATATAAAGGTAACTTGGGACATAAACATACTTAATTGGAATAACCATACGGTCGACTTACACACATATCACTTAATGGAATAGCCATACGGCCAATTTCCATACATACTTAATGGAATAGCCATACGGCCGACTTCCATACCCAATGCATTGGAGGTTATGACGTAACCACCCGTCCTGGTATTCACGGCACCACCCGTCATATGGTTTATAACGTAACCACCCGTTAAAATTTCCAAGTACCAATATAAAATCATAAAACATAAAACCAATATAAAGGAATGATAACATTTCCACATCACAATATATCACAATAGAATCCTTTATCAAAACCATTTTCAAAACCATTTAAAACATTTAATAAAGAGAATTTTGAATCAAAGTGTCCCATACCACCTTGAAGCTTTTAAAATGTTAAACCATTAATATCCATATAAATAAATCCTTAAAACCATTTTGAAAACATGGATATTAATAATAACAAATAATTAAAACATTTAAAGCGATATAGGGGTTTTACCAAAATTAGAGACACTTGAATACAATAATTGAGGAATAACATTTATTCAGAACTTTGTAATATCATGAGAATAAATGGATTCATGATATAATACTCAAAAGGACAGTATATACACCATATAAGAGCGAATTGGTGCGTAACAACAATGAACCCTCAATAGAAATGTCAAATGTGATGAAATCCCTTATAAAGAAGGTATCCTTAAATTAAGGACAAATCAATCTCAAAAATATGTGTGAAAAATATAAATACATCCAATATAAGTGGATATTAAGTGTAAAACAATAAAAGTTCATTCACACATATTCAATGGGTGACATATTCAATGACTACATGTTGAACCCAAAGAAATCGAAATTGGGTTAAAAAGTTCCCTTGACAGCCTAACGGCATCACATCAAAATGAGTTGATGAGAGATAAAAAGTGTATCTCATCACTTGGACATAAAATTTACATCAATAAGGATATATGAGATCATATCCCAACATAACAATATGTAAATTAAAAGACCCAACAAAAGAAGTCTTTTAAAAAAGAGGAGGGTGAAAGGTTCCCTTACCGACTTGGGTATCTTTCAAAACATACACCCCATGAAAGAAGGACAATAGATCATTGATGTAAATACTCATAAACAAAATTATATTAAACAAAGAGTATAATAATGGGAATTACATACACCACTCAATGTAATTTGTGGTAAATGTAGCATAAATCTCACGGGAATAAAAGTGAGATGAAAAAATCTCTTACGAAAACTCGGCAGCCTAATGGTGCCACATAAAACATCAGAATATGGATTGATGAGATCAAATAGGGTATATCATCACATTACAATAAAATTTACAGCAAGATGAATATAAAAGAACATCCCCCAACATTAAAAAGAGGAGCTTAAAAGAAGTGACATAAAGGAGAGTACTTAAAAAGAAAGAGAGAGGTTAGATCTCTTACGAAAGTTCGGCAGCCTAACGGCGCCACTCAAAACTTCCAAAATGGATTGATGAGAGAGAATAGGGTCTCTCATCACATGAACATAAAAATTACAGTAAGTGTAATATAAAATATCATCCCAATAACAAGAAAGATGAGCTTTAAAAGTAATGACATAAAAATGTGTACTTAAAAAGTATGAGAGGAGTAGGATCCCTTACCTCGGGTCCGACTCGACTCGATCATTCTTTAACGTCCTGAATAATAAACTTGAGTTAATTTATATTGTCTTAAGAAACTTTTTCAAGTTCATTATTCCTTTTATATCACTTATTTCCATGTTATAAACATTATGTAATCACTGAAGTTAATAATATTTGTTTTGCCGATATTTGGTTCTTAAGTCAAAAGTGGACTTCTTACAATTACATGTTGTTTGTGTGGCCAAATGTTTATTATATCCAGAATTGTATTCATGATGTAGATATCATATATGTCATATATATCCAGTACATTCATGCATTTATAACATTAAATAATCATTTAGAGGTAAGAAATGAAATGCACCGTTCATGGAGACGGTAAGCCGTACGTACGCATGAACGCTACTTTCATTTCTATTTCATATTTTATAGAATGTAATAATAATGATATAAAGTTATATTATAATTCCAGTATAATATCATATATAATATCATAGTTCCATCCTTTATACGTCCCACATATGGTATTTAACGAATCAAATCACTTTGAGGGGGCGGTAGTCCACACTTCCTTAAATGAAGATATCGCGTTTACCCACAATGGAAACCATAAAGGTATGCCCAAAATGAAAAAAAAACAGAAGATTAAGGAAAACATAAACATATTATATATCATATATAAAAATAGTGACATCATAATGGCCACCTTTGAAGGTGTTAAATGAGTATTGAACAATCATCGTTTCGGGAGGCAGAATTTCGCCATCCACGGAAACCGTATGTTCTTTAACCATTTGATGTGGTTGTGTGAGATTGTAGCTTGAATAAATCTTATAACAACATCCTAGTATATTTAAGATACTGGTGTTGTTACAAAAGAAGTAAATAAAAAGATTTTAGGGGGTTGGAGAAGCAAAATGAAACAAATGAACAAGAGAGAATGAATTACCTTTAAAAGTGTAACTCCTTTTTATTTGAGCCTAAAGGCTTCCTTTGAAAGGATTCTGCCCAAAGAGAATCCTCTAGGATGAGAAGAGGGATGTGGAAAGAGCAAATTGGCAGGGGTTGACCGAGCCAAAGGCTTTAGGAGTGTGTGAAATGAGGTAGAGGTGGGGGCCTTTTATAAGAGGAGAGGAGGGACACTTTTGGAAAGTAAGAAATATTACTTTATTTGAAAATGTGTTTCGGTTTTAAAAGGTCCCACATTGATATAATTCGTGGATAAGGTGATAAGGGTTCGAAATCCACCCATCCAATAAGTTTTGGACATGTTTAGTTCATAGATTTTACATTATCTTTCCATTTTATTTAAATCGTCAAATAATGATGTCATCGCTGCATCATTATTATGTAATAAATAATTTAATTTATTTAATGTCTAAAAATTATAAAAAAACTACTATGATGTAAGAAATCTTTTATTTTTCCAATGACTATTTATAATCAAAAATATGACTTGTATAACCCCACTTAAAAATTGTTTTAGTAAAACGTATCATGTTTGTGTCATTTTTACTTTTACATTAAATAAAAAGTTATTTATGTCATTTCCCAACCAAAGTAGCTCCATGGGGTCCCCAAGTTGACCCATGGCTTTTCTTGGTCTTCCATTACACATCCAATGAGGTTATTACATGTTTCAAGTTCATTTCATATTATTAAAACATTATTTTTACCTTAAACTACACTAATTACCTCTAATCGCGATTAAAAACTTAATAAGTTACTATTCACCAAAAAATTGTTTTTATCCCATTGAACCACATTTTACTTCTTAATGACAACCATGTATGTCGTATTTTCTAAATTCAAAACACAAAGATGGCAAAATTTCATTTAAACGGAAAAATCAGTTTTTATAAGTACCACTTAGTGGTTTCACTATTCATCAAAAATTGAAGTTTTTCAGAAAAATCCCAAAAAATCACCCTAAGCTATATTTGATATTCCGAATTCAAAATTGAAGTCAATTTTACAAAATTCAAAACATATAAGTCAAATTAATTAATTTAATAATTAATTCCCGCTGTCATATCAAATAGCGTGTTATTATGGAACAATACGTATCAAAAGATTGACACTGGTTTAAGTCTGATTTCAAAGTGAAATTAATTCCAACGACCATTATTGGATTTAATGGTAAAAATATTTTCTAATTTCACTTTAAAACCAATTCAAAAGATAATCTAATAATATAAATAAATTAGATTAAAAAGTGGTTTTGAATTAAAATACAACATTTTACACTATTCATTAAAAAAAATGAACTTTATCGGAAAGATACCAAAAATTTACACAAAGTAAATTTTGATGTCCCGATTCTTAATAAGAGTTTTATTTGGTCCAAAAGAATATTTAAGAGTGAACAAAACTATATTTAATGATGGTTCAACATCAAAAGGTGATAAGTGAACCTTTAGTGAAAACTAGGGCATATACGCCTAAAATTGAATTCTTTTTGTATTTTAAGCCTCTATCGTTTATTGGATAAATGTAAAAACATTTAAAAACATATATAATCATATTTAATTATTTCTATCCATTCGCGCCATTACAACGGCTACATGTTAACTACCATTTAAAATAATATTATTTTATTATTAGAGTGCAACGTAAGATTCCCAAGAAACTCGTTGTTGCGTGTTGGGTACGCCATCGAGCATAGCGTCCCCTTTAAATTCATATCAATATTTTATTCACAAATATGGATAAATATGAAAATGTCATATTCTTTATTTACCTGGGGTGTTACATCCTTCCCCCCTTTTGGGAATTGCATCCTCGCAATTTTAAAATTGCGCTTGGAAACATCCTTGAAAGTCCCACATCGGAACAATAGTCGGTAAAACAATCACTTTAAAAATAAAGAAAGATAAGCACAGAGGTCACCCTAGTTAACCCATACTAGGATTCCATGTAGGAAAACATGGACATGGAGGAGAAAACATAGGGTCATGTTCTGATGGACAGTGATAGAAAACATGTTTAGGAGAAAGTTAACAACAAGAAAATCACAAACTTGTGATGGGTTAAACGGTATTCGATTCCCCATTAGGAAAATTTAATAGACAAAATTTTTGTTTTAAGTTACTTTTTTTTGAGGAATTTATTCATAAGGAAACATAATCACTTATCATGTTGAATTTCAAATTTTATTAGATTCCTTACACAAACTCATATTTTCTCCAAAAGATGAGTATTTAGGGAGACTTGTTCACATTAAGAGTACTATAATCAACTTCTAGAGAATCGCCTAATCCACAAAGGAGAACTATATACTTCCCATGTCTTTAGACTTTAACCAAAACCAAAAAGGTTAGTACAAGATCAGATAATCCAGAAAAGGATAACCCTTTATAAAAAAAGAAAATCTATTCTTAACCTCCAAATTTTTTCCAACAAAACCCAAAGTTCAACGAGGACCATTAGATAAAAAAAATTGTCCATAAAATTCTTCAAAGTAAACCAATATAAGATTGAAACCGAAATATTTGAAGGATTTAGTCACATAGTCTTCCAAGTTAAATCGTAACATTTATCTCCAAACAACATCAGTTGCTCCTAAAGTCTCGTATTGAAAAGTAATTAACCTAATCACATATCCTCCATGATAGGTTAATCATTTTCATAAATAACCCAAAATCAACTTACTCTTAATTCATAAAATCATATAACCAAAAAGAATCAGTCAAACTAACCAGGGACTTCACGTAGTCCAGTGGTAGGCGATAAATACCAGTCGCACTTTGGTTGTGGGTTCGATTCCCGCAGCTTTGTCCGACATGACGGGATGTCACACGGTCTGCGTGTTGTCCTTTTTCCAAAACTATATAATTCTTAAAGCATTCCCCAAAATGAGATAAAATCTTCAAGAATAATCATAACATATTTTGACCTCAAGTTTATCTCATTCCTTTCATTTTCCATCATATCATAGAGTAACCCATAATTACCTAAAAATTAAGTATCATATAAACCCTAATGGTTACCTTAATAATTATTACCTGAATTTCCACATTGAGTTGGCCATCTCGTACAAGATGCATTAGAGAACTCACCAAGGTTGAAGTGGTTGATCATGACTCCTTGATAGTTGGTTTAGAACAACCACAAGTTTCCTCATTGAATCCCCCATTTTATCTAGTATCTTAATCATAGAACCACCACAGTTTCCTTCAAACCCATTGTCACTTTGGTGCCTGCTAGATCCAGCCATTAACTAAAACCAGAAATGTCAGTGTGAGTATATCAACCAAACCATCATGTACTAATGAGGAAGGTAAAGACTAAGATATACTTACTCATTCACTTTATCTAAAACTAGGACTCTTTCTGAAATCCTAACCATTATGGTAATGTCACTTTGCTTAAAGAATATCCTAACCTCTAAAGTTATCTAAACCGACCTTTGATACCAACTATAAGGCCCCAGCCTTAAACCGTACTTAATATTGAATTAAATGGGTAATTCAAATTGAGGATCTTTTCAGGTTTAGAGTTTTAGAGAATTAGGACATAACTATTACATCTCAAAAGATTACAAAGTAGTCGCTTCTACTAAATTTCCATAAAATAAAAACTCTTAAAAAGAAACATGTATAGTTCCATGTTTTAGGTAGCATGACTTTCCCTTGATCCCATCCTTGACCCTATTCCACGCTAAGTCCTGTGAAAAACATTTCAAAAACTTGGGATGAGCATAAGAAGCTCAGTAAGGGATACACAAAGAATAAAAACTGTTAGTTTTTCAAAACAACAAGTAAACCATGGATACATTATCAATGTAATACATTTCACCTTCATGAAGTAGTAAAAACTCTTCACTGAAAAAAAATATCATTACTTACCTTTTTGTAACAAAAGGATTACCATAAAACCCATATAAAGAACACATAACATATATAAAGGTAACTTGGGACATAAACATACTTAAGTGGAATAACCATACGGTCGACTTCCACACATATCACTTAATGGAATAGCCATACGGCCAATTTCCATACATACTTAATGGAATAGTCATACGGCTGACTTCCATACCCAATGCATTGGAGGTTATAACGTAACCACCCGTCCTGGTATTCACGGCACAACCCGTCATATGGTTTATAACGTAACCACCCGTTAAAATGTCCAAGTACCAATATAAAATCATAAAACATAAAACCAATATAAAGGAATGATAAAATTTCCACATCACAATATATCATAATAGAATCCTTTATCAAAACCATTTTCAAAACCATTTAAAACATTTAATAAAGAGAATTTTGAATCAAAGTGTCCCATACCACCTTGAAGCTTTTAAAATGTTAAACCATTAATATCCATATAAATAAATCCTTAAAACCATTTTGAAAACATGGATATTAATAATAACAAATAATTAAAACATTTAAAGCGATATAGGGGTTTTACCAAAATTAGAGACACTTGAATACAATAATTGAGGAATAACATTTAGTCAGAACTTTGTAATATCATGAGAATAAATGGATTCATGATATAATACTCCAAAGGACAGTATATACACCATATAAGAGCGAATTGGTGCCTAACAACAATGAACCCTCAATAGAAATGTCAAATGTGATGAAATCCCTTATAAAGAAGGTATCCTTAAATTAAGGACAAATCAATCTCAAAAATATGTGTGAAAAATATAAATACACCCAATATAAGTGGATATTAAGTGTAAAACAATAAAAGTTCATTCACACATATTCAATGGGTGACATATTCAATGACTACATGTTGAACCCAAAGAAATCGAAATTGGGTTAAAAAGTTCCCTTGACAGCCTAACGGCATCACATCAAAATGAGTTGATGAGAGATAAAAAGTGTATCTCATCACTTGGACATAAAATTTACATCAATAAGGATATATGAGATCGTATCCCAACATAACAATATGTAAATTAAAAGACCCAACAAAAGAAGTCTTTTAAAAAAGAGGAGGGTGAAAGGTTCCCTTACCGACTTGGGTATCCTTCAAAACATACACCCCATGAAAGAAGGACAATAGATCATTTATGTAAATACTCATAAACGAAATTATATTACACAAAGAGTATAATAATGAGAATTACATACACCACTCAATGGAATTTGTGGAAAATGTAGCATAAATCTCACGGGAATAAAAGTGAGATGAAAAAATCCCTTACGAAAACTCGGCAACCTAACGGCGCCACATAAAACTTCAGAATATGGATTGATGAGATAAAATAGGATATCTCATCACATTAAAATAAAATTTACAGCAAGATGAATATAAAAGAACATCCCTCAACATTACAAAGAGGAGCTTAAAAGAAGTGACATAAAGGAGAGTACTTAAAAAGAAAGAGAGAGGTTAGATCTCTTACGAAAGTTTGGCAGCCTAACGGCGCCACTCAAAACATCCAAAATGGATTGATGAGAGATAATAGGGTCTCTCATCACATGAACATAAAAATTACAGTAATTGTAATATAAAATATCATCCCAATAACAAGAAAGTTGAGCTTTAAAAGGAATGACATAAAAATGTGTACTTAAAAAGTATGAGAGGAGTAGGATCCCTTACCTCGGGTCCGACTCGACTCGATCGTTCTTTAACATCCTGAATAATAAACTTGAGTTAATTTATATTTTCTTAAGAACCTTTTTCAAGTTCATTATTCCTTTTATATCACTTATTTCCATGTTATAAACATTATGTAATCACTTAAGTTAATAATATTTGTTTTGCCGATATTTGGTTCTTAAGTCAAAAGTGGACTTCTTACAATTACATGTTGTTTGTGTGGCCAAATGTTTATTATATCCAGAATTGTATTCATTATGTAGATATCATATATTTCATATATATCAAGTAAATTCATTCATTTATAACATTACATAATCATTTAGAGGTAAGAAATGAAATGCACCATTCATGGAGATGGTAAGCCGTACGTACGCATGAACGCTACTTTCATTTCTATTTCGTATTTTATAGAATGTAATAATAATTATATAAAGTTATATTATAATTCCAGTATAATATCATATATAATATCATAGTTCCATCCTTTATACGTCCCACATATTGTATTTAACGAATCAAATCACTTTGAGGGGGGTAGTCTTCACTTCCTTAAATGAAGATATCGCGTTTACCCATAATGGAAACCATAAAGGTATGCCCAAAATGAAAAAAAAACAGAAGCTTAAGGAAAACATAAACATATTATATATCATATATAAAAATAGTGACATCATAATGGCCACCTTTGAAGGTGTTAAATGAGTATTGAACAATCATCGTTTCGGGAGGCAGAATTTCGCCATCCACGGAAACCGTATGTTCTTTAACCATTTGATGTGGTTGTGTGAGATTGTAGCTCGAATAAATCTTATAAAAACATCCTAGTATATTGAAGATACTGGTTTTGTTACAAAAGAAGTAAATAAAAAGAGTTTAGGGGGTTGGAGAAGCAAAATGAAACAAATGAACAAGAGAGAATGAATTACCTTTAAAAGTGTAACTCCTTTTGATTTGAGCCTAAAGGCTTCCTTTGAAAGGATTCTTCCCAAAGAGAATCCTCTAGGATGAGGAGAGGGATGTGTAGAGAGCAAATGGTCAGGGTTTGGCCGAGCCAAAGGCTTGAGGAGTGTGTGAAATGAGGTATAGGTGGGGGCCTTTTATAAGAGGAGAGGAGGGACACTTTTGGAAAGTAAGAAATATTACTTTGTTTGAAAATGTGTTTCGGTTTTAAAAGGTCTCACATTGATATAATTCGTGGATAAGGTGATAAGGGTTCGAAATCCACCCATCCAATAAGTTTTGGACATGTTTAGTTCATAGATTTTACATTATCTTTCCATTTTATTTAAATCGTCAAATAATGATGTCATCGCTGCATCATTATTATGTAATAAATAATTTAATTTATTTAATGTCTAAAAATTATAAAAAAAATACTATGATGTAGGAAATATTTTTATATTTCCAATGACTATTTATAATCAAAAATATGACTTGTATAACCCCACTTAAAAATTGTTTTAGTAAAACATATCATGTTTGTGTCATTTTTACTTTTACATTAAATAAAAAGTTATTTATGTCATTTCCCAAACAAAGTAGCTCCATGGGGTCCCCAAGTTGACCCATGGCTTGTCTTGGTCGGCCATTACACATCCAATGAGGTTATGACATGTGTCAAGTTTATTTCATATTATTAAAACATTATTTTTACCTTAAACTACACAAATTACCTCTAATCACGATTAAAAACTTAATAAGTTACTATTCACCAAAAAATTATTTTTATCCCATTGAACCACATTTTACTTCCTAATGACAACCATGTATGTCGGATTTTCTAAATTCAAAACACAAAGATGGCTAAATTTCATTTAAACGGAAAAATCAGTTTTTATAAGTACCACTTAGTGGTTTCACTATTCATCAAAAATTGAAGTTTTTCGGAAAAATCCCAAAAAATCACCCTAAGCTATATTTGATATTCCGGATTCAAAATTGAAGTCTATTTTAAAAAATTCAAAACATATAAGTCAAATTAATTAATTTAATAATTAATTCCCGCTGTCATATCAAATAGCGTGTTTTTATGAAACAATAAGTATCAAAAGATTGACACTGGTTTAAGTCTGATTTCAAAGTGAAATTAATTCCAACGACCATTATTGGATTTAATGGTAAAAATATTTTCTAATTTCACTTTAAAACCAATTCAAAAGATAATCTAATCATATAAATAAATTAGATTAAAAAGTGGTTTTGAATTAAAATACAACATTTTACACTATTCATTAAAAAAATGAACTTTATCGGAAAGATACCAAAAATTTACACAAAGTAAATTTTGATGTCCCGATTCTAAATAAGAGTTTTATTTGGTCCAAAAGAATGTTTAAGAGTGAACAAAACTATATTTAATGATATTTCAACATCAAAAGGTGATAAGTGAACCTTTAGTGAAAACTAGCGCATATACGCCTAAAATTGAATTCTTTTTGTATTTTAAGCCTCTATCCTTTATTGGATAAATGTAAAAACATTTAAAAACATATATAATCATATTTTAGTTATTTCTATCCATTCGCGCCATTACAACGGCTACATGTTAACTACCATTTAAAATAATATTATTTTATTATTAGAGTGCAACGTAAGATTCCCAAGAAACTCGTTGTTGCGTGTTGGGTACGCCATCGAGCATAGCGTCCCCTTTAAAGTCATATAAATATTTTATTCACAAATATGGATAAATATGAAAATGTCATATTCTTTATTTACCTGGGGTGTTACACTAGGACAGGTGAACGACATTCCAGGGTGCTCAGGATGGCTCCAGTCAACCTAAGGAGAGGCTATGCTACTCATGCGATGGTAGGGGACATCTCGCTAGAGATTATCTGACTAGTCCATCAGTTCACAGGGAGGTGGTGGATGGACCACTGTGGTAGAGGTAGAGAGTGGAGAAGATAGACCCACTAGGTGGAATATGTTACAGAGGAGAGGGAGATCTACCGGTGGTGGAAGACACTTTGATCTACTTCCACCACTACCCCCATGAGGTCCACACTATTCTCAGGGATATGGGGGACAGGGGTGGGAACTGCTGCATGCATTTGAGGCGTACGACCCATGGACTTCAGGGAAGATCTATGGTATGATCATTTTCTTCTCTATATTATCTTCCATACTTATAGACATAGGTTCTAGTCATTCCTTTCTCGCCACATGTCTTGTGCGAAAATCCTGAGATTTTGGTAGATCTATTGACTCAACCCTAAATCGTGGAGAAACCTATGGTAGGAGACTCAATGACCATGCACCTTTGAAAACAATGTGATATTACCCTTGGAGGTGAGAGTTTAGGTTGGAAACTCTTAGTGGAAGCATCGAGGCCTTAAGACGTAATTCTTGGTATGGGTTGGTTATCTTAAGTCCATGCCTAGATTGACTGCTTTAGGTGAAGAGTGTGGCATGTATTCTACGATGGGATGAGGTTTTACTTTTTTAGTGAAAAGAATACCAAGGAATCACAGAACATGCTCATACATAGGAGGGTTCATTTGATCACTCATGAGTTCACTGGACTTACCCTTAGTGCAGTTGATGTCGTGAGCTTCCAGTTTCCAGTAGTAGTGGAAAAGTATGAGGAAGTATTTTCTAAGGATGTTCTAGGACTACCTCTCCATCAGGAGATCAACTTCTTCACTGACTTACACCCTGGGATGGCACCAATTTCCCCACCAACATATCAGATGTCTCTCGTAGAGATCTATGAGCTGAGGGTGCAATTGAGGATTTTTAGAGCAAGGGTTTTGTATGACCCATTGTTTCACCCTAGGAGGCCCCCATTTTGTTTTAAAAGAAGATGAATGGGAGTTTGAGGTTTCTTGTACATTACCAGTGGTAGAATCAGGTAAAGGTGAAGAACACATATCCACTAATGAGGATCAAAAACATCTTCAATCTGTTAAGAGGGGCCCAATATTTCTCAAAGGTTGACCTTCGGTTAGGTTACCACCAATTACGAGTATGCGATGAGGATATACCTAAGACAACTTTTATGTGACACTACATTCACTATGAGTACATGGTGTCAAATTTAAGCATGCCAAATGCCCCAAAACGTTTCGTGGGACTTATGAACCGGCTCTTCCAGCCATACTTGGACCGGTTCGTAGTGGTATTTATCAACGACATCCTTGCGTACTCAGCATCATAGGAGGAGCACTCGAGACACCTGATGATGGTTCTAGACATACTCTGAGAGAACCCACTTTATGGGATGCTCTCAAAGTGATAGTTCTGGAATCAAGATGTACACTTTCTGGGACATGTCATCTTAGTAGATGGATTACTTGTGGACCCAGCCAAGGTGGAGGCTATGTTAGCATTAGAGCCACCGCAGAGTGTGAAGGAGGTATGAAGATTCCCTGGGTTGGTAGGATATTATTGGAGATTCATTCATGATTTATCCCTGAAATCGGCATCGATGACATCATTTACTAGGAAGGGGGAACCATTCATACAGACAAAGAAGTTCTAGAGGATTTTGAGAAGTTGAAAAAGTGTTTGATGAGCACCTCGATCATGAGATTTCTGGAGGAGGGTGTTGACTACATATTTTTCTATGACGCATCATGTACCGGGCATGGATGTGTACAGATGCAGGTACAGTTAGTGGTTTCTTATGGATAATTCCATCTAATACCACACGTGCAGAACTAATCGACCCATGATTTTGAGTAGGCAGTGGTAGTTTTCACATTGAATATGTGGTGACACTACCTTATGGGTGAGTAGTTTATCATCTAATCTGACCAAAAGAACCTCAAATACATCTTCTCACAGAATTACCTGAATCTAATATGGAGGTGTTGGCTAGATTTTCTCTAGGAATATTATTTTGAGAAAATATATACTCCTTGGATGGGGAAAATTTAGGCATATTCTCTCCGCAGGAGATCGATTTTGCAGCTTCTTAATGAGGTGATAAAGTAGTTGGCCTTGTTACGATTATCCTTCGTGGACAGGGAGGATACAGCTTACATTCTATAGATGGTTGTCACCCCTCGATTCTTACAGAAATTTTGGGAGGCATGGCAAGGAGATGTCGACTGTGAGACATTACGTGCTCAGTTATCTACAAGAAATTCTACTAATCGATATTCATACGGTGGGGAGTACATAGTTATTTTCAGGGGACACACTGTTCTACCAGTGGAATTGAGGGAGGAGGTCAGGAGGGATTTTCATACATCACCCTTGGCGGTACACCCTAGCGAGGAAAAGACGTACCAGGATCTCCGATGATAGTTCTGGTGGTATGGCATGAAAAAGGAAGTAACATTGTTTGTTTCTCAATGCCTTACATGCTAGCAGGTGAAGTCTAAGTACTAGGTTCCAACATGGTTATCACACCCATTGTAAGTCCCTGAGTGTATGTGGGAAATAATTTCAATGGACTTCATGATGGACATACGAGAAATTTCCAAGGGTAATAATTCTATCTAGGTGATCATCGACCGGCTCACCGAGTCCGCCCACTTCCTAGCTATTAGAGAGAAGAGTATCGTAGAGATCCTATGACACCTCTATGTGTAGGAGATAGTGTGGATTCATGGTGTCCCTTCAACAATAATTTTTGACCGAGATTCCAACTTCACATCCCGATTGTGGAAGGGATTATAGCAGGCTTTCAGGACTCACCTACACTTGAGAAAAGTGTTCTATCACTAGATAGATGGTCAGACAGAGAGAACCATTCTGTTTATGGTGGATAAGTTGTGAGCATGACTCTTTTAACTTTTTTCACTATTGGGAGAACGACCTACCACTAGTGGATTTTGTGTAAAACAATAATTATCAATCTACCATTGGTATGGAACCATTGGAGGATTTATATGGGAGACCCTTATGGTCACCACTTTGCTGGACTTTCCCCAGAGAGTCAGCACTCATGGGTCTAGAGTTGATCCAAGTTACCGCTGATAAGGTGAAAATCATTCAGGAGTGGATGAAGATAGCCCAAAGCTGGAAGAAGTCTTATTCTGATAGATGACAAAGACCTCTAGAGTTTGAGAAGGGAGACCACGTCATCCTTCAGGTATCAAATCGATGAGTTTTATGGAGATTTTTCTAGGGAGGCAAGCTATCTCCATGGCTCATCGGAAGTTCCCAAATACATTACAGAGTTGAAAAGTTGGAGTACTGCTTAACTCTACCACCACTGATGCACCTAGTACATGATTTCTTTCACGTGTTGCAGGTGATGAGGTATGTGCATAACCCATCGTACGTCATCGACTGGGGAGAGCTGGACATCAAGGATGGACAGAGCCTTGCTGAGTACTAGATAGAGATCGAGGATCGACAGGAGAGGTTCCTTCGTGGGAGATTGATTCCCTTTGGGAGTGTCTGGTAGCAGCACGAGAATCTTTAGGAAAGCTCATTGGAGCGGGAGGCTCAGATTTGTGCGCAGTAACAACATCTTAATTTGTAGCCTTGTTTTGTATTTTCAGGGAAACAAATCCCCAAGGTAGGGAGAAAGTAATGTATTGGATTTTTTTCATATATAATTTGGAAATATTATATAGAATTATTACAAGACCAATCACATAGAAGGCATGTCATTTTGAGGCCCGCTGAGCCTAAAATCATGGTTTGAACTATCCTTAATTTATGTGATTGGGTGGGTTTTCGTGATTGTGGTACCTTCTAAATGGATGCATAGATTAAAAATATAAGGGCACCATTACATCTGAGATGATGACTTGGCCTAAGAATGGGCCTAACCTCAACCGATACAGATCGTGGTAAAAAGTTAATTTTTGGGCGTTTTTAGTAAAATAAAATAAAATAATTCAAAAAGTTTATTTTATTTTATTTGGAAACATTTTATACAGCCCAATGACAGGGCATATGTTTTGATAACTCACACCACACCATAATTCCTCAAAAACAACAAAGTTAACTCATTAATGTCGTAGCGCGATGGAATGTTGAAATGTGTTCCCTCATTTTAAGGGGTTAATCGAATGATGGTTTTTGGAAGGAAATTTAGAGGAACTTTGGAGAATTTTTTGAGTCCTGGAGAGAACTCTCAACAATGAATGACGATGGGGAAATCGATCGATGCATCTTTGATTCAAATAACCCTCAACAATGAATGTGACACAGTGATCATTCTTAAACCAAATCTTGGAAGGGGTTTTGTTTCTTTGTTTCTATTCCCCGTTCTTTGATTAAAGACGAAAGTGGATCAACCCATGAAGAGGTTGATCCATGGATCATGCATTCTAGCAGGAGGGTTATTATTTTATGTTTCATTGGGGTTTGATTTTTGAATATTATTTGTGATAATTGTTGGATTATCATTTGATTCACCCTTTTTTATCCTTCTAACTGGAGCGAATCAACGCTGTGTCGAACGACGACGGAGGATCATTTCTCAAATTGGTTTATAGGATTATTTACTCTTTTCCTTGCATTCTTTTCATTATTCATGGGGCGATGAACAACAGATCTTTTAGTGTCCATTTCACTAATCAATGATCCAAAATTGGAGATATGACATCGTGACGACCTAGTGGAGGTGTGACGACGATGGTGGACGATGATGGCGGACGACGAATCAGCCCAGATTAAGAGAGACTGCTCTTCGAGAGTTTATCACGTGGGTGGATCGATACGCGTTTCTAGGGCTAGTCAGTGGACCAAAAACTATGGAGATGATATCTGGATGTCAGGGAGACCATAACATTCGAGTTTCATGGTAAACTGATTGCAAGATCATAGATTGGTGCATCACTAAGGCATGACAAAGCAGGTTCACGTTTCTGGAAATTTAGAGAACACACAGCATGTATCAAAAAGAACATGCCTTATGGTACTGGTAGCAACAACTAGGCTTTGTGCACTACACATGATGAAGAACATGGTGTTCATTTAGAGAGAGATGGTGTGTTATCCCCACCCAACGGCGGATGGAGTTCTAGGCGATGGGAAGCACTAACAGGGCATGTGACAATTTTCACATGGCATGTGGGTCCTTACACAGATTCAGCTTGTTTCTCAAGAAGATACTCTTAATCAGGGTGGGTACACAGTTGAGTAATCCACCACATGGCCAAACCAGGCTAGCTGTAAAGGCTAACTCTTGTACCTGTTATATGGGATAACACACATGGGTTGAAACTGTGTACAGGCATATGTCCATGTACATGAAGGGAACCCATGTTACTTGGACACGGTGTGTGGTTTGACTATACATAGTGTACTTATCCCCTACAACATGGAATGTTCTTCTGACTATAAACGTTTTTACATGGGTAGTACCTAGAGTCAAGATCCACAGCATGTGGCCCTTCTACACGTGTATGTTCTAGAACATGGATTGATCACAATGTCCACCATTACTTGGACAAGTTTCATTTGGGTTATTTACCCTTTTTATCATTCCTCTGATGACCAGGTATCATTTCCATCCACAGGAATATGATCCCTTAAGCAAGACTTTCTAAGATTGAGTCAGGTATCACTCAGAGAGGCCTGGAGTGAGATCTCATATCCATTATTGACCCGAGGTAGAGTCTAATATCGAAGTGACTAATCCTAGAGTTTGTTGATCCTCTACATAATAAGTGAATCTAGAAGATTCATGGTATCTACTAAGGCCCTGTAAGTGATCCTCATCTATGTATCATGATCTTTCCCCACTCAGGAGTCTATTCTCCTAGAATGAGTGTATCTACCACTCATGGATTTTCCCAACAGATAGAACTTCTTGGATAGAAAACATCAGATCTATTAGAATATTGGAGTGAGTTCTCCCGGATGAGTGCTTCGTGGAATCTTCAGATGGAATCCCTAGTCAGGGTATGCAGTTGTGGGGCTTTTCTATAGACTACATGTCTAGGTTTGGTGTATATCTAGATGTGTTTCACTTATTATATGTTTGGTAGACATATACTATGTAGACCTGATTGTACCTTTACCTTGTGTATTTATTTTTGGTTTTTGGGACGCCTAATGGGTATTGTTATTCTCACCACTACATGGGCTTTTCCCCCATGTCTCATGTCTTGTACAGATGAGTGGTCTTTTTATAGAGTCCTGGGAGGACCAGTACCAGACTGAGCTTTCTATGTTCCCTATAGGCTGAGGTCTTCCTATGGCTATGAGAAGTAGTCCCAATACCTCTTTTTGCTTATTGGTAATACTTTTTAGTTTAAAGACTATTTTTTTGAGTTCTTATATTCCTTTCCAGTTTACATTCAGTACTATAAATACCATTGTACTCTATTTGTTGGGTTTAGTTTTATTCATGAATTTTTTCCTTGGTGGTTTTTTCTATGTTTCATTATTTTTGGGCATGGAGATGTGTGTGTGTGTGTAGGTACGTAGTAATTTCCTCCAATGTTAGTTAAAGGCCAACTCAGTGCTAATCACAGGCCCCTAGCCTATTAGAGGCAAGCTTGCGGAGTCACGACATGGGTCCCACTGGGACAGGTCGTGAAATTTATGAATAAATAACATTTCCATATGATGAATAAAATTATTGAAGGATAATTTTTTTCGTATACCTTCATTACATAATTTTTTTGAGAAATTGGATCATTAATCGTGTATGCATGTGAATTACAACCTCCAAAAATAATGAACATAATTTTTCATCACCACCATTCATGGATATTTTTGAAACATAATTCAATGAGGTTAGATAATTTTTATTACATGTATCAGATTCAATATATATCACATTACAATTTTCTAAATACATCATTTTGTTATAAAATCTTTATAACATGCTACCATATGGATCGACTTAACCGCCTTTGTAAATAAAGTTATAAAAATTATGCCATAAATTTTTATGGGATGCAATATTATTATAATATGTTTATAAATGATATAATTTTGTGTTTTTAATTATTTTTTATTTTTTTTTATTTTTTAAAATGAATGTTAATATATCACCTTCCAACCATTAAAAATATCAAAAACAAGTTTTACATAATTTCTGTTTTCACAAGTCATATTCATTTATTTCACCTAATAAAAAAAGGACTTAATAAATCATTGAAAAATGAATTATTATATATTTAATGATATATTAATTATGAACATGAAACCACTTAGTGATAATTGGTAGTATCTTTGTGTGGTTTTCACAAAACAATCACTCACAAGTTATAACACCTGATGATGAAAATCAATTATTATTGGTTCATATATCTGTAATAAATGGTTATAAAATAATTATAAAAATTGGATTATTTTTATATTAAGGCTTTTATTATAATAGGTTAATATATTTATGTTCAATATATTGGAGGTTAGTGAATGGTTGAGTAATAAGGAATATAATGTATGGGGTTTTCATCTCAAATTCCACTCTTTATAACATGTTTGGTTTTATAAAACTAATTTAATTTGTGTGGTGTATATGCTAATATTTTGATATATCATGTCATGAATTATATTTTAATCATGAAATTTTAATTTAAATTACTATACCTCTTTTTTATGTGTTTTTATTTGAATGTCCATAAATTTTCAAGGGTTTTCTTAGTCTCAATCATGATTTTTGATACATAATAATGTTTGGAAACCATAATTTTTATGTAGTTTATTCACTCTCCATGGATATATTTTATTAACACTATTTTTATATCATGGGATTTTTTATATAAGTCACGTTACCTTTTTTAATTATCTATTCATTCAGTTGTTTCCCCAGTAGTAAGGATATTTTGTAACTCAACTTTCACTCATTGAGTTATGATTGTCGTCTTCAACATATTTTAAAAAAGTAGGGTATATTATTCACATTTATTATATTTTATATTATTATATCTTTTTCCAAGAGATATAAATTCATACAAAATTAACTATTTGTCATATATTTCTCACTTCTTGGGGTATGTTTCCCATATGAGATGTTTGAAATAGAAATCTATTTTTAAGTTATAAAGTTTCATCTTGAATATTGTTCTTCCATTCAAATATTATCCCTCAAAAATATATTATTATATGTTATTTCATAATCTAATTTTTCAAAAATAAAGCTATAATGTAAATAAGGATTCATTTCTATTATTAAAATGAAAGTTTTGAACAGTTGTATTTTTTAAAATATTAATAAGGCGGTTTTCAATCACATTCAAATGTTTTTTCATCCTATCATAATTTATGCAAGATAATCCTTATTTTTTTCAAGTATTTATTATTAGAAATTATTTTTAAATATAATTATTTTCAAATATTTTTCTCTTGAAATTATTATAAAACATTTTGGAAGTGACCCATAATGTCCTCTTTTACTTTTTACATCAATTTTTTTTTCGAAAATATATTTCAGGTTATATCTTATATTTACCTTTTAATATTAATAAAGATTTACCATTATAGGATTTATGTTTCAGTATTTATATTCTAATATATATTTATATTTTTTTGGTTTTAACTCACAGTACCAAACAATCCAATTCATATTCTTTTATATGGTGGTATAGTTAAAACATTTTTTATGATGTTGTTTTTGAAAATGTTAAAGGTTATCCTGAAAGTTCCATTATACTTACTTATATAAATCTAAGACCTATCCACTTCAAGAATCGCATTCCCTTCAAATTTATAATTTAAAATAAAAAAATTTCTTTTGTTATAACTTTATCACACTTCAAAAATTCCATGGTATCTTTTAATTATACTAAGGACTTGATTTAAAAGGATAACCCCATAATAAAATTCAGGTCCCTAATGTGGGTATCCACTTTTAATCAGTGTTTCCTTCTTAATTTTTACAATATTTACCTTCTATAACCTTATGAATATAATTAAGTAATTAAAATTAGTATACATAAATTTGATTATATTAATTACACAGTAATTATTCAATCCACTCAAAACACTAAGAAACAACAAAACAATAATATTGTGTACTTACATACTACAACCTCTAAGATGCAATGTCATTTGTTTTTTATCACCACTGATAAAGGAGGGTATCAAGGATGGATTTGATTTCAATGTCTCGGATTTTTCCATGTATTATTTTGAAATATTATATAGAATTATTACAAGACCAAGCGTAGATATGAAACGTCATTCTGAGGCCCGATGAGCCCATAATGGTGGTTTTAACTTTCTTTAAGTTAAGTGAGTTGGTGAGTGTATGCGATTGTGGCAGTTTCCAAATGTATTCCGAGATTAAAACCATGAGGGCGTCATTGAATTTGGGATGATGACTTTACCTATGAATGGGAATAACCTTGACTAACACGAGCCGAGTTAAAAAGACAATTTTCAGACATTTTTAGTAAAATAAAATAAAATAATTCAAAAAGGTTATTTTATTTTTTTTCGAAACATTCAATGTAGCACAATGATGGGGTAATATTTTGATAGTTAATTCCATGAAATAATGAAAAAGAAACACCAATGCGGAATCATTAATTCCACAGCACAATGGAATGTTGTAACACATTTCATCCTTTTAATGGGTTAATCGAATGTTAGTCATTGGAAGAAAATTGAGAGGAACTCTAGAGAATTTTTGGATCCTTGGAGAGAACTCTCGACAATGAATGATGATGATGTGACCGATCAACGCATCTCATATTTGACGAATCGTCGACAATGAATGTGATACTGTGATTTTTCTTCAAATGAATCGAGGTAGAGTTTTTGTTGCTTTGTTTTTCTTCAACATTATTTGATTAAAATAAAAACACAGATCAACCCATGAAAATGTTGATCTAAGGATTGTGTATTCCTGTATGAGGATTATTATTTTCCGTTTCTTTGGGGTTTGATTCGGTAATATGATTTGTGTTAATTGTTGGATTACCATTTAATTCTCCCTGTTTAATCCTTCAAACGTGAGTGAGTGAATATCGTGATGAAAAACGGTAGAGGTTATTTTCTCAAATTAGTTTATTATATTTATTCCTCATTCCTTGCGTTTTTTTGTTCTTCATAGGGTGTTCAACAAAGGATCGGTGCTCCTCTGTTTCTCCAGGAAAAGATCCCAAATTTGAGATCTGACATCGCGATGACCTAGCTGAGGTGTGATGATGATGGCAGATGATGAATCAAAAAATATTGGGAGAGACCATGCTTCGAAATTTCTTCATGTGGGTGGATTGATTCACATTTTTAGGTCTTATTGGAGACTTGAAAACAATGGAGATGACTTCTTGATGTCGACATGACCATAACATTAAATTTTGTGGAAAACAGATCATCAGAATGAAGATTGAAGCTTCACCGAGGAATAGAGGAGCAGGTTCACATTTTTGGAAATTTATAGACCACACACCTTGTATCTAGAAGAACACCCCATGTGGTTCTAGTGGAAACATCTTGGTTTTGCATGCTGCATGTGATGAGGAGCATGGAATGCCTCTGGGGGGACATGACTTGTCGCCCCACCCAGCGGCAGCTAGAGTTTTGGGCAATGGGAAGCACTAACACGGTGTGTGACTATTATTACACAGTGTGTTGGACTTTAAATGGACTCGGCATGTTTCTAAAAAGGTACCCAGACATGGTGTGGGTACACGGTCATGTTCTCTACCGCATGGCCAAACAAGGTCGGCTGAACGGGCTAACCGACGTATCAGTTACATGGGAGGACACACACAGGTTGAAATTGTGTACGGGCACATGGCTGCATACCCAACAGGAACCATGGTAACTCATACACAATGTGTGGTCCGACTACATTTCATATACTTATCACCTTCAACATGGCATGTTATTCTAACTCAGGACGTTTTTATATGTGCAGTTCCTGGAGTCGAGAGACACGGTGTGTGACCATTCTACACGCTGTGTGTATTCTGGAACATGGTTGGATCACCTTTTCCACCATTTCTTGTACATGTTTCATTTGGGTTAGTTCCCCTTTTGCTCATTCCCATGAATATTAGGTATCATTTCCATCCACATGAGTATGATCCCTTCAGTAGGACTTTCTGAGATAGAATCAGGTATCCCTCCGAGAGGCCCGAAGTGAGATCATCTATCCATTCTTTACCCTAGATAGAGTCATATATCGATGTGACTACTCCTATTGGATGTTGATCCCCTACTTAGTAAGTGAATCAATATGGGTCGCAGTATCCGCCATGATTGTGGTAGTGATCCTGATCTCTGTATCATGATCTTTCCCCACTTAAAAGTGTGTTCTCCCGAAATAAGTGTCTCTATCTCTCATTGTTTTTCCATACAGACAATAATTCTCGGACGGATGACATCAGAGCTATTAGATTGGTGGAGTGAGTTCTCCTGAATGTGTTCTTTGGGGAATCTTGGAACTGAATCCCCAGTGGGGGTATGCGGTTGTGTGACTTGTCTCTAGACTATGGGTATGGTTTTTGAGCATATCTGGATATGTTCCTCTTATGTTATGTTCGGTTGACATATACTTTGTATAGCTGATTGTACCTTTACCTTGTGTATTTATTTGGGTTTTTGGGGTCCCTTAATGGGTATTGTTTTACTTAACCCTGCACGGGATTTTCTCTCACATGTCGTGTCTAGTGCAGATGAGTGGCCTTTTGATAGAGTCCGGGGCAAACCTATACTAGACTGAACATTCTGAGTTCCCTAAATGATGAGGTGTTCTTATGGCTATAAGCAATAGTCCCACTATCTCTTTGTGCTTACAGGTTGGACTATATAGTTTGCAGACTCTTTTTTTGGTGGGCATGTATTCTGGCCTAGTTTACATTTAGTACTTTACTTTCTGTTTCACTTTGTTGGTTGGGTTTTGTTGTATGCATGTATTTTGTTCCCTAGTGGGTTTTTCTATATTTCAGCGTTTGTGGTCTTGGATATGTGTGTGTGTGTACAGGTACATTGGTTATGCCTCCCATGTTAGTGATATTCCTACTCGGTGCTAGTCACCAGCAACAGGCCTATTGGAGGTAGGCTTGGGGAGTCACACTGTGGGACCCACTAGGACGAGTCTTTTCAGAGTGGTATTAGAGGAGGTTGGTTCTACCTTAGGACCAAGAGTCTGTGATATTGGTTTTTCGGAAATAGTGTTATGTGTTTTGAGCTCAGATTTTATGCCAGAGACTTCAGTGTTAGTGCGAGAAGACGACGTATCCACATACCAGGACTCAGATAACCTTCTTTTCGACTTGGTACATGAAAACACTAGTTGATGGGAAGTAATAGAATGGTACACACATAATATAGGAAGGGGTTGTTTTTTCCATTTCCTTTGTGTTAGCAATCAATATATTCTCGTTAACCACTATACATATTGTTTCTTTACCAGATGCCACCGCGATGCATACCTGCTAGGATTCCATAGTGCGATCATTAGGATGACCCCCTTAGTGGCGTGGCTTCGATATAGGGACTGGTTCTCTTGGAGTTACATTTAGGTGGTGCACCTACTATACCACCACCAATGGAGTATCTCGTTGTACCTGTAGTACAGATAGATGAGGAGCGTAGGCTGATCATGCTCCATGAGTTCCATAGATAGAGACCCCTCAAGTTTGGAGTTGATCCAGAAACTTAGGTAGCTGAGGACTGGCTTGAGGTAGTGACCAGAGTTTTCCATCTAGTGAGGACCGCAACAGAATAAATGTTGATCTAAGGTGTTATCCTTCTTTAAAGTTCGGCGGGACGATATTGGACTCTGACCACACAGACTCACGATAAGGAGAATCTTTCAGGGAAAGTGTTTGAGTGACTCTTTAGGGTGGACTTCTCTCCGATTACGTGGAGAGTAGTTTTCATCCAGGAGATTCTTCAGCTCCAACAATGTTGTTTGATGGTGGCTAAATATTCATCGAGGTTCACCAACCATTCCATGTACTTTATGGATATGTACATGGATCGGTATTTCAGTGCTCAGACCTTCAAGAGTGGTTTAAAATTGTACATCTATGATAGTGTCCTGCCTCTATGCATTTCAACTTATGCTGGAGTGCTTGAGAGGGCCCTAGTGATCAAGAACTTCTTGGTAGAGGAGAGACATCTGACTGTAGTCAGCAGCAGGCAGATATGTGCGAAGTCCTCATATGTAGGGAGATGACATCAGGTACAAGTATTAAGACTTGGGAAATGTCAGAGGAGGACCTAGGACAGGTGAACGACATTCCAGGGTGCTCAGGATGGCTCCAGTCAACCTAAGGAGAGGCTATGCTACTCATGCGATGGTAGGGGACATCTCGCTAGAGATTATCTGACCCGTCCATCAGTTGACAGGGAGGTGGTGTATGGACCACTGTGGTAGAGGTAGAGAGTGGAGAAGATAGACCCACTAGGTGGAAGATGTGATAGAGGAGAGGGAGATCTACAGGTGGTGGAAGACACTTTGATCTATTTCCACCACTACCCCCATGAGGTCCACACTATTCTTAGGGATATGGGGGACAGGGGTGGGAACTGCTGCATGCATTTGAGGCGTACGACCCAGGGACTTCAGGGAAGATCTATGGTATGATCATTTTCTTCTCTATATTATCTTCCGTACTTATAGACACAGGTTCTACTCATTCCTTTCTCGCCACATGTCTTGTGAGAAAATCCTGAGATTTTGGTAGATCTATTGACTCAACCTTAAATCGTGGAGAAACCTATGGGAGGAGACTCAATGACCACGCACCTTTGAAAAAAAATGTGATATTACCCTTGGAGGTGGGAGTTTAGGTTGGAAACTCTTAGTGGAAGCATCGAGGCCTTAAGACGTAATTCTTGGTATGGGTTGGTTATCTTAAGTCCATGCATAGATTGACTGCTTTAGGTGACGAGTGTGGCATGTATTCTACGATGGGATGAGGTTTTAATTTTTTAGTGAAAAGAATACCAAGGAATCACAGAACATGCTCATACATAGGAGGGTTCATTTGATCACTCATGAGTTCACTGGCCTTACCCTTAGTGAAGTTGATGTCGTGAGCTTCCAGTTTCCAGTAGTAGTGGCAGAGTATGAGGAAGTATTTTCTAAGGATGTTCTAGGACTACCTCTCCATCAGGAGATCAACTTCTTCATTGACTTACACCCTGGGATGGCACCAATTTCCCCACCAACATATCAGATGGCTCTCGTAGAGATCTATGAGCTGAGGGTGCAATTGAGGATTTTTAGAGGAAGGGTTTTGTATGACCCATTGTTTCACCCTAGGAAGCCCCCATTTTGTTTTAAAAGAAGATGAATGGGAGTTTGAGGTTTTGTGTACATTACTGGTGGTAGAATCAGGTAAAGGTGAAGAACAAATATCCACTAATTAGGATCAAAAACATCTTCGATCCGCTAAGAGGGGCCCAATATTTCTCAAAGGTTGACCTTCGGTTAGGTTACCACCAGTTACGAGTATTCGATGAGGATATACCTAAGACAAATTTTATGTGCCACTACATTCACTATGAGTACATGGTGTCGAATTTAAGCATGCCAAATGCCCCAAAACGTTTCGTGGGACTTATGAACCAGCTCTTCCATCCATACTTGGACCGGTTCATAGTGGTATTTATCAACGACATCCTTGCGTACTCAGCATCATAGGAGGAGCACTTGAGACACCTGATGATGGTTCTAGACATACTCTGAGAGAACCCACTTTATGGGATGCTCTCAAAGTGCTAGTTCTGGAATCAAGATGTACACTTTTTGGGACATGTCATCTTAGTAGATGGATTACTTGTGGACCCAGCCAAGGTGGAGGCTATGTTAGCATTAGATCCACCGCATAGTGTGAAGGAGGTATGAAGATTCCCTGGGTTGGTAGGATATTATTGTAGATTCATTCATGATTTCTCCCTGAAATCAGCATCGATGACATGATTTACTAGGAAGGGGAAACCATTCATGCAGACAAAGAAGTTCTAGTAGGATTTTGAGAAGTTGAAAAAGTGTTTGATGAGCACCTTGATCATGAGATTTCTGGAGGAGGGTGTTGATTACATATTTTTCTATGAAGCATCATGTACCGGGCATGGTTGTGTACAGATGCAGGTACAGTTAGTGGTTGCTTATGGATAATGCCATCTAAGACCACACGTGCAGAAATAATCGACCCATGATTTTGAGTAGGCAGTGGTAGTTTTCACATTGAATATGTGGTAAAACTACCTTATGGGTGAGTAGTTTATCATCTACTCTGACCAAAAGAACCTCAAATACATCTTCTCACAGAATTACCTGAATCTAATATGGAGGTTTTGGCTATATTTTCTCTAGGAATATTATTTTGAGATAATATATACTCCTTCGATGGGGAAAATTTAGGCATATTCTCTCAGCAGGAGATCGATTTTGCAGCTGCTTAATGAGGTGATAAAGTAGTTGGCCTTGTTACAATTATCCTTCATGGACAGGGAGGATACAACTTACATTCTATAGATGGTTTTCACCCCTCGATTCTTACAGAAATTTTGGGAGGCATGGCAAGGAGATGTCGACTGCGAGACATTACGGGCTCAGTTATCTACAAGAAATTATACTAATGGATATTCATACGGTGGGGAGTACATAGTTATTTTCCGGGGAAACACTGTTCTACCAGTGGAATTGAGGGAGGAGGTCTGGAGGGATTTTCATACATCACCCTTGGCGGTACACCCTAGCGAAGAAAAGACGTACCAGGATCTCTGATGATAGTTCTGGTGGTATGGCATGAAGAAGGAAGTAACATTGTTTGTTTCTCAATGCCTTACATGCTAGCAGGTGAAGGCTAAGTATTAGGTTACAACATGGTTATCACACCCATTTTAAGTCCCTGAGTGTATGTGGGAAATAATTTCAATGGACTTCATGATGGACATATGAGAAATGTCCAAGGGGAATAATTCTATCTAGGTGATCATCGACCGGTTCACCGAGTCTGCCCACTTCCTAGCTATTACAGAGAAGAGTACCATAGAGATCATATGCCTCCTCTATGTGTAGGAGATAGTGTGTCTTCATGGTGTCCCTTCAACAATAATTTTTGACCGAGATTCCAACTTCACATCCCGATTGTGGAAGGGATTATAGCAGGCTTTCAGGACTCACCTACACTTGAGAAAAGTGTTCTATCACTAGATAGATGGTCAGACAGGGAGAACCATTCTGTTTCTGGTGGATAAGTTGTGAGCATGACTCTTTTAACTTTTTTCACTATTGGTAGAATGACCTACCACTAGTGGATTTTGTGTAAAACAATAATTATCAATCTACCATCGGTATGGAACCATTGGAGGATATATATGGTAGACCCTTCTGGTCACCACTTTGCTGGACTTTCCCCAGAGAGTCAGCACTCATGGGTCTAGAGTTGATCCAAGTTACCACTGATAAGGTGAAAATCATTCAGGAGTGGATGAAGATAGCCCAAAGCTGGAAGAAGTCTTATTTTGATAGGTGACAAAGACCTCTAGAGTTTGAGAAGGGAGACCACGTCATCCTTCAGGTCTCAACTCGATGAGTTTTATGAAGATTTGTCTAGGGAGGCAAGTTATCTCCATGGCTCATCGGAAATTCCCAAATACATTACAGAGTTGACAAGTTGGCGTACTGCTTAACTCTACCACCACTAATGCACCTAGTACATGATTTCTTCCACGTGTTGCAGGTGATGAGGTATGTGCATAACCCATCGTACGTCATCGACTGGGGAGAGCTGGACATCAAGGATGAAGAGAGCCTTGCTGATTACTAGATAGAGATCGAGGATCGACAGGAGAGGTTCCTTCGTGGGAGATTGATTCCCTTTGGGAGTGTCTGGTAGCAGCACGAGAATCTTTAGGAAAGCTCATTGGAGTGGGAGACTCAGATTTGTGCGCAGTAACAACATCTTAATTTGTAGCCTTGTTTTGTATTTTCAGGGAAACAAATCCCCAAGGTAGGGAGAAAGTAATGTATTGGATTTTTTTCATATATAATTTGGAAATATTATATGGAATTATTACAAGACCAATCACATAGAAGGCATGTCATTTTGAGGCCCGCTGAGCCTGAAATCGTGGTTTGAACTATCCTTAATTTATATGATTGGGTGGGTTTTCGTGGTTGTGGTACCTTCTAAATGGATGCATAGATTAAAAATATAAGGGCACCATTACATCTGAGATGATGACTTGGCCTAAGAATGGGCCTAACCTCAACTGATACAGATCGTGGTAAAAAGATAATTTTTGGGCATTTTTAGTAAAATAAAATAAAATAATTAAAAAAGTTTATTTTATTTTATTTGGAAACATTTTTTACATCCCAACGACAGGGAATATGTTTTGATAACTCACGCCACACCATAATTCCTCAAAAACAAAAAAGTTAACTCATTAATGTCGTAGCGTGATGGAATGCTGAAATGTGTTCCCTCATTTTAAGGGGTTAGTCGAATGATGGTTTTTGGAAGGAAATTTAGAGGAACTTTGGAGAATTTTTTGAGTCGTGGAGAGAACTCTCAACAATGAATGACGATGGGGAAATCGATCGATGAATCTTTGATTCAAATAACCCTCAACAATGAATGTGACATAGTGATCATTCTTAAACCAAATCTTGGAAGGGGTTTTGTTTCTTTGCTTCTATTCCCCATTCTTTGATTAAATGACGAAAGTGGATCAACCCATGAAGAGGTTGATCCATGGATCATGCATTCTAGAAGGAGGGTTATTATTTTATGTTTCATTGGGGTTTGATTTTTGAATATTATTTGTGATAATTGTTGGATTATCATTTGATTCACCCTTTTTTATCCTTCTAACTGGAGTGGATCAACGCTGTGTCGAACGACGACGTAGGATCGTTTCTCAAATTGGTTTATAGGATTATTTACTCTTTTCCTTGCATTCTTTTCATTATTCATGGGGCGATGAACAACAGATCGTTTAGTGTCCATTTCACTAATCAATGATCTAAAATTGGAGATATGACATCGTGACGACCTAGTGGAGGTGTGACGACGATGGTGGACGATGATGACAGACGACGAATCAGCTCAGATTAAGAGAGACTGCTCTTCGAGAGTTTATCACGTGGGTGGATCGATACGCATTTCTAGGGCTAGTCAGTGGACCAAAAACTATGGAGATGACATCTGGATGTCAGGGAGACCATAACATTCGAGTTGCATGGTAAACTGATTGCAAGATCATAGATTGGTGCATCACTAAGGCATGACAAAGTAGGTTCACGTTTCTGTAAATTTATAGAACACACAACATGTATCAAAAAGAACACGCCTTATGGTACTGGTAGCAACAACTAGGCTTTGTGCACTGCACATGATGAAGAACATGGTGTGAATTTAGAGAGAGATGGTGTGTTATCCCCACCCAACGGAGGATGGAGTTCTAGGCGATGGGAAACACTAACAGGGCATGTGACCATTTTCACATGGCATGTGGGTCCTTACACAGATGCAGCTTGTTTCTCAAGAAGATACTCTTAATCAGGGTGGGTACACAGTCGAGTACTCCACCACATGGCCAGACCAGGCTGGCTGTAAAGGCTAACTCTTGTACCTATTACATGGGATAACACACATGGGTTGAAACTGTGTACAGGCATATGTCCATGTACATGAAGGGAACCCATGTTACTTGGACACGGTGTGTGGTTTGACTATACATAGTGTACTTATCCCCTACAACATGGAATGTTCTTCTGACTATAAACTTTTTTACATGGGTAGTACCTAGAGTCAAGATCCACAGCATGTGACCCTTCTACACGTGTATGTTCTAGAACATGGATTGATCACAATGTCCACCATTACTTGGACAAGTTTCATTTGGGTTATTTCCCCTTTTTATCATTCATCTGATGATTAGGTATCGTTTCCATCCACAAGAATATGATCCCTTAAGCAAGAGTTTCTGAGATTGAGTCAGGTATCACTCAGGGAGGCCTGGAGTGAGATCTCATATCCATTATTGACCCGAGGTAGAGTCTAATATCGAAGTGACTAATCCTAGAGTATGTTGATCCTCTACATAATAAGTGAATCTAGAAGATTCATGGTATCTACCAAGGCCCTGTAAGTGATCCTCATCTATGTATCATGATCTTTCCCCACTCAGGAGTCTGTTCTCCTAGAATGAGTGTATCTACCACTCATGGATTTTCCCAACAGATAGAACTTCTTGGATAGACAACATCAGATCTATTAGAATATTGGAGTGAGTTCTCCCGGATGAGTGCTTTGTGGAATCTTCAGATGGAATCCCTAGTCAGGGTATGCAGTTGTGGGGATTTTCTATAGACTACATGTCTAGGTTTGGTGTATATCTATATGTGTTTCACTTATTATATGTTTGGTAGACATATACTATGTAGAGCTGATTGTACCTTTACCTTGTGTATTTCTTTTTGGTTTTTGGGACCCCTACTGGGTATTGTTATTCTCACCACTACATGGGCTTTTCCCCCATGTCTCATGTCTTGTACAGATGAGTGGTCTTTTTATAGAGTCCTGGGAGGACCAGTACCAGACTGAGCTTTCTAAGTTCCCTATAGGCTGAGGTCTTCCTATGGCTATGAGCAGCAGTCCCAATACCTCTTTGTGCTTATTGGTAGTACTTTTTAGTTTAAAGACTATTTTTTTGGTGGTCTTATATTCTTGTCCAGTTTACATTCAGTACTATAAATACCATTGTACTCTATTTGTTGGGTTTAGTTTTATTCATGAATTTTTTTCCTTGGTGGTTTTTTCTATGTTTCATTATTTTTGGGCATGGAGATGTGTGTGCGTGTGTAGGTACGTAGTAATTTCCTCCAATGCTAGTTATAGGCCAACTCAGTGCTAGTCACAGGCCCCTAGCCTATTAGAGGCAAGCTTCCGGAGTCACAACATGGGTCCCACTAGGACAGGTCGTGAAATTTATGAATAAATAACATTTCCATATGATGAATAAAATTATTGAAGGATAATTGTTTTCGTATACCTTCATTACATAATTTTTTTGAGAAATTGGATCATTAATCGTGTATGCATGTGAATTACCACCTCCAAAAATAATGAACATAATTTTTCATCACCACCATTCATGGATATTTTTGAAACATAATTAAATGTGGTTAGATAATTTTTATTACATGTTTCAGATTCAATATATATCACATTACAATTTTCTAAATACATCATTTTGTTATAAAATCTTTATAACATGCTACCATATGGATCGACTTAACCGCCTTTGTAAATAAAGTTATAAAAATTATGCCATAAATTTTTATGGGATGCAATATTATTATAATATGTTTATAAATGATATAATTTTGTGTTTTTAATTATTTTTTATTTTTTTTATTTTTTAAAGTGAATGTTAATATATCACCTTCCAACCATTAAAAATATCAAAAACAAGTTTTACATAATTTCTGTTTTCACAAGTCATATTCATTTATTTAACCTAATAAAAAAAGGACTTAATAAATCATTGAAAAATGAATTATTATATATTTAATGATATATTAATTATGAACATGAAACCACTTAGTGATAATTGTTAGTATCTTTGTGTGGTTTTCACAAAACAAGCAATCACAAGTTATAACACCTGATGTTGAAAATCAATTATTATCAGTTCATATATCTGTAATAAATGGTTATAAAATAATTATAAAAATTGGATTATTTTTATATTAAGGCTTTTATTATAAGAGGTTAATATATTTATGTTCAATATATAGGAGGTTAGTGAATGGTTGAGTAATAAGGAATATAATGTATGGGGTTTTCATCTAAAATTCCACTCTTTATAACATGTTTGGTTTTATAAAACTAATTTAATTTGTGTGGTGTATATGCTAATATTTTGATATATCATGTCATGAATTATATTTTAATCATGAAATTTTAATTTAAATTACTATACCTCTTTTTTATGTGTTTTTATTTGAATGTCCATAAATTTTCAAGGGTTTTCTTAGTCTCAATCATGATTTTTGATACATAATAATGTTTGGAAACCATAATTTTTATGTAGTTTATTCACTCTCCATGGATATATTTTATTAACACTATTTTCATATCATGGGATTTTTTATATAAGTCACGTTCCCTTTTTTAATTATCTATTCATTCAGTTTTTTCCCCAGTAGTAAGGATATTTTGTAACTCAACTTTCACTCATTGAGTTATGATTGTCGTCTTCAACATATTTTAAAAAAGTAGGGTATATTATTCACATTTATTATATTTTATATTATTATATCTTTTTCCAAGAGATATAAATTCATACAAAATTAACTATTTGTCATATATTTCTCACTTCTTGGGATATGTTTCCCATATGAGATGTTTGAAATAGAAATCTATTTTTAAGTTATAAATTTTCATCTTGAATATTGTTCTTCCATTCAAATATTATCCCTCAAAAATATATTATTATATGGTATTTTATAATCTAATTTTTCAAAAATAAAGCTATAATGTAAATAAGGATTCATTTCTATTGTTAAAATGAGTATTTTGAACAGTTGTATTTTTTAAAATATTAATAAGGGGGTTTTCAATCACATTCAAATGTTTTTTCATCCTATCATAATTTATGCAAGATAATCCTTATTTTTTTCAAGTATTTATTATTAGAAATTATTTTTAAATATAATTATTTTCAAATATTTTTCTCTTGAAATTATTATAAAACTTTTTGGAAGTGACCCATAATGTCCTCTTTTAATTTTTACATCAAAAATGTTTTTGAAAATATATTTCAAGTTATATCTTATATTTACCTTCAAATTTTAATAAAGATTTACCATTATAGGGTTTATGTTTCAGTATTTATATTCTAATATATATTTATATTTTTTTGGTTTTAACTCACAGTACCAAACAATCCAATTCATATTCTTTTATATGGTGGTATAGTTAAAACATTTTTTATGATGTTGTTTTTCATCTTTGTCAATATCTTTCTAGATTTCCATTGATACACTAGGGATATGTTACTTTTAAACCATTCACCTTATTTGACTAGATATATTACTGTTATATTATTGTATTATTTACTTAGGTGTATACTCATTTTCTATATAGTATGAAAATCAAATATTACATAATTAAGATTGGATGATGTTCACCTTGAAAGAATGTTATTCTTCTAAAATTTGAAAATTTATTTGTATTATTTATGTTAGTATTGAAATTTACATGATTACTGAAAAGTTTATTGTGTATTTTTTAACCATCAACTTTATTAACCCATATGGGTTATGATCATGTTACCCATTTTATTGATTGGGGGAAAATTATTGTCATTCTATATATTGTCATACCAATATGGTAGATTATTAGAATGTTGAATTTTTATTGTTTGACCCAACCCATTTTTTATCTGGATTAGTTTTGATCATTAATACATTTTATTTACATAGAAAAAAGTGTTGAAATTATTGATTGTTATTTACTACTATCACTTTTTGATTGTACAGTGACATTAGAATTTTTTTTTATATTGATATCCATGTTTTTAGTCATCCATATTATCATTAGGTAATTGTATAAAATAACCTTTTGAATCTGATAGTAAACGAATTAGACATTAACAAGTGATAGTTATAGACTAAAATTTAATATCCCCTTGATGGATCGACATAAATATTGTGAAAAAAAAAGATTAGATTGTGTTGTGTACATCCTCCACAAATTAGTATAGTTTCACAGAACAAGGCCTTGACACCAGGTTTCTTATGTTCCAAATTATGCATTCCATAAGTGTGAGATCATCATTTTTTATCCATGTTTTCAATGATATAGAATAATATCATTCTCAGTAGATTGTATAATTATTCATATTATTTATTCCTTCCATATTATTCTAATGTTCTCTATAGATTCAGTTATATATTTCCCTAACAAGTCATTTGATCTCACGCTTTATTATGATTCCATTCCATAGGTTATAAAGAAAAGAAATACACAAGAAATTTTTAAAAGGATGTCACAAGTGAAATAATTAATTGGATATATTGGAGTCTCGTTATAGACTACTAAATTTCATATATATGGGGAAAATAATTATTTGATACAAATAACATGGGATTTTCTAGTTATTATTTTATACAAATAATATATTGCTTTAAACATGAAAATATCCTTAGGATAAAATAGATAGAATAATATTTATTAATTTTTAAATTAATCATGGTTTTATCCTGGATTTTTAAATTTTTATTAAATCGAGTATGTAAAGTATGTGTTTATGACATTGAATCTGGCAGTATGGGTCTGAGGGGTCATAGAAAACATATCTACCATGAATAATTTTCCCATTCCATTTCCTCTTTAGAATGGGTGTTTCACCCTGAATCATTATGCACACCTCTACTCATATATGTGTTTTCATATGTGTATATATGTGGTATTGGACTCATGACTAGTGGTATGGGTAACACAGTATCCCCAAATAGTATGTCTCAAATTCCCATAACTTAGCTCATAGTAAATATTATAGGTATGGATCGACCAGATATAGGGGGTTATATTATAATAACCTTATATACACTTGTCTACTACTTGTGTGTAATCCATGTCATGAATTGATTATCATTTTCTAGAGAACATTTTTTTTTCATATTCTTAGGTACATCATTAGATTTATTAGAAGTACTCACTTGAGAGTGTTTTATATATATTGGAACCATTATGGATAAATAATGATAATGTTACGCTCACATTATATATGTTCAATTTAGTGTAAATTCAACCTCATAATTTATTCTCATAGGTGCCTACAGGTACAAGTATATTTTTGGGATAATTTTTTCTTACTATTATATTCATTATTTGTTTGGGATGGGTTCCACTTGAAGTTAAAACTAGAGTAAAGTGATCTTATCTGGAACACAACCATATGTATAGAAAACCTACATTGATTTTATTTTATACTTTTACCTTGGATTTTTAGTTTTAATATATGATATATAGTTAGTTTATATTCTATTGATTTTATTTTTCTCAATAATACCAATCCAGAAGATAATTTTAGAGAAAACTACACATTGAGACCCATAAATCTAGTCTCAATCCCTTGGGGATCAGGGAGTTCTCCTGGGGTCATTGTCACAACTAGATCCAACTAATTCTAAAGTGATTTGTTCCATTCTAAATACATTTTTAATATAAATTGACATTATTTAATCTTTGTTAGGGAATTTATTGATTTGTAACAAAGTTGATGTTGAATGATGGTGAAGATATCATAATACATCAATATAGTAAACTGATTATTTATTTATTTTAATTAATTAATTTATTTTATTTATTTTATAGGTTATATCCTTCCCGTGGACTCCTCTGTTATCACTCCACTGGTGAGTAACCTTTATTATATGAGGAAGTATTCTTAAGGAATTTTGGTTGTCTAGTAGGGGTGCTATGTTGTGAATTCAGATCCAGAAATTACATATAGTAATAGAGACTTTTCCATTTTTGTGATTTAAAATAAAATATTTTTAGGGAAAGAGAAGTAACCTTTTAATAAAATTGATCAATCAATTTATGATGAAATATCATGTTTTTAGGGGTTGTTTGGGATGATTCAGGGTAGACTGGACTAATATAGATTTTTTTTTGTTTTTTCTAATTTTGATTCTTGGTTATTGAATCTTTAGTGTGATCTATCAAAGGCACCATGATTAAGAAAATAGGGATTCAGACATATGTATATTGTTGATATTGATATGGGTTATTATAATTCATATTTTTAGAAAGACTAAATATGAGAAATGTTCCTTGTTAAATTATAAATTAACAAAAAATAGTTTTTTTCTCAATTATATATTGGTGTCAAATTTAATAACTTAAATGAGTTATGATTTATATGTACATGGAGTTCAATTCAACTAAAGATATAAATATAATGAGAAGATATTTTATATGTGCTTTTCTATTAATTATTTATCACATGAGTACATATTAAGTGAAGAATCGTAGTTCTTACATTATGAGTATTCAGTTATATGTGTTAGTTTGATTCTATACAATGTGAATTGTGTAAAAATGTAATGATATATTTCATAAATGGGTTTCAAATGAGTGTGAATTTTTATTTAAAAAACAAAAGGGTTTCTATAAATGTTGGTAATCATTTTGAATCCTGTTTTTAGTTGATATTTGAAATATTCATTAAGATAAGAATTTTTTTGAAAAAAGGGTAAATATTCATTTTTATATACCTATGATATGAGTTTATGTTTTGTACTATTAAATAATTTTGGTAGATATAATTTTAATATTTTTATTGACGTATATTCATTGCATAGTTTCTATGACATATATTGAGATACATAATAATGGAAGACACTCACCACCCATCTCTACCCCTCCTTAGAGAACATGAAATTTATTTATGAGGCCATCGAGGGATGAGATAGTAAAATAGAACCATATATTACTATATTATAATAAATCAATGAGTCATTATTTTCATTAATGATCAAATATTACAAAGTATCAGGATCCCATTATGGATTTTTTATAATTCACATTCTTATAGATTACATGTTTCGGGTATATGGGGTTATTAAAATTGTTTGCATGATGTATACATAGATTAGTATGTCTAGTAGTGCCAATGGGTTTATTTATAAGATCAGTAGAGTTAAATGTTATAATAAAATAATATCCAAGATATATGTATGTGATATTTCATAAATTATATATATATATATATGTGTGTGTGTGTGTGTATATATTTAATGACAAGAAATCATGGTTTAGGAATAATTTAAGGGAATTAAAATTATCTATTTTAGATAAATTATGGGTTTAAATTGAGTAAGATAAAATATATCATCAATAAAATGGTTGGTATGATATGATTCATGTGACATGGGGTGCCCTATATATGTTTTTTATAGTCAATTAGGTGTAAGTGGGATGCCCAATGAAACTACATTGGTTATGAGATTGGACATTAGAGAAATTGTATAAAATATTTATTTTTCATAGAAACTATTTAGTATTTCATTGATTGGGGAATGGATTACAAGAACATGTATAGTTCCTATGTTTAAGCATGTATACAAAAATTCATAAAAATGTTTGTTTAGAACATAGGAATTATAAACCACTTAATGAATCCCAATAATGTTTTCTAGGGAATGGGCATTCAATAAATGATAATTTGTAGTAGTGAGTATCAATATAATTTGTGTTAAGTACAGATTTATTCTATAGTGTGAAAATAATTCATAGAAGAGAATTTGTTTTGGTAACCACTCTTGGTGACAAAGATTTTGTATTTGGATCTGTTTTATGTAGAATAATTAAAGTAACTAGAAACATTTTTTATTAGGAAAATTATTGGTAATGTAATATTTTTTTGACTAGGTATATAGAACAAGTGATTTTAGTGAAGCTGATGAGTCTTTTTAAGTGGTTGTTATACATCTACCATGTAGATGTTTCAGAATGAATGGGAATATGTTTATATTTTTGTGGTATTACCAATAAAGTTAACTCAGTGGTTTTTCAATACATCAACATAATTAATATGAAAAAAATAACTTTGAGAATGGATATTATTGACAATAGATATTCCATATATATGAATAGTCACTACTTGAGTTTCAAATATAGTGTAAAAGATGCGAAGGACTTTTAGATATCTATGAAAATGAAAAAGAAAATATAAATAACCATTGAAAATATTTCACTCTACAATTATTCTATTTTATGAAGTTATATTATTTAATGTATTAAAAAATAATATGCCATTTGTTTTTGAGTTTTTTCATGGTGATTATCATATTAAAATTGAGAATAATGCTTGTATGATTTTTGATTCCAAACATTGATTGGTTATTTGTTTAAGAAATAATGTTGATTGTACTGTAGATTTAAATTCCTTGTTTCCTAAAAAAACTTCATTCTTAAAAAAAATTTATAGAGACTCATGTTTTTTTTATATAGGATAATATGTAACTCCAATATATAATCACACAATAATAAAATTAGAAAATTACTAGTCAAGGACCTATACAAACTCTAATTCCTAAAAGGAAAATTATTAAATCCCTATCAAAATAGAAACAAAACATATAATATATTACAATAAAAATAATTATGTGTCATACTCTCAATACCTATAGTTAGTTTACATGGATTTTTTTGTACCTTAAAGTGTTTCTAGTCTATGTGGAAAACCTTATGTTAATTTTATTTTTTACTATTTTCTAATGTATAAAAAATATTTAGAGATCCTAAGAGGAATTACCTATAAAATTTTGAATATTAGTCATGGTTATGATTTTCTTAATCAGGATTTTAAAATTTTATTTTCAAAAAATTAATATAATAAAAAAATTTCTTTACATCAACGACTTCAATAAAATGTTGTTGTTATAAGTTCAAATAAAACTCTCTGGTAAATTTCTTAGACTTTGATTAGGGAATATTAATTACCAACTGATTTTTTAGGAAGAGTCATTGAGTATAACTTATTATGTAATAAAGACAGTTTTGATAAGACCAATCTTATAGAAGAATCCCTATCAATTATGAAATGGTTGAAAAGGTTAATTACATTAATGGATTTAGTGTTAAAATATTTATTTAAAATAAAAAAGAAAGTATAAAAAAATCACCAATATAAATAATGGAATTTTTCTAGGTTATTTAAACTATGACAATGACATGACCTTTAATAAAAAATCTAGTGGAATGAAAGATTTTTTTCATTTTAATTTTAATGAAATATATTCATGAACCCAATATTTCATTACAATTCCTTATGGATGATATTTGAAATATTAATATCAATAATACCTATAATACCTCTAGCCATACTGTTGATTTACATATAAAATCTCATATAATAGGCAAGTATGACCAATTTAACCATCTTGTCCATAGAAAATACTTGGAATAACTAGGAACTTCATTTTCTATATCTTTTCTAGATTTTAAGTATTGTCTCTTAGGTGTAGTTTTTGGTGATCAAGATAAATATACTTGATCTATAGACTCTATTAAAAACTAGTTTCAACCTTACGTTTTCTTTTCTCAGCTAAAACATAAGAACACTATTAATTTAATTAATGGTGAACATTGAGAAATAGATATGAAATATGTATTCAATCAAATTTAAATAAATGATGTATAATAATTATTTGAAATTTAAAAATACTACCTTACTATTAGTAATATATAGTAGTTTTGAAAGGTTTATAAATTTGGAACCATTGTTTAAACCACATCTCGGAAATTTCAAAAGGTTATAGTCAAGAGAATGTTATTTATTATGATGATAGTTTGGTACCAATATCTCGACATAAATCCATTAGAATATTGTTCGCATATATAGCTCATCATAATTTCAAAATATTATGAATGGATTTCAATAGTTCATTATTAAATGGTTATATTTTTGGGGATGATAATATTGAAAACCCCCTAGATTTTTAGATCCTCATTTACCGTATCATTTTTTTAAACATTCAAACTATCATTATGATTGAAAATAGGCTCATATATCTTTCTAGGATATCCTCATCTCTTTCTGGATATTAAATGATTTTTTGAAAAGTATAGGTGATATAATAATTTTTATTAAGAAAATTTAATATGATATTTTGTTTATGAAAATCTATATTGATGATATACCTTTTGTTTTCTCTAAAAAATATTCATATATTGAACTTTATTAACTTATTCTAAATGAATTTGAATGTGTTTAATGGGTGATTTAAAATTAATTCATGTTTTTTAGATTTTTTTTAAAAATTATAATATTTTATATCAAATTAAATACATAAGGGGTGTTTTAATATGTTTTGGATTGGATAAAACTAAAGGAAGTGAAACTCCTATGAGTACTTCGATTAATTTAGATTTGGATGAAACTAGAGAACCAGTTGACCGAATTTTTTATGAAGGTATAATTAGTATATTTCAATGAAGAAAAAATAGTGAGTATGATATTATGTTTAGTGTGTGTATGTGTGCACAATTTCATGGAAACCCCATGGAATCACATGTTAAAATAATTCCTAAATTCCGTCAACAATACAACTAATTTTGGAATTTTTTACATTATTGTTTATGAATTAGAATTGGATAATAATTATGATGTGAATATTTCTAGCTATAAGATATATAGAAACATAACCTATATAGAATGTCACTTTTTGGGAATGTATCAATTGTTATGGTATAATAAAAAGTAGAATTCAGTTAAATTGTATGTTGGTGAAGTTGGGTACATTGAAGCAGGTATTTATGGTTCCCAAATGTTTTGAATGAAACAAAAATTACCAGAATATGGATATTGATATTGATATTTACTTATCAAATATAATAATACTCTTGATATAATCATTTTTAATAATCCCATGTATCACCCAAGTAAAAAAAATATTGATAAAAATCATATTTTGAGAGAACATTTTCAAAAAGGAAATATCACTCTTGAATTCATTAGCTCTAAAAAATAGTCTACTAAAATTTATAAAAATAGTTTTATTATAAATAGTCTTATTTATGTCATACATGAATTACATTTTATTTACTATTCTAAATTTATTAATTTCATTATTTATCTTTATGAGTAGTATTTTAGTCACGAAGTTCACAAGTGACCATACGGCCTCATCTTTCATGAGTAATATTCATGTGGTAAGTCTAGGTACCATGAATTTCCAAGCTACTATAAGTTGTATTCATGTAATAGGCTAAAATAATTTTAAATCCCTCAATGATCTAAAGAAAATTCACATGCTTATTCCACCTACCTTGACTATATGACTTAAGTTCAATCAGTTTTATCAATTATTATTATTTTATCCAAAATAATTCTATTATCATTCCCTAAATGATATATTGTTTTCCCCATTATGAATTTTAATTTTATTCTCTTTAAATCTTAAACCTTTTAAAACCTCAAACCTATAGTTTTCCAAACCTTTTCCCTCTCATGAACAACTCAAACCCATCTCCAATAATTGTGCTTGTGAAGAGAATGGCAGATTTAACTCATGTTTATTCATAGATTTACAATAATAAAGGAAAATATATCTTATGTTTATATGATGATCCACTCAGCTCTAATACCGGGAACCATTTTATAATTCCATAGAAATTTATTGTTGTTAAGTGAACAAATTCAAGTAAATAACTTTTCTGTAAAGCAATTGGATATTAATAACGAAGTTAATGGTTCGGTAAGAATTGAAGTCCATTATACTCAATGTTGGTGGAAGATATTAATATTGTTATTAGATTAAAGGATTTTTAGAATAAGGATTATATTTAAATAAGTCTAAATATAGAATATTTAGTATTTTCATTGAAAAATTGAGTTAATCTCTTATTAGTTCCTCATAAAGGTGATTTCGAGGACTGATAAATTTACCATCTAATTGGCCATGCAATATTTGAGTTTGGGAAATCTCTAAAAGTGTAGAATCGGAATGGAAACCAATGTAGACCAACTTCCATGGAACAATATAGGTAATGAAGGTTTTTGGTAATGTTTATAAAACATATAATCATCCATCAAAGGGTTATTTTTATATTATATGCCACCAAGATCTATTCTTTCAAAATCATTTGATTAATGGAGTAAATATTAGTTTTTTGAGAATTTTGATGAGGCGTGTGGAAGAGATTTATAATAACGCTTCTATGATTAAAATTATTACATATCTAAGATTAATTTCAACCTTGATTTAGTTCAATTATATTATAACTAATGGAGTATAAAAGTCTAAATCTCAAAGTGTATTTCTCTTAAGTCAAACTATCTGCAAGAGAATGAGAGTTAATTGAAACCCATATATAAGAATGTGGGTGGTTGACAGTGATAATATTTATGAAATTTATAAGCCTATAAATAAACCCCTAATCTTAAAGGACAAGTCATATCTTGTAATTCATTTTTATGAGGATGGGTAATAATATTATGAGTAAGAAGTGTTTTTTGATTAGGATAAAGTAGTAATAACATCAATATAATGGATATATACTCGTGATCTAGTGGAACCTCCTCACCTAACCCTATGCAAGATTCAATTACAGAAGTTGTATGACATTATGTAGAAGACATGATGGATGTTCAAATGGATGAAGTTGTAAAATTTCTACAAGAAGTGATACTTCCTGAGTAAGATATATGTTTTTATCATGATGATTAGTTTCTCAAATTACTTAAGCTCAAAATATATCTTATGGACATATTGTGACTCCAAAGTATCTACCTTATAATGAATGAGGGTTTTATTTTAATACCAATGATACCGAATAGTCTATGACTAATCCTAATATATAGACTATTACTAAGTTATAGTATGTTGAATCTTATGAGGTGTGTATTCCCTCAACTTATTAAATGGAATCTATCCAAGAAGAATAGACTTCACAAATGAATGGGAATGGGGGTGAATATCTTTGTGATACTCAAGATTATAAGGAGAGATGTCACCTTAATCTAGGAATATTATAGACTATTATGAATACAAATATGGTTATGGTCATAATTATTGAGGTAGTCCACCTGATCATGGTGGAGATGCTATCCCAGTTTTACCTACCATCCCAATCAGAACTATTATCTCAGTGTAACCCAATCATGTAATTGTTTTCGCACATTCTATTACTGAAGGATCCTTAGTGGATTAGATCATACTGAGGAAAGGATTGAGATACCATATCCTAGATATAGATGAAATAAAGAAGAGTTATTGTATGAAAATATCTGAAAATATTAGAAGATATGTTTAGACAACCTCCAATGATGTTTTATGCACATATAGAATTAAGACCAATTAGATCAAATAATCCAACAAATTCTATGAATTTTTTTATTGGACGTGTGTTTGATTCTTCTACGAAAAGAGTACAATATTTTTTAGAGGAAGTTTTCATGGTTTTTGAATAGTCACCTCTTAAATAGAAAACCTCATCTTCTCCTAAACTAATTATACCTTTACCTCATGTTGAATCCTCTACCTATGTTATCATAGATAGATTTATTATGGTTAAAATATATTTCTTGGAATATTCTAAATAATCACTTTTTCATTTTGGAACTACATTTGATTATTCTAGATAAGAAGATATATCTTTTTATATATCCTCTATTCTATATAATATCTATAAAATATTGTTTTGTAAGATGTGTCTAATAAATAAATAAATAAAAGCATTAATGAGAAAATGGGAGTTCATCAATATGATTTTCAATTTTTAATGAGAATACCATAATATAACTCTTCTTCTATTACACCAACTCATGCTACCTATTCTATATTCTCACATAATACTATTATTTCTATTAATGAAGGTTTGATCAGGAAGGTTGTTAGATATAAGATAAAATCATTATTGAATTCCTTTTAAAAAACATGAGAGATGATGTTGTCATATTTTTACACCCAAGATGAAAACAATCATCATATAGTATGGGTTAGTTCAATAATGCTTGAAAAATATAGTGAGACCATAAAAAATTCCATTAAGTATTTCTTATCATGGATATTTACTCAGGATGATTTGAAGTCCTGTTTTTATAATTTGGAATGTAATTTTAAAATTCATCTTTTGACTAAGGATTTAAAAACTCAACTGGATCAGTTGATAGTCCTTTCACCATATTTGAATTTCCTTATAAAGGAAATAGAGACAGTTTGATAAGAATATGTACCATGGTTCGCATGCCTTATGTTTCTTCTCCCTGTGGATAGATCCATGTATTTTTATTTCTTGTATAATTAGGGAAATTTAATTAGGAATTTGTGTCACACCTTCTACTCACCCTTCTTATTTAGATTTTCCAATAACTACCACCTCTTCCCTTATATCACATAACATATCACCCTTTAGCTATAAACTGTTTAAGTTTGTGTTTCACCTTAGTGTTATAGTTAAGAGTATTATCATTATTGATCCTTTTTATCCTCCACCTATTTCTACTCCTCAATAAAATACAATAAAATACCAATAGTATGTTACTCTAATATCTTTAATAGAAGTTGATTATAATTCATATTTGAATTATTTCTAGAAATTGCATTATTTATAAAATTATTACATTTTTTTTAAATAAATATAAAGTCAATTTTTATATTTAATTTTTTATATTTTATTTTATATCTCAATAAAATTATTTTAATATTTTTTTTTCATTTTTATAATCTTTTTAAATCTTTTTAAATCTTTTTTATAATCCAAAGAGAGGGATATAAATTATATGTTAGTTTATAATTATGTTCTGAGTGTTAACATCATGTCTTGAAATTAAAATAAAATAGATTTAAGTTTTGTGTAATTATTGTTTCATTTAAAAATTTACCATCAATGATTTATGATCATAAAAATCACAGAGACAATTTTATTAGTATTGTAATTTTTTATTTTAATGATTCTAAATAATGTTTAATGTTATTCTAATTATCCCTATGCTTTAAGATATTTCAATATTCTATATTAATAGTTTTTTAAGTGTGGAATAGATTATGTGTAACAATGGATCAATAACATGTTAGAGATAGATGATAAAACGTATAAACTGTTAACCACAGAGAAAAATTTGCATAGTGCTCAATATACCACATGTTTAGTGGATAAAAAATTCATTATAATAGACTGATCTTGTGTGTATCAGAATGATAGCATGAAGTATCATAGGATCAACCAAACGCTCAAAAAAAGTGATGGTGGGATAGCCAATAAACCGTAAAGAAGATATCCATTATTTTTTGAAGTGATATATTGACTATAAAACTAAAAATCCATAAATAGACGTTACTGACAGACAATGGATAAAAATTTATTAAATTATTAGATCAACTACAAATTAACTCAAAGATATAGAACTTTGAATTCAACCTACCACATGATTAAGCTACCATAATAAAAATTTCACCAATGACTACAATGGTTTATCTTATGATCATAATGTGTCATATAACTGATAGTAATTCAGAGCTTCATTCCAGATTGACCATGAGTATTTAAAGATTATATTTCTAAGTAAAAAATTAAAATATATTTATTTAAGAATTTAATAGTTCTTTAATTTTATTTGATGATTTTCATTCAGATAACGAATCTTTATCAAGAGCTACATAGAAAAGTAAAATCTACAAAAAGAAGTTTCTCTCCTGCGTGAGAGCTCCCTCCAAAGAATTCCTAGGGTTTCAGTTTCTTTGTCCACCCGGGATCCGGCGGCGCCGTCTCCCTTCGCATACCCTGCCCGAGATCAGTGATGTTCGCTCATCCCCAGCTCCGGTGTCTCTGGTTATCTCTTCCTTATTTTGTCTCTCCCCATCTCGTCGTTACAGGATCTCACGTTCTGCCTCCCTTCTCCCTTTCCGGCTCCCAGTTCCCATAGTCTGTGCTCTGGAAGGAACTGGTACTCCCTCATCTGCCCGTTTATGACTCAGGTGTTGGATCAGTCCTCCCTTGGGGCCCTAAAGCTCCGTCTGTCACCGCCCCCCTCACCAGCACCAGATTTGCGTGAGGGAATGTGTCGCCCTCTCCCCATACTCTTTCATCACCAACACTCCAGATCTGTGCGTCCTCAGCTCCTGACTACCGCATCTTCTTGCACAACCCCATCCCTTCTGCAAGTCACCTTTCGGAGTCAGATTCTTGTGCCCAGAGTCTCGAGGCAATCTCAAATTCGAGGATTCATTCCCCCCCTCTCTTTCTCTTCTTCCTGCTTCCATGGAGTGGATCTGCACTATTGTAGGTTTTTTTCTCCCTGATTCGTGAAGTGTCTGCCACGGAGGGGTTCTGGCTCGTGAAGCTCCTTCCGCAGAAAACTGAGTCCATGTAGGTCTTCACCTTTTGGCTCTCTCCCTTCTATTGTGAAGTTAGCACTACTCCGCTACCAGATTCCTTCTCCTTTATTTGCGAAGTCTCCGCCGCGAACTGGTCTGGAATTGCAAAGATCCTTCTGCAACGATTCACTGCGCCGAGAGACCGCGAAGTGGCTGTCGCGGTGTGGTCTGCCTCGTGAAGTGCTTCTCGCGAGGTTCTTCCGTGTTGTTTGTTCGTGATGTGTATGCTCGCGAAGTGGTTGTTGTGCTGATCAAGTTGTGGGGGTTTGATCTATTTGGCGGGGTAGACACAGTGCTGAAGGTGGGGACCGGTGGGTGTAAGGCCATCCCATTGTTGTTGATGTCAAGCTCAGCTACGAAGTGGCCTGATATGGGCCTGGTGTGCAATGTGTCGCCGCGAAGCACTTGTTGTGTTGTGAAGGCCGAAGGCCCATCTGGGGTGTTGCCTCACGAAGCGTGCGGTGTGTTGCGGTGAGAGTTTCATGGATGCGGCCAACCAAGAGACACATTTGACTGTGCTGGTCGTGCAGCCTGGCCAGGGGTGTGATTTGTGGCTGGACTCTACCTTGGGGCATAGGGCTTAGGGAGCCCTTCGTGGCACTGGGCTTTGACCCAAGTGAGGGCCGTGGGGATACAAAGTCACCGGCCCATTCGAGCCTCTGAAATCTTTTGTGAATCATGGATGAGTAGTTGGTCAATCGCAGGAAGAGGTTGGCCCTGACGGACAAAGAAAAGGAAACAATAGAGGCCTAGTGAAACGAAGACAAATTCCTTGAAAACGCTTGTCTCTTCTGGTGGTGGGAAAGTTTGTGGAAAACATATCGGTTAATCTGGGGGAGTTCAAGAACACTCTACAGAATATCTGGAAACTTGAGGCAGGAGTGGCTATTCGGGAAGCGGGGATAAACCGCTTCGTCTTTGAGTTCTTTAAAGAGAGAGATAGAGATAAAATCTTGCACGGCAGACCATGGTCATTCGATAATCAACTCCTTCTCATGGAAGATTTAAAAGGGGGGATATCCAACGAGTGATTTTAACCTGTTCCCCCTTCTGGATACAAATTAACGGAATCCCCTTCCATGCAAGAACGGAACGTACAATGAGGGTAATTGGGGACAGTTTTGGGAACTTTCGTGAATGGGACAGCTCAGACCCAATACATTGGGGCCCCGAGGTTTGAATTAAGGTGTAGATTGAGGTGTCAGAACCACTGATGTGGGGAATGTTCTTAAATATTTAAGATACCAACACTTGAATATCATTCAAGTTTGAGAAACTCCCAATCTTCTACTTTCACTGTGGTCACCTTGGCCATCTGGAAAGAACGTGCACCACTAAACATAAGAGTGATGCGGGTAACGCTATCCTCTAGTACGACCCCTGGCTCCGTGCCAAAACAAATAAACATGATTTCATACCAGAGACGAAAAAACAAAAATATTGTGACCGTCTCACTTTGGAACATTCTAGTCCGACAAACCCCATACCTGAAAAAGCCCTAATGCCTCAACCAATGAATTCCCCAAAGGATGGCCCTCCCATTTTGGGAGAAGCTGGCACTCATAGAGAAGCTAGAGTTCAACCAAAACCCATAAGGGACAATTGATCAACATCGGCAATGCTGGCGCTGATGCAACAAAATTCCCCATCATATTGCTCAAAGCCGATGCTGATGCACGTCGAACCACCAGATCCGGACCCTGACCAACCTTTGACCGTAGCTATCACTCTTACGATGAAGGACCTTGGTATGTCAGGACCTTCACTAATGGGTACAATCACCCGTCGAACATGGAAAAGGAGGCAACGAGGTGATAGTGATGGGCACACAGAAGACCCAAAACTCAGGGTGAGGAAGAGACAAAATGAAACATGTCAATTAGGAAGGAACCTCACCAAAAGATGGAAAACGAAAGATGGAAAAGTAAGTCCAGAGACACCAAAGGCGGCGGCGGGAGAGTCCCAGCCCCGCCTAGAGCAATGATTGTCTTATGTTGGAACTGTTGTGGGCTTGGCAACCCCCGAATCGTTCGCATGCTTCAGCGAAATTGCGCTCAAATTTTCCCCAATATGGTTTTCATGTCCAAAACCATACTGGAATGCAAGGAAACCAATGGTATTGTACTGAAGTGGGGCTTCCAAGGCTGTTTCTCGGTGCCTAGACAAGGCCATTCCGGGGGACTCTGTCTCCTTTGGAAGGACAATGTCGATGTCAAAATTTTGTCCTTCTCCCCGCACCATGTGGCAGCGACTATTCATACGGACCTTCACCCACCCTGGACTTTTGTGGGTTTCTACAGCCGGTCATCCCATAATGACAAGGTGAAGTTATGGGATCTTCTATTCAAGCTACGAGTTGACTTACTGAGCCTTATTTTGTTCAGCGGAGACTTCAATGAGATTATGTTCCATAAGGAAAAGAGGGGCGGAACCATCTGACCTTCAGTTTCGATGTCATGCTTCAAGGATGCAGTTTCCAGGGTGGAGCTAATCGATCTGGGGTACTCAGGAAATCCGTATACTTGGTTCTGTGGCAACTCTGAAGGCACCTATATCGCTGAGCGTCTTGACAGATTTCTGAGCTCTTCTTATTGGATTAATATGTCCAGCATGTTTCGTATTGAACACCTAGCCCTCAAATGCTTAGACCATTGTCCAATACTCATTGACTGTACTCGTGGCGAATGTACTAGAACTTTTATCAGACCCTTCAGATTTGAGAGCTTCTGGTCTAAAGATCAGGAATGTGAAGAGGTGATCTGATCAAGCTGGAAATGTACTCACGAGGATGTTTGCCTCAACCTCCAACAGGTCGCATTTGATCTAACGTCGTGGAGCAATAAGAAATTCTGACACCCTGACCGGCACTGCGGCGCCCTTGAAAAGAGACTGAACTTTCTCCTCAAACAACCCACATCCAATTGCAATCTCTCTAAGATTGGCACCATACAAAGAGAGCTGGACAAGACCTTACGTATCAAGGAATGTTTTTGGGCTATGCGCATGCGAGACAACCATATCAAAGAAGGCGATGCTAACACCCAGTATTTTCATCAGAAAGCTTCAGCCAGACGTTGAAGAAACTCCATTACCTTCTTATCACAGCCCGATGGAAGCAAATTTTCTGACACCAATGGTATCCACGAGGCCTTGACTAGCTTTTACCAGAACATCTTCTCTGCAGGAACCCCTTTCATGTCTGCTGAGGTGGAAGAATGTATCAGACCTGTGATCACTAAAGAGATTAATAGGAAGCTCTCCAAAGATGTGACAGATGATGAGTTACGCCTGGCTATGAAACATCTTCATCCCACCAAGGCTCCGGGACCAGATGGGTTCCACGCCCTATTTTTTAAGCAATACAAGCACATAATCGGTCCAGAAATCGGCAATATGATTAAAAATATCTGGGCTGGAAACAACAACATTGCGGCCATCAATGAAACTGTCCTTGTTCTAATCCCCAAAATCAAGAAACCTGTGGTGATCCCTGACATTAGACCTATCAGCCTATGTAATGTCTCTTACAAGATCTTCTCAAAGATCCTTGTCAATCGGCTGCGACCTTGGCTACCAGATATTATCTCTGAAAATCAGAGCACCTTCGTGGCCAAGAGACTGATCACTGATAATGAGATTGTGGCCCATGAAGTGTTCCACCCTATGAAATCACGCTCCATGGATAAGAGAGGAACCATGGCCTGGAAATTGGATATGTCCAAGGCCTACGATAGAGTTGAATAGAACTTCCTTAGAGTCGTTATGTAGAAAATGGGTTTTTGCACTAAATGGAAAGATATGGTCCTGAACTGCGTCTCGACTGTCTCGTTTAGAATCAATGTTAATGGGGAGATTACAAGAGATTTCACCCCTTCTCGAGGCCTTCTCTAGGCAGACCCTCTATCCACCTTTCTCTTCATCCTGGTGGCTGACATGTTTTCTAATCTTATTTCCAGGGCTGTTTCTTCTAAGTCTATTCATGGAGAAAAAGTTTATCGAGTTAGCCCTCCAGTGTTGCATCTCTTCTTCGCTGAAGACTACCTCCTTTTTTCTATAGCAACAATTAATGAATGCCAGGTGATCTGCCAGGCGATTCGCCAGTATGAGAGGGCGTCTGGCCAAATAATCAATCATGGTAAATCTAAAATTTCCTTCAGCTCAGGGGTGCCTCTGTATAAGAGGGATGAGCTTGGCACTTCAGCTGGCATCCATATGGTTGTTAAACATCAGAAGTATCTCGGGCTCCACATGGTGATTGGTCGGTCTAAAAAAGAAATCTTCTCATCCATAGTGGATAGGATTGAGGCTAAAATCCAAAGCTGGACCCCTAAAATAATTTCGAAAGATGGCAAAGAGACTCTCATCAAATCCATCATCCAATCTGTCCCCAGCTACTTTATGTCCCTTTTTAAGCTCCCGGTGGCCATCACTGATCAGATCCACACACGTACTGCCAATTTCTGGTGGGGGAATCATGATGGAAGGAATCGAACCCATTGGATAGCTTGGGAGAAACTCGGCAAACCCAAATCATAGGGTGGGACGGGGTTTCGGAATCTTCCTCTCTTCATCAACGCGCTTTTGGCCAAGCAAGGATGGAGACTTATTAACCGCCCTTCATCTCTTTGTGTGCGAGTTATATGAGCTAAGTATTTTTCCCAAATGGACTTTCATGCTTCCTCTCTTGGTCCTCGTCCCAGCTTCCTCTGGAGAAGCATATGGGGGAAAATAAGCTCCTGGATAAAGGATTGGGTTGGAGAATTGAGACTGTCTCATCTGTCAAAATTTTTTCTGATCCCTGGCTTGTTGATAAGGATGGTTTACGGGCTACATCCCCCACCCAACCAGGTCTGGAAGATGCCACTGTCAGCTGCCTCCTTTCCGACCAGGGACAAGGGTGGTGTTTGGATAAGATCCTCGAATGGTTTAATGAAAGAGATCAAAGAATTATTGTAACACCCCGACCCTAGTTGCCCAGAGTCGGTGCATTACTTCGTAACATTGGCATGATCACAAAAGATCATGTCTCGAAAAACCGATTAGTTTAGTAACCTTGGAAACACTAGATACATTCATAAGTCTTAAATTACATCATAAAGTAAAACAAAACTACAACATCTTCTCTTCATATCCCCTTATATTATCCCTGCAGGTCATTCATAATATACTTCTTCACATCCTGTAAAAATTAAAACATTGAAAGGGGTGAGGTCAGATTCTCAGTAAGATAACAATATAGCGGAAGTTTTCATCAATAAACATAAACATTTAAAGCAATGTATAACTAAAACAAAAGCCTTTTAAACTTGAACTTCAATATAATATGGCAAAAGTAAAATGAGATAATGCCATTTACTTCTTCACATGGATATTCTACTGGTCGAATAATCATATGCAATATCAATAACCACTTTCATAATGATGGAATGCATAATGCCAGACTATCATAACCACGTAGCCAAGGCCTCGTGCCAAGACTAGAAATAAGATTTTGTCAAGGCCTCATTCCAAGACACTAGTTTGTCTCATGAGACCTACCAATGCATCGAGGAGCTATAGCGGGCTCCACTCGTCATTTATTAAGTCCAATGCATTCCTCATATGAATAGGTTTAAACATATCATAAACCATAACATAATCGTATCACATAAAACATGTATAAAGGAAACATAACATTTCCACATTTCAATCACAAGATATCAATACAAAACATTGATATAATAAAAACACTTTTAAAACCATTTTCAATACCAAAATAAAATAAAGTTAAAACTTTGTATTTATTTTTCATTAAAAAAATGTTATGGCTTGTAGAGGAAGCCGAAACCCAAATAATGGCCATGACGGCAGAGAAGTCGTTGTCGCCGCATACGTATGACAAGAAAAACTTTCTTTTTTTCGTTTAGTAAAACGCTTCGTATAATAATATTGCTTTTGAATAAACATAAAATTCAAAGGGGTTTATACACCGTATAAAGGAATGTTGTGTATAAAACCATATATGCCTCAATGAAAGGAGATTGAGACGAAGTCCCTCACAAAGATCATTTTTTTAAATAAAATAGATATATTATGTGTCTTCACTATAAGTACAAATAAAGAAATTACAAATACAAGATAGGAAATAATAATATCATGACATAATTTGAAAGTAGGAGATTAACCCAAAGAATGGAAATTGGGTTAAGAAGTTCCCTTACCTTGCGTCCTGTCTTGACTCGACCGTTATTTAACCTCCTGAATAATAAACTAGAGTTAATTTATAATTTCTTAATAACCTTTTTCAAGTTTATTATTCATTTTATATCACTTATTACCATGTTATGAACATTATGTAATTATTTATGTTAATAACGGTCGTATTGATGATCTTAGGTACTTGAGTCAAAAATAAACTTCTTATAATTACACTTTGCTCATGTGGTGAAATGTCCATTATATCCAGAATTATATTAATGATATAGATATCATATATCTCATATATATCCAGTATATACCTGCATTTATAATATTCCATAACGTTTAGAGATAAGAAATGAAATGCACCGTTCATGGAGATGGTAAGCCGTACGTACGCATGAACGCTACTTTCATTTCTATTTCGTATTTAATGAAATCATAATGGTATAAAAGTATATTATAATTGCGGTATAATATCATATATAATATCATTTACTCCATCCATTATACATCCCACATATGGCATTAACGATTCAAATCACTTTGAGGGGGCGGTAGTCCGCACTTCCTAAAATGAAAATATCGCGTTTACCCATAATAGAAACAATAAAGGTATGTCATAAATGAAAAATACAGAATCTTAAGTAAAACATAAACATATTATATATCATGTATAAATAGAGTGACATCTTAATGGCCACCTTTGAAGGTGTTATAGGAGTTCTGAACAATCATCGTTTCGTGAGGCAGAAATTCGCCATCCACAGAAACAGTATGTTCTTTAACCATTAGATTTAGGTGTGTGTAAGTGTAGCTATAATACTTCTTATAAAAACATCCTAGTATATTTAGGATACTGGTGTTGTTACAAAAGAAATTAATAAAATGAGTTTAGGGGGTTGGATAATCAAAATAGAACAAAATAACATAAAAGAAGACATTACCTTAAAATCGGGTAACTCTATTGATTTGAGCCAAAGGCTTCCTTGGGAAGAATTATGCCCAAAGTGAGGCTTCTAAGAGTAAGGTAGGGAAGTTGTGAGAGTATTTGGGCAGAGTTTGTCTGAGCCAAAAGGCTTTGAATGTGTGAGTAAGGTGTTAGTGGTGGGGGCCTTTTATAAGTGGAGAGGAGGGGCACTCTTGGAAAGTAATGAAATGTTACTTTATTATGCAATTATTTTAGGATTATAAAGGTCCCACACTTATATAATTAGAGGCTAAGATGATAAGGGTTCGAAATGTTCTCATCCAATAGGTTTTGGACAAGTCTAATTCTTAGATTTTACATTATCCTTCCATTTTATTAAAATTGTTAATTAATGAGGTAATCGTTGCATCATCATGGTGTCATAAATAATTTAATTTATTTAATGTCTCAAAATTATAAAAAAAATATCATGATGTAGTAAATCTTATTAGATTTATAATGAATATTTATAATAAAAAATATGACTTGTATAACCCCATTTAAAAATTGTTTTAGTAAAACAACTTATGTTTGTGACATTTTTATTTTAACTTTAAATAAAAAGTTATTTATGTCATTTTCCTACCAAAGTGGATCCATGGGGTCCCCAAGTTGACCCATGTATTGTCTTGGTCGGCCATGACTCATCCAATAGGGGTAGGATAAGTGTAAAGGTATTTTCATATATTTATAATATCATTTTTACCTTAAATTTCACTAATTACCTTTAATCGTGATTAATTAAACTTAAAAGTTACTATTCACCAAAAAATTATTTTAATCCCATTGAACCGCATTTTTCTTCCTAAGGACAACCGTTCATGTCATATTTTTTAAAATCAAATCACAGAAGTGGTAATATTTCATTTATATGAAAAATCAGTTATTTAACTACCACTTAGTGGTTTCACTATTCATCAAAAATTGATGTTTTTTAGAATAATGCCAAAATTTCACCCTAGGCTATAATTGATATTCCAAATTCAAAAATGATATCTATTTTAAAAAATTCAAAACATATAAGTTGAATTATTTAATTTTATAATTAATTCCCGTTGTCACAACAAATAGCGTGTTTTTAAGAAACTATATATATCAAAAGATTGACATTTGTTTATGTATAATTTCAAAGTGAAATTAATTATAATGAACACCATTGGATAAAATGGTAAAAATATATTCTAATTGAACTTTAAAACCACTCAATAGTATAATTTATCACTATAAATTATTTTTTTTAAAAAAGTTGTTTTTAAGTATTCTTCACTATTCATAAAAAAATGGAAGTTCTCAGAAAATTACAAAAAATTCAACTTAGGATAATTTCGATATTAAAAATAAAAAAATGAAGTCCATTTTGAAATATAAATTTTTTGAAATTTTAAAAAGTGGGTATTACTATTCCTAACGGCTACTTTGATTAGTCGTGGTGTGTTAGAACTCAAAGTTGCGTACAATGCAAGCTATTGCATTATTGAATGAGAAGCGTATCGTGGAAGCTCGGGGTGTTACATTCTCCCCTCCTTCAATAAATTGCATCCTCGCAATTTGAAATTTTTCTTTGAAAATAAAAGGTTGAAAATAGAAAATACCTTTGTGGAAAACCCACATCGGAAATAAGGTTAATAAAAATATAACATTAGAAGAAAGAAAGAGAAGTACAAAGGTCACCCGAGATAGACCATACTACGATTATATAAAAATATGGATATGGAAGAAAAACAAACCATCAAGGTCTGATGGAGAGTTGTAGAACACTGGATTAGGAGAAAGTTAACCATAAGAAAATCACAAACTTGTGATTGGTTAAACAGTCATTGAATCCTCAGTTGGAAAAGTTAACCGACAATGTTTTTGTTTTAAGTTACCTTTTATAAAGTTGAGGAATTTATTTAGGATATTTACTAAGAATTTAAGGGAATATACATACTCGTTATGTAGACTCTCATTCTTTAATAAATTTTTACCACAAACTCATCTTTCACTCTAAAATGTAATAGAACTCAAAAATATTCTATTTATCCTAATTGTATAAGGTTCCAAATATTAACACATACCATTTAGATTAGTAAAACTAGTTTTTAATAACCAGGGACTTCCTGTAGGCTAGTGGTAGGTAATAAAGGCTTGTCCCACTATGGTTGTGGGTCGATTTCTGCAGCTTTGTCCGACGCGACGGGTTATGCCCCACCCTGCAGGTTTTCCTTTTCCTAAAACTATAGTATTATAATATTCCAAAAATAATCTTCATAAATTTTTTAACCTTAAACAATACTATCAAAAGTTAAACTTAATCCATTCAAACCTTTATAGTTATCCAAAATACCTCCGTCCAGACTTTCTCTAAAAGGTCTCTAAATTCCAAAATCAATTGTATCATCAGATTCCTCAAACAAGGTAATGTTTCTCTTATTGTCACATAAAAAAATATGATTACCTTCATCATATTAAAACATTAATGAAATCAACAAGTACTGCAGTACAATCCTTATATATATATATATCACATTATTCTAATAACCAGAATTTAATCCATGAGTCCAAAAGCACCAATACATTAATTATTCTTCTTCAACTGTAGTAACAACATAAGATTGTCCTTGATCCCTTGGCCTTTTCTGAGGTAAGTTTCCCTGACACTTAGGACATTCATTTGTATAATGACCCATTTCCCTACAATTGTAGCATTCAACATTGATAGCCTCTTTCTTTCCCTTACAATCACGAGCCTGGTGACCTTTTTCTCCACATTTGTAACAAACTCCCATTCCTTTTAGGCAAGTACCAGGGTGATTCTTCCCAAAATTATCACATAATGTAAAATCCTTATTTCCCTTTTTCCCTTTATATGTCTCTTGTTCCACCATTCTCTTCTTCTCTTTAATTACTTTGTTGTCATAAGACTTAGAGAATTCCTTTTCTATCTTGATAGCACACGAGACTATATCATCGTATATTGAGAAAGATTGTGATACTAAAGTTGGACGGAGAAATGATTTTAACCCATCAAAGAAACGACCAATCTTACTTCTTGGGTTACGTATATAATCTGCAGCATGCCTTCCTAACCATGTAAAGTTATCCTTATACTTTGCGATATTCTCATCCTCCTTCTGCCTCAAACTCAGAAATTTCCTTTCCATATCTTCTCGATGGTCATGTGGAAAGTATTTTTCTAAGAAAATTTCCTTAAACTCCCTCCATTCCAGACTTGATACTTCTTCATCTTCATTTTTGTTTGGAATCAGTGACCACCATTGATCGGCATCTCCAGTGAGGTGGTAGACTGCCATGACAACCTTCTCCCTTTCGCTACTCCCCAAGGCGTGGAATATTTTCTCTAAGGAGTTTATCCATTGCTCAGCTACTAATGGATTTGTACCCCCATTAAATTTTGACAGTTGTTGCCTCATGAAGCGGTCTAACATTGATCCTCCATGTTGCGGATCAGGGTGCTCCATATGAGTAAGGTTATTATTCATAACCTAAGTGAGTTGTCCTAGTATGGTAATAATTTGATCATCACCAGTTGTATCTCCAGATCCACAATAATTATCTTGAGTAGGAGGGAAATCCCTACACGGAGTGCGTGCATTGATACGGTATCCATTCCATCCACTAGGTGCCATTTCTAAACAATGGCATAAACTAGATTAGTTTATGAATCAAAATACATAATTCAATACTTGTAAAACACTTAACACTAATTGAACTATTTATGGATATAATCCATAATCATAAAAAAAGTTTTCTTTGAGGAAGTATATACTCATAACCCTTCATAGTGGTTTGTAAAGAAAATTAGAATTATCCTAAGCATATCCCCCTGGAGTTTCGTAACCAAGAGTTCAGCAAGGCCCGTTTTCGTGCACCAGTTCCCATTCGAGTCTAGCTCAAAGCGGCATTTTTGGGTTTTACCCCTAGGTACATCTGTGCCAGAGCCACCTCTACCTGCTCGTATCCAGACATGGATGTATTGCTCGGAAAACTCACAAAATCTCTATAATACCAAAATTTTAGGAAGTTCTTCTATACTAATCCTCAAAGTCTATCTTTGGACTATGTGCTCTAATCAGAGTTTATCTAAATCTAGCTTCCAAGGTTAGTTCTAAACTGCCTCTGATACCAACTGTAACACCCCAGCCCCAGTTACCCAGAGTCGGTGCATTACTTCATAACATTTTCATGATCACAAAAGATCAAGTCTCAAAAGACTGATTAGAATAGTATCCTTGGAAACACTAGATACATTCAAAAGTCTTACATTACATCATAAAGTAAAACAAAACTACAACATCTTCTCTTAATATCCCCTTATATTATCCCTGCAGGTCATTCATAATATACTTCTTCACATCCTGGAAAAATTAAAACATTGAAAGGCGTGAGCTCAGATGCTCAGTAAGGATAACAATATAGCTGAATCTTTCATCAATAAACATAAACATTTAAGGCAATGTATAACTAAAACAAAAGACATTTAAACATCAACTTCAATATAATATGGCAAAAGTAAAATGAGATAATTCCATTTACTTCTTCACATGGACATTCTACTGGTCGAATAATCACATGCAATATCAATAACCACTTTCATAATGATGGAATGCATAATGCCAGACTATCATAACCACGTAGCCAAGGCCTCGTGCCAAGACTACAAATAAGATTTTGTCAAGGCCTCGTGCCAAGACACTAGTTTTTCTCATTAGACCTACCGATGCATCGAGGAGCTATAGCAGGCTCCACCCGTTACTTATTAAGTCCAATGCATTCCATATATGAATAGGTTTAAACATATCATAAACCATAACATAATTGTATCACATAAAACATGCATAAAGTTAACAGAACATTTCCACATTTCAATCACAAGATATCAATACAAAACATTGATATAATAAAAAAAATTCAAAACAATTTTCAATACCAAAATAAAAGAAAGGTAAAACTTTGTATTTATTTTTCATTAAAAAAATGTTATGGCTTGTAGAGGAAGCTGAAACCCAAATAATGGCCATGACGGCGGAGAAGTCGTTGTCGCCGCATACGTACGACAAGAAAAACATTCCTTTTTGTCTTTTAGTAAAACGCTTCGTATAAAAAGATTCCTTTTGAATAATCTTAAAAGTCAAAGGGGTTTATACACCGTATAAAGGAAAGTTGTGTATAAAAGCAAATATGCCTCAATGAAAGAAGATTGAGATGAAGTCCCTCACAAAGATCATTTTTTTAAAATAAAATAGATCTATTATGTGTATTAACTATAAGTACACATAAAGAAATTACAAATACAATATAGGAAATAATAATATCATGACATAATTTGAAAGTAGAAGATTACCCCAAAGAATGGAAATTGGGTTAAGAAGTTCCCTTACCTTGTGTCTTGTCTTGACTCGACCGTTCTTTAACCTACTGAATAATAAACTAGAGTTAATCTATAATTTCTTAGGTACTTGAGTCAAAAATAAACTTCTTATAATTACACTTTGCTCATGTGGTGAAATATACATTATATCCAGAATTATATTCCTGATATAGATATCATATATCTCATATATATCCAGTATATACATGCATTTATAATATTCCATAATGTTTAGAGGTAAGAAATGAAATTCACCGTTCATGGAGATGGTAAGTCGTACGTACGCATGAACGCTACTTTCATTTATATTTCGTATTTAATGAAATCATAATTATTTAAAGGTATATTATAATTCCAGTATAATATCATATATAATATCATTTACTCCATCCTTCATACATCCCACATATGACATTAATGATTCAAATCACTTTGAGGGGGCGATAGTTCGCACTTCCTAACATAAAAATATCGCGTTTACCCATAATGGAAACAATAAATGTATGCAATAAATTAAAAATACAGAACCTTAAGTAAAACATAAAAATATTATATATCATGTATAAATAGAGTGACATCTTAATGTCCACCTTTGAAGGTTTTATAGGAGTGTTGAACAATCATCATTTCATGAGGCATAAATTCACCATCCACAGAAACAGTATGTTCTTTAACCATTAGATGTAGGTGTGTGTAAGTGTAGCTCGAATACTTATTATAACAACATACTATTATATTGAGGATACTGTTGTTGTTACAAAATAAATGAATAAAAATATTTTAGGGGGTTGTATAATCAAAATAGAACAAAATAACATAAGAGAAGACATTACCTTAAAATCGGGTAACTCTTTTGATTTGAGGAAAAGGCTTCCTTGGGAAGCATTATGCCCAAAGTGAGGCTTCTAGGAGTAAGGGAGGGAAGTTGAGAGAGTATTTGGGTAGAGATTGGCTGAGCCAAAAGGCTTTTATAGTGTGATTAAGGTGGTAGTGGTGGGGGCCTTTTATAAGTGGAGAGGAGGGGCACTCTTGGAAAGTAATGAAATGTTACATTATTATAAAACTATTTTCGGATTCTAAAGGTCCCACACTTATATAATTCGAGGATAAGGTGATAAGGGTTCGAAAGTTTCTCATTCAATAGGCTTTGGACAAGTGTAATGCTTATATTTTACATTATCCTTCCATTTTATTAAAATCGTTAATTAATGAGGTAATCACTGCATCATCATGGTGTCATAAATAATTTAATTTATTAAATGTCTAAAAATTATAAAAAAAATATCATGATGTATTAAATCATTTTATCTTTCTAATGAATATTTATAGTCAAAATTATGACTTGTATAACCCCATTTAAAAATTGTTTTAGTAAAACAACTTATGTTTGTGACGTTTTTATTTTAACTTTAAATAAAAAGTTATTTATGTCATTTTCTTACCAAAGTGGCTCCATGGGGTCCCCAAGTTGACCCATTTATTTTCTTGGTCGGCCATGACTCATCCAATATGGTTAGGATAAGTGTAAAGGTATTTTCATATTTTTATAATATCATTTTTACCTTAAATTTCACTAATTACCTTTAATCGCGATTAATTAAATTTAAAAGTTACTATTCACCAAAAAATTATTTTAATCCCATTGAACCAAATTTTTCTTCCTAATGACAATCATGTATGTCGGATTTTTTAAAATCAAATAAAAAAAGAGGTAATATTTCATTTAAACAAAAAATCAGTTATTTAACTACCACTTAGTGGTTTCACTATTCATCAAAAATTGAAGTTTTTCAGAATAATGCCAAAATTTCACCCTAAGCTATAATTGATATTACAAATTCAAAAATGATGTCTATTTTAAAAAATTCCATACATATAAGTTTCATTAATTAATTTTATAATTAATTCCCGCTGTCACAACAAATAGCGTGTTTTTAAGAAATTGTATATATCAAAAGATTGACAATTTTTTAGGTCCAATTTCAAAGTGAAATTAATTATAATGAACACCATTGTATAAAATGGTAAAAATATATTATAATTATACTTTAAAACCACTCAATAGTATAATTAATCACTATAAATTATTTTGATTAAAAAAGTTGTTTTTAAGTATTCTTCACTATTCATAAAAAAATGGAAGTTCTCAGAAAATTACAAAAAATTAAACTTAGGATAATTTTGATATTACCAATACTAAAAAGAAGTCAATTTTGAAATATAAAATTTATATAATTTTAAAAATTGGGTATTACTATTCATAACGGCTACTTTGATTAGTCGCGGTGTGTTAGAACTCGAAGTTGCGTACAATGCAAGATATTGCATTATTGAATGAGAAGCGTATCATAGAAGATCGGGGTGTTATAATTATCCTCAGCATTCCCTGGGTACCAGACGCAAGCCCTGGCCATCGCTTTTGGATCAATGACATTTCAGGCGTTTACACGGTGAGATCCGATTATAGAATTTTTCTTGGAATCCACCTAGTTGGCAGGGACGTGGGTCATTAAAAATCGATCTGGTCACTCAACGCCCCCCCCCCCCCCCCCAAATTTTTTTTTTCATTTATGGTGGCAGGTTTGTACGGTTACTCTCCCAATAATGAGCTTTCTCATTTTTCGACATATGGCCAGCATCGCCTTTTTTCATTTCTGCCCGAACACTCTTGAAACCCCTCTGCACGCTATCATTCTCTGCCCGGGAGCTAAGGAAATCTGGAATCTATGGGGATCGGCTTCTTCTACTTCACTGGCATTAGCCTATGACCTTCCCAATCTTCTGAAGAGTTGGTACTCCTCTCTCTCCCCGGCTGATGTTGGTTCACTCTGCACTCTGTCCTGGATTATTTGGGTACAGCGCAACGATTCTATTTTTCATCATGCCAACAGACCCCCCAAATTCTGGATTGATTGTGTTACCTCTTGGATTGATGGTTGGGAAGGCCACAGAAGATGTTCTATGCTGGGTGTCTCCCCCTCTCCTCATGTTACCTAGAATCACCCAATGGAAGGGATTCTCAAGATCAATGTGGACGTGTCGCTTCCAAAAGCTGGGCTTGTTTCCCTCAGCCTCCTTGCCCGAAATCATCTGGGGAAAATCCTTGCTGCTAAGTATGAAACACATCAGACATTCTGGTAACCGGTGGTCACAGAATCCAAGGCCATCCTTGATGGTATGATGCTCGCTATTGACTGTGGATGGGGCAACATCATCATTGAGTCTGACTATCTTTCTGTTATCGACTCTATCAATCACAACGACAGCGGACTCCAGTCATTTGGCGCCATTTTCAGGAGAATTCTCTCACTCAGCCAACTTTTCTCTTTGTGAACCTTCTCATTCACCAAAAGGGAAGGGAACAACGCAGCCCATCAGCTAGCGTCCTCAGGCCCATTCGGCACCAACCAGCTCTGGCTGGACAATTTCCCTTCATGTCTTCATGCATGTACTTCTGCTGATCTTTGCCATTAATTCTATATGATTTTTCAAAAAAAAAAGTTAAGTCTATAAATTCAAGGAATTTGCACATGTGTAAGAGATATACTTTTTGATATCATTCTTACACTTCTAATTCATTTTTATGGAACTCTATTTTCTTAACCTTTATATAAATAACCAAGAGGCAGTTCATTAACTAACCTATATACTCCTAATATTACTAGATGATAATACATGGTTAGAAGAACAATACTAATCATTACAACATAGTCATAGATTGAGCTTCTTTGAATTTATCATTACTCTTTTCTATCTATATTCTTTAACTTTTTGATTTGTGCTTATTTTAATAGTTAATTTGTTTTGCACAAACTTTTTATTTTTAAATAATTGTACTATCATACTCATTCACTTAATTTCCTTACATTTTATTTTCCATAAATAACTAATGGAAGATCCTTTGTTTATCCTTGACTTACCTGTAGTTATTTTCTTTTACCTGATCTAGGTTTGGGATCATGAAATTCAATCCGGGTTGTGGATCAGTTTTTTAGCATTTAAATAAGTGATTGGTTGTCACTTAATATCTAGTGGAGAATACTAATTTTCATCTTAGAAGAAATCTCCTATTTTAATTATAATTTGTGTGTTTATTCTCTTATTTATAGCTTGTTTTTTCAATGAATATTTCAATGTTTTCCTAGAAAGTAAAACTCTCAAAATTTTCATTTATATATGAAATATATATACTTTTTTAAGTGTATAATATTTTTAATTCTATAAAAAATTAATTTTTAACATGGTATTCATAAATCCTAGTAGAAATTATTTTAGAATATCAAATTAAATATAGTACTATATTTTTTTATAGAGAAATATCCAAATTTTGGGTATTTTAATTCAAATTATTTTTACAAAAATATTTTTTGTTGTTTGTTAAATTCTCCCCCAAACTATTTATAATTCCACTAACAAAATAAGAAATGTTTTCAAAAAATATATATAACTCACTTTTTAATTTTTACAAAAGTATGAAAAGAATGTGTTTAAACATTTATTAAACCACTGAATTTCCCTACCATAATTACAGTTATTCATTATTATTTTTCTTATTAAAATAATTTATGGTACTTAAAATAAAATCATATTTATATTATTAAAGGATTTTGTAAAATGTTAGAAAGAGGAAAAATATTTTTTCCTATTTTTTCAAAACATATTTATATTTCTCATATAATATTAATTTTTATCTATGTCTGCATCCTTTTAAGATTATTGTGTCTAACTAGGGATATGATATTATGATACCATTCACATTATTTCTCTAAATATATTATTGTAATTATTTTTTAATAATGACATCATGAAACCTATTTTTTTCATTAGTTAATTAAACCAAGATGAAATTTTGAATGATTTTGTGATCTTGTGGCACCCATATGTATTATTTTCATTATGTGAAGGGAGGGATGAAAATTATATATCACAAAAAGGAAATAAGTAAATCATGATATCTCATAAAATAATATTAAAGGTAATAGAGAGTGAATATAATTTTCCCCTTTCATAATAAATTCATTTCATAAAACCATACATATGTGTGACATGAGATCAAAAATATATCCATCAATTCTCTATAAATTGCCTAGAGAAAAAGAACGAGTTTCCTAAAAATTTCATCATTATATAATAATAATCCATTTAGAGAAATCACATGGATAGTATCGTTAGATAATATCCACAATTAATTATAAGAAACATAATGTTTTTAGATAAATGATAATACCTTTAAAATATTATTTGATCATTTTTTTGAAAACATGGTAAAATATATTTTTCTAATAATGTATTTAAAACTAATTATTTAAAAATTATTATGAAAATTATTTTAATTATAAATATGAAATTAAAATTCTAAATTAATATCAAAATAATATAATATTAATGATGTCTTGAAGATTCATTCATGAAACAAACATTAAAAAAAATATTATTTTCTCACTTTTGATAAAAACTCCAAAAGTTCCTCATTGAGAAAAATAAAATAATATTTATTTTGAAAAATTTAAATGAAATAATGGTTCAAAATTAAATTCAATAATAATTTCATCATGGAAAATAAAATTCATTTGACCATTTTAAATAACATTTACATGGAAGAAAAAGGTTTTCAACCAAAGAGGAACTATGATTAAATTTCTTAACAATATTTTCTCAATAGTTTTATGAAACAAAAATAGAAGAATGAGATTATAAAATATAAAACCCATAAATAACTATATGATATTAAATTTTATGGTTTTCAAGGATAAGAATCATATACTTTTCCCCAATTCAAAACGTAGACGATTCTAAAAACAAATGGGATTGGAGCATAAATCCTTACCTCACATCCAATCTGGAATCATATCTGTTTGAAAATCCTATATTATAAATTTGTATATTATAAATATATTCCCAAAACATATTAAATTATTAATTACTATTTATAATTATATTATAATTTCAAATTATCTTTTTATTAAAAATTATTCTTTAAAATTATCATTAATGTAAAAACTTGTTCGATTTCAATACATGTTTTGGTTCAATGGTTTAGATCCTTAAAACAAGGTACTAGTTTCATTATTTCAAAAATATTATTAATTTTATAGGTATAATATTTATTTTTTATATAAACATTTATAACCAATCATATAAATATGTGATGATAAATAAAATACATCACTTCAAAAAGGAAGTAGTCCATATATACGAATGAGTGATAATCTTAATTTTTAATGGATGAAATGAAATAATGATAAATAATTATAATTATTTTAATAATAATTATTATATAATTAATACAATATAAATTCATTAAATCTATATTTATTACTATCTATATAAATATAAAATTAAAAAATCATCGGATCACTTCGTGGAGGAGGTAGTCCTCATGTATGCACGAGTGATGTCGTCATTTTCTAATTGATTGGAAGGAGATAGGAAATAGATATAAAATTTGCATAAAAATTTCTATTTATAGTAAATATATTTATTATATCATTTTAATATGGTCATATATTATTTTTATGATGTTTAAAGAGATACAAATATGAAAAAATCTGTAAGAACATATATATCTTCTTTAGGTATCCTCCATTAAAAAAAACCTTAAGCATTATTGGATTTGTCTTTCAAGGGTAAAAACACATAAAGGTCATGTATAAGTATTGTTTTATATTATTTTGTAATATATAAGTTTGGAAAATTGTCTCAAGTGGTGTGGAGAAGTTATTAGGGGAGGTTCCTATTTATAAGTGAGGGGAGCGGTGACACTTGCAATTATTAAGAATATTAAAATATAAGAAAGTCAATCTCTTGGTCAATTTTCTCCAAACATAGTCATGTTTAAATAATATATTATATATTTTTTGAATAAATTCATATATTCATATTTAGAAAAAAATTGACCATTTGAACTCTTAACTCTTTAGTTTAACCTCTCATTAATCTTTTTAACGATTATTGTAGTAATGAATTTTTATCTCATTTATTATTCATAATGACCATAATTAAAACAATTATACTTGAAAAATTATTACATTTTATTCCAAATATGAAAACCATTATATAAAATTCAATTCCTATAATATTAATAAATTCATATAGAAATAAGAGAACCAAAACCAACAAAAAACTCTTTTCTCAAAAATACATTTTCATGCATAAAACAAATTTTTTTCTAATTAATTAATATGTAATAACTATTAAATGATTGTTAAAATATTTTTATTAAATTTATTATGTAAATAATTTATTAAAATAATTCATCAAAAGTGATCAATTTAATTTTTTAAGATAAACAATATTGTGGGAATAAAATTTGTTTTTCAAAAAAACAACTTTTTTTTACATTCAAATGTTTTTATTTTCATTTTTATCCTACTAATAACTAAATAATTAATTTCATATACATGTACAAAATAATTATTTAGAAATTAATTGGTCATATTCATACCATCCAATCCAATTTCAATGTGATAACTAACACATTTAATAATAATATTTCAATAGTATGTTGTGGTTCCTTTAAACTAGGTATAGTGCATAAAGAAAGCTATAAAGGTCATCAAAAATATTTAAAGAGAAATATATAGAAAAATATTTTAGATTTATAGTTACAAAGAAATAAATAGTTTTTTCTATTAAATAAAAAAAATCAGATGAATATTATCTGTTCAAGAATATGATAACTAAACAAATACTGAATGCCATGAATAAACTTTTTTTCACTTCCACCAGTGAGAATCATAATTATTGATGACTTCTTGATGGTTATTACCTAAGTTTTAAGGGTTTTATCTATTATAGAAACTGATTTTAGTGTGAAAGATTATGTTGATTCTTGTGTTGATGATGATAGTTCTGGTGTGAGAGTTGGGAATGGAAATTTTGGTGATGGTGTTTCTATAAAATATGTGGATTAAAAGATTGGGGGAAATTATTGGGAGGGTTCTAATGAAACAAGTGCGAATTATGGAAAAATGTTTAAATAAACCATATTTTCATTTTTTATATGTTTATTTTTTATTTTATTAAGTATTTTTCAATGTTTTGTAATAATTTTGGTTGTGTTTTGGTAAAATGATGAGCCTTTCATGAATAAAGAAACACCATATTGGTTTTCTCTGAAAACTTGTTAACTTCATATCCATGTTCTTGTTCCATAGTAGTATAAATATATCAATGGTCCTTGCATATGGTAAGAAGTGTATAGGTATTGGTGAGCCTATGTAAGTATTATTCTTGCCATGGGCCACACCTAAGTCTATAAGTATAAGGTCACAAGAATGGTTGTTGAATATATGTCAAATCCCAATGGCTGACCCCATTGTAAATGTTCCTTTGAAGTGGAAACTTATTACCATGAAAATATGGTCTATTTTTCTTCCAACCATAACACTATGTAATAGACACAAAATTTAGGCTACAACCATGTTTTTAGGTAGTGGTAAGATCCCCTTTTTTCAAAAGTGTAAATTTAAATCTTATAATTTTATAATTTTACAAAAAGATATATATTAATATATAATATTTACTGTTATATAATATTACAGAAATTGATATTTTATATACGATTATAAATTTATATATATTTATTAATTATTTATACATTTAAAAAATATATATGAAAATATAAATTATATATACTTTAATGCTTATATATATATTATTTTAAATACTATTATAAATTAATGTACATTTATAATTTATAATTTTATAACCATATACTATTTTTTAATTTATCAATACTTCTATACTTTTTAAATTTTACAAATTTTATTTTTATAATTTATGCTTCTCTATTTTTTAAATTTTACAAATTTATTCAACAATTTAATTTCTATATACTTTTCTATATTATATATTTTTTTTAAAAATTATATCTCCTTAATGTATAAATTTTATAATTTTAAAAATTAAAACTATATACCTTTAAAAATTTACAAATTATATTTATTGTTAAATATTAATAAATTTATATACTCATATAAATTATATAATATATAAATTTATTTATTAATTAATTTAAATTACTTTTTAATATGGTCATTATTAATTTCTATGAATTCAATTTTATAATTGGGTTTTATTTTATTGTTTGTTGTAATATATATTTCAAATAATAGTGGATCGAAGTTTGATTTGTGATCTTAATTGTGTCTCAAATGAGTTTCATAATAACATTGAAATATTTTAATATTTTTCCATTCTGGATGCTTGAGAGGATAATCTTAATTGATGCCCCTATTATAGTTTCATCTGGACACTGTGGTTAAATCATTAATATGTAATATGTTACATAAACGATGTTATGCTTCAAAAAACATAATGAGGTATGGGGCCATTATGGAGAAATAGTCTATTGGCTAGAAAATATTGAAAGACCGTAAAATTGTGGTGTGTAAGATATGATATTGGATCAATTTAATTTTTTTCAAACTGAATGTGATCCCATGAATAAATATAATTTAATAAATATAAATTAAATGTAATATTTAGTCATAAATTGTGAGAATGGTGAAATTGAAAAATTTAAGAAGGTGACGGGGATGTTAGGACACTATTGTATCCTAGTTCTATAAAGATAATTTTTTAAAATTTATGATTCTTTTATTATAAAAAATGATTCATTCATTTAAAATGTATTTGATTGATTGCCTTTATAATTTTTTATGGAATTAATTTATAATGGTACAAACATTTCAAACAGTGATTACGAGGAATCAAATGCTATTAAAAAGCATGTATTTTCTTCCAATAAAATCCAAGAATCACATAATGATTTAATATCATATAATAATGAAAATGAAACATCAAATTACTATAACACATTTTTTACATTTAAATGGAGGCCTAATAAATATGGAATACTATCTCATGTTCCAAAAAAATTATGTGGAATTTTCCCTTGACATATAGACTACAATAATTTTTTTCAGAAAAAATGATAGAAGACAGGATATTACTTATAGAATATAATAAAAAGAGTGATCATTTTTTTCACCATGTAGATGTATTGGCATTGAATGAGTCTACTAAATGATATCTTTATTTATCTACTAACATATATTATGTTAGATTAGGTATATAATGAGATGGTTTTAATCTAGTTAGACTAACTCATACAACGCACAACACACAAAACATATTTATTCATATATATGATCATACACCTTAGATGTTCATGAATAAAAATAATACTTTTAGGTCCATATTTAATTTTTGGTTGAAAAAAAGTTAGAATTAAATAGATATATATTTGCAACTTATTGTCGAGAAGTCAAATAAGATTTTATCTATAGGTTTTCCAACATAAAATGATTCATATAAGGATTAATTTCAAATTAATACTAATCTTATGTGGAGAATAATTTATTTTACTACCAATAGAATGTTTTATATATAGATCATTAAGGGGGGACTACCATTTCCAATATTTGAAAAACAAATCTCATTCAAGAAAAAACATTGGAAGAGTTCTTATTTTGTGGAGATTCATTGTTTACATCTGATGATAATTCAATATATAAATATTTGATGTTATTGGGATAAAATTATTGAAAAAGAAAAACTACCTTTACATACAGGATGTGTATTCTCAGAACACATTAAATGAATCTTTTTTTTAGTAATGAGTTTCTTCTTGTGAGAATGAGATCGAGTATACACATAGATACCTACTTTTGTTAGATTTAAAAATTATATCCTTTTATTTAATTCATTATTCATAAATTTTATTTATAGATTGTTTAGATTTGATTTATTTTGAAAAGTATATATGAATTTTTACTTATAATAATCATAAATATCAATTAAATATCAAATTATAAATTTGGAACACATGGAGAATTTTAGGATTTGGATATTACAAAATAGCGTCATCCTATTCCAGTTGGTACAAACACATGGTCTGTTCTGTATTCTGGTTAAATTAGTAATGTTATGGAGACCGGTAAAAATTTTATATGTTATAAATACATAAGGTTTATTATGGTTATTCGGTTACTTATTAAATTAGTGAATAATATATACGTGATGTCAAAATCCGTGAAATCACATCAATACCACATTATGTTATTTGAGTTACCAAAAATAATAATTCCATATGTACTGATAGATAATGAAACAATCAACATTATTCATGTGTTTGACTTATATAGATATATATTCTAGATTATAGAATAAGAAAAATATGAATTTTTTAATAAAAACACACTGACCATTTTTAGTTAATTTAAAAACATATTTGTCATCTTTTTTCATATTAATGATGCTTCTTACTATGTAACATTGAAAAAAAGTTTATATTAGAGGCCCCATTTATTAGCGTTGGAAGTATAATACTTGAACAATTATATAATATTTGAATTCTTATTCAAGAAATAAGAACTATAACGACTACTCCACTATTAATGCCTATTTGGCCTATGAGTGTATTATTTTCTATTCAATGTATCTAAATAATTTCAATATGAAATGGAATCAATGAATGGGTAATGGAGAAAAATAATATGATCTGGTTATGCCAAAATTTTATTCCCTTCCACAACTGGGGAGAGCTATAGGAGCATGTAAACTGAATAATTTGATCATATAGAAGATGGATATAGCACACCCGACTATGTTTTTAATACTAATTCCATGGTTGAATACATAAAGTATATAATATCAATTATAAACTACCTTAAATAAATTTTTAATTGAATTTTAATTATTTATATATAATTTTAAAACAATTTATGTAGAATAAAAATATCATAAATAGAATGCATAATCCATTACTTGATAGAATGAGAGGGAAGTTCCATGTCTAGAAATTTCACACATGGTTTAAATCTCATAAAAGGTCAAAAAATTTAAAAAAAATTTTGTGCATATTTTTAATAATATTAATTAAATTTTTATATATGAATGATTGAGAGTTTACCGGGTAGTAATACGTATCATGAGATTAGATAATTGTTATTTCGAACTCTTGTGGTGGTATACGAGTGTATATATATTATTTTTGATAAATATGAGTCTATTATTAATATTAATTTGGGAATCAAGAAAACTCAAACTTTTAGTGTCATGTTAATAAATAAAAGAGATAGTTATAAATTTAAATGTGATATGAAAAAACATTCAAATAAAGTATCATATTATTGAGTAGTGTAGAGAATAATTATATTAGAATATATCTCTCAAGGTTCATTTGTTATGCTAAAATGTAATTATTTTAATAAATTTCCGTAATAATGAAATAATGTATACAAATATGGTTTTAATGTAAGGAACATGGTTCTTTATATTCAATTGAACTGACCATACATATTGGCATGTTGTGCAATAAAAATATACAATGTAAAAGAGTCATTAATTCTAGTTTTTGTGGAATTTTTATAAATATACCATGAAATATTATTTTTGATACCCTAAGATTTTATGAAATTTTTTTTCAAATATATTGGATTTCGTGGATATAATGCATTACTTGTAAGACGATGTTTAAATGTAATGAGATGTACTACTAAAATATTTCAATTTAAAGTGATAGTTATTTCTAGTAATTGGATTGGATAAATTTTATTAGGAATAAATATATTATGATAAATTTATGGTCATATATAAATAAATTTTTGGGGTATCAATTAATAAGAAATAAAAATAAACACATTTAAAATTGAAAAAAAAAATCTGGAAAAATTGTTTTCTAAAAAAAATGTATTTTTATCTTAATAAACTAAATTAATCACTATCGATGAATTATTTTATTGATATATATATATATATTATTAAATCTATTGTTTGTTAATTAATTTAACATTTTTTGTGTGCATTAGATAAGGATAAACTATGTTTTAGGTTTAAAAATGGATTTTTCTAAAAAACATTTTCCGATGTGTATTGCATGCCTATTTTAATATTAATTTTTTACAATTATAGAAATTTAATTTGAAAAAATGAATTAATTTTTTTTAATGAGGAGGTTAAAATTTTTCAAGTAAGTCCCTTTTATTTTAGGTCAATATAAATATTATCAATGATAACTTTTGTCACCTATATAAAGGGTAAATTAGGTTAATCTCAGTTGAAAATTAGTAATCAGTCCAAACGTTTTCATCAGAATTCATATTATATGTATTTTATTATTCCCTTTTCACTTAATGATTGAAATTGAGTGGTTTAATGTAAATTCATTCCTGAAAATGACCTCTATAATAATTCAATGAAAAAAATTTACCAAATGTCACCATCTTGGATTTCAATATATCTTATGTTCCCACCTAGAGATAAAAACTAGTTATTAATGGATATAAGATTTTAATTTTATATTAATGAAATTATTTTCATTATTTAAATTTATAAATAATTCTTAGAATTTATATAATTACTTTAAACGCCTATGCAACACTATGGTAGTACTTATTGAATTAATAAAAATAAAATAAATTGATTTTAAAAATATTAAATGTAATATCATTTGAGTGAGTTAATGTGTCCAATAAATTTTGTATTTGAATATGAAATATTAGTAAAGACATAGATATTAATATTTTTAACACCAAAATAAATTACAATGTGTTCCTTTTAAAACAAATGTAATATTAATGATATCTTGCAATGTACGCAACATAGGGATTAAACAAAACAATGTATAGTCATGATTTCAATATGAATATCACATTATATTTTAATAATATAAAATATATTAATTGAAAAAATAAATTTTCTTTAAAATATTAAAATCAAAATTATCTTAGGGTGAATTTTATTTATTTTTTTGAGAAGTTTCATTTTGCATGAATAGTTAAAAATACTAAATATTAATTGAAAATTTCCTTTTCATTTAAATTATTTTCAATGAAAAATTATATTTTTAATTTTTTAGAGTGAAAATATATCAATTATGCAAAAATTAATCCAATATATCTCATTTTAATAATTCTGATATTGAATTTATATATAAACAAATTTGAAATCGTCTAAACAATTTTATTTTAAAAACCCGCTCTATTATCACATATACTTTGTTAATTTTAAATTTATATTTTTCCAATATTTAAAATTTAATTTATATTAATTAATTAATTATTTATATCATAATAATTTTTAATTTTTAATCATTCCAACATAATTTTATACTAATGTCAAACCAAATTACATTGATTAAAGAGAAAATGAGTTTACTTATTTGTTAAACATAGAATAAAATGTATATAAATTACTCTAAACTTGTGAAAAATCCATTATATGTATATATTTAGATCATATTACTTATAGTATATATAATATATCATGATTTTTACTACATACATGAAAACAAATTTGGGTGGAATTCACTCTTTCAAAACCTTTCATGTGTTCCACTCACCTCACTTTTAAAAAACCAACCCCTCTCTCTACTTCATCACACAAAAAACCCACTTTTTCAGACAAGTCCTACTGAATCTACTCCCAAAATTAAACATTATAATCTTATAAGACTTATATTGAGAATAAATCCACCCTATTAAGGTTTTACTTCAAACTAAACAAAGATACCAGAACAAGCGGTAACGTTCTTCAACAAGTGTCTTCATGTTATTTCTTAATCTACGTCCATAATTTTTTATTAAACCAAGATTATATAATAAAATCCACATATTAAATATAACTAGATGTTATTATGTTAAGTTAATGACCTAAAACTGCACACACATCCATGAAATGGGTTATAGATTCATCGTTCATGTGTATGGGGGACTACAGCCTTGTGAACCGATATAATTTGTTTTTCCATTACCACATTTCCAGGTTGGGGATAATAATGGATTTATGGCTTATATATGATATATATATATGATATATATAACATATTAATACCCCATTAATTATTTTATCATATATATATTTCTTTTTACCTTCCATTTTGTAGGAGAAATGATAATGTTGCTTGTGTGTATATCAGACTACTGTGTCGCGAAGCGATGTTATTCATCTTTCACTAAATCATTATGTGGAATGTGATAAGGAATTATTTTAAGGATAATAAATGATATAAATTACATAATTATTATATTCATGACATATTTATCAATTTTCAAAGACAATATATCATTTTCTTTTCTTACTTTTTCACTCAATGAAAGATGATAATGTCGTTTGTGTAAGTGTGGAATACCACCCTAATGAAGTATTGTGACTCTCTTTTCATAAACATGACACATTTATGAAATATATAAGTATATATTTTGATATTAATTATATATTTATAATTATGAAATGTTTAAATAGTACCTACCACCTTTCCATAATGATCATTGAAAAATGGAAAACGTACCTCATGCCTACATATAGTCTACTATCTCAATCATCATAATGTACTTCATTTTTAGAATCCATCATTCATGACTGGTGTTAAAAGTATAATTTATGTATAAATATGATAATTAAGTAATTATTATTATTCTGTAGATGATTAAACTCTATAATATTTTCAAGAAACCAGTCTTTAATGATAAAATATGTATTAGAAAACTAGGTAATGAACACTTGAAAAATATGAAAATAATGATATATTATTAATGAATGGGTTATGATATGTTTTAAAAGGATCATATATGATATCATGAATATTAATATGGTTCTTAAATAAGTTAATAACATGTTTAAAACCATTATATAAGATGTGAAAACTTGTGTGATCAAAAAGAAAGTGTGAGGTTTTGGAGTTCGTCTCAATTTACAATTCGTTGAGACTTATATGTTATTATGAATCAATTCACATTTATGTGGTGTATACAATTCCCCTTTTAAATTTATTACCATAATTATTAATTCATTTTATTTAATTTCTAATTTAAATTATTTCATCCAAGTATATTTGGATTCAAAATTACCAAGTGGTAAAATTTATTATGCAATCTATCTTTATATTATGACTATTAAAATTCTATTAAATATATCTTTATTGAAATTATTTTTCATTTAGAATTAATATTATATTGAATTTATATATTCTTGTGTAATGGATATGTCTATTTCTAAAATCATATACCATTTAACTTATTGTTCTTAATTTGAAATAAATTGTTTAATTGAGAAAAAATGATAAATCTATACCATGTACTTAGTATGGATATTTAATAAGGCACATTTTTTATAAATTAAATTTATTATTCAATATATGAAGAATGATTTGGACTACTATAACATGGGTTGGGGAACTTTAAATGTAATACCTTCGATGCATTGTTAGTCTCATTATAAAAATCAGTTTTCGGAATCATGTCATATTTAACCCAATATGTTTTAAATAATCTTATTAATGGAAATAACGGTAAAGGATCCAGGTGCCTGGGAAACATGAAATCCAATATTTAATAATTTACTTCATTAATAATTCAATTATTATTATTATCAATGATATATTTTCTATTAAATTATATATGGATGTATTTTATTCTCAGTTTATCGATTAAATGGAATTTTCTTTAGTTAATTGGATTGAAATATTTGTTATCCCCTATATAGATATTTATATGGAATGTTCTTTCAGCTATCTACCATTCCATATTTACTATGCATTATCAAGATATTTATATTTCATGTGTTTATAGTTATCTAAAATTCCATGTTGATTTTGATTATCTATATTTATAACATAAACTATACTTAACTCTTACTGAGCATTTGATTCCATCCTTATTTTTTTACTTTCCCCCTGATATGAAGATGAGTTATTAGAATGAGTTTCAAGGATGTTGAGATTTTACTTTTTTATGCTTTATTTTCTTTTCAAAATTTAATATGGGTACATTGTATTTAATCCAGTTTTCTAAAATTTCTTAACTATTTATCCCTTTGTAATTTTAATCTTATATCTACACCAATGTAATAAAGTAAGGAACTAGCTTCGATATACTAGGGTCGTGTCACAACCCGTCCCCCGGGGCCCGTGTCAGGACTACCTCAAGCCTGCCTTCCATAGGCCAGGGGTTGGCAACTAGCACCGAAAGGTGTATTCCCTAATACCGGGTAGGCATTCCATTTATATCCTGTAATCACACACAACCATGCACACAGAAAGATACGAACAAAAGTAAACTATATAGAAAAAAGATGTGTGTATAGTAAGTAAAAGGGGTCATAATACAATCCCAACAGAAAAGTACAAGAAAACTAGAATGTACAAGTAAACTGAAATAGATCTTGTGGACACCCACCAAGGATCCTACCTGAAGGGTAGGAACTGCTCTTGAACAGTTATATCTGTTATACGCCTCATCTAATTTCCACCTACTAGCTACCTCCAGTCCTGGTACCCTCGTCCTCGGTTAGTGTTGTTCGTCGTCTGCACCAAACACAACAAGGTGCTGGTATTCCCATACATGGGTGAGTATAATGATACTCAGTAGGGACTCCGAGACCCTCAAAGGTCTCATGAAATCCAAAAATGGTAAACCACAAAGTATGTAAACATCTGAAAACCGTATATAGGTATATGCCCATACATATACCCAAGTTATCAATTATACCTATCTCAATCAGGAGGAAACACAGGGTCCAACCCAAAATCCCAAAGCTCTACTGTTCCACAAAGGAAGGATTACCATGATGGTAAGTACCACAAAGGTACGCCACACAGAATAATACCACCAAGGTATTACCATAAAGGAATGTACCACATAGGTGCGGTCTCAGCTCACACTAGGTATATCTTAGGTATAACAGTAGAGATGATTATATGTAACTACTAAATCATCTTATTATGTTAAGAGGCCGACCCACAAAGGATCCCAAATTACATACCCACACTGGATCCTAGTACATCGTCAGACCCACACAGGATCCTAGTACATCATAAGACCCACACATGATCATAATACATCATCAGAGCCACACTGGATCCTAGTACACCATCAGAGCCACACAGGATCATAGTAAATCTTCAGACCCACACATGATCCTAGTACATCATCAGAACCACAAAGGATCATAGTATATCATTAGACCCACATAGTATCCTAGTACATTGTCAGACCCACACAGGATCATAGTATTTCATCAGACCCACATAGGATCCTACAACATCGTCCGACCCACATAGGATCATAGGACATCGTCAGACCCACACATGATCATAGCACATCATCAGACCCACAAAAGATCATAGTACATCATCAGACCCACACAGGATCCTAGTACATCGTTAGACCCACACAGGATCATAGGACATCGTCAAACCCACACAGGATCCTAGACATCATCAGACCCACACTGAATCATAGCACATTGTTAGACCCACATAAGATCCCAGTACATTGTTAGACCCACACAGGATCACAGTACATCGTCAGACCCACACAGGATCATAGTACTACATCAGAATCACACAGGATCCTAGTACATCGTCAGACCCACACAGGATCATAGTACATTGTCAGACCCACACAGGATCCTAGTACATCGTTAAACCCACGAAGGATCCCTTTTCTCATGTTACAACCAGTAACAGGGTTCCCGCACTATGCTTGATTCTCTCTGGGAGGGTACTCTCCTCAAGCTACTGGTCGATACATCAACTTACATGAAGTCCCATAAGGAAGATTCCAAAGGACCCCCATGTAAAATGGGTATCAACGCAACATAAGGTGCATCAATCAGATGTTCGGTCTCTAAGTAATTGTCCATTTAGTTCCGAGGGCCCGGTTGTATTCGTGTTCGATCCAACCCGGCTGTACCACAACTTTATCGAAAACTCAAGTGGGGTATTCCAAAAGGACTGTCTCGATCCAAGGTTTCTGACGCCGTATACAGTTCATCAAATGGATGCACGTAATTCATGATATGGATGAAAAAATGAAAATGGTCAAAGTTGGTCCGGGTCTGGTCCGACCCGGTCGAACCCACCCACCCCGACCTGGTCTGGGCTGACCCGACCTGGTTCGGAATGACCCGGCCTGACATGGGTTCATCCTAGGTCTGGCCCAGCCCACTGGGTCTATCTAGGCCCACTAGCATGGCCCATGGTGCAGACCACAGTTGGCCAGACAGCCATACCTCTTCCGTTATGCAGTTGCGCACCGCCCCACCACCGGCGGTTGGCTCGGTCGCCCGCCCTCCCTCGTCGTCACAGCCTTGTGCCACGGATCCGGTATGCCAACGGCACAGACGCGCACCACAGCCTCCCCTCACCATGGTCATCCGTGCGTCGGTCACCTCCTCTACTCTGCCTTGGCCGACGGGCCGCGGCCTACTCATCATCCGATGGTGCGAACGCGCGCCACCCTTCCTTCTTCGTGGTTGGCCAGGTGTTGGCCGCCGCCTCCTTCCGGGAGACATTGAGGATTCATTCAAAGCCCAAAAAATTAAAGGATCACATATTTTTTATCATTTAATCGACATATTCACGTCCATATTTTGAACTCACCAAAACATCATTTTTCAAGCGCCAATAAATATTTGGCCGCCTCCTTCCAAGAGTCATTTCGACTTTGTTCTATGCCCGGAAAATTAAACGATCACATATTTTCAATCCTTGCAGTTAGTGCTTCGTGTCTGTATATCACACTCAACAAAACACTATATTTACAATGCAAATAAATATTTGTCTGCATCTTTCCGCAAGCCATTACGGCTTCGTTCTAAGCCCGAGAAATTAAACGATCCCATATTTGCGATCATTGCATCGAGGGCTTCACGTCCACATATCGCACTTAGAAAAACTCTTTATTTATAGTGCCAATAAATATTTGGCCGCCTCCTCCATCATGATGAACACATAAGGAATCACGTAGAATTGCAGTGAGGTCGGGTCATGTTCTTTTGGCACACACCCTCCGAGTTAGGTTGGTAGTAAGCGACTCAATTATTCTTGAATCATGAAGTACGTCAAGAATAGGTAACGGGGTATAAATCAACAACAAACCCTACCTCCTGAATGATAGAGAAAAACTCACAGTTGAGGAAGTGGGTTAGTGTTCTCCATTCCCGTAACAGCCTCCAATGATGCCACTTGATCGTCGATCCTCGTTTGGGGTTTCAGTGTCGATCGCCACCACTCATAAGAACCAGCTCCGTTTTCCAAGGGCTCGATGTCACGAAACTCCTTCAGCACTTTTTTTCTTGGCGAAGCATTGTCAGCACCTCTCCCCAAGCTCTATATAAATATGATAGGGGGTGTCTAATGGTGTCAGGAATTAATGGGAGTACATTTATTAGGAAGCTTCCCAAATTCTCCAACGAAGCAGTTACTAGGATTGATGTGTCAAGCCATTTATTTTCTTGACACGTCGCTGATCCCACCATACCGCTCGTCCGTTGGAGGAATAGAATAAAAATAAAATAAAAAGTTATTTTATTTATTCAATTAAAATTTCCAAAAACTAACTTTTTCTCCGAACCTAAAAAGGTCACAGTGAAGGTCTTCTTTGGAGAATATCAGTGTTTCAAGTTCAACGGTGTCCTTAGATTTCAATTTCGAGCACCGGTTCAAAGGTTACAAAATACCTCTTGCACGTTTACTGAATGTACCTGAAAAAAAATTCAGAAAATTATTAATAGTCACCCTCGACCCATGCCAGTTGAGGCTAGACTATGCTCATATGAAACACACCCCAAAAATCCCAATAGTACTCTTGGACTTTCAATTCGAGTTACCATTTACAACTTATGGATTATACAATAAAATAACTGTCAATTAATTATTTTATTTACATCCAAAAACAAAATCTCACTGGTGACCCACGCCAGTCACAGTTAGTATCTTCTTAAATAAAGCATGTCTCACGAGTTTAACGGTTGTCTCAGATTTTCAATATGAGCTACCATTTGTGAGTTATATGAATTTGAAAAATAAGATATTTTTTTAATTATTTTTTTCATGATTATGCCATTTTTGGGGTTTCTCACAGGAGGCCTGCACCGACTAAACTTAAGTCGTTCCTAGGGTAAAACAGTCATCCTGAATTTAATGATGCCCTCAGATTTCTAATCGGAGTTACCGTTTAAAATTTATTCCACTTTTTCAGGAAAACTTCTTATGCTGGCTAATTAAAACTTAACCAATCTTTGAAAGATCATTCTGGGCACTCCGGTCCTCAGAATCGTGTTCCGTCAGATTTCACGGTCTCAATATAATTCCATATTATTTAAAAAATACAGAATTTCCAAGACATTACAGGTCAGGGTCATTACAGTTGGTATTATAGGAAGTTTAGTAGAAACTTTGGGAACCAAATTTATGAGAACATAGATTATGCAACATAACCTTGTGATATAATTTTAGGATAAGTATAAAATCACATCCTTATATTTTTGTTCTGTAGAGATTATGTGTTTCTTCCTATAAATAAATCATTGTCTGGATACAAAAATTGGACATGGTTATAGAATATATATACCTAGGGGTAATAACTCTAAAGGGGATCTGTCAGGATTGACTCAACTGTGAACAAGTATAAGACAACAGACCTTACTGTGCAACTGATTTGACACTCATAGTGTAACACCCCAATATTTCAAATTACGTTATCTCTTTAAAGTAATTCAATAACTTTCACAACATGCAACACCGAGTTTGAGAGCACCACAACTTACCAAACTAGCCATTCAAAAAGTGGTTATGAATAGTGTTACATGAAATTTTAATTATATATACTCTATAAAATTTTAGAATCCATATTCTATGTTTCTTAGACAAAATATAAGAACAAATTCATTTTTTTTCAGATAAACGTTGTATTTTTCAAAAAAATGATATTTTAACGCCTTTTAATAGAGAATTATTTTTAAATAAAATATTTTACACTTTTATATATGCAATTTGACAAAGTAAACTTTTTATTTATAATTGGGACATAAAAATTTAGTTTTGATAAATTTTTGGTGTTTTTCGGATAACTTTCATATTTGGGTGAATTTGGAAAATTACTAAATTTTAACTGAAAACAACTTTTTTAAACAAAAAAATTTATATTATTCAATTATAAATTTGAATTTTTTGAAAGTATAATAAGATTTTATTTTTACCATTTAATCCAATTTTGGTCATTATAAGTAATTTCACTTTAAAATTGGACATTAACAAGAGTGAATCTTTTGAGAGTTTTTACTTTTTAAAAACCCACTTTTTGGTTTTGACAACGGGAATTAATTTTCAATTAATAAATGAAAATTATATGTTTTTAATTTGATAAAATAGACTTCATTTTTAAATTTATAATATCAAAATTATCTTAGGGTGAAATTTTTGTATTTTTCTGGAAACATTCAATTTTTGAAGAATAGTGAAAACACTGAGTTATTAGTTAAAACTAACTTTTTATTTAAATAATTATTTATTTCATTTAAATTTATTTTAGGTCAAAATAGATATATAATACCTATATAAGTTCAATTTAATTCATTGTATTCATTTATATTAAATTTAAATATATAAAAATTTTAATGAACTTTTTACCGTCTGTTACCCACTTCCTAGGAGCATTTAAAAATTTACATAAAACATAATTTTACCACTTCTGTGAGTTGAATTTAAAAAATCTTAGAGACACAGTAGATATTAGTAATCAAAATTTGGTTCAATAAGATGAAAATATTTTTTTTTGAATAGTAACTTTTTACTTTTATTTACCACGGTTAAAAGTAAATGGGGTAATTAACGGTAAACATGATATTATTATTACCCTAACACATGTAATAATTCTATTTGATAAGTATAATTCGAAAAAAAACATCCTTAGTAATAAAATATGATCCACTTTGGTCCACATGGATTAGATTAGTACATTTATTATTTTTTAATTCAAAGAAGAGTTAAAAGGGTTAAATTCAATGTTTAATTACTAAACCATTTTTAATATAGGGTTAAACATAAGATATATTTGACTATAAATATTCATTGGAAATATAAAACCATTTCATATATGATGGTATTTTTTTTTAAATTTTTACACATTAAATAATTTAATTTAATTATGACACAATGATGATGCAGTAATTACCTAATTAATTAAATAATAAAATAATTGATATTATAAATATCCAAATAAATGTAATTTGAGAATTTTTAGGAATTAAAATAATTTTATAGGTTAATAAGTCATGTTGGGGTTGGTTATATGAATTATTGTTGAGGTAATAATGCTTTTATGAATTTAGAAAAAACACATTTCCAAATAGTGTCAAAATTGACATAAAAGAGATTTTAAAACAAATATTATATTATTTATTGATATTATATTCCTAAAAATCTAAGGTTCATCCAAAGGTCTTAAATAATATTATATATTTAATTAATGAACCACTTTAGGTTCTTTTGGATGTTTAGAGTATGTTTATTAACCATATAGTGTAATAATACAAGAAGACACGGTAAAAGATAAACTATTTAACTAAGAGTTAAATCTAAAAGATATGATTAAAATGGTAACCTAAACTTGTCTAAAATATATAGTTTGAGAGGATTTAGACCCATAACCACCTTATACTAGAAATAAATCATTTTTCATCCATTAGAAACCGAAAATAATTTTATTTTAAAATAATATTTTAAACATTTCGTAAAGTGACTCTCACCTCTCTTATAAAAGGGAACTTCCCCTTATCTCACATTCACACCATCAAAGCCATTTTTCTCTGCCAAACCCTAACAAAATATCCTTCCAACATTCCTACCTTAATACTAGAGGCCTTACTTTTGTATGAAAGCCAACCTATGGATCCCTTTTGATCAAATCAAAAGGAAGAACACGAAGAAGAGGTCAACATTTCATCAACTCTTTCAAGTTCTTTTCTTCTTCCACTTTATCTTTCTTTATTATTAACATAACAAAATATTCTATCCGGTAACTTATACATATTGTGATGTTTTTATAACTATAGAACAACCATATTAATTATTCTATCCATCCTATTAATGATAATGTCACCATGCGTGCGTACGTATGACTTACCTTCTCCACGCGGTGGTGTAATTTATTATTCAACACTATGTTATTTGGATTGATATAATGATGAGTAATATGTATATAAATAATGAATAGTACATGATAATTTCTCTGTAAAATTAATATAATATCCACTTCCACACCTTTAATCCTTAAGGAAATGATATTGTCTCTCATGCGTACATACGGATTACCATCTCCAAGACGCGATGAGATTCATTTCCACATTCACCATTAATCAATTATTATAAAAATATATATTATTAATAAGTATTTAATATATGAAATAATAATTCTAATGGATATATATATATATATTTACTTACATATATCTTATTCACTTACTTCCGTTCAATACAATGTGAAAACGGAAACAACGTTTATGCGTACGTACGGTCTACCGTCTCCATAAACAGTGCCTTCCATTTTATATATATATCTATTATTAATATTTATATTCTAAATATATATGATATATAAATCAAGGTATATATTATGTAATTATTTAAATCATGATCTAAATTATGTTATGAAGAACATGAAGTTAAAACAAGTAAGATAAATAAAGGGATTATTACCCGAAACGTTAATTTAACATGAAAATCACTGTTAAATGGGCAGTATAAAGTCATGAATGAATCATGAATGATATAATAAATATTAATATGGTTCTGTTATAATTTAATAACATACAATGTTCATTACACAAGAGATTAAACGTACCCTCTACCAAAGGAAAGTGCAAGGTAAGGGGTTTCTTATCACACTTTTAATTCCGTGATATTTCCATTGTTCACCACTTATTTATTGCATGTGGTGTATTGTATATAGAAATTTGATATATATTATCATGATTATATTTATATTCATGATATTCTATGATTCATTTGGTGTTTATTGACTATTTTTCATATGACTCGATTGATTACAACAAGGTAATGGTTATTTCCTCAATCTCAATATTATATGAGATTGTTCTTATGTAAGTATTTTATGGGACATACTTATCATAGATACCCATATTTTATACAAATGATTTCAAAAGGAATATTTTACGGTTTTATGGAAGGTTATATTTAACTAGATCATCATTTTAAATTTTTTTAATGTTTTTTCTTTCTAAACCCTTTTAATTAATGTCCATGTTTTCAAAATGATTTTAAGGATTTATTTATACGGGCATGAATGTTTTGAAATGATAATTATTTTGAAAAGATTCAAAGTGGTATGGGAGACTTTTATTCAAAAATACCTTTTAAATTACTACCTTTATAAATTGTGATAATTTTAAACGATTTCAAGAAAAATGGGCATTTCTCTCAAAGCATTTTACTGATCATTTTCATCTATGTCCACATCCTTTAATGGATTTTAAACTTGTTTGAAGTTTATTTATTATGATACAAATATTCCATATTGTATTGAATGTTTTTTGATATGTTTGACTATGGATATGTTATTTTTATACCATTCATGGTTTATGGATAATTTTTTACATTTCATATTCTAGTTTTAATACGAATTTTTATGTTATATTTCAACATTTTCTTATGATGAAAGTATTGGACTAGTATGTTCCGGGTTGGAGACTGGTAAAAATCAGCCCTCCGAGTTGGGGTCCATTTACAGCAGACCCTCCGGGTCGGAGTCCGGTTATAGAGGCTATCCAGGATGGAGTCTGGTTACAGAGGCTCACTGGGTCTGGGTCCGGTTACAGTTATCCCATATGTCTTAGCACGAGGCGTTGAAACAGAAATTAAAGTCTAATAATATACATTCCCTCATTATAAAATTAGTTATTACATATGATTATTCGACTAGTATAATATCCATGTGCATGATTAAATGGTAATGTTTGATTTAGTTTTTCCATATTATGTTCAAGTTTATGTTTAAAAGGTTGTTGTTTTTATTACACATCTTACCTTAAAAGTTTATAGCTCCCGCTAAATTATTTACCCTTACTGAGCATCTGAGCTCACCCCTTTCTTATGTTTTATTTTTCCTAGGATGAGAAGAAGTATATTTTGACTGACCTACAGGGATAGTCTATGGAATCTTAGTGTTGTCTATGGAAAGAATGTGGTTGTATTGTTCCATTTTATGATGTAATTTAAACCTTATGAATGTATGTAGTACTTCCAAGGCTACTAAACTAATCGGTCCTTCGACACTTAATATTTTATGATAATGCCAATGATACGTAAAAATTCATCGACTCTGGGCTTCTGGGGTCGGGGTGTTACACATAGGGGATATGCATTGGACAAATCACAGTTTCATTATAAATAATTATGAAGGATTTCAAAGTAAAAATATCCCCAAATAAACCAAACTTTATTATTATGATATTCACAATGAATAAATTTTTAATTTATGTTTCATGTTGCACCATATTTTTTATTATAAATTATGATTTAAAATTCATAATTTTTTGATCTAATCCAATATATTCCATTATTTATAAATATGATTTGGAAGGAACAACTGTATCAATAATCATAGAAAATATAGAGATTGTCTCATTGATTAAACCATTATATTTTTCATTGTAACATATAAAAGTATGTATATATTTAGGCAGCATAATTAGGATCTTAAAAATTAACCTTCTATATATATGGAGAATCCCATTATACAGAGGGATTCTCTAATAATAGATTACTTTATATGATAGAATCCCCCATAATTTAGTGGGATCACTAATCTGGTTATTTTTTTAGTAATGTATTAAGTCTATGGGGAAGATATTTATGTCCTTGGGATGAAATGAAAAGGAAAAGGTTACACCTGTGGTGTATTTTCTCAAATTTTATGATTATTAATGGTGGTATTTGATCCATAAAACTATGAATGAAGAGTAAATAGAACTCATGGAATGGAAAAATTTTATAGATACATTATTCAATAAATATTTCCCTTGTGAGAAGTAAATTTAGCTGAAGATAATGTTACTTACATTAAATTAAAAGGAATAATAAAGTGTCACATATTATAAAGCTACAATTATAAGGATATATAGGTATACTATGGATTATATATGAAACATGGACATCCAGATTGACCATTTCTTCGAAGGGACTAATCCATGACTCTTTAAGGAACTGGTATCCCAAACTTATTTTCATATTATTATATAGTTTTATGTGCCATAAAAATTGAGAATAAATTTTCTAGATAAAACATATTCAAGGGAATATAAGATAAGAAAGGTCCATCTGAACACCATGAAAAACGAAATGCATCAATCAATAATAAAAATATGGATAAATTCTCAACTTGTGAAAATTGTGGACGGAATCATCTTGGGAAATTATTGAAAGGAATTGGAGTTTGTTATAAGTGTGAGGAAAAAGGTTCATCCAATTAAAATATTAAAGGGTATAATGTAAAAAAAATTTATTCAGTGTTAAAACTACAAAGAGATAGGGAAATATGAAAATGAATTCCCCATGAATAAAGGTAATCTAGCACAGAAGAGGACAATGTGAGATAGAAAATATTATGTGACTACTATAACTGATATAGAAGTAAACAAATTCCATTATAGGTATATTTATACAATCTACAAATTTATAGAAATCCTTATTTTATTCTGGATAATCATTCCACTTTATATCTACTGATTTTCCATGAAATTTAATCATTTCCCTTCTAATTTGGTAAGGTATTTTTCATAAAAAAAACTCTTAAGGGATTTCTTGTTACAATAAAGATGTGTCGAGAAGTCCCTATTATAACTCTTAACTATTATTTAATTGATAAAATTATTATCATACCTATGGATGAATTTGATATAATCCTAAGTATAAAATGAATTTCAAAATATTATGAAAAAATTTCATGAAAAAATAATAAAATTACAATTTGGGTTGAATATATAGAATTAATTATATTTATAGAAGATACATAATCATCTGATTGTTATCTTGATCCACCCCAGTAACTATAATAAATGAAATTATTTTGAAATAATAGAAAAAAACATCTAGGGATGAATAAGGTAACATTAAAATTTAGGATTTACCTTTTGTACTGGAATGCATTAATGTCTTTCCTGAGAAATTTTATGGACATCCCCCAGAGTGCAATGTTGAATTTTCCAATGATTTTATCCATATTCAAGACCAATATCAATGAATACCTATAGTATAGAAACTATCAAATTAGTGGAGTTGAAGAAACAACTAACGTATTTTGGTAAAAAGTGATTTATACTCCCTAGTGTTTCTCCTTGGGGATCCATAAATATTTTCATTATGAAGAAATATGGATCCATGAGGCTATGCATTTATTATTGGGAAATCAATTCTATTTTGATAAAGAACATGTATCGTCTTCCTTTCATTGATGACATGTTTGATCAACATCATAGAGCCTAATATTTTTCAAATATTGATCTTCATTTTGGGTAGCATCATTTGTGAGTAAATAAGGATGTCATTATAAAGAACTATTTCTTAGTGATAAATGGACATTACGAGTTTACAGTAATAAAATTTGGATTCACTAATACACAAAATGTTTGTATGGATCTAATGAGCATTGTAATCAAGGAATATCTTGATGATTTTCTTATGGTGTTCATTAATGACATTATAGTATATTCTGAAATATATGAAGACCATTAGAATCACTTTTAGATCATTCTTATGGAAATTTGAAGGAGAGAGATATATAAATGATTTAGTAAGTGTAATTTATGGTTTTAAGATGTTTTTAATTTTGTCCATATTGTCTCCAAAAATATAATCTTTTTATCTTATATAGACAAAGGATGTATGATAATGGATTACAACAATGAACATAACAAACTTATGTATTTTCATTGGTGTTTCAGGTTACTATCAAGTACTCTTTAAAATGTTTTTGTGATAGGATAAGCCATCAAACAAGGTTTCATGAAAAAGTATTATGTATGTTTATAAAAATGAATGTGAAGAATGTTTTGATTAACTAATGTTGAGATTGGTAATTTCTCTGATTATGGCTCTACCATATAGAAGTGATGGGTTGACGATATATAGTGATTCACCAAGGAAGGGAATTTGGTTGTTTCATAATGTAAAATGATAATTTTATTGCATATAAATCAAGGAAATTGAAGACACGCAAACATAACCTCCCAACCCATGATCTTGAGTTGGAATTTGGGATATTTTATTTGTAGATATAGATACATTATCTCTATGGTGAATGATTTGAGATATATAGGGATCATAAGGGTTTACAAAACATCTTTTCATAGAAATAGACTGATATGATAGGATATGTATTGAGATACTCATGGATTATTATCGATCAATAGACTACCTCCCAAGATAAATAAATAAGTTAGAAGATGAATTGGTTAGGAATGATCATGGAGTTCTAACCCAAATAGGTATTGAGAGGTATCCTTTGTTCATGGATTCGATAATATGGATATCAGACTTAATAAGTAAGGGATGACATCAATCATTTTTAAAATTATTCAAAAACTATTATTATTAGAGAAGATAAAAATATCTCAATCTAGTTATGAGAACATTCAGAAGAATATTAAAGGTGTGGATGATGGTAATTTTTGAGAATTTTTTTTGAATAAGGTGTTCTGAAATTTGGAAGGAGATTATATGTCCCATCTGTACCTGATATAGAAAGTGAATAATTGTATGATTCTAATAACTCCAATTTCACTGTGAAACTAAGTAGCACAAATATGTATATGGATTTTAAGGAACATTTTTGTGGGGATAACATGAAGTAGAAAATTGTTGATTATATTCCCAGATGTTTGGAATTTCAATAGGTTAAAGTTGTAAGTAATAATCCAAAAGGTTTTAGACAAACTCTTCATATTACTATGTAAAAATGGTATGATATTACTATGTAATTTTTTAAGGGACTACCAATGACACCAAGAAAAAAAATGATGTGATATGGGTTATCAATGATCTCATAACAAAATCGTTATATTTCCTCACTACAAGAGAATATTTATATCTTGATCCCTTACAATTATATATATTAATAAATTTATGAGATTTCTTAGTGAACTTATTTCAATTGATTCTAAAAGATACCCATAATTTGCATCAAAAATTTTTAAGAGTCTTCAAATGGATCATGATACCGAGCTTAATTTATCCCAGCCTACCACATTGAAATTGAATGGATGTCTGAAATGAATATTCATATAATGGATGACTTGTTTAGGCCATCCACAGTTTACTTTAAAGTATGTGGGATCATTATTTACTCATAATAGTGTTTTCCTATAATAAAATTTTACAAAAAAGTATTAAAATGGAATTGTATGAAGTATTAAATGTAAAGAGATGTCATACTCTATTTTGTTTGGATGAAGTTGGTGAAAGGAAACTCATAGTCCTTGAAATTGGTTAAGATACAAAAAAAGTAAATGGATATTCAGGATCATAATAAATTATCTCATATTAGGAAAAACAGTTCTTCTGATAATCTAAATAAATATTTGGATTTCCAAGTGGGACATCAAGTTTTCATGAATGTATCTTCATTGGTAGGCTTTATAAGGGTTGGTAAGAAATGTAAATTGAGTCATAGGTACGTCATACACTTTGAAATTCTTGAATAATTGTATTTTTTTCCTATCAATTTGAAATGATGTGATAACTCTAAAAATTACATGATATGTTCCATATATCTTTGATATGGAAGTACATTCCAAATCAAACACATGTGATTACTTATAATCAAATAGAGTTGAAACCTAATCTATCTTACTATTAAGAACCATTCTAGATTATTAATATTATAGAGCACATATTGAGGAATTTGATGACTAATTTGGTAATGGTACACAGGAACAATCAAAAAATGGAGGATGAAACATGGTAACTAGAGGATATAATGATGAAATATCCTCACGTGTTTATAAGGTAATATCCATGAAATTTTGTGGATGGATTTTTTGTATGGGGGAATAATATAACACCCCAGTACATTATAATATATTAATTTTATAATACAAATAATTTTTTTAATAGCATGCAATGCCTACAACACGTGGTTTAAACAAAAAAATTTACTCACACGTTGCATACTTTGTATTAATATTAAATTTTAACACTTTTAAAAAAAATTATTTTAAAAAATAAACTAAATTTTGAAATTATAATATAAAAATTATCTTAGGGTGAAATTTTGGTAATTTTATGATAAGTTTTATTTTTTGATGAAAAGTGAAAAATAATAAATCTTAATTGAAAAATGATTATTCTTTTAAATAATATATAATATTAAATTATATTATCATTTGGTTTTAAAGTAAAAAACATTTCAATTATTAATCAACTAATGCAATATATTTCTTTTGAATAATTTTATTGTTTAATTTAGATATAAAATCTTTGTAAACTGTTGAACAATTCTACATTAAAAACTCACTATATTATCATGTATGCGGGGGTTAATTTTAAATTACGTTTTCCCTCTTCTTTGAATTGAGTTTGAATAAATGGATTCAATATTTTATTAGTTTAATTTATAATTTATAATAAGAACAACCTAATTTTTTACCAATGTGTTTAGTGAAAAAAGTTGAAATTAATTATAGTTATTAAGGAGAAAATGAGATTACTTAGTGGTTAAACATAGAATATTAATTGTAAAAATGATCCAAAACTTAACCTAGACCCATTTTATATCCTTATTTAGACCATGAAACTCATATTTTGGATAATATAAAGTTATTGGGGACTTGTGACATGAAAACTATATGAGTATAATTCACCCTTTTAGAAAAATTACAAGTGAGATGCTCACCCCACTTATAAATGGCCACCCACTCTTTACTCTTCTTCACATTGTAAAAAATACTTTTCATCTAATAACTACCAAAATTACTCCCAAAATTCCATATAATCAGCCTATAATTATCATATTCGGAATAAAACAACCTTAGGAAGGTTTTAGTGAAATCCAATTGGTGATACCCAATGAAGAGGTAATATTCTTCAACAATAGTCGTTATTTTGATTCCTTCTCCACAAAATTCATTTTTTGATTAAAAATCCATATATAATAAACATAATATATTACATATACTGATATGTTTTTATTTTATTTTAATTACCTACAACCACACAAAATTCCACCAAATGTGTTATGGAATCGACATTCATGAGTACAAAAGAATACCGGCTCACGAACTGATGTCATTTATTTTCTCATTACCACCTTTCATGGTGGGGAATAATGATGTATTTATAGATTATATATGATATATATTATATTTATAACATATTATTACTTTTTTGATCATTATATAATTTATATATATATATTTATATATGTATATATTATATATATCTTGTTACCTTCCAATCCGTTGGAGATATGACAATGTCACTCGCGTGTACAGTGGACTAAGGCCTCACGAAGTGATGTGATTCATCTCTCAATAAATCTTTACATGGAAGTTGATGAGGAATAATTTTATTTGTTATATTTTATAAACATGAAATAATTATGATCTTCATTAAATATTTTTAATTCTATAAACAAAATATACCATTTTTCAGTTTTTCACTAGATGAAATATGATAACGTTGTTTGTGTACTTGCGGAATATCACCATCACGAAGTGATGTAATATTTTTTCCATAACCATAACACATGGATTAAAATTATAATTACATTATATTTTAGTAATAATATTATAATAATTATGTAACATTAAAATATTACTTATCTTCTTTCCATAACGATCATTCAAAAATGGAAAATGTTACTCATGCATAAGTTAGGCCAACATTCTCTAGGATTATAAGGTACATAATTTTTTATAAACATAAATAATTATTGGTTTTAAAGATATAATTGAATTATAAATATTATAATTATTCCATTATTATTATTTTTGAGGTGATGAAACTCTATAATGTTTGCAAGAAAAATAAATTTAATTAAAAACACATATAAGAAAACAAGGTCATTAACACGTGAAAATATGAAAATAATCAAATATTATTAATGAATGTGTGATGGGATGTTATAAAAGGATAATATATGATATCATAAATATTAATATGGTTCTGGAATGTGTTAATAACCAATTAAAAATAACTATACAAGATGTTAAATTAAGTGTGACAAAAAATAATTTGTGAAGTAATGGATTTTTCCTCAATTTACATTCTATTAAGGATTTTTCATTATTATACCCTAATTAATTTTTATTTGGTTCATATAATTCCCATTTTAAAAGTAATATCATTATTCATACATCGTGGTTTGTTAATTTACAATTTGAATTATTTTATCCACGATGATATGACTTGAAAAATTACCAAGTGGAAAAAGATATTATGCAATCTCAATTTCTTTTGTGATTGTTCACTTTTCCTTAAAATAATCACTTTAATGGAATAATTTCTCATAGGAAATTAAAATTATCTTTAATATCCATATTATTGTTTTATTTATATGATTATTATTCTAAACCATACTACATTTTTTAATACTGTGTTTAGTGTTAAAGATATTGATTAATTAGGGAAATATTGATAAATCTATATCCATTAATCTATATGGATATTTGATAAGGAACATTGTTTATTAATTAAATTGATTATTCAATATATAAGGAATTATTTGGAATTGTATTACATGGGTAGGAGATCATTTAATCTAATCATGTTGATGCACTGGTAGTCTCATGATTATGCCTTATCCAGATATTTATGTGTCATGTCTGTTTTGTTATCTACCTTGACATATAGATTCCGATTATTGATTTATGATAGCTTAAATCATACTTAACCCTTAATATGAATTTTATCCCACCCCAATTTCTTCCCATGTATTTACAGATTAATTCTTATAATAAGTTTCATGGATGTTGAGCTTTTACTTTTGTTATGATTTATTTTCTTTTTCCAATGTAGTATGGCTACCATTTAAGTAATCCCACTTTCCAAAAACATCAAACTGTGCAGTCCTTTGGGATTGGAATCATGTTTTTATGATAATGTAATAAATTAAGGCACTGAATCTAGGATACTGTGGTTGGGTTCAATAAAATATTTGAATACATCCATTATATTGTTTCATTTATAGTCAAATTAAATGAATAGTTTTATGAATGACATTAATGATACTTTTTATTAAATAAAATTTTATTAAATTATATAAATTTATAAAAATATGAAATTCATCAGATGGAATGGGATATTTTTTAAAAAATCAATTGTTTCCCATTTATGGTTCATTTTTTATTTTATAGTGACATTATTATTGCTTAAGTGGTATAAATATTTAATATTTTTATAATTATCAAAAGAAATAATAGAGGGTTAAAACAAATGAATAAGGGAGTTAATGTGGTCCAAATTTATCCAAATTTTAATTTAAATTATTATATAAACTCATATTTATCTTATTTTGTAATATAATAAATTAAGATCCATTATATTGTCAAAATTAATAAATATTAATTTAGTATTTTATGAAATTAGAAGAGTGCCCCTCCCTTCAATTATAAAAGGGAACCCATCCATTCTCTTCTTCACAAAACTTTGATACTTATATATTAAAAAAACACAACAAATATATATTATTCACTCCCATATAAACATTTTATAGGTGTTGGGATTCCCAAAATACCAACCCTACAGCGCTTGATCGGATATCTAAATGAGTTATTTCTAAGAATAGGGAATTTCTTTAACTGATCGCTTTCTTTTTAATTATATTTTAACATCCTATAAATATATTATATTTTTTATAAAATAGTAAATTTAATATCATAAATATACATAAATGTTATTATTATTATTAAACTACCTTCACATTCCATTTTTCATCAAATGGGATGTGGAAATATCGCTTGTGCGTACATATGGATTACCATCTCCATGTAGCGATAATTTTTTTTTCTCAACCATATTTTATATAAGGATTTTGTGAGGGGTTTAATGATGATATATGATAATTATAACATAATTATAATTCTTTAATGATGATATCAAATCTATCTTCTTACCTTCCAAACTACAATAAAATGAAAATGTCGATTGTGTGTATATGTGGACTACCACCTCCATATTGAAATCTAATTCAGTTTTCATTTATGTTCTACATGGATGGTAATGATGATGTATTTAATTAATATCTATTATATATAAGACATAATAATTATTATTGAAAGTTTATTTTATATTTACCTTTCTTTAGATTCATCTGTTGAATAATGGAAACAATGTCCATGTGTGTTTATGTCCTACCATCTTCATGAATGGTGTAATTCATTTTCTAGTTTCTATCATTATAGAATAACATTGAAAATTATTATAATGAATATATATGAAATTTATAACCTCATTAAATTTGTGGATATTTTTTAAATATAATAAAAATACAAGTAAAATAACTATTGAACCATAACATACATTAAAACGAAGCAGATATCACCCATAATAGTGATTTATTAAATAATTGTTATAAAATAGGTGATAAAAGGTTATAACTAAATTATATTTGGTATGATATTTATTATTATCATTATGTAATAGGTTTATAAAAAATATATATTTTTTATATTGGAGTTTCCAATGCATATGGAGGATGTAGGACCTCGGGGAAGGGATTTGTTTCTCATTTTTTGTTTATGTGAGGCATATGTCATTATCAAAAGTAACTTCTTATTCGCATAAAAAAGGAAACTGAAAACAACAAATAAATATTCACCCTCACCACTGACCGTTTCCCTGACCTTGGAAAGCATATATGGAGGACTGAAACGGTGGATCCTAAGAGCATCCCCTTTAATGAGGTTAATACCTTTAGCCTTCATGTTAGATACATTATGCAGACACACATCCATCAAAGCATTGAAATCCAATGAGGCCAAATGATCCACAAATGTGTCCCCATTCACTCCACGTAAGAAGGAATTGAGACCTACTACAAAGGATTATTTTACACTTTCTAATAACATATCTAACCAACCAAGGATAGACCACATACCCATTTAAGGAGTTGTGCACAATTAAGGAGTCTGTTTCCAATTTTGCAATCTGAAACCCCTTTTGCTCGTATAATCTAAGCCATGTGAGCATCGCCAAATCCTATGCTTGTAGGGAGGATCCATGACCCTGCCTGACCAATAATTCCAAATGGACTGATCCATTTCTATCATGCACAACCCTACCTCCTTGCATTTAACCTAATACATGTGATCCTTCTGTGTTTAGTTTCAACCCATACGAAGGTGGGGGCCAACATACCCAATTACTTGAAAAGTTGTATTTCTAGAAAACATCATAAGAAATAACATTAAATCAAAGTAGAGAGCGATAATCCTTCATGTTCATCACTACCTTTCCCATCAATGAGCATATTCCTATCCCACATGATAATAGCACGATCCAAAACTATCGTTAATTCAAACCTTACCGTATTCCATGACTTCCAAAGTTACCATCACCCCTCATGCAGCAACACAGAACAAGCAAAACATTTTAGGCCTCCTCCAACTGAACCATTGTACCATCTATCAAGAAAATAAATGTTCACCCTTACCGTGGTAGGGACCGAACTGAACTTCCCATGGCTCTTCCACACTTCTCACACACAATCGCTATCGAAGAACAAGTGGTTTGTGCTCTTCACACTATAGGTCTTGTAGCACATGCACCTCGATAGATAAGGAATATCACAGTGCTAGATATTTTCATCAGTTAGGACAACCTTGTTCCTAATCCACCATGTACTAAAATTGAACTTAGTGGGGATGATTTTCACCCAAATAGCCTCATCCCACACATTAGATTTTCCATGTTTGTTGGATATGCGTCATAAGACCTTCGACATTAAAAAACATAAGGGGGAAGGAGTGAAAAGAAATTTTTCAATATATTAACTCAGCTCAATGATATTTGACAGATCCTACTACTCGTCAATAATCTCTTGGAGGAAAGAGGGGAAATGTTTGGCTTCCCTAAAATAAAAATCTATGACAGGGAAGCCTGGGAATCCCAGAGTCTCCTTGAACCAGTTATGTTGTGTATATAAAAACCATTAACCTATCTTACAATTATTATTATTAATTTTATTATTATTTAAATATATGTCTATGGTTACTTCTTTCATGGTTCATATGATTTAAAAGCTACCAATGTGGTAAGGGTTTTATGTTACAATCTCATTTTTTATAATGATTTTTTATTATTATGTATTTGATGATAAAATTATATGATATACCTCTTTAGAACCTAATTTATTTACTTATCCTAATGTAATTTAGTTATAATATATTTTTTCCCTTTCATTTTCCTCATCATAAGTACTCAAGACAAGAAAAAATATTTTTACGTAAAATTGAATTTGTTTCTATCTTTGGTCAAAACCCCATTTTATTCTATATCAATGAATTCTAAAAATGTTTTAAAGAATGATTTTATTATTATCAAAATATTATTTAAATTCATTTTTCTATTCATTTACTATTTAAAAAATGGTTTAGAATGAATATTCTTTTCATTTTCCAAATGACATTATTTTTTTGACTTTTTCTACAAAAGTGTGAAATGAATGTTTTATTTTAACATATGCTGCATGAGAAAAATTTCCCACTATCATGACTAATAAATTTTTTAAATCTTTCCTAAAATTTTTTCTAGGTACCTTTCAATGAAATGTTTTCCTTCAATATTTGTGAAATTATAATATTTTGAAAAGTTTATTTCAATATGAAAAGGAAATTTTCGTCAAAAATAATCCAACTAATATTTAAAAAATTGTTATCCATATTACATTGAATAAATGATTTTAATTAAAATTTACTGGAGATATGATCCAATGATACCATTCATAATCTTCTCTAGGTGAATAATGTTTATGTTTATGAGATATTTATGAGACACATTTATTTTACATTGTTTATGCTATCGTGAATTAATGAAATATTTACGAAATCCATTTTAATTTTATGGGTTTTAATGTGATTATATGAAAAATATTTTATGATATTATAGAAAAAATATATATCATTCTCATTATAATATGGTGGTTACATTATAACCAAGTATGGTGTTAATGTTATAACCAAGAACTATGGTTATTCTATAACAAAGGATGGTGGTAACATTTTATCCAATGATGGGTGGGACCTATATCTCCCACCAATGCATTGTGTAAGGATTGATATCTCTTGAGATAAATAGGAATTGAATGGGGAGTGAACCCAATTTTGTAAGTTATTTTATCTAGATTGATAGTTTTGGGGGTTAACCTTGACTACTGATATGGTTTGTGACGTGAAACCATTCCACCATGATAGTATTGGTAATAAGGCATAAATAATAAGGAAATAATTTTTATAATAACTTATATTACCTAAAATTATGTATTATGAACATGTTATGATTAAATTTATTATGCTATTTGATTCCATTATGATTCATGTCTTATAAAATAGAAATATTTATTCCATGACCCAATATTTTGATCTATGATGTGATGGGTGTAATTTTTAAATGGTAAGATCATGTTTTCATACCCATGTCCTAATGTTATTATTATATGATCATTAATATCTACCTTGTTTATCTTTGCTGGGAATTTGAGATCACCCTTGTGTTTAATTTCCCTGATTTATAAAGAAAGTCTTTCATATTGTCATTTATAATAAGGGTTATAGTTATGAAAAACATATCAGGAGGCTCTTATGAACCAATTTTTTATGTGTCTAAATTTTCAAGGTCACTATACCTATAAGATTATAGCATAGATAATTATGTTATATAAATTATATCAATCTATTATTATTATATATTGGTATGAAATGTATGGTTTGTTATAGATATTATAATATAAAGGTTCTATAAACCATTGGAAACTAAGATTAGATAAATTTAGAGAGAACCTAGGGGATATGTCTATGTATTGAATAAAATCCTATCATTTTGGTAATTATCTAAAATCTACGTTAAAACTAAGGTTTAAGAGGACAAGGTTTTATTATTTATACATCCTATAAATTATTTTATTGATTATGTAGTATAAACTACAATTATTCTTTATTGCACTATTAATTTTAGATTTAATTGACTGATGGAAACCAATGGAATCATGTTAATGATAAATACGATGGAGAATGAAATAATTATCTACTTTTGAAACCAAATTTTGTGGGATTTCGGATACAAAATCTCATTTCTATTCTCAAATAACATTCTCAATATATAAATAATGTTAAACTTACAAACAATATAATGGAGGGATAATATACTACTGATTCCTTAATGAATAAACACCCACATTATTTTAGTTATTATTCTGATGAAATAGTTTCTATAAATGGATTAGTACCATTGAAATGATATTTTTTTCTCTTCCATTCCTGGAACATGATAATTTTATTCTAGTTTTATCATTTTTAAGGCAAATAAGATCAATGGTGGACTCCTATCAAGAACACGAGGAAATAGTATGATATTGTCTCCATGTGGTGGGATGAGTGTCATAGATTAGTTTTTTAATAATTTATCTCATCATATTGTACTCATTAATATAGAGAATACATTATTTGATCTAAATCATATGGATGATGATTCTTTTGGTGCCTAAGAGGAAACTTTTTAAAGACTTTTAATGTATGGTTTTGGTATTACCATCTAACCTAAAATTAAGGCTAATTAATTATATAATAGATTAAAACCAATGTCCGAATGGTGTTAAAAATAATGAACTTCAAAATATATGAAGAAATAATTTAATGTTACATCAAGGAAGATATAGATATTAGATTTACCCATCAATATCATGATTTTTAAAGGAAAAGAATGTTGGAATTCTAATAGAATTCTAAAAATCATGCCGAAAAATATATGAGCTTTCCCTTATGCTCAATGTGTGTAATGAAACATGTAGGTAATTTTCTTGATGGGACTTGTTAATTTTTCAAGTGTGTAGAGAAAGTTCATCATACAATATCATTTTTAAGAAATGAGAAAAAGTTATCAAATGATGTGAATAGATATAAAAAACCACAGAATCCACCAGTCACACTTTTTAACTATAAATTCAAGGATGTTGGGAATTATTGGAATCAATACCCTAATACAAGAAATAATAAGGATAATAAGACACAAAACCATTGTATTTCAATCGAAAAAGGTAAATCTTATCCAATCACAACTGTTGATGTGAATCATGATAAGTAAGTCACACTTATTCTACAATATAGAGGTTGTAGTTTCATATATTAGTTTTCATGAATAATCCCTATGAAAAATATTATTATTCACCCTTTAGTTAAATTTTTTTTGATTATGAGAAATTATTATCTCCCTCTACATGGATTCTGAAATAATGATATTTCATTTGATATTACATCGGTGAAATGATAAACCCATGTTTCCAATGGAAGTTTTTTTTTCTAAGAGAGGGGTTTATTTAATGAATAAAGGTTGAATTATATTTTGGAAGTATATATTTCTCCATGCAAGATTAATTGATGAGTTATAGATACCATCATGGGTTTATGACTATAAGGATGATAATATGTTCAAAATTTTTGACACTCATATTGATGTTTAATGTGCTTGGAATTTATCAAGATTAAGGATATTTTGGGAGATATTAATGGAAATACAACCATTTTGTTTTGTATCTGTTTTTAGTGAGAAAGTTATCTGAGGAGGAATACCATCAAATTTTATGGACATAAGATTAAAGGCATTGGTCACCTTTAGGGTTTATCATATCTTTAATGTTGATGTAATATTCAATTATAACAATTTAGGGAAATTATAGGAATTAGATTAATGTTTTTTAAAAGGTTAATATGTATGTTAAGTGATAACCTATCAGTTCTATATAGGTTGCGAGGATTAAGCCAATAATTAAAGGGAGATAGAGGTATAACTCCTACCACTGACCAATGTGAAATAGTTTTATGGTGGTAAAAAATGAAGATAGATATTTCTAAGTATGTAACTTGGTTTTTGGTAATTCATCAAGTTCATGTTGGGAGAAAAAAATATAAGGGGATGTTATAATCATTATCCATACTAAAGTGTAGATGGGAAAACATCACCATGAATGTTTTTCATACTCCCTAAAACAACTAAAGAATATAATGATATTTTAGGATGTAGATGATAATATTACAAAGTTAATATACTTCATTGATGTGATAGAATAATTCTCTCTTCATCACCATGATATAATATACATTAATGGATTAATAAGGTGTCTTGTTGTAACAAATTAAATTGTATCTGATTGATATTTTAGGTTTACCTAGAAATTCTATAAAATTAATCATTAAGGATCTATATACATAGATGAGTTCCAAAAATATATATCATCCTCAAACTAGGGGTTAGACTAATAGAAAAATTCATAAACTATAGGATAAGGTGAGAATTGTTTCTATGTATTTCAAAGGTGGTCAAGATCAACACCATCCACTAGTTCAGTTTCATTATAATAATAGTTTCCAATTAAGAATTCATATGGATACTTATAAATACCTCTATGGAAAGAAGTGTAGAACCCAAACATTCTGGAATTATATTGGATAAATAAAACTTTTAGTACATAATATAGCTGGGAAATCGATAGAGAAAGGAAAATCCATTTAGTAGAAAATCGAGACAACTCGGGGTTGACATAAAATTTATGATGACAATCATCAACGTGACCTATAATTTGATGTTTGTGAGATGGTTTTTTCTACAAGGAAAATTTTAGGAAATTTGAAAATAAGAGAAATATGATACTTAGGTATGTTATTCCTTTATATATTCTTGATCAAGTAAGGACGGTGTCTTATCACTTAGTGCTTTCACCAAACCTATCTTAAGTTCAGGATGTGTTCCATGTATCTCTCCTCAGGAAGTACATACATGATCTTTCACATGTAATAAACTCAGAGGACGTACTATTGAGATTGTATTTTCTCAACAATACTCGATATTTTATATTAATTTTGATGCTCACAAATAATCTTGTTTTTTTTTCTAATTAAGTTTAATTATGTGTGTTTTAGGAATATATATCATGTTTTTTTGTAATTTTTATGGAATTAAAGCAACAATATGTGTTTTGGAAACTCTATTAAAACCCTTCATTTGATAATAGAATGTATAAATAATCATCCATACATTATGTTAAATAGTTTGCGTATGGAACAGTAACCCAATATTGGACATTTTGTGTATAGATCAGCAATCCTATTTTCAAGAAATTAAACTATTGGTTAATCAATGCTATGTATAGAGTTTTATACTGAAAATGATGAACACAAAGATTATCTACTACTATAAAAATGACATATAGCCATAGATATATAGTTACGGTATAAATGATCCATGGATATAGGTTAATATATAGCCCCATCCAAATAGGTGGGTCTGGAAACATGTCCTTTAGATATTATTTTGATTGGTACTTTCCTCCCCCACCCACAAACCCTCACCCTCCTCCAAACCTTGTCCCTCCCGCATTGCAATTCCTTATCCACCCTCGATGTTCCTCCTCCCCTCCTCCCCTTCTGATTCATCCTCCCCTCCTCCTCCCTCACCATTCCTCATACACTCCTCCCCTCGTTATTCCTCCTCCCTTGTTGATTCCTCTTCCCCCTTCAGCTCCAACACAGCCAGAAAACCTCTCCTCCACCTCCGATGTTTCTCTGATGCCTCCCTGCCAACATGGCTCTGGCGCTGTCATCCCACCTCCCTACTAACATGACCTACCCACCTCCCAGATGATGCGACTCTAATTCCCCCTCCCCTCCCCTCACTGTGGCCCTCCTCCTCCAATTTTGTTAATTTTGTATTAATGCCTCTATGACACAACCACACTAGCCTAGCTAAATTGAATGAGGATCCATCTTTCTAGAAGGATCTCAAAGTGCAGGTGCATGTCTCTATCTTTGGTTTCTCAGTTGATATGAATTTCATGCTTATCTCTATAACATTGTTTTGGTTTCTTAATCAAGGATGGTGGGCTATCTGACATTATTTCAAATTTAAATGGTCCTTGAACTATAAATTTATAGAGTATACCTCATCCCTCTTCCTTTATAATCATTCTTTGTCTCAGGGATATCAATATTTTTTCACTCATTTTTAAAAAATCCTTTCATCTAACTAGTTATATTTCTATTCTCTGGAATTTCATATATGTGTCATGTGATCAGGACCCTATCATCAATAGAATACACCAACATCCCATTTTTTTATTTTTTTCAATTTTAGTTGATTCATGATAGATTAGTATGGGTTTTTTGGTCAATTTGGGTTATGTCGTGTCATTTTAGTTTGATTTGGCTTAGTTCTATCATGTTTAATTACATATTTGTCACTTATAATTAGTTAGAATTCTTTCTATTTATCTATTTTATTAGTTTGGTATGATTAAATTTTATTCTATTGTATTTGGTTCATTATGATTTGATTTTTCTTGTTTTAGTATAATGAAACTCCAGTAAATTAAGTTTATGTGTATTGGGTTTCATTCAAGTGAGCTTGAATATAGTTAGCTTAGTTTAATTTTATTAAATTTATCTATGTTTTATTTACTCGTTTTTATGACTTCTTATTTCCTAAAGTCACCCCTTGTAGATCGAGCCTCATAAATGTGAAGAAATACAAGGAATGTCATGCCATTTTATTTTCCTTTATCCTTAATGTAAATAATTGTAAGTTCAGGATGATATACAATGAACCCACTATGATTTTCGTGCCTTTGTTTGTGGTGAAACATACTCCATAACATCCTTATATAACTCACTGAGACATGGAAATTAAATCATGTAATAACTATATTAAAATACTCATGCCATTTTTGAGTGGGTATCCTCTTTAGATAGCTCTATGACATAGGTTTTATCTTCAAATCTAGTGTAAAAATCACCTTTTATATCTCTTATCTTCAAATTCATCCAATATTAACTGTAAATGTAATTATAATGTTTAGAGAATTTGATAATTGTACAACATCACCTAAATTGAATCTTTTCATTAAAATAACCATTCAAAAAATTATTTGACTTTTAATATTAAAATAAATTTATAAGTCATGCTAAGTAAAAAATTCATATATGCATGAAACCTTTACACTATATATAGAAAATTGACTTCTTTAATAGACCAACTATTTCTATTTATTCTGCAGCACATATTTCATTGACCACTATTTTATCAACCCATACACAAAATATAGGTTTGATAAACTATATTTCATTCTTTTAATTCATATTATTCGTTATCATATATGGATTCCTTCACAACAAAATTTTCAATACCTTTAATAATATCTTTTCAATTATTATCCAAACATTAGTTATTACAATTCAAAGAAGTTTCTCATTGAGGTCCTTAAAATCCACGCTCTATTTCTCTTTAAATTCCATAATGTATTACACTTTGTGTATTCTTATACTAAAATGGTATAATTAAACATTTTATTTATAGTTAGTCTTGATTATTTTATATCATTTTCTTAATATTTGGATTCATTTGATAAATTTATTTCAAAAATTTATTTTTTCTTCATATATGTTGGTTTTATTATTTATCATATTTGGAATTTGTTTTTGGGTGTTTTTTTTGTTTTTGTATATATATATATATATATGTTTTGTAATTCTTCTAATCCCATTAATATTCCTTAGGGACTTTTAGGATCTAGTTAGAGTATCCTTTGAATCATCCAATAAGTGACATCACCAAAACACACAAAATTGGATTTATGGAACCAATCATGACGTGACCATAAACATTGTGATTTGGCCATGTTCTTTATAATACAACATCGTACATCACAACATGATATGACTATTTCTAAAAACAGATTACCTTCTAAAAACTGACTTTTTGGGGGCATTGAAGTGTGATGAATATCTATTGCGATGTGACCTCTCAAACCTCAACACCTGGGGGGTCTATTGGATGGGGGATGAAGGTTGGGGATGGTGGTGGGGGTGTGGGAACTTCTTCAAGGGGGGAAGTGCAGGGGATGTGGGTGGGTGGGACTGGTGTAGGGGGGATGGTGTAGGAGGGGGGGTTGTAGGTGGGGTGGCTGCTGTAGGGGGGAGGGGATAGTGGGAGGGGAGGGTCATGGAGAGGGGAGGGGGAGGAGGGAGGCTGTTGTAGGGGGTCATGTTTAACTTTTTTAATAGATTTTTAAATTATGTTTAAAAGAGAAACATAAAAATGTTTACTATCGAGGGTACCTATATTACATAGACACTTATTTAGTGCTATAATAAATAAACTATATGAAATGTAACTCCATTTAAATACTATAAAAAACTTATATATACAAATCATTAAACAAGATTATATAGACAATAAAAATATATAAAATGATGTAGAAAACCATCAGAACCAAAATAGAAAACTGTGAATTTCTAAGAGTGGGTTATTCCCTATGGAATGTCCAAGAATAACCCTCATGTAATATACAAGATCATATTTCAAAAACTCAAAAATTTCCCATCCTAACTCCTAATACCATGTGTTATGAACTGACATTTTTTAGGTGCCTACCCTTATTTAGAACCTTTGAAAATGGATCTGTACACAATATATAAGAAGATGTATTGGATGTGATTATAAGTTTTCTATATCAATCCCATACTAAAATATAATTAATCAATGTAAATATGGTATAAATATATTTTATTTTAATAGAGAAAAAATATCCATCATTCTCTTTACATAATACTTCCATAGGAGGCACAATTAAGAATAAATGGGAAGGGGAATATTTGTGAGAGTGGAAAATAAAGGAAGATTCGAGTTTTCATCATTAAAAGCATCAATACATGATGTTAATTTAGGTTACCTATTCCTAACCCTTTAATTTGAATTCCACAATTTCTTGAGTATTTTAAAAAAATGTTTCTATTATAATATAATGTGTATTTTCTATGAAAATTGGTATTGGCTCTTTGAAATAAACATTTCACATGTTTTACATGATTTTTTTAATCCTTCAACATGGAATAGTATAAAATTTCAACCAAATCAATAGTAGAAAATTAAATTTATTTCACTTTAGTGATGACAGAATCCTCATTTTGTGAAAAAGTAGGGTTGCTATACCAAAGGGAATCATACATGATTTCTAAAACGATGATTCATAGATATGTCAATGGAATAGTAATTTATAAAATGGTTTAAAAATATTTCATTAATCATAATGTCATTTCCATGGAAGCATTATAACTATAATTAGGATTCATTATTCTATCCCAATATAGAGTGTTCTATTGCCAAAAATCTCTTAACTTCAAATACTCAGTTGAGAACTCCAGGTAGATGGGAATGCATTAGGGGATATCTCTATCCAAAATTAATTCCCTAGAATCTATTATTAAACCACCAATCATGAACAAAACCATTATAAATAATGTCTAAGGACTAACTCATGTGGTTTTTGATCCTCAATTTATACTTATATGTGGTTGTGTTTCCCTATAAAGGGTCATGTATCACCAAAACTCGAATCATTCACAATACATCTTGTGCCCTAAAAAGGTATCAAACATCAACCATAGTGGAGTTCTTGAATCATGAGATTATGTAAAGAAAACATCCCATAAACACTATTTACCTCCCAACTACTCAAATCCCAAGGAAATTTTGGTGTGATAAATCTCCATTGCAATATGACCACTCAAACCTCTATACCTTAGGGGCATTGAATTTTCATGTAAAAATACACCATGAAATGACCATGAGTTGGTGCAATCATATCTCCCTTGTTATATAATTATCTCTTCAGCACCAAAAATTCTTCAAAACATCCCCCTTAAACTCCAATATACTCTAAATCTCTTTCAAACATCCAAATGGTCTTCACCTCTTTGAAATTATCCAATTCTAATTGACATTGTATATGATTCATATATTAAATAATGTGTTGACAAAAAAATCCAATACCAAAGTCATAATTTTTACCCACTTTACTATCAACCAATAATCTCCCCCTATGAAACAAACACCATCAAGGGAACCTTCAACATAAAAAAATTTCTTGGTAACAACACATAATCAACATCTTACAGATGGAAGTATTAATGAGGATCTCTTAGATCATGTGACAAGAACTCATCCCTACTAACTAACTGAAAAAAACCATTTTATGTTGGTTGAGTCATTATGTTCGGTACCTAGATAAACTCTTCTCTTCATTCTCCCTTCTTTTACTTCTACAAAAAATATTGAAACTTCTACTCTCATTGATAAAAATTACTTGTATCTTTCAACAATAAACTTTCCAAATGATTTTAGCCATAGGGAACTTCATTACGCATATAACAAATTCTAAGATAATTAATACATATAGTTATCAATCGCGACTTACCTAGCCTGAAACATTCTCTAAGGAACTCAAGAAATCACTATAATCATTAAAAATATTCACTCACAAGCTCAAGATAAGCTTCCTTGCCTCAAAATTAACATTCAAATTATAAATGAAGTATTTTATTGTTTTAAAATAATTTTTTACCCTTCCATAGTGCCATTAGAACATGGGTTACCATGATTCAAGTGACAAATCTCACTTAATCAAGTCATCTTAATCATCCAAGACCTTATCTCCAACCTATGTCTGCATCATATATGAATTCAATCTTCTCTACATTTTAATATCCATTCACCACATTTCAATATCTTCCTTACTAATACATTATGATATACTTATAGTATATTATTTCTATACATATGATGTATTATTGGTATATTAAATAGATAATAAGATGTATTGGTAACTATGGTAATGTTTAAGGTAGATATGATTGGTAACCATGGTAAAATATTTCCATTTTAAATAGTTTCATTCAATCATAATCATCCATTATTATTTTTTAAAATAGTTATATGGTAAAATAGTTTCATTATATCTTAATAATACATTAATATTTTTTCATAATTTTTAAATTTTTTTGTATTATTTTCAGTAAATATGATTGGTAACCACGATAAAATTTATCTACTTAAAAGGGGTAAATCAGGTTAATCATTGTTAAGAGTGAGAAATAAGGCCATAAGTTTTATTCATAATTATTATTGGATGAAACAAATTTTACCCACATCACATTAGGCTTAAAAATTAGTAATTTAATGGAAACATCGCTATATAAATGACTAATATTATATTTAAATAAAATAAAGTTACAAAATGTTTCATAGTTAGTTTTAAATATATATTATGTATCTACATAGAAAAAAATCAAGTTATTAAGGAATATAAGTGTATATGTAATGATTAATAAAATTATTTTCACTATAAATTTATTTCAAATTTTTATACTTTATATAATGACATAAAATTATAATTAAAAAATGGTTGTGGTATTTCTATAATTAATAAAAAGTATAAAAAGATTATGAAAACATTAAAAGTAATATAATTTGATTTAGTTAATTTTTTATATGAATTTTTTAGATTAATATAATATATCAGAGCAGTTTGAAATAATTATTTTCAAATTACATCTTTTTATTGATGGATTTAAATTGAAAATAAATGACTAGTGTTAAAAATCACATTAATGACATTTTAAAATAAATTATATTTTGTTAAAATATATAAATATCATAAAATATTATATTTTTAAAATTAAATTTATGGGGTTTTGAAAATAAACCATGGCCCATTTGTGGGTCATTCTTTATTTTATATTATCATTTTTAACCTCTAAAGGGTAGAAAACATTAATATTAGGGTAATTGTCAAAAGATTCAACAAAGGGTTAAACTAAGAAGATAATGGTAAAAGTATGATCCAAACATGTCCAAAAATTATTTTATAGGATAATTTCGGCTAAACACATATTATATTCTATTATTATAAATTTGGATGAATTTTGAAATAAAAATTAGTTAATATTAATTAAATATTTTAATAAATTCTAAGAATTACCCTCCCTTCAATTATTGAAGGAACCCCTTATTTTTCTTTCTCACACCTTGTTGAGCCTTCTATCTCGACCTACCTATGACGATGCATTTTTTCTTCTCCCCTAGAAACATTCTAGAGGTGTTTTTTTTTCCAAAATACTGACCTTAAATCCCTTAAGAGGATATAAAAAGGTGTCATTTCAAAAATAGATATTTTTCTTAACTGATCACTTTCTTCTTAATTATTCTCTTACCTCCTATAAAGATAATATATTCTTCAAAAAATAATAACTTTAGTATACTGAATGTGTAATGAACCAGTGTTTTTTAGTAACTAGTACCCAACCAGTGCATTTGCATGACATGATAATTAAATTACATATTGTTATTCACACATTCATAATTTGGATTTATTAAACTATTATAAATATGTAATATAAGAAGAGATAGAATCCTAAGAGTAAATAATATTTCATTATAAAATAAAATTGAATCACAAAAAAATAGTTAAACATTGTAATTAACACTTGATCTGTCTATTCAATTTTTACTTTCATCTTGAGATGATTTCCATTGAATTTATTTTTTAATATACATTATGTTGATGATCTATGGAATATGTGTCATTCATTTATAAATTTATAAGAAATTGGAATAAATAAATTGAATGGGTTTCTTGTGAAACATGTAAATAGAATGAAGGATAGTGGTGATCCATATAACAAAAATATTTCTATATAACTATAGATTTGAATTTATGTGCATAAGTGAAAAAATTAAATCGAAGTATTCATAAAGTATAAATGTGTTTCAAACAATATATGCATACTATATGCTTAATACTATATGAAAATTGTAAATGTAAAAGACGCATAAAAGGATAAGTAAACTACTATTAGAAATAATACATACTATAATTTCATAAAATATATAGTGAATGAATATAAAATTGAAAAAAATGATAAATATAGGATTGGAATGATATAAAAGTCTATATTTAAATAAAATATTGATAAACTTGTAATGGTTTGTATATGTTTTTAGAGACATTTTATTATTATGAATGAATTTTACAAATTTAATCATCCATGCTAGATAAATGAAACTATGTATAAAATTAAAATTAAGAAATTATTTAAATTGAATACCATACACCCCATAGAAAATCTACCTCAAAATTCCTACATGGAAGCACCCATGACCTGCCTCAAAACTAGTTAAAATCTATATTTGGAAGATACATAATGAATAAAAACCATGTGGATCCTGTTTATGAACCATCACATGAATCAAGATATTTCTAATATTTCTTTGGACATTGATCTCTGTATACCAACAATCCCAGAAATTTAATGTCATAGAACACAAGACCAAATAGTCACTGTGATATACCATTGGGAAAGACCAATGACTTGACACAGAACCTATGTGATTTCCCTCAGGAAAATACATTATGAGAACATATTCTTTCATTTTATGGATCTCGTTTATGAACCATCACAAGAATAAACCTAATTCTAATATTTCATTGTACATAGATCTTAGCATACCAAAATTCAATGAAATATTACCATATGTGAAACATGAAGTACAAATATTACACTTCATTCTATACTCCAAACTAAAAAATTCCTAATTAACTCTTATAAAAAAATTCATAAAATCAAACCAGAACTATGCATAATTGTACACAATTATGACCAAGAATTCATGATGTTATGGAATGTATAATAACTAAAAATGTATAAATGTTTGGATAAAATAATAAATTTTATATAAAATTATATTTATTAGTTAAACAAGTTATTAAAAAAGGAGTAATGTCATTAAATTTTAGAAGGCTTAAATATCAACTGGACCCACTGGTTTAACAGAAATCAGTACACTAAAATACTCAGTATTTCCATGAAACACTCATTGGAAAAATAAATTAAAAAACTTTTGTATAAAACCAATAATTGATATATTGCATAGGTTTCAATTCTGACACTGTTTCAACTAAATCAAAGCATAACTATTCAATGTTTTTTAATCAACATTAATGTCCATTGAACTACTTCTTAATATATTCTAAGATTCTTCTCTGCTACATACAGTGGTGTATTCATCCCCTATATCAAAACATTATTGCTCGAATTTGTGTTCCAAATGTATCTTCGAATAGTATTATAAGTAAAATGTGGGAGAAACTTCATTGAGTAAAAGGATATATAATTGAAAGTAATCAAAATAAACTGGTATTTTAGTAAATAAGAGTCATATTAGATTACATTTGGAACCACTAAAACCCATGGAATGCTAAATATAGTATGAGTTTAATAATTTTCTTGAAAATTCAATTAGTATAGGATAATTGGTATTTTGGTTCATAATCAGGTGCGATGTGGAAGACGCATTAGGAGTGTTGTTTATAACATGGTTTTTGTAACGACATGTATATTTTCAGGTTGTTATTTTCATAAGGGATTTTATTTGTTGATCTGGAGTAAGTGGCATTACCTAAATTAGGATTTTTATGGGTGATACAAATGTTTGAACATACCTAAGGCATGTTTTTGTATATGGAATGGGACCTGTTAATTGTTTTAGATTCTTGTCGAACTATTGGAATAGATTTGTGGTGGACAGTTGCTGAAATTTGAACTGCCACAATAGTCAACACCATGGCTAAGAAAGGTTATTCCATGAAGGACTGGTAAAAGGGTTGTCCCATTTGTATGGTGGGACATTTCAGCCTTGAATTCCTAAATTACTAACATAATTCCTTGCTGACAGCGGAAGGGGGGAACTGCTCGTCTGAATGATTTATGTCCTTCAAAGATAGATTGTTCATTTTAGACTTTAATTCTTAAAATAATAGTATGATTACACACTACACATGAAGTGGGGAACTTCAGTCGCATAATAACTTACCAATGATTATCCATTTAAATTTACTGCTTCATAATGAAATCGAAAGTTAAATCATTTTTTTCAGTAATGTGATGTATTTAAAAGGAAAAAATAATCATATTTGACTTGGAGTAGAATGTTTCAACCACTTGGGATACCTAAAAATTTTTAGGAGGATTTATCACAAGTATTTATGTCACAGATACATGCTTGGATAACCCAACTATTAAAAAGAGGATTTTCTATCTGTGAATGCGCTTTGTTTCATAACACTATATCCAGCCCTAACTATGCTTTGTTTCATAAAACCATATCAAGGCCTATCAGGAAATTAATAATAGAATGCTTGAGTTAATATTCCATCAGATTAGTTGATGTATGATCTCCCCCTATAGGACACAACACTATTTTAGTTATAGATTCATTTATTCTTGTACTGCTACCATTGTGGACTTGAATATAAAATTATCATTTGATTCAATATATCATAGCCATTAAAATTAGAGTTTTTCGTGTATAAATTTTTATCAAATTGTTGTAGACTCAATTAATGCAAGTCTCTCTTAATTGTGTGACAAACTCAATTACAATGAGATTCAATCAATTTATAGAAAAGTCCAAATTTATTCTTTGTAATTCCTTGTTTCACCAAGTATCTTTTATTATCACCGAATTCACCAAAGAACTATCTTTAATTTGTGATCAAGAATAAGAAAAATAGTTACATATTTTGGTTCCACGATTCCACTATTTTATCCAAAAAACACCTCTAATGATATCATTGGTTCCAACATATAATAATTATCCTCACCAAGTGTAAATAGTATTTACACTATGTTGTTTTCCTTGTTTAGGGAGTGATTAACCAACCCACATAAATCAGTGGTATTTCTATTTTATCTCACTCAATCTCAAAAAAATTCTCTTCAGTAAATTTCTTTGTTGAAATAGATTCAAAATCATTAACATCTTCCACATTTACTGGCTCCTCATTAACAATTTCCACATTACCGTATTCATCATTAATAAAATATATCATTATTAACATACTCTAAAATCCCACTTAGTGAAGTGGTTATGTATTTATATATACTTGAACTATCATAACCTAAGAATAAGTTTATTCTCAAAAAACTAAAAGGGCATGATATATTATTATTGAATATTATGTTTATTAAGTGACATAATTTTTTTTATAACATTGTAACAATATAAAAAATTTGATATTTCATTTTGGTTAATCAAATAATGAGAAACATGGAATAATTTATTACATCAGTAATACTACATATATATCTTATAAATCTTAAGAAATAAGATGAATAAGTTCAAATATTAACATTTTCTAGAGTAAAATTTGTAAAAATTTGGAATTTCAGTATGGAAACAACTATATTAATCTATTCAACTAAATAAGTAATTGAAGCACTTAAGATGGTAGTAAAATAAATTACCATTGGTAAAGAAGTAAATTAGGAAAAACATATGGATGAGAAATTAATTGAGTGAGGTAAATAGTTACATAACATATTAAAAATTACTTATTGGGTATTCTTCTTGAATTTTAATCTTATGGATGCCTTCTAAAACAGAGAAATTAGGAGAAGCAATTGTGTAACTACTTCGACTCTCATAGGGGACTACTGCAAGGGATTAAGAAAAGAGTAAATGAATGAAACAATGTAGCCCAATGAAAATAAGTAACAAATTTGAGGGGACTGTAATATACAATGAAACCCAATGAAAATTTTTTCAACACTATATTAGTTCTAGTTTAATTTATTCATCTACTGCTACCTTTATGGCCTGACATATACACTAGATATGTGATTAAATATTTCGTAACTATAAAAAATCATCATTTTTCTTATGTACATGTTGATTAAATTGTTAAAGTATCTCTTAATGGTAGACTCACTTCATGGTGTGATGAACTCAATTGAATTGAGATACAACATATTTATGGAAAACTCCAAATTTATTCTCTGTTATTCCATATCTTTTCTAAGTATTTATAACTCTTGTATTATCCCATAATTCACTGAACATATATTCTTTCATTTATGATCAATAATAAGCACAATAGTTCCCTATTTTGGTTCCATAATTCAATTACTTTTTCCAACATACATAACCAACAATATCCTTGGTTTAAACATGTTACAACTATCTTTACCAGGCTTAAATAGTATTTACACTGTGTTTTTTCCAAGGTTATGGAGTTATTAAACCACCCACATAAATCAGTGGTAATTCCATTTGATCACACTAAATAGTAAAAAAATCATCTTTAATCTTTTTCTTTATTGAATGAGATCCATCATCATCAACATCCTTCAAATTTAAAGGATCCTCATTTACTATTTCTACAATACCTTGTTCATTATTAATAAGATAAATCATTATCAACATAATCCTCAATCCCACTCTGTGAGGTGGTTATGAATTTATACATAGACTAGATCTATTATAACCTGAGAATAATTTTACTCTATTACAGATATTGTAGTAAAGGAATAGTGAATGATATATTATTATTGTATATTATGATTATGAAGTGATGTAAGTGTTTTTATATCATTCTAATAAATAATGAAATCTGATATTTCATTATTGTAAATCAAGGAATGAGAAATAAAAAATGATATATTACATTTGTAATAATACATAGTAATCCTATAAATCATTAAAAATAAGATGAATATGTTGAAGAGTAATATTTTTGGGAGTAAATGTTGTAAAACTGATGTGTATCAGTATGCAAAAACTATATTTATCTCTAATACTCAATAAGGGATTGAAGCACCCAAGTTGTTAGTAAACAAAAATAGAAATTGTAAAGAAGTAAATGAAGAAAAACAATATGGATGAAAAAGTAATTGGGGTAGTAAATAGTAACATAACATATTGAAAATTACATATCAGGTAAGAGTATGTTCTTTTAACATTTATTTGGAATATGTTGATGAACCACATCTCTAAAATAATATCACATATAAATATATGTTGTTTTACATAAAAATAATGTTAAACAAAAGATCTAAAAACCCACTTTCTGATGATAAAAACATAGAAATATTTATAGAATGAAACCACATATAACTAATTTAAAACAACACATCAAACATTGTTACGTGTTAATATAAAACAACAATAATTTTTTATCAACTCTATCTCTGAACATCACACAATTTAAAACAAATTTAAAATAAGTAAGAGTATGTTATGTTAAAAAAATATTTAAAACAAAACATCACACATTTCTATAGAGTATTTCTATTAAAAAATATGTAAAGTCGAACATCAAAAACACATCACATTGTATTGTTGTGTTGTTCACAAACAATGCATAATTTTTCATGGATTTCATATTAATTTTGTGTGATGTTTCATAGAAATACTATAAAAAGAACATCACAATATATTATATTAAATGTCAAACAAAGTATTGAGGTTCTATTACAAACAAAAATGTAAGATTATTTATGTTCATATTTTTAAAGAGTATTGTTGTTTTCACATTTAAATAGAATTATTGATTTTTAAAATTATTAATTTTACATAATTATTATTGTTTCACAATATGTGTGATGTGCTATTTTACAATATTGCCATTTATATTTTTGAAAATGTGAAACAACAATAAACTTACATGTCAATAAAAATGTGAAACAACAATAAATACACATGTACATTTTTTTGAGTATTGTGGTGTTTTTTACATCATTGTAATGTTCAAAAACATCGACTAAAAATGTGTGGAATAACTCATAAAAACATTTAATTACTGAAATGAAAATCATCCTGTCTTGCATTTATGGAAAATTGTGAGCTGCGTTCAGAATGAAATTGTGCATTACAACAATCCATAGATGTTGATTTTGAGAAAATCTATGTTGTGAAGCATGGACACATACCTATAATCAATATTAGAAAAATTACTTGAAAATATAGCAATGGTGGATAATTATTCATTTATAATGGGTATTGAAGGACAATGTGGTCATGTTCCAGAAGTCGGTCGAAGAAGTTTGTAGGATTGGTTCGATATTAAACCGAATCTAGATTGAGAACGATGAGTTCAAGTTGCTGATGAAATGAGATAAATAGTCGATGAGGGAGAAAATATTTCATGGTGAGGGTAGCATGATTATGAGGAGCACTGGAATAATTTATAAGGGATAGATTTTGATTGAGTAGATTTGATAATAATGATTCCATGATCCAATGAGATGAGATTTCTAGGATCCCTAGAATTGAAGATGGAGGGAAATGTTTTGGAGAGTCTATTACATAATATATGATTGAAGGAGATGAGATTTATGAGATAAATATAATTTAATTGGGAGAATTATTATTGGGAGAGTCCATTACAGAATACAGGAGTTGGTTTTTAAGAGAGGGGCATGGGTATCGTTTTTGACAGAGAGCTAGACACGTTAGCAATTAAGGCTGAGAGTGAAGGAGGGAGAGAGATGTTGAGGGGGAGGGGACAAGATATTGTATAGATAATGTATGTTTAAAACATATAATATATTATGAAATTATAAATTAACAAGTAAAATTTAATATAAATATTAATAAAATAAAAATAAAAATCATTACATGTTAAAGGTTTTCAGTGCCTTCAAATGGAATGGGATAATGATGTGCGCCATTACAATAAATAACCACTTTTACCATGAATTTTTTTTTGAGGAATTTGACATTATTTATTTTCAAAAGGAGGTTGAAGGATTTCCATAGGCCTTTGACTTGTGGGGAATAGATTGCGGGTTTTGAAGGGTATGGGGATTTGAGTGTACGCTCCGAGTATTGAGGAGCCTTTGAAGGATTGATGGGGAGATGGGGAGACATTTGAATAGGTTATAATTGATATTTATAGGAATGGTATTCATAAAATTTGAGTTATGAAATTTAAAACTGAAACTGTAAAAATAAAAAAGAAATGTTATAGCATTTTTTAATGAAAATTAAAATTACCATAGGTATTTGAATGGTAAAAAACAGATGGCCATGACACCGGTAACTAATTTCATTATCTAAGGGGTACTACTGCAAGGGATTGAAAAATGAGTAAATGAATAAAACAGTGACACCCAATAAAAATAAGTAACAAATCAAATAAAATATGAAATATGAAATAATTCAAAACAACTAAAACTTAACCAAGGAAAATATGATAATAAATAAAAGATAAATAGAAACCAATAAATATTACCCAATGAAAATTAGAGGAGGTGTTGAGGATCTGTAATCAATGTATCCCCAACCAATGTACAAATCAGATGGAATGTGAGGAAGTAGAACTCTCTTAGTTTATATATTATCGGCTGCAAGATGAATATGGGTCTTTGGATTGGAGGAAATTAGAAATAATCAAAAAAATGGTCATATATAAGTATATATTGAAGGAAATAAAAACCACAACTTTAGAAATTGAAGGTAGATTTGAAGAAATAGTATCGTCATCATTCAAGAAAGCCCTTACACATACCAATATGAAGTGTTGAGTCATCAATAACTGATAGATGAGATGCAGAGGAGTACCTAAATACTGGGAAGATGGCATGGTGGGTTCATTTTGTGTGTCGAGGAGTAGCAGTTCAGAAAAAAGGATACACATGTCCTTGATGGCACAATCTAAGGTTGATATATTAGAACATTATTGATGCACTATCAAATAGAGAGATGATAAATGACACCAATATATGGTTCTTTTAATTTATTATGAAATCAATTTATTTGTTACCACCACATTATAAGGAACTAATCATTCATGGATATAGGCATCAATTGGATTCATGTTCCTTTTTATGTGCATCCTGATGGTGTTATAATTTCAGTTTCAATTTTATTTTCAAGAGATCTTGTTCCAATATAATTTAAAATATAGTCAAAAATATATACTGTTTGAATGATAAATAACATAACACCTTCTAGGTGAAGATAATAAAAATATTTCAACGTATTTGTCATTTTTCCATTTGTAGACATCTCTAAAACCTCACCTATCTAAATCTAGATGGGGATTGTATGATTTTATTTTTTATCTTTTTATGTAATTGTCATGGATTTCAACATAATAATGTTATCCACTACTGTTATTCTAGTATATGTAATTCATCTTGTAAAGGAAAACAGTAACTTGACCGTGCATGTAATCGAAGATAGTTATACATACATGAATGAAATATATATATGTATATATATATATATATTTGAAATTGTCAATTCTTAAATAGTATGAATTATTTATTGAATGATGTAAGTGATATATAACAGATATACATCAGACTATGGTGTATTAGTGGAGGGGTATGGGACACCCTTTAGTATAGTTAATGGATAAAAAGTCATGAAATAGATTTAATAATTATATGTTATTTTAAGAAATTCAAAGCGTCTGTAAGAAAGAGATCACCATGTTGGTAAATTTTTATGTGAAAGAGATATATTAAGTGATTTAGCTTCAATGTATAAGAAGATTATAGGAAATTCAAATGAGAATAAGATAATAGGAAATTAATGAAACCATTTTGTAGTAGTATCTTTTAGGTTGTAGTGTTAAGATGTTTTATTCAAAAATTATATTCGTTTTCTTTAACATATAAGTTATTACAAAAAAATATGCAATGTGAAATGAAATATTAAATTTAAACAATAACTAATTATAAAACATAATAATGATAGAGAATATTGAAATTAAACAACCATACAAAACAAATAAGGCTAACAAATCAATTCAACAAATTATTGGTTGTGAAGAGATCCAAATTGGGATACATATTCAGGTCATTTTATTGTTGAATAGATATCAGAAACCAAAAAATATCAAATAATAATATTTTCTAACTATTACATAATGAATATGAAAAAAATAGTGTTAGAAATTCATAATGTTGTTGTGTTAGGTGCAAGGGGAGGGAAGAGGAACCCATACTCATTATAGAACTGGAAATATCACTAATCCCTGAATGACCATAATCCTCTATGGGATTGTCATACCATGACATTTTTGATAGAGTGTGGAGATAGGGGTAAAAATTATTGCAAATTCTAACATCACAAACCAACCCAGTGATGAATAACATTAATCATCTTTGAATGGTTGAAATCAGTAGTCTTCAGATTAGGAAAGGAGTGGATAACATATGGAAATTGAAGATAAACAGTTTGTATAAACTATGTTACAAGATGAATAAGGGGAGTTGGACGAATCTATGCTACAAGACAGCAAAAAATCAATCTCGAGGATCTACGGGAGTATTAGATGGAATCATGTTTGATTTTTCTGAGGTAGAGGTGGAGAGTGGAGGTGGAGAGGACGAGGTAGAGGGTGAGGAGAAGGAGGACATGAATTTGTAGAGGAATAGGTGGATTAGACTAAGGCAGAGGAGAAGACACAGGGGGAGGAGGTGAACGCGGAAGGTTTTGGAGGACATCGAGAGATGGAGGAGGAGTCTGAGGTGGAGATCACAGTAGAGTAGGACATACAAGTAAAGGAGGTGGAGCCGTAGAGGGTAGTCTGGGAGGTGGAGGCATAGAGGGGAGTCATAGAAAGATATAGGAAATTATGAGGGGATTGAGAGGTATACTCGAATGTATTGGTGGAATTTTTTGTGGAGATGTTGACATGTTAGCATAGATGGAATAAAATGAATGAAGGAAAAAAATGTGGAATAAGAGGGGATAATCTATAGTATAGATAATGGATATTAGATTCATATATAAATGTATGTTTTATTATAGTATTTAATATTACACTCATAAAATATGTAGTGAAACATAAAAAGACTTAAAATTTTGAAATATTTTTATATTAGTAAGAGATGAAACCAATTAAAATTACCAACATTAAAACTGAACAATAAAACAAAATAAAAATGCTACAAAAGTATACTATGGATCACCCCAATCTACCTGAAAAATTGTCAACAATGTAAACACTATATAGAAGAAGAAAAATATTATTTAACCAGGAATAATTATAAAATATTGAAATATATAATTTTTGGATGAATTGAGTTGAATATTGAGTGAATGAATAAAGTGGTAATTATAAGAGGTAAAATGATTGTTGGAATAGTAACATGTTCATTGGAACTCAAATTTTACCACTAAATAATAAATTTTAATATAAATTATACTATCATGACTAATTTTTTAAAATAAAAAATTCATAATATAAATTTATAAATATAGTGAGTAAGAAACTCAAATAAAATATAATCACATTTTTAATAAACTTTGTTTTAATGTATTTCATAAATATATTATTTTTTATATTAAAACATAAAATTTAATATTTTATAAATTTATCTTGATAAAATGAATTCCATTTTTGAAATCATCATGTAAAAATTTTCCAAGGGTGATTTGTTGTTAATTTTCTAAAATATCCCATATCTTGTGTTAATAGAAAAAATTGAGTTCTTTAGATAACCAATGTATCTTAACTTATATAATTATTTATGTAATAATGACATAATACATTATATAACATGAGTTTATGTGAAGATATATTTTATCACAAATGAGTCATTAAAATATTATAATCATCATTTCCAAATATAAAAAAAACTTTCCAAAACCCAATGTCAAATGTTATTCCATAAAATAAAAAAATTTCTTCCTTTCAAGTTTACTTTTTAATAAACTTATGAAATTGAATTATAAAGGGGATATAAATTCTTAAAACCACTATATTATATTAATATATAATCTACATTTTTATAAAATAACTATTACAAGTTTTATCTTTGATATATTATTTTATTCAATATTTTATTCAAAAGATACCCCTATTGTCACGACTCGTCCCCTGGGGCCCATGTCGTGACTACCCCAAGCCAGCCTTCCATTGGACATGGGCTGGAGACTATCACCAAAGGCGTAAATCCCTAAAAATGGGAAGTCATTTCCTTTATAACTTGAAAACGAAAACAACAGGGTACATGATGGAAGGAAAACACTAAGTAAAACTGTATAACCAAGTGTATTGAAAGTAAAAGGTGGCCGGAAATACAAGCCCAACTTTAAAGTACAAGGAAATGGAAAGTACAAATGAAGAAAAGAAAAGTTTCCATTGGGTCGTCCTCTGAGGTTCCTACCTGAAGGGTAGGTACATAAAGACTCATCAAAACTCTAGGTCCGTCCATCTCCTCCGTGTATCATCATGTCATATGTTCCACCTCCGAGTACCGCCCGGTCCTGGTTCTCTTAGCCTCAGTCAGCAATGTCCATCATCTTCATACAACACAATGTGGTGAAGGCAAGGCCCATGTAGGGGTGAGTATAACGATACTTAGTAGGGACCCCGAGGCCCTCAAGGTCTCACAAAATCCAACAAGGATAAATAACAAAGTATTAAATCAACAGATAACCCCACTTAGGTATATTCCCATACATATACCTATGTTATCAAGTAACCCATCTCAATCATGAGGAAAACACAAAAGTTACTAACCTAGCTCACACAGGTATACAACTTTTGTTGAGAGTTAGAGATGATTAGATGTAGCCACTAAATTATCTATTCTATAAAACCCACACAGGATCCATGAATAGAAATTAGAACTGTCAAACCCACACAGGATCCAGGAACAATAGTCAGAGCTGTCGAACCCACACAAGATCCAGGAATAGCAGTTAGAACTGTCGAACCCACACAGGATTCCGGAAAAGTAGTCAGATCTATCGAACCCACACAGGATCTAGGAACAGTGGTCAGAACTGTCAAACCCACACAAGATCCAGGAATAGTAGTCAGAGCTGTCGAACCCACACAGGAGCTAGGAACTGCGTTCAGAAAGTATCCAACCACATGGTTTCCACACAAAGCACGCTTGATTCCGGGAGGGTCCACTCCTCAAGCCAAGTGTCGATACATCATCTTCCACGATGTCCCACGAAGAAGTATCCCAAAGGTCCACCATGTCATAGGGGTCTCAATTCATCAGACAACACATCAATTGGTTGCCCGGTCTATGGGTTATTATCCTTTTAGTCCTGGGGCCCCGGTTGCATTCGTTCACGATCCAACCTGATCGTAACTCAACTATAGCTCGAACTCCATTGGGGTATACTAAAAAATAACATCATGCTCCAAGATTACCCAAACACTAGTGGGGTATACTCAACCTGACTGTAACACAACAATCACCCCTTTGGGTTTAGGGTGATAGAAATCGGTCCTCTAGAATGAACCACAACAATCCACCTGTATAAAGAATGCATCCTCTTTCTTTGTTTTTAAATGAAGGACAAACATGGAACTTAAATAAAATTAACCCCCACCTTGATCGTCATTCGTCGATGGTATCTCGGGAAAGAAGACAGAGTTGGTGTCGTTCTTCACATCCTCCACACACTTCTAATCCTGATCTCACACGTTGGTTGTGGAAGACGCTCCACGTTGGTAGGAGTCTAGGGAAGAAGATCGAAGGAGATCATTGCCGGCATTCTACGTTAGAAGAACGCATTCCTCATTATTCTTTGGGATCTTTCTCCCAATAATACTCCTCTCAAATATTCCCAAGTGAAAATTTGTTCCAAATAATAGATTATAATATCTATCTTCCTGTTGGAAATAATTCAAAAAGAATAACTAAACACTTGGTTGGCACATTAAAATAAAAGGGGAGGATTTGGTACCCTTAATTTGGTGTGTTGGAAACCTTAATGTAGATGAACCTCAAGAGACTCCTCCACCTTAAATAGGGGGGGGGGGTTGAGAGGTTTTCCTCTCCTCACATTTAATAGGGGTCGGGAGGTCCCCACCCCTAATATTAAAAATGGGAGGTTATATGGTCTCGAGTGGTCCCCACATCATTAACCTCACATGGGAGGATGAGGCGTGATGGTCCCCACCACCATAACCTCTCATGAAAGGTTATGGCTTGGTGTTCCCCACTTCTAACCTCTCCACATGGAGGTTATAGTTCCAGTGGTTCCTACCTCCCAACATCCACATAGTGGCTCAAAAATAAAATAAAGTGTAGTTCATTTTAGTTTATTAATTTCCATGAAAACCCTAAAAACTATCTTTTATTTTCGACCAACTGCCGTCGGGGTGAAAGTATTATTAAACAAATATCGTTGCTGCGAGTTCAACGGTGCCCTCGTATTTCAATTCCAGGAACTATCTCATAAGTTATAAAAACCGGCTCTTTTTTTTACTAAACGTACCCAAACAAAACTTCAGAAATTGATTCTAGGCACACCGGGCCTCAGAATCACCCACCGTCAATTTTCACAGACTCGTAAAATTCCCATGTATTTATGAAAAACTTTTCCACGGAATTTATGGGTCATTACATTCTCCCCACCTCAGGTCTTTATGTCCCCTTAAGCTACAACTCGAACTAAGGGAATAAGTGGGGGTACTGAGCACACATCTGAGCCTCCCGCTCCCATATTCTCTCATGAGGTTCCCGTGCTGCCGTCGAACATGCACCAGAGGTATTGAACATCCACGTAGGAACTTCTCTTGTCGATACTCAATCTCCACTAGAACATCCGTGAATGTCTCCCCATTTTCAACGTCCAACTCTTCATGGTTGATGATTAGATAAGTGTCATGCACGTATCTCCTCAGCAAAGATACATGGAAGACATCGTGCACTCTGTGCAATTGAGGTGGAAGAGATAAGCAGTGTTCCACCTCACCCACTCTACTGAGGACTAGAAAAGTTCTTATGAATCTCAGAGATTACTTTCCACATCGTCCAAATCTCTGTAAACCTCATCGAGATGGGGCCCATAGAAATACATGGTCACCGTCCTCAAACTCCAGAGGTATCCATCTCTTGTCATCATATGACTTATGCCTACTCTGCATAGTCTTCATCTACTCCTAGATGATCTTCACCTTTTATGTGGTAGCCCGTACCATCTCTGGTCCCACTTGTGGTGACTCGCCTAGGTCTGTCTAGCACAAGTGTGATTTGCAAGGTCGCCCATATAATGCCTCAAAAGGAACCATCCCTATGGTAGAGTGGCAGCTGTTGTTGTATGAAAACTCCACCAATTGTATGTGGTCCTCCCAACTGCGACCGAAGTTGAGGACTCAAGCACGGAGTATGTCCCTGAGAGTCTGAATGATCCTCTCAGTCTGGCCGTCCATCTGAGGATGAACGGTGGTACTCAGACGAAGCTATGTCTCGAAAGCCTCCTACAACCCCTTCCATAGATGGGAAGTAAACCGTGGGTCACGATCGGAGATAATAGAAGAAGTTACTCCATGTAGACACTCTATCTCCTACACATAGAGGCATCCCAGGCTCTCTACTGAACCCTGATATCTGATCAGTAGGAAGTGGACCGACTTGATGAGTCAGTCAAAGATCACCCAAATCAAGTCATGACCTCTGGATGTACGTGGAAGTGCCATCACGAAGTCCATGTATATCTCATCCCATTTCCTATATGGGAAATCTAAAGGATAAACCAAGCCTTCTGGTACCTAGTGCTCTGCCTTCACTTGCTGACAAGTGTGGCATCGAGATACAAAATCTCCAACTACCTTCTTAATTCCCAGCCACTAGTGCTGTTTCCGGAGATCCTGGTACATCTTCGCCACTCCTAGTTGTATCGCTAGATGGGATGTGTGAAAATACCTCAACACTTCCTTCTGAAGTGACGCTGGAACCATGGTACGTCCATTGAAGAGGATGATGTGCCCCCAACCTTCATAAAATCCATTAGTTACCTGCCCTCTGGATATCTAAGCACGTCATGTCTCGTAGTCAGTGTCCCCACGTTGTGCCTCCCTGACTCGATGAAGATGTGGGGGAGTGACTATAAGAGACTGAAGGAAGGATTCTCCATCTCAATCCACATAGGATATCTACGAAGCGTCCATCTTCTCCATCACCTAACCTAGCATCTGTATACCAGATCTCTTGCTAAGCGCATCTTCAACAATGTTACCCTTCCCAGGAGTATAGACTATATCGATGTCATAATCCTAGAGGAACTCAAGAAAACATCGATGTCTGAGGTTCATGTCCTTATGGGAGAAGATATACCTGAGACACTTATGATTAGTGTACATGGTGAAACATTCACCCATCAGATAGTGTTTCCACGTCTTCAAGGGGAATACCACTACTTCTATCTCCATCTCATGGGTAGCGTAGTTTTTCTCATGATGTATCAGCTGTTGAGAACCATATGTGATCACTGCTCTCCCATAAATCAGGACACACCCGAGACCTGTCCCTGATGCATCACAGTAGACTATGTACCATATGCCCTAATCTAGAAGACTCATGATGGAGGCACAAGACAGCCTTTTCCTCATCTCCTGAAAGCTCTAATGGAATCTCTCCATCCACATGAAGGGTTTAAAATTCTTCGTCAAGGCTGATAGTGGTGATTTAAGTCTAGATAAGTCTGTTACTAACCTCCGGTAATACCCAGCCAAACCCAATAAACTTTGTACCTCCGACACAATCCTAGGTGGCTCCCAAGAAAGTATTGCATCAATCTTCACTGGATCTACTGTAACTCCAGCCTCCGAGATGAAATATCCCTAAAATTTAACCTCTCGAATCCAAAACTATTACTTAGAGAGCTTACCATAAAGCTGGTGGTCTCGGAGTGTCCAGTACTACCAGCAAATGATATTCATGCTCCTCCTCAGTAGTATAGTAGATCAGAATGTCGTTGATAAAGACAATGACAATGTGAATGAGGTATGGCTGGAATATCTTGTTCATGACTCCCATGAACAATGATGGGGCATTGGTTATGCCGAATGGCATAACCAAGAACTCATAATGGTCATACCGACACCAGAAGGCCATCTTCTCTAAATCCTCATCTCGAACTCTCAGTTGGTGATAACTTGGCCTAAGTTCTATCTTGTAGAACCACTACCCTCCTTTCAGCTGATCAAAGAGGTTGTCAATCCTTGGGAGTGGGTACTTGTTCTTCACAGTCACCTAGTTTAGGTGACGGTTGTCGACACAAAGCCTTAAGCTTCCAACCACCTTCTTGGTGAATATAATCCAGACTGCCTAGGGAGAAACACTAGACCAGATGAATCCCTTCCCATTCAAGTCCTCTAGCTATACCTGTAGCTTGCAATGCTCCATAGGATCCATCTAATACGCTGCTGTAGATATCGGTGTCTTCCCGGGGTACATGTCAATATAGAAGTCCACCTCTCTATGAGGAGGTTGACCTGGGACATCATCAGGGAAAACATCCGCATACTTTTCCACCACTACAGGATAGCTCGGACTCTCCACATCAACTACTCCAAGGGTAAGGCAGGCCAACTGATGAGTGATCGGCTTCACTCTCCTCCGAGTAAGTCCGTCTTGTGCTGCAAAGTCTCCCTTCTTACCGGTGAAGGTAAAACTGGTCTCATCTATGCAGACACAATGCACTTTTCACCTAATACAGTCGATCTGAGAATGGACAGTAGACAACTAGTCCATACCCAAGAAGACGTCGTAAGGCCACGACGCCGCTACAAGGAGATCCTAGCTAAATCTCTCACTTCCTAGAGTAATCTCACACTGATGGAACCAGTGCGTAATTTTCGAATCTGCTCCTGAAGGAGTCTCTATCTGTAAGGATCGAGCCAACGGCTTCATCGGAATCTCTGAGCTCCGAACGACGATTGTGGAAATGAAATAGTGACTAAAACCTGTGTCAATAATAACTTCAGATATGGTGGAGTAGACACAGATCATACCTTGAATCATCTCTGGAGCGTCGTGGTCATAAGTCTCTACTTCCTAGAGCTGAGCTCTCGCTTGTCCAATTGTTCCCTGTGGTTGGGGTGGACCTTCGGGTGGTGGTAGCGGTAACACCTCGAAACATCATCCACCGCTATCTGTACAACAAGCTCCTCTTCCACATCTACGTTCTCCCTACGGACCACCTCGATCGAATCTCTATCTTCCTGGGCGGTCCTCTGACCATCTGCTGATCATCCGAATGGCTGGTCAGACAGTCATGAGCCTTGTGATCCTGCCTGCCGCATGAGTAACATTGTCTTCTCCTGGCATGCCTGGCTTTGTCTCTAGTGCCCAGCACAACCGATCCTGAGTCATGCGATCATCCACCTATATGTCTGGTCCTCTAAGACCTATGTGACATCTGTCTGATTCCAGCTGCAGAACACTCTACTTCGTGTCAACTAGTGGTGGAACTCGCTGCTAGAGACTACTCAGCAAGGAAAATATCCACCAGGAGTGCTCTCTCTAGCAACCCTACATGCGTTGGGATGCTGAGTGAGATCATTAGAGCTCTGATCTCCCATATGATTCCCTACTCGAAGGTTCGGGCCTTGAAGAATGGGTCATGTACCATATCTGTGGAGTTACAAGAGAGGTCGGTGAACCTCACTGAGTACTGATCCAGTTACATCCCAAGTAAATAAATAATATTACATTCTAATTTTTATCAATATTTGTGAATAAAATGTTAATATTACCTTAAAGGGAATGCTATACTCGATGGCGTACCCAATACGCAACAACGAGTTTCCTTGAAATCTTAAGTTGCACACTAATAAATAGAAATAACTACAAAATTATTACATATGTTTATTAAATATTTTTACATTTATCTGATAAATTTTAGAGGCTTAAAATCCAAATGAATCCAATTTTAAGAACAAATACTCTAATATTTTTAAAAGATTGTTTTACCACCTTTTTTTGGAGAACCTTTTTTAAATCTAACTGTTGACAATTTTATAAGCTCTTCTTGTTCAAATAATCTTATTCTTTATGATTGGGACATTGAAATTTACTTTGTTAAAATTTTTGGTATTTTTCTGACAATGTTCATTTTTTTAATGAATAATGAAAAATACTGCATTTTACATCAAAACTACTTTTTATTCTAATTTAAATATATGGTTAAGTTATCTTTTTAATTGTTCTTAAAGTGTAATTAGAATATATTTTTACCATTTAATTCAATGGTGGTCATTAAAATTAATTTCACCTTGAAAATGGACATAAAAAAGTGCCAAATGTTTCATAGAAATTGCTTCAAAAAAACCCGCTATTTGTTTTGACAATGGGAATTATTTTTAAATTAATTATTGCAATTTATATGTTTGTAATTTCATAAAATGGATTCCATATTTGGAATAAAAAGTTCCAAATTATGTAATTAATACTCTTTTGTTTTTTGACATCATGAATAGTAACGATGGTAATTATCTTAATTATCGTTATTCTTAGTAATCAGGTAGTTAAGGATAATAAAATAATATCATAATAATAAAAAATGATCCCAAAATGTGTCCTAATGATACTGGTTTTGTCATGTCCGAACGTGGTATTCCTTGTGCCAAACTTTGGGACCCTATGGAATCAATTTGGTGTGCTAGTAACACTTTATCATTTTCTTTTTTTAAAGAATGGAAAATATAACAAAAGCATGTATCACCCAAGTAAAACAATTTTAGTTTTTTCTTTGTAAATGATCTCTTAGACTATAATTATTCATTGGAAATCTAAAAATATTTCTTACATCATAGTATTTTTTTTATATAATTTTTAGACATTAAATAAATTAATTTATTTATGACACCATAATGATGCAGCAATTACCTCATTAATAAATGATTTAAATGAAATGAAAAGATAATGTAGAATATATGAATTACACTTGGAAAAAACCTATTTTATGAGTATATTTCGAACCCTTATCACCTTATCCTAGAAATATATCAATGGGGGGCCTTTAAAATCCAAAAATCATTCTAAAATAAAGTAACATTTCTTGACTTTCTATGAGGGCCCCTCCTCCCTATTATAAAATACCCCCACCTCTACCTCCTTAACCACACTCTCATGCCTTTCGCTCTGCCAACCCCTGACCATTTCATCACTCCACATCCCTATCTACATTATTGAAGCCTCACATTAGCCAGAAATCTCTTCAAGGAACCCTTTTGGTTCAATCCAAAGGGAGTTACCCGATTTAAAGGTAACATATTCTCTTATGTTCTTTTATTTTATTTTTCTTATACAACCCCCTAAACTCTTTTTATTCCTTTATTTTGTAAAATAAAAATTATATTAAACATACTAGGATGTTTTTATAAGAATTATTCGAGATACACATACACACACATCCATCTAATGGTTAAAGAACATACTGTTTCTATGGATGGCGAATTACTGCCTCACGAAACGATGATTGTTCAATATTCTTTTAACACCTTTAAAAGAGGCCATTATGATGTCACTAGATTTTATATATGATATATATGGTATTTATGTATTCTATATGCTTCTGTATTTTATATTCGAAACATACCATTATTCTTTACATGTTGTGAAAATGCGATAATTTCATATGAGAAAGTGTGGACTACCGCCCCCTCAAGTGATGTGACTCGTTCATGCAATACATGGAATGTATAAAGAATGAAATTAATGAACTTATGTGACCTATATAACATATATATTATACTTTAATTATAATATATATATCTCTCAGTTATTTTTAATTCCATTAATATGACAATGAAATGAAAGTAGTGTTCATGCGTACGTACGGCCTACCGTCTCCATGAACGGTGCATTTCATTTCTTTTTATCTCAAAATTTTATGTAATAGTATAAAATGAATATGTAATAGATATATATGATATTTAAATCATTAACACTATTCTGTAGATGATGTACTTATAACTACATGTACAATTTCTTTCAAACAAGTTCTTTTTTGAATCATGTACCAAACATCGACAAAAACATCTGATATGAAATCACATAATTAACTAATTATTATAACATTATAATATGTGATATGAATTTAATAATAAACTTTAAAGGATTCCCTTAAGAAATTATAAATTGAAAAGTTTATTATTCAGTAATATAAAGAAACGAACAAGTCAAGTAGGACTTGAGGTAAGGGATCCTACCACTCTCATTCTATTTAAGTACTCTCCTTTATGTCATTTATTTTAATCCCATATTTCTTATTTTTGGGGATGTTATTTTACATTAATCATTCTTTAATTTTTTATGTTAATATTATTAGAGACCCTATTTGGTCTCGTAAATTCATTTTTGGAAGTTTTAAGTGGCGTCGTTAGGCTGCTGAGTTTTTGTAAGGGATTTTTCATCTCACTTTTACTCCCGTGAGATTTATGATACATTTGCCACCATTTCCATTGAGTGGTGTATGTACTTACTATTATTATACTCTTTGTGTAATATACTTTAATTTATTGGTATTTACATCAATTTTGAATAGTCCTTCTTTCATGGGGTGTACGTTTCGAAAGCTACCCATGTCGATAAGGGAACCCTTCCCCCTCCTCTTTTTAAAAGTCTTCTTCTATTATGTCTTTTAATTTACATCTTCTTATGTTGGGATATGTTCTTATATATCCTTATTTTTGTAAACATTATTTTTAAGAGATGAGATACCCTTTATCTCTCTCATCAACTCTTTTTCTAAAATTTGATGTGACTCCGTTAGGCTATCGAATTTTTGCAATGTAACTTCTTAACCCAATTCCAATTCTTTGGGTTAAACCTATACTTCTTGATTATGTCATGCTATGAATATTTGTGAATGAAATCTGATTGTTTTAAACTGAGTATCCACATATATTTACTGTATTTATATTTGTCACACATAATTATGTCATTTCTTTATCCTTGCTCTAATGGCATGATCCTTGATTGGGATTACATCTCAATTTCTTCTCATTGAGATATTTCTTAATGTTGTTCACTTTTATTCTTTTATAAAGTTTATATACAACCCCTTTTAATTTCCATATCCATTTTATTTCTATACTAAATTCATTTAAATGTTTTGAAAATGGTCTACTTTCATGTGGATTATAATTTAAATGTTCAAAATGGAAAAGGACTCTTTTATTAAAACATTGTTTTAAATGGTTTTAAAGATTTATTATTTTAAACATTTATCATCCATGTGCATGTTTTAAAAATGGTTTTAAGGATTCATTTATATTGACATTAATGTTTTAAAACCCTTTCAAAAGTTTCGCAGTGGTATGGGACACTTTTATTCTAAAATCTCTTTTAAATGTCTTCTTTTAATATTTTCAAAGTATAAAGGGATTTTTCTCTCATAGAGTTTTAATGATTTTATTAGATGTTTTTATTTATGATAATATCATGATGTGATCTCTTGTGATTGAAATATGGAAATTTTTTGTTTGTTTTATGCATGTTTTAAGTGTTATGATTATGTTATGGTTCTTGGGAAATGTTTATGAAATCGGGTGGTTCTGTGATAAACTAAGGGCGGGTGAGCCCAATATATCTCTCCAATGCATTGGGTAACATGAAGGAGTTAAGCTCTAAGGTTTATCTGAAGAGATTTAGGGAATATACTGTGATAGGTATTCCAAACGTAACCATGAGGGTTACTCCCTATGTAAGAATGTTATGAATGAATCAAGTTACATTTATGTCTTATGATTTCTATAAGTTATTCGTAAATCTTATGATATCATGAGGTATGTTAAAGTGCTTATGTTTTATGAGTAAATTATGATTTCATTGATTCTTATGTATACATGGACTGATGTTTTCTTTCTGTATTGATATAACCCTTACTGATCTTTTTATACTCATCCCAAGTTTTTGATATGTTTTTCAAAGGACATAATGTTTAATAGGGTCAAGGATGGGATCAAGTAAATGTCAGGCTGTCTAAAACAAAGAACTAGACATGAATCTTTTGTTCAAGAGTTTTTATTTTGTTAAAAAATGGAAACTGAGTAGATGTGTCGACTTTGTAATCTTTGAGATGTAATATTTATGTCCCAATTATCTAAAACACTAAACCTGAAAAGATCCTCAATGTGAATTTTCCAATTTAATTCAATATTAAGTAAGGTTTAAGGCCGGGTCCTTATAGTTGGTATCAAAGGTCGGTTTAGATAAATTTAGAGGTTAGAGTGTTGTTCAAGAAAAAGTGACAAGTTGTGTATAACCATAATGGTTAGTATATTATATGGAGTCATTTTTTTTGAAAGTTATAATGAGTTTGAGATAACTTGGATAAGTATATCTTGGTGTTTATCTTCCTCTTTATTATATGATGATTTTACTAATATACTCACACTAACCTCTTTGGTTTTAGTAAATGGATGGATCTAGCAGGCACCAAAGTAACAATGGATTTGAAGGAAACTGTGACAGTTTTATGAAATAACAACTGAATGATATGGGAGCTGTAATGAGAACTCTTGTGGTTATCCTTAACCAACTATCTGGAGTCATGATTGACCATCTGAACCTTAGTGATTTTTATCAGGTATAGTATATGCAAGAAAAAAATCCCTACAGATGTTCAGGTAATAATCATAAAGGTAAGTATGTTCAAAAACCTATGTCTCAAAGATGTGGAAAGAAACACATAGTAAAATGTTTGAATGGGACTAAAATATGCTATAGATGTGGGAATGAAGTTCATAATGCAAGAACCTTCCATGGAAAAAGGAAGCATCTAGTTGACTCTAGGAAATGGAAAGAAGTTCTTTCTGAAGGATCAATTGAATGTTTTAAGTGTGCTGTGCATGGTCATTATGCAAACACATGTCCAACGAAGATGTTTCGAGAATGGGCTCACCAAGATCGTATAAATATTCATTTACCAATACTTAATTCCATTCCGATTGAGGATAAAGAAACTAACAATGAACAATGAAAGGTGTGGATTATTTCTTAATGTTTGTTTTCCTATTATTGGAATCTTAGGATATGATTCATGATTTTGTTTGTAGGAAAGAATTATTTCAGAATAAGTTGAAAAGTAATGGTTAATGGATCATGAAGAATGTTGAATGAGTAAGAAGTCAACATATAAGGGATTCAAGAGTTATGGTAGATTTTAGGATGGTGAAATTCTTAAATGTATTAAGTCTCTTTTGATGATAAGGTTACATTAGAATACTTTTTATAGTATATGTAACCCTGATGTTTGATATATGAAAATTTTATTCAAGGAATAATTATCCTTTCTTTGGTGGATATAGTTATAAAGAACCATTTGGGTTTATATGATCCTTGAATTTGAGGCAGTTACTGATTAATACATTTTGGGTTGAAAAATGAATGTTATTAGATAACCTTTTTGGTTAAAATATGAAATGGTTATTTTTAAAGATATTATCTCTTTTTGGGGAATGTTTTAATAATTATATAGTTTTAGAAAAAGGACAACACGCAGACCTTGTGACAACCTGTCGCGTCGGATGAAGCTGCGGGAATCGAACCCACAACCAAATTGAAACCGGTATTTTTCACCTACCACTGTCTACGTGAAGTCCCTGGTTAGTTGGAATGATTATTTTTAGTAAAATGATTTTATGAGTTAATAGTAAGTTGATTTTGGGTTATCTATGGAAATTATTATCCTATCATGGAGGATATTTGATTAGGTTAATTACTTTTCAGTATGAGACATTAATAGTAACTGATTTTATTTTGCAGAAAAATGTTAAGATTTATCTTAGGAGACTATGTGATTAAATCCTTCAGTGATTTGGGTTTCAATTTTAGTTTGGTTTACTTTGAATAATTTTATAGATTTATGTTTATTGAATGGTCTTTATTGAACTTTGGGTTTTGTTTGACAAATTTTGGAGATTAGGAGTAGTTTTTCTTTTTGTAAAAAATATCCTTTTTGGGTATTATCTGATCTCGTACTAAAATTTTTGGTTTGGTTTTGGTTAAGGTCTAAAGACATGGGAAATATATAGTTCTCTTTTCTAGATTAGGTTATTCTCAAGAAGTTGATTATAGTACTCTTAATGCGAACAAGTCTTCCTAAATAGTCATCTTTTCTAGAAACTATTTGTTTGAGTAAAGAATCTAGTAAAATTTGAAAGTCTACATGACAAGTAAGTATGTTTCCATATGATTTAGTTAAGATAAAAAATAAATTCCTCAATGAAAAGTAACTTAAAACAAAAATGTTGTGTGTTAACTTTTCATACTAGGGAATCGAATACCGTTTAATCCATCACAAGTTTATGATTTTCTTGTGGTTAACATTCTCCTAGACATGTTTACTATCACTCTCCATCAGAACATGACCCTTTGTTTTCTCTTCCATATCCATATTTTCCTACTTGTAATCGTAGTACGGGTTAACTCGGGTGACCTTTGTACTTCTCTCCCTTTCTTTTAAAGTGATAGTTTTAATGACTCTTGTTCCTATGTGGGACATTAAATGAAGTTTCCAAGCCCATTTTTGAAATTGCGAGGAAAAATTTCCCAAAATGGGGGAAGGATGTAACTTCCCAGGTAAATAATTAATATTACATTCTAATTTTTATTAATATTTGTGAATAAAATGTTAATATTACATTAAAGGAAATGCTATTCTAGATGGATTACTCAATATGCAACATCGAGTTTCTTTGAAATCTTACATTGCACACTAATAATATAATAATATTATAATAGTTAACACCTATCTGTTGTAATGGCGGGAATGAACAGAAATAACTACAAAATGATTACATATTTTTGTTAAATATTTTTACATTTATCCAATAAATGTTAGAGGCTTAAAATCCAAATGAATCCAATTTTAAGAATAAATACTCTAATATTTTTAAAATATTGTTTTACCGCATTTTGATGGAGAACCTTTTTTTAAATCTAACTTTTGAAAATTTTATAAGATCTATTTTTCAAAATAAAAATTTCTTTATAATTGGGACATTGAAATTTACTTTGGTTAAATCTTTGATATTTTTCTGACAATGTTCAATTTTTTAATGAATTGTGAAAAATACTGCATTTTACATCAAAACTGCTTTTTTTATAATTTAAATATATGGTTACATTATCTTTTTAATTTGTTTTAAAGTGTAATTAGAATATATTTTTACCATTTAATTCAATAGTGGTCATTATAATTAATTTCACTTTGAAAATGGACATAAAAAGTGTCAAACGTTTCATAGATATTGCTTCAAAAAAAACCCCGCTATTTGTTTTGACAATGAGAATTATTTTTAAATTAATTATTGAAATTTTTTTGTTTGGAATTTGGTAAAATGGATTCCATATTTGGAATTAGAAGTTCCAAATTATTTATTTAAGACTCTTTTGTTTTTGGACATTATGAATAGTAACGATGGAAATTATCTTTAATTATCGTGATTCATTAATAATCAGGTAGTTAAGGATAATAAAATAATATCATAATAATAAAAAATGACCCCAATATGTGTCCTAATTATACTGGTTGTGTCATGGTCGACCATGGGATGCCTTGTTCCAAACTTTGGGACGACATGGAATCACTTTTGTGTGATAGTGACACTTTATCATTTTAGTTTTTTAAAGAAAGGAAAATATAACAAAAGTATGTGTCACCCATGTAAAACAATTTTAGATTTTTCTGTGTAAATGATCTCTTATACTATAAATATTAATTGGAAAGCTAACAAAATTTCATACATCATAGTATTTTTTTATATAATTTTTAGATATTAAATAAATTAATTTATTTATGACACCATGATGATGCAACGATTACCTCATTAATGAATGATTTAATTAAAATGAAAAGATAATGTAAAATCTAAGACTTACACTTGGAAAAAACCTATTATATGAGTATATTTAGAACCCTTATCACCTTAAACTATAAATATATCAATGTGGGACCTTTAAAATCCGAAACTCATTTTAAAATAAAGTAACATTTCTTGACTTTCCATGAGTTCCCCTCCTCCCTCTTATAAAAGGCCCCCACCTCTACATCCTTACCCACACCTCTCAAGCCTTTGGCTCACCAAACCCTGGCCCGTTTAATCTCTCCACATCCCTCTATTCATCATTGAAGCCTCACCTTATCCAGAAAGCTCTTCAAGAAACCCTTTTGGTTCAAACCAAAGGGTGTTACCCGATTTAAAGGTAATGTCTTCTCTTATGTTCTTTTGTTTTATTTTGTTTCTCCAACCACCTAAACTATTTTTATTATTTTATTTTGTAACAAAAAAAGTATCTTCAATATACTAGGATGTTTTTATAAGAATTATTCGAGCTACACATACACACACATCCGTCTAATGGTTAAAGAACATATTGTTTCTATGGATGGCGAATTACTGCCTCACGAAATAATGATTGTTCAATATTCTTTTAACACATTTAAAGGTGGCCATTATTATGTCACCGAATTTTATATATGATATATATGGTATTTATTCTTTCTATATTCTTCTATATTTTATATTTAAAACATACCTTTATTCTCTTCATGTTGTGAAAATACGATAATGTCATATGAGGAAGTGTGGACTACCGCCCCATCAAGTGATGTGACTCGTTCATGAAATACATGGAATGTATAAATAATGAAATCAATGAACTTATGTGACCTATATAACATATATATTATACTGTAATTATAATATATACATCTCTCAATTATTTTTAGTTCCACTAATATGACAATGAAATGAAAGTAGCGTTCATGCGTACGAACGACCTACCATCTCAATGAATGGTGTATTTCATTTATTTTTATCTCCAAATGATATGTAATAGTATAAAATGAATATGTAATGTATATATATGATATGTAAATAATTAATAATATTCTGGAGATGATGTACTTATAACTACATGGACAATTATTTTCAAACAAGTTCATTTTTAACTCATGTACCAAACATCGACAAAAACATCTGATATGAACTCACATAATTAACAAATTATTATAACATTATTGTATGTGATATTAATTGAATAATAAACTTTAAAGGAGGTCCTTAAGAAATTATAAATTCAAAAAAGTTTCTTATTCAGGAATATAAAGAAACGAACAAGACAAGTCGGACTTGAGGTAAGGAATCCTACCTCTCTCTTTCTTTTTAAGTACTCTCCTTTATGTCATTTCTTTTAAGATCATCTTTGTTATTTTTGGGGATGTTATTTTACATTCCTAATTCTATACTTTTTATGTTAATATTATGAGAGACCCTATTTGATCTCATAAATCCATTTTTGGAAATTTCAAGTGGTGCTGTTAGGATGTTGAGTTTTCGTAAGGGATTTTTCATCTCACTTTTACTCCCGTGAGATTTATGCTACATTTTCCACCATTTCCTATGAGTGGTGTATGTAAATCCCATTATTATACTCTTTGTGTAATATAATTTCATTTATCGGTATTCACATCAATTTTGAATAGTCCTTCTTTCAGGGGGTGTACGTTTCGAAAGTTACCCAAGTCGGTAAGGGAACCTTTCAACCTCCTCTTTTTAAAAGACTTATTCGGTTATGTCTTTTAATTTACATATTCTTATGTTGGGATATGTTCTTATATATCCTTATTTCTATAAAGTTTATGTCCAAGTGATGAGATACCCTTTATCTCTCTCATCAACTCTTTTTCTAACATTTGATGTGACACTATTAGGCTATCGAATTTTGCAATGGAACTTCTTAACCCAATTCCAATTCTTTGGGTTAAACCTCTACTTCTTGATTATGTCGTGATATGAATATGTGTGAATGACATATGATTTTTTTAAACAAAGTATCCACTTATATTTAGTGTATTTATATTTTTCACACATAATTATGTCATTTCTTTATCCTTACTCTAATGGCATGATCCTTGATTGGGATTACATCTCAATTTCTTCTCATTGAGACATTTATTAATGATATGCACTTTTATTCTTTTATAAAGTGTATATACAGTCCCTTTGACTTTCCATATCCATATTATGTCTATAATAAAGTCATTTAAATGTTTTGAAAATGGTCTACTTTCATGTGGCTTATAATTTAAATGTTCAAAATGGAAAAGGACTCTTTTATTAAAACATTTTTTTAAAGGGTTTTAAAGATTTATTCTTTTCAACATTTATCATCCATGTCCATGTTTTAAAAATCGTTTTAAGGATTCATTTATATGTACATGAATGTTTTAAAACCCTTTCAAATGTTTCTAAGTGGTATGGGACACTTTTATTCTAAAATCTTTTTTAAATGTATTCTTTTAATATTTTAAAAGTATAAAGGTATTTTTCTCTCATAGAGTTTTAATGATTTTATTTGATGTTTTTATTTATGAAAATATCATGACGTGATCTCTTGTGATTGAAATATGGAAATTTTATATTTCTTTTATGCATGTTTTAAGTGTTATGATTATGTTATGGTTCTTGGGCAATGTTTTTGAAATCTGGTGGTTTCGTGATAAACTAAGGGCGGGTGAGCCCGATATAGCTCTTCAATGCATTGGGTAACATGAAGGAGTTAAACGCTAAGGTTTCTCCGAAGAGATTTTGGGAATATACTATGATGGGTATTCCAAACGTAACCATGAGGGTTACTCCCTATGTAATAATGTTATGAATGCCTCAAGTTACCTTTATGTCTTATGATTTCTATGAGTTATTCATAAATCTAATGATTTCATGAGGTATGTTAAAGTGCTTATGTTTTATGAGTAAAGTATTATTTCGTTGATTCTTATGTATATATGGAATAATGTTTTCTTTCCATATTGTTATAAACCTTACTATGCTTTTTATGCTCATCCCATGTTTTTGAAATGTTTTTTACAGGACATAAAGTTGAATAGGGTCAAGGATGGGATCAAGGAAATGTCAGACTGTCTAAAACAGGGAACTAGACATCACTCTTTTGTTCAAGAGTTTTTATTTTTTGAAAAAATGGAAACTGAGTAGGTGTGTCTACTTTTTAATCTTTGAGATGTAATAGTTATGTCCTAATTCTCTAAAACTCTAAACCTAAAAAGATCCTCAATGTGAATTATTAAATTTAATTCAAGATTAAGTATGGTTTAAGGCTAGGTTCTTATAGAGCCATTGTCATGCTACCCAACTGTAGGTGAAGTAGTACCTGTATCTGCACTGCAAAAATGGTGGATGGGACAAACTCCAACTGAAAAAGGTTCTTGAAGTCTGCCCAGAGTAGAGTTGCCTCGTCATGCACCTGGAGAATCAGGCTCCACCATCTGCCTGCTGCTTCCTGAAGAGACTTGCGACAAGGATCTCCATAAGGTCAGCTGGTGTCCTTACCAGTCTAAAGACTCTCACCATAGTCTCCAGTTAATCCTCAGTTTCCTGTGTGTCCGTCTCTCCACTGAACCTAGGCGGCCTCGGGCGCTAGAACTCGTGCAACGCGCTCAGGTGGCGTGAACTCTCTATTGTTGGGGATGGTGGTATCGGTGTCCCTACAGGTAGTGGTACCACTGGTTCCTCTACTGTGATAGGGCCTTACACTGAGGCCTCGTCGATCGGTGGGCTGCCATCTCGTACAACTCTCAAACCCTAGCTGGTTGTTTGTGTGGAGGCATCCTGAAAAGAAACTGGTGCACCACGGTTCAAAAGTTATACCTATTGAGCTGACTCAAAGAATTAAAAGAAAACTCTTCAAAACACACCTGAAATCAGTGTTTTCGTGCACTAAGCCGGAAATCAGAAGTCAGGGTCCTAGTGTATGGATACGTTGGCCGCCGCCCCAACACTGGACTCCATAGACTGAAAACCACACTCACTACACTTAACACTATTGATTCATAGAAAAGATCAGTGTCCTCAGTTCTGTGGTAGAACCGAATCATTTAATAAAAATTTTTCAGGACCATTCCTCTGAGGCCCGTGTCGCGACTACCCCAAGCCCACCTTCCATAGGCAAGGGGCTGGCGACTAGCACCAAAGGCATTAATCCCTAAAACTAGGAAGGAATTGCCTTTATAACCTGAAAACGCACATAAAAAAGTACAAGATAGAAGAAAAATACTATGTTAAACTATATAACAAAGTGTACTGAAAGTAAAAGGGGGCCATATATCCAATCCCAACTATAAAGTACTTGGAAATAGAATATACAACTGAAGAAATAAAAGCTATCGCTGGGTTGTCCTATGAGGTTATTACCTGAAGGGTAGGTACAGATCGCCTCCTCAGCACTCCAGGTATGTCCATATCTTCCGTGTATTATCACGTCGTATGGTCCAACTCTGGGTACCGTCTGGTCCTGGTTCTCTCAGCCTCAGTCTATACTGTCCATCGTCTGTATCCAACACAACGAGGTGCGGGCATAGCCCATGTAGGGTTGAGTATAACGATACTCAGTAGGGATCCTGAGACCCTCAAGGTCTCAAAAAAATCCAACAACAATAAATCAAAATGTATGAAATCAAAAGATAACCCCACTTTGGTATATGTCCAAAGATATACAAAGTTATCAAGTAATCCATCTCAATCAGAAGGAAAACACAAAAGTTACTGACTCATCTCACATAGGTATACAACTTTTGTTGAGAGTTAGAGACGATTATATGTAGCTAATAAATCATATATTCTGTCGGACCCACACATGATCTAGAAATAGAAATCAAAACTCTCAAACCCACATAGGATCCAGGAACAATAGTCAGAGCTATCGAACCTACACAGGATCCAGGAACAGTAGTCAGAATAGTTAAACCCAAATAGAATCCAGGAATAGTGGTCAAAGTTGTCGAACCCGCATAGGATCTAGGAACAGTGGTCAGATCTGTCAAACCCACACAAGATCCAGGAATTGTAGTCAGAGCTGTCGAAGCCACACATGATCCAGGAACAGCGGTCCGATAGCAGCCAGCCACAGGGTTTCCGCACCAAGCATACTTGATTCCGGGAGGGTCCACTCGTCATGCCAAGATTCGATACATCAACTTCCATGAAGTCCTATGAAGAATTATCCTGAAGGTCTGCCACGTCTTAGGGGTCTCAACGCAATAGACGGTGCGTCAACCAGATGTCTGTTCTGTGAGTTTTTAGCCTTTTAGTCCTGGGGGCCCGGTTGGATTCGCGTAGGATCCAACCTCACTGTAACTCAACTATACCCTGAAATCTAGAGGGGTATACTAAAAGGGACCTTCATTCTCAAAGATTACCAGTGCCACTGACGGTTCATCAAACGGACGTCTGATGCCAAAGATATGGCCAAAAGAAAGTAAAGAGTTGGTAGTCGGTCCTGGTCTGGTCCGACCTGGTCAGATCAACCCGACCTGACTCAGTCTAGGATGACACAGATCGGGTCAGCCCGAACAGACCCCCTGGGTCCAACATGGCCCGTTGGGTTTGGTTCGGCCCCCTGGGCCCAGCCCAGTAGGCAGCGAGGGCGGTTTGGCCCAAAGCGCCGCGAGGGAGCGGCCCGGTGTAGCTCAGCCCGAAGGGTGCGGTGGAGGCCGGTTCGGCCAGGGCGCCATGAGGGGGTCTGTGGGCCGGCATGGATAGGGATCCAGTTCAGCCCAGAAGTCGTCACGTCTTGGCAGTTCGACCCTGGCGCCAGTTCGGCCGAGAGTCGGGTGGTGGCTCAGGAGGCCGAGTGGCCGGGAGTCGGGAGATGGGAGGCGGCTCCGAAGGCCGGGAGGCGGCCTGGCAGGCCAGTAGGCATGCGGGTAAGCCGGCGGGTAGTCGGTTGGTAGGTCGGTGGGCGGCCTTCGGGCGGCCGGGAGGCGGGCGGGAAGGCCGGGAGGCGGCCGAGCAGGCCGGCTGCTGGCCTGCGAGCTTCCGGGAGGCAGGCCGGTGGGCTGTCGGGGGGCGGTCGGGCAGGACGAAAGGGGGTCAGGAGCCAGAACGACCGGTGGTGGTGTGGGATGTCGTGGGGCGGCATGGGTCATGGAATCCACAGGTTGCGCGGCCTTTGTCCTTGCCGCCTTCGTCTCCTCATCGTTTCGTCACCATGCTGAAGGACATCACAATAGAGATCGACAGAGGGTGTCGGGCCATATTAGTTTGGCCCGCCCCCTCCGTGTTTCAGTTGATAGCAATCAGTCCTTTAGATTGAACCACAACAATCCATGTGTATAAAGAAAGCATCCTCATTCTTATTTTTGAAAGGAAAGGAGAACATGGATCTTAAATGAAATTAACCCCACTACCTTGATCGTTGTTCGTCGATGGTGTCACCGGGAAGAATACGGAGTTGTCGTCATTCGTCGCGTCCACCACACACTTCCAATCCCAAGCTCGCCCGTTGGTTGTGGAAGATGCTCCTCGTCATTAAAAGTACGGGGAAGAAGAATGAAGGATATCGTTTCTGGCATTCTTCGTTATTCTTTAGGATCTTTCTCCAAATAATCCTCCTCTCAAATCACCTTTGTGATAAGTTGTTCCAAATAATAGATTATAATATCTATCATTCCATTAGCAATAATTCAAAAAGAATAACTAAACAATTGGTTGGAACATTAAAATTAAAGGAGAGGATTTGGAACCATTAATTTAGTGTTTTGGAAACATTAATGTGGAGGAAGCTCAAGAGGCTCCTTCACATTAAAGAGGGGGGTTGAAAGGTTTTCCTCTCCCATCATTTAATAGGGGTCGAGTGGTCCCCACCACTAATATTAAAAATGGGAGGTTATGTGGTCTCGAGTGGTCCCCAACACATTTACCTCACATGGGAGGTTGAGATGTGGTGGTCCCCACCATGATAACCTCTCATGAGAGGTTATGGCCAAGTGGTCCCCACTTCCAACCTCCACATGGAGGTTATAGTTCCAGTTGGTCCTACCTCCCAACATCCACATGGTGGCTCAAAAATAAAATAAAGGTTATTTTTATTTTATTTTATAAATTTCCACAAAAAACCAAAAAACTATCTTTTATTTCCGACCAACTGTCATCGAGGTGAAAGTCTTTTCAGCGAATATCAGCGCTGCGAGTTCAATGGTGCCCTCATATTTCAATTCAGAGCACCGGTTCAAAATTTATTAAAACCTGCTGCTACGTTTACTGAATGTACCTGAAAAAAACTTCATAAATTGATTCCGGGCACACCGGGCCTCGGAATCACGTGCTGTAAACTTTCGTGGACTTGTAAAATTCCAATGTATTTTGGAAAAATATTTCTACGGAATTTTAGGGTCTTTACACCTCTCCTCATGTATAAATAAACCCTCTCCCTCTCGCTGAAAAATAGATCCTACCACCAATTCTAAAGACAAATATCTACAAAAATATTCCCTATTAATTCTCATAGAATCCATAGGTGTGATTTTTGTAAATCGAACTACAAAAAACAAGGAGTTATACTATCATACAAGAGAACCTACAGTAAATAAAGGGTGTGTTTTTCAACTCTTCCCATGTTTTCATTTTATCCTCTCTCTTCTCCCAAATTATTTCAAAATAAAATATTTTAATAATTAATTAGGAAAAAGTGTAACATTATATTAATAATTTTAACATGATTTAAAATTTTTATTTAATTTTTTTAATGTTTTATACCGCTTTCTCTTCATGTTTTGACTATGTTTTCAATAATGGTTGGTTAACCACCAACAATGACGTTTCTAGTTCCTTTCATATGAAAAAACCTCTGAATAGTTAAAATAAATTATTTATTGTATATAAATGTATAAATATATATTTTTTAAGATTATTGGACTTATTAAACCTCACAAATGAACAAAATAGAGAAATTGAAGAAAAACGGGAAAATTTTATAAAATCATGATATCAAAACACTTCAATTTCATCAAAAGAAATAACGAAATATAATAAAACGATTATAAGTCATCAAAATTTTATAAATAACTATAATTAAATACTAGATACATTTTTTAATAAATATAATTATTTCATTTTAGATGAAAAAAGTCACAAATAGTAAGTGGAATAAAGATAAGAGGATTTTTGAACCCAAATCACTTTCTTTGGTTTATACGTATTTCATGAAAAAATAAAATGGTTGTAGACCTTTCATGTTCTATAAATATAATTTCATAATTCTCCCCTCTTATTTTCAAGGATATACATGTTTCCATCTTCTTTTAGGATAAATATATTTTCTTTTCAAAAATAAATGTTCTTTTCAAAACACATCTTGACTCCACTGGAGATTTTTTCTTCTTCACCCAAGATTGATGATTGTTATACCAAGTATACTTTTCTGTATTTCTTTTGGGAACCATAAATTTTATTTGTGACGGTATTATTTATGATATTATTATATAACTAATTCCTTTCTAAGGTTTATATTATAACTATTAGTAGCATAAAATGTATGTTGCATTCATGATTATGTAAATATTTTGATGTTAAGGGTGAGACCAAAATTATATATCCCTCCAATGAAATGGGTAATGTGTTGTTTCTCCTGAGATAATTTTCCACATTCATAAAAATGATTCTAAATTTTTTCATAAGGGTGATTTTGTGATTACAAACATATGTGATGTGTGAAAATGATGTTATCTTGATCACAACTATCTATGGTATTTTATCAATATGACATGATCTTTCATTTTTATACATTACCACATTCCATGAATTTATCCATTGCTTCCCCTATGACATTTATAATCCTCCAATTATTATTTTTTGATGATTTTGAAAAATCATGTTATACTGATTCATATCCCTTATTCATCCTCTTTATTGGATTTTATCTCACCCCTTTTAATGATGTATATCTATTGGTGATTACTTGTTCTAAGAAGAAAATGAGGTCCGCTATGTAGATAAAGAAGAATAAATAAAATAATTTTTATGTTTTAGTATTTAAAATTTATTTATAATACTAATTTTTTAAAGACACTAAGTGGTATCACCCCCTCCCTCTAAGGATATCATTAATTGGATGGAAATTAAGAAAAGGAAATAATAACCCCCGAGACCCACCTCTGGTAGGTCCTGGGTTGTTGACTAAAATCATGTGCATGCAAATATCACAATATAAAAGACATTACCCTTAATAAGAAAAAAAGTCCAAGAGACATGATGTATCAACCAAACCCAACTCCAGGATATAAATATATATAATAAAAACCAAAAAAAACATACCACAATGCATGTGTAAATAAAACTGATACAAAAAACAAGTCTCCAAAAGTAAGTACCCAAAGACAAAACTGGAGCAGGAAAACAATAATTATCCTAAGTTCTAATCTAGTAACATCCAACATGGTCCACATAATCCACCTATAAACCTCGAAACATGATAATAATTTTATATACGTAGGGTGAACATACATGTATACTCAGTAGGAAAACAAAAGCCTCTAATGCACAATTGTAAGGCGAATACTAATGAAATTGTGAGAAAATAACATAACCAAATTACACTGAATAGGTAGACTAACCATAACCCCAACCTCAGAAAATCATGCTCCCCAAATAACACAATCCATGTTAAATAATATATTATAATTCACATAGATGATAGGGTACCCCACACCACTTTCCTATTGATTATCCGCACTCACACTCTAACGACAGACATCCTAGAGATCAATCCTCTTCTGAATATACCACATCACATCCCCCCCCACAGACACATGGGACTCACAACACATGCCACCCGCACAAACCTGGGCATCAGAACACATCCCACTAGCACAAATTTGGGCCCCATAACACATCACATCTAATTCGAAAGACACCTATGATACCACATCAGAACTCATTCCAAAGACACCAGGGACACCACATCGCAACTCATTGTAAATACACCTGGGACACCACATCACAACTCATCATGAAAACACCTTGGATACCTCATCTCATCACATCCTTATTGAATAATCATGGGTTATCATGTCCAATAAAAGGGATTAGGGAAGAGCTGGTGGATATCCATCCATCATCCCACAGGGATATTGGGAAAGTTACCCCATGTGACTATGAGGGTTTTGGGAATATAGTGCTCAACATGGTTGGTGTTCATAAAGAAATCACAAGTAAAATACAAGTATACATGTATCACCAAACCCTCAATCCCAACTTATGGGTTCTTAGACAAACTAACCAACTCACAACATTGCCAACTTTGATGCCACCTCTAAATGCAATTATTAGTCTATGAAACAGTCATTTTAGAAGGTGAAGAGCCCTGATAATATAATGTGTCTTCACATTTCCACCATGTTTATCACCCATTCATTTTATTATTTAGCATTAACCACATTTAAATGCATAGCCCATCATATAATCTTCCATTAACAAATTTCAATCCCATTAACCAAACCAAACCATTCCATCTCAAAAATAATTAAACATTAATTTATTACATCACCACTCGGACATCTATCACTACATATCCACATATCATAATCAACCATTAATCCCCAAAAACCTCACATTGCCACCGCAAAAGAACATCCCACAAACTATAACCTCACCAAACCAAAAGCACGGCCCAAAAATTATCACCCACGAATGAATGAACCACAAACTATCATCCCCACATGCCCCAACCACACATCAAAAGAAATTAAGATTATTTTAAATATTTTAAAAGGATATTTATTCATATTTTACAACATTTTAGGGACATTATCATACAAGTCAACATCCTAGGGAAACTATTTCATTATCCAATATACATTGTTAATAAATTTCTATTTTAGAGTGATATCACAATAATCACAACCAAATCTGAAAACACATCACATATATATATAGTGCACAAAAATATCCAAAAGCTATAATTTTCTGCAGGGAATCAACCCTCTGAAATCCAAAATATCATAGTATAATATCAAAGCTGTAAAATCAAGAAAAAAACCCCTTGACCCTTCAATTACAAATCATACAACTATTTAACTTTAATTAATCTATCATAACCATAAAACATAGGAAAAAAACCCCGCCTTCATGATAAAAATTTAGGATAAATGAGGGAAACCATACCTCAAAGAATATTTTCATATTTTTGTGCCCTACAAGGTGAAGAAGAACGTTCAAAAACCAAAACCGCAACACAAGGAATAATAGATCAACCTATATTTTACCAGGAGATAATCGAAACACATCCCAAACACAGAACCCAAATTAGACGGTACAACCATAGTGAAACCACAATGAATAAAAAATTAAACTGACGAGAATGAGAGGAAAACTCTCCCTGGATAAAATAAAAAAAATAGGATTTATCTCAGTTGAAAGGAATCACCAAAGGTGGAAAGGGAATTCCATTGGACACCTCAAAAGGGAGAAGTGCAGCTAGAAGTCGGGTTTAGAAAATAATTATGCAGCTGAAAAAATTAAAACTATGTAGCATCAAGGAATTACATGGAATGTAATCACCATTCACATAATGTAATCCTCGATGATCAATTTTTCCAAAAATTGCATCGCCTTTTTATTATTTAACCCTAAAAATATAAACATGCTAAACCACCATTGGACAAGGTGTGAAACCAACTTTCACATCGTGAAATACACTTACATGATGTTTATTTACTATGGAAATAATATTGTACCTCTATCATCCATTGATAACTCACTAAACATCCCATGAACACCTCTAACAACCAAAACTAAAAAAGTACCAGACTGTTACAACAGATACCTCTCAACAAATTCTCACACTAAAGAATCCAAAACCAAGCGTAGAATAAAAAGGGGTTGAAACAACCACCCCATGAGATACCTATCAAGAACCTCATCACAGTTCAAATTATACCACCGTTTAACCACACCAACCCAAAAAAGACACAAAACACACGTCACAACCACAAGTTTCCTCCTCTCACACAAACTTACTACCACAAAACCACTACACAACCACAATATGCCTCTTCTCACACAACTTTAAATCCAAAAAACCACTATCAAAAAATCTCAACCATCAAACATCACAAATCATAAATGCTAAAACCAATGAACCACGCCATCCTGAACACATGAATCAGATAATTTCTTCTTTCATGTCATGATATTATCCCCTCCGGGCAGCACAGACTCACCTAAACAAGTTTAATAGAATCATAGTTAATGTGTATTTAATTGGAATCTAGTCTTATATTTTTCATATATTAGTACATTATCACACTTCACCCCACATACTTCATAAACCAAGTAAAATAGCTCATCTCATAAATAAAAAGATCCAAACATCACATCACAAAGAAAAATAGAGAAAGGAAAAACACAAAACAACTCTATGTATTGGGCATGCATCTGCATATATCACTCTCAAGTACTCTCTTATAATCCACCAACCCTCCACAACACTCAAACAAGAGGAATGATTCGACCTCATATTACCTTTTATCAGTGGTCTTGAATTTCTGCTGGATTCTCCATGAAGGTTCCATCATCCCCTATAACCAAATCTTCCTAGTCAATGAAATGGGATTCATTGGGAATATATTGTTGAGGCTAAGATACATGGAAGAAATCATGGACACCATCGAATCGAGGCCAAAGTGCCAACTGGTAACCTACCTCTCCAACTTTCCCGAACACCTAAAATGGCCTAACAAACCAAGGATAAATCTTACTACCCCTACCAGAACTCCACTTCCCACATCAAGGGGAAACCTTCAAGAACAAATGGTCCCCAAACTCAAACTCCAAGGGCCTCTATATAAGGTCGTCATAAGACTTTTTTTGGTCCTATATTTCTTTTATCATCTCACGAGTAGGCTAAAATTTCTCTATCATGCTCTGCACCACATCAGGACTAAGAACAACTATCTCCCCAACCTCCATCTAGCACAATAGAGAATAACATGGTCTCCCAATCAAAGACTTAAAAAGGGGTCATTCTAATGAAAGACTGGTAGGTATTATTATATGAAAACTCTACAATGGGTGGGTGCTCTACCCAAGATCCACTGAAGTTCAATATAAATTCCTGCAACATTTCCTCCAATGTCGTGATAATCAGTTCTATCTTCCCATCTGTTGAGAGTGGAATATAGTGCAGAGGTGAAACTGTGTTCAAAAATCATGTTGTAATCCCCTCTATATTAATGAGGTGAAATTTGAGTCCCAATCCAAGAAAATAGAACTCATAACTCCATGAAACCACACCAACTTTTCCATGTAACTCTAAGCCAAAGCATCCACTACGCTCAACACATTGATCACTGATAAGTCAACTGACTTTATCAATCGATACCTAACCACCCAAATGACATCACAAACACACTGGGCTCTGAGTAACCCTATAATTGAATCCATAAAATTTTCATCCCATTTCCATTCTGGAACATCAAATGGCTACAAAAAACCACCCAAAAACATGATTCTATCCATTTACTTTATTTCAAACCAAACACTCTATCAAAAACTCCACCACTGACCATTTCATCATCGACCACCAAAACTGCATTCCCAAGCCACGATAAATTTTGAAAACTCCTAGGTTTATAGAAAAAAGGTAAAATATTAAACCAACGAGGGAAACCGTAATGAATTATTCACATAATAAATAACATAACATGAAACTACATTTGGTTCCAACCATCCCTATAGGGAATCACTATGGCCAAAACGATCATACATCACACCTACCTCTCAGTCTTCCCACTGAGACTCCTCCACCTCCTGCATAAGGGAAGACTACACCATCATTTGAAACAAATATCAACTAACACCATCCACTCTTTCATCTTCATAAAAGGCTTCCAACTCCTCCATTTCCCTCCATGAATCCCCAGATTCCCTAACAACACCATTACATGAATTCCTACTCAACGCATTAGCTAGAACATTCCATTTTCTATGGTGTAGAAGATCTCAAATTCATAGTCCTTGAGAAACTCCATCCACCTCCACAGTCTCAAGTTCAAATCACACTGGAAAAAATATATACCTCAAACTCTTATGATATTTGAAGACCATAAAGCGCTCACTAATAAGGTAATGCCACCCCAACATCAGTGAAAAAACAACTACTACCTCTATATCATGGGTGGAATCATTATACTCATGGGGATATAACTACCAAGATCTATAAGAGATCATTTCCAACTATTGTATCATCACTCATCCCATGCCTAGATAGGAATAATCATAAAACAACACAAACATCACCCCTTTATTTGGAAACTGAATCCCTAGGCCAATAACCAACTTCCCCTTTAGGTAACTAAATGTTGCCTAGATCTAATCACTCCATAAAATATCTTGGTATTATTTTTTCAATTTTTTCAACAAGGCTGCAACTAGATATAAATAAAACACAAAACTCTAATAATAGCTTGTGATACTAAGGAAACTATAAAAATATTCCACGTTATTGGGCGATACTAAATAAACAACCATTTTATCCTTCGACAATTCAACTGTCACACCCTATTGGAAATGTACATGCCCAATAAAATAGAAATATTGTGTTCAAAACTTTAACTTTGAAAACATTCCATAAATTTAGTTGTGTCAAAGAACATGCAAGGAAACACTGAAATTCCCGACATGCTCCTCCTCTAACATCAAGTAGGTCACAATATCATCAATGAAAACACTGAGGAAACTATAAGGACCTGGCCTTGAACCATTACATAATCTTGAATTAAATGAATAATTCAAATTGATGATCTTTTCAGGTTTAGAGTTTTAGATAATTAGGAGATATCTATTACATCTCAAAAGATTACAAAGTAGACACATCTACTCAGTTTCCATTTTTTCACAAAATAAAAACTCTTGAACAAAAGAGTAATGTATAGTTCCATGTTTTAGACAGCATGAAATTTCCTTAATCCCATCCTTGACCATATTCCACTTTATGCCCTGTGAAAAACATTTCAAAAACCTGGGATGAGCATAAAAATCTCAGCAAGGTTTATAAAACAAGGAAATAAAACATTAGTCCATGTATACATAAGAATCAATGAAATCATACATTACCCAATAAACATCAGCGCTTGAACATACCTCTTGAAATCATAAGGGTTAGGAATAACTCATAAAAATCATAGGATATAAAGGTGACTTTAGGCATTCATAACATTATTTCATTGGGAGTAACCCTTATGGTTACGTTTGGAATACCCATCACAATGTATTCCCTAAATATCTTCAGAGAAACCTTAGAGTTTTACTCCTTCACATTACCCAATGCATTGGAGAGCTATCACAGGCTCACCTTCCCTTAGTTTATCACAGAACCACCTATCTTCATAAACAATTCCCAAGAACCATAACATAATCGTATCACATAAAACATGCATAAAGGAAACATAACATTTCCACATTTCAATCATAAGATATCAATACAACACATTGACATAATCAAAACATTATCAAAACCATTTTCAATACCAAAATAATATAAAATTAAAACATGGTATTTATTTTTCATTTAAAAAAATTTATGGCTTGTAGAGGAAGCCGAAACTCAAATAATGGTCACGGCGGCAGCGAAGTCATTGTCACCGCATACGTAAGACAAAAACATTCTCTTTTTTCCTTTAGTAAAACGATTCATATAAAAAGATTCCTTTTGAATAAATATAAAAGTAAAAGGTGTTTACACACCATATAAAAGAATGTTTTGAATGAAACAAAATATTCCTCAATGAAAGGAGATTGAGATGAAGTCCCTTACAAAGTCGGTATCATTATATTAAGGATAAATCAATTACATGATTATGTGTGGAAAATATAAATACACCAAAAATAAGAGGATATTAAGTGTAAAACAATAATAGGCCATCCACACATATTCATATTACGACATAATCAAGAAGTATAGGTTTGATCAAAATAATGGAAATTGGGTTAAGAAGTTCCCTTATAGAAATTCGACAGCTTAACGACGTCACTTTAAAATTCATAAAATGAGTTATTGAGAGAGAAAAGGATATCTCATCACTTGGAAATAATATTTATAGCAATAATGATAGATAAGAATATATCCCAATATAACAAGATGTAAATTAAAAGATATTACAAAAAGAAGTCTTTAAAAAAAGAGGAGGGTGAAAGAATCCCTTACCGATTTGGGTAACTTTCGAAATGTACACCCCATGAAAGAAGGACCAAACAATGCTGATGTAAATACCCATAAATGAGATTATATTACAAAAAGATTAGAATAAGGGTCAGTACATTCACCACTCAATAGAGATAGTGACAGATATAGCATGAATCTCATGGGAATAAAAAGTGAGATAAAAACCCCATATTTCATTGTAATCAATCGAGTCGTATGACCAAAAGATAATAAACACAATATGAATCATAGAATACCACGAATATAAATATAATAATGATAATATATATCAAATGGAAGAGCACAATACACCACATGCAATAAATAAGTGGCGAATAATGGAAATCTAATGGAATTAAAAGTGAGATAAGATATCCCCTTACGAAAATTCAGCAGCCTAACGACGCAACTTAAAACATCCAAAAATGGATTGAAGATATCAATTAGGGCCTCTAATCATATTAACATAAAAATTACAGTAACAGTAGTATAAAATAACATCACCCAACATAAGAAAAATTAGCTTAAAGAAAATGACCTAAAAGAGAGTACTTAAAAAGAAAGAGAGAGGTAGGATCCCTTACCTCAAGTCCGACTTCTCTTGTTCGTTTCTTTATATTCCTGAATAATAAACATTGGTCAATTTAAAATTTATAAAGTATATCCTTTAAAGTGTATTATTAAATTAATATCACATATTATAATTTTATAAAAAATAGTTAATTATGTGAGTTTATATTAGACGTTTTTGTCGATGTTCGGTATATGAGTAAAAAATTAACTTCTTTGAAAAGAATTGTCCATGTAGTTATAATTACACCATCTAAAAAGTTTTATTAATTATTTAAATATCATATATATCCAGTATATATTCATTTTATACTATTCCATAAAATTGGAGATAAAAAATGAAATGCACCGTTCATGGAGACGGTAGGCCGTATGTATGCATGAACGCTACTTTCATTTCTTTGTCATATTAATGGAATTAAAACTAAATTATTAATATATATATTATAATTAAAAAATTATATTTATCATTTAGATGTAATATATATCTTATATATCCATTATATATATGTACTTATAATAGTACATAACATTTGGAGATAATAAATGAAATGTACCGTTCATGGAGACGGTAAGTCGTACGTACGCATGAATGCTACTTTCATTTATATTTCATACCTTAATGTAATTAAAACATAATTATACATAGGTATATTATAATTGAATTATAATATAATATATAATTTCATTAACTCCATCCTTTATACATCCCACATATGGCATTAATGATTCAAATCACTTTGAGGGGGCGGTATTCCACACTTCCTAAAATGAAATTATCGTGTTTACCCATTATGGAAACCATAAAGGTATGGAATAAATGAAAAATACAGAAGCATAAGGAAAAAAGAATAATAATATATATAATAATATATATTATATAAATACAGTGGCATCTTAATGGCCACCATGAGATGTGTTAAAAGAAGATTGAACAATCATCATTTCATGAGGCTGTAATTTTCCACCCACAGAAACAGTATGTTCTTTATCCAATAGATGGAGGTGTGTATAAGTGTAGATAGAATAATTCTCATAAAACATCCTAGTATATTGAAGATAATGGTGTTGTCACAAAATAATGGAATAAAAATAGTTTAGGAGGTTTTAAAATCAAAATAAAAAAAAGAACATAAGAGAAGACATTACATTCAAATCGGACAACTATTTTTGATTTGAGCCCAATGGATTCCTTGGAAAGACTTCTGCCCAAAGTGAGGCTTCTAGGAGTAATAAAGGGATTTGGAGAGACAAAATTAGCAGAGTTTGGATGATCCAAGGTCTTCATAGGTGTGGGTAAGGGTGTAGAGGTGGGGGACTTTTATAAGAGGGAAGGAGGGGCACTCTTGGAAAGTCAAAAAATGTTACTTTATTATAAAATGAGTTTCGGATTTTAAAGGTCCAAAAATGATATATTTAGATTAAAGGTGATAAGGGTTAGAAATACACCTATAAAATAGGTTTTATACAAGTTTAAGTCTTTGATTTGAACTTATGTTTTTATTTTATTTAAATCGTTCATTAATGATGTAATCACTGCATCATCACGGTGTCATAAATAAATTTATTTATATAATGTCTAAAAATAAAAAACCAAGATTTAGGAAATATTTTTATCTTTAAAATGACTATTTATAGTCAAATAGATCATTTATGTAAACGAAATTAAAATTGTTTTACTTAGGATATACAAACCTTTGTTATATTTCATTTCCTTAAAAAATAATATGATAAAAAGTCACTATCACACTAAAGTGATTCCATGGGGCCCCAAATTTGGCACAAATAATCCCATGGTCGTCCATGACACCAAAAAAAGCATTGGGAATCATTTTGTGGTCATTTTATATTTTTAGGATATTATTTTATTACCCTTCACTACCCGATTACTAATTAAACACACTAATAAAAGATAATTACTGTCGTTACTATTCATAATGTTCAAAATCAAAAGATTATTAATTAAATAATTTGGGACTTCTGATTCCAAATGTGGAACCCATTTTACCAAATTCAAAACACAGAAATTGTATTAATTAATTTAAAAGTAAATCCCTTTATCAAAACAAAAGACAAGTTTTTAAGAAGTAAAATTTATCAAAAGATTGACTTGTTTTTACTTCAAATTAAAAAGTGAAAATACTTCCAATGAACAACATTGTATAAAGTGATAAAAACATAATTCCATTATACTTTAAAAACAATTAAAATTACAATCTAACTATATAAATATACTGGATGAAAAGGCAGTTTTGAATTAAAATGTAATATTTTTCACTATTCATTAAAAAATGAACATTATCAAGAAAAATACCAAAAATTAACCCTAAGATATATTTGATTTTACAAATTAAAAAATGATGTCCATTTTACCAAATTAAAAACATAGAAGTTTCATTAATAAATTATATAGTTAATTCCCGCTGTCAAAACAAGTAGCGTGTTTTTAAGAAACAAAATCTATCAAACGATTGACACTTGTTTATGTACAATTTTAAAGTGAAATTAATTACAATGACCACCGTTTTATTAAATGGTAAATATATATTATAATTATACTTTGAAACCAATTAAAAAAATAATCTAACCATATAAATTAATAATATTAAAAAGCACTTTTGAAATAAAATACAGTATTTTTCACTATTCATTAAAAATGAATTTTATCAGAAAAATACCCATAATTTACCCAAAATAAAATTTGATGATAAGAATCTAAAGAAGAATTTTATTTTTTCAAAATTAACATATGAAAGTGACCAAAACTATATTTAAATAGGGTTTTCCATTAAAAGGCGGTAAATCGGCCTTTTAATGTAAATTATGCTTAAAATCAGATTCATTTACATTTTAAGCCTGTAAATTTTTATTTGAAAAAAGTAAATACATTTAACAAAAATATATAATCATATTGTAGTTATTTGTATTAATTCCCTCCAATACAACGGCTAGGTTCCAACTACCATTTAAAATAATATTATTATATTATTAGTATGCAACGTAAGATTTCAAGGAAACTCATTGTTTCATGTTGGGTACTCCATTGAACATAGCATTCCTGTAAAGTAATATTATCATTTTATCCATAAATATTAATAAATATGAAAATTTCATATTCCTTATTTACCTGGGATGTTACATCATTCCTCCCTTTTGGGAATTGCGTCCTTGCAATTTTAAAATTGGGCTCGGAAACTTCATTGAAAGCCCCACATCGGAAAAGGAGTCAATAAAACTATCAATTTAAATGAAAGATTGAGAAGTACAAAGGTCACCCGAGATAACATATACTAGGATTTCATGAAAACATGGATATGGAGGAGAAAACAAACCATCATGTTCAGATGGAGACTGAGAGAAAACATGTTTAGGAGAAAGTTAACCACTAGAAAACCACAAAATTGTGATGGGTTAAACAGTATTTGATTCCCATGTTGGAAAAGTTAGCAGACAACATTTTTGTTTTAAGTAACAATTCATTGAGGAATTTTTTTAAGAGCTTAACTAAAACATAAGGAAACATACTTACTAGTCATGTAGACTTTAAACTTTTACTAAATTTTTATCATAAACTCATATTTTCTCCAAATGATGAGTATCCAGGATGACTTGTTCACATTAAGAGTGCTAAAATCAACTTCTAGAGAATCACCTAATCCACAAAAGATAACTATAAATTTCTCATCTCTTTAGACAATAACCAAAACCAAAAATTTTAGTACGAGAATAGATAATGCCCAAAAAGTATAATCCTTTATAAAAATAAATACTACTCTTAATCTCCAAAATTTTCCAAACATTATCCAAAGTTCAACAAAGACCATTCAATAAACAGTTGTCCATAAAATTATTCAAAGATAAACCAAAATATTAATTAAACCCAAATCTCTGAAGGATTTAATAATATAGTCTTCTAAGGTAAATCTTAACATTTATCCCCAAAAAAATCAGTTACTCTTAAAGTCTCATATTGAAAAGTAATTAACCTAATAACATATCTTCCATGAAAGGTTAATAATTTCCATAGATAACCCAAAATAAACTTATTCCCAATTCATAAGATCATCTAACTAAAAGGAATTTTTCAAACTAACCCAGAACTTCACGTAGCCCAGTGGTAGGTGATAAATACCAGTCACACTTTGGTTGTGGGTTCTGTTCCCGCAGCTTTGTCCGATACGACAGGTTGTCACATGGTCTGCGTGTTGTCATTTCTCCAAAACTATATAATTCTTAAAATATTCCCCTAAAAGAGATAAAATATTCAAAAATAACCATAACATAATTTAACATCAAGTTTATCTCATGCCTTTCATTTTCCATCATATAGTAACCCATAATTACCTCAAAAGTAAGGATCATATAAACCCTAATGGTTACCATTATAATTATTACCTGGACTTCCACATCGAGTTGGTTCTCTCATACATGTTGCATTAGTGAACTCACCAAGGATTAAGTGTTTAATCATGACTCCTTCATAGTTTGTTTAGAATAACCATGTGATTCCTCATTGAATCCCCAATTTCATATAGTCTCTTAATTGGAGAACCACCACAGTTTCCTTCAAACCCATTGTCACTTTGGTGCCTACTAGATCCATCCATTTACTAAAACAAAAAATGTTAGAGTGAGTATATTAACAAAATCATCATGTACTAATGAGGAAGATAAACACTAAGATATACTTATCCAAGTTATCTAAAAATCATTCCAACTTTAAAAAATAAAAATGAATTCATGTAATATACTAACCATTGTGGTTATACACGACTTGTTACTTACGCTCAGACAACACTCTAACCTCTAAAGTTATAGCAACCGACCTATGATACCAACTATAAGGACGCAGACTTAAAAAATTACATAATCTTGAATTAAATGAATAATTCACATTGAGGATCCTTTCAGGTTTAGAGTTTTAGATGATTAGGAGATAACTATTACATATCAAAAGATTACAAAGTAGACACATCTACTCAGTTACCATTTTTTTCACACAAAAAAACTCTTGACCAAAAGAGCCATGTCTAGTTCCATGTTTTAGACACCATGACATTTCCTTGATCCCATCATTGACCCTATTTCACTTTATGTCATGTGAAAAACATTTCAAAAACTTGGGATGAGCATAAAAATCTCAGTAAGGGTTATAAAACAAGGAAAGAAAACATTAGTCCATGTATACATAAGAATCAATGAAATCATACTTTACTCATAAAACATAAGTTCTTAAATATACCTCCTGAAATCATAAGGTTTAGGAATAACTCATAGAAATCATAATACATAAAGGTAACTTGAGGCATTCATAACATTCTTTCGTAGGGAGTAACCCTCATGGTGACGTTTGGAATACCCATCACAGTATATTCCATAAATCTCTTCGGAGAAACCTTAGAATTTAACTCCTTCACGTTACCCAATGCATTGGAGAGCTATCATAGGCTCACCCACCCTTAGTTTATCACGGAACCACCCATCTTCATAACCAATTCCCAAGAACCATAACATAATCATATCACATAAAACATGCATAAAAGAAACATAACATTTCTACATTTCAATCACATGATATCAATACAACACATTTATATAATCAAAAATTTATCAAAACCATTTTCAATACCAAAATAAAATAAAAGTAAAAAATGGTATTTATTTTTCATTTAAAAAATGTTATGGCTTGTAGAGGAAGCCGAAACTCAAATAATGGTCATGGCGGTAGAGAAGTCGTTGTCGCCGCATACGTAAGACAAAAACATTCCCTTTTGTCATTTAGTAAAATTCTTAGTATAAAAATATTATTTTTTAATAAAAGTAAAAGTCTAAGGGGTTTATACACCATATAAAAGAACGTTGTTTATAAAACAAAATATGCCTCAATGAAAGGAGATTTATACGAAGTCCCTTACAAATTCGGTATCCTTAGATTAAGGATAAATCAATTACATGATTATGTGTGGAAAATATATATACACCTTACATAAGAGGATATTAGGTGTAAAAAATCTATTTTCATCCACACATATTCACAGTACAACATAATAAAGAAGAATAGGTTCGATCCAAATAATTGATATTGGGTTAGGAAGTTCTCTTATAGAAATTTGACAGCCTAACATCGTCACTTTAAAGTTCATAAAATGAGTTTTCAAGAGAGAAAAGGGTATCTCATCACTTGGACATAATATTTATAGAAATAAGGATAGATAATAAAATATCACAACATAACAAGATGTAAATTAAAATACATAACAAAAAAGAAGTCTTTTAAAAAAGAGGAGGGTGATAGAATCCCTTACCGATTTGGGTAACTTTCAAAACAGACAGCTCATGAAAGAAGGACCAAACAATGCTGATGTAAATACCCATAAATGAGAGTATATTACACAAAGAGTAGAATCATTTTAAGTACATACACCACTCAATGGACATAGAGACCAATATAGAATGAATCTCATGGGAATAAAAAGTGAGATAAAACCCAAATACTTCATTATAATCAATTGAGTCGTATGACCAAAAGATAATAAACACAATATGAATCACAGATTACCATAAATATAAATAGAATAATGATAATATATATCAAATTGAATAACACAATACACCCCATACAATAAATAAGTGGAGAACAATGTAAATCTCACAGAATTAAAAGTCAGATATGATATCCCCTTACAAAAATTCGGCAGCCCAATGACGCCACTTAATACTTCCAAAAATTTATTGAAGATATCAATTAGGGTATCTCATCATATGAACATAAAATTTACAGTAAGAGGAATATATAAGAACATCCCCCAACATAATAAAAAGGATATTAAATGAAATTACATAAAAGAGAGTACTTAAAAAGAAAGAGAGAGGTAGGATCCCTTACTTCAAGTCTGACTTGTCTTGTTCATTTATTTATATTCCTAAATAATAAACTTTGGTCAATTTACAATTTCTTAAGGACCTCCTTTAAAGTTTATTATTCAATTCATATCATGTAACACCCCGACCCCAGTTACCTAGAGTCGGTGCATTACTTCGTAACATTGACATGATCACAAAAGATCAAGTCTCGAAATACCGATTAGTTTAGTAGCCTTGGAAACACTAGATACATTCATAAGTCTTACATTACAGCATAAATTAAAACAAAAATACAACATCTTCTCTTCATATACCCTTATATTATCACTGTAGGTCATTCATAATATACTTCTTCACATCCTGGAAAAATTAAAACATTGAAAGGGGTGAGCTCAGATGCTCAGTAAGGATAACAATATAGCAGAAGCTTTCATCAATAAACATAAAAATTTAAGGCAATGTATAACTAAAACAAAAGCCTTTTAAACTTGAACTTCAATATAATATGGAAAAAGTAAAATGAGATAATTCCATTTACTTCTTCACATGGGTATTCTACTGGTCGAATAATCACATGCAATATCAATAACCACTTTCCTAATGTTGGAATGAATAATGCTAGACTATCATAACCATGTATCCAAGGCCTCGTGCCAAGACACTAGTTTGTCTCATGAGACCTGCCGATGCATCAAGGAGCTATAGCGGGCTCCACCTGTCACTTATTAAGTCCAATGCATTCCTCATATGAACATGTTTAAACATATCATAAACCATAACAAAATTGTATCACATAAAACATGCATAAAGGAAACATAAGAATTACACACTTAAATCACAAGATATCAATACAACACAATGATATAATAAAAACTTTATCAAAATCATTTTCAATACCAAAATAAAATAAAAGTAAAACATGGTATTTATTTTTCTTTTAAAAAAAATTATGGCTTGTAGTGGAAGCCGAAACTCAAATAGTGCTCATGGAGGCGGAGAAGTCATTGTCGCCGCATATGTATGACAAGAAAAACATTCCTTTTTGTCATTTAGTAAAATTCTGTGTATAAAAAATATTCCTTTTGAATAAATGTAAAAGTCAAAAGGGTTTATACACTGTATAAAAGAAAGTTGTGTATAAAACAAAATATGCCTCAATGAAAGGAGATTGAGATGAAGTCCTTACCAAGATCATTTTTTTAAATAAAATAGACATATTATTTGTATTCAATATAAGTACACATAATGAAAGTACAAATACAGGATAGGAAATAATAATATCATAACATAATTTGAAAGTAGGAGATTAACCCAAAGAATGGAAATTGGGTTAAGAAATTCCCTTACCTTGCATCCTGTATTGACTCAACCGTTCTTTAACCTCCTGAATAATAAACTAGAGTTAATTTATAATTTCTTAATAGCCTTTTTCAAGTTTTATATTCCTTTTATATCACTTATTACAATTTTATGAACATTATGTAATTATTTAAGTTAATAACGGTCATTTTGTCGATCTTTGGTACTTGAGTCAAAAATAAACTTCTTATAATTACAAGTTGTTAATGTGGTGAAATATCCATTATATCCAGAATTATATTGATGATATAGATATCATATATCTCATATATATCCAGTATATACATGCATTTATAATATTCCATAACTTTTAGAGGTAAGAAATGAAATGCACCGTTCATGGAGACGGTAAGCCGTACGTACGCATGAACGCTACTTTCATTTCTATTTCGTATTTAATGAAATAATAATGATATAAAGGTATATTATAATTCCAGTATAATATCATATATAATATCATTTACTCCATCCTTTATACATCCCACGTATGGCATTAACGATTCAAATCACTTTGAGGGGGCGGTAGTCTGCACTTCCTAAAATGAAAATATCACGTTTACCCATAATGGAAACAATAAAGGTATGCCATAAATGAAAAATACAGAACCTTAAGTAAAACATAAACATATTATATATCATTTATAAATAGACTGACATCTTAATGGCCACCTTCGAAGGTGTTATATGGGTGTTGAACAATCATCGTTTTGTGAGGCAGAAATTCACCATCCACAGAAACAGTATGTTCTTTAACCATTAGTTGTAGGTGTGTGTAAGTGTTGATAAAATAATTATTATAAAAACATCCTAGTATATTTAGGATACTTGTTTTGTTACAAAAGAAATGAATAAAAATATTTTATGGGGTTGGATAAGAAAAATAAAAAAAATAACATAAGAGAAGACATTACCTTAAAATCGGGTAACTCTTTTTTGATTTGAGCCAAAGGCTTCTTTGAGAATAATTATTCCCAAATTGAGGCTTCTAGAAGTAAGGGAGGGAAGTTGGGAGAGTATTTGGGCAGAGGTTGGCCGAGCCAAAAGGCTTTGAAAGTGTGAGTAAGGTGGTAGTGGTGGGGGCCTTTTATAAGTGGAGAGGAGGGGCACTCTTGGAAAGTAATGAAATTTTTCTTTATTATACAATGATTTTCGGATTTTAAAGGTCCCACACTTATATATTTAGAGGATAAGGTGATAAGGGTTCTACAGTTTCTCATACAATAGGCTTTGGACAAGTTTATGGATTATATTTTACATTATCCTTCCATTTTATTAAAATCGTTAATTAATGAGGTAATCGCTTCATCATCATGGTGTCATAAATAATTTAATTTATTTAATGTCTAAAAATTATAAAAAAATATCATGATGTATTAAATCTTTTTATATTTCTAATGAATATTTATAGTCAAAAATATGACTTGTATAACCCAATTTAAAAATTGTTTTAGTAAAACAACTTATGTTTGTGACATTTTTATTTTAACTTTAAATAAAAAGTTATTTATGTCATTTTCCTACAAAAGTGGCTCTATGGGGTCCCCAAGTTGACCCATGTATTTTTTGGGTAGTCCATGACTCGTCCAATAGGTGTAGGACAAGTTTAATGGTCATTTAAAATTTTTATAATACCATTTTTACCTTAAATTTCACTAATTACCTTTAATCACGATTAATTAAACTTAAAAGTTACTATTCACCAAAAAATTATTTTAATCCCATTGAACCACATTTTACTTCCTAATGACAACCATGTATGTCGGATTTTTGAAAATCAAATCACAGAAGTGGTAATTTTTCATTTAAACGAAAACTCAGTTATTTAACTACCCCTTAGTGGTTTCACTATTCATCAAAAATTGAAGTTTTTCAGAACAATGCCAAAATTTTACCCTAAGCTATAATTGATATTCTGAATTCAAAAATGATGTCTATTTTGAAAATTTCCAAAAATATAAGTTTCATTAATT